>JBBDGP010001886.1:0-1249938 GCA_037952835.1 Lithobates septentrionalis | reverse complement strand
AACAAATGTCAATGTAAAAATGAGAGAGAGACAAATTATTCCACAGTGGCACACTAAATTAATCTACAAAACTCATATTAACATTGTTAAATGATCAACATAAAACACCTATACTTAATGAAGTGTTCATAGGCATATCCAAAAAATATATATACTCCAACATCAAATCAATATGGTAATACAGTCCAACTTAAAGTGATGAAAAAATAGTGAAACAAAATCCCGTTGATCCACCGAAATCCTTCACCAAAGTGATTTGTGCCAATTCCACTCCCTTAAGAATAAAGCTCCACCAGATGCTGTTGCCATTCACTCCCGTGCCTTATTAGATGTTATTGAAGAGCCGCTTTTATACGCCAATCTCCATCAGATTAATTAGGACACTCTCCACATGTGGGGAAAGAAATTGAGACAGAGCTCCATTAGTTTAAAAACACCTTAAGGTAATCGGTTTATTAAAAGTAATGCACTCACATCATAACAGATTTAAAAATCGCCTTGTTAAAGTTCCAAACATGCCAGGTGACTCAGTATTGTGATCTCCTCATAGCTTCCTACGTACACATGGAGTCACCGTCTCAGCATTGCCGTGTAGCCACGTCCTGATGCTTTTCATCACTTCGGACTTACATTGTATCTCGCTCTTTACATGCAGAGAGAAAAAGTGTATTTCTTTCCTCCATTCACAGAGAGAGAAAACATGGGGGTGGGGCTTTACAGTGACTGATCACTGTGGTAGCCAATAAGAGGTTATCACAGTGATTAGTTTGACCCGGAATCGGGATTTCCAGGTGCCCATCATTAGTACAGGGGCCTGAGGCTCTCTGTGAAACCCTGGTCTCTGTGATGGGAGTGCACATGCAGCGTGCTCCCGGCACAAAGGAGATACGCAAATATGCACCCCTACGAAAAAATGGCTAGTCTAGTGTGTCGGGGTTGGCATCAAGGGGTCAAAGCAGGCAATTTTCTTTCATGTAAAATTGATCCAAGTGGCTACACAGCCACTGGATCACTTTTATAGGTGGCTGAAGGTGTCCCATCCACCCCACCGCCATCTTTATCGGGCTCTCACGTCCATCAGGGAACCTGATAAAGATGCGATGGAGAAGTTCCCGCCCCTCTTCTGTGACATAAGAAACCGGAAGCAATGAGGATTTTGTCACTAATGCCGCGTACACACGAGCGGACTTCTCGTCAAACTGAACCCGGAGGACTTTTCGATGGAGTTCCGACGGAGTTCCAATGAAATGGACTTGCCTACACACGATCACACCAAAGTCCGATTGTTTCGAACGTGATGACGTACGACCAGACTAGAAGAGGAAGTTCTATAGCCAGTAGCCAATAGCTGCCCTTGCGTCGTTTTTGGTCCGTCGGACTAACATACAGATGAATGGTTTGTTCGATAGGAATTGAGTCTGTCGGAAAGATTTGAAACTTATTCTATTTCTAGGTCCGTCAGATTTTTCGACAGAAATGGTCCGATGAAGCTCACACACGATCAAGTTGTCTGACGGATTCGATCCATCGGACCTTTGATGCCGAAAAGTCGGTCGTGTGTACGCGGCATTATAGTTTGTTTGTTGACAAGCCGTCACTAGCTTGGACAGCATCTGATCAAACCAATCTCGGTTTGAACTGATGCTTTGGAGGCCAGAAGAGAGATAGGCGATCTCTCAATACATAGGACCTGTTGAGGCCCATCCTTTGATAAAGTCACATGAACACTAGTTAGCACTCTCGCCTAGCAGTAAAAAAGGGTCGCTGGTTCGAATCCCAACCACGACACTACCTGCCTGGAGTTTGCATGTTCTCCCTGTGCCTGCGTGGGTTTCCTCCGGGTACTCCGGTTTCCTCCCACACTCCAAAGACATGCTGGTAGGTTAATTGGCTTCTGTCCAAAATTGGCCCTAGTATATGAATGGGGACCTTGGATTGAGGGTAGGGACTGATGTGAGTGTGCGATGTACAGGGTTAGGGACAAGGGTCAGGGTTGTAGACCCACACTCACTCAGGTTGAACTGGATGGACTGGTGTCTTTATTCAACCTTACTAACTATGTAACTATGTAACAGTGAGGCAACGCGTCAGCCAAGAGCCAGGTGTCGTCACTTCTGGTCGCGGCCGAGACCAGAAGTCTTTCACGTGTATCACACTGTTTGTTTTGATCTTCAACTGTAAGTTACTACATTTTGATTATTAAATATTTTATGACATACTACACTATGGAGCCCCCCTCTTCCTTTACATGTGAATGAGCTGATCGGTATATGTCCCTGAGAGTGTTATTTTTGTTCCTGGAATTTTGGACATCGATCTTTTCTTGTGGAACCAGCATTGAGCAGAAAGGCGCATTTATCAATCTGTTTGTTTGAGGTGAGAGGCTGGGGCAAACTACGTTGCGCACCTCAGATGGTGAAATCTTCCTGGATATTTGGCACTTGCGCTTTTTTTGGATGAACTTTTTGCACTGTTGGATACATCTACATGTCACTATATAGGCTGGATCTGTCTGCACTTTGAATGGGACTATATTTTTTGCACTTTTTTCGTGTAAATATTAGATCGTTATTCACACATTTATGATTTCATTACCTACATTGGCAATTTTTTGGATTACATATTGCCTATTTGCACATTTTGATGCACTTAATTTTTATTGCTTTTATTACATTGTATTAAGGATCATGTCATATAATGATATATTTATATATTTGCATAAATTGGTACATTTACTGATATTAGATGCACTTTATTATTATTATTTTTAGATGTTAGATATAGTAAGCGCCACATTCCCTATAGCTTTCAAATTTATTTAGTGTGAAAACGCCATTGATGTTGGCAGCTACTGGTTAGATTTCGTATCTTGTGGTTTGCGCATTAGTACCCCCTGATTTACTGTTGAGGCCCATGCTATCACAAGGGATGTTGTTCATCCCTTATGATGGCAGAATATGTTCTATCAAAGAGACAATATATACAGGAGAGGATTTATTAGAGAGATACCTGGGAGAAATGATTGGAGTTTAAGAAACTTGGGAGGTATATGAAAATGTTGGGCAGAGAGAATGACAACGGACTAAGGCACCGATATTACGAATACTGTATGTAGAGGACTCGTTACATGGAAAGAGATTAAGGAAGGAAAATGTGGGATTCTAGAGAGGAGAGAGGGAAGGTTAGGGGTTTTTATTTATTTCTCCTTTTTTGGGGGAGGGAAAGAGGGAAAGGGTGGGGGGAAAGATTACAGTTGGGGGGGGGGGGGGGGATTATAATGAATGGTGTTATGTTGAATAAAGTTTAATGTAATGATTAAGAAAATGAATGAGAGAATACATCCCTTCTAAAGGCAATGATGTTGATAAAAAAAAAAAGATTCAGTGCTAAAAAATACATTTAAATTAAAAAAAAAGAAAAATTATTTAAAGCATCCCCCCCCCCCCCCCGTGCTCACACGCAAATGCAAAAGCCCACATAGGTCCCACATGCATATGTAAAGGGCGATCACATTATACAGTATCTCACAAAGTGAGTACACCCCTCACATTTTTATAAATTATTTTATTCTATCTTTTCATGTGACAACACTGAAGAAATGACACTTTGCTACAATGTAAAGTAGTGAGTGTACAGCTTGTATAACAGTGTAAATTTGCTGTCCCCTCAAAATAACTCAACACACAGCCATTAATGTCTAAACCGCTGGCAAAAAAGTGAGTACACCCTAAGTGAAAATGTCCAAATTGGGCCCAATTAGCCATTTTCCCTCCCCGAAGTCATGTGACTCATTATGCCCTGTACACACAATCAGACTTTGATTCCATGGATTTTTTCCGATGGATGTTGGCTCAAACTTGTCTTGCATACACACGGTCACACGAAGTTGTCGGAAAAACCGATCGTTCTGAACGCGAAGACGTAAAACATGTACGCCGGGACTATAAACGGGGCAGTAGCCAATAGCTTTCCTCTCTTAATTTATTCTGAGCATGCGTGGCACTTTGTGCATCGGAATTGTCCACACACGGTCAATTTACGAGAACGGATTTGGTTGTCGGAAAATTTTATAGCCTGCTCTCAAACTTTGTGTGTCCGAAATTCCGATGGAAAAAGTCCGATGGAGCCCACACGCTCCAATCGCACATATTCCGTCAAAAGTCTGACCATGTGTACAGGGCATTAGTGTTGCAAGGACTCAGGTGTGAATGAGGAGTAGGTGTGTTAAATTTGGTGTTATCACTCTCACTCTCTCATATTGGTCACTGGAAGTTCAACATGGCACCTCATGGCAAAGAACTCTCTGAGGGCCTAGGCTATAAGAAGATTGCCAAGACCCTGAAACTGAGCTGCAGCACAGTGGCCAAGACCATACAGCGGTTTAACAGGAGAGGTTGCACTCAGAACAGGCCTTGCCATGGTCGACCAAAGAAGTTGAGTGCACGTGCTCCGTGTCATATCCAGAGGTTTTCTTTGGGAAATAGATGTATGAGTACTACCAGCATTGCTGCAGAGGTTGAAGGAATGGGGGTCAGCCTGTCAGTGCTCAGACCATATGCTGCATCAAATTGGTCTGCATTGCTGATGTCACAGAAGGAAGCCTCTTCTAAAGATGATGCACACGAAAGCCCGCAAACAGTTTGCTGAAGACAAGCAGACTAAGGACATTGATTACTGGTACCATGCCCTGTGGTCTGATGAGACCATGATAAACTTATTTGGTTCAGATGGTCTCAAGCATTGGTGGCAACCAGGTAAGGAGTACAAAGACAAGTGTGTCTTGCCTTCAGTCAAGCATGGTGGTGAGAGTGTCATGGTCTGGGGCTGCATGAGTGCAGCCGGCACTGGGGAGCTACAGTTCATTGAGGGAACCATGAATGCCAACATGTACTGTGCCATACTGAAGAAGACCATGATCTCCTCCCTTCAGAGACTGGGCCGCAGGGCAGTATTCCAACATAACTACCCAAAACACACCTCCAAAATGACCGCTGCCTTGCTAAAGAAGCTGAGGGTAAAGGTGATGGACTGGCCAAGCATGTCTCCAGACCTAAACCCTACTGAGTATCTGTGGGTCATCCTCAAACAGGAGGTGAAGGAGCGCAAGGTCTCTAACATCCACCAGCTCCGTGATGTCGTCGTGGAGGAGTGGAAGAGGACTCCAGTAGCAACCTGTGAAGCTCTGGTGAACTCTATGGCCAAGAGGGTTAAGGCAGTGCTGGAAAATAATTGTGGCCACACAAAATATTGACATTTTCACTTAGGGGTGTGCTCACTTTTTTGCCAGCGCTTTAGACATTAATGGCTGTGTGTTGCGTTATTTTGAGGGGACAGCTAATTTATACTGTTATACAAGCTGTACACTCACTACTTTACATTGTAGCAAAGTGTCATTTCTTCAGTGTTGTCACATGAAAAGATATATTAAAATATTAACAAAAATGTAAGGGGTGTACTCACTTTTGTGAGATACTGTATATGTGTGGTATCGTCAAACGTCAGAACGGGAGCAATAATTCTAGTGCCAGACCTCTTGTTTAACTCTAAACTGGTTACCTATAAAGGCTTTTAAAATGTCACCTATGGATAATTTAATGTACGGTAGTTTGTTGCCATTCCATAGGCGTGTGCAATATTAAAGCATGATATGTTAGGTATATATTTACTCAGCATAAGACCATCTTTTATATTTTACCGCTAATCGGGTATTATATTGTGTTTTGTGTGCACTAAAATACATCAAAATGTATAAAAAAAAAACATGTTTGAAAAAACGCTGCAGAGATATCATGTGACACAAAAAAATTGCAATACCCACCATTTTATTCTTTTTTTATTTAAAAAGTAATATTCTAGTAAGCAAAAAAGCTAATTCTTACATGTATGAGAGAAGAGTCAGAATTTGCCCGGTGTTCAAGTGGTTAAACATAACTCCTCACTTCAATACCAGGCACTTAACACCTTCCTGCCCAAGCCAATTTTCAGCTTTCTGCGCTGTCGCTGTTTAAATGACAATTGCTCAGTCATACCACACTGTACCAAACAGAATTTTTGTCATTTGTTCCCACAAATAGAGCTTTCTTTTGGTGGTATTTGATCACCTCGGCGGTTTTTATTTTTTGCTAAACAAATAAAAAAAACTAAAAATTTTGAAAAAAATAAAAGTTTTGCTTTAGTTTCTGTTATAATATTTTGTAAATATGTACGTTTTCTCCTTCACTGATGGGCACTGATAAGGTGGCACCAATGAGCGGACACTGACGGGCACCGATCATGGGCATTGATATGCGGTACTGATGGGCACTGGTAGGCAGCACTGATGGGTGGCACTGATATGCAGCACTGATGGGCATTGATAGGTGGCACTGGGCACTCATGGGTGGCACTGCTGGGCACTGATGGGCATTGATACGTGGCACTGATGGGCACTGATACGCAGCACCGATATGCGTCACTGATAGGCATCCCTGGTGGCACTGGCAGTGGTAGGCATTGTGAGTGAGCACTGATTGGCAGCTGCCTTGGCACAGAGTTGCATTTCCCTGGTGGTCTAGGGGGGGCATACCTGGTGGTCCTGGGCTGCATGATGGTGGTCCTGGGCGGGATCCTAGGGGAGGCTGTGCTGATAAACAATCAGCACAGACCCCCCCTGTCAGGAGAGCCGCCGATCGGCTCTCCTCTACTCATGTCTGTCAGACGTCGGAGGCTCTTTACCGAGATCGGTGTAGCGGTGTGTCAGATTGACACACTGTACCACCGATCTCCGCGATGCGCACCCCCATGGGCGCGCAGCGGCTGTTATCCTGCAGGACGTCATATGATGCCCAGTCAGGATAATTGAACCACCGCCTGGCCATCATTCTGCTATAGGCTGGGCGGGAAGTGGTTAAACAAAAGATATGCGTGAGGATTTAGAATGCATTGACATGTGTGCGGAATGGCATCAGATGTTGGCTAAGGCATGCATTTCGCAAATACAGGTACATTGACGGGTGTGAGCTGCACTGTATGACTATGAAATTCTATAAAATGAGGGCACACAATCTGTTTGCAGAAGTAATCTGAGAAAGGAATTTCATATAATTCCTCCTTCCCATACTCCACAATAGCCATTTCCCTTATCAGGCTAGGTGAGTCCACAATAACTGTTTCATCTTATTACCTAGATCGTTCCTTTTTATGTCTTATTTTTGTTTCTTCTGCTACTAAACTACATTTTGATTATTGTTAATTAAAGCCTGAAAGGCTGGAGTGGTAGGTTCTGTCTCTAGGATCTACTGTTGCTAATCCAGAGAGGCTGGCCCTTGGCATTCATGATCCCAGGGCTTGAGAAGTGAGTGCAAACAAAGGGTTAGGTTTATATACGTTAATGTTAAGGTTATGGAACGCATCAACATGGAGGTTAGCGTGAGGGTTAATGTTGGTGCTAAGTTTATGGGTTGATATGTTTAGTTTTGGGATTAAAGAGAGGTTTAGTATTGTGGTTACAGGAAGATTTATTATGGAACTAAGTGTGAAGGCTACCATGGGGACCCCGTCATGCTGAAACAGGAAAGGACCTTCCCCATACTATTAAAACAAGGATGGAAGTGTACAATTGTCTACAATACCTTTTGTATACTGTAGCATTTACAGTACTATTCACAAGAGACATCTGAACTCAATCATTCGGAGAGGAGTTCCCAAACCTTTGGCCATATATTTTACTTGCATTACCTCCAAGGGTTCATGGAGGGCCAGACAAGCAAACACAAAATGGAAAAAAAGGAGCTACAGTGTCTCCAGTGATTGTTGTCTTTACTTGCTTTGATGTTTAGTGAAAAACTGAGCTCCGAAACTTTAAAATATTTTTAACTTCGTGTAGCGCTCACCCCAGCAAGGGCTGTTGAATAGATGCCCAGGGTTCTTTTCCCATTAAATGACCGACAGCCAAACACACAGTTACCGTCAGCCCTCTGGCGTAATAAACATTCTAGGGCACAAGTGTCAAACTGGCGGCCCTCCAGCTGTTGCAGAGATACAAGGCATTGCAAGGCAAACAGTTACAAGCATGATTCCCACAGTCAGAGGCATGATGGGACATGTAGTTCCGCAACAACTGGGAAGGCCGCCAGTTAGACACACCTGGTCTAGGGGTATGTTTTTCTGATGTTTTATTGCAGAGCTCAGGTAAGTATTAGGGGCAGTGTTGCCAACCTACCAGATTGAAATTTTACTGACATGACACCCAAAACTTACTGGCACTGTCACGTTTTTACTGGCATATCTAAAAGTTACAGAATGACAGTTTTAAGTGCAAATTTCAGTATTTGGGCTACAAACAAGTACAATATGCAATTCGCAAAGTGAATTAAGATAGATATTAAGGCAAAAACATATTTCTTATTTTATTTTCAATATAGTAAATAAGTAGCTCAGGGACAGGAATCGAGAGGGCAAGAAATTAGAATGGGCGGCACACAAACATGAAATTGACTCACACAGTGACACTAACAGCAGTGTGCAGCAGCACAGATAATGATGGCACCTCACCAACATGACACGTCCCCTCCTGGCATGGAGAGTCAGTGGTCCTCTCTCTCCATGCCAGGTGGTCCCTTCAGTCCACTCCCGGCTTCACATGACACACTGCCGGCATGGTCCGAACACACTATAGCAAGCACTCAGATGGTTTCAACCAAGCCATATTTTTTACTGGCAACCTTTTTCTGTTACTGGCAGGAGAAAAGTGCCCATTTTTTACTGGCTGCTAGTAAAAATACTAACGGTTGGCAACACTGATGAAGGGGGCTGCTACACACAGAAGGTTTTTTTTATCTTTTTTTTTTTTTTTTTTTTTTTTAACATTTAAAGACTGTTTATTGAAGATAATAACAGTACAAAAATATCAAATTGGCAATAACCAATAATAAGGTCAGTACAATGTGATTAACATTGGTAAAAAGAGAAAAGTAGACCTAAAGCAAGGGTGAAATTAATACAAATGTAAGAGCTGATAACCTTCAAGGTGAAATAACAGACTCTATCTCAAAGAAAAGGCTGCTAGACGAAGTAAAAAGGGAGCCGGGATTCACAGGAAACAGGACTCCCCCAGAATGGACCGCGCACCCCAAATGGGATCCTGCTGTACGCAGGACAACAGGGTGAAGGTCCGGGGGATCGAAAAGATCCTGCCGGGACATATCCTGAACCCATAAACAGCCTTTCGTGGAAAAATGATCTGTTGTAGCGTCTGGTGTCATTATAAGACCAACAACAAGGTCAGAAATAAAATCGCTCAGTACGGGGAGTGTCCCCAAAATCTTAAGTGGTTCAGGCTGGTCTGCTAGGTTATCAAGGTTATCATTCAGAGAGAGGACAACATCAACAAACAAATAAAAGAAAAAAAAAAAAAAAAAAAACTTCACAGTCTGTTTCTCTCAATATGTGCTAACATCCTATAATGGAACTTGAGGAGAGAAAAAGGAAAGGGAGGGAGGGGTGAAGAATAAAGCGGGGGAAGAAAGGGAGAGGTAGGGGAGGTATTGGGGACAGGAATCCTTGCGGAGGGAAGGGGGGGGGGCCGAAGGCCTCCTAGAATCGAGGGGATGTACAGAGATTATTTTGTGTCAGGGAAGTAATTGGATTCCTAAGAACCTAGCCCATGGATCCCCTTTGAGTCTAAATTTATTAGAAGTGTCTAGAATCTTTCTCGAGATCTTCTCCTGCGCCATTATCCAGGAGATTTTCTGTTTGGCTTGGCGAAGGAAAACCGAGGGGTTTTTCCAGGCATGAGCTAGTGTGATCTTGGCCCCAAGAAGGATGAAATGGATCAGTAACCGAGACAATTTAGGTACTTTCAGGATGTTGTCATTAAGGAGAGCTATGGCGGGGCTTTGACTGCGAAACCAGTGGATTTACGTATATAATTAAAAATTCCGTTCCAGTACCCTCTGATTTTGGGACATTCCCAGAGAGTGTGTAGGAGGGAGCTTAAGTGGCCGCATCCTCTGAAACAGAGGGGTGATGATTGTGGGTAAAATTTAGTAATACGGGTGGGTACCAGGTACCAGCGGGTCATGACTTTGAGGTCTGCCTCCACAAGGGAGGAGTTAAGAATGCCCTTGTAGGAGCGGGCGAAGCATGTGTGCCAAGTATCCAGGTCCCAATCAAGTTGCAGATCACGCTCCCATTGCATCATATAGTTCGCTTTCACCCGGGGCTCAGCTAGAGCTGAGTGGATCAGGGAAATCCCTCCCCTTACGCCCATGGCTGAGGAGCACCAGAATTTATAAGATGTAACAGAGAGCGGAGTGTCTGAGCTTTTCCAGACCCTGCGCAAAAAATGTGATAATTGGTAGTAGCGAAAAGTCTCCGAAACTGGCATGTCTAGTTTAGAAATGCAATATTTGAGTGAAATAGGACCAGAGCTGTTGAAAAATTGCCCTATTCTATAAAGGCCCTTGTCGAGCCACCACCTAAAAACCTTGATATTCATACCCGGAGGGAATTGGGTATTGTGGAAGATGTGTGCCAGGGGAAGCCATGGGGAGGTCAGGGAGTGTCTTCTATATAGTGTATCACATAAGGCCATTGAGTGAGACAGAGAGGGGGAGAGAATCGGAGGTCTGTCCTTTTGCGGTCTCCACACCAGGAAATCTAGAGTGTGGTTGGGAGTGGCCTGTCGTTCAATGTCCACCCAATCTGGCTTTGGGGCTTTGGAGTAAATAACTGAAAATTGGCAGAGTTGTGCAGCTTGATAATACCACCATAAATTAGGTAGTCCTAAACCCCCTTTTTTCTTTGGCCTGTATAAAACCTTTTTGGAGAAACGGTGACCCTTTACCCCCCAGATGAATCTTATAATCCAAATCTTGAAGTTTGTCCAGTATATGTTTTTTCATGGGAATAGGGAGGGATCGAAAGAGGTATAAGATCCTGGGAAGTAGGGTAATTTTGACTGAGTTTATTCGGCCCAGCCAGGATACTTTATACAGGGCCCAATGCGAGAGATCATCCGAGAGTTTTTTGAGCATTGAGGGGTAATTGTGGTGGTATAGAAGTTCTGTTCTTGCGGATAGGAAAATACCTAAATAGAGAAGGGAAGAGGTGCACCAGGAGAAGGGAAAGTGGGTTTTGAGCCTCTCTACAAGGTCTTTTTGGAGTAGAGATATTTAGGGCCATTGATTTTGGTCATGTTAACCTGAAGTCCCGAAATGGAGCCGAACGAGTTAAGTAGTTGGAGGATGTTGGGGGTGGAAATGAGGGGGGAGGTGACAAACAGGAGGACGTCATCGGCAAAAAGGGCACATTTGTGAGTCCATTAACCACATTTCACTCCATGGATGTCCAGGTTTTGTCTAATGGCTAGGGCTAGTGTTTCTATCTATTTGCTATGGCAAAGAAGACAGGTGAAAGGGGGCAGCCCTGTCTAGTGCCTTGTAAAATAGAAATTTGTTCAGAAAGGTGGCCTTGCATTCTAATGCGGGCTTTCAGGGAGGAATAAAGGGATGATATGGTTTTAATAAAATCCGGGCCAAAGCCCCATTTTCGTAGAATAGTGAAGAGGTATGGCCAAGTGACAGTGTCAAATTCCTTTTGGAGGTCTATAGAGAGGATATATCCAGGCTGGGAAGGCCCTCCATCCCATGAGGATTGCATGAGGAAAATAAATCTACCGCTCTCCTAATATGGTCCGGCCCCTGTCTTCCGGGGATAAATCCCACCTGATCCCTATGGATGTAGTTAGCAATGAAGGAGGTCAATCTGTTAGCTAGAATTTTCGTCATAATCTTTAAATCATTATTGATCAGCGAGATCGGCCTGTAATTACCAACCTCACTGAGGTCTTTGCCCCGTTTGGGGATTACCGATATGTAAGCCAGATTGGCAGCTGGTTCTAGGGGGGGATCCCTCACGAAGGGAGTTGGAGATGGACCAGATAAGGAGAGAGGACCTCTGAGAATGCTTTATAATAGTGTACGGAAAAACTGTCTGGGCCAGGGGCAGAGTCTGTTTTGAGGTTCTTTATAACTTCGCGGACTTCCCCCACCCTGAAAGGAGATTCCATGATGGACCGATGGGAGTCCGAAAGTTTAGGGATATCAATGTTATTCAAGAAGGAGTCAATGGTGTCTGAGTTGTTAGGATTAGTTTGCAAGACTTTTTGGGGGTTCTGGGTTAGAGTTCCTGACAGGGATCTAATCTTGGGGAGAGAGAAGGATTTTATTTTGGGTGAGAGTTTAGCGGCTAAGTGGGGGCCAATTTTGTCTGCTTGAATATAGAACCTGCCGCTTAGCCAGTTCATGTGTTTATCTGCGTTGGCTGTAAGGGCCAAGTTTAGTGCCACTCGAGTAGCTTCTAATTTGGTCAGGGTCGCTGGAGATGGGTTAGCTTTGTGGGCCCTGCTGAGGGATTGGAATTCTCTTTCTAGCTCCACAATATCCGCTTTCTATCAAACCCATGTCATGCAGAAGACGGGCTATTCTGAGGCTTTGTGTGGGTGGCTTTTTTAAATGAGGTCTCCCTTGAGAGGATTTGTCTAACATGTGATCAAAGGTGATGTTGGAGTCCCCCCTATAATCACCCTGCCTTCCAGGTGAGGGGACAGGGTTGATAGCATGGAAGTAAAGAAATGTGCCTGACCTTGGTTAGGTGCATAATGGGAAATAAAAGAATACAAAACCCCCTCTATGTGTCCTTTTTATGAGTATATACCTCCCGTCTGAGTCTTTGACCGTACGTGAAAGAATGAAGGGTATACGTTTAGAAAGGAGAATGGCGACTCCCTTTTTTTGTGGCATCAGCATTCGCCAGATAAAGTCATGAAGTTGCGGTGGAGAAAGGTGGGGGTATAGCTGGCAGGAAAATGGGTTTCCTGAAGCAGAACAATATCGAGGCCTCTAGTGTGGTAGCTCCTGAAAAGTCTTCCAGCGTTTAGAGGGGGAATTGAGTCCTTGGGCATTATGTGAGGCTATCTTTAGCGACAGCATCTGGGTATTCATGTCAGCCATGGGCGTAAGGAGCAAGGAGCGAAAGAAAGCAAAGGGAGCTTACCTCTGCCGCCAGAGAGTGGACGTCCTCTTGAGAAGAGATGGATTCCCGATAATTCCTTAGGGGTGGACTAGATGGCAATCTCTGCGAGGATTCCTGAAGAGAGTGGTAAAGAGAAGAAGGTGGCAGAAGAAGGGACAAAGGAAGGGAGGAAAGAGGAAGAGAAGAAAAGGGAACATTAAGAGAAATAAGGTATATGAATACCGCATACATTAAGTACAAAGCCAACAAAAAAAAGAAACTCAGAAGATAAAAACAAAAAAAACGGACTAGTATTCCTAGTCCAAGTTCCCCGTTTCGGAGGAACCCGGAGAGAATGCAACCTCAAAGTGGGTTGTCTGCCTGATGTCACCAGAGGGAGAGTGAGTCCCTCTGTGTCACAACAGGGAGGGTGGCATGTAAGGCCGCTCCAGCCATCTGAATCCCCCATGGGGGAATGAAAAAGTGTGGGATCGGTCTCAGAGATGGTAAACTAGCAAGGCTAGAAGTGTAAGGGAACAACTGGCAATAATAAGGAACCGAGTCCAATATTGCAATAAGGGAGTCACTGCGGGTGGGTGTGGGGTGGATGGCGGGGAGGGGTGGGGGATACCGCAAAATATAAAAAAAAGGGGGGGGGACCTAAAAAGTATAGCTTTTATGTTACAAAGTGTACCATATCAGGTAGTATACATCCCAGCCGGGAAGGTGTGGTAGAGTGCGTAAAGGAGTCCCAGATAGCTATTGAGGGGGCTAGTGGGGCTTAACCGAGGGCAGTATCGGACCTGGCCAGAATGAATGTCAGAAGGTAGGTCTACATAGGGATGCCCCCTACACAAATGAGAGGGATGGGTCCTCAGTCCAGGAGAAAAGTTGGGATAAACCTATCCAGTCCAGACTTGTGGAGGGATGTTCATCTTGCAGGGCGATAGTCTCGTAGCCTTTTTGGGAGTTGCTTATTCCACAACGGAGTTAAAGGGCTGCCCAGAGGAGGTCGCTTGGAAGAGCCCGGGTTAGATGTCGTGTGCAGAGGAGCAAAATCATGGGAAATCAGTCCTAGTTGCAGGAGCAGGCGCTCCCCTTCCTGGAAGTTGGTGAAGTGATATGATTTATCTTTGAAGTGAAACTGAAGGCAGAAAGGGAACGACCAGCAGTACTTGTTGGAAATGCTTTCCCAAAACTCCATCAACGGTTTGAGCGCTCTCTGTTTTTGGACCGTGGCAGGTGAGATGTCAGCAAAGATTTGGATCTTATGCCCTTGGAAGGATAGGTTGTCCATGTTACGGGTTTTTCTCATGGCATCCTCCTTAACGCCATAGTAGTGGGGCTTGACCACGATGTCCCTCGGGAGGCCATCTTGGTGGGGAAGTTGAAGGGCTCTGTGTGCTCTGTCGAGCTCGAGTCTATGGCCTTGGATGTCCAGTATGAGTTCCTTGATAAACAATTTACCGATTCTCGGTATATCCATTACTGTTTCAGGGATCCCTCGTATGCGGAAATTATAACGTCTGCTTTTGTTTTCCAAATCGTCTATTTTGGATAATGCAGATTCTAATTGGTCTTGTAATGACTGTTATCCACTACCTGCTCAATCGCATCTATGCGAGTGCCCAAGCTCTGTAAATCAGCCTTAACCACTTCCCTACCCGCGTATGTACATATGACGTCCACAGATGGGATCTCCCATCCTGGGTGGACGTCATATGACGGCCTCGGGTTCCCAGCAGTCTAGGGGGCGCGCGCGCCCGCCGCGTTGCTCGTGACCCGGTGCGTGTGCCCGGCGGCCGCGATGTCCGCCGGGCACCCGCGATTGCCCGTTAACCGGGCCGGACCGTGGATCTGTGTGTGTAACAGATCCACGTCCTGTCAGTTGTGAGGAGAGCGATCTGTGTTCCCAGTACAGCGGAACACTGATCGGTCTCCTCCCCTTGTACATCCCCGCCCCCTACAGTTAGAATCACTCCCTTAGGAAACACATTTAACCCCTTGTGTCCCCCTAGTGGTTAACCCCTTCACTGCCTGTCACATTTACGCAGTAATCAATGCAATTTTATAGCATTGATCGCTGTATAAATGTGAATGGTCCCAAAAATGTGTCAAAAGTGTCCGATGTGTCCGCCATAATGTCGCAGTCACGAAAAAAAATCGCGATCGCCGTTATTACTAGTAAAAAAAAAATTTTTTTTTTAAAAATGCCATAAATCTATCCCGTATTTTGTAGCTGCTATAACTTTTGCGCAAACCAATCAATATACGCTTATTGCGATTTTTTTTTTTTTTTTTTTTTTTTTTTTTTTTTTTTTTTTTTTTTTTTTTTCCAAAAATATGTAGAGGAATACGTATCGGCCGAAACTGAGGAAAAAAATTGTTTTTTTTTTAAAAAAAATGGGATATTTATTATAGCAAAAAGTAAAAAATATTGTGTTTTTTTTCAAAATTGTCACTCTTCTTTTGTTTATAGCGCAAAAAATAAAAACCGCAGAGGTGATCAAATACCACCAAAAGAAAGCTCTATTTGTGGGGAAAAAAAGGATGTCAATTTTGTTTGGGTACAACGTCGCATGACCACGCAATTGTCATTTAAAGTGCGACAGCGCTGAAAACTAAAAATTGGTCTGGGAAGGAAGGGGGTGAAAATGCCCGGTATTGAACCGGTTAATGATAGCTGTAATCTGCATGGCATTTTGAGCCAGTCCTGTAGCCAGCATATCAGAGAAGCTCTGTAATATGAGCTGCATGTCCTGGGTCTGGGGCTGCTGTGAGGGTGAGGAGTGAAGGGGGCCTGCTAGG
Organism: Lithobates septentrionalis; assembly: GCA_037952835.1. Classification (NCBI taxonomy): domain Eukaryota; kingdom Metazoa; phylum Chordata; class Amphibia; order Anura; family Ranidae; genus Lithobates; species Lithobates septentrionalis. The sequence goes on along the minus strand of JBBDGP010001886.1, from coordinate 1,234,137 downwards.
CCTAAAGGAGAATGTAGCATGGGGGTATGTAAAAGATCCCCTAGTGTCCTGTTGAGGAGGGACTCTGTGGATGCAGGGGATATCCCTTGGGGCAAGCAGTGACTCGCAGGAGTTGCCAGCATATCCGTGTGCTGCTGGATGGAGGGTGGGTGGTCCGGATCCTCCTTGCTGTCTCCCAGGTATGCCGCGGTCGCCATCTTGGACGGGTCAGGGGCCGCCAGATTAAAGTTTAGCTGGCGGCTCACCTCGCTCTTCTGTGTGCCGCTCGGCATGTAAATCTGTGCCTGGGAGGTCCCGTGAGCCGTGGGGACGTTTTGGAGCCGATCCCACTAGATCTGTGTGCTCAGGGGACAGAGAGGCCGGAGCGGTGCAGAGCTCTCGATCAGAGCGTCTTTTCGGGAGTCCCGCGCATGCGCACCTCAGTTTTTTTTTAACTTGATGCATAGACTGTATTAAGATAAAAAAAAATTCTGCCTTTGTAACCACTTTAACTACTGCCGGACTGCCCACCACACATATACTGTGGCAGAGTGGCCCGGCTGCTTGAAACAATGTATCTGTAGGTTGTTTACGACTTCCGGGTCGGGGTGGGGGCGTGCGCGTGTCACCGGCGGCCTGCTCCTGCTGTGATTGGACAATGTTATCTGGACACCCTTGATTGTTCAGAGGAGAGACAGAGCGGCTGTCTGCTTATATAAGCAAGGCAGACCGTCGTTCTGTCAGACAGGAATAGAGAGATCTTGTGTTCCTGCTAATCAGGAACACAGATGTCTCTCTTCCTCGAGTCAGTCAATCCCCCACACTGTTAGAAAGCATTCGCTAGGAGCACACTTAACCCTTTGATTGCCCCTGATGTTAACCCCTTCCCTGCCAGTGTCATTTATACAGTGTTTTTTAGCACTGATCACTGTATTGGTGTCACTGGTCCCCAAAAAGTGTCAGATTTGTCCAACGCAATGTCACAGTCCCGCTAAAAATCACTGATCACCGCCTTTACTAGTAAAAACAAAGATGCCATAAAAAATCCCATATTTTGTAGACGCTATCTATAACTTTTGCGCATGGTGTGCGCAGCCTATTGCATTAGGGTGTGCACCCCAAATTTTTAAAAACATGGACGGTGCTGTAGAGCAGTGGATGGTGTCGGTAGGGCAGTGGATGGTGTCAGCTGTTTTTTTTATTTTTATTATTTTACTTTTTTATTAAAAAATAAATAAAATAGGAGCCCCATGGGGGGGCTTTGGTGAAATATCAGCAGGGAGAATCTGCGCCACACAGGGTGATTAGGGTGTGCCCAGGCACACCTCCTCACGCCTATGGCGCACACCAATCAATATACGCCAATTTGGTATTTTTTTAACCAAAAATATGTAGCAGAATACATATTGGCCTAAATTGATGAAGAAATTCGTTTTTTTTTGTTTTGTTTTTTTTGTTTGTTTTTTACATATTTTTATTGGGTGTGTTTTATAGCAGAAAGTAAAAAAATATCGTTTTTTTTTCAAAATTGTTGTCTTTTTTTTTGTTTATAGCACAAAAAATAAAAACCCTAGAGGTGATCAAATATCACCAAAAGAAAGCTCAATTTGTGGGGAAAAAAAGACATCAATTTTGTTTGGGTACAACGTCACATGACCGCGCAATTGTCAGTTAAAATAATGCAAAAAATGGCTGGTCATTAACCACCTCATAAATGGCCACTGTACATATACGGCCGGGTGGGAGCTTCCTCCTGAGTGGACGTTCAGGAACATCCCTCAGAAGGAATGGGATTACGTGCACTCGCAGCGGCGCGATCCCAATGCTCTTGTGTCACCCGGACATGGCGCATATCCGATCAGGAGGGCTCTGTGATTGGCCCTCCTGATCACATGATGACTGTGTCGAATCACAGCCGTCATATGATGTAAACAGAGAGCTGGTTGCTAGGCGATCGGCTCTCCTCTCCTCACACGGAAGTTGTCAGTGAGGAGAGGGGATCGCTGCAGCCAGCCGGTGATCGGTGAATATGAGCTGTTTTTTACAGCTTTTTACACACTGATCACCAACCCAGTGTCCCCACACAGTGTAGAATCATAGTGTCCCCAAAACACTGTCCCCACACATGTCTCCACACAGTAAAAACACCTGTCCCACATATGTAACAGTAAAATCATATGTCCCAATGATCATCTGCACACATATGTCCATGATCATCTGTGCGCATATGTCTGTTATCACACAAACCAATTATTAACTTGACAGGATTTTTTTTTACCAAAGACATGTAGCAGAATACATTTTGGCTTAAATTTATGACAAAATTTTATTTTATTGGATTTCTTTTAAAACAGAAGAAAAATTGTGTTTTTTTTTTTTTTTGTTTTTTTTGTTTTTTTTTTTATTTCCGCTCTTTTTTCGCAAAAAATAAAAAACTGATTTGTGAATAAATACCATCAAAATAAAGCTCTATTTCTGTGAACAAAAGGATAAAAATTTCATTTGGGTACAGTGTTGCATGACCGCGCAATTCTTATTGAAAGTGCAAGAGCGCTGAAAGCTGAAAATTTGGCCTGGGAAGGGGCGAAAGTGCCCAATATTGAAGTGGATGAGGGGGTAAAACCTTTCGGGGCAGAATTGGTTAATGAAAAGTCTGGGGTTTGTTTTCTGATGTCTTACTGCAGAACTTGAACTTTGATAGGTTAAAGATGGCTACACGTTATACAATTTTCTTGTACAATTTTCCTTTAGATTTACCAAAACCATATAATATGAGGTCAAGCCTAAATGCTTTCAGATTGTTGGCAATCAGGCATGCCCTTGTACTACATAGTTGAAGGCAATTCTAAAGAAGTTAGAACAAGAACATTGTGTAATGTGTAGCCAGCGTAAGGGTAACTATGGGATACTACAGTAACTTTTAGTTGTGAATTTGAGGACACTAAACTTCCTCTTAGTAAGGTGAGCAAGGGTCCTTGCTTGCAGCAAATATTGGACCCAGTTTTTCAGGAACACTTTAGGATTTAATGCTTTAAGTAGAACAAACTCCATTGCAAAAGATTTAACTTGGAAGGCAGAGAAATTTGTTAGAGATTTCAGTGTACAGGAAGTTTCAAGGCCATTAGATTTCAGGCAGGATCAATGGGTATTTTTCTGTACTTGTTTGTAAAAGAAAATGAACGCAGGTGCCACATACACTGTAAGGACTGATAAGCTGAAATATATTTCATTTTTGTTTTTGGGTTGGGGAATACCTAGGAACAAACATACTGCTGTGATGCCACATCTTCTTGCCCTGTTGCAATAAGCAGTGACCCAAACATTTCTTTAATAAATGTGCACTTTGGATTTTATATAACATAATTCTGTTCTTCTTGTAGCTCAACCATTGCACTCCACAGCCATGCTGAAAGAACTAAGAATATTTACCATATTTGTGATGATATTCGCTATAGGCTATATTAGCAAGACATCCTTTAAATATAAAGGCAATTTCATTTTCCATTTCCTTATCTCCAATTACTTCACAAACTCGGACAACACTAAAGGAACATTCAACCTGTTAGAAAATGAAACTTTCAATTCTTTCAATGCAAACACCATTCTAAGAAAAGGAAATGGAATCTTATTTATGGAGACCACTGACAGAATGAATGCACCATCCCTGGTACTTTGTGCCATTGAATCAGCCGCACGAGTCTACCCTGACCGACCGGTGGCCTTCTTCATGAAAGGACTGGAGGATATTATCACAGAAGAAGATGAGAAGAGAGCAAGACAACAATTTCCAACCCTGTCATCGTTTAGCAATGTTTACCTCTTCCCTCTCAGAATGAATCAGTTATTTAATAACACACCTCTTAAGCCATGGTTTGATAAGGTACGTTAAAAACTAATTGGGGGACCTTTGGGGAAAGCAAACACAGTAAAAAAGTTGTCTACATGCAGCTGTATTAAAGAGGAACTGAGCTCTAGAATATGTGCCTTAGGCCCCTGGTACGCACTGATACGACACGACAGGTCTGGTATGGATTTTAAGGGGAACCCTGCGACAAAATTTAAAAGTGACGTAGAGGTCCCCCAAAATCCTTATCTGAGCACACAACCTGGCAGGCCGCAGGAAAAGAGGGGGGACGAGAAAGTGCCCCCCTCTTGAACCGTACTGGGCCACGTGCCCTCAACATGGGGAGGGTGCTTTGGGGTAGCCCCCCAAAGCACCTTGTCCTCATGTTAATGGGGACAAGGGATTCATCCCCACAACCCTTGCATGTTGGTTGTGGGGGTCTACGGGTGGGGGCTTATCGGAATCTGGAAGCCCCCTTTAACAAGGGGACCCCCAGGTCCCGGCCCCCCCCTGTGGGAATTGGTAACTGGGTACAAATGTACCCCTACTATTTCACAAAAAAAGTGTCAAAATGGTAAAAAAGACACGGGGGCTTTCCCGTGGCGTGAGTGGGGGCGGGGCCAACCAGTGATGTAAACGGGTGACCCCGCCCCCCTCTGACGCCATGGGGAAACCCCTGTGAGTCAGAGGGGGGCGGGGTCACCCAGTTACATCACAGGGTGGCCTCGCCCTCAGTTACATAAAAGATGTCACAGGGTGGTGGGAGCCTCCCATGGAGGCGGGTCGTTTGTGGCTTTTTTTTTTCGGTCCGTTGGGACATTTTTTATTTTTTTTATTTTTTATAAAAGGACTTGTCCCAAGCTGTCTCTTATCTTTTTTATCATTTTGATACTGTTTTTGTGAAATGGTAGGGGTATATTTGTACCCCATTACCAATTCACACAAGAGGGAGGCCGGGGTTTGGGGGTCCCCTTGTTAAAGCCCCCCACTCACAGACCCCCCACAACCTCTGGGCAAGGGTTGCGGGGATGAGGCGCTCTCTCGTCCCCCCTCTTTTCCTGCAGCCTGCCAGGTTGCGTGCTCGTATAAGGGTCTGGTATGGATTTTGGGGGGACCCCTACGCCATTTTTTTTTTTTTATTTGGCACAGGGTTCCCCTTAATTTCCATATCAGATCCGAAGGGCCTGGTATGGATTTTGGAGGGACCCCCACGCAATTTTTTTTTTTTTTTTTTAAATTTTGATTCAGGGTTCCCCTTAATATTCATACCAGACTCAAAGGGCCTGGTAATGAACAGGGGGGGATCCCATGCTCTTTTTTTCAATTATCTGTATCTATATAGCCAAGACCCGACAATTAATTACAGCCGCAAGCAGTTTTAAATGACTTTTTTACTTTAGAAATGTCATTTTGCTGTGGTACTGTTCTAAATACGGGAAAAATGTGCCACTTTACAGGCACACTATAGACACCCCCCAGGCACAATATTTAAAGGAATATTTCATTTTTATTGTTTCACTTTAAGCATTAAAAAAAATCACTGCTCCTGAAAAAACTGACGTTTTAAAAAAAAAAATTTGCATTGATACATGTGCCCTGGGACAGGGCCCAGGTCCCCAAACACTTTTTTCTTGTCAAAAGAAGTTTATTGAGTATACAATGTTATAAAGATACATAAAATAAGTTTACAAGGATCTATAAAGTAAGCTCATTGTTTTACAGTAGGGTTTATATAGGTAAATATCATGAAATTTCAAATATTAAACATTGGGTTCACGTAAACCTAAATTAAAGATATATATCATTTCCTTAGTTACTTTTGTAGGTATTTAAATGATTTATACCTACTATACATATTGTTTACAAGTAGAGTGTATATAGGTCAAATAAATTCTGATAATGAGCTTTAATCGTAAGGTGGAGAAAAGGAAAGAGAAAGAAGAAAAAGGGTAGAAAGGCAGAGGTATGGTCCACAAGGTTGTCCCGCTCGTCAGTTTATTATTCTTTTTAGTTCTCTTTGAAGCCTTAGAATGGGTGTCTCTGTAAGTCATTTAATCTGTTACCATGGCAACAGGACAGAGTCATTGAAATTTGACAGGAACTGTTTTATCCAAGGGTGCCAAAGTTTTTCAAATTTTGGAATTTGATTTTGATCGATGGCTACCATCTTAGCATGGGACATTGTATTATTCATTCTGTGATTTGTTTCTGCTAGTACCAATGTAGGAGATTTCCATGCCTTGGCCACTGTTTGTTTTGCAGCCGTTATTAGTTGGATCATAAGTTTGAATTGAGAGAGTGTTAACCATTCCGGTTTTAGATTAAGTAAAGTTAAATATGGATCTGGTTGTATTATTTTTTTAAATATTTTAGATGCAATCACGAAGACTTCCTTCCAGAAGGTTTGGATTACTGGGCACGTCCACCATATGTGTAAATATGTGGCTATTTCTGGGCATCCTCGAAAACAAAGAGCTGATGTATTAGGTGAATATTTTGCCACTCTAGCGGGTACAAGGTACCAGCGAGTTAGGACTTTATAATTTGTCTCCAGTGCTAAGATGTTGGGTGAAGATGACTTAGATGTGAGCCATATGTTAGACCAGTCCGTGTCTTCTAAAGTTCGTCCCAGGTCCTCCTCCCACCTCTGAACGTAAGAGGGTCTATTAAGATTTGCTACTCCATATAATTAAATGTAATAAAGTCCCTTGCGCTGGTCAGGTGTGGAAATAAATAAGGTAAGTGACAAAGTGTCACAAAATAAACGTATAAAGGTGACCAATAATATTGCAGCAAAATTAAGGTGTTTTCACACAACACTTAATAGGAATGTAAGATAAGAAGATTTTGCGCAATATTAAATAAAAATGAGGTGAATGGGCAAACGTATATAATAACTGTGTCTTATAAATGTGCAAATCACATAGTAAAGTGAATTGTGACAATGGTAATGTTGATGATAAGCTAGTGGCTGCTAAGGGATGCAGATCTCAATAGCGTAGCATCTAGCTGAGAACATTATCCATAGACAATAAATGTATCATAAATGTGCAAATCGCATAAAAAGTGAACAGTGACAATAGTGCTACTAGTAGTAAGCTAGTTACTGCCAGGGATGTTAATCACTATACCTGACGTCTAGCTAGGTGTATTAACCATAAATAGTCGAGTGAAAAAAATCACAAAAAGGTCATAAAGAGGAATACACATAAAATTAAATATGAAAGGTATAAAATAACATGTGCAATTCTACAATGTTGGTGCAGGTGTGTTTAAAATATCACACTTAGGACATCATTCAGTGTTCATAAAACGGGTGTCAGATCAAAAGCACTCTATAGGGCATGAGTGATGCTGCTGGGAGTTGATGGGTTAATTAGAAAAGTCTATGAATGGATGCCGTTTTCCTGTTCAATTGGAGGTGTATGAGGTAGATGGAGTAAAGATCCTATTGTTATTCAATCCTCTAATGGTCTCTTAGGACCCTCACCTTCATAATGTAGTAAAACGGCATTCAGCAGTGTAGTATGGGTAGTTCTGGCAGCTGTCACCGAAGTCTCTGCTTTCTCTGTGTTAAAACTTTAATCCATCTCTCCCTGTATCTCCGGAACGGCTCTCTCAGAAATGGGGGAGATAAAACAGAGATAGGGGAGGGGGAGAGAATGGAGGCTCCACTAGTGTATTAAAGTTTTTTTTTAAAACAGGGGTGTTTATTCATAGGTAATGCTCTTACATTTAAAAACTTATAACAGGCAGAGTAATTGTAATAAAAGCTGTGGCGTCCTGAGCGCCCTCTCACTTGTGCTTCAAACTGTGTTGTACCGCTCAGCCAATCCCTACGCGTTACGACACCGTCACGTGCCTTCATCTGGGGAATATTTTAGATGCAATCACGAAGACTTCCTTCCAGAAGGTTTGGATTACTGGGCACGTCCACCATATGTGTAAATATGTGGCTATTTCTGGGCATCCTCGAAAACAAAGAGCTGAGATATTAGGTGAATATTTTGCCACTCTAGCGGGTACAAGGTACCAGCGAGTTAGGACTTTATAATTTGTCTCCAGTGCTAAGATGTTGGGTGAAGATGACTTAGATGTGAGCCATATGTTAGACCAGTCCGTGTCTTCTAAAGTTCGTCCCAGGTCCTCCTCCCACCTCTGAACGTAAGAGGGTCTATTAAGATTTGCTACTCCATATAATTGATTATAAAGTGATGAAATTGTACCTTTAGCAAATGGATCTTTTGTACAGATTGATTCAAAAATGGATAATTGGGATAATGGTGTATCCCCCTTTTAGGAATGGTGTATAGAAATTTTTGATTTGGAGATATCTAAATATCTCAGAGTTTGGTAGATCATATTTTTCTCTAAGCGATGGGAATGAAAGGAATGATTTAGATGCTATGAAGTCATTTAGTGTCTGAATGCCTGATGTTGTCCAAGCTTTAAAAGAATTTGGGTAGATCCATGCTGGATAAAAGGCCGGATTTCTGATAAAAGAAAGGAGAGGATTGTGTGGAGATTGTAACTGATATTTGGTTTTTAGTTTATCCCAGAGAGATAAGAAGTGTTTAGTTATGGGATTATGAATTTTAAAGCGGTCTTTAGGATCAAGCCATAATAAATTTGATATTAATAGAGGGTCATTTTCTGAAGCCTCTATAAATACCCATAATGGGATTTCCTGTTTTGCATGGTATTTGGACAGACTGGCCAAATGTGCTGCTCTGTAGTAGTTAGTAAAATTAGGGTATCCCAGGCCTCCTTTATTTTTGGGAAGATGTAGTGTGTGTATAGGTATACGTGGTTTAGAAGAGCCCCATATAAACGAAGTTGCTCTTTTTTGTACTATTCTCAAAAAAATAGGAAGGAATTGGAATAGGGAGGACTCTGAATAGATAAAGCAATTTGGGTAGAATAGTCATTTTGATTGCATTAATCTTCCCTATCCAAGATAAAGGAAGTTGCGACCATTGTTTTATTAGATTTGTGATCTGTCTTAATACAGGAGGATAATTGGTTGAGAATAAGTCAGAATGAGATGCTGTTAAATGAATTCCAAGATATGGGATTGATTTTTCTGCCCATGTGAAGGGGAGTGCAGCCCTAGCCGGGATCAATTCCATGTTTGTGAGTGAAATAATAAGCACTAGGCATTTCTTAGGATTAATCATAAGGCCGGATAGGGCTGCAAATCCATCAAGAGCTGGTATTAAGTTAGGACCAGAGACCTGTGGTGATGATAGAAAAATAATAGTAAAAAGTAATATATCGTCTGCAAATATACATAATTTGTGTGTAATACCTCCTACTTCAATGCCAGTTTTATAGTTTGGTTTGTTCTGATGTATTGGGCCATGGGTTCGAGTATAAGGGCAAATAATAAGGGAGATAATGGGCAACCCTGTCGGGTACCTCTTTCGATATTAAAGGCTTCAGATTTGTATCCAGCATATTTTATATAGGCTTTGAGTTTATTATATAATGCTTTGATCCATGTTAAAAAGTGGGGTCCAAAACCCCATTTTTGTAATGAATATTGCATATATTGCCAGGATACTGTGTCAAATGCCCTCTTAATATCGAGAGATAGAAAACATAAAGGTATTTTCCGTTTTTTAGCAATATGTGCCAATAACACTGCCCTGCGTATATTATCGCCTGCCTGTCTATTTGGCATGAAGCCTACTTGATCTCTATGTATTAATTTTCCTATAATGCTATTGAGGCGTTTTGCTATTATTTTTGCTAATAATTTAATATCGAGGTTTAACAGAGAGATAGGCCGATAATTCACACAGGAAGTATCATCAGAAAGGGGTTTTGGGATCATACAAACAATTGCCATTAGTTTTTCTTGCCGAAAAGAATGTCCATCTAGAAGTTTGTTAAAAGTTTCAGTGAGAATGGGAGAGAGTATTTCTGAGAATGTTTTATAGTATAAAGCCGAGTAGCCGTCTGGGCCTGGTCTTTTGTTTAAGTTTTAGGTCTTTTATGGCGTTAGCAACTTCATCTATAGTTATAGGCTCATCCAAACTGCTTTTTTGATTCTGAGATAACTCAGGTAAGTTTATTTTTGAGAAAAAGGATTCAGCTTCTGTAGGATTAAATTCATTGTTTGTCTTGTATAAAGTTGCGAGATGTGAGTGAAATTTATGGACTATTTTAACTGGATTACAAGTGTAAACATTTTTTGATAATTTCAAACGTATTGGTTTGAAAGATTTGTTAGTTGAATTTAATGCCCGAGCCAAATATGTACCTGGTTTGTTTGTATTCATGTAGAAATTGTGTTTGGAGCGTTTGAGGGATTTATCAACTGACTCAGTGAGAAATAGATCGTATTCCAATCTAGATTTTTCCAGATGAGATTTTGTACTCTGAGATGGATTATCTTGAAATGATATGTAGGCTGCATTAAAATTGAGTTCTAGTTTTTTTGCTAGATTTTTGCGTTCCCGTTTAAATAGTGCCATTTGTCTTTGTATTGTACCACGCAAGACAGGCTTATGAGCTTCCCACAGTGTTATTGGGGAGATGTCTGTTGTATTATTAATTGATATGTATTCCTTTAAAGCTTGTTCAATGGCCATCTGATGTAGTGGGTGTTTGAGCATTATGTCCGGTAAGTACCACGTTGGGTCATGCGCTTTTGGTATGGCTGAGGCTATAGTAGTGTATACTGCATTATGGTCAGACCACGGAATCGGAATTATATCTGATGCAATAATTTCTGGTATCATTCCTATTGTTAGAAAAATATGATCTATTCTGGTGAAGGTTTGATGAGGGTGCGAGAAATAAGTGAATTTCTTTTTCATTGGGTTATTTTCTCTCCATGAATCTACCAGATTGTATTTGGAAAGAAGTTGAGAAAAAGGTCATCTAGAGGTTATTTTGGATGGTGTAAAAGGTGATTTATCTAGAAATGGGAGGAGGACCTGGTTTGAATCCCCACACATTATCACTGTTCCTATTTTGTGTGTATTAATCACTTGTAATATATGTGAGAGGAATGGTGTAGGTTGTTTGTTAGGAGCGTAGTAGGAAATCACCGTGATTGCTGTATCCATTATATAACCCATGAGTATCAGGTATCTACCTTCTGGGTCTTTAATTTCTGATGATAAGGTGAATGGTGTGGATCGGTGAAATGCAATTAGAGTTCCCCTTTGCTTGGTACAGGCAGAAGCCGTGTAAATTTGTTGATAAAAAGGAGAAATATATTTTGGAGTAGAATCTTTGGTGAAGTGTGTTTCTTGGAGGCATACTATGTGAGCCTTCTTGTTATGGAAAGTACGGAAGGCTTTGGTCCTTTTTTGAGGGACATTTATTCCCTGAACATTCAGGGAAAGTATATTCAGTGGTGCCATGGCAATAGATCAATAGTTTTGACTTCCTTTTTGTTATGCAGAGCTGACTGCGCAGATCAACCTGTGTGGACTGAAGAGATGAATAGATAGAAAAGAAACCAGTGAATTCTGGAGTAAAGAGTAAACAAAAAACATGAGATTAGATGATACATTGTATAAATTATTTTTTGCAAGTAATCACAATTTACCCGTGAAAGAGAATAAATATCTCTCTCAGGGGAATAAGTGCCTTCGTCACACTCCCACATAATATGGTTGGGAGAATGAGGAGGGCTAATGGGGGTACACGGATCTTCCGCTTACAGGAGAGAAGTGCTATGTCAAAAGACATCAAAATGATGTTTCATTAGTTGGAGTGCAGAATATAGTTTTTGTTGAAATTATTTATTCCAGGGTGGTTGTATATGGTTAGTCTTGCCCTAGGCTAAATAATTCAGTTAGAAAGGTACTGTTAATAACTTTGGTATTGATGAAGATAGTTTGAATTATTTTGGGATTTTAACCCTTTTAGAGTAAACCATTACATATTTTATTCATATGTAACTGTTTAGATATGTTAACTCATAAAATTGAGGTTGTATTGCTTCAGATTAGAATAAACAAAAACATAATTCTAGGAACTAGTTAGGTAATAATATATTTGTTTTAAGAAAAGAAAGAAAAAGCTTCCATTACTTCTGGATTATTGAACATATTTGTCCTAAAAAGTAATAAATCTATTGTTATTACCTGATAATATATAACTGAACAGGAATTTCATTATTTCACTTATATATTCTAAGGCTATATGAATCAGAAGTAATAAGAAATATAACTGGAATGTAACATGATCCCACACAGTGTGTGACTATCAGAATGCAGTTACATTCAGTTATAAATACAGGTTTTTTATAGAGAACCATCTCTTAGTATAATAAATGAAGAGATATCAGGAATTAGGATGTCAGTCCATTGAATCTTCTTGGTCCATGGATAATGTGGCATAACGGCCTCTTTTGTGAGAATGATGATTCCCATTTTGTTCTGAAATTTTCTGGGTGCTGCCTGAAGGTGAAGATGACGTCATTCTTCTGCGTGTGGGAGAGTTGCTGCTTGTGGGTTCTGTCAGATTTAATTTTAAAAGGGTTTGTTGTAGTTCATCTGCTGATCTGCTTCTGTAAATTGTACCTTGGTAGTTAAATCTGACTGAAAAGGGGAAGCCCCATTGATACATAATGTTGTGGCGTTGCAGTTCCATTAGTTGGGGTTTCATGGATCGTCTTTTAGTAATAGTAAGTTGGGATAGGTCAGAAAAAATTTGATAATTGTGTCCTTGAAAATTAATTTCCTTTTTTTTCTCTTGCAGCAATTAGTATTTGTTCTTTCGTTCTGTAATAATGAAATTTTGTGATTATATCACGTGGGGGTCCATCTTTCTTTTTGGCTGTGAGGGCTCTGTGTACTCTGTCCAGTTCTAAACGTTCAATAGGGATATCTGGCTTTAGTTCTTGTAATAGAGCAGTAATAGTAGATTGCAGGTCTGTCACAGTTTCAGGTATTCCCCTTATGCGCAAGTTTGAACGTCTGGCTCTATTTTCATAATCTTCGAGCTTAGTTTGAAGTATTAAATTCTCTTTTTTTAATTGTTCCAATTCTGTTATATTTTCTTGGGTTGTAATTTCAATTTCATCCATTTTTATTTCTAAGGCTGCGGTGCGGTTTCCCAGCTCTCTTATTTCTTTGGTTAGACTTTTTGTTATTTGGTCTGAGGTTTGTTTTAAAGCCTTATGAAGCATCTTTTCAAATTGTAATAATATTACTGGGGATACTGAGGAGGCTTGTGGAGAAGTTTGTGAGAGGATTTGTTCTGTATCTGACTCAAATGGAGAGTCTTGCTGTGACATTTTCTGTCTGTGAGAGCGCCCTGATGCTGTATCTTGTGAGGTGACTGGAGCTGCTTCAGCTGCAGTGAGTGCCTGTGAGCTCTTTGTGAGGTGATTTTTATTTCTGCCACGGTTTCCTCCCAGTACCATATTTCCTGCCCAAACTTTCACAGTTTGTTCCCTGGGGCAAAAAGGTTCAAATGGATACCTTTTGAGCCTGCATGCTCCGCTTTGTCCTTCTCTTCTCTCCTCAGCGGTGTGGAGCTCTAACAATGCATGTCTGCTCCGCTAGGCTCCGCCTCCTGCCCCCCCAAACACTTTTTTTATGATAATAACTTGCATATAAGCCTTTAAAATGAGCACTTTTGATTTATATAGTGTCACATAGACTTTAACGGTCTTCTGGCAGCTTTCGAATTTGCAGCGAACACCTCATATTGTTCACTGTTCGACTTAGGTTCGACTCGAACATCAGGCTCATCCCTAGTACACAAGTCCGTCGGACAGAAGTCCAAAGTACAAACACACATGCTCGGAAGCAGAAGCGGTGGGTCTTGTAAACTAGCGTTTGTAATGGAGAATTAACATTCGTGACGTGGCAAATTATGAAACCTCCAAATGCAGTACACAATTCTCTTCTTCTTTAATGGGATAATAATGAAGCTGCTTTGCTAGTGATACTGATGGAGTTATTGCAAACAAATTTTCAAAGGTTTTTTTTTTTTCTAGTGATATCAAGAATATTATTATTGTTTTTTGTTTTTTGTTTTTTATTTGTGCAAGTTACCACAACACCATTATCCTGTAGTTTTAAGATCAAAGATACAACTATGTTTGTGTCCCTTGTCAATTTTACATTGTATTTTTTAAAATGTAACTGCCTTACTCCCAAACTGTCATTTGAAGTAAAACGCATAGCCAAGTATTATTCTACACAATTGTTTTTATTGTGCATTAAAAAAAAAAAATTTGGACATGCTATCTAGCAATAGAACTTAACCAAAAAGTGCATTCTATGCAGTCAAAAATATAGAAAATATACCAAATCAAATCATTATTCAACAAAAAAAATAATGTCAAAGCAATAACTCCAAGGCCAATAATAAATAACACGTTATCCACTCCGATTCCGCAACATGGCTGGTTGACGAACAGCCCTTCAGAAACGAACTGAAGAGTGCTAAATGAAAAACGTGAAAAGAAAAGCGCGAATCAACACTCGCCAAACTTAAACTAACATGAAATTAGCAGATGGATCCCAAAGGGTGGCGCTAAAGAGCTGAAAAACCAAGTAGTACGTCTAGTACGTCACTACATTCGTAATTGTTGGCCAACATTTGTGAAAGTCCGATCGTGTGTACGAGGCATAACAGTCCAACGTAGCAGTGCCTTATATCTCTCAAAATATTGGCACCCCTGCATTTCTGTCAGATGCACCACTTCATCCAGAAAATTGTTGCAATTACAAATGTTTAGGCATTCTCATGCTTATTCCTTTTGTTTGTATTGGTAAGACACAAAAAAGTGTTGAAACAAAAAGCCAAATCTGACACTATCTACGCAATACTCCAAAAATGGACTGGACAAAATTATTGGCACCTTCAATTTAATTATTGGTAGGATACCCCTTGGAAAAAATAACTGTAACCATCAATCTAATTTCTGTTACCATCATTGAGTTTCTTACACCTCTCTACTGGAATTTTGGATCACTCTTCTTTCGCTAACTGCTCCAGGTCTCTCAGAATGGAAGGGTTCCTTTTCCCAACTGGTGTTTTGAGATCTCTCCACGGGTGTTCTATGGGATTTAAATGTGGACTCATTTCTGGCATTTCAGTACTCTCCAGCGTTTTGTCAATTCTGGGTGCTTTTTGACATGTGCATTGTATCATTGTCCTGCTGTAAGACCCGTGACCTCTGACAGAGACCGAACTTTCTGACACCAAACCCTACATTGCATCCCATAATTCTATGGTAGTCTTCAGATTTCATAATGCCATGCACACGGTTAAGATATCCAGTTCCTGAAGCTGCAAAGCAACCCCAAAACATCAGTGAACCTCCACCATCTGTGACTGGAGGGACTGTATTATTTTCTTTAAATGCCACATTTCTTTTTCTGAAAACAGTAGAATGATGGGCCTTACGAAATTTTGTTTCGTTGGTCCACCGAATTCTCCTAAAAGGATTTTGACCTCCTCAGGTAAATTTTGGCATACTGTAATCTGGCTTTTTAATGTTTCTGCGTCAACAGTGGGGTCCTCCTGGGTCTCCTACCATAGCGTTTCTTTTTATTGAGATGGTGACGCATAGTGCGAGCTGACACAGTTGTACCCTGTGCCTGAAGGTCAGCTTGAATTTGTCTGGAAGTTGACTCAGGTTCTTTATCCACCATTCAAACAATGTTTTATTGATTGATTATTTTGTTTTCTCCTTCGCCCACGTCCAGGGAGATTAGCTACAGAGCCATGGGCTGTAAACTTCCTGACAATGTTGGGCTGAGTGGACACAGGAACATTAAGATCTCTGGAGATGGATTTGTAACCTTGAGATTGTCAATGCTTTTCCACAATTTTTGTTCTCAAATCCTCAGACAATTCTTTGCTTCTCTTTCTTTTCTCCGTGCTCCGTGTGGCGCACAGAGACAACAGAAAGATTGAGTCCATTTTTACTGGTTGCCGGTATGATTTAAATATTGTCAGCACCTGTTAATTGATACAGGAGAGTTTAATTACAACTTATTAGACGTGTGCAGTTTGTTTCGTTCTGAATTGAAATTCAGACAAATTTTCAGTTTTCAGAATTCGAAAAGTTTTCGAATTCCAATAGTTTTCAATTTGTTTTTTAATTTCCAAAGAGAATAAAATAGAATAGAAAATAAAGGAATATAATAGAAAAAATATAATAGAAAAGAATAGTATAAAAAAGAATAGAATAAAATAGAATATAACCATCTTCTGAAATTCGAATTTCAAATAGAATAAATTCTAATTTGAATACATAATAAAAGAATGGAATAGAAAATAATAGAATAGAATAGACTATAATTGAATAGAATGAATATTAACATCTTCTGAAATTCGAATTTTGAATAGAAAAGGATAGAATAGAAAATAATAGAATAAATAGAATAGAATAAACAAATAGACTAGAAAGAATATAACCATTCTATTATTTTTCTATTCTTTTCTATTCTATTTTGTTCTATACAATTCTGTTCTTTTCTATTCTAATCTATTATTTTCTATTCTATTCTTTTTGAATTTTGGGAAATGGTTATATTCTTTCTAATCCATTCTTTTTTTTTATTTATTATTAAAATTGTATTAAGTATAACATTATACAAAATATTAATACTTTACTCATAATCTCATTCATAAAATACCAATTCCAATCTTTCTATTCTATTCTTTTTTTTAATTCTATTCTTTTGCACTCTATTCTATTCTATTTTGAATTTCAGAAGATGGTTATATTTTTTTCTATTTTATTCGATTCTTTTTTTTTATTCTGTTTGATGTGTTTCTATTCTATTCTTTTATTTTCTATTCTATTTTGTTCTGTTTTACGCTATTATATTCTATTCTTGTATTTTCTGTTATATTTTCTGTTATATTCTTTTCTATTCTATTTTTTCCTTTTCTATTCTATTCCTTTATCTTCTTTTTATTCTCTTTGGACATCGGAAAACAAATTGAAAACAAATCCAATTAAAAAAAATTTTGAACCTTTTTTGAATTTGAAAACTTTTTCGAATTCGAAAAATATTTGAATTATGAAAAATTTGAATCAATTTGAATACGAATGAACAAAACAAACCATGGATTAAATGAATTTAACAAAACAAATTTATGAAAATAACGAATCAAAACGAAATGAAACTAAGCAAATTTTTGCATTCTGCACATGTCTACAAATTACAGGAGCTTCACAAACTTGGAATGCATTATTTCCCACAATTTTGAGAAGGTACCAATCATTTTGCCCAGTCCTTTTTTGGAGTTTTGCGTTGAATGTGTCAGATTTGATTTTGTGTCTCCACATGTTTGGGTCATACCAATACAAACAAAAGAAATAAACATGACAATATCTAAACATTTGTAATTGCAACAATTTTCCGGCCAAAATAATAATTTTGGCCATAACTGTACATATACATGCAGTATCTCACAAAAAGTGAGTACACTCCTCACATTTTTGTAATTATTTTATTATACCTTTTCATGTGACAACACTGAAGAAATGACACTTTGCTACAATGTAAAGTAGTGAGTGTACAGCTTGTATAACAGTGTAAATTGGCTGTCCCTTCAAAATAACAACACACAGCCATTAATGTCTAAACCGCTGGCAACAAAAGTGAGTACACCCCTAAGTGAAAATGTCAAAATTGGGCCCAAAGTGTCAACATTTTGTGTGGCCACCATTATTTTCCAGCACTGCCTTAACCCTCTTGGGCATGCAGTTCACCAGAACTTCACAGGTTGCCACTGGAGTTCTTTTCCACTTCTCAATGACGACATCACGGAGCAGGTGGATGTTGGAGACCTTGTGCACCTCCATCTTCTGTTGGAGGATGCCCCACAGATACTCAATAGGGTTTAGGTCTGGAGACATGCTTGGCCAGTCCATCACCTTTACCTTCAGTTTCTTTAGCAAGGCAGTGGTCATCTTGGAGGTCTGCTTGGGGTCATTATCATGTTGATGTCAATGAACTGTAGCTCCCCAGTGCCGGCAGCGCTCATGCAGCCCCAGACCAGGCTGCTCCCACCACCATGCTTGACTGTAGGCAAGACACACTTGTCTTTGTACTCCTCACCTGGTTGCCACCACACACACTTGAAACCATCTGAACCAAATAAGTTTATCTTGGTCTCATCAGACCACAGGACATGGTTCCAGTAATCCATGTCCTTAGTCTGCTTGTCTTCAGCAAAAAGTTTGCAGGCTTTTATGTGCATCATCTTTAGAAGAGGCTTCCTTCTGGGATGACAGCCATGCAGACCAGTTTGATGCAGTGTGCGGCGTATGGTCTGAGCACCGACAGGCCAATCCCCCACCCCTTTAACCTCTGCAGCAATGCTGGCAGCACTCAGACTGGAAAAATCAAATGTGCCCATTTTGAAGGCTTATATGCAAGTAATTGCCCATAAAAGGGGTATGGGGGTCTGGGTACTGCCCTGGTGGACATGTATCAATAACACAAAATGGCCTTCGGGGAAAGGAGAAGACCGGAGGAAGAAGCGGGAAAAGAAGATATTTTTAATAAAGGACTTGTCAAAAACTGGCTATTGTCTTTTGTCACACTACACTACTTTTTTGGGTGAATGGGTAGGGGTACTATGTAACCCCCTCATTCACATAAGAGGGGGCCGGGATCTGGGGGCACCCTTGCTAAGCAAGGGATCGGGAAGTCGGCCGCCGCGTCCTTAACCGATGAGTCACCAGCTGTCAGCGGGGTTCCCTGCTCACAGCTGAATGGATAAAAAGAAAAAATGCCAGCAAAAACAAACTGTGAAAAAAATGGCACCCCCCAAAGTCCATCCCAGGCCCTTCAGGTCTAGTATGTATTCCCTAGGGGACCCCCCATGCCAAAATGTATTTTAAAAAAATGGCGTAGCCCCCCCCCCCCCAAATCCATACCAGACCCTTATCTGAGCATGTAGCCTGGAGGTCAGGAAAGGGAGGGGATGACTGAGCACCCCCCCCTCCTGAATCATACCAGGCCACATGCCCTCAACATGAATAGGGTGGGTGCTTTGGGGCAGGGATGTGGACAAGGGCCTCTTTCCGACAACCCTGGGCTGTGGTTGTCAGGGTCTGCGGGTGGGGGTCTTATCGGAATCTGGAAGCCCCCTTTTAACAAGGTGGCCCCCAGATCCCGCCCCCACCTATGTGACTGGGTATTGGGTTAAATCGTACCCCTACCCATTCACCCCAAAAAGCAGTGAAATGTAAAAAGAAAACAAGAGCCGGTTTTTGACAAGTCCTTTATTGTAAAATATCTCTGAGCTGTCTTCTCTTGCCACTGTCTCTCCCGGTGCGGTCTCTCCCGCCACCGTCTTCTCCTGCTGCTCTGTTCTTCCTCGCCGCCGGTTAAATGCTAAATAAATTTTAAAAAGCTGCTCTCGCTCTGTGGCTGTCTTCTTCCATTGTGTTGTCACACGCTGTCTGGCATCTCTTATTTAGCTATGGGGCATGGCCATTCGATGATGTCCCCCGGAGAGCCAGCCCCTTGTGTGTTTTATTTTTATTTTTTTAAGTAAGTAACCAGCAGTGAGGAAGAACACAGCAGCGGGAGAAGATGGTGGCAGGAGAATATGGCGGTGAGAGAGACGGGACCGGGCGAGACAGCGGCAGGAGAGGATGACGGCAGGAGTGACAGCAGCAGGAGAAGATTGCATGTGCATAACCAAATACTTTTTGTATGCACGTAGATTTAAAACAGCTTTTAAGGGGTATGAATATAAAGTATATTATTCCTGCGCTACCATGCGGTAATTGAAGTGGTGGGGGGGAAGCAGCTTGCACCGAATGGGGTCCAGCCTGGCCCCTGATACGGACGTAAGCTCACAGGTGGGAATGGTGCTGCGCTAATCCATAAATAAGCACCGATGCATAGGTGAAATCGTGCTAGGGTGTTGCTGGCTGGGTTGAAAGCTAATCACCTGCACTCGGTATGCAATATATATTAAACTTAAGCAAACAATAAAGGTATAAGGGTGCTGTGCTCAATCAAAAAATATATAAAATAAATAAATGGATAAGTAGGTGGGAATAGCCGGACTACACAAAAATTCTAATATATAAAAACATCAACATCAGTGTTATAAATATGCAGTGCAAAAAATAAATAAATAAATATCTGAAGCATTGATCACATACAAACAAACTAAACCGCAAAAGTGCAACGTTACAATGGATGTCTGAAGAGATCACAATGTCTGTGACAGATGCAATAAAGTGCCCAGTGCCAACAATAGGTGCTCACAGTTGTATGAAAACAATATTAAAGTTCAAAGAAAAAGTGGCTTGTGCAGCAGCAAACAACTCCAATGGTTCATCAAACGTGCCAAACAGTGAAATGGTGCAGGCAGCAACTAGATTCTAGCATCACTTGCTTAAATAAGTGGAGAGTGTGAAGTGTATAAACCAGTCCTCTTCATGCAGCAATCCTATATTGGTAGGTAATGGCCCCTTACCTCATTACACTAAGGTTACAGCATAAGGTAGTTAGCGCTTGTGGTATCTCCTGTGGGGGTAAATACAAAAGCCAAAAGGGAGCACACAAACCACATTGACACACACAGCAGGAATGAATTAGCAAGAACCTTCCTTTTCATCTAAACCATTACATAACAGTTGTAAGTCTAACATGTGAGATTTAGAAGCAATCATCAAACAGCCCTGGTGGGGTGTGGGTCAGGAATTATGCACCCCCCCCCCCCAAAAAAAAAAAAAAAA
Organism: Lithobates septentrionalis; assembly: GCA_037952835.1. NCBI lineage: Eukaryota > Metazoa > Chordata > Amphibia > Anura > Ranidae > Lithobates > Lithobates septentrionalis. The sequence goes on along the minus strand of JBBDGP010001886.1, from coordinate 1,213,612 downwards.
ACACAAAGAACTATTTGTAACCCAATATACACACTGCAAAGAAAGATTCTGGCCTGGCCTGGTTCTTAGGCCTAACACCCACCACAAATGCAGGCTGTCACGGATCCTATCCCACACTCCGCTGAGTGCTTCCGTCAGTATACCACTTCCTTGTAGTCTGGATACAGATATCAGATGTTCCAACCGCTCTGAGCACAAAACAAGGCGACACTTGCTTAGATGCTAACATGGACTATCTTTTTATTTAGAATCAAAATTACAAGACTTTATATGCCGTTGGAACCTCCTCTAACAATACAACTGTAACCTAATTAACATGAGCTGGTTTACTAAATCATTTACCCAGACTAAGTGACTACGTCTCCTAGCTCATTGACTATTAAACACACATTACCATAAACATCAACACAGGGTTAATTAGAACAAACAGCAATGAGTTGAATACCCTTAGAACCTGTGGTAAGCCAGACTAAACTCATTTACATTAAACACATTATAGCTGACATCAGACAGGTGAGTGGAGTTGATGACATTAGCATCTTCTCACAGTATGAGTCCCAACAGTATGACTCAGTCACTATTGCTACTATGGCAAATACAGGGTCCCCAGAGTCTGTGTGTCCTGGGGGACAAGGACCCGAAGCCAAAGTAACAACACCTCAAGGGTACCCCAAATGCCAGGGCCCATAATCTGTAGGCAAGAGGCTCACATTCAATCCCCTCCAAAAGCCTCTATCCCGGGTGAGTCTGTCACACAGGCCTTTAAATAACCTTAACCACTTCAGGCCCGGAGGATTTTACCCCCTTCCTGACCAGAGCACTTTTTGTGATTCCGCACTGCATCAATTTAACTGACAATTGCGCGGTCTTGCGACGTTGTACCCAAACAAAGATTGAGGTCCTTTTTTCCCACAAATAGAGTTTTCTTTTGGTGGCATTTGATCACCTCTGCGGTTTTTATTTTTTAACTTTATAAACAAAAAAAGACCAACAATTTTGAAAAAAACGCAATATTTTTTACTTTTTTGCTATAATATCCTCCAAAAAATATATAAAAAAACTTTTTTTTTCCTCAGTTTAGGCCAATATGTATTCTAATACATATTTTTGGTAAAAAAAATCACAATAAACATATATTGATTGGTTTGCGCAAAATTTATAGCGTCTACAAAATAAGGGATAGTTTTATGGCATTTTTTTTTTGAATTTTTTTTTATTAGTAATGGCGGCGATCTGCGACTTTTATTTTTTTTTAATTTTTTTTTTTTTTCGGGACTGCGACATGGCGGACACATCGGACATTTTTGACACTATTTTGGGACCATTGTCATTTATACAGCGATCAATGCTATAAAAATGCATTGATTACTGTGTAAATGACACTGGCAGTGAAGGGGTTAACCACTAGGGGGCAGTGAAGGGGTTAAGTGTGTCCTAGGGAGTGATTCTAACTGTTAGGGGCTGGACTTCAACACATAGGACAGTGATCACAGCTCTCGATGAGACAAAAGCATCTCCCTGTTCTTCCTCTCCATGACACGATCGCGGGCACCCGGCGGACATAGAGTCCGACACCACTTCTTAAAGGGGACGTACCTGTTTGCCCTTTTGCCTACCAGCGCCATTCTGCTGACGTACATCGGCGTGCGCTGGTCGGCAAGCGGTTAAACAATAAAACTCATGCTGAGGTGCTCCAATAATAAATTCAAAACTGCAGCAGCTGTGCAAAGGTGCTAGAACCTTAATCAGTGAAAGAAAAATAAGAAACAGCGCTAGCAGAATGTAATATTATAAACAATTTCATTATATAGTGACTGATACCATATAAATCAGTATGCTTTTGCTATACAAATCAATATGCAAGCAAAAATATATATTATAATATAAGCAAATCTATACAAATCATGAAAGTGCTTGGTACTCATATGATGGTAGAATAAAGTGCAATGATGCTCCTAACTTGAAAAATGTGTGAGGTGCCAACACACCCCCTTCGGTGACCCCACTCACCAGAAACAATGGACCCTCAGCTTTACAGTCTAGGGGTCAAATTTGGCTGTGATCTCTTGATCTGGGGTATGTAGGATGATTGCTCAAAGGCTTCTCCAGATTGGTTGCTTTATGACTGAAAGGATACGCCACACTCCATAGATGGGGAAACAAAGAGAGAGCACATAGTGAAATACCGGTAGGATAAAATATAAAAGCGCAAGCTAGGCGCCATTTGCAGGATCACTGGCAAAAAACAGGCATCAGTAAGAACATCCAAGTCCACCGCTGAATGGCGTGCCCTCCACGGAGGCGGAAATTGCATCAATGGTTAGCGTGAACCAGAAGTGTCAACGCGTTTCACCCCTCCTCCAGGGTGTCATCAAAGGACATCACTATACCCGAGGGAAGATCACTCCTCCCTCTAGGGAGAAGGAAGAGACCAATTAAGATTGGTGTAAACATACACCAACTTCCTCCTTAGTAACATAATTTCCTGTTGCTAGATAAATAAAAATCTTTAATATAAGTAAAAAAGCCGTAATATATACAACAAAAACGTAATAGCAAACATGCCAATTTGGCTGACATATTACAGCAAAACATAATGCTATAGACACCACAAAAGATTTCCAATACATAATTATAAAATGACAAAATTCAATTTGATTGAATAAAAATTAGATAGAATAATAAAAATAAAATTTAAATAAAATAAAAAAATAAAATTAATAAAAAAAAAAAAATTCAAATAAAGTAAAAATTCAAATTAAAATGCAAATTAAAAATAAAATGAAAATATCAAAAGTACATAATCAACATAGATGAAGAAAAAACCCTTTAAATAGTGTTACCAATTGGACAAAAAACAATTGAGATCCAGCTCAATGTTAAAGGGATTGTAAAAGTAAGTGTTTTTTCACCTTAATGCATAGGATGCATTAAGGTGAAAAAACACCTGTCAGTGATCGGCCCCCAGCCCCCCCGTTTTTACTTACCTGAACCCTCGAACTTATCCCACAGGGACGAGCCTTCTCTCTGCTAGGCAGTTCTCTGCTGTTGATTGGATAGATTGATAGCAGCGCAGCCATTGGCTCCCGCTGCTATCAGTCAAATCCAATGACGTGGCCGAGTCCCGCATTCAGTGTCTATGGATGCCAAATGCTGAACTCGGGAGCGTGTCCGCAAGGTAACCCCCCGGGAGAGCGCTTCTTCCAGGGGGTTATCTGATGCGGGGAGGAGCCGAGAAAGCCACCGAGGGACCCCAGAAGACCAGGATCGGGGCCACTGTGTGCAAAACGAGCTGCACAGTGGAGGTAAGTAATGTTTGTTATTTTAAAAAAAAATTACCTTTTTAGTGTCACTTTAAAACCATGAGGACTTAAAGTATGAAGCCTATGGATCCATTGGGTCTCATTCCTAGAGATAGCTCTTCTAAGGTTGGATCCTATCCAATGCTCCTCCACCCTATCTATCACACAGAATGTGAGGCCCCATTGATCTCTATTATGAAACGATCTAAAGTGGTTAGACGAACTGTGATGCTTGTAACCCTTTTTAATTCTAGTGACCTGCTCCCTGAGCACTATTCCCAATTTCCTCGTGGTCCTCCCCACATATTGGAGACCACAGGACAGGAGAAAAGATAGGTGATGTGTGTGGTCCCACAGATAATGATTTTTTTTATTTCAAACAACCTCCCCTGAAAGTGGGAGCTGAGGGAGGTTGTTTTCCTTTTCCTGTTTTTGGATGTCTTGGAAATCACACATTTGCCACAATTGAAAAAAACAGTTTGGTCTAAAGCAGGGATATGAAATTAGTGGACCTCCAGCTGTTGCAAAACTACAAGTCCCATCTTGCCTCTGCCTCTGGGTGTCTTGCTTGTGGCTGTCAGTCTTGCTATGCCTCATGGGACTTGTAGTTCTGGAGGTCCGCTAATTGCATAGCCCTGGTCCAAAGGATTGCTAACAGACCCACCCAGTAAAGGACATACCCACCAGTGTAATTGATTCTGTCTCTTCGTGTATGCCTCAAGTGTGAACACCTGCTCATCAGCATAGATATCTGTAAAAGGTAAACCTCAAAATAACAAATGCCCAAGGCTCTGTCCATGATCAGTGATTCCAAAAATCTCCAAATTAAACTTGTACATTGTTGGGCATGTGGAGGGTCCAAAACAGGAAATGACAACTTTGTGAGGGCTGCTTTGCACAAATTGGTGACAAAGCACATTCATCATTCATCATCAGCATACAACATTAAAATATTGTATGTGTGCAGGATTACACCAGGCTTATATATCCATATCTGGGGCAAAACACCCAGGTTCTAGATTTGGTGCAAACCAACACTTGATTTATAATGTGACTTCTTGGGGTTCCATTATGTGAAACCCATCAAAAAATGTAATCACTGGTGAAAAAAACGTTTACAGCACAACAGAGGAAGAACATAGAAACCACTAGCCAGTGAGCAGGATTGGGATTCAAACCAAGAAACTCAGTGCTGCTAGGCAGAAGTGCTAACCTGTTAGCCACTGTGCTGCCACATGTGTGTAGGCTGCATCTCTGTGGTGTTAAACTGTCCTAAGTCCCAGGGGTGGAAGAAGTTAATCAGTGCAGATGTACTGTGGAAGGCCAGAGAGAAACTGAACAACCTGTTTCTGGCATATATCATCTGTTTTGAAGGCTGGTTATGGCTGATTACTGTCAGCATGCTGAGAGATAAACAACTGTCATTTTGTGGGTTTTGGCTTGCTAAGAGGCTACTATCAGGAACCATGAATATGACCGAGACAGAAGTATAGTTAAATCACACTTGTTTAATAATAATAATAATAATAATAATAAAAAGGTAAACAGAGTAAGCATAGTCAAAACAAGCCAGAGTTCAGTAACTGGATCGGGTAGTCAGCCAAGCCAATGTCGGAGAGCCAGAGATAAACGTAGTAGTACAGCAAGCAGGATCAGGAGCCAGAAGGAACGTCAGCCGAGCAAGTCTTCAACAGGAACACAGGAGAAAGTCTCTGATGTTGACAAAGGCGAAGGCAGAACTCTTCTGGACTGGACGGCATAACTAAACAGGATTGACGAGCAGAATTAGCAGCAGCTGGGTAACTGTGAAGAGAAATGGGAGCTGGCAATTAGCCGACAGCTGAGAAGCCAGCTCAGAGAAGGAAGGGCTGAGCCCAGCCCTGACAGTACCCCCTCCTCAATGACCCCTCCCCCTTGGAGGACCACCAGGCTTGAGGGGAAAACGTCGATGGAAATCGCGGAGGAGGACCGGGGCATGTACGTCTGAGGATGAGACCCAAGAGCATTCCTCCAATGCACCAGGTACTGTATGCGCCCATGGAACCTACGGGAGTCAACAATGGACTGCACTTCATACTCCTCATGGTTCTCAACCTGTACTGGGTGAGGACATGGCACCGAGGTGGTAAAGCGGTTGCGGACCAAAGGTTTTAATAAGGAGACACGAAATAGATTCGAAATACGCATATTAGAAGGAAGGTCTAATGCATAAGCCACTGGATTAATCCTGTGAAGAAAGGCCCTATAAACCGAGGTGCGAACTTCAGTGAGGGAACACGAAGTTGGAGGTTGCGAGATGACGGCCAGACCCTGTCTCCAACCTGGTAGGTAGGCGCAGGCAGGCGTCTGCGGTCAGCATGGAGTCTGTACCTATCGTTAATATGACGCAAAGCCTCCTGGACTTGTGCTCAAGTGGAACGAAGAGCACAGAGATGCTCCTCTAACGCAGGAATACTCTGCGGAACAAATGAGTCGGGCAACATGGAAGGTTGGAATCCATAATTCGCCATAAACGGGGACAATCGGGAAGCAGAATTCAAGGCACTGTTGTGAGCAAACTCTGCCCACGGTAATAGATCTGACCAGTTGTTATGATAGTCAGAAATATAGCAATGTAGGAATTGCTCTAAGGACTGATTGGCTCGTTCAGCGGCCCCATTAGACTGCGGTGATACGCAGAGGAGAAAGCTGAATTCCCAACTGTGCACAAAAGGCTCGCCAGAACCGAGAGACAAACTGACTACCCCTGTTCGAGACAATCACCTTGGGTAGCCCATGTAAGCGAAAGATCTGAGCAAAAATGGAAGCCAATATCTTAGAAGTGGGCAACTTAAGTGGAATACAATGACACATCTTTGAGAACCGGTCAACCACCATAAGGATAACAGTGTTGCCTTGGGAGTTGGGTAACTTCACAATGAAATCCATAGACAGGTGGGTCCAGGGCCTCTCTCCATTGGGTATGGGTTGTAGGAGGCCCACTGGAAGGTGTCGTGGAGTCTTACTCTGAGCACACACGGAACAGGCAGCTACGAAGGCGGTAACATCAGCACATAGACTAGGTCACCAGAATTGTTGGGAAATGGCCCAAAGGAGTTGATTCTTCCCGGGGTGGCCAGCTGCCTTGGGAGAATGGTAAGTATGGAGCACAGCAGTACGGAGACTCTCTGGGACAAAGCATCGGTCACAAGGTTTCTCAGGAGAAACATGGACCTGTGCAGCAAGAATTTTGTCACCCAAAGGAGAAGTAAGACTGGTGCAAACTGTAACCAGAATACGATCAGGAGGAATCAGAGGAACCGTAACTGACTCCAACTTAGAAGTGGAAGAAAATTGTCGTGACAAGGCGTCAGCCCTTACATTCTTAGTACCAGGTAAGAATGAGACAATGTAATTATTATTATTATTATTATTATACAGGATTTATATAGAGCCAACAGTTTACGCAGCGCTTTACAATATAAAAGGGAGACAATACAGTTATAATACAATAAGATACAGGAGGATTAAGAGGGCCCTGCTCAGAAGAGCTTACAATCTAATAGGGTGGGGCATGTGGTACAAAAGGTTGTAGCTGTGGGGAATGAGCTGATGGAAGTGGTAAAAGATTAGTTAGAGACGTTATAGGCTTTCCTGAAGAGATGAGTTTTCAGGGATCGCCTGAAGGTAGCAAGACTAGGGGATAGCCGGACAGGTGGAGGTAGCGGGTTCCAGAGGATGGGAGAGGCTCTGGAGAAATCCTGGAGATGAGCATGAGAGGAGGAGACGAGAGACCTTGAGAGTAGGAGGTCTTGAGAAGAGCGGTGAAGACGATTTGGTGATATTTGGAGACGAGATTGGTGATGTAGCTTGGGGCAGAGTTGTAAATGGCTTTGTATGTTGTGGTTAGTATTTTGAATTTCATTTGCTCGGTACTTGGGAGCCAGTGTAGGGATTAGAGGAGAGGGTTGACAGACTGAGCGGTTGGTAAGGTGGATAAGTCTCGCAGCAGCATTCATGATAGACTGAAGAGGGTATAGCCTATGGAGAGGCAGGCCAATGAAAAGGGAGTTGCAATAGTCAAGGCGAGAGATAACAAGGGAGTAAATGAGGAGCTTGGTGGTTTCATTTGTTAAAAAGGGGCAAATTTTAGAGATGTTACGGAGGTGAATTCTACAAACTTTTGACAACGATTGGATTTGAGGCTGAAATGACAAGTCAGAGGTTTACACCTAGTACCCTGGCGTGAGAGGAGGGACTGATGGTTGCATTTTTGATTTTGATGGCAAAGTCATGGAGGGGGGCACGGGCGGGGGGGAATATTAATAGCTCAGTTTTAGAGAGATTTCGTTTAAGGAAGTGGTGCGACATCCACGCTGATATATCAGTAAGTTAGTAATGCGAGAAGAGACTGAAGGAATGATGTGAGGAGTAGACAGATGGATTTGGGTGCCATCAGCGTATAAGTGGTATTGGAAGCCGTGGGCGTTTATCAAGTGACCAAGGGAGGAGGTGTAGATAGAGAAGAGAAGGGGTCCAAGAACAGAGCCTTGGGGGACCCCCACAGAAAGGGGCAATGGAGAGGAGGAGACAGAGTTGTAGGTCACACTGAAGGAGCGCTGTGATAAATAGGCAGAGAACCAGGATAGAGCAGAATCTCGGAGGCCATGGGAATGTAGTTTATTGAGGAGGAGCGGGTGGTCAACAGTATCAAAGGCTGCAGCGAGGTCAAGTAGTAGGAGTATGGAGTACTGGCTGTTGGTTTTAGCAGTTAGTAAATCATTAGTGAGTTTTAGTAAGGCAGATTCTTTGGAGTCAAATAATAAAATAATACTAAAGCGCTAATATGCTATTTGGTAGTGGCCTGGTGTTAAAATTCAAATACACAATGTAAAGTGCATACAGTGGAACAAAGTGAGAAGATATAAATAGAAAAAATGGTGAAAAATGAGAATATTAATAACTCAAATATAAATCAGTATCCTTAATTAAAGGTAAAAATAGGAATAACCAAATAATTAAAAGCTGCTCTTATGTGAAAGTGCTCTGATACCCACTAAAACAATAGTTATTAATACATATATAAGTGCGCAAAAAAATTAACTTCCTACTAAAAAGATTGTGTATCTGTGAGAGTAAAAAAACAATATAATGATCCCTAATCAATCCAGGGAAATAAATAAAACCTAAATAATGGTGTCCAAAATGTGAAAAACAATTGATTAGATATCTTCATAAAACGTCCAAAATAAGAAACAGGCTCAAAAATATGGAGAAATATACCAGCAATTAAAACTCAGTCTTTAAAAAAATAAAACACATGTTTTTTAATATTCAGATATGGTGGAACCGATTTTCTTCAATTAATCAAAACTGAGCTGCACAAATCAGCCCTGCAGCTCTGAGGCTGGCTCGGTAGTTGGATAATAGTCCTCCCAGTTCGTAATTGATATTGCAGAGAGAGAGAGAAGAAAGAAATATATCATTGCGCAATGACAGCTAACTTATAAAGTAATCAGCATCCGCATCATATTCACTCACATAGTGTAGGAGAAATAAACAGCGCTTCAGAAGCAATCGGACATCAGTATCGTATTGTCTTCCTCTCACCGCTAACACTGTGTGTCAGGTGACGTCACTGGCTCCCCCGACACGTTGCGTCACATCACGTGACTTTATCAAGGGTCAAGGTCACCCTTGATAAAGTCACGTGGCATGTGACGCAATGCATCAGGAGGAGCCACTGACGTCACCTGACACACAGTGTTAGCAGTGAGAGGAAGACAATACAATACTGATGTCTGATTGCTTCTGAAGCGCTGTTTATTTCTCCTACACTATGTGAGTGAATATGATGCGGATGCTGATTACTTTATAAGTTAGCTGTCATTGCGCAATTATATATTTCTTTCTTCTCTCTCTCTGCAATATCAATTACGAACTGGGAGGACTATTATCCAACTACTGAGCCAGCCTCAGAGCTGCAGAACTGATTTGTGCAGCTCCGTTTTGATTAATTGAAGAAAATCGGTTCCACCATATCTGAATATTAGAGAACATGTGTTTTATTTATTTAAAGACTGAGTTTTAATTGCTGGTATGTTTCTCCATATTTTTGAGCCTGTTTCTTATTTTGGACGTTTTATGAAGATATCCAATCAATTGTTTTTCACATTTTGGACACCATTATTTAGGTTTTATTTACTTCCCTGTATTGATTAGGGGATCATTATATTGTTTTTTTACTCTCACGGATACACAATCTTTTTAGTAGGAAGTTAATTATTAGCGCACTTATATATGTATTAATAGTTTCTGTGGAGTGCTGTGAGCGAAAGCCAGACTGTAAAGGGTCAAGATGGTTATTTTCACTGAGGTAGGAGCTAAGACAGTTGTAGACTAAGCGTTCTAGAAGTTTAGAGGTGAATGGGAGCAATGAGATGAGTCTTAAGTTGTTCAGGTTGGTAGGGTCCAGTGAGGGCTTTTTAAGTATGGGAGTGATCTGCGCATGTTTTAGAGGGGAGGGGAAGGTGCCACTAGAGAAGGAGAAATTGAAGATGTGAGTGAGGGAGCAAAGGATAGAAGAAGAGGGTGACCGTAGTGGTTGTGAGGAAACAGGATCCAGGGGACAATTGGTTAAGTGGGCATCTGAGGAAAGTTTTGCAACCTCTTCAGTAGTAGCCAATTCAAAAGAGAGTGTTGAATGTGCTGTTAGGCAAGATATGTTGGGTGGGGAAGATGTACGCACTGTGGAGGTATCCTCACAAATTGCATCAATCTTGTCTTTGAAGTGATTGGCAATCTCTTGGGCAGTGAGTGAGTTAGTGGGTAGAGGGGGTGGGGGATGAAGCAGAGAGTTAAAGGTTGAGAAGAAACTTGACACTTGACAAGAAAAGAGCCCATCGCACCCTTCTGGGAGAGAGGCGTTTAGCCTCAGACAAGAATGTGAGATTCTTATGGTCAGTAAGAATGAGACCTGGCACAGTGGAACCTTCGAGGAGATGTCTCCATTCTTTCAGGGCTAAAATGATCGCCAAAAGCTCTCTGTCACCAATTTCGTAATTGCACTCCGCATGTGATAATTTCTTGGAAAAGTAGCCACAAGGATGCATAACGCTCTCAGAGGTAGGACGTTGAGACAGAAAAACACTAGTCTCAGAAGCATCAACCTCAAGGATAAAAGTTAACGTAGGATCAGGATGTGCCAACACAGGAGCAGAAACAAAGGCAGCTTTGAGACTCTCAAAGGCCTTAATAGACTCCGGAGACCAGACCAACTCTGTGGGTTATCGTCCTTTCTGGTTATATCAGTCAGGGGCTTGACCAGAGACGAGAAGTTACGAATAAACTTCCAATAATAATTGGCAAAGCCCTGGAAACGCTGTAGAGGACATAAACCCACAGGTCGAGGCCACTGTAGGACTGCGGAAAGTTTCTCTGGGTCCATCAAAAAACCAGCAGTGGTAATGATATGGAATTTAACCTGTTCACGATGGAACTCGCACTTTTCCAGTTTACAATAGAGATTGTTCTCTTAGTTTCTGAAGCATGCAGATATCTGTGTGGTGGCTCTCCAGGGACTTGGAAAATATGAGCATATCATCAAGATAAACCACCACACATAACTGCAACAAATCTTGGAGGACATCGTTAATAAATTCTTGGAAAACTGCCAGGGCGTTACAAAGGCCAAAAGGCATTATGAGGTACTCATAATGGCCTGTTCTGGTATTAAACGCAATTTTCCACTAGTCATCCCCCTTAATTCGCACAAGATTGTATGCCCCTCTCAAATCAAGCTTCGTGAAAACCGTTGCTCCCTTGAGGCGGTCAAATAACTCTGTAATCAACGGAATCGGGTAAGCATTCTTAATTGTGAAATGATTGAGACCCCTATAATCAATACAAGGTCTCAGTTCACCGCTCTTCTTCTTCACAAAGAAGAAACCAGCACCAGCAGGAGACGAGGATTTGTGGATGAAATCTCGAGAAAGTGCGTCTGCAACATACTCCTCCATGGCCTTATCCTCCAAGACCAACAAAGGGTAAACCCGGCCACGAGGGGGTATGGCACCAGGTTGAAAAGTCAATTGCGCAATCGTAAGGCCGGTGTGGAGGCAAACTACCGGCTTGACCTTTGTCAAAGACATTGCTAAAATCGCATTACTCCTCCAGCAGGGAGGAGAGTGAAGAGGTGCACAGGACCTTGGCTACCTTCTGGAAGCATGTCTCACTGCATTGTGGTGACCAGGAGAGAACCTCGGCACGGAGCCAATCAAAAGAGGGGTTGTGCCACTGTAACCAAGGATAACCAATAACCATCAGAAACATAGGTGAGGAAATAACTTGGAATTGGATTATCTCATGGTGAAGAACCCCTACAGCCATGGACAACGGAACCATCTCGTGAGTCACATGGGCAGGCTGTAGAGGTCTCCCGTCAAGAGCTTCAATGGCAAGTGGAGTGTCACGCAACTGCACCGGAATCGAGTGCTTTGATACAAAGGCAGCATCAATGCACAGGCCTGCAGCCCCAGAGTCGATTAGAGCCTGTATCTCGATGGATGACTCAGCCCAAGAAAGGGTAACAGAAACCAGGGGCTTATCCTTCTGGATAACTGGGAATGAAACCACGCCACCTAAGATCTGTCCATGACAGGACCTCAAGGTTCGGTCGTTCCCTGGACGGATAGGACAAGACTTCAAAAAGTGACCTGCCTGCCCACAATAAAGGCACAATCTCTCCCTCCTCCTAAAGGTTCTCTCATCCGCAGAGAGACGCGTGAAGCCCAAGTGCATTGGTTCATCTTCACTGACCGACTCGGTACCAGGAGGCCTGGGAGGTGAGGGAGGCAAGGGTGGGACTGCAGAGCTCGGAGGCAAACGTACAGGAGGCTTCCGCAAGCGTTTCAAAAGAGTCTTTCTCTGAGTCTGGAATCAATGAGGATGGCAAACGTGATCATCTTCTCCAGCTCAGTGCGTATATCTAGGGCTGCTATCTCATCCTTGATGGAATCCGAGAGACCGTGAGAAAAAGCAGCCACGAGGGCCTCATTGTTCCAAGCAACCTCTGCTGCCAGAGTACGGAATTCAATGGCCTAGTTGGCAACAGTTCTTGTACTCTGTTTGATGGACATGAGGCACTTGGCAGCAGAAGCAGAGTGTGCGGAAACGTCAAATACCCTTTTAAAGGAGGCTACAAACTCAGGGTAACTCAAGACAACAGGTTTTTGCATCTCCCATAGAGCTTTTGCCCAGGCCAAGGCTCTCTCAGAAAGCAAAGATATCATAAAATCTACTTTGCTTCTGTCCGTGGGAAACGCCTGGGGCAGCATCTCAAAGTATATCTCAACCTGGTTTAGAAACCCTCTGCATTGGATCACCCCCAAGTCACTGGGAAAGTGGAGCGGAACCAGACATGCCTCTTATAGTAGCAGCAGCAGGGATGGCCTGCAACTCAGGTTGTACCGGAGCAGCCACAGTAGGAGATTCCAGGTGAGCTGTGCGACTCAGGAGCGTTTGTAACGCTATGGCAAACTGATCCATGCGGTGATCTTGCTCATCCAATCTGGAAAAAATATTACCAACAAGTGGATTGGCTGTATCTTCTGAATTCATGGCCTTCGCCTACTATCAGCAACCATGAATCAGACCGAGACAGAAGTATAATTAAATCACACTTGTTTAATAATAATAATAAAAAGGTAAACAGAGTAAGCGTAGTCAAAACAAGCCAGAGTTCAGTAACCGGATCGGGTAGTCAGCCAAGTCAATGTCAGAGAGCCAGAGATAAACGTAGTAGTACAGCAAGCAGGATCAGGAGCCAGAAGGAACGTCAGCCGAGCAAGTCTTCAACAGGAACGCACCAGGAAGTCTCTGATGTTCAAAAAGGCGAAGGCAGAGCTCTTCTGGACTGGACGGCTTAAGTAGGCAAGACTGACGAGCAGAATCAGCAACAGCTGGGTAACTGTGAAGAGAGATGGGAGCTGGCAATTAGCTGACAGCTGAGCAGCCAGCTCAGAGAAGGAAGGGCTGAGCCCAGCCCTGACAGCTACAATTAGTGGTGGTGGGGAAATGTTAAGGCTGATTATAGCCCTTGCTCATGGAAAACATAGGACAAGATTTTCAATGGTGGTGGAACGCTCCTACACATAAATACTAGTCAGGAGTTATGTTTAACAGCATAAGGAGAACAGACAACTTCTGTACATGAAGTGGCATGTTTGTGATTCAAACCAAGAACCTCAGTGCTGCTAGACAGAAGTGCTAACTAGGGATGAGCTTCGTGTTCGAGTCGAACCCATGTTCGACTCGAACATCGGCTGTTCGACCGTCCGTCGAATTGCGAACGATATGGGCCGTTCGCGCCAAATTCGTGTGGCACGTCACGGCCCATAATTCACTGCGGCATCGCAGTGCATTGCTGGCTGATGATTGGCCAAGCATGCACTATGACCCGCATGCTTGGCCAATCACAGCGCCGTCAGTAGAGAGAGCTGTAATTGGCCAAAGCCAGGGTGGCTTTGGCCAATTATGGCTCAGGGGATTTAGTACACACCCCACACTATATAAGGCCGCCTGCACGGCGGCCCTGTGTAGTGTGTGTTCCGGTGTGCTGAGAGATAGAGAGAGAGAGAGACAGTGTCATTTGATTTGAGTTAGATAGATTAGGCAGAACAGTCAGTCAGTTAGCTGCACTTACAGTGTATTGTGTATATATATGCATCCCAGGTGTTGCATATATATATATACACTGTATTCAGTTTAGCTAGATCCGTTCCTGTTATCTTCTATCTAGACTATTTAGTGCAGTGTGTCCTGCTCACAGTGTTCAGCTAGATCCGTTCCTGCTATTTACATTCAGTGCAGTGCGTCCTGCTCACAGTGTTCAGCTAGATCCGTTCCTGCTATATACATTTAGTGCAGTACGTCCTGCTCACAGTGTTCAGCTAGATCCGTTCCTGCTATTTACATTCAGTGCAGTGCGTCCTGCTCACAGTGTTCAGCTAGATCCGTTCCTGCTATTTACATTCAGTGCAGTGCGTCCTGCTCACAGTGTTCAGCTAGATCCGTTCCTGCTATATACATTTAGTGCAGTACGTCCTGCTCACAGTGTTCAGCTAGATCCGTTCCTGCTATTTACATTCAGTGCAGTGCGTCCTGCTCACAGTGTTCAGCTAGATCCGTTCCTGCTATTTACATTCAGTGCAGTGCGTCCTGCTCACAGTGTTCAGCTAGATCCGTTCCTGCTATTTACATTCAGTGCAGTGCGTCCTGCTCACAGTGTTCAGCTAGATCCGTTCCTGCTATTTACATTCAGTGCAGTGCGTCCTGCTCACAGTGTTCAGCTAGATCCGTTCCTGGTATTTACATTTAGTGCAGTGCGTCCTGCTCACAGTGTTCAGCTAGATCCGTTCCTGTTATCTTCCTACTGACAGGCAGGCTTGTCTGGTTACAGTATATAAAGCTACCTGAAGAAAATTACAGGTGTTCTTTTTGATCCTATTAGTACCACGGTCAGGCAGCTAGACTATTTACATTTAGTACAGTGTGTCCTGCTCACAGTGTTCAGCTAGATCCGTTCCTGTTATCTTCCTACTGACAGGCAGGCTTGTCTGGTTACAGTATATAAAGCTACCTGAAGAAAATTACAGGTGTTCTTTTTGATCCTATTAGTACCACGGTCAGGCAGCTAGACTATTTACATTTAGTACAGTGTGTCCTGCTCACAGTGTTCAGCTAGATCCGTTCCTGTTATCTTCCTACTGACAGGCAGGCTTGTCTGGTTACAGTATATAAAGCTACCTTAAGAAAATTACAGGTGTTCTTTTTGATCCTATTAGTACCACGGTCAGGCAGCTAGACTATTTACATTTAGTACAGTGCGTCCTGCTCACAGTGTTCAGCTAGATCCGTTCCTGCTATATACATTTAGTGCAGTACGTCCTGCTCACAGTGTTCAGCTAGATCCGTTCCTGTTATCTTCCTACTGACAGGCAGGCTTGTCTGGTTACAGTATATAAAGCTACCTGAAGAAAATTACAGGTGTTCTATCCCAGCTTAGTGCAGCTACAGGCCATTAGTATGTCTGGAAGGCCAAGAAGGAGAGGCAGACAGTCACAAGCCAATAAGAGAGGGCAAGCAGGCTCTGTGTCTAGTGCTGGTCGTGGAGACGGTGCATCCTCATCAGCACGTGGCCATGGGACACGCTTGGCCTTTTTTTCGGCAGCTGGCCGTGTTGAGCCGCAACATGCGGAAGACTTGGTCGAGTGGATGACCAAGCCGTCCTCATCCTCCTCATCCTCTCTCACCCATGCCCAGGGTGCTTTGTCTGGCAAAGCAGCGGCCTCTTCCCTCAGCTCAATGTCATCAGTGACTCCTTCCCTAGCTCCACCATGTCCTCATGAGGATTCCCTCGAACTGTTTGACCACAGTGTTGGGTACATGCTCCAGGAGGATGCCCAGCGTTTGGAAGGCTCTGATGATGATACTGAGCTCAATGAAGGCAGTAACATGAGCACGGACAGAGGGGGTGCCCAAGAAGGACAGCAATCTGGCAGTCATGCTCCCCCTGCTGCAGCATACTGCCAGGTTTGCTCCAGTGATGAGGAGGGAGGGGATGATGAGGTCACTGACTCAACGTGGGTGCCTGATAGGAGAGAGGAGGAGGAGGAGGAGGAGGAGGTGGCACATCACCAACTAGGCAGGATGCCCTCCAGGGGCCAGCCTAAGGGCAGCACATTGACTGCATCACACCCCAAAGCTCCACATGTGCAGGGCGCTGCAGTCTCTGCGCGTTATTCAAAAAGTTCTTTGGTGTGGGCCTTTTTTGAGACGAGTGCATCAGATCGCACCGCTGCTATTTGCAACATATGTCTCAAGCGTATCTCGCGTGGCCAAAACATCTCCCGCTTGGGTACCACATGCTTGACCAGACATATGTTGACCTGCCATGCAGTTCGTTGGCAAGCGTATCTGAAAGACCCACACCAAAGAAAAAGAGGATCTCTCCTTGCTCCTCATCAGCTGAGATTTCCAACCCCACTAGACCTTCAGTCCTCTCTGAGACCTGCAGTGAGAGGAATGAAGGTGTAGAATTAGGTGTGTCACAGCCAAGTACTTGTGGGCAATCTGCTTTTGGTACACCGACGTCAGATTGTACCAGGCAAATTTCCCTGCCCCAGCTGCTGCACCGCCGAAAGAAGTTTGCTCCCAGCCATCCACATGCCCAGCGGTTGAATGCTAGCTTGGCAAAATTGCTAGCACTTCAACTGCTGCCTTTTCAGTTGGTAGACTCTGCCCCCTTCCGTGAGTTTGTGGAATGTGCGGTTCCTCAGTGGCAGGTACCCAAACGCCACTTTTTCTCACGGAAGGCGATTCCGGCTCTCTACCGGCATGTGGAAGGCAATGTCCATGCCTCGCTGGACAGGGCGGTCAGCGGTAAGGTGCATATTACCGCTGACTCATGGTCCAGCAGGCATGGACAGGGACGTTACTTAAGTTTCACGGCGCATTGGGTGACTCTGCTGGCAGCTGGGAAGGATGCAGGACAAGGTGCAGTAGTGTTGGAGGTTGTTCCGCCACCACGCCTCCAAAATGCTGATTGTGACACACCTCTCTCCTCCACCCCCTCCTCTTCTTCTTCCTCCATGGCCTCTTCCTCGGAACCAGCGGTGCTCCGTAGGCGTTCAAGGGGCTACGCAAGTACGCAGGCCAAAAGATGCCATGCGGTGCTTGAGCTGGTGTGCTTGGGGGACAGGAGCCACACTGGGGCAGAGGTTCTGTCAGCTCTGCAGGGGCAGGTTCAGAGGTGGTTGACGCCACGCCAACTTAAGGCAGGAATGGTGGTTTGCGACAATGGCACCAACCTCCTCTCTGCCCTCCGACAGGGACAACTGACCCATGTGCCCTGTTTGGCTCACGTCCTTAACTTGGTGGTGCAGCGGTTCTTGGGCAGGTACCCGGGCTTACAGGATGTCCTGAGGCAGGCCAGGAAAGTCTCTGTGCATTTCCGCCGGTCATATAATGCCAGTGCTCGGCTGACGGACCTCCAAAAGGAGTTTAACCTGCCCAAGAACCGCCTAATCTGTGACATGCCCACCAGGTGGAACTCGACGTTGGCCATGCTGCAGCGGCTGCACACGCAGCAGAGGGCCATCAATGAGTACCTGTGCGACTATGGCACCAGGACAGGGTCAGGGGACCTTGGTTTTTTTTCCCCACGCCAGTGGGCCATGATCAGGGATGCATGCACTGTCCTGTCACCATTCGAGGAGGCCACGAGGATGGTGAGCACTGACAGTGCATGCATCAGTGACACTGTCCCCCTTGTCCACCTGTTGGAGCACACGCTGCGTGGAATAATGGACAGGGCACTTGAGGCAGAACAGAGGCAGGAAGAGGAGGACTTCCTTAGCTCTCAAGGCCCCCTTTATCCAGACAGTGTTCCTGCGTGCCCGCCGATCACACAGGAAGAGGACGAGGAGGAGGAGGAGGAGGAGGAGGAAGATTGTGTCAGTATGGAGGTGGAGCCTGGCACTCAGCATCAGCAGTCTTTAAGGGATCAGTCCCAAGGAACACATGGACTTGTACGTGGCTGGGAGGAGGTGGCTGCGGACGTTGTTGTCCTTAGTGACCCAGAGGACTCCGGACCGAATGCCTCAGCAAACCTACGCTGCATGGCCTCCCTGATCCTGCAAAGCCTGCGTAAGGATCCTCGTATTCGTGGTATCAAGGAGAAGGACCAATACTGGCTGGCAACCCTCCTTGATCCACGTTACAAGGGTAAGGTTGCGGACCTTATCTTGCCATCGCAGAGGGAGCAGAGGATGAAACATCTTCGGGAGGCCTTGCAGAAAGGTCTGTGCAACGCGTTCCCAGAGACTGGGAGGTTACAAACTCCTGTTTCTGGACAACGTGTTGCTGAGGCTTCGGTCAGTCAAAGAAGGAGCGGTGGAGAAGGTGGCCGTCTGACCGATGCGTTCAGACAATTTTTTGGTCCGCAGCCCCAAGGTATGATCGGTTCCAGCAACCATCGCCAGCGTCTGTTTTACATGGTGCAGGAATACCTAGGGGCAAGATCAGACTTGGACACCTTTCCCACCGAAAATCCTCTGGGTTACTGGGTCTTGAGGATGGATCACTGGCCAGAGCTTGCACAGTATGCAATTGAGCTACTGGCCTGTCCTGCATCCAGCGTTCTTTCGGAACGTACATTCAGTGCTGCTGGAGGCGTGGTAACCGATCACAGGGTGCGTCTGTCCACTGACTCGGTCGATCGGCTGACCTTCATAAAAATGAATCAGTCTTGGATCACCACCAGCTACCAAGCACCTGATGCTGATGTAACTGAATAATTTTTTTCAGATCCCTTCAAAGACTGCCTATGCTGATGCTGAGTGATTATCCCTGAGTAATTATCCTCTTCCTCCTCAATCATCACGCTGATAGCTTGTAAGAACATTTTTGGTTCTGGGCGCCACCACCAGTGCCTAAGGCACAATTTTTCAGCCCCTGTATAACAGGGGCGTGTAATTACAATTTTTGATGTAATACTTTGCAGCACGGCTCGTTCCTGCATTCCAACTAGAGTGTCTGTGAGGGGTTGCAGTGTTGTGGCACCAGCACCAGTGCCTAAGGCCCAATTTTTCTGCCCCTGTCTAACAGGGGCGTGAAATTACAATTTTTGATGCAATACTTTGCAGCAGGGCTCGTTCCTGCATTCCAACTAGAGTGTCTGTGAGGGGTTGCAGTGTTGTGGCACCAGCACCAGTGCCTAAGGCCCAATTTTTTCTGCCCCTGTCTAACAGGGGCGTGTAATTACAATTTTTGATGCAATACTTTGCAGCAGTGCTCGTTCCTGCGTTCCAACTAGAGTGTCTGTGAGGGGTTGCAGTGTTGTGGCACCAGCACCAGTGCCTAAGGCCCAATTTTTCTGCCCCTGTCTAACAGGGGCGTGTAATTACAATTTTTGATGCAATACTTTGCAGCAGGGCTCGTTCCTGCGTTCCAACTAGAGTGTCTGTGAGGGGTTGCAGTGTTGTGGCACCAGCACCAGTGCCTAAGGCCTAATTTTTCAGCTCCTGTTCAACAGGGGCATGTAATTACAATTCTTGATCTAATATTTCACAGCAGGGCCCTGTGAGGGCTTACAGTGTTTTGGCCACAGCAACACCTAAGGCCCAAATTTCTGCTGAGTATATAGGGCAGGACCCTACTTTCAAACATCTAACTTACAAACGACTCCTACTTGCAAACGGAAGGAGACAACAGGAAGTGAGATGAAATCTACCCATAGGAAGGGAAATTCTCTCATGTAAGAGTTAATATGGGAAAACAATTTCTCCTTTCCACTGATGCTTTCCAATCCTTGTTCCACAAAAAAACCCAAATTTTCAAAAAACATTTTTCATTGGGACAAAAAAGTGAGGTGAAATCTTCTGAAGAGGAGGAAAGACGCAAAACAAATGTCACAGGGGTGATAACCCTTCCCTATGTTTTCCAAAAAGCTTAGAAAAGATTTTTTGGCTGGAGCTAAACACATTAAAAATGTTCAAAATTACAAACAGATTCTACTTAACAAACCTACAGTCCCTGTCTTGTTTGCACCGCCTGTATACTGCTGTTCAGAGTATATAGGGACCTTTCCTTATTTTAATTTGGGTGCGGGGTTCCCCTTAATATCCATACAAGACCCAAAGGGCCTGGTAATGGACTGGGGGGTACCCATGCCGTTTGTCTCACTGATTTTCATCCATATTGCCAGGACCCGACATGACATTAAACCCGCAAGCAGTTTTAAATGAGATTTTTTCCTTTAAAAATGACATTTGGTGCAGGGACTGTTCTAAACATGGGAAACACGCGTCACTTTACAGGCATACTATAGACACCCCCCAGGTACGATATTTAAAGGAATATTTCACTTTTTTTTTTTTTACTTTAAGCATCATTAAAATCACTGCTCCCGAAAAAACGGCCGTTTTTAAAAGTTTTTTTTGCATTGATACATGTCCCCTGGGGTAGGACCCGGGTCCCCAAACCCTTTTTAGGACAATACCATGCAAATTAGCCTTTAAAATGAGCACTTTTGATTTCGAACGTTCGAGTCCCATAGACGTCAATGGGGTTCTAACGTTCGTGCGAACTTGCGGTCCGTTCGCGGGTTCTGGTGCGAACCGAACCGGGGGGTGTTCGGCTCATCCCTAGTGCTAACCTGTTCACCACTGTGCTGCCAAATGTGGAGCCCATAAATACTGCATTTCTTTGGACATATCTGTGGTGGAATTACTCTAGTCAGGAGTTATTCATCTTGATTTATTCTGTGATATGTGGTGGTTCTTGGTGTGTGAGTGTAGAATAATGATGTTACCCTTTGATTTTTGTGAATGACATTTTGATTTCTGATGTTGGTACACATATCACATTTTTTGGGCTCAAATTATGATCATTTGGAAATAATGAAAAACACACAACATTGTGATTTATTTAAAATTTGCATCAGCAATGGTATTGTTTGTGGTTTGTAAAGACACCTGTGTGAGTTTCGGTAAAAATTTATGTGAGATGGACAGCAACAACTGAGAGACAGAGAAAAAAATATTTTACCAAAACATGAAAACATTACACATTCTAGCATTCTTAAAAACAAAATAGATGATGAAGAAGCAACATTGTTGCAAGGACAATTTACTTGAGAGAAAGATACAGTTCATCTCAACATTTAAAAGTATTGATTTTGGGAAGTTACAATTATACTATTTGAATCAATGGCTGAAACTTGCATTGGGCTACATAACTCATTTTCACTCTCAAAAAAAAAATGCTTTTTAACCCAGAGCTCACTTTGGTATTTACTATAGCTCTTGGTAAAAAAAGGCATGGGAGTTAAAATGAGTAGTTTGCATGTCTGAGCATGCTCAGTTGTGCTGGCACGTAGTTGTATAGAGATGGGGAATTTATCTCTTCTCAGACTTTTTTTAAAGATATTTTAGTGTAGAAATCACTTTTTAACACAGTTTAAAAGCAGGCTATCTTTAAACAATATACCACATATTTAAGTACCATTTAGGCAATCCTATCATGCTCTAAACATTATTTCCATGTGCAATACTCCAGGTTCTAGCAGAGTAAGGGTTTGGGCACTATCTGTTTTCTGGAGGCTATAGTAAATTCGGTTTTGGGAGTATTTTTGCCCAAGCGCTATTGTGAATTCCGTTTGGGCATTAACCACTTGCCGACCACCTAACGCAGATATACTGCGGCAGAATGGCACGGGCAGGCAGAATCACGTACCCGTACGTGATCTGCCTCCCGCGGGCGGGGGGTCCGATAGGACCCCCCCCCCCGGTGCCAGTGGCGGTCGGCTTGTGACTGGAAGCGATGAGAGGCGAGGGGGAGACCATCCGATCGTGCCCCCCCTCGCGATCGCTCCCAGCCAATGGGAATCCTCCTCTGCCTGTGTGTAGTTTCACACAGGCAGAGGATGTGATGTCATCTCTCCTCGGCTTGGCAGTTTCCGTTCCAGCGCCGAGGAGAGAAGACATGTGAGTGCACAACACACACACACAGTAGAACATGCCAGGCATACTTTACACCCCCGACCCCCCCCAATCACCCCCCCCCCCGTCACAAACTGACACCAAGCAGTATTTTTTTTTTTTTCTGAATACTGCATAGTGTCAGTTTGTGACAGTTAGAAGTGGTAGGGCAGTGAGTATTAGCCCCCTGTAGGTCTAGGGTACCCCCCTAACCCCCCCTAATAAAGTTTTAACCCCTTGATTACCCCCTGTCACCAGTGTCACTAAGCGATCATTTTTCTGATCGCTGTATTAGTGTCGCTGGTGACGCTAGTTAGGGAGGTAAATATTTAGGTTCGCTGTCAGCGTTTTATAGCGACAGGGACCCCCATATACTATCTAATAAATGTTTTAACCCCTTGATTGCCCCCTAGTTAACCCTTTCACCCCTGATCACCGTATAACCGTTACGGGTGACGCTGGTTAGTTCGTTTATTTTTTATAGTGTCAGGGCACCCGCCGTTTATTACCGAATAAAGGTTTAGCCCCCTGATTGCCCGGTGGTGATATGCGTCGCCCCAGGCAGCGTCAGATTAGCGCCAGTAGCGCTAACACCCACGCACGCAGCATACGCCTCCCTTAGTGGTATAGTATCTGAACGGATCAATATCTGATCCGATCAGATCTATACTAGCGTCCCCAGCAGTTTAGGGTTCCCAAAAACGCAGTGTTAGCGGGATCAGCCCAGATACCTGCTAGCACCTGCGTTTTGCCCCTCCGCCCTGCCCAGCCCAGCCCACCCAAGTGCAGTATCGATCGATCACTGTCACTTACAAAACACTAAACGCATAACTGCAGCGTTCGCAGAGTCAGGCCTGATCCCTGCGATCACTAACAGTTTTTTTGGTAGCGTTTTGGTGAAACTGGCAAGCACCAGCCCCAGGCAGCGTCAGGTTAGCGCCAGTACCGCTAACACCCACGCACGCATCATACACCTCCCTTAGTGGTATAGTATCTGAACGGACCAATATCTGATCCGATCAGATCTATACTAGCGTCCCCAGCAGTTTAGGGTTCCCACAAACGCAGTGTTAGCGGGATCAGCCCAGATACCTGCTAGCACCTGCGTTTTGCCCCTCCGCCCGGCCCAGCCCAGCCCACCCAAGTGCAGTATCGATCGATCACTGTCACTTACAAAACACTAAACGCATAACTGCAGCGTTCGCAGAGTCAGACCTGATCCCTGCGATCGCTAACAGTTTTTTTGGCAGCGGCCTAGTACACCCCGGTCGTAGTCAAACCCGCACTGCAGTAACACTTGGTGACGTGGCGAGTCCCATAAGTGCAGTTCAAGCTGGTGAGGTGGCAAGCACAAGTAGTGTCCCGCTGCCACCAGAAAGACAAACACAGGCCCGTCATGCCCATAATGCCCTTCCTGCTGCATTCGCCAATCCTAATTGGGAACCCACCGCTTCTGCAGCGCCCGTACTTCCCCCATTCACATCCCCAACCAAATGCAGTTGGCTGCATGAGAGGCATTTTTATGTCCTCCCGAGTACCCCTACCCAACAAACCCCCCCAAAAAAGATGTTGTGTCTGCAACAAGCGCGGATATAGGCGTGACACCTGCTATTATTGTCCCTCCTGTCCTGACAATCCTGGTCTTTGCATTGGTGAATGTTTTGAACGCTACCATGCACTAGTTGAGTATAATGCCGCGTACACACGGTCGTACTTTTCATCTACAAAAGTCAGACAGCCTGTCCGACAGACTTCCGGCAGACTTTCGGCGGACTTGCGGCGGACTTGCGGCATACTTTCTAACGAACGGACTTGCCTACACACGATCACACAAAAGTCCGTCGAATTCTTACGTGATGACGTACACCGGACTAAAATAAGGAAGTTCCTAGCCAGTAGCCAATAGGTGCCCTAGCGTGGCTTTTTGTCCGTCGGACTAGCACACAGACGAGCGGATTTCGGGGTCCGTCGTAGTTACGAAGTAAAGATTTGAAGCATGTTTCAAATCTAAAGTACGTCGGATTTGAGGCTAAAAAAGTACGTTGAAAGTCCGGAGAAGCCCACACACGATCGGATTACCAGCCAGCTTTAGTCCGTCAGCGTCCGTTGGACTTTTGTAGACGAAAAGTACGACCGTGTGTACGCGGCATTAGCGTAGGGTACAGCATTGCACAGACTAGGACACACTTTCACAGGGTCTCCCAAGATGCCATCGCATTTTGGGAGACCCGAACCTGGAACCGGTTACAGTTATAAAAGTTAGTTACAAAAAAAAGTGTAAAAAAATAAAAAAAACACAAACAAAAATATAAAATAAAAAAAAAAATAGTTGTCGTTTTATTGTTCTCTCTCTCTCTCTCTCTATTCTCTCTATTGTTCTGCTCTTTTTTACTGTATTCTATTCTGCAATGTTTTATTGTTATTATGTTTTATCATGTTTGTTTTTCAGGTATGCAATTTTTTATACTTTACCGTTTACTGTGCTTTATTGTTAACCATTTTTTTGTCTTCAGGTACGCCATTCACGACTTTGAATGGTTATGCCAGAATGATGCCTGCAGGTTTAGGTATCATCTTGGTATCATTCTTTTCAGCCAGCGGTCGGCTTTCATGTAAAAGCAATCCTTGCGGCTAATTAGCCTCTAGACTGCTTTTACAAGCAGTGGGAGGGAATGCCCCCCCCCCCAACGTCTTCCGTGTTTTTCTCTGGCTCTCCTGTCTCAACAGGGAACCTGAGAAAGCAGCCGGTGATTCAGCCAGCTGACCATAGAGCTGATCAGAGACCAGAGTGGCTCCAAACATCTCTATGGCCTAAGAAACCGGAAGCTATGAGCATTTTATGACTTAGATTTCGCCGGATGTAAACAGCGCCATTGGGAAATTGGGAAAGCATTTTATCACACCGATCTTGGTGTGGTCAGATGCTTTGAGGGCAGAGGAGAAATCTAGGGTCTAATAGACCCCAATTTTTTCAAAAAAGAGTACCTGTCACTACCTATTGCTATGATAGGGGATATTTACATTCCCTGAGATAACAATAAAAATGATTAAAAAAAAAAAAAATGAAAGGAACAGTTTAAAAATAAGATAAAAAAAAAAAAATAAGAAGAAAAAAAAAAAAAAAAAAAAAGCACCCCTGTCCCCCCTGCTCTCGCGCTAAGGTGAACGCAAGCGTCGGTCTGGCGTCAAATGTAAAAAGCAATTGCACCATGCATGTGAGGTATCACCGCGAAGGTCAGATCAAGGGCAGTCATTTTAGCAGTAGACCTCCTCTGTAAATCTAAAGTGGTAACCTGTAAAGGCTTTTAAAGGCTTTTAAAAATGTATTTAGTTTGTCGCCACTGCACGTTTGTGCGCAATTTTAAAGCATGTCATGTTTGGTATCCATGTACTCGGCCTAAGATCATCGTTTTTATTTCATCAAACATTTGGGCAATATAATGTGTTTTAGTGCATTAAAATGTAAAAAAGTGTGTTTTTTCCCCAAAAAATGCGTTTGAAAAATCGCTGCGCAAATACTGTGTGAAAAAAAAAATGAAACACCCACCATTTTAATCTGTAGGGCATTTGCTTAAAAAAATATATATAATGTTTGGGGGTTCAAAGTAATTTTCTTGCAAAAAAAAATTATTTTTTTATGTAATCAAAAAGTGTCAGAAAGGGCTTTGTCTTCAAGTGGTTAGAAGAGTGGGTGATGTGTGACATAAGCTTCTAAATGTTGTGCATAAAATGCCAGGACAGTTCAAAACCCCCCCAAATGACCCCATTTTGGAAAGTAGACACCCCAAGCTATTTGCTGAGAGGCATGTCGAGTCCATGGAATATTTTATATTGTGACACAAGTTGCCGGAAAGAGACAATTTTTTTTAATTTTTTTTTTTTGCGCAAAGTTGTCACTAAATGATATATTGCTCAAACATGCCATGGGAATATGTGAAATTACACCCCAAAATACATTCTGTTGCTTCTCCTGAGTACGGGGATACCACATGTGTGAGACTTTTTGGGAGCCTAGCTGCGTACGGGACCCCGAAAACCAAGCACCGCCTTCAGGCTTTCTAAGGCCGTAAATTTTTGATTTCACTCTTCACTGCCTATCACAGTTTCGGAGGCCATGGAATGCCCAGGTGGCAAAAAAAAAACCCAAATGACCCCATTTTGGAAAGTAGACACCCCAAGCTATTTGCTGAGAGGTATAGTGAGTATTTTGCAGACCTTACTTTTTGTCACAAAGTTTGAAAAATTGAAAAAAGAAAAAAATTTTTTTTTTCTCGTCTTTCTTTATTTTCAAAAACAAATGAGAGCTCCAAAATACTCACCATGCCTCTCAGCAAATAGCTTGGGGTGTCTACTTTCCAAAATGGGGTCATTTGGGGGGGTTTGTGCCACCTGGGCATTCCATGGCCTCCGAAACTGTGATAGGCAGTGAAGAGTGAAGTCAAAAATTTTCACCCTTAGAAATCCTGAAGGCAGTAATTGGTTTTCGGGGCCCCGTACGCGGCTAGGCTCCCAAAAAGTCCCACACATGTGGTATCCCCGTACTCAGGAGAAGTAGCTAAATGTATTTTGGGGTGCAATTCCACATATGCCCAGGGCCTGTGTGAGCAATATATCATTTAGTGACAACTTTGTGCAAAAAAAAAAAAATTGTCACTTTCCCGCAACTTGTGTCAAAATATAAAACATTCCATGGACTCAACATGCCTCAAAGCAAATAGCTTGGGGTGTCTACTTTACAAAATGGGGTCATTTGGGGGGTTTTATGCCATCTGGGCATTTTATGGCCTTCAAAACTGTGATAGGTAGTGAGGAGTAAAATCAAAAATGTACGCCCTTAGAAATCCTGAAGGCAGTGATTGGTTTTCGGGGCCCCGTACGCGGCTAGGCTCCCAAAAAGTCCCACACATGAGGTATCCCCATACTCAGGAGAAGCAGCTAAATGTATTTTGGGGTGCAATTCCACATATGCCCATGGCCTGTGTGAGCAATATATCATTTAGTGACAACTTTTTGTAATTTTTTTTTTTGTCATTATTCAATCACTTGGGACAAAAAAAATGAATATTCAATGGGCTCAACATGCCTCTCAGCAATTTCCTTGGGGTGTCTACTTTCCAAAATGGGGTCATTTGTGAGGGTTTTGTACTGCCCTGCCATTTTAGCACCTCAAGAAACGACATAGGCAGTCATAAATTAAAGGCTGTGTAAATTCCAGAAAATGTACCCTAGTTTGTAGGCGCTATAACTTTTGCGCAAACCAATAAATATACACTTATTGACATTTTTTTTACCAAAGACATGTGGCCGAATACATTTTGGCCTAAATGTATGACTAAAATTGAGTTTATTAGATTTTTTTTAGAACAAAAAGTAGAAAATATCATTTTTTTTTCAAAATTTTCGGTCTTTTTCCATGTATAGCGCAAAAAATAAAAACGGCAGAGCTGATCAAATAACATCAAAAGAAAGCTCTATTTGTGGGAAGAAAGGACGCAAATTTCGTTTGGGTACAGCATTGCATGACCGCGCAATTAGCAGTTAAAGCGACGCAGTGCCAAATTGTAAAAAGTGCTCTGGTCAGGAAGGGGGTAAAACCTTCCGGGGCTGAAGTGGTTAATTACTGCGATCACTGTAATTTGAGCACTAATTAGCGTTGATTAGCGCGTGGTACTATAGTAAATGAACCCCACAGTGTCTTGATGTTGAGCATTGAAGTGCTTTGGGAAACGTGCTTCAAATCACCCAGGTGTGAACCTCTCCTATAAAGCCTAGTACATGCCACTAGTTTTCTTTCATTCAACCCACTGGATTGAATGAAAAAAAAACAGACAGCTCTGGTCAGAGCCACTGTACTAGCAATCCAACATTAGTACAGTGATCTGCCCTGCCTTGCTATTGTGTTCTGACAGGGGGATGGCCCCCTCATTGGCTGAGAACGCTGATCCAGGGCCGGCCGGCTGCAGGTTTTCCAACATGCTTGTCCGACAGAAGCTGACCGAATGGCCAGCTTCTGTCGGACGGGCTGCCATACACACGAGCCGATTGTCAGATTTTTTTTTTTTAATTGAATGGGCCAATGTCATCTGACATTCGGCCCATGTGTACTAGCATTAAGAACCCAAGAGCCAGATAAATTAATTTTTGCTTAAAGTGGAAATCCAGCCTAATAATAAGAAAGCTTAAATCTGCTCCTACACCCCTTCTAAACCCTATTCTATCTACCTTGTGAAAAAAATATGTGCATACTGCACATACCTATTCTGAAAGCGATCTGGTCCGGTTATGTGATCTCCACAGTGGCAGGCTTTGGTAAAGAGATTGCTGACAACACCTGCAGAGCCTGGGCAATAATGTCACCCATAGGATTAGAATGGGGCATCCATTGTCGGCTGTTCCTCCTCTACACTGAAACCACTGCTGACAGATGATCATGTGACCTATTTGGATGACTCTCAGAATAGGTAAAAATACACATCTTCCTTTCACAGGGTAGATAGAATAGAAGGTTTAGAATGGAGGTAGGAGGGGATTTAAGCTTAGTTAGACATAGGCTGGACACTTTTTAAGTGGCTGTGGCAAGCTTTGCTGTGTTCAGCCTTTATTTTGATTTTATGAGGGGCAGTTATTTTTTCACACAGTACTTGCCTAGATGACATTGTCCATTACGTAAATAATACCACATAAACTACCTCCTACCCGCCATATAGTAAAATGATAGTGGGTGGGATCCCCTCTCATTCTGGGGCGGTGCCACATGTTGTTGTTCCCGTGTCACCGCTCTCATGCATCCACGAGGAGCATAGCATAGCGATCGCAGTCTTGCCGTGTTGCACGACCCCCAATCTGGGTAAAGGACCGAAATCTCTGCTATTTAACCATGTGATCAGAGGTGCCATTATCTGCTCTCCTTGCTTCACACTCTGTCAATGCGAGGCGAGAAGAGCCGATCAGCGGCAGCTCCTGGCAGCAGAGTGTGTAGAGGTAAATTTAGGGCACTGATAATCAGTGCCCTGGTTATCAATGTAACCCTAGCAGTGCCACCAATCAGTGCCCATTAGTACCACCAATCAGTGGCCATAATTTCCACCAATCATTGCCCAGCATTGCCACCAATCAGTGCCCATCAGTGATGCCAGTCAGTGCTACCTATCAGTGCCCATCAGTGTCTGCTCATTAGTGGTGCCCATAAGTGCCACCTATCTGTGCTGCCCATCATTGCCCATAAGTGCCGCCTATCAGTGCGGCATATTAGTGCCTCTTTATCAGTGCCACCTATTTAGTGCCCTTTCAGTGCCCATAAGTGCTGCGTCATCAGTGTCCATTAATACAGCCTATCATTGCCCATCAGTGCATCCTCATCAGTGCACATCAGTGAAGGATAAAAATAGCTTATTTACAAAATTTACTGACAGAAACTAAGAAAAACATTTTATTTACCAAATTTTTGGTCTTTTTTTGTTTTCTTAGGAAAAATGAAAAACCTGGCAGTGATTAGATAACACCAAAAGAAAGCTCTATTTGTGGGAAGAAAATGTGAAAAATGTAATTTGGGTACAGTGTTGCATGACCGCGCAATTGTCATTTAAAGTGTGACAGCGCTGAAAAATGAAAATTGGCCTGGGAAGGAAGGGGGTGAAATTGCCCATATTGAAACGGTTAAATAAGTTATATTTCATTTATATATTCGTTTTCCAATACCAGTAGAAATATGCAAGAAAAATTCAAAAATGTTCAATAATTGGGAAAATCAGACTTGGGGAAAATACTTTTACAAGCAATGTATATTAAGCAGTTCAGCCAAGTCAAGGTAATTCCCTTTTTATGATTAGTTCTATATGTGTTTTTAAAGGGGAGCTCCACCCAAAAAGGGAAGCTCTGCTTGTTTGTCTCCTCCACCCCTCTGCTGCCACATTTGGCACCTTTCGGGGGAAGGGTGGAGCGGGTACCTGGTCTTGACCGGTATGCGCTCCCACTTCTGGCTGAGCTGGCTGCGGCAAACTCAGACAGAATTTTGGCCCCCTTCCTTCCCCCACTGCCAGTCCCTTCACAAAGCACAACGAGTTTTGCACATGTGCAGTAGGGAACTGGCGGTGCCAGCACCCAGAGAGCCGACTGAAAAATCAGCTCAGGTGAAGACACCACTGGTTTCATGGACAGGTAAGTGTCCTAATATTAAAAGTCAGCAGCTAAAGCTCTGCTTTAAATACAAATGATTAAGGCTTTGTTCATACTATAGCATACACATTGGTGTTTGCCTGCACAAGTGTTCCATGCACCACCATGCAGGCAATTTAATTTATGCCAATTAGGATGCAGCAGCTGCATGGACACGGACATCGCTCCCAATTTGACAGCTATGTGGGTGCGTGAAGGTGCTTGTTCCTGAAGTATGCATACAAAAGTCATATTGGGAGAAGCGACTGTGTCTGTACTGACATGAATGGGACTGCCTGCACAAGGAGGAATATAACACCTGTGCATCCCTGTGCAGCCCTCGCAAGGGTGTATTCTGTAGTATGTCCATGTGAACAAGGCATTGATGTGGAACTCTTCGTAAGCAGACAAATATACAGATGCAGCACATCATACATGGTTACTGATTTACCCGTTAAAAAAAATTGTTTGGTTAGCCATTCTTGTGATATATGTACAGGGGTATCCAGCAAGTTACCATAAAAAAAGCATGCACTATTGGAGATAGCGCCAGACCAAAGGATAAAAGAGTCCAAATTTGTTTACTGGTTTACACTGAAAAAACAGCCAATGCGTTTCAGGGATCAGAACCCCCCCCCCCCCCTCTTCATCAGTTCTTCAGTTAAAATAAGAACCTTGAATGGACTCAAATAGAGCTGAATCTTTGTAGGGAAGCAGCTAATTGATGGATTAGGGGAGTTAGGATCGGTATAAACATACTGAAATGGACAGTGAAGGAACATCTGCAGAATGCTATCTCTTTCTTTTAACGAGGTTCCTTCTCAATTTAATTACATGTAACACACCTGATTGGTTATTAGTTATACCAATCCCTCCACTTTTAGCTTAAGCTCTACTGTATAGGGTATTATAAGAATAAGAGGCTGATAAAAGGTCAAATACATTGAACAGTGAATGCAGAGCAGAAGACAGAAGGTGGAAAGGCTGCACAACCGGAGGGTCTCTATGACTAAGTCCAATGGGTGGAGCGAAACATGTCAGAGAGGTGTACTCAGGAGGAGCTTAGGCTAAAGCCATATATTCACGTTTCTGTATAGTGGCTGGGTTCTGGTGTGCAGCGTATCCTCCTTCTGTCTTCTGATTTGCTTCTACTAGCCTAGATGAGCTTGTTTGAACTCCAACATCCATTTTGTACTTTGGACTGCAGGGAGAGGTTTTGCATGTGCCTGGAGTTAAATAGAAACGTGTGTCACCTGTTTGGACAGTGTAGATTTCAGAATGGTCAGTAATACACTCAACTGAATGGATAGAAATACAAATCCTTTGGCAGGTAAAATAGCTCCCATATACAGTATGTATTTCATCTGTGCATTAATCTGTTTGGAAATAGCTCAACATTAAAGGGTAGTTGTTTCCTATATGGAAGGATGAGTGATACACGACGTAGCCTGAGCTTGAGGTCTTCAGCCACCGACAGTGCATTCCAAATAGGTGACTATGAGTTGAGCTTTGATGAAGCAGACAAGATCTCTGGTTTACTTTATAATGTCTCCTAGAGCATAATGATTAGCATGAGGCTGGAGCATGGAGAGATTACCTTACTGGGGCACACAGGTACTTCCTTCTATCTAGTTTTACAGCCCAGAGCTGATGCACGTAGAGCTTTTTGTAAGCTACCCTTTAAAATGTTAATTAACAAGCTAGGACATATTTAATATTTTCAAAAATGTGCTTATGTTATGATCTCATGAAATGTTCTTTTCTTGACTACCAGGTAAACCCTAAAAAAGAAATCTACTGGACCCATGTTAGCTCAGATGCCTGTAGGTTTGCCATGATGTGGAAATATGGAGGAATTTATATGGATACTGATGTCATCTCACTTCGTCGAATACTCCAGGACCATTTTCTAGCAGCTGAATCTTTTATAGTTACTAGCAGTAGTGTTTTTGGCCTCTCCTCACATTACCAGTTGGCATGGCAGTTTATGGAGAACTTTGTTGAGAACTACAGGGGAGAGATATGGGGACACCAAGGGCCGGGGGTTTTCACTCGTGTTGTGAAGAAATTGTGTGGCATGCCGGTATTTACCTCTACGAATGATGTCATGTGTGCAAACATCAGTTATTTTCATATTCAACGTTTCTACCCTATCCTGCACCCAGCATGGAAAAAGTACTTTGAAGTCTGGGAGAATTTGCCAACTTTTAATGATTCCTATGCCTTACATCTTTGGAATTTCAGGAATAGAAAAGGTATATCAATGGTACCTGGAAGCAACACATTGGTGGAACATCTCTACCAGAAACAGTGTCCTACCACCTATGGCTATGTCTTAAGAAAGGAGAAAATTCATCTGTAACAAGGCTTGTTGGGCTTATAAAAACAGATTATGTGATTCATGCATACGTACACAGTGGTATTTTGGATGCATTGCGGAAGACAACTTTGGAAGACAACTGAGGCATTGGCGGTCATTTACTATAGCGCCACACGCTAATTTGTGCTAATTACCAATAATTAGCCCTCAAATTACCATTGTAATGGAGATTTGTAAGTTCTGTATATAATTGTATTCTATTTTGTATGTAGTGCACACTGCCCTCACTGTGCACATGGCACTAATAATGTTTTCAGTACATGTTTACATTCTTTCGAGTCCTGATTAGAATTAGCCTGCCTATGTAATGCCCCTTGTTACCATAAATGTACAATTGTAATATTAATGTGATACTTGTGTAATCATGTGTATAAAAACCTTCAATTGCGTCATAATAAAGCAGAACAGTTATTTGGAAAGATGCTGAGCGTATCTTTTGTGTCTGTTCCGTACTGCAGTAGTTATTATTAATTTGGAACCACTAATCAATATGAGGATAGGAGTTGCCTATCATCAATTTAACCAAGTCACCATGATCACAGTAATTAACACCCAAACGGAATTGACAATAGCGCTGGGGAAAAAAATGCTCCCAAAATCAAATTTACGATAGCTCCTAGACAACAGATGGCGCCCAAATATGTGGTATATTGTTTTTAAGATAATCTGCTTTTAAAGTGTGTGAAAAAGTGATTTCTACACGGAAATATACTTAAAAGTCTGAGAAGAGATACATTTCCCATCTCTTTACAACTAGGTGCCAGCACAACTGAGCATGCTCAGACATGTAAACTACTCCTTTTTTTTTTTTTTTTTTTTTTTTTTTTTTTTGGGGTGTCTTCTTTTTTTTTTTTTTTCCAAAAAGTTTTTATTTAGATATACTAAGGCATAAAATATAGTAAACAACCTTTTGTAAGACATTTTACAGAGGAAAATTTAGGTAGATACATAACTTTACCTAGCTGTCTACTAAGAGAAGATACCTGGATGGATCTGTTTATAGGAAATCCCTAGGATTTGCTAGGCGAAACATAGGAAAACGAAACAGGAAGGGGGGGTAGTAGAGTAGGGCTTAAGGGGGGGGCAGCATGACTGAGGTAGAGACAATTGTGGAAGCAAGCTTTACAATATTGAATAGATAATAAATAATAATGAGAACAGAGCTAGAGGGCTGAGCTAAAGTCCACTGGATGTGGGATACCCTTTGGATGGGGAGGTTGCCTCTATTGGTTTTGGAGGGGAAGTATCGTAGTATGAGAACGAGTATTGGCTGAAATTGGCTAGTTCCTCTTGAGAGAGTGTTGAGAGCATGAATAGATGCCATTTGGAGTAAAAGCGATCTTTAGTTTTTTCCTGTTTGTAGTCCATGTTTAGACGGTCCTTGAATAGGGGATGTAGGAGCTCTCGTTTGATTTGGGTGATATTGGGGCTGTGAGAGGAAGTCCAATTTTTCAAAATGGTTCTTCTTGCGATTAGAAGACAAATCAAAGACCAGTCTTTGTGGGATGGGTTATCTTTTGAGATTCCTGTGAGTCCTGCATTAGTAGTTTGGGACCAAGGCAGCAGTTTGGGGTCCCAGTGACCAAAGATGAGACGTAACGGGTCTTTTGGTAGTTTTAATAAGGTTACTTCAAAAATGTAGGATAGTACCTGATCCCAGAAGGTAGAGATGTAGGAGCAATTCCAGAAGCAATGGGTCAGAGATGGCTTTGGTAGGTTGCAGAGGGGACAAAAGGCTTTGCTCTGATCTGTTTTGGAGGATAAGAAAGGTATGTGGGCTTGGTGGACTATCTTCAGTTGTTTCTCTCCAAATTTTGTTGGGGGTTAATTTTTGTACTGCGTTAAGGCCTTGTAGAATTTTTTTCCACAAGGTTCGGGTCAGGGAAGTCTTTCCGCCAGTTGTCGACAGAGGAGGATGTGAGAGGTGGAGAGGTCTTATGTAGAAGAGGTTTGTAGATGTCGTATATTTGATAGGAGCCATCCAGGATCATTTTGTCTGTGATGTTTCGCTGAAACCTCTTGCTGTCCTCTTTACCTGCATCCGTTAGAAAGCTGATGCATTGACCTTAATGGAAGGCATGCGTTATGGGTAAAGAGAAGGATTCCGCTATGATGGCAAAGGGTAATGGTCGCCCTGTCGCTATACTGCATAAGGAGGAGTATTTTGTTAGGCTCTTTTGTTCCCAGACGGTGAAGGGTTTGTGTTCCAAGCCAGGGGGGAAACCAGGGTTACCTTGAATTGGTAGGTGGCTTGATATGAAACGAGATAGCTTGAGGTTTTTCCTGGCTTCTCTCCATGCTATTGCTGTACAGTATCTCCTAGCAGGAGGTTGTGTTGGTAGAGAGGGGGGACTGACTTCCATCTGCAGTGCAGAAGGGCCACTAAAGAATACGGATGGGCCATGTCAGATTCCAAGGTGTAGTTAGAATAGTGGGAAGATTGTGTTATCCAGTCCAGACTAGTTCACAGTAAACATGCTAAATTATAGATTCTAATATGAGGGAGACTGATGCCCCCTTCACGTCTGGGAAGATATAGTTTCTTAAAGGCTATATGTGGTCTTTTGATATGGCTGAATTGAGAAGTTTCACATCCTTATGATGGAGTAGCGGAATAGTTTGCAATGGGTATAATAGTCTAGCAAAACTGACCATTTTTATCAGGTGGCATCTTCCCAGGAGCGAGAGGGGCAGATCCATCCAGGTAGTTAATTCTTGAGTGATTTTTGAATTCAAAGGAGGGTAATTAAGGTGGTATAAGGAGGAGGGGAGTTTCCCTATTTTAATTCCCAGATAGGTGATATGTGATTTGGCGACTGGAATGATGGAGTGCTGGGCCCAAGGAGGTTTAGAGAGAGTGCCTATGGGGAGGATTTCGCTTTTGCCATAGTTAATGTGGAGGCCTGAGCAGGAACGAAATTTGTCAAATACCTTTTTTATGGTAGACATATCAGATGGGGGTTGGCTGAGAATATAAGAACGTCATCCGCAAAGAGGGAGGTGCGTAGGTCATGTTTACCAACTTTAATGCCATGTAAGGGAGCTGTTGAGGCTAGATACCTGGATAGGGGCTCTAGGGCGATGTTGAAGAGGAGCGAGGACAGGGGGCAACCTTGGTGTGTACCCTTGTGGAGGCGGAATTCATTCGAGAGTAGGCCTGCTGCTACCAGTCTAGCTGCCGGAGCCGTGTACATGTTGTTAATAAGATGGTGGAAGGGGCCAGTAAATCCCATTGCTGATATGGTCATGGAGAGCCGTTCAAAACTGACATTATCGAAGGCTTTCTCCGCATCTACTGTGATGATGGCATAGTCTCCGCCTGAGTTCTGTTTAGCATGCTCTAAGGCCAGCATGACCTTGCGTATGTTAAGGGTGGCGGTTCTGCCTTTTACAAAGCCAGATTAGGCAAATCAGTGAGGGGATGATGGCCGCTAGCCTAGTAGCTATGATCTTGGATAGGATTTTAACATCCAGGTTTAGAAGTGAGATGGGTCTATATGAGCCTGGGTTCTGGGGGTCTTTGCCCTACTTGGATAGTAATTTAATAATGGCCTGGTTCCCCGACTGTAAGTATGTCCCACCTGACCAAATACCATTGTAGACTTAGTAGAGAGTGGGTTCTAAGATATTTTGTAGGATTTTGTAAAATTCACTAGTGAATCCATCGGGACTCGGGGCCTTGGAGAGGGTTAAGTTACGGAGGTGGTCAATATTTTGGGGAGAGAAATGGGAGCATTAAGGGCCTCTAGTTGTGAGTAATTTTGGGCATGTTTATTTTCTCGATGAAAGAGCATGCTGTTTGTTTGTCTATGGGGTCTGGGGCGTATAATGCTGAGTAAAATTGAAGCATGACTTTAATTTGCTGTGGTGTGGAGTGGACGTTTCCTTTGGTGTCTCGAAGGGATGTAATATGGGTCGGGCGGAATGGACCTTTACAGAGCCTGGCTAATAGTTTGCCTGCTTTATTTCCGTACTTGTGGAGGGTGGTGTCTAAGTGGGCCCTTTTGGTTAATTCAAGGGTGTCTGCCCAGGTATCAAAGTCTCTTTTTGCTGCCTGCCATTCTTTTCTTGTGTCTGGGAGTCTTTGGTGTATAGGGAGCGTTGTGCCTGGTGTAAACATGCGCTGGCTGCTTTGTGGTTTGTTAAAGTGTTTCTTTTAAAAGAGGTGGCATAGGAGATGATCCGACCGCTGAGGTATGCTTTGCTGGCATCCCAGAAGAGGTTCGGATTATCTATGAGAGGAGCGTTGGCCGTAGAGTATTCAGACCATGATTTGGACATGAACTGCTGGAAATCAATGTTATTATGTAGGGAGGAAGGAAAGCGCCAAATTTTTGGGTGGGGAGGTAAGTCAAGATTATCGAGTGTCATCTCTATGGGGGCATGGTCGGATATGTCGTGAATGTCAGCACTGTTAAGCATTGGGAGAAGGTTGTCAGAGCCAAAGAAATAGTCTATCCTCGTGAGGACCTTGTGTGGGTTTGAGTAGAAGGTACATTTCCTGTCAGCTGGGTGTGAGAGGCGCCAGAGATCCTGGAGGTGGATGGCTTCCATGTTGCTTGCAAAGTCTGAGAGGGTGGTGAGGTCAGAACTAAGCTTGGGGGATGATCTGTCATCTGTCTGGTGGAGGATATCGTTGAAGTCGCCTCCAACCAAATGGGGAGGTGAGTGTTATTAAGTAGCCAAGTAGATAGTTCAGTGTAGAACTGTTTGCCTGGGTTATTGGGAGCATAGATATTTGATATCACTAGCTCCTTGGAGCCTATTTGGATATGTGCCATGATAAAATGTCCCTGGCTGTCTGATTGCACAGATAAGACAGTGCAGGGGAGGTTTTTGTGTATTAACAGAACACCCGCTTTGTGTCCAACAGCATCCAAACCTAAGACAGTGCCTACCCAAAGCTTCTTCATGCGATGAAAGTCTGGGGTTAGTAAGTAA
Source organism: Lithobates septentrionalis (assembly GCA_037952835.1). Lineage (NCBI taxonomy): Eukaryota > Metazoa > Chordata > Amphibia > Anura > Ranidae > Lithobates > Lithobates septentrionalis. The sequence goes on along the minus strand of JBBDGP010001886.1, from coordinate 1,176,317 downwards.
GATTCCTGAAGTAGGGCTATGTCAGTTTTGATTCTTTTGAGATGTCTGAGAGTTTTCATCCTCTTGTTGGGGGATCTGAGACCTTTTACATTCCAGGAGACTATTATGATATTGGGGGGGTCTTGGGAGGGATATGGGCAGATGTAATAGATTTGTCGCTGTGTAGGTGGTGTGGTAAAGTCACAGCTATTTCAGGAGGTAGAATATTGTTCTCATGATGAGAATGTGGAGGAGAGAAGTGTGGAGGTTTGCATGAGCCCCGGGGTAAAAGGAGAAGGGAGGGGGGGAGATGTCAGGGGGAACCTGAAAAGAAAACAAAACATTCAAACATGTGAACTTCTCTTTTTTTCCGCATGGAGTCACTGTGTAGGTCAACTCCCAGGACAGGACCCTAATGGTACAACCTTAGAGAGCCCATGGCTGAGGAGAGGGTTCTTCTGAAGCTACTTTGGGCCGTGTATAGGGGGAGGATGAGTTAAGCCATACACAGTGAGGCCAGGAGGGATTGTAAAACATATTAGAAGATATTTATAAAAGAAGGTATTTGATAACATAACAATGTAACATAGTAACATAGGACATATTGGTGAATACACTGAAGCCTATACAATATAGTGGTATTTAGCAGGCGTAGCTGGTGGGCTAAGTGGAGGAAAAAAAATAAAAGTAATAGGAAAATGAAAATCGTGTGAGTGCATGCGCACAGACAGAGTCAAGTTCTGAGGTGGTGCAGTATGAGCTACCTTAGGAGAATGGTTATCCAAGAACGTAGACTGTGACTGTCGTAGGCGATGCTGGTCCGGGACCGATGGTCTGAAGCGTTTGGGGGAATCTTTGCGTGGGCTCCTTTGGTCCAGGGAGCGATTGATAGGAGCAGCTTTGGATGGGGTGGGCGGGTGAGGGTTTGGATGTAGAGACCGCAAGTAGGCTTCCGCTTCAGAGGGGTCTTGAAAGGATAGCCGATTGTCGCTTGGGGTCTTGAGATGGAGGGTGGCCGGGAAAGCCAGCGTGAATTTGATTTGTTGTTTAAAGAGTTCTTTGCAAACCTGGTGGAAGGCTTTTGTTAGGGGCAACTCTTAAACAAGTTGCTTTAAGTTTATATTGCTTTGTCAAATTATTGCTTCTATAGGAATTAAGACACAGAGTCAGAAATCCGTGCATCAGTTCCGAGCATAAAGGACTGCTCCCTTTACTTCTTTCAAAGGCCTTTTATAGGCAATTATACAAACAATAGCATCAGCACCACCCCCACACAGGGCAAGGGTCAACCACAACAGGAGTCACCTAGGCCACAAGCACAAGCTCCAACACCATGGCAATACAGATACAAGGCAACAAAAGCAGCTTCAATCGAGCTCAGCAGCTAAAGGTTACATTCATAACAGATTTACACGTAGGCATTATATTAAGTGAGAACTCTAAATTAAATCCCTGACCTTATCAATTTCCATTTCTTAGAGACCTCAATTGAGTAGTCAGCAAATATCAGGACCCTTATTACATCAATTTGGAGTGAGCGGGTCTGTCTGTACTTTTGAAGGATAAGGGCCTTGTCAGAGTAGTTCAGATATTTAGCGATTATAGGCTGAGAGGTCTTGCGTTCTGTGTTGTAGGACCCCATGCGGTGGGCACGTTCCACTGTGCAAGAGCCTGGAATGCCTAGTGCTTCCGGGATGCGTTGTACCCAAAATTCAGATAGAGCAGGAGTTTGTAGGGATTCAGGTATACCTACGAATCGCAGGTTGCTCCTTCTGGACCTGTTTTCCAAATCGTCAAGTTTTTGGATAATATACTGATTTGTCTTGTCCTGTGCTTGTTCTGTGACCTTCTTTTGGTACATCTCCTCTTCCATGCTAGATAGGCGGTGTTCTAGCTCATTCAGCCTAGTGGTGTGCTCTCCTAGCTGGGCCTTTTTTTGCTTCATCCCTGCAATTACTGCCCTTTCCACTGAGGCAGAAATCATAGGGGACAGGAGAGCTGCCACAGCCTGCGCTATGTTTTCTGTGTTATCCCCATTGTGCAGTGGAGTGGAGGCATGTGGGGAGAAGGCCTGTGAGGGAGAGGCTTGTGGAGAGGAGACATGGGGAGGTTGAGGCTGAACAGAGGAGGCACGCAGGGAGGTGTGTGTGGCCGTGCAGCCGCTTACCTCCATCTACATCATCTGTGAGTCTGTGTATGGCTCCGTGTAGGCCAAGAACGGGGCCTCGATTTGCGGCTGGGCCGGCGGCGCCATCTGGGCCGTTTGTGTGTGGGAGCAGGTTTTCTCCACAAACAGATCCATGGGCTGGCGGATGTCACCTGGAAGTAGCTAGGGGTGATTTAGGAGGCTCTAGTCGGATTTGTTAAGCAGATTTGTCTGTAGTGCGGGAGCTGAGGAGAGGAGCAGCTACTTCATGCGGCGCCGGAACCGGACTACTCTCTTTTTAACTCCCATGGCTTTTTTACAGGGAGTTATAGTAAATTCCAAAATGAGCGCTGGATTAAAAAGCATTTTTGGGAGTGAAAATGAGAGTTATGTGGCCCAATGCAAGTTTCACCCATTGATTCTAATGGTACAATTGTAACTTCCCCAAATAATACTTTTTATGTTGAGATGAATGTATCTTTCTATTAAAGAAATTTTCCTTGCAACAATGTTGCTTCTTCATCATCTGTTTTGTTTTTAAGAATGCTAGAATGTGGAATGTTTTGAAGTTTTGGTAAAATATATTTTTCTCAGTCACTTTCACTTGTTGCTGTCCATCTCACAAAAATCTTTACCCAAACTCACAGAGGTGTCTTTACAAACCAAAACAATACCATTGCTGATGCAAATTTAAAATGAGTCACAATTTTGTGTGTTTTTTATTGTTTCCAAATGAACCTAATTTGAGCCCAAAAAATGTGATATGTGTACCAACATCAGAAAAAAAGATGTCATTCCCAAAAATCAGAGAGTAACATCACTATTCTACACCCACACACCAAGAATCACCAAATATCACAAAATAAATCAAGAAGAATAACTCCTGACTAATGTAATTCCCTCACCTATATGTCCAAAGAAATGCAGTATATGTGTATCTATGCGTAGGAGGGCTCCACTTGTAGCAGCACAGTGGCTCAGAGGTAGGCACTTCTGCTTAGCAGCGCTGGGGTTGTGGGTTTGAATCCCAAGCATGCCACGTAATGTAGGGAGACTGTCTGTTCTCCCTATATTGCTAAAAATAACTCCTGACTCAGGTCCTTACAAAAATTATGTCTAAATGTAATATTTATGTGTAGGAGGGTTCCACCACCATTGCAAATTGTGTCATATATTTTCCATGGGTAATGACTCTAATTATCTTTAACATTTCCCCACCAGCACTAATTGCAGCCTCTTACTAAGCCAAAACCCACAAAATGACAGCTGTTTAGCTCTCAGCATGTTGACAGTAATCAGCCATAACCAGCCTTCAAAACTGATGGCATATGCCAGAAGCAGGTTGTTCAGTGTCTCTCTGGCCTTCCACAATACATCTGCATTGATTAACTTCTTGCACCCTGGGACTTAGGATTGTTTTACACCACAGAGGTGCACCCTAAAAACATGTAGCAGCACAGTGGCTCACAGGCTAGCACTTCTGCCTAGCAGCACTGAGTCCTGCTACCTGGCTAGAGGTTTGTACCTTGTGGTGTTAAAATTTCTTTTTCACCAGTGCTAACATATATATATTTTTTTAATATCTTTATTTATCAAAAACATTTTTACTTTATTATAATCCAACATTTACACAACTACTCTTATCTAACAGTATATTAAAATACAATTCACTTACACATATATTCATAAGTTCAATCCTGGCCATCTATTGACTAACTTTATCATTGTGTTAAATCCATGGCCCAATAATCTACATCCTCCCATCCATTCATAACACCCATCTCCACATATACCCCATACAAACACTATATATTCCAACAACAACGAAAAGAAAAGGAAAAAAAAAAAGTACCCCACCCCCCGTCTCTCCCCCCCCCCCTTCCTCTGTCACCATGTCACCATTCATTTTATACATCCTATGTTTCCCTTAACAGGGACGATGATGTTTTAAACTGTTCCCACACTTCCCATTCTGTTATTAATTGTTTTTTTAAACCTTTTTCAATCACCAGCCTTTCCTCCATAGAACGCATCTCGCTCATCTCGCTCATACACTCATCTATGGTGGGGGCTGTCCTACTCTTCCACTTTCTAGCAATAATAGTTTGTGCTGCTGTCAGAAAATGTTTTAAAATACCATTTTTTATATTCTTTACTGATCCTGGAATCCTTGATAATACCGAAACCAAAAATATCTGGTTGTAAATTTGTTCCTGTCACTGTCCGATATATTTTATAGATTTCATTCCAAAATATCTGAACCCCCGAACAAAAGTACCATATATGTGACAAGGTATCCTTTGCCGCCAGACATCTCCAGCAGATGTCCTCATTCTCTGGATTTATTTTATGCATGTCTACGGGGCATTTATACCATCTAGCTATTAATTTATCATTTCTTTCCTGATGTCTATTGGAAAACGATAATTTATGGATTAAAATAAATGCTTTTTCCCATTTATTCTTAGGGATATCAATCCCTAGCTCTTCTTCCCATTTTTTTTTAATATAACTAATCTCCCGATCTTTATTTTCAGACATTAGGCATTTATATACCTTAGATAGTATATGTTTCGGCTTATTTTCTTGTAAAAATAACTTTTCTAAATTAGTAGGTGGTCTATCCACTTTCCCCTCTTTCATAAGAGAGATAATAAACTTTTGAAGTTGCAAATATTGCATCCATTTCCTTTTATATTCCATACCTAAAACCTCTATCGAGGGAGGTCCGTTCCCCTCCATTAACTGCACCACCCTTATATCATCCTTACTTTGCCATTTTAAGAAGGTCGTGACCTCCAATGCCGGTAGGAATTCTGGGTTGCTGAAGAGGGGGGTCATTGGGCCAACATAGTTAGACCCTATCCCCCTCCCCACCAATCCATCCCAAACTTTCAGTGTTGAGTCCACCAGAAATGGCAATTCTGCAACAGGGGGCCTATTTTCTCTCTTTATCCATGCAAGTGATTTCAATTTCATGGCCACAATCTCCTCCTCTAATTTCACCCATTGTTTACATTCTGCATTATGGAACCAGTCCACTATTCTAGCCACAGATACCGTTTTTAAGATATACTGAGAGATCTGGAAACGCCAAACCTCCCCGTTCTCTAGGTCTAGTTAGTACTGCTCTACTAATTCTCGCTGATTTACCCGCCCATATAAAACTCCCTATAGCCTTCCGTAGAAGGTTCAAAATATTTCTTGCGGGAAATATTGGAATGGTCTAAAATATATAGAGTATCTTAGGCAATATGTCCATCTTTATAATGTTTATCCTGCCCGTCCAAGAGAAAACGCCCCTATCATACCGTTGAAGTGTCTTAATTATTTTTTGCGCCATTGGCAGATAGTTATATTCCTGGAGCTTTTCTATTTCCCCAGGAATAAATACCCCAAGATATTTGATTGCTTTATCCTGCCTTTTAAAAGAAAAGGTTTTTTTTAAGAGAATCCACCATGTTCTTATGCATATTTATATTTAGAGCTTCAGATTTATTGTAGTTCACTTTAAAGTTACTCAATTCGGCAAAACGATTACATTCCAGTGCTAACATTTTTGATGGGTTTCAATGGAACCCCAAAAAATCACATTATACACACACACATACATACACACACATATTATTCACATTTGGGTTTGCACCAAATCTAGAACTGGGGTGTTTTGGCCCAGATATGGATGTCTAAGTCTGGTGTGATGCTGCATACATATTTTAATGTGATGCTGCATATTTATTTTAATTTTAATTTTGTATGCTTATGAAAAATGACAAATGCGCTGTCACCAATTTGTGTGAAGCACCCCTCACAAAGTTGTCATTTCCTGTTTTAGACCCTCCACATGCACAACAACATAGAAGTTTGATTTGGAGATTTTTGGCATCACTGATCATGGGCAGAGCCTTGGACATGTGTTATTTTGAGCTTTACCCTACACAGATATCAATGATGAGACATTTTTTCATTTGTAAAGAGTGTGTATTCCTAATGAACAGGTGTGAGCACTTGAGGCCTACATGAAGAGGCAGAATCAATTACACTGGTAGGTGTGTCCTTTACTGGGTGGGTGAGCAATACTAGTTGGGTTATTTAAAGGCCTGCATTTGTCGTGGGTTTTTGGCCTAAGAACAGGCCTGAATTTTTCTTTGCAGTATGTATATTGGGTTACAAATAGATATGGTTTTTGGTTGGTGCATAATTCCTGACCCACACCCCACTAAGACTGTTTGATGATTGCTTCGAAATCTCAAATGTTAGACTTACAACTGCTATGTAATTATTGAGAAGAAAAGCAAGGTTCCTGCTAAATAATTCCTGCTGTGTATGTCAATGTTATTTGTGTGCTGCCTTTTGACTTTTGTATTAATATTGTCTGTTTTTGCTTATGATATTTCTGCCATTGAACTTCTTGGGGGTTTTGGGCGAGGACTTCTGATCACAAAAATGGTTAGTCATGCTTGATTTGTATCCCTGCTTTTCTAATGTGATTTGTTTAATGTGTCTAATTTTTAAGGTCTTACCCTTGTAGATTGTAAGCTCTTTTGAGCAAGGCCCTTCTAACTATATTGTCAAATACTGGAGCATCATACACAAACCAATCAATATACGCTTATTGCGATTTTTTTTTTTTTTTTTACCAAAAAATATGTAGAAGAATACATATCGGCCTAAACTGAGGAAAAAAATTGTTTTTTATATATTTTTGGGGGGTATTTATTATAGCAAAAAGTTAAAAATATTGCTTTTTTTCCAAAATTGACGCTCTTTTTTTGTTTATAGCACAAAAACGAAAAACCGCCGAAGGTGATCAAATACCACCAAAAGAAAGCTCTATTTGTGGGAAAAAAAGTACATACATTTTGTTTGGATGCACTGTCGCACGACCGCACAATTGTCAGTTAAAGCGACGCAGTGCCGAATTCCAAAAAGTGCTCTGGTCAGGAAGGGGGTTAAATCTTCCGGGCCTGAAGCGGTTAATGTACCAAATGTTTATACTAATGTTGCAATAAAAAGTTGATTGTTTTTGCTTTAGGTTTGATTTTTGCAGACTAGAAATACATTATTTATGAGTGCAAACCATTTATATCCCTTCAAGTCTGTAGTAAATCCAGTTGCATACAAAAGTAGTTGGTTGCGCAAGTCCTTGAGTAGAAAGTGTAATGGGGGAGGGGGAAGAAACCCCCCCAAAAAAATCCTGCTCCAAAGTTGAAATTCAGAGCTCTACCAATTATTTTGTGGACTAGGGAAGCCATGAAACATGTCAACTAAATGTGAATTCTCTCTAAGCACCAAATTAAGAAAAAAATATTGTTTACAAAACATTTGTTGTGGGGTTCCCCCAAAATGCATACCAGGCCCTTTGGGTCTGGTATGGATTTAAGGGAAACTCAACGCCAATTTAAAAAAAAATGGCGTGGGGTTCCCCCCCAAAATCCATACCAGACCCTTATCCGAGCATGCAGTAAAGTCAGGATTATCTGGTGCTCCAAATGGAGTAATCCTTAGGGGTATAGTCTGTGACTGTAATAGCTGGCTGGTGATGTATCCATAGGTTGGGTGGTTGGAAAAGAAAGGGGTATTAAGGGTTAAAAAGGAAAGCAGCCATCCTTCAGAATGTGTCCTGAACTCTGCAAGACATGTAAGGAAAAAACAGGGAGGGGTAGGTGCCTACCTGAGTGTAGTATTAAGATGATGACTTTTCAGATTAAAAACACTTACAAGATGATAGAAGATTCATGCTTGTGAAAGTAAAGTGCAGTCCTGCCATTCCACATGGCTCTGCGAGTCCCACCGCTGTTCTGGATAGCTGGAAAGGATTGGGCAGCTGGCTGGAATGTGATAATATGGAAAATTATTGCACTACTCGTATAAAGGAAAAGTGAGCTGCCAGCACCAGCAGTAAGACTAATTGCATATCAAATGTGGGGGAAAAAGTGCAGCGCTGAAAACGTTTAATATGCCCTAGATATACACCTAGGGCAAATTGAGCACAATAAATGGTTGTGCTGAAAAGTGCCAAAAACTACTCAAAGATATTTGAAAGTGTTTTTGTGGAGGTGGATATTAAGTGCATCAAAAATAAACCCAATGGGATCACAAATGTCAAAAGGTCAAATTGCATGATCTATTAATACTTTTGTATAACTACATAATCTATTAATACTTTCGTACAACAAATATATATAGCAACTAGGGATGGGCTGAACGAACCCCTGTTCGGTTCGGACCAGAACTTCCAAACACCGCAAACGTTTGGACCTGAACACCGAACCCCATTAAAGTCAATAGGACCCGAGCATTAAATATCAAAAGTGCCCATTTTGGAGGCTTAAATGCAAGTAATTAGGCATACATTGGTTATAGGGGTCCGGGTCCTGCCCTGGGGGACATGGACCAATAAAAAAAAAGCTTAATTTTTAAATGAGCAGTTATTTTTTGATTTTTAAAGTGAAAGCCTAAAATGAAAATTTCCTTCCAATATAGTGCCAGGGGGGTCCCCTTAGTCTAACTGTAAAATGGCAGATCTGTACCATGTCTAGAATCTGCTGCAGCAATAATTTAATTTATAAAGCCAAAAAAAATTAAATTTTTCCTGCAAGCTGCCCTTATTTTGCTCAGCAACAGCTGGGGAGCCAGAGAATTTGCCTTGCTGTAAAAAATTGCAATGATATGCACCTGTCAAACTGGTGTGTTAAAATTGGTCTTTGGGTGTTGGTGGCGCCTTCCCACCGTAACCCTATAGAGATAATCTTGATGAAAGCAAGAATTTGCCTTGCTGTAAAAAATTGGCAGGTGCATATCATTGCAATGATATGCACCTGTCAGACAGGTGCAGAAAAATTGGTCTTTGGGTGTTAATTGTGCCCATGAAACCTATACCAAAAACATTCTTCCAGATGAAATGATTGAAGACCCTCAAAGCTAGGCAGCCTCGAAGTCCTGCAGAGATTCCACATCCCAAAAAGACTTAATCAGTGACATCGGCATCAGGGGCTTCATAGCTGGTAATCCAGGATTGATTCATTTTTATAAAAGTCAAACAGTCCACAGAGCCTGTGGACAGACGTGTTCTATGATCAGTAACAAAACCTCCTGCAGCACTGAATGCCCGTTCTGAAAGCACACTGGATGCAAGGCATTCCAACAACTCAATAGCATACTAGGCAAGTTCTGGCCAGTGGTCTATTCTCATGACCCAGTAAGCCAGTGGATCGTCAGCCGGAAAGCTTTCCATCTCTGTTTTGGCTCCAGGTAATCATCCACCATGTGATGCAGACGCTGCCGATGGGATGTGGAAGCTGATAGCCCTGGGCGGCGAGGACTAAAAAACTTCCGAAATGCTCATTTAGGTGGATGCCTTCTCCAACGCTCTTTTCTTGACCAACGGACGACTCAAAAGGACATTTTCCACCACACTGTAACCTACTAGAGTCAGGAAAAACGTTCAATAAAATCCTCTTTAATGTGTCCTTCAAGAGATTTTATCCTCTGCACTCTCTGTGGGGACGGGATGAGTTCAGAGACCTTCCCCTTATAGAGGTGGTCAAGGAGGGTTGCCAACCAGTAATCATCCTTCTACTTTATGCCATGTATTCTTGGGTCCTTTTGCAGGCTTTGAAGCATGAGGTTGCCCATGCGCCTCAAATTTGCAGAGGCTTGAGAAGCAGACTCTTCGGGGTCACTCAGGATGACAGCATCTGGAACTTCTTCCTCCAAGCCACGTACTACTCCCAAAGGTCCTGGGGTTGGAAAGCCACCACTTACAGATTGACACATGTCTTCCTCTTCTTCAAAGTCTATGAAAGTGCCAGAATCCTCCTCCTCATCCTCCTCCCCTCTCTCCTCCTGTGTGTTCTGTGACATAGGAATGGTGGATAGGATAGGATGGTGTCTGCATAAAGTGGACCTTGAGAGGAAAGGAAGTCCTCCTCTTCCTCCTGCTGCTCTGCCTCCAGTGCCCTGTCCATAATGCGATGCAGAGTCTGCTCCAGCAGGAACACAACAGGGATTGTGTCACTGATGCATGCACTGTCACTGCTCACCATCCTTGTGGCCTCCTCAAATGGTGACAATACAGTGCATGCATCCTTAACAATCAGCCCTTGGTATGGGGAAAAAAAGCCGAGGCGGCCTGAGCCTGTCGTCGTGCCGTACTGACACAAGTACTTGTTGATGGCCCTCTGCTGCATGTATACCAGCTGCAGCATTCCCAAAGTTGAGTTCCACCTGGTGGGCATGTCACAAATCAGGCGGTTTACGGGCAGGTGGAATTCCCGTTGAATTTCAGCCAGCCGAGCACTGGCTGTGTATGAATGCCTGAAATGGCTACATACTCTTCTGGCCTGCTTTACTACATTTTGCAACCCTGGGTACGTACTTAGGAAACGCTGCACCACCAAATTGAGGACATGTGCCAGGCATGGCACATGTCAACTTTCCCTGTCTAAGGGCTGACAGGAGGTTTGAGCCATTTGAGCCAGCTATTTGAGCCAGCTGGAGCCATCCTGGCTCCAGCTGGCGTGGTGTTAACCACCTCTGGGCCTGTCCTTGCAGAGCTGCAAGAATCTCTGCTCCGGTGTGGTTCCTGTCCCCTAAACACACCAGCTGAAGCACTGCGTGGCACCTTTTAGCCTGACTCTGGGAAAAGCCCTTTGAACACTTAGGGCAGCCATCATTAAATGGCGGCCCGCGGTCCGAGTCTGGACCGAGCGGCACTTCTGCCCGGACGGCCATGCCACCAGTGTAGTTGTAAATGTCGGCAATCACTGGTTTGCTGGGACTGCGGGTTTCCCCAGCAACCAGTGACGCTGTGTGCGTGCGCCGCCCCCTGCTCCTAACCGCGTCTCTTGGAGTTGAAAGAAGATGGGCTCACACTCACAGGCTGCGAGTAGGGGCGTGATGTCACATGCACGCCCCGCCCCCTTGCTGCCTGCGGTTCTTGATTCCCGGGTCTTGGCTCTCCTTGCAGGGTATATCTCGCAGCTTCCGCCAGTTCAACATTTCAGTGCCCTCCTTCATTCAAGGTATGCGGGCCACATTAACTAGTGATCATTCATAGGTATATTTTTATTGTGCACACTGTTGGGCATATTTTGATAAGGGGCACACTGATGGGTATATTTTTAATATGCACACTGCTGGGCTTTTTTGTAAGGAGCACGCTAATGGGCATATTTTGTTACGGGGCACACTGATGGACATATTTTGTTGTGCCCATCAGAGTGCCCCTTAACAAAATATGCCCATTGGCGTGCCCCTTAAAATGAAATTTGCCCATCAGTGTGCCCCTTAACATAAAATAAGGGTTACGCTGATGGGCACCTTTTATGTTAAGGGGCACTCTGATGGGCAAAAATTATTTTTTTAGGTGCACGCTGATGGGTATATTTTTAATGTGCACACCGATGGGCATATTTTGTTAAGGGGCACGCTGATGGGCACAACAAAATGTGCCCAACAAAATATGCCCATCGGTGTGTACATTTAAAAATATACCCATCAGCGTGCCCCTTAAAATAAAATTTGCCCATCAGAGTGCCCCTTAACATAAAAGGTGCTCATCAGCGTGACCCTTATTTTATGTTAAGGGGCACTCTGATGGGCATATTTTATTTTAAGAACAACACAGATGGGTACATTTTATAATAAAGGCGCACTCTGATGGGCAAATTTTATGTTAAGGGAGACTCTTAAGGGGCTTGTTTTGTTGTGCCCATCAGAGTGCCCCTTAATATAAAATGTGCTCAACAGCGTGACCCTTTACATAAAATTTGCCCATCAGCGTGACCCTTATTTTATGTTAAGGGGCACCCTGATGGGCACATTTTATGTTAAGGGGCGCTGTGATGGGGACACCTGATGTAATGGAGCACTGTGATGGGGACACCCGATGTAAAGGGGCAATGTGATGGGGACACCTGATGTAAAGGGGCGCTGTGATGGGGACACCTGATGTAAAGAATCACTGTGATGGGGACACCTGATGTAATGGAGCACTGTGATGGGGACACCTGATGTAAAGGGGCACTGTGATGGGGACACCTGATGTAAAGAAGCACTGTGATGGGGACACCTGATGTAAAGGAGCACTGTGATGGGGACACCTGATGTAAAGAAGCGCTGTGATGGGGACACCTGATGTAAAGAAGCGCTGTGATGGGGACACCTGATGTAATGGAGCACTGTGATGGGAACACCTGATGTAATGGAGCACTGTGATGGGGACACCTGATGTGAAGGGACACTATGATGGGGACACCTGATTTAAAGGGACACTGTGATGGGGACACCTGATGTAAAGAAGCGCTGTGATGGGGACACCTGATGTAATGGAGTACTGTGATGGGGACACCTGATGTAAAGGGGTGCTGTGATGGAGACACCTGATGTAAAGAAGCGATGCGATGGGGACACCTGACGTAAAGAAGCGCTGCGATAGGTAAACCTGATGTATAGAGGCGCTGTGATGGGGACACCTGATGTAATGGAGCGCTGTGATGGGGACACCTGATGTAAAGGGGCGCTGTGATGGGGACACCTGATGTAAAGGGGCGCTGTGATGGAGACACCTGATGTAAAGGGGCGCTGTGATGGAGACACCTGATGTAAAGGGGCGCTGTGATGGGGACACCTGATGTAAAGGGGCGCTGTGATGGGGACACCTGATGTAATGGAGCGCTGTGATGGGGACACCTGATGTAAAGGGGCGCTGTGATGGGGACACCTGATGTAATGGAGCGCTGTGATGGGGACACCTGATGTAATGGAGCGCTGTGATGGGGAAACCTGATGTAAAGGGGCGCTGTGATGGGGACACCTGATGTAAAGCAGCACTGTGATGGGGACACCTGATGTAATGGAGCACTGTGATGGGGACACCTGATGTAATGGAGCACTGTGATGGGGACACCTGATGTAAAGGGACACTGTGTGTCATGAGAGGGTTTACCCGTTGGTGGCGCTATCGGCCTTTAGGATCGCAGTACCAGTGTCCACCAGCGGGTGTCTTCCAACACCTGGGACCTGCAGTAAGAGGTCTCTCCTGCTGGTGGCACTGTTGCATCCTTGGGCCGTAGTACCGGTGTCCACCACCGGGTGCACTCCGGCAGTGTGGAGCAAACAGCACACTCTGCAATCATCTGTGACATGAGGTCAATTACCACAGCCTTATAAATACCCGGCAAGCCCTCATAGGCTTGCCTTGGTATCTTTCTTCCTTGCACCCTGACCTGTTATCCTGCTATCCTGTAAACCTGTATCGGACCCTGTTCCTGAGCCTGTATCCTATCCCATCCATTATCTCCCTTTCCCAAGCTGCCCTTGTTCAGTTGCTGATCTCCTGTGTATGACCTTGGCTTGGTTACGTTTATGTTTCTGGTATATCCCTTGTTCCTGCTGACCTGCTGTGTATGACCCTGGCCTGGCTGACATCTGTGATTCCGGTATTGACCCTTGCTGTATATATTATCTGTTTGTGGGTTTCTGTCGGTTGGTTGAGCACTATTTATATTTGGGGTGTTTGTTTATTTATATTACTTATCTTAAATAAACATTCTTATTTCACTTTACATATGTTTTGGTTTCCTCTTTGCAGTCCACACAATCTGGTCACACCTGTTCATGACAGTATACCAAGGCCATCTCTGACCAGAAGTGGCTGCACAAGGGAACCATCTTGGTTCTGTTGCACATTACTGGGATGAATTCAGATATAATTGCTTATTATGCTCTGCTGGCAACAGAGAGTTCTGAATATCTCTGCCAGACATTGAAAGGGTGGTCCAGTGATCAGCTGCTGGAGACTTTCCGTTTAGCTCACTCTGTGGTCGATCAGGGCAGTATACGGTTTGAGGATGTTCAGCCTTTGATTGGAATGTGTACAGAGCTGGCTCTGCCTTGTATTCCAGAGGGCCATGATGACTTTTCTCCCCCCTTCAGCATTAACCAGGTTGCGTCCTTAGTATGGCTGTTGGAGGATGGCTCTGCATCCTTTTTTGAGCATTATTCGGTTTGTCCCAAACAGTTGTTGAAGGATTGTATAGATGGAGTTCAGTCGCTGGTCAGACAGGGGGAATGTGAGGCCACTTTTGTGCTACCTGTACTTCAAGCATGGTTAGACCTGTTATGCCCAGCTTCTGTCAGCTCTCCACAAACCAGACCTGCTACTAAATACCTGCCTGCTCAGATGTCCTTGCTCCCATCACCCCTGGCAACCTCAGCTGCAGTCCAATATACCCTGCTCCCCACCAAGTATCAATGCCCTGTTTCTACTTCCTGTACCTATCCTGCCTTTAACCCACCTGCCTCTTCTCTAATACCTGCAACTTCCCCACAAGAACTCCCTCTGGCCGCTGTTCCCCCTTCCTTGCCATATCCCAGCCCTTCTTTTCAGTATGCCTCACCTCCTGTCTACAGTCCTACAGCCACCTACAGATCTCCAGCAGTTAAGCCAAAGAAGAAACGGAAGTTCTTCCCCACTCATACAATCCTGCCAGTAACCCAACCTGCTCCCACTTTCCAGTCTGATGTCTTGATGCCTGCCTATCAGCCTGATGTTCCAGCTTCCCAGCCTGATGTTCCAGCTTCCCAGCCTGATGTTCCAGCTTCCCAGCCTGATGTCTCGATGCCTGCCTACCAGCCTGACGTGCCAGCTTCCCAGTTTGACGTGCCAGCTTCCCAGTTTGACGTGCCAGCTTCCCAGTTTGACGTGCCAGCTTCCCAGTCTGACGTGCCAGCTTCCCAGTTTGACATGCCAGCTTCCCAGTTTGATGTGCCAGCCTCCCAGCCTGATGTCTTGCAGCTTGCCTTCCAGCCTGATGTCTTGAAGATTGCCTCCCAGTCTGATGTGCCAGCTTCCCAGTCTGATGTGCCAGCTTCCCAGTCTGATGTGCCAGCTTCCCAGTCTGATGTGCCAGCTTCCCAGTTTGATGTGCCAGCTTCCCAGCCTGATGTCTTGCAGCTTGCCTTCCAGCCTGATGTCTTGAAGATTGCCTCCCAGTCTGATGTGCCTGCCTCCCAGTCTGATGTGCCAGCTTCCCAGTCTGATGTGCCAGCTTCCCAGTCTGATGTGCCAGCTTCCCAGTCTGATGTGCCAGCTTCCCAGTCTGATGTGCCAGCTTCCCAGTCTGATGTGCCAGCTTCCCAGTCTGATGTGCCAGCTTCCCAGCCTGATGTCTTGCAGCTTGCCTTCCAGCCTGATGTCTTGAAGATTGCCTCCCAGTCTGATGTGCCAGCCTCCCAGTCTGATGTGCCAGCCTCCCAGTCTGATGTGCCAGCTTCCCAGTCTGATGTGCCAGCTTCCCAGTCTGATGTGCCAGCTTCCCAGTCTGATGTGCCAGCTTCCCAGTCTGATGTGCCAGCTTCCCAGTCTGATGTGCCAGCTTCCCAGTTTGATGTGCCAGCTTCCCAGCCTGATGTGTTGCAGCTTGCCTTCCAGCCTGATGTCTTGAAGATTGCCTCCCAGTCTGATGTGCCTGCCTCCCAGTCTGATGTGCCAGCTTCCCAGTCTGATGTGCCAGCTTCCCAGCCTGATGTCTTGCAGCTTGCCTTCCAGCCTGATGTCTTGAAGATTGCCTCCCAGTCTGATGTGCCAGCTTCCCAATCTGATGTGCCAGCTTCCCAGTCTGATGTGCCAGCTTCCCAGTCTGATGTGCCAGCTTCCCAGTCTGATGTGCCAGCTTCCCAGTCTGATGTGCCAGCTTCCCAGTCTGATGTGCCAGCTTCCCAGTTTGATGTGCCAGCTTCCCAGCCTGATGTGTTGCAGCTTGCCTTCCAGCCTGATGTCTTGAAGATTGCCTCCCAGTCTGATGTGCCTGCCTCCCAGTCTGATGTGCCAGCTTCCCAGTCTGATGTCTTGCAGCTTGCCTTCCAGCCTGATGTCTTGAAGATTGCCTCCCAGTCTGATGTGCCAGCTTCCCAGTCTGATGTGCCAGCTTCCCAGTCTATTGTCCCTGTGCCTGCCTTCCAGCCTGATGTCTCAGTGCCAGCTTCCCAGACTGATGTGCCAGCTTCCCAGACTGATGTGCCAGCTTCCCAGACTGATGTGCCAGCTTCCCAGACTGACGTGCCTGCTGCCCAGCTCGAAGTGCCCATGCCTGCTGCCCAGCCTGATGTGCCTGCTGCCCAGCTCGAAGTGCCCATGCCTGCTGCCCAGCCTGATGTGCCTGCTGCCCAGCTCGAAGTGCCCATGCCCGCTGCCCAGCCTGATGTGCCTGCTGCCCAGCTCGAAGTGCCCATGCCCGCTGCCCAGCCTGATGTGCCTGCTGCCCAGCTCGAAGTGCCCATGCCCGCTGCCCAGCCTGATGTGCCTGCTGCCTAGCTCAAAGTGCCCATGCCCGCTGCCCAGCCTGATGTGCCTGCTGCCCACCTCGAAGTGCCCATGCCTGCTGCCCAGCCTGATGTGCCTGCTGCCCAGCTCGAAGTGCCCATGCCCGCTGCCCAGCCTGATGTGCCTGCTGCCCAGCTCGAAGTGCCCATGCCCGCTGCCCAGCCTGATGTGCCTGCTGCCCAGCTCGAAGTGCCCATGCCCGCTGCCCAGCCTGATGTGCCTGCTGCCTAGCTCAAAGTGCCCATGCCCGCTGCCCAGCCTGATGTGCCTGCTGCCCACCTCGAAGTGCCCATGCCCGCTGCCCAGCCTGATGTGCCTGCTGCCCAGCTCGAAGTGCCCATGCCCGCTGCCCAGCCTGATGTGCCTGCTGCCTAGCTCAAAGTGCCCATGCCCGCTGCCCAGCCTGATGTGCCTGCTGCCCAGCTCGAAGTGCCTGCTGCCAAGCTCGAAGTGCCCGTGCCTGCTGCCCAGCCTGATACGCCTGCTGCCCAGCTCGAAGTGCCCGCTGCCCAGCTTGGTATGTTCCTGCCCACTGTCATCTCGGATGTGCCCGCTGTCATCTCGGATGTGCCCGCTGTCATCTCGGATGTGCCCGCTGTCATCTCGGATGTGCCCGCTGCCTGCTTGGATGTGCCCGCTGTCTTCTCAGACGTACCCACTGTCCAGTTTGATGTACCCGATGCCCAGCCTGATGTGCCCTCATCTGTTCGGTTGGAGGCCATGAACTTTGGACAATTGCACCTTGTTAGAGCGTCCGGAGGCCGCTCCTTTAGGGGGGGTACTGTCATGAGAGGGTTTACCCATTGGTGGCGCTATCGGCCTCTTGGATCGCAGTACCAGTGTCCACCAGCAGGTGTCTTCCAACACCTGGGACCTGCAGTAAGAGGTCTCTCCTGCTGGTGGCACTGTTGCATCCTTGGGCCGTAGTATCGGTGTCCACCAGTGGGTGCACTCCGGCAGTGTGGAGCAAACAGCACACTCTGCAATCAGCTGTGACATGAGGTCAATTACCACAGCCTTATAAATACCCGGCAACCCCTTATATGCTTGCCTTGGTATCTTTCTTCCTTGCGCCCTGACCTGTTATCCTGCTATCCTGTAAACCTGTATCGGACCCTGTTCCTGAGCCTGTATCCTATCCCATCCATTATCTCCCTTTCCCAAGCTGCCCTTGTTCAGTTGCTGATCTCCTGTGTATGACCTTGGCTTGGTTACGTTTATGTTTCTGGTATATCCCTTGTTCCTGCTGACCTGCTGTGTATGACCCTGGCCTGGCTGACATCTGTGATTCCGGTATTGACCCTTGCTGTATATATTATCTGTTGTTTGTGGGTTTCTGTCGGTTGGTTGAGCACTATTTATATTTGGGGTGTTTGTTTATTTATATTACTTATCTTAAATAAACATTCTTATTTCACTTTACATATGTTTTGGTTTCCTCTTTGCAGTCCACACAATCTGGTCACACCTGTTCATGACACTGTGATGGGGGCACCTGATGTAAAGGGGCGCTGTGATGGAGACACCTGATGTAAAGAAGCGCTGCGATGGGGACACCTGACGTAATGGAGCACTGCGATGGGGACACCTGAGGTAAAGGAGCACTGTGATGGGGACACCTGATGTAAAGGAGTGCTGTGATGGGAACACCTGATGTAAAGGAGCGCTGCGATGGGGACGCTTGATGTAAAGGTGCGCTGAGATGGGGACGCCTGATGTAAAGAGGCACTGTGATGGGGACGCCTGATGTAAAGAAGCGCTGTGATGGGAACACCTGATGTAAAGGGGCGCTGTGATGGGGACACCTGATGTAAAGAAGCACTGTGATGGGGACATCTGATGTAATGGAGCATTGTGATGGGGACACCTGATGTAAAGGGGTGCTCTGATGGGGACACCTGATGTAAAGGGGCACTGTGATGGGGACACCTGATGTAAAGGAGCGCTGTGATGGGGACACCTGATGTAAAGGAGCGCTGTGATGGGGACACCTGATGTAATGGAGCGCTGTGATGGGGACACCTGATGTAAAGGGGCACTGTGATGGGGACACCTGATGTAAAGAAGCACTGTGATGGGGACACCTGATGTAATGGAGCACTGTGATGGGTACACCTGATGTAAACTGTGATGGGGACACCTGATGTAAAGAAGCACTGTGATTGGGACACCTGATGTAAAGAAGCGCTGTGATGGGGACACCTGATGTAATGAAGCACTGTGATGGGGACACCTGATGTAAAGGGACACTGTGATGGGGACAATTGATGTAAAGGGTCACTCTGATGAACACACCTAATTTAAAGTGCACTCAGATGGGCACACCTGATCTGGAGGGGACACCTGATGTAAGGAGGCACACTTATGGTGACACCTAATGTAAGGGGGCACTCTGATGAGGACACCCTATGTAAGGGGGCACCTTTTATATAAGGGGGCACACTGATGGGAGACACCAGCTGTAAGGGGGTCTTCCATTGCAGAAACCTGATGTAAGTGGGCACTCTGACAAGAATACCTGATTTAAGAGAGTACTCTGCTGTTGGCAATTGATTTTTGGGGGTAGTCTGATTCCAATGTAATGAATTACTCTAATAGGGTCAACTGATGTAAGGGGGAAAACTAATGGGGACATTTACATTTGCAGAGTATTACCAAAGTGTGTGGAGGAAACCGTAGCAAAAGCGACAGACAGCATGGCTTGTGCCAAGAAAAGGAAGGTAGACACTGAAAACCGAGTCTTCAAAGATGAATGGACAGACCAATATATGTTCATTCTTCCTATGGGAAGTTTAAAACCAGTTTGTCTCATTTATTGCAAAACCATGGCGTTAATAAAAAGTAGCAATGTGAAATGTCACTATGAAACAAAACACAGTTAGTTTGCGCAAACATATCCACAGCATTCCGAGGTGAGGGCACGTAAAATAACAGAACTGAAAGCCCAGTATGACAGATCCACCAAAGTCCTCTCAAATTCATTTACAGCCCAGCAGCGTGCAAATGAATGTTCACTTAAGGTAGCATGGATTTTGGGGCAACACAAAAGACCATTTACCGATGATACCTTTGTAAAGGAGTGTTTGAATGCTGTTGCTGAAACTTTACTTGAAGGTAAACAAAAAGATGAGCTGTGTGGAAAAATCAACCAGATCCCACTGTCGGCATCAACAACAACGAAAAAGACTGAAATATTAACAGAGGATGTATTGGGACAACCTGATGCAGCGATTCAGACTGCAGTATGCATTTCATTAGCCATTCATGAATCAACAGATATAACTGATAATGCCCAGCTTTTGGTGTATGTAAGATTTTTCACAAAGAAACAAAAGAACTCTGTGAGGACCTGTTAGGTGTAACACCACTTGAGGCACACACAAGTGGACAAGACATATATGAGGCCATTAAGGAGATTCTGAGAAAGAGGAAGATTGATCTGAAAAAAGTGGTCTCAGTTACCACAGATGGGTCCCCCTGCCATGGTAGGAAAGGAGAGAGGAGCTGTGGCATGACTGAAAGAGGAAAACCCTGACCTTATTTCTTACCACTGTATTATTCACCAGACTGTCCTGTGTGCCATTCTATCAGACAAGTTTGCAGAAATCATGGACACAATGATGAAAATCATCAACTTCCTCAGGGTATCTTCATCCCATCAACATTGTTTACTAAGAGAGTTTCCTAAAGAAGTTGAGGCAAATGCCAATGACCTTTTACTTCACAACAATGTTAGATGGTTGAGTAAAGGCAATGTATTGGAACGCTTTTGGTCCATTCGAACAGAGGTAGCAGCTTTCTTAGTGCAACTCAAAAGTCAGAAAGCAAGACAGTTTTCACTGTTTTTACAAGATGAGACCACAATGGATAATATCACTTTCCTAGTGGACATAACACCACACCTTAATTAACTAAATTTAAAGCTCCAGGGCAAGAACAATTCCATCCGTGATTTGATGACCGCTGTCCGCACCTTCCAGAGAAAACTGGATTTGTTCAAGGAAGGTCTGCAAGGAGAGTGCTTGCATTTCACAAAGGTGAAAGAACGGATTCAAGGAAAGAGAGATGTTTCTCCTTTTGTTGACTTCATAAATAAACTCATTGGAAACTTCAGTAAAAGTTTTGATAGCTTCAGTTTTGGACAGCAGATCCTCCTGTTCATCCACAATCCATTCCTCATTAAAGATGTCAGAGTGTTTTCAAAGGACATGATGCAGACCTTCAAGTGGGCACATGAGGGATCTCTACAGACAGAAATGATTGACCTGCAAACAAATGTTGCACTAAGAGAGCACTTTATAGGAACTGATCCGGCTAACTTCTGGCTACAGACTGTGCCTGAGACCGATTTCCCTTGTCTAATCAAGGTAGCATTACACACCTTGACCATGTTTGGATCTACGTACAGCTGTGAGTCAGCTTTCTCTACTATGAACATTATTAAAACAAAGTATCGTTCCAGGCTCACCAATGAGCACCTACATATGTGCATGAGAATGGCAGTAACTCAGTTTAAGCCAAAATTCAAACTACTGGCAGGACAATCAAAAACACATTTTTCTCACTAGACAGGGAAGGTTTTTGGGTGGTAAAAATTGAAACAAAACTGAGGATAATTTGTGCACTTTTTCAAATTGACACCTTTAGTTGTTTAAGTCAAAAGGTGCTTATTTCTTTTACTTGAAAAATGGATGTGCTTTTTATGTTTTATTAAAGAGTTATTGATTTGTTTCCATATTGTTTTTGTTAAAAATAGTTGTTTGTTTTCCATACAAAGACAAGAGCAAATGTAAAGCTATCCTAGTTCCAACTGTCCACATGTTTAATGTTGTAACTGAAACTTGACAAAAAATATTGAGGTATAGGGGGGGAGGTGCTGCGCTAACCAGAAGAAAGCTGTAAATCTCTGTCTGTGGTCAATTAATAAAATGACATAAAATCGCATAATAAATCGCATAAATCGCATAAATAAGTGTTGACACTAAAAACATTCAAGTCTTAATAATCAGCATCCTGTGTATGTGAAAAAAGTGCATAAAAAATCCTTTTTACTTGGTATATACACTAAATGACAAAAAAATCGCATGTAAAATCGCATAAATAAGTGTTGACACTAAAAACATATAAATCTAGATAATCATGTGTAGGTGCACAAAGGGACATAAACACTACTTCATGTGAATAATTCTAAATAAAAATACATAGAATAAATCAGAAATAACCATCAAAAACATATCCTTATAAATGGTGCAAAACGTACAAAGTGCCAGTGCTTAACCAGTTGCCGACCGCCGCACACAGATGTACGTCGACAGGGCGGCACGGGCAGGCAAAAGGGCTTACCTGTACGTCCCTGCCTGCCTGCGGGTGTGGGGTCCGATTGGACCCCCCCCCCCCGGTGCCTGCGGCGGTCGGCAAATCTTCCCCGGCGATCGGTGGTGAGGGGGAGGCCATCCATTCGTGGCCCCCCCCTCGCGATCGCTCCCAGCCAATGGGATCATTTCCCTGCCTCTGTATTGTACACAGAGGCAGAGGAAATGATGTCATCTCTCCTCGGCTCGGTATTTTCCGTTCCGGGCCGAGGAGAGAAGACTGGAATGTAAGTGCACAAACACAACACAACACAGTAGAACATGCCAGGCATACAAAACACCCCGATCACCCCCGATCCCCCCCCAATCACCCCCCCCCCCTGTCACAAACTGACACCAAGCAGGTTTTTTTTTTTTTTTTTTTTCCTGATTATTGCATAGTGTCAGTTTGTGACAGTTACAGTGTTGGGACAGTTAGTATTACCCCCCTTTAGGTCTAGGGTACCCCCCTAACCCCCCCTAATAAAGTTTTAACCCCTTGATCACCCCCCGTCACCAGTGTCACTAAGCGATCATTTTTCTGATCGCTGTATTAGTGTCGCTGGTGACGCTAGTTAGGGACGTAAATATTTAGGTTCGCCGTCAGCGTTTTATAGCGACAGGGACCCCCATATACTACCTAATAAATGTTTTAACCCCTTGATTGCCCCCTAGTTAACCCTTTCACCACTGATCACGATATAACTGTTACGGGTGACGCTGGTTAGTTCGTTTATTTTTTATAGTGTCAGGGCACCTGCCGTTTATTACCGAATAAAGGTTTAGCCCCCTGATCGCCCGGCGGTGATATGTGTCGCCCCAGGCAGCGTCAGATTAGCGCCAGTACCGCTAACACCCACGCACGCAGCATACGCCTCCCTTAGTGGTATAGTATCTGTACGGATCAATATCTGATCCAATCAGATCTATACTAGCGTCCCCAGCAGTTTAGGGTTCCCAAAAACGCAGTGTTAGCGGGATCAGCCCAGATACCTGCTAGCACCTGCGTTTTTCCCCTCCGCCCAGCCCACCCAAGTGCAGTATCGATCGATCACTGTCACTTACAAAACACTAAACGCATAACTGAAGCGTTCAGAGTCAGGCCTGATCCCTGCGATCACTAACAGTTTTCTTGGTAGCGTTTTGGTGAACTGGCAAGCACCAGCCCCAGGCAGCGTCAGGTTAGCGCCAGTACCGCTAACACCCACGCACGCACCGTACACCTCCCTTAGTGGTATAGTATCTGATCGGATCAATATCTGATCCGATCAGATCTATACTAGCGTCCCCAGCAGTTTAGGGTTCCCAAAAACGCAGCGTTAGCGGGATCAGCCCAGATACCTGCTAGCACCTGCGTTTTGCCCCTCTGCCCGGCCCAGCCCACCCAAGTGCAGTATCGATCGATCACTGTCACTTACAAAACACTAAACGAAAGAGTCAGGCCTGATCCTGCGATCGCTAACAGTTTTTTTGGTAGCGTTTTGGTGAACTGGCAAGCACCAGCGGCCTAGTACACCCCGGTCGTAGTCAAACCAGCACTGCAGTAACACTTGGTGACGTGGCGAGTCCCATAAGTGCAGTTCAAGCTGGTGAGGTGGCAAGCACAAGTAGTGTCCCGCTGCCACCAAAAAGACAAACACAGGCCCTTCGTACCCATAGTGCCCTTCCTGCTGCATTCGCCAATCCTAATTGGGAACCCACCGCTTCTGCAGCGCCCGTACTTCCCCCATTCACATCCCCAACCAAATGCAGTCGGCTGCATGAGAGGCATTTTCTTTATGTCCTCCAGAGTACCCCTACCCAACGAACCCCCCCAAAAAAGATGTTGTGTCTGCAGCAAGCGCTAATATAGGCGTGACACCCGCTATTATTGTCCCTCCTGTCCTGACAATCCTGGTCTTTGCATTGGTGAATGTTTTGAACGCTACCATTCACTAGTTGAGTATTAGCGTAGGGTACAGCATTCCACAGACTAGGCACACTTTCACAGGGTCTCCCAAGATGCCATCGCATTTTGAGAGACCCGAACCTGGAACCGGTTACAGTTATAAAAGTTACAGTTACAAAAAAAAGTGTAAAAAAAAAAACACATACAAAAATATAAAATAAAAAAAAATAGTTGTCGTTTTATTGTTCTCTCTCTCTTTATTCTCTCTATTGTTCTGCTCTTTTTTACTGTATTCTATTCTGCAATGTTTTATTGTTGTTATGTTTTATCATGTTTGCTTTTCAGGTATGCAATTTTTTATACTTTACCGTTTACTGTGCTTTATTGTTAACCATTTTTTTGTCTTCAGGTACGCCATTCACGACTTTGAGTGGTTATACCAGAATGATGCCTGCAGGTTTAGGTATCATCTTGGTATCATTCTTTTCAGCCAGCGGTCGGCTTTCATGTAAAAGCAATCCTAGCGGCTAATTAGCCTCTAGACTGCTTTTACAAGCCGTGGGAGGGAATGCCCCCCCCCCCAACGTCTTCCGTGTTTTTCTCTGGCTCTCCTGTCTCAACAGGGAACCTGAAAATGCAGCCGGTGATTCAGCCACCTGACCATAGAGCTGATAAGAGACCAGAGTGGCTCCAAACATCTCTATGGCCTAAGAAACCGGAAGCTACGAGCATTTTATGACTTAGATTTCGCCGGATGTAAACAGCGCCATTGGGAAATTGGGAAAGCATTTTATCACACCGATCTTGGTGTGGTCTGATGCTTTGAGGGCAGAGGAGAAATCTAGGGTCTAATAGACACCAATTTTTTCAAAAAAGAGTACCTGTCACTACCTATTGCTATGATAAGGGATATTTACATTCCCTGAGATAACAATAAAAATGATTAAAAAAAAAAAAATGAAAGGAACAGTTTAAAAATAAGATAAAAAAAACTAAGAATAATAAAGAAAAAAAAAAAAAAAAAAAGCGCCCCTGTCCCCCCTGCTCTCGCGCTAAGGCGAACGCAAGCGTCGGTCTGGCGTCAAATGTAAACAGCAATTGCACCATGCATGTGAGGTATCACCGCGAACGTCAGATCGAGGGCAGTAATTTTAGCAGTAGACCTCCTCTGTAAATCTAAAGTGGTAACCTGTAAAGGCTTTTAAAGGCTTTTAAAAATGTATAGTTTGTCGCCACTGCACGTTTGTGCGCAATTTTAAAGCATGTCATGTTTGGTATCCATGTACTCGGCCTAAGATCATCTTTTTTATTTCATCAAACATTTGGGCAATATAGTGTGTTTTAGTGCATTAAAATTTAAAAAAGTGTGTTTTTTCCCCAAAAAATGCGTTTGAAAAATCGCTGCGCAAATACTGTGTGAAAAAAAAAAATGAAACACCCACCATTTTAATCTGTAGGGCATTTGCTTTAAAAAAATATATAATGTTTGGGGGTTCAAAGTAATTTTCTTGCAAAAAAAAATTATTTTTTTATGTAATCAAAAAGTGTCAGAAAGGGCTTTGTCTTCAAGTGGTTAGAAGAGTGGGTGATGTGTGACATAAGCTTCTAAATGTTGTGCATAAAATGCCAGGACAGTTCAAAACCCCTCCAAATGACCCCATTTTGGAAAGGAGACACCCCAAGCTATTTGCTGAGAGGCATGTCGAGTCCATGGAATATTTTATATTGTGACACAAGTTGCGGGAAAGAGACAATTTTTTATTTTTTTTATTTTTTTTTGCGCAAAGTTGTCACTAAATGATATATTGCTCAAACATGCCATGGGAATATGTGAAATTACACCCCAAAATACATTCTGTTGCTTCTCCTGAGTACGGGGATACCACATGTGTGAGACTTTTTGGGAGCCTAGCCGCGTACGGGACCCCGAAAACCAAGCACCGCCTTCAGGCTTTCTAAGGCCGTAAATTTTTGATTTCACTCTTCACTGCCTATCACAGTTTCGGAGGCCATGGAATGCCCAGGTGGCAAAACCCCCCCCCCCAAATGACCCCATTTTGGAAAGTAAACACCCCAAGCTATTTGCTGAGAGGTACGGTGAGTATTTTGCAGACCTCACTTTTTGTCACAAAGTTTTGAAAATGGAAAAAAGAAAAAAAACACATTTTTTTCTCGTCTTTCTTTATTTTCAAAAACAAATGAGAGCTGCAAAATACTCACCATGCCTCTCAGCAAATAGCTTGGGGTGTCTACTTTCCAAAATGGGGTCATTTGGGGGAGTTTTATGCCATCTGGGCATTTTATGGCCTTCAAAACTGTGATAGGTAGTGAGGAGTAAAATCAAAAATGTACGCCCTTAGAAATCCAGAAGGCAGTGATTGGTTTTCGCGGCCCTGTACGCGGCTAGGCTCCCAAAAAGTCCCACACATGTGGTATCCCCATACTCAGGAGAAGCAGCTAAATGTATGTTGGGGTGCAATTCCACATATGCCCATGGCCTGTGTGAGCAATATATCATTTAGTGACAACTTTTTGTAATTATCTTTTTTTTTTTTTTTTTTTAGTCATTATTCAATCACTTGGGACAAAAAAAATGAATATTCAATGGGCTCAACATGCCTCTCAGCAATTTCCTTGGGGTGTCTACTTTCCAAAATGGGGTCATTTGTGGGGGTTTTGTACTGCCCTGCCATTTTAGCACCTCAAGAAACGACATAGGCAGTCATAAATTAAAGGCTGTGTAAATTCCAGAAAATGTACCCTAGTTTGTAGGCGCTATAACTTTTGCGCAAACCAATAAATATACTCTTATTGACATTTTTTTTACCAAAGACATGTGGCCGAATACATTTTGGCCTAAATGTATGACTAAAATTGAGTTTATTGGATTTTTTTTAGAACAAAAAGTAGAAAATATCATTTTTTTTCAAAATTTTCGGTCTTTTTCCGTGTATAGCGCAAAAAATAAAAACGCCAGAGGTGATCAAATACCATCAAAAGAAAGCTCTATTTGTGGGAAGAAAAGGACGCAAATTTCGTTTGGGTACAGCATTGCATGACCGCGCAATTAGCAGTTAAAGCGACGCAGTGCCAAATTGTAAAAAGTGCTCTGGTCAGGAAGGGGGTAAATCCTTCCGGGGCTGAAGTAGTTAAAGGTGATCTAGATATCGCAAATAAAACACATCAATCCAACGCAGTATGGATGATAAATAATATAAATAAATGTCCCAATAATAGTGATGTAAAATATATTGTGCTGGCCTGCGAAAAACAAATGACTAGGGATGAGGTTCGAGTCAAACTCATGTTCGACTCGAACATTGGCTGTTCGCAAGTTCGCCGAACAGCGAACAATTTGGGGTGTTCGTGGCAAATTCGAATGCCGCGGAACACCCTTTAAAAGTCTATGGGAGAAATCAAAAGTGCTAATTTTAAAGGCTTATATGCAAGTTATTGTTATAAAAAGTGTTTGGGGACCTGGGTCCTGTCCCAGGGGACATGGATCAATGCAAAAAAAAGTTTTAAAAACGGCCGTTTTTTCAGGAGCAGTGATTTTAATAATGCTTAAAGTCAAACAATAAAAGTGTAATATCCCTTTAAATTTCGTACCTGGGGGGTGTCTATAGTATGCCTGTAAAGGGGCGCATGTTTCCTGTGTTTAGAACAGTCTGACAGCAAAATGATATTTCGAAGGAAAAAAAAACATTTAAAACTACCCGCGGCTATTTCATTGCCGACAATACACATAGAAGTTCATTGATAAAAACGGCATGGGAATTCCCCACAGGGCAACCCCAAACCAAAATTAAAAAAAAAAAAAAATGACGTGGGGTTCCCCCTAAATTCCATACCAGACCCTTCAGGTCTGGTATGGATTTTAAGGGGAACCCCGCGCCAAAAAAAAAAAAAAACGGCGTGGGGTCCCCCCAAAAATCCATACCAGACCCTTTTCCGAGCACGCAACCTGGCAGGCCGCAGGAAAAGAGGGGGGACGAGAGTGCGCCCCTCCCTCTTGAACCGTACCAGGCCACATGCCCTCAACAATGGGAGGGTGCTTTGGGGTAGCCCCCCAAAACACCTTGTCCCCATGTTGATGAGGACAAGGACCTCATCCCCACAACCCTGGCCGGTGGTTGTGGGGGTCTGCGGGCGGGGGGCTTATCGGAATCTGGAAGCCCCCTTTAACAAGGGAACCCCCAGATCCCGCCCCCCCCCTGTGTGAAATGGTAAGGGGGTACTTACCCCTACTATTTCACTAAAAAACTGTCAAAAATGTTAAAAATGACAAGAGACAGTTTTTGACAATTCCTTTATTTAAATGCTTCTTCTTTCTTCCTTCATCTTCTTCTGGTTCTTCTGGCTCTTCTGGTTCTTCCTCCGGCGTTCTCGTCCAGCATCTCCTCCGCGGCGTCTTCTATCTTCTTCTCCTCGGGCCGCTCCGCACCCATGGCATGGAGGGGAGGCTCCCGCTCTTCTCTTCATCTTCTTCTTCATCCTCTTCTCTTCTTCCTTCTTCTCTTCTTCTCTTCTTCATTTTCTTCTCCGGGCCGCTCCGCATCCATGCTGTCATGGAGGGAGGCTCCCGCTGTGTGACGGCGTCTCTTCGTCTGACGGCTCTTAAATAATGGGGGGCGGGGTCACCCGGTGACCCCGCCCCCCTCTGACGCACGGGACATGACGGGACTTCCCTGTGGCATTCCCCGTGACGTCACAGGGAAGTCCCGTCAAGTCACCGTGCGTCAGAGGGGGGCGGGGTCACCGGGTGGCCCCGCCCCCCGTTATTTAAGAGCCATCAGACGATGAGACGCCGTCACACAGCGGGAGCCTCCCTCCATGACAGCATGGATGCAGAGCGGCCCGGAGAAGAAAATGAAGAAGAGAAGAAGAGAAGAAGGAAGAAGAGAAGAGGATGAAGAGAAGAACGGGAGCCTCCCCTCATGCCATGGGTGCGGAGCGGCCCGAGGAGAAGAAGATAGAAGACGCTGCGGAGGAGATGCTGGATGAGAACACCGGAGGAAGAACCAGAAGAGCCAGAAGAACCAGAAGAAGAAGAAGATGAAGGAAGAAGCATTTAAATAAAGGAATTGCCAAAAACTGTCTCTTGTCATTTTTAACATTTTTGACAGTTTTTTAGTGAAATGTTAGGGGTAAGTACCCCCTTACCATTTCACACAGGGGGGGGGCCGGGATCTGGGGGTCCCCTTGTTAAAGGGGGCTTCCAGATTCCGATAAGCCCCCTGCCCGCAGACCCCCACAACCACCGGCCAGGGTTGTGGGGATGAGGCCCTTGTCCTCATCAACATGGGGACAAGGTGTTTTGGGGAGCTACCCCAAAGCACCCTCCCAATGTTGAGGGCATGTGGCCTGGTATGGTTCAGGAGGGGGGGGCCGCACTCTCATCCCCCCTCTTTTCCTGCGGCCTGCCAGGTTGCGTGCTCGGATAAGGGTCTGGTATGGATTTTTGGGGGAACCCCACACCGTTTTGTTTTTTTTTTGGCGCGGGGTTCCCCTTAAAATCCATACCAGACCTGAAGGGTCTGGTATGAAATTTAGGGGGAACCCCACGTCATTTTTTTTTTTTTTAATTTTGGTTCGGGTTTTCCCTGTGGGGAATTCCCATGCCGTTTTTATCAATGAACTTCGGCAATGCAATAGCCGCGGGTAGTTTTAAATGTTTTTTCCTTCTAAATGTCATTTTGCTGTCAGACTGTTCTAAACACAGGAAACATGCGCCCCTTTACAGGCATACTATAGACACCCCCCAGGTACGAAATTTAAAGGGATATTACACTTTTATTGTTTGACTTTAAGCATTATTAAAATCACTGCTCCTGAAAAAACGGCCGTTTTTAAAACTTTTTTTTGCATTGATCCATGTCCCCTGGGGCAGGACCCGGGTCCCCAAACACTTTTTATGACAATAACTTGCATATTAGCCTTTAAAATTAGCACTTTTGATTATTCATGTTCGTGTCCCATAGACTTTAACGGTGTTCGCGTGTTCGAGCGAACTTTTTTCCTGTTCGCATGTTCTGGTGCGAACCGAACAGGGGGGTGTTCGGCTCATCCCTACAAATGACCAATGACATGCCAGTAAGTGCAGCAAACTTAAAGTGCCAGTGTAAAAGTCATTGAAGGTGCAAAAGCAAGTTCTGGTGTATTCAACAAAACAACAGTGGGGTGTCTGGGATGCAATTCACTCAGTGTCCTCTTCGTGCATAAAATACTAATGTAAGCAGTGGCCCCTTACCTAGCGGTGCTAGGTCAACCGCATGAATTATAGCTAAAACGCCAGGTCCTGAGCCTCCATCGCGTCCCTATATCCACGCTTGCCGGTGTTGGGTTATCCTAATGGCAGCTGATTACAAGTGGCTATGGTCCTATCAGGGGTCCTGGACCAGCGCGGATCCTAGCTCAGCCTCCACATCTCAGGTATGTATGTACAGGAATATGCAGGACAAAGGTACTTGATAGTGAAGTATGTCTTAACCAGGTAATGCTTTATTAAAAATCTTTAAGTAGATGTACTCACATAAAAACAATGCAGAGCAAACCTCTCTCCTACGAGCAGTGAACTCGTTCTGTGTCTAGCAATGTGAAACAGCCTATTCCGTCCCTACGCGTGTCATCACCGATCACGTGACGACTTCTCCCTTGAAGAAGTCACGTGATCGATGATGACACGCGTAGGGACGGAATAGGCTGTTTCACATTGCTAGACACAGAACGAGTTCGCTGCTCGTAGGAGAGAGGTTTGCTCTGCATTGTTTTTATGTGAGTACATCTACTTAAAGATTTTTAATAAAGCATTACCTGGTCAAGACATACTTCACTATCAAGTACCTTTGTCCTGCATATTCCTGTACATACATACCTGAGATGTGGAGGCTGAGCTAGGATCCGCGCTGGTCCAGGACCCCTGATAGGACCATAGCCACTTGTAATCAGCTGCCATTAGGATAACCCAACACTGGCAAGCGTGGATATAGGGACGCGATGGAGGCTCAGGACCTGGCGTTTTAGCTACAATTCATGCGGTTGACCTAGCACCGCTAGGTAAGGGGCCACTGCTTACATTAGTGTTTTATGCACGAAGAGGACACTGAGTGAATTGCATCCCAGACACCCCACTGTTGTTTTGTTGCATACACCAGAACTTGCTTTTGCACCTTCAATGACTTTTACACTGGCACTTTAAGTTTGCTGCACTTACTGGCATGTCATTGGTCATTTGTTTCGCAGGCCAGCACAATATATTTTACATCACTATTATTGGGACATTTATTTATATTATTTATCATCCATATTGCGTTGGATTGATGTGTTTTATTTGCGATATCTAGATCACCTTTAAGCACTGGCACTTTGTATGTTTTGCACCATTTATAAGGATATGTTTTTGATGGTTATTTCTGATTTATTCTATGTATTTTTATTTAGAATTATTCAGATGAAGTAGTGTTTATGTCCCTTTGTGCACCTACACATGATTATCTAGATTTATATGTTTTTAGTGTCAACACTTATTTATGCGATTTTACATGCGATTTTTTTTTCATTTAGTGTATATACCAACTGAAGAGGATTTTTTCTGCACTTTTTTTCACATACACAGGATGCTGATTATTAAGACTTGAATGTTTTTAGTGTCAACACTTATTTATGCGATTTATGCGATTTATTATGCGATTTTATGTCATTTTATTAATTGACCACAGACAGAGATTTACAGCTTTCTTCTGGTTAGCGCAGCACCTCCCCCCCTATACCTCAGTTGGATTTTGGGCTTATGTCTGACTCTTGCTTTGGTGCATGCAGCTGTCCAGTCGCATACGTGCGTTTTTACTATTTTTTCTGAGTTTTTCTTTTCTTTTTCCAATTGGGTAGCGCAGGAATATTCTTATTACATTTGACAAAAAATATTGTTGAAATGCTAAGGAAATTGTACATTTCTCATGTTTTGATAGACATACAGTGACTACAGTCTTTCTGAGTCATAGGACAGACTTGAGTAAATTTTGTCGACTGGACCTCCTTGAATTTTAATTCAGTACTCCTGGCTTAGGGGGTACCTGATGTTCATAGGACAATTCTGCAGAGGAGGGCATGGAGGAGGAGGAGGGGGTAGAGCTCACAGGTCTGGCATCATCACCACCAGCTGTATGGAGACGTGGGGGCACAACAAGCTGCAGCACTGAGCCCTGTCCTGCATCCTTTCAAGTTGCAAGCAGTGTTACCCAGTGTGCGGTGAATGAAATATATCGTCCCTGCCCATGCTTGCTGGACCACGTGTCAGCAGTAAGGTGGATTTTATGGCTGACTGCCTTGCCCCGCGATGCCAGAACATTCCCTTCCACGTGATGGTAGAGAGATGGAACGGCCTTACGTGAAAAGTAGTATCGACTGGGAACCTGCCATTGTGGTACAGCACATTGTGCGAAGTCACGGAAGGGGGCAGAATCCACCAGGCTGAAAGGCAGAAGTTGGAGAGCCAACAGCTTTGACAAGCTTGCATTCAGGCGCTGGGCATGTGGGTGGCAGGGACTGTATTTTTTTTCTGCTGCAGAAGATGGGGCAGAGAAATTTGCCGGCTACAGTCTACAGCTGGTGGTGTGCTGCTGGTAGATGAGCTGCTAGTACCTTAAACACCCTGTGCTATAGCATCATCCCTGTCAGTGGAGGCTGCTGAAAGTTAATGACTCAGTATCGCAGGGGCAGACTGAAGTGGGTAGGGAGGAGGAGGAGGAGGGACAGATTTGTGCTCCTTTTGTGTGGATTTTAGGTTCTCTTGCCAACGGGCTGAGTGGTTGGACGTTAAATGTCTTGTTAGGCATGTGGTACCCAAATGGTTGGTGTTTTCGCCATGTTTGATGTGCCTGTGACACAGTTTGCAGATAGCAACAGTGCGATCTGCTGCAGATGTGCTGAAAAAGGCTTAGACAGCTGAGCTGTGGGGGGTGGGCCAGGAGATAACAGCTGCAGAATGTAATGGAATAGGGTGGCTGCTCTCTACTCTTTCTTGATGCCGACCTCCTTGAGGTTGTGCCGCCTCACCTTCAGTTTCCTCCCCTGATCTATCTAGCACCCAAGTCACATCAGTGACCTCATCATCATCATCATCATTTCTATCTCCTCCATCTTCATCATTACCCTGGAGACAACTTGGCAATACGTTGCGGCTTGGGGAACATGAATGCCAATTTGTCTACCAGTGTTCCTCCCTCTCATGTTCCTGTCATGCTTAACCTCAGAACCAGCAACTGAATCCAGTAATGGCTGGGCATCATCAAGGAACAAGTGGCTGACGCTGTGGTCAAATAACTCAGCTGATTCCTCAATGGCTGATGTTAGGGCTATGGCAGGAATAGATGTGGACAAGGAGGCAGGTTTATCCACTTTTGCAACAGCAGGGGACTGTACACTTGTCTTTGATTGTGTGACAGAGGATGAGGAAGGTTTAGTAAGCCAGTCCACCACCTCCTCTGCATGCTGTGGCTGGATAGCACAGGAAAACTCACTAAAGAAAGGAAATGATACCCTGCCTGAGGACTGACCACCACGTCCACCTTTGCCTGTGGACACATTTGTTGCTGGCCCCCTTACAGTGCCAATGGAACGTCTGCCTCTCCTTGTTGTTCTCCCAGACATTATTGGGAGGGAGGGGGTGGTGCTTATAAGCAAATGTAAAGGAGAAGTTGAAATCTGTACGTAGATGCACTTTAATAAATGTAAAGAGGTGCTTTGTGCCCTTTAATTTGAGTACTCACACTACACAGACACACTCCACGGATACACTATAATATACTGCAATATAATGCGCCAAACGTACAGTGACGCACAGAACTATATGGCGTTAAACTGGCAGTAATGCACAAAACTATATGGCGTTAAACTGGCAGTAACGCACACAGAAGTAAATGGCGTTAAACTGGCAGTAACGCACAAGACTATATGGTGTTAAACTTGTAGTAACGCACACAGAACTATATGGCGTTAAACTGGGCAGTAACGTACGCAATACAATATGGCGTTAGAAAACCAAAAAATATTAATCAAGCAATAAATTAAACTTAAAAACTAGTGACAGTAAATCATACAATTAGTGTCAAAACCCCATGAGTAAGTCGGAATGAGGAAACATGTCGGGGGGCGTGGCTGTACGGCAACCATCTGTGAGGAGTAACAGTTGATGCTCTGCTGCTTCCGAGTGTGACGGGGCTGTGATACGAGCGAGCGAGGTGAGCGAGACAGCGAGAAGTGAGATCCAAAACACTGCATCCTGGGTCCGCTGAGACTACAACACATCGCTTTGGCTCTGTGACAAGTAATTTAACTCCTGGAAAGCTTTTACATGATTGGAACTATGTGAGTGCAATAGTTGAGGATTTTTGTATTATTTTAATAAATTGTTTGCAGTATCACACTATTGGAAGCTTTTTTCATTTCATGTTCACTTTTGGGAATACCCTCCCTTATTGATTGTTGCTGGGAGCCGAAGTTTGATTAACCCTGGTGGGTTTGAAACAGCTTGTTTTCCAAGCATGAGAATGCAAGGCATATCTTTCTGGTGAGTGTGATTTCAAAGGGAGTGGATCACGGTCACATTTTGGTGTGGTGGAAGACATTTTATATCGTTTTGGCTTAAGAAGATTATTTACTTTTTAAGAACTTCATCACTATGCATGGACATTTTCATACTTTCTTGATAATTTTTGGACACTTTGACACGTGGATATTGTTTATGACACCTATTATTATACACTAAGTGTATGATTTACTGTCACTCGTTTTTAAGTTTAATTTATTGCTTGATTAATATTTTCTGGTTTTCTGTCACAGATTCATATACATGCAGTGCCACTATTTTTTAATTTAAAATACTATACCAATATATATATATTTTTTAATAGGCAGCTTTAGGACATATTACTTAGTTTCATGAGCGCAGTGGTGACACATTTTGTTCAGAAGTGGGGAACTTGTGTATCAGTTGCACAATATGGCGTTAAACTGGCAGTAATGCATGCAAAACTATATGGGATTAAACTGACAGTAACGCACGCAAAACTATATGGCGTTAAACTGGCAGTAACGCACGCAATACGATATGGCGTTAAGCTGAAAGTAAGGCAATCAAATAGACGACGGTGTTCAACCGTCACTACACTGAAGCTATCGGAACTGTCCCTACTCTAGCTATATACTAATGTTAAAATTACTGACACGGTCTCACTACACTACACTGAAACTATCTGAGCTGTCCCTACTCTAGCTGTACACTATGAAAAGCTGAATGATGGTCCTCCTCCTCACTACACTCACACTATCCCTAGACTGACACTAAACTAATATTCTCCACTAACAATTGAAGCAAAATAGCACAATATAGCACACTAACTAACTGATAGCACTGAACAGAGCCCTGTTCTATCTCTCTCCACGCCAAAATTACACTGAAAATGGCTGCCATTGAAAGAATACTTTTATACTGTGGGGCGGGAATGAGCCATGATTGGATAAAGTCATGATGACAGTGTCCAATCATGACTCTGACAGTGCTCTGTGCCCTGATTGGCTGAAGCTTTCACTGCTTCAGCCAATAACAGCTTGCAATGCACTGTTCAGTGCCGCAATGCCTTGTGGTCGATTCGGGGGGGCGAACAAACGGTCGAATGACCCGTTTGTTCGGCTGTTAAATGAATGTACGAACAGCGAAAGTTTGGCCCGAACTTATGCATGGGCCGAACCGTTCGCCCATCCCTAATAGCAACCTATCACTGGTGTAATGCTATATCAGAAAGAGGAATATGCATAAACATTTTAAACTCAATGAGACAATACAAAAGTCCATTGAAAAGTAAACAGCATAGTAGATTCATCTAACACGACTCAAGGAAGGCATGGATCACATATATTGGTAAGTCTCTAAAGCATGCAAGGTGATATTCACACACAGCACCCATAACTGTGCTTCCATCACTCAAGGGAGGGATGGGTACTCTTAACCTAAGACGTGGACACACACGCCAGTGGCACTGAGTCAAACAGGCATGGAAGGAGGTCAGGATCACAAGACACAAACTCCTATAGTTGGACTGTTGTGAGCATACACTTGTAGCAATCCAACTGGACAGCAATCCAGGGAACAAGGACTCAACCACGATATTCCTGGTACAGGTAGTTCTCCTCCCGTCAGGGAAAAATAAGGATCCTGCTCAGGGTGAAGGGAGTTCGCTGTGCCCCTCGTCTGTCCCATCCAGATCAGTGTTTCTCCATGAACCAGAAAGCTCCACATTGACAAGCATGGACCGCAGAACATGGTGAAGGCTGCAGTGCACTAGCTGCAGTGGTGAAGGCTATGCGCTCGGAGATGGCTGCACCTTGTATGGGCCAGTAGAAGGAGCAGCCAGCTCTGAGCATGTAGCCTTCACCACTGTAGCCCTGATTGACAAGATTCCAGACCTGCCTTGGTCCAATCAGATGCCAGTGACATCACTTCCTGTTCCACGGTCCATGCTGGTCAGTGTGGAGCTTCCTAGTGAAACACTGTAATCCATTCCAGCCAGCTGCCCAATCAATCTGTGTAAAGACAGACAAAATGTAGGATGACTTAAACTCTGGGTCTGATTTCAAAGAGACCTCAGTGGTCACAGAACCATCACCCCATGTTTCTTAGGAATCGCTGGTACGAGGGTGTCATTTGAAAGTGTGCCCAACATGTCCATCTTTTTGTGAATGTAGAAGCCCTAGAAGATGTGTCAGTGCACATCCTGGTTGCATTGATTTGGATGTATGGTATAAGCGAGCTGGTACTGCAAAGATTTGGATAAAATATTGAATAGGGGAATATATTTCAAGGGGAGTTTGTAGACTTCTACAGCTGTGGTGTGGACCATCTTCCAGAAGCACTGTATCTCTGGACATGTCCACAAAATGTGGAGCAATGATCCCCCATCTTTCTTACAATAGCAACATAAATTCAAGTTTGCTGGGGCTATTTTGTGCAGTAGGGTGGGTCCTAGAAGGAGGTTGCGCTGAATTGGGGTGATGGACCTGAGTGGAGAGGATAAAGAGGTCACATTACAACAATCAAAAACACTTCTAAGAGTGGCGCCTATGGTCGAGAGATCCGAAAAAGACCCTGGAGAGTGTGGTAATATTATCTGGGGTAGAGAACCCAAGTTAACCACATGCCGACTGCTGCACGTCGTTTTACATCGGCAAAATGGCACAGGCAGGCAAAATGGCATACCCGTACGTTCCTTTGAAATTCCCGACTAGCGGGGGCACCCCTGCTGCGCACCGTGGGAGCATGCCTGTGGTTCCTGCAAACTCAATGTTCGCCGGCAGCCTGCGATTGCGGTTGTAAACAAGGCATATCCCTCAATATATCAAATTAGTATTGGAGCTTGGAGAATCTACTAAATGCACCACATCCTTTTAAATATGACAAAAAAGTATATACCCAAAGAGCAAAGAATGGAGTTTTAAGGTGCAAGAAAATCAATCAAAATCAAATTTACAAAAAATAGAGATTTTTTTATCACATAGATAATTTAAAACTATTTATAAAATTTGGGCCAAAACAGCCCAGTGGTCAAAATACAAAAGAATGGTTGCCTCTACATGTTTCACCACAAACGTGGCTTCTTCTGGAGCTTTTGTAGGACCTTTTTTAATACATTACCACTAAAACAGAAAAAAATGATGAATTCAATTTTAAATTTTAATAACCAACCATACATCCATATATTATATGGAAGGGGGTAAATCCTTCCGGGGCTGAAGTGGTTAAGCAATGAAAAGGAGTTTTCTAGGTCCACCCAATCTTTTATGGTTTGGAGAAGTCTCCAATCTACAACTCTATTCAGCCAAAGGCCCAACAATATTTACTAAGAACCAATAAGCCAATACCATTTTTAGATTTAGAAACAAAGGATTTCCCGGCACACTTACTGACCAGCCGGCATAACAACCAAGTTGGCCCTGTCTAACAGTGTACATTAAAAACAGAGCATTTTGTTTGCGCTAATTTGTGAATATATGCGTAAGCCACAATGCCCTCACCAAGGGACTTCTGTATAGACTATGATCCTAATGCCGTGTACACACGAGCGGACTTTACGGCAGACTTTGCCCGGCGGACAGGATTTCGTCTGACAATTCGATCGTGTGTGGGCTCCAGCGAACTTTGTTTTCTCAAAAGTTGAACGGACTTAGATTTGAAACATGTTTCAAATCTATCCGACGGACTTGAGTCCGGTCGAAAAGTTGATCGTCTGTATGCTAGTTCGACGGACAAGAGGCCACGCTAGGGCAGCTATTGGCTACTGGCTATGAACTTCCTTATTTTAGTCCAGTCGTACGTCATACGGTCATATGAATTTGACGGACTTTGGTTGATTGTGTGTAGGCAAGTCCGTTCATTCAGAAAGTCCGTCGTAAAGTCCGTCAAAGTCCGCCGCGCAAAGTCTGTCGTAAAGTCTGCTCGTGTGTACGCGGCATAACTTTAATTTCCAGAGCCTTCATAGTAGGAGCACATATAGGAATGTATAGATTAAGGGCAGGTATACCTAGAGGAAGCCTGCCCCTCCTTAAAGATGCAGAGACGCACATGACACCTAGCAAGGGTACAATGGCAGCGGAGGAATTTGTCCAACTGTAGAAAAAAAGTAGCAACCACCCCAATCTTTAACTGGCCTTTTCAGCAAGTTGCACATGGAAGGGCAACGGACATCGCAAACAAACAAAAGAATTTCCCAACAAACTTACCAACCAGCCTGCAAAGCAAACAAATTGTCCTTTCTAATGCCGCGTACACACGGTCGGACTTTTCGTCTACAAAAGTCAGACAGCCTGTCCGGCAGACTTTCGGTGGACTTGCGGCGGACTTGCGGCATACTTTTTAACGAACGGACTTGCCTACACACGACCACACAAAAGTCCGACGGATTCGTACGTGATGACGTACACCGGACTAAAATAAGGAAGTTCATAGCCAGTAGCCAATAGGTGCCCTAGCGTGGCTTTTTGTCCGTCGGACTAGCACACAGACGAGCGGATTTCGGGGTCCGTCGTAGTTACGAAGTAAAGATTTGAAGCATGTTTCAAATCTAAAGTACGTCGGATTTGAGGCTAAAAAAGTACGTTGAAAGTCCGGAGAAGCCCACACACGATCGGATTACCAGCCAGCTTTAGTCCGTCAGCGTCCGTTGGACTTTTGTAGACGAAAAGTACGACCGTGTGTACGCGGCATAACAATTTACATTAAAAACAGGGGGTTTAGTTTGCACACGTTGCAAACATATGCGTAAGCCACAGTGCTCATGCCAAGGGACTTTGGTACCATCTCTAAATTTTCATGATCGCTGTATTAATGCCAATGGTCCCAAAAATGTGTCAAAATTGTCCGACGTGTCTGTAGGGTTGCCACATCATCCCTTTAATCCAGGACACATATTAATTACACAGGTTCTGTGGCTCATTAAGGTGGTAATTAAACTCACTTAGGACCTTATCTGCATTAAATCAGCCTCAGAACCTGTGTAATTCATATCAATCAATAACCGCTTATTGCGGGGTTTTTTTACCAAAAATGTGTAGAAGAATACATATCAGCCTAAACTGAGGAAAAACATTTTTTTTTAAATATATATATATATTTTTGGGGGATATTTATTATAGCAAAAAGTAAAAAATATTGCTTTTTTTTCAAAATTGTCGCTCTTTTTTTGTTTATAGCGCAAAAACTAAAAAACGTAGAAGGTGATCAAATACCAGCAAAAGAAAGCTCTATTTGTGGGGAAAAAAGGACGTCATTTTTGTTTGGGAGCCACGTCGCACGACCGCGCAATTGTCAGTTAAAGCGACGCAGTGCCGAATCGCAAAAAGTGCTCTGGTCTTTGGCCAGCCAAATGGTCCGGGGCTGAAGTGGTTAAACAACAGCCTCAGAGAAGAGATGTTCAGAGTATAAGATTTTCCATAATTGATTGTGAGGTTGGAGATAGCTTGTAAGTGAACCAGATCCTGCATAACATTAGGTGGGGTGACTATGAATCCTGTGTGACTGCATTCTGGCTGCAAACATCAGGAACATCAAATGTCTGCAAAATAAGGCCATGACTTTTGGCTAGAAGGGCCTGACCTTTTCACATGCCCATATCATATGCAGTGGATCCCCATCAGCATTTAGCTTTTATGATTAGCATATTTTTTTTCCCATTTGAAAATGGTGGGTCAGTGTGCATTAAGTTCTACTGAAAATATTGTAGTTTAAAAATGTTATCTCTAGCAGCGATAACAGTATCAAAACATTCCTGCAAGTCTTGGTCAGAAATACTACGAATATCCTTATTCCACTGTTTCTTATGCCGCGTACACACGGTCGGACTTTCCGGCATACTTGGTCCGGCGGACCAGAGTGTGCCGGACAATCCGCCCGTGTGTAGGCGCCGGCGGACTTTTCCGGCGGACTTTTTCCCAAAAGCCCGCCGGACCTAGATTTGAAACAAGCTTTAAATCTTTCCGTCGGACTCAGTTTCGGGCGGAAAGTCCGCTCGTGTGTGTGCTGGTCCGACGGAAAGCCCGCTCGTGTGTATGCTGGTCCGACGGACCAGATACAACACGAGGGCAGGGTATTGCATCTCGCGCTCGCTGCAATAGGAAAAACAAATTTTCCTATTGCGGCGAGCGCGGAGCATACCAGGCCCTTAGGTCTGGTATGGATTATAAAGGGAAGCCCCTACGCCGAAAAAACGGCGTGGGGTCCCCCCTAAAATCCATACCAGACCCCGATCCGAGCACGCAGCCTGGCCGGTCAGGAAAGGGGGTGGGGACGAGCGAGCGCCCCCCCCCCCTCCTGAACCGTACCAGGCCGCATGCCCTCAACATGGGGGGTGGGTGCTTTGGGGGAGGGGGGCGCCCTGCGGGCCCCCCCCACCCCAAAGCACCTTGTCCCCATGTTGATGAGGACAAGGGCCTCTTCCCGACAACCCTGGCCGTTGGTTGTTGGGGTCTGCGGGCGGGGGGCTTATCGGAATCTGGGAGCCCCCTTTAATAATCCCGGCACCCCACCCTATGTGAATGAGTATGGGGTACATGGTCCCCCTACCCCTTCACCTAGGTAAAAAGTGTAAATAATAAAACACACTACACAGGTTTTTAAAATATTTTATTAAACAGCTCCGGGGGGGGGATCTTCCTCCGGCTTCGGGGGTCTTCTTCCGGCTTCGGGGGTCCCTCCGCTTCATCTTCTCCCGGCGTCCGGTTGGTTCTTCTCCGCTCTCTTCTCTCCAGTTCTTCGGCCGGCTCCTCTGCTGTGTTCAGGTAGCTCTCTCTCTCCCAGAAGTCCGGACCTCTGCTGGCAAGAGAGCTACCTGAACACAGCAGAGGAGCCGGCCGAAGAACTGGAGAGAAGAGAGCGGAGAAGAACCAACCGGACGCCGGGAGAAGATGAAGCGGAGGGACCCCCGAAGCCGGAAGAAGACCCCCGAAGCCGGAGGAAGGTCCCCCGGAGCTGTTTAATAAAATATTTTAAAAACCTGTGTAGTGTGTTTTATTACTTACACTTTTTTCATAGGTGAATGGGTAGGGGTACCATGTACCCCATACTCATTCACATAGGGTGGGGGGCCGGGATCTGGGGGCCCCCTTATTAAAGGGGGCTCCCAGATTCCGATAAGCCCCCGCCCGCAGACCCCGACAACCAACGGCCAGGGTTGTCGGGAAGAGGCCCTTGTCCTCATCAACATGGGGGCAAGGTGCTTTGGGGTGGGGGGGACCCGCAGGGCCCCCCCCCTCCCCCAAAGCACCCACCCCCCATGTTGAGGGCATGCGGCCTGGTACGGTTCAGGAGGGGGGGGCGCTCGCTCGTCCCCACCCCCTTTCCTGACCGGCCAGGCTGCGTGCTCGGATCGGGGTCTGGTATGGATTTTAGGGGGGACCCCACGCCGTTTTTTTGGCGTAGGGGGTTCCCCTTTATAATCCATACCAGACCTAAGGGCCTGGTATGCACCGCGACGGGGCTCGCAAGGTGTCAATCTCGCCGATAAAAGCGGCAAGATTGACATCCTTTGCTAGTCCCGTCGCACCTGAGTCACGTTCAAAATGAACGGACTTGTCCGTGTGTGGGCAAGTCTGTTCATTCTGAAAGTCCGCCGGAACTCCGGCGAAAGTCCGTCGGAAAGACGGGCGGACTTAGCCCGCCGGAAAGTCCCGGCGTGTGTGGGCAAGTCCGTCCGTTTTAAAGTCCGGCGCACCTGGCGGACAAAGTCCGTCGGAAAGTGTGCCGGACCAAGTAGGATAGAAAGTCCGACCGTGTGTACGTGCTTTAATCTCAACAAGTCTGGAGGGGTTTTCTCTAATAAATGCTCCATATAGGCCAGAGATGGATTTGGATTGACCGGGGTGGAGTAATGCACTTCCTAGTTTCTAGGTTCACACCATTTATCCCCAGTTGTGTTTCAGCTACATGTCTGAGCTGGAGATCCCTAAGATGCCAGGCATTGGAGACAGATGGTTTCTCACTATGAGAACAGATTTAACAGAGCCTTGCAAATACAATTGGTGTATATACTTCAGTCCCATCTTCACCCACTGAACATCATCAGGGATAGATTTGAAGTATGGAAGTTCAGGATTATGCCAGATGGGTTGGTTGAGAAAATGTATTGGTTGAAATTTGAGATCAAAGATTGGCATTGTTTATGTAGCGCTGGTAAATTTTTAATCTACCGCTGACAGGTAAATCTTGTGGGTTACTTATTAGGTGAAGTTAGATTTGCCTCTGTTCCAGCTTGGCTGAGTTGCATGTAGTTCAACACTGTGCCGGTGGGTGTCGTTGTCGCCATGGGCTGGTGTTGGAAAGGCAACGTGTTGAAGCATATGAGTGCTCCTCTGTCCCGGAGACAACTCGGTGGAGGTGGTCCTCCAAGTTGCATTCTGGGAGAGGGTATTTATGGGACAGACGCCATGTTTAGGGGTTCGTTTTCAGCCACCTGCTGGCCCTCCTGGCCGACAGGTATGCGTTAAGAGTACCACCTCGTGGCCCGCCGTTCCGGAGGCCCACGTCACTGCGGTGTGTGGGTGGGCCCAGAAGCCTGTCTGGGGCCTACCACAGCAGCAGAGGAATGGTCCTGAGCTGTCTATCCTGAGTGAAGAAGCGGGACAACCGAGGAGATCCCAGGGGAGGACCCGTCATGGAAGGATCACGCAGAGTGCTGGTCTGGAGAGGGGCCTGGTGACTCGGTTGGAGGACGTATCCTGAAGTAATCTTACTGCATAGTACTGCCGGGTTGGCTTAAAGGTTCAAGTACTGTCTGACATTCATCGCAAACCAATACATCCTGTGGCAGAGGATCGTATGGGTTTTGTTCCAAACAAGTCTGTGGCAGAGACTTTTGTTCATGCTACGTACTGGCTGCTAGGCAAGTGAGAGAGGCCTATCCAGGCGGAAAAAGATTGAATCCCACAAGGGGAGTGCATTCAACTACAAGTGGTCAATTCCAAAGAATGTTCTAAAGAATACTAAAGAAAGGTGTTTGAGCTTCCCTGCAACTTTCCTTCTGCCTCTTTCCTGCTACTTCATTTATTACTTGTTCATTAAAGCATTGGAAAATATACTCAAGTGTTTGATGTCTACATCATCCAGAGGTAAACTCAACGGGACCCTAGACCCGGTGCCGGTGAAACAGAGGTATCGAGAGTGAAGGTAACAGCCCGCTTTAAACCAGCAGCTCCACCGAGAGTTATTGCTACATTTATAAAACTGTAGGGTCATAAATCAGATAGAAGAGCCATCTTTGGTCGGAAGAGTGTGTCTATGAATAAGGTTCGCTATATGAGGATACAATGACAGCTTCAGTGGCTACAGCAGATTTATTTAATAGGGGGAATAACCACCAGCTGTTATGAACCAGTTGAGAACCAAAGTAATGCCGCGTACACACGGTCGGGCTTTTCAGCTACAAAAGTCCGACAGCCCGTCTGACAGACTTTCGACAGACTTTCGACGGACTTTTGGTGGACTTTCAACGGACTTTCTAACGACCGTACTTGCCTACACACGATCACACCAAAGTCCGACGGATTCGTACGTGATAACGTACACCGGACTAAAATAAGGAAGTTGATAGCCAGTAGCCAATAGCTGCCCTAGCGTTGGTTTTTGTCCGTCGGACTAGCATACAGACGAGCAAATTTCTGGGTCCGGCGGAGTTACAACGTAAAGATTTGAAGCATGTTCCAAATCTGAAGCCCACACATGATCGGATTGTTCGCCGGATTTGATCCTTCGGCGTCTGTCAGACAAGTCCGGTCGAAAAGTCCGATCGTGTGTACGGGGCATAATACTTTTGAAGATTTGGTAAAACTAGGTCTCCTTTGGGAGGACGGGTCTGCAAGGTAGATAGAGAGGACCTAAGAGCCTTGAGGTACCAGTGAAAAATAAAGAGTAACAATCCATTTCCCAAAACAAGTTTTTAGGGATGTATGTATGTTAGGGCATTAAAAAAAAAATATTTAGAATGTGGGACATCCTTCATGATAAAAAAAAACAAAAACTCAGACTGCGATCCATCCAGGGATCACTAGATCAGAAGTGTTGAACAAAGCGTCTAATCATGTCTGATCGCAGTCTCCCTTATATGGGAGGTGCCTGGGACTACATGTGAAGGGGTGCTACACCTGTGTTGCTTTTTGATTTTGGTCCACCTTTACTCGTGGGGAGGGGACTCCCCCAGCTACATAGTGAGCAGTGGCCATATTTGACTATTGTTTTTCCTGTGTGGCTAGTTTTGAGGGTAGTCCTTGGGAAGCCCAAGAACTACTTAAAGGGGTGAGACGTAGTCCTTATTGTTTGAATTGTTGGTGCACACATCCGGAGGAAAGGATCAATTATACTGTAATACAGTGGTCATCAACCCTGTCCTCAGGGCCCATTAACAGGCCAGGTTTGCAAGACAACTGAAATACATCACAGCGGATATCATTTGCTGCTCAGTGATTGCAGTATTCTAGTCTGCATCTCCCCAAGGTATTACATAAAACCTGGCCTGTTAGTGGGCCCTGAGGACAAGGTTGATGACCACTGCCCTAATAGACCTGGCTTGGGTAAGATTCTCTACTTAGAGATATTGGTGGTAGTTATATTGTTTCAAATATATTTTGAGATTACCTCTTTTCAGGTTTGATTAATGGATACCTGATATATCATTTGTTTTATGGTTGTCATAAAAGGAGAATTGGGAAAACCAGATGGATCACATA
The DNA here is from genome assembly GCA_037952835.1 of Lithobates septentrionalis. NCBI lineage: Eukaryota > Metazoa > Chordata > Amphibia > Anura > Ranidae > Lithobates > Lithobates septentrionalis. The sequence goes on along the minus strand of JBBDGP010001886.1, from coordinate 1,131,360 downwards.
TTGTGAAACTGATGGTCGTGTAGAGTTATAATAGCATATATGCATTTTATCAATGGACAATTCTGCCAACTAATGGCTACCTTTATAAATGAAAAGGGAATGTAGTTTGTATTAGAATGCAGGAATTACTGTTTTTTTATTTATTTTTTTTTGACATTAATAAAGGATGGTTAGTTCATATTTCTGCTTTATTGTAGCTTTAGAAGGAGGATTGGGAGAATTGTCTGTAACAGACTTTTTGGTACTGATGGTTGAAGACTTTCCAAGGCAACCTCATAGGTGTGTAAGAGGCAGGGGTGAAACTACCACCATAGTGACCCATGCGGGCGCTATGGGGCCCACAGCCGAGTGGGGCCCGGAGAGGATGAGAGCACCGCCGGCACAGTCTCCCAGCCAGGGGAAGAGAGAGGAGAGGAAGAGGCAAGCTGTCCGTATCAGCAGAGAGCTGAATTGCCCGATGTAATAGCTTTCATTAGAACTTCCAGTGTTCCCGGGGCTCACATCACATAGCTCTACCTCTTGGCGCCTTTGATAGACAGAACGACAATCCAATGCGGGACGTGTGACGTCATCAAAGGCGTCGGGCCAAGAGGTGGGGCTATGTGACGATGAGCCCCGGGAAGACGGGAAATTCAAATTAAAACGCTATTATAGCGGGTAATCCCACTCTCTGATGATCCGGGTGGCTTGCCTCTTCCTCTGCACAGTTGAGGCTGTATGGGGCACAGGCAGACCAGGCTGTATTTGGCACAGGCAACGCTGCATTGGGCACAGGTCACGCTGCATTGGGCACAGGTCACGCTGTATGGGGCACAGGTAACGCTGTATGGGGAACAGGTCAGGCTGCATTGGGCACAGGTCACGTATGGGGCACAGGTCACGTTGTATGGGGCATGGGTCACGCTGTATGGGGCACAGGTCACGCTGCATTTGGCACAGGTCACGCTGTATGGGGCACAGGTCACGCTGCATTGGGCACAGGTCACGCTGCATTGGGCACAGGTCACGCTGTATGGGGCACAGGTCATGCTACATTGGGCACAGGTCACGCTGCATTGGGCACAGGTCACGCTGCATTGGGCACAGGTAACGCTGCATGGGGCACAGGTCACGCTGTATGGGGCACAGGTCACGCTGTATGGGGCACAGGTCATGCTGCATGGGGTACAGGTCACGCTGCATGGGGCACAGGTCACGCTGTATGGGGCACAGGTCACGCTGTATGGGGCACAGGTCACGCTGCATTGGGCACAGGTCACGCTGCATGGGGCACAGGTCACGCTGCATGGGGCACAGGTCACACTGCATGGGGCACAGGTCACGCTGTATGGGGCACAGGTCACGCTGTATGGGGCACAGGTCATGCTGCATGGGGCACAGGTCACGCTGCATGGGGCACAGGTCACGCTGTATGGGGCACAGGTCACGCTGTATGGGGCACAGGTCACGCTGCATTGGGCACAGGTCACGCTGCATTGGGCACAGGTCACGCTGTATGGGGCACAGGTCACGCTGCATGGGGCACAGGTCACGCTGCATGGGGCACAGGTCACGCTGTATGGGGCACAGGTCACGCTGTATGGGGCACAGGTCACGCTGCATTGGGCACAGGTCACGCTGCATTGGGCACAGGTCACGCTGCATTGGGCACAGGTCACGCTGCATGGGGCACAGGTCACGCTGCATGGGGCACAGGTCACGCTGCATGGGGCACAGGTCACGCTGTATGGGGCACAGGTCACGCTGTATGGGGCACAGGTCATGCTGCATTGGGCACAGGTCACGCTGTATGGGGCACAGGTCACGCTGTATGGGGCACAGGTCACGCTGTATGGGGCACAGATCATGCTGTATGGGACACAGGTCACGCTACATTGGGCACAGGTCACGCTGCATTGGGCACAGGTCACGCTGCATTGGGGACAGGTCACGCTACATTGGGCACAGGTCACGCTGCATTGGGGACAGGTCACGCTGCATTGGGGACAGGTCACGCTGCATTGGGCACAGGTCACGCTGCATTGACACTAGGGCAGCTGTGGGGGGGGGGGCTGTTTGCAGGGGGGGCCCATACAACATTTTACTATGGGGCCCTGCTATTTCTAGTTACACCCCTGGTAAGAGGATTCTTTATTTTACTTTGGTTGCTCTCTTTCCTACTTCCTGTTTGTTTTCGGACATAGGGGTTTCTATTCTCTATAGAAATACCTTGCTTGTCTCCCCCTGGGTCCTTTATAGCTTTCCCAAAGCCTAGGATAGTATACATGACTCCCCTTGCACGGTCCTATGTTAGGTAAATGTTGATGTTTGTGTACATGGTTATATTGAAAGAAAACAAAATATAAAATTATGTGGCGAGTCAGCCTGGGGCAGGGTTGAGAAGGGGTTAATTGAAGAGGGCAGGTACTTCCCCTTCAGACTTGCTTATTGCCAGCTGAGTTGAAAATGTCAGAGAGAAGAAGTGTGTTTGGAGAGAGATGGCTGTTGAGCTATCAAAGCTGAGAGGAGCTTGAAGCTGGAAGGACCCCTGTTACCTATGACTTGATACTGCTGAGTGAGCTTGCCTGAACTGGGACTTTGCTATGTTACAGTATATGCTGTGGCTGGGATGCTGAGTATACACACACACACACACACACTCTTCTTTATACATTTTTTTTTTTCTTTTTACTGTATGTTATGCGTTGGAATGTATTATTGAAGATTTTATGATATTTGTTTACCAATTTGTTTTTGGAATCCAAGTTTTAGTTTCCATTGTTGATTTATTATTCTGTTCATTATATTTATGTCCTAAATATATCTGTAGTCCTGAGGAAGTATAAAAGTAGAATACCTGTAAAACGCATAGACTGATGTTGAGAATAGGACACGATTGTTCCAATTTTCTGTGCTTTCAATGTTTCTATTGTGAACAATAGAGTTTGAAAGTCTTTAACCGCTTCAGCCCCGGAAGATTTTACCCCCTTCCTGACCAGAGCACTTTTTGTGATTCTGCACTGCGTCGTTTTAACTGACAATTGTGCAGCCGTGCGACGTTGCACCCAAACAAAAATGACGCCCTCCCCCCCCCCCCCCCCTACAAATAGATCTTTCTTTTGGTGGTATTTGATCACCTCTGCGGTATTTATTTTTTGCGCTATAAACAAAAAAAGAGCGACAATTTTGAAGAAAAAACGCAATACTTTTTACTATACCAAATATCCCCCAAGAATATATAAAAAAACTATTTTTTTTCCTCAGTTTAAGCCGATATGTATTCTTCTACATATTTTTGGTAAAAAAAATGCAATAAGAGTATATTGATTGGTTTGAGCAAAATTTATAGCGTCTACAAAATAGGGGATAGTTTTATGGCATTTTTATTATTAATTTTTGTTTTATTAGTAATGGCGGCGATCTGCGATTTTTATCGGGACTGCGACATTATGGCGGACACAGTCGACACTTTTGACACTATTTTGGGACCATTGTCATTTATACAGCGATCCATGCTATAAAAATGCACTGTGTAAATGACACTGGCAGGGAAGGGGTTAACCACTAGGGAGCGATGAAGGGGTTAAGTGTGTCCTAGGAAGTGATTCTAACTGTGGGTGGGGGGGGTGGGCTTCAACTCATATGACAGCGATCACTGCTCCCGATGACAGGGAGCAGTGATCTCTGTCATGACACAAGGCAGAATGGGGAAATGCCTTGTTTACATAGGCACTTCCCCGTTCTGCAGTTCCGTGATACGATTGCTGGGAGACCGGCGGACATTAAGTTCGCCGGTCCCACAGGCACGGTGACGCTGTACGTGGCACACGCGCACCTCCAGTGGCGCACGTGCCTGCTAGCCCCACCTCTTAAAGGGGACGTACAGGTACACCCATTTGCCCACCGCTGCCATTGTGCCGATGTATATTGGTGTGCAGCGGTTGGCAAGTGGTTAATATGTACAAGGGCATTCACTTCAAACCGGGACTTTACTGTAGAACAAATTTCAAGGAGTGGAGACATGTATACACTTATCCCAGAGTTTAGCTAATGCCTGGAAATCTTTGGCATAGAAAGATTTGTTAGTACGCCTGAATCATCCTAGGAAAGCCTGCTTCACTTCATCATCAATGTTGAAATACTGACCCACAAGGAACTCTTTTAGGGGTATTCTGTCGAGATGTGCCGGCCATTGAAAATTGCCCACGCATGCGCAGAACAGAACGGCACTCAGGCTGATTTCCCGAACAGCTGGAGTGGCGTCACCATAGCCTCTGCGCACATTGTAGGATCCTTTTTTCAATGGGAGATACCATTTCTCGGGCACAATTTAATGGTATGCAAATAATGGAGGGACACCGTATTTGTCATATTGTGCCTCGCTGTTGAGCCGCGTGTTTACAGAGAGGCACAATCTGACATTTACGCTGTCTCTCCGCTCTTTGTATAGCTTTCAATTGTGCCCGTGAAATGGTATGTCCCATCGAAAAAGCCTTCTACAATGTGTGCATGCTTTATGGCGACGTCCCTCCAGCTGATCGGCAAATCAGCTTGAGTGCCCTTCCAGTCTGCGCATAGGGCACAAATTGATAGAAAAAGGGGTCCAAACAGGTGGAAATCACTTGGAGCGAGGTCCGGGCTGTAAGGGGGATATGCCAATACCTCCCAGCCGAGTTGCTGTAATGTTCACGTAGTACGGTGAGCAGTATGAGCTTGTGCATTGTCTTGGAGAAACAGGACACCCTTAGTGATTAAACCAGGCTGTTTTTTTCGCAGACGTGTATGCACATCACTCAGAACACGACAGTCATGCCGCGTACACACGGTCGGACTTTCTAGAAAGCTAGGTCCGACGTACTTGCCGCCAGACTTCCGGCGGACTACCGCCGGACTTTCTGAACGGCCGGACTTGCCTACACACGGCCGGACTTTCCGGAATCCGGTCTTCCCGACGGACTTCCGCCGGACTTTCAGAACGAACGGACTTTCCCACACACGGACAAGTCCGTTCACTTTGAACGTGACTTTGGTACGACGGGACTAGAAAAGGAATTCAATCTCGCCGCTTTTTTTGGCGAGATTGAAACCTTGCGAGCCCCGTCGCAGGCCCTTAGGTCTGGTATGGATTATAAAGGGGAACCCCTACGCCGAAAAAACGGCGTGGGGTCCCCCTAAAATCCATACCAGACCCCGATCCGAGCACGCAGCCTGGCCGGTCAGGAAGGGGGGTGGGGACGAGCGAGCGCCCCCCCCTCCTGAACCGTACCAGGCCGCATGCCCTCAACATGGGGGGGTGGGTGCTTTGGGGGAGGGGGGCGCCCTGCGCCCCCCCCCAAAGCACCTTGTCCCCATGTTGATGAGGACAAGGGCCTCTTCCCGACAACCCTGGCCGTTGGTTGTCGGGGTCTGCGGGCGGGGGCTTATCGGAATCTGGGAGCCCCCTTTAATAAGGGGGCCCCCAGATCCCGGCCCCCCACCCTATGTAAATGAGTATGGGGTACATGGTACCCCTACCCATTTACCTAGGTAAAAAGTGTCAGTAATAAAACACAACACAGGTTTTTAAAATAATTTATTAAATAGCTCCGGGGGGGGGGTCTTCTTCCGTCTTCGGGGGTCCCTCCGGTTCATCTTCTCCCGGCGTCCGGTTGGTTCTTCTCCGCTCTCCGGCCTCTTCTCCCGGTGTCCCAGGTCTTCGGCCGGCCCCTCCGCTTTCTTCAGGTAGCTCTATTGCCAGCGGAGGTCCGGACTTCTGGGCTTCTTGGCTTCTTGTGTTCTCTTCTCTTCTCTTCCCCCAGATGTTGACACGACGCTCTCTCCGGCTGGACTGGTCTCTGAGGGCTGCGTTGTGACTTATATAGGCGGAGACCCCGCCCCCATATGATGTCACAGTCCCTGGGCATGCTGGGACTGTGACGTTTTAGGGGGCGTGGTCACTTTTTACCTAGGTAAATGGGTAGGGGTACCATGTACCCCATACTCATTTACATAGGGTGGGGGGCCGGGATCTGGGGGCCCCCTTATTAAAGGGGGCTCCCAGATTCCGATAAGCCCCCGCCCGCAGACCCCGACAACCAACGGCCAGGGTTGTCGGGAAGAGGCCCTTGTCCTCATCAACATGGGGACAAGGTGCTTTGGGGGGGGGCGCCCCCCTCCCCCAAAGCACCCACCCCCCCATGTTGAGGGCATGCGGCCTGGTACGGTTCAGGAGGAGGGGGGGGGGGCGCTCGCTCGTCCCCACCCCCTTTCCTGACCGGCCAGGCTGCGTGCTCGGATCGGGGTCTGGTATGGATTTTAGGGGGACCCCACGCCGTTTTTTCAGCGTAGGGGTTCCCCTTTATAATCCATACCAGACCTAAGGGCCTGGTATGCCCCGCGCTCGCCGCAATAGGAAGATTTGTTTTTCCTATTGCAGCGAGCGCGAGATGCAGCAACCTGCTCCTCCGTCGTATCTGGTCCTTCGGACTAGCATACAGACGAACGGGCTTTCCGTCAGGAACTGAGTCCGGCGGAGGTACGACGTAAAGATTTGAAGCAGGCTTCAAATCTAAAGTACGTCGGATTTCCGCAAAAATCCGACCGAAACGGTCCGTCGGAAGTCCGATGGAGACCACACACGGTCGGACTTTCCGCCGGACTTTGTCCGGCGGCGTCCGTCGGACTTTTGCAGGTGAAAAGTCCGACCGTGTGTACGCGGCATAATATTCACTGTTGATAGTGGCACCATAGGGTAGAAAATCCACATAAATATAGCCATGTTTTTCCCAGAAAGCACTTGCCATCACTTTACTTGCAGACACAATTGTTTAAAATGATGCATCGATTATCGAGGATCAGGCGTTCCACGTGCCAAATGTTCACTTGATTGACTGACTACTTGCCATCTTTGAAACATTTACACCATTCAAATGTCTTACTGTGGCTGAGCATCTCATCACCGTATTATGCTTGAAATCTTCTGTAGATATCCGTGGGTTTTACACCTTCGTTCACAAGAAACCTCATCAGCACACGCTGTTTCATGCATGCACTAACACTGTTGTTTGCCATCTTGATTAACTGTGTCTGGACTGGACCACGGCATGTGCACTGCCTATTAGTAATAGGACACAACTGGTACTTATTACTGCGTGTAGTACCACCACGCTAGCATCTCTTTTTATACCTGTAATATTAAAAGTCCCGGTTTGACTTGAATGCCCCTCATACTATAGTTGCTTTTATGAAATATGTTATAGAAGAGTTCTAAAAAAAAAAAAAAACGTTTTCTCCTCTCTTTTTTGTATATTTGGTTTAGGTTAACTTTGGGATGATGCAAGTGGGTAAAACCTTGTGAGCTGCCAAACTCCTGTCCTAAAGTGAAAATCTAAAATAAAAATAAAAATGAAAATGAAAAAAACTAAAAAACAGCTGCCAGCACTTCCCACACTTCCCCAAATCTGACAATCCAAACTGATATATCAAATGTGCAGCGCTTAAATAGCTATACAACTAATATACATGTGTGTAGCACAAATACAACAAATAACCAGAAAATACAGTATGTCACAAAAGTGAGTACACACGACACATTTTTGTAAATATTTTATTCTATCTTTTCATGTGACAACACTGAAGAAATGACACTTTGCTACAATGTAAAGTAGTGAGTGTACAGCTTGTATAACAGTGTAAATTTGCTGTCCCCTCAAAATAACTCAACACACAGCCATTAATATCTAAACCGCTGGCAACAAAAGTGAGTACACCCCTAAGTGATAATGTCAAAATTGGGCCCAAAGTGTCAATATTTTGTGTGGCCAACATTATTTTCCAGCACTGCCTTACCCCTCTTGGGCATGGAGTTCACCAGCACTTCACAGGTTGCCACTGAAGTCCTCTTCCACTCCTCCATGATGACATCACAGAGCTGGTGGATGTTAGAGACCTTGCGCTCCTCCACCTTCCATTTAAGGATGCCCCACAGATGCTCAATAGGGTTTAGGTCTGGAGACATGCTTGGCCAGTCCATCACCTTTACCTTCAGCTTCTTTAGCAAGGCAGTGGTCATCTTGGAGGTGTGTTTGGGGTCGTTATCATGTTGGAATACTGCCCTATGGCCCAGTCTCCGAAGGGAAGGGATCATGCTCTGCTTCAGTATGTCACGGTACATGTTGACATTCATGGTTCCCTCAATGATCTGTAGCTCCCCAGTGCCGGCAGCACTCATGCAGCCCCAGACCATGACACTCCCACCACCATGCTTGACTGTAGGCAAGACACACTTGTCTTTGTACTCCTCACCTGGTTGCCACCACACAGGCTCGACACCATCTGAACCAAATAAGCTTATCTTGGTCTCATCAGACCACAGGACATGATTCCAATAATCCATGTCCTTAGTCTTCTTGTCTTCAGCAAACTTTGCGGGCTTTCTTGTGCATCATCTTTAGAAGAGGCTTCCTTCTGGGACAACAGTCCCAGAAGGAAGTGTGTGGTGTATGCAGTGTGCGGTGTATGGTCTGAGCACTGACAGGCTGACCCCCTCCACCCCCTTCAACCTCTGCAGCAATGCTGGCAGCACTCATACATCTATTTCCCAGAGACAATCTCTGGATATGATGCTGAGCACGTGCACCTGACTTCTTTGGTCGACCATGGTGAGGCCTGTTCTGGGTGGAACCTGTCCTGTTAAATCGCTGTATTATCTTGGCCACCATGCTGCGGCTCAGTTTCAGGGTCTTGGCAATCTTCTTATAGCCTAGGCCATCTTTATGTAGAGCAACAATTCTTTTATTCAGATCCTCAGAGAGTTCTTTGCCATTAGGTGCCATGTTGAACTTCCAGTGACCAGTATGAGAGAGTGAGAACGGTAACACCAAATTTAACACACCTGAGACCTTGTAACACTAATGAGTCACAGGAGGGAAAATGGCTAATTGGGCCCAATTTGGACATTTTTACTTAGGGGTGTACTCACTTTTGTTGCCAGCGGTTTAGACATTAATGGCTGTGTGTTGAGTTATTTTGAGGGGACAGCAAATTTACACTGTTATACAAGCTGTACACTCACTACTTTACATTGTAGCAAAGTGTCATTTCTTCAGTGTTGTCACTGATATAGATATAATAAAATATTTGCAAAAATGTGAGGGGTGTACTCACTTTTGTGAGATACTGTATATCCTGTGATGCAAAGGTAATTAATAAATGTCCAAAAATAATAATATAATAAAGTGCTCATGCTCCGTGTATTGCACAAAGATCCTCAATAATGTAGTATCCAGGTAAAGTGTCCAACAAAAATATATAAAGTGCACGTGCTCTGTGTATTGCACAAAAAATCCTTGATAATAGTTCAAAAATCCATTATGAAAACATAAAACGTGATGATGGTGATGATATCTTCATGCAGTGTGCACACACCCTCCACCCAGTGGCGGAATTATAGGGGTCACTGAGGTTGCCATGGCGACCGGGCCCCCTGTATACAGTATTTTGATAGGAGGAGCGGAGACAAGCTCCCCGATCCTAAGCCAAACTGTATTCGGCACTGTGCAGGGAGCTGGTTACATTGATTACAAAGTGAAAGCACAGTGCTGTGCTCTTTGTCTCCCCCTACAGTGCTGTACCCGGCTGGAAGAACTAAGGTAAAGGTCTGCCGTTTTTTTTCTACTGTATGTGTGTTTATATGTATGTGCATGTATGTATGTGTGTGTGTATGTGCATGTGTGTGAGTGTGTGTGCATCTATGTATATGTGCATGTGTGTGTATGTATGTATGTATGTATGTGTTTATATCAGTGGCGGTGCGTCCATATGGGCGCCGCCCCCTCTCTCTCCAGGCACCCCTCTATCACAAATAGATAGATTCATGCATAGCATGAATCTATCTATGGCCGCCACTGCCCCCCCTATTCAGACGCCTGGCCCCTTTTTGGACGCCGGGCGCCTGAATTACACCGGCGGGGGTGTTTTTAAAGCACTAATAGGCTTCAAAATAGGTGGACTGCGAGTGCCATGCTTGGCGCTCACAGTCCACCCAGGTGTGTTAGAAAAGCGAATAAATATTCGCTTTCCTAACACTGAACCGTCTCTTTACCAATCAGGTGCTCGGGTCTGTTACCCGTCACCTGATTGGCTGAAAGGACAGGCGCCGCTATTGGATGCCTATCAGGAGGAGAGGATGGGAGGAGACGCATGGAGGACCCCGCTCGTCGCCGTCACCCGCTGCCCCACCGAGACAGGGTAAGTGCCGGGCAGGGGGGTCACAGTGGCAGCATTTGATGACACAGTGGCTGCGTTTGATGGGCACAGTGGCTGCGTTTCATAGGCACAGTGGTGGCAATTGATGGGCACAGTGGCTGCGTTTGATGGGCACAGTGACTGCGTTTGAGGGCACAGTGGTGGAAATTGATGGGCACAGTTGCTGCGTTTGATGGGCACAGTGACTGCGTTTGAGGGCACAGTGGTGGCAATTGATGGGCACAGTGGCTGCGTTTGATGGGTACAGTGACTGCGTTTGAGGGCACAGTGGTGGCAACTGATGGGCACAGTGGCTGCGTTTGATGGGCACAGTGACTGCGTTTGAGGGCACAGGGGTGGCAATTGATGGGCACAGTGGCTGCGTTTGATGGGCACAGTGACTGCGTTTGAGGGCACAGGGGTGGAAATTGATGGGCACAGTGACTGCGTTTGAGGGCACAGTGGTGGCAATTGATGGGCACAGTGGCTGCGTTTGATGGGTACAGTGACTGCGTTTGAGGGCACAGTGGTGGCAACTGATGGGCACAGTGGCTGCGTTTGATGGGCACAGTGACTGCGTTTGAGGGCACAGGGGTGGCAATTGATGGGCACAGTGGCTGCGTTTGATGGGCACAGTGGCTGCGTTTGAGGGCACAGTGGTGGCAATTGATGGGCACAGTGGCTGCATTTGATAGGCACAGTGACTGCGTTTGAGGGCACAGTGACTGCGTTTGAGGGCACAGTGGCTGCGTTTGATGGGCACAGTGGCTGCGTTTGATGGGCACAGTGGCTGCGTTTGATGGGCACAGTGGCTGCGTTTGATGGGCACAGTGACTGCGTTTGATGGGCACAGTGACTGCGTTTGATGGGCACAGTGACTGCGTTTGATGGGCACAGTGGCTGCGTTTGATGGGCACAGTGGCTGCATATGATGGGCACAGTGGTGGCAATTGATGTGCACAGTGGCTGCGTTTGATAGGCACAGTGGCTGCGTTTGATGAGCACAGTGAGGCTGCAAGTGATGTGTTTTTTTTTTTAAGAATTTTTCAGTTTGCTTGCGCCCCCCAAAATATTTTGAGCACCATCTGCCACTGGATTATATATGTGTGTGTGTGTATAAAATATATATATATATATATATATATATATATATATATATATATATATATATATAATGTGTGTGTATATTTATGTATGTGTGTTTACATGTATATATGCACATTTTATGTATGCGCTTTTAATTCTGACCCCCTATATGTGTCCCATTAGAACCGATTTTTTTTTTTTTTTTTGCTTGTTCATAGTACCAGCAAAAAAAATGCTGTTCCTCTGAAAAGTGATCCATGCTCAGATCGCTTTTTAGAGGCATTTGACAGCCGGTAAAGAGGCAATATGTTGCCTCCTGACCGCCTGTTTTAACCCCTTAAATGCATCATCACTATGCTGCAACTGCATGCAATGCACACAGTTGCAGGGTGGTTGCAGTGCAGCCACTTCAAGGGTGCCCTGACTGGAAAAAGATTGAGAAACACCGACATAGAGGAACCCATCTCTCCATTTTCCTCCTGCAGCCGCTGAATGCCTGTGGGAGGGAGAGGAGGAGAAGCGGGGGGGAATCGATTCCTTTACATGCAGCCACCCACTTGCGACCGGACCCTGGTGTTCCGCCATCGGGCTCGGAGAAAAGAGCCCTGTCCGGGGGTCCCTTCATGGTTTCTTGCATCGGGGCCCTGAAGATTCTAGTTACGCCTCTGCCTCCACCAGATTTACCCTTACCTTAAGGGCTTTAGAAAAAAGCCTGTGATAAATATTATTATCAGCTTGAAAAGATCCTCCTGTGTTTCCTCTTTCCTGTGGTGGCTAATTTTGGCTTAAATGCTGATACAAGGATCAGGCCTTCCTCCTGATTACAGTGCAGATCAAAAGCCACTGCTTCATCCTGGCTGTGAGCAGCCTCCTCATGTATAACACATGTGGAAAACAAAAGAAGGTTGCAATAGTGTGATAACGTTTAAAACAGGTTTATTGCAACTTAAAATCGACATGGATTTACACTCATATTTTGCATAGTAAAAACGCCTTGGTATGCTTACAGACAAAGGGGTGATAACATCACCTGGAGACTGAATCTGCAGCCCCGGATCCCGGTGTTCACCCCGTCCCGAGCCTGTGCTGCAAGAGACTCCTTGCTTACTTCCTCATTAGCCGATCAAGCTCCTCCTACCAGTTTTGTCACAATCTCGTGACTTCCTCTGGGAATTGTGATTGGCTGACATGCTTTTAATACTATATATAGCCGAAAACGCACTGATGGTGACCTCATGCATCACCACTATACACACAAGAAGATTACCATAATAATATAATCAGTGGTAAACACACTATTACAAAATATATGACCGCAATTCAGTTTCATGAGTAGTTTCATGGGCATGAATAAAATTTAGATTTTCAATGCATTACACATGAATTACCATTAGGAGTCACTTGAAACTATGGTTGAATAGGCTTGCATATGAGAATATATCAAACTGCCTGTCAGAGAAATAGCAGAAGCCGGACTTGGTAGAATGGCGCTCCGGCGCATGCAGGTGCGCTATACAGCGGGGTGGCTCATACGGGTGCGCGATACAGCGTGCGCATTGAAGCATGCATAACGTGAAACCCCCTTGCTGGCCTATAAAAGGCTGCCCAGCCCCTTGTCTAATTGCTGGTTTGTCTCTCAGCTTCCTGTGTTCCTGTCTCAAGTTCTGCTATCCTGTGTTATCCTGTTGTGACCTAGTTTGACCCTGACCTGCTCTGATCTTCTCCAGTACTTTGACCCCGGCTTGCCTAAGGACTCCTTTATTCCACCTGCTTCCTGTGTTTGACCTCGGCTTGTTTAAAGGACTGCTCTACTCCACCTGCTTCCTGTGTTTGACCTCGGCTTGTTTAAAGGACTTCTCTACTCCACCTGCTTCCTGTGTTTGACCTCGGCTTGTTTAAAGGACTTCTCTACTCCACCTGCTTCCTGTGTTTGACCTCGGCTTGTTTAACCGCTTGCCGACTGGCTCACAACGATGTACGTCAGCAGAAGGGCACATACAGACATATTAACGTACCTGTATGTTGCCTTTTAAGAAGCGGCTTCGTGAGTGTGATCGCGGATCCCACAGACTCGATGTCCGCGGGGATGCCCGCGATCCTCTCATGGAGAGGAAGAACGGGGAAATGCTGATGTAAACAAGCATTTCCCTGTTCTGCCTAGTGACGCTGACACTGATCACAGCTCCCTGTGATCGGGAGCGGTGATCAGTGTCATGTCACACATAGCCCATCCCCCCCACAGTTAGAATCACTCCCTAGGACACACCTAACCCCTACAGTGCCCCCTAGTGGTTAACCCCCTCACTGCCAGTCACATTTACACAGTAATCAATGCATTTTTAATTGCACTGATCGCTGTATAAATGTGAATGGTCCCAAAATCACGCCAAAAGTGTCCGATCTGTCCACCATAATGTCGCAGTCACGATAAAAATCACTGATCCCTGCCATTACTAGTAAAAATAAAAAATTTAAAACTATCCCCTATTCTGTAGACGCTATAACTTTTGTGCAAACCAATCAAAAAACGCTTGTTGCGATTTTTCTCAAAAATATGCAGAATACGTATCAGCCTAAACTGAGAAAAAAAATGTTTTTTTTTAGATTTTTTTGGGGGCGGGGATATTTATTATAGCAAAAAAGTAAAAAAATAATGTTTGTTTTTTTTCAAAATTGTCTCTATTTTTTTGTTTATAGCGCAAATAAAAAATAAAAACCGCAGAGGTGATCAAATACCACCAAAAGAAAGCTCTATTTGTGGGGAAAAAAGGACGTCAATTTCGTTTAGGAGCCACGTCGCACGGCCACGCAATTGTCAGTTAAATCGACGGTCTTTGGCCAGCCAAATGGTCCGGGGCTGAAGTGGTTAAAGGACTCCTCTACTCTACCTGCTTCCTGTGTATGACCCCGGCTTGTATTAAGGACTTGCTTCTGCTGGACTTCCTGTGTTTGACCCCCGGCCTTCTTCATATACTCATCCCCAGTCTCTACTTCTGGATCTGTTGGGTTAGAGCCCCGGCCGGGCTTCTTACTCCTGTTGGGTGCCAAGTCAACACCTGCACGATATACCAGCTCTAAAGGAGATCTTCACTCAAGTCCCACCTACCTGCTGGTGACCCATGCCTCTCTGTGCCCTATACCCTCTGTACCACATCCAGGGGTAGATTGCGCTCAGCTGCAAGGGGAGACGGTCTCAGCATCTCGGCCTTGGTTAGTACACTGACAGTACAAACCAGCCATGTCAGAGGCCGACAAAGTGGGTTCCCCCCTCGAGGCTCTGTGCCAGCAGGTTACAGCTCTCACGCAGGCAGTCCAGAGGCTACAAGAGGGCTATCTCCAGCACCTGACAGTGTCTCCTGCTCCTGCAGATGCAGTTCCGGCATCCTCCAGATCCTCTTCACAGGATTGGGCAAATACAGCTCCTGCAGTAGTAATGACTCTTCCTGAACCAAGGGTCCCCACACCAGAGTGGTTCTCGGGAAACCGGAAGAAGTTCAGAGCATTTAAAAACGCCTGTTTGTTATATCTGACCCTCCAGCCTAAGACTTTTTCTACTGAAACAGTAAAATTGGGGTTCATTGTCTCTTTACTGTCAGAAGAACAACAATCATGGGTCCATAATCTCCTGGAACAGAAAAGCTTCCTACTAAACTCTGTGGAAACTTTCTTCGAGTCTATGGTGCAACTCTACGACAGTCCCCAGCACACAGCCACCGCCGAAACCATCCTGCACACCCTGTATCAGGGGAAAATACCAGTAGAAGACTACACTGTCGAGTTACGAAAATGCTATGCGGATACAGGATGGAATGAGGCTGCTCTCCAATATCAGTACCGTCAGGGCCTTTCAGAAACACTTAAAGACGACCTGGCATGGGTTGAAACTCCTACCTCCCTGGAAGACTTGATTCAACTGGCCATAAAATTGGACTGACGCTTGCGGGAATGGCGCTCTGAACGTTTCCAGTCTTCACGGCCAACCTGAAGACCCTCCAGTTCACTCATCTTCTCTGGTTCCTTCTTCTTCCTCCTCTGAAAGTGAACCTATGCAACTGGGTCTGGTCCGGTCTCCACTCACGGCTGACAAAAGACAATGCCGGCGTCAAGCCAACCCGTGCCTTTACTGCGGAGGAGCAGGCCTCTTCTTACGCAACTGTCCCGTGAGACCCAGTAAGTCACATCCGCGATATGAACTACTTCCAGGTCGCTGGCAGTGGCGTTGTTAGGTGGGTGCGGGGGGGTGCTGGCCGCACCCGGGGGACACCCGTCAGAGGGGTGACACCCGTAGGTAGCGGCACGCACCTCTAACACTGCCCGCTGCCCTGATCTGTGCTACCGGACTTGCGCTGTGTCCCTCAGCACAGCGGACTGAAGCCGCCTCCCCCTCCTCTCTGTTTACATCCACACAAGAAGAGGAGGAGCCCGAGGGATACACACGGCTGTGTGTATTATCCGTGCTGTTCTGAGGTCTGTAAACTTTATGTATATGTGGGTGGACATGTGCAGGGGGTGTCTATACTAATGGGGGGTCTGCACTGAGGGGGATTCTATACTAATGGGGGGTCTGCACTGAGGGGGATTCTATACTAATGGGGGGCTCTGCACTGAGGGGGGATTCTATACTAATGGGGGGCTCTGCACTGAGGGGGGATTCTATACTAATGGGGGGCTCTGCACTGAGGGGGGATTCTATACTAATGGGGGGCTCTGCACTGAGGGGGGATTCTATACTAATGGGGGCTCTGCACTGAGGGGGGATTCTATACTAATGGGGGGCTCTGCACTGAGGGGGGATTCTATACTAATGGGGGGGTCTGCACTGAGAGGGGATTCTATACTAATGGGGGCTCTGCACTGAGGGAGGATTCTATACTAATGGGGGGGCTCTGCACTGAGGGGGGATTCTATACTAATGGGGGCTCTGCACTGAGGGAGGATTCTATACTAATGGGGGCTGTGCACTGAGGGGGGATTCTATACTAATGGGGGGCTCTGCACTGAGGGGGGATTCTATACTAATGGGGGGGTCTGCACTGAGGGGGGATTCTATACTAATGGGGGGGTCTGCACTGAGGGGGGGTTCTATACTAATGGAGGTCTGTACTGAGGGGGGATTCTATACTAATGGGGGTCTGCATTGAGGGGGATTCTATACTAATGGGGGGCTCTGCAGTGAGGGGGGATTCTATACTAATGGGGGGCTCTGCAGTGAGGGGGGATTCTATACTAATGGGGGGTCTGCACTAAGGGGGATTCTATACTAATGGGGGGCTCTGCACTGAGGGGGGATTCTATACTAATGGGGGCTCTGCACTGAGGGGGGATTCTATACTAATGTAGGGGTCTGCACTGAGGGGGGATTCTATACTAATGGGGGGTCTGCACTGAGGGGGATTCTATACTAATGGGGGGCTCTGCGCTGAGGGGGGATTCTATACTAATGGGGGCTCTGCACTGAGGTGGGATTCTATAATAATGGGGGCTCTGCACTGAGGGGGGATTCTATACTAATGGGGCTCTGCACTGAGGGGGGATTCTATACTAATGGGGGCTCTGCACTGAGGGGGGATTCTATACTAATGTAGGGGTCTGCACTGAGGGGGGATTCTATACTAATGGGGGGTCTGCACTGAGGGGGATTCTATACTAATGGGGGGCTCTGCGCTGAGGGGGGATTCTATACTAATGGGGGCTCTGCACTGAGGGGGGATTCTATACTAATGGGGGCTCTGCACTGAGGGGGGATTCTATACTAATGGGGGCTCTGCACTGAGGGGGGATTCTATACTAATGGGGGCTCTGCACTGAGGGGGGATTCTATACTAATGGGGGGCTCTGCACTGAGGGGGATTCTATACTAATGGGGGGGTCTGCACTGAGGGGGGGTTCTATACTAATGGGGGTCTGCATTGAGGGGGGATTCTATACTAATGGTGGCTCTGCACTGAGTGGGGGTTCTATACTAATGGGGGTTGGCACTGAGGGGGGGTGTATGTACTGATGGGATGGTCTGCACTGAGGTGAGAGGTTGATACTGATGGAGGGGGGTCTGCAGACTCTGCACTGAGGGAGGGTTTCTGTACTGATGGGGGGTCTGTACTGAGGGAGGGGGTCAGTACTTAGTGGAGGGTCTATACTGAGGAAAGGGGGTCTGCACTGAGCGGGGGTCTGTAATGATGGAGGGGGTCTGTACTGAGGGAGGGGAGTCTGTACTTAGTGGGGGGTCTATATTGATGGAAGGGGGTCTGTACTGAGGGAGGGGGGCTATATTGATGGAGTGGGGTCTGTAGTTAGTGGAGGGGGGTCTGTACTGAGGTAGTTGGTGGAGGGGGGTGACACCAACCCTAGTGACGCCACTGGTCCAGCTCAATCTCATCTTGTCCTCCCTGTCTCCTTATAGGTGGCAGAAGAGGAGATCCCCATAAGAAATAATGGAAACTCAGGTGATTTGTTCCGCAACCATTTATTCAAAAACTTTTCAGTTTATAGTTCATGTAAAAAGATTATAGTAATGTGATAGGTTGTGTAATCATAAAATGTCCATCCACAAACGGCAGCTTCCAGTAGGGGATTAGAAGCAAAATCCAGCAGGAGCTACAGGTATAAAAGAGAAGAGAGGTGCCTCTAAGTATAGCAATATGTTGCTAAATGTTGTACCTTCATTAAATGTAACCATATTGCTACACTAATAGGGCGTACACACGGTCGGACTTTGTTCGGACATTCCGACAACAAAATCCTAGGATTTTTTCTGACGGACGTTGACTCAAACTTTTTTTGTCTACACACGGTCGCACAAAGTTGTCGGAAAATCCGATCGTTCTAAACGCGGTGACGTAAAACACGTACGTTGGGACTATAAACGGGGCAGTGGCCAATAGCTTTCATCTCTTTATTTATTCTGAGCATGCGTGGCACTTTGTCCGTCGGATTTGTGTACACACGATCGGAATTTCCGACAACGGATTTTGTTGTCGGAAAATTTTATAGCCTGCTCTCAAACTTTGTGTGTTGGAAAATCCGATGGAAAATGTCCGATGGAGCCTACACACGGTCGGAATTTCCGACAACACGCTCCGATCAGACATTTTCCATTGGAAAATCCGACCGTGTGTACGGGGCATTAGAGGCGACTCTCTTCTCTTTTATACTCAGTTGTGACATGACGCTACTCCTATCATATCAAGACATCACTTGTATATCAAGTCAAAATTTATTTAAAAATTTTGCTTGTCTTGCAAAATGCTCTGAAAACCAAGTTACTCTCAAACCAAGGATTTACTGTAGACCCATTCTCACCACCACAGACTCCAGCCATCAGGAATTTCTTTGCTTTGACATCATATGCTCACCCATGTTCCCCATCATCTTGGGAATCCCGTGCTTAAAAGCTCATGACCCTTAGATTAATTGGAGTAAGAAAGAAGTCTCCTCTTCTGCCTATTGCTCTCAACATTGCTTTGTTCCAGTTTCCAGTAACACGGCCTCCTGCCTGACTATACAGCCTGTATCTGACAACCTCCAGCATGTTTCCCTTGTTTACCATGAATTAATGGACATCTTTGATAAAAAGAAAGCCGACAGATTAACACCTCATCGGCCTTATGGCTGTCCTATTGACCTTTTGCCAGGTTCCGAGATTCCTTTTGGCCGTATATTCCCATTATCTGAGACCGAGTTGGAAGCCCTTCCTTTTACATTGATGAAAATCTCAAAGGGCTTCTTCCGCCCTTCCTCTTCCCTGGCTGGAGCAGGTATTTTCTTTGTTGAAAAAAAAGATGGCACCTTAAGACCTTGTGTGGGCGATAGAGAACTAAACAAAATTACTAATAAAAACCGCTACCCACTCCCTCTCATCCCAGAACTCTTCCAATGTTTCCGAACTGCCCGAATCTTTACAAAACTAGACCTATGAGGCGCTTACAACCTCGTTCGGATTCGTGCAGGGAACAAATGGAAGACAGCCTTTAGGTCCAGGTTTGGACACTTTGAATACTTGGTGATGCCATTTGGGCTGTGCAACATCCCTGTCACATTTCAACATCTGGTAAATTAAATTTTCTGAGAATATCTGGACAACTTTGTAATTGTTTGCCTTGACGATATCCTTATCTTTTCCACCACAGTCGAGCTGCACCGAATTAATGTGAACAAAGTACTCACAGTTCTCAGAGAACACAGACTTCATGTCAAAAATGTGAGTTTGAAAAGACAGTTATCCAGTTCCTTGGGCTTATCATTTCCACAGAGGGGGTCACAATGAACCCACAAAAAGTAAGAGCAATCCAGGAGTGGCCAGCCCCCTTGGATAAAAAGGGAGTCCAGCGGTTTGTGGGCTTCGCCAATTTTTTGGGATATTTTTTTTAACCTATTCCTGCTTTAAACTTCTCCACAACTTTATCCCTGACCAGTCTGGGGTGTTCCTTGGCCTTTATGATGCTGTTTGTTCCCTAAGGTTCTCTAACAACCCTCTAAGGGCTTATCAGAACATCTGTATTTATAGAGATTAGATTACACACAGGTGGACTCTGTTTACTAATTAAGTGACTTCTGAAGGTAATTGGTTCCACTAGATTTTAGCTAGGGGTATCAGAGTAATAGGAGGCTGAATACAAATGCAGGCCACACTTTTCGCATATTTATTTGGAAAAAAAATTGAAAACCATTAATCATTTTCCTTCCACTTCACAATTATGTGGCACTTTGTGTCGGTCTATTACATAAAATCTGAATAAAATACATTTATGTTGTTTGGTTGGTTTTTTGGTTGTAACATGACAAAATGTGGAACATTTTCAACGGGTATGAATACTTTTTCAAGGCACTGTATACAGCCTTAAGGGGTTTCCTAACCCTTAAACAAAAATAATCTGTTTGTAATAAGAACTCTATGATAGGTACCAGGCATGAATGTAAACAACTTCACAGACAGTGTACAAAATAACACTTCCTTACACAATGTAGGCTGGTGGTAAGGACTGGCAGGGTGCTGTACATTGCTTCCTGAAAACATTACAAAGCCCTGCCTCAGTACTCCTCTCACAAGCCCTCAGTGGGTTGCCTCTTGGGAGGGGTTATGCAAATATTAAAAGCCTTGTTGGGTGGATATCAGTCCGAAGGAGTGAGTGTTCCTAGTTAGACTGTATTTGTATAGAAACACCCACATGTGATGCTGAGCCTCCATGGTTGAAAGAACTGTAATCCAATGGATGAAAGGTGGGTTGGGACAGGGACAGACAGGTTGGGGAGGAAAGGGCTGGCCAATGCTGGACGTCCTCCAGCCAGGAAATGAGGCGGGCTCTATCTGACTTGCTGCAGGTTCTAATGCACATTATAAGAAGCTCACAGTGTGCAGTGAAATCATTGGAGTCATGGACAGAATTGAGTGACTCTGTCCACAATTCCAGAATTGTGGCAAAACGCGCAACACATGTGCGTTGTCATTATTACTTATTGGCACCCCCAAATGTTTCGTGATTTTGTCACGATTGTCACGCAAGAAAAAGCATGTAAATCGTAGCAAAATGAGTGACGCCAAACGCGTGTGGTCAGTGCCAAAATTTGGTACATGACCTTCTTTGGCGCATTTTTGGAGCAAAAAATGGCCTATTTAAAATAGTGCTGCTCAAAAAAAAATCTGAAAAAAACACAAGAAACGTGATGTGGCAGTTTACATGTGTGAACGGGGGTCTTAAGCTCCATAAAGACCTTTGCTGTTCCATACATAAGGCCCTTTCACACTGGTGTGCATAAAAGCGTGGTATGCATTCTACAAAAACACATATCACGTTTTTAACATATTTTCAATGTGTTTTTTGGTGTGGTTTTCTGGACTTGTGTCTCCCAGCATGCACCCAAGAAACTTAGACTTGAGCAGGGCTGGATCTAGCCTATCTAATCTGGGGGTGCAGTAAAACAGTCAGTGGGCATAATGTCAACACTGTGTGTGAGTCACTGATATTTTAATGTCAAGACATGGGAAACACTATTAAGCAGAACCTGTGCCCCCTTATATCAGATATCCCTATGAGAGTGCCCCCTTACATCAGGTGTCTCCATGAAGAGTGCCACTATACATCAGGTGTTCCCACAAGAGTCCCCTTTGTATCAGGTGTCCCCATCCGAGTCCCCCCTTACATCAGGTGTTCACACAAGAGTGGCCCCTTACATCAGATGTCCCCATCAGATTCCGCCCTTATGTAGCTCTGGTAGATTTGTAATCTACCGCTTATATGTAAATTTAGTGGGTTATCTGTTCTGTACATAGTTCAAATTTAATCTATGGGCAAATTAGCTTCTGTTTCAGCATTGGCTGTGTTGCGTGCAGTTCCACACTGTTGCCTGTAGGTGTCGTTGTCACCATAGGTCAGTGTTGGAAAAGCAACAAGCTGAAGTATATTGAGTGCTCTTCTTTCTAGGAGGCAACTCGGCAGAGGTGGTCCGCTGCCGTGCATTCTGAGTATTTAAGGGACAGACGCCATGTGCTAAGGGTCAGTTCTACCTCGTGGCCCTCCAGGCTGGAGGGCTGCGACTCTGCAGCCGTGCAAGTAGGCCTAGAAGCCTGTCTGGGGCCTACTACTGCTGGGATGGTCCTGTGCTCTCTGTCCTGCGGGAAGAAGCCGAACAATCGAGAAGACCCAGGGGAGGACCCATCTTGGAAGGGACCATGCAGAAGGCTGGTCTAGAGAGGGGCCTGGTGACTCGATTGGAGGACGCATCTTATATTTAAGCTACCACACAAGTACTGCCAGGTTGGCTTAAAGGCTCTAGTACTGTGTTGCTTGAGTCCTCAGAGATCTTAAGAAAAGGTATTTGAACTTTCCCTGCAACTCCTCTTCTACCTCTTTCCTGCTACTTCTTCAAGTTATTTCCTATTAAAGCATTGGAAAAGTACTAAAGTGACTGGTGCCTACATTGTCAGATACAAAGCTCAACATGGACTCTAAGTTATGGTATTGGTGAAACTACGGGTAAAGAGGTGACGGTAACAGCCCGATATAAATCAGCAGCTCCTTCGGGGGTAAGTGCTACACTTACATCAGGTGTCCTTATCAGAGTGGCCCCTTACATCAGGTGTCCCCATCAGAGTGCCCCCTTACATCAGGTGTCCCCATGAAGCATGCCCCTATACATCAGGTGTCCCCTTGAAGCGTGCCCCCTTACATCAGGTGTCCCCATCAGAGTCCCCTTTACATCAGGTGTTCCCATCAGAGTCCCCTTTACATCAGGTGTTCCCATCAGAGTGGCCCCTTATGTCAGATGTCTCCATCAGAGTGGCCCCTTACGTCAGATATCTCCATCAGAGTGCCCCCCTACATCAGGTGTTCCCATCAGAGTGGCCCCTTATGTCAGATGTCTCCATCAGAGTGGCCCCTTACGTCAGATATCTCCATCAGAGTGCCCCCCTACATCTGGTGTTCCCATCAGAGAGCCCCTATACATCAGGTGTACCCTTGAAGCGTGCCCCCTTACATCAGGTGTCCCCATCAGAGTCCCCTTTACATCAGGTGTCCACATCAGAGTGGCTCCTTACGTCAGATGTCTCCATCAGAGTGCCCCCTTACATCAGGTGTTCCCATCAGAGTTCCCCCTTACTTCAGGTGTCCCCATCAGAGTGTCCCCTTAACATGGATTGTCCTCGGAGTGCCTCTTTACATCAACTGTGTGCATCAGACTGGCACATGGATCGGTGGATGCACTCTCAGAGACCTGGGGGGCCACAACTAAAATCTGGCCCAGCACCCCCCTAGATCTACCCCTGGACTTGATATTCAAAAAAAGCACCAAAAATGCACCGCAATGTGTTTTTGATGCATGTTTGGTACATTTCCGATAGAAATTAATGGGGAGGAGCTTTTTTGTTGCGCTTTTGATAAGTGCACCAAGGATGCAGCATGCGGGACTTTTCAAAATGCAGAGCAAACGCAGCACAGCGATTGTGAACAGTTACATAGAATTTAAAGTGGAATCATTTTTTGTGTGCTTTTGCTGCACTGGAAAGGTGTGTTTTAGCCCAGGAAAAGTGCACTGGTGTGAAAAGGGCACTTATTGCAACACAATGGAGCTAAAAACGCACCCGCACAATTTTACCCTCATTAATATTGTAAAGCGGTATTAAAACCCAAAAGCAAAATTGTGATATATTGCAGCTTACCAGATGTGGTGGCTGCATTAGTCTTTTTTGGGGCTTCTTCCCCTCTGTTTTCACCCAGTGATCTGGCCAGTAACACATCATCTGTATTAGAGTGCCTCCACTCTGCATGAAGAAGCACAGGGGGCACCTTTGGGCAGCAGCATTGTCAGCTTGGGGTGAAGGAGAGTGTTAAATGTAGTAGCAGATTTAACCACTTCAATACCATCCACTTTCACCCCCTTCCTGCCCAGGCCAATTTTCCGTTTTCATCGTTGTCGCACTTTGAATGAAAATTGCGCGGTCATGCAACACTGTACTCAAACAAAAAGTGAGTTTGTGCCCTTTGGTGGCTACCGAGTACCTAAACCTTAGGAATACACGTAATGAGATTCAAGGAGGAGACATAGTGGACTTTATAGGCACAAACTTACCAATTTATTGATCTATATTAAAATTTGTTTGTATATGATTCATTGATAGAAAAAAAAAATATTCTAAAAATATTTTTGGACACCATGTGGATCCCCTACAGGATAAAGTATCATATAGCGTGCATGCTGCAAATATATAGTACATCAACGTATACCAATCCTCGAAATATTGGGTACCACTAGTCCTCAATTATTTCGCTCTACATGTTTTGCGACATAGTAGTCGCTCCTTCAGAAGCTTTAACAAACCTATTTAAATCATCAATGTATACCAATCATCAATGTATTCCAATCTTCAATGTATACCAATCTTCGAAATATTGGGGTACCACTAGTCCTCAAATATTTCGCTCTACATGTTTCGCGGCATAGTAGTCGCTTTTTCAGGAGATTTAGCAAACCTATTTAAATAAAAACATATATTTATTAGAACATATAATAATAAACCAAGACATCATAATAAACAGGTATATGCACCATAATATTGTTTTCCACATCCCCAACACTCACCTCTATGGCGAACGCCATCAGTTCAGCACCAGCCCCATGACCAGATGGAAACCCCCCAACAGATGGAGCTTTCTTTTGGTGATTTTTAATCACCACTAGCTTTTTTGTTTTTTGTTTTTTTTGCTAAACGAACTAAAGAAGACCGAAAATGTTGAAAAAAAAAGTTATGCTGTTATAAAAAATTTGTAAATAAGTCATTTTCCTCCTTCACTGATGTGCACTGATGTGCGCTGATGAGGCTGCACTGATGGCACTGATAGGCAGCACTAATGGGCATTGATATGCAGCACTAATAGGGACTGATAGGCAGCACTGGTGGGCACTGATATGCAGCACTGATGGGCACTGATAGGCGACATCAATGGGAACTGATGGGCAGCACTGATGGGCACTGATGGGTGGCACTGATGGGCACTGATAGGCAACACTCATTGGCACTGATAGGCATAACTGATGGGCACGGATAGATGGCACTGATAGGTGGCACTGATGAGGAGACATTGGTGACAGTGGTGGGCACTGACAGGCATCACTGATGGCATCACTGATGGGCATTAAAAGGCATCACTGATGGGCACTGATTGACATTACTGATGGGCACTGATTGGCATCACTGGTGAGCACTGATGGGCATCACTGGTGGGCACTGACAGGCATTACCGACAGGGAAGATCTCCACTGTGAGGAAAGCCACATATCAATTTTCCTCTCCTCATGTGCTGTCAGTGTGAGGAGAGGAATTCCGATACTTTCTATTTACACTGTGATCAACGGTGATTGGACACAGCATATCACATGGTAAAGAGCCTACGTCATAGGCTCTTTACTGAGATCAGTGATTCGGGTGTACAAGGAACATACCGCACCCCAAGGACTCACTCGAGCGGCCCATTCTGAAGGACGTCATATGAAGTCCCCTCAGAATGGTAAAGCCCCCACCTGGCCATCAGGCCGTGCGGGAAGATGTTAAACACAATAGCAAATTGAAGCCAAACTCCGGGTCACACTTTACAATCAGTTACAACACACAGCTTTGTTTCTCTTTTGGGATCAAGGTTTTTCATAAATAAAAAAAAGCTGCTCATTGTAAGCACCCCCGTCAGTGTTAAATGGTTTGTCTCATCCCTGTAACTGCAAGAGAGCTTGTTCTGTTGAAAAACTTACTGGCCAGATCAACAGGTGAAAAAAAAAGGAGAAAGCCTTATAAAGAAAACAAATGTAGCCACCACACCTAAGAATTTGTAAGCTGCAATAGAATAAATGTTTGTTTTTGGGTTTAATGCTGCTTTAATATTATCGGACTTGAATTGATCTTTATTGCCTTCTTTTTTTTTTTTCCTTGTTTATGACAGTTTAGAAACCCATGCATTTTAGTCCATGGAGATGGTATCACCCTTGCATTTGTTTTTTTGGGGGAATGCAAATTTAGAAAAAATAAAAATGCAATTGGAATAATGTTCAAAACAGAAGAACATGAAATTTTTCCATCGAACCGCACCATTCTAATAATATCTCAGCGATGGAAAAGTGACAGGACGGATCGGCTTTCTCAATGCTTGTATGAGTTGAGTCTTTTGCATTGTCATTTGCATCATATAGTCAAATATTCCTAAACTCAGTAAGCCAAGAAATAACTCTTTGAATCAATCACATAATACTGTGTAATCATTGCAGCTGTTCAAATAATTGAAGAGCTGGATAGTCTTATAGACTGATAAAGTAACCTACAAACAAGTCTTTAAACGTTGTTGCCGACCATCTGTAAATTAAATCCATTTGCATCCTGTCCGTAACTGTCCATTACGGATGGTGGCTGTCCATAAGAACATGGTCAGGGGCTGGCTTTGGAACTCTTTAACCACTTGACTGCCAGGCCAATTCTGACATTTCTCTCATATATGTAAAAATGGGTATTTTTTTTTGCTAGAAATTTACTTAGAACCGCCAAACATTAGATATTTATTCTTTTAACCACTAGCCGAGCGCACTACAGCCAAATGATGACACTCTCTGTGATTTTTGTGGACTCAGCTGATCACAGATCGGGGTAAAGGACCAATCATAGCTCTTTGCCATCTGATCAGCTGTGTCCAATCACAGCTGATCAGTGGCGGTGCGTCCATAAGGGTGCACGGGTGCCGCCCCCTCTCTCCAGCCACCCTTCTATGCCCAATAGATAGATTCATGCATTGCATTAAATCTATCCATGGCTGCCGCTACCGACCCCTATTCAGGCGTCCGGCCCCTTTTCGGGCGCCTGAATTACAGCGGTGGGGTATTTTTTTTAAAGCACCTGATTAGAGCCATAGGCTCTAATAGGCATCAAAAAAGGTAAACAGCGAGCGCCATGCTTGGCGCTCGCAGTTTGCTCAACTGTGTTAGGAAAGCAAATGAATATTCGCTTTCCTAACACTGAACCGCCTCTCCGCCAATCAGGTGCTCAGGTCTGTTACCCATCACCTGATTAGCTGAAGCGTCAGGCGCCGCTATTGGATGCCTATCAGGAGGGGAGGACAGGAGATGAGGACGGCAGGAGGCGCATGAAGGACCCCGCTCGTCACCGACACCTGCTGCCCCACCAAGACAGGGTAAGTGCCAGGCAGATGGCAAGTGGGCGGGGGTCACAATGGCGGCATTCAAGGGCACACTGGCAGCATTTGAGGGGCACACTGGCAGCATTTGATGGACACACTGGCAGCATTTGATGGGCACAGTGGCAGAATTTGGCACAGTGGCTGCGTTTGATGGGCACAGTGGCAGCATTTAATGGCACAGTGGCTGCAATTGATGGCACAGTGGCTGCAATTGATGGACACAGTGGCTGCGTTTGATGTTTTTTTTTTTTCAATTTTTTTGCGCCCCTCCCAAAACTTTTGAGTACCAGCCGCCACCGCAGCTGATCACGTTATAAACACACTTGCTGGTTATCGGCATTCCTTTTCTCACGCTGTCTCAGCATGAGGAGAGGAGAGCCCTTAACTGGCTTGTGTGAAAGGTGACATCTACATTGATAATCAGGGCACTGATTATCAGTGTCCTGATTATCAGTGCAGCCCCAAAAGTGCCCATCAGTGCTACCTATCCATGCCAATCAGTCAGTGTTGCCAACCTACCAGATTAAAATTTACTGGCACAGCCACATTTTTACTGCCATTTCCAAAAGTTTACAAAATTACACTTTTAAGTGCAGTTTTCAGTATTTAGGGTACAAACTCTATGGTCACTATGCGTCAATAGATAGTCAGATATCCCTTCCTGGTTCTTGTAGAGGACCCCCTGATGATATGTTCCAGTGTACACACATTATCAGGGGGCCGGCTACAAGAACCCAGAAGGGACAGCTGACCCCTGATGATGCAGTGGCAGATCTCTGCAGGACTTACTGGATGTGTATGTATTTTGAGGATAACCCAGTGAACAAGGTAAGAAGGGATTGAAGAACTGCAATTCTTTACATTTGGGCCTCTTTCACAAAGCCATAGAGATGCGGCAAGATGTCAAATGTGGATTAACATTCAATACTGATGTCAGACACTTTACAGTTATTATATTATTATTATACAGGATTTATATAGTGCCAACAGTTTGTGCAAGCACTTTACATTGTTAGGGCAAACAGTACAGTCAAAATACAATTCAATACAGAAAGAATCAGAGGGCCCTGCTCATTAGAGCTTACAATCTCGAAGGGAGGGCCAAGTGATAACAAGAGGTAATGGGGGATGAGCTGATGAAGAAAATGAATGTACGGTTGTTAGGTGGAGGCAGGATAGGCTTCTCTGAAGAGAAAAGTTTTCAGGGATCACCTAAAAGTGGATAGAGTTGGAGATAGCCAGACATATTGGGGTAGGGAATTCGCCCATCCCTAATCGGGAGGTCAATTTGGTTGGTATCTTGAGACTAGGTTAGTGATGTAGCTGGGGGGCAGAGTTGTGGATGGCTTTGCAAGTTATTATTAGAATTTTGAATTTCATTTGTTGGGTTAGTGGCAGCCAATGGAGGGATTGGCAGAGAGGGGTAGCAGACGCTAAGTGGTTTGTAAGGTGGATGTGTCTGGCAGCAGCATTCATGATGGACTGAAGAGGGGATAACCTATTTAACTACTTGCCTACCAGGCCAATTCTGACATTTCTCTCCTACATGTAAAATCATCATTTTTTGCTATAAAATTACACAGAACCCCCAAACATTATATATGGTTTTTTTTAGCAGAGACCCATGAGAATAAAATTGTGGTCGTTGCAACTTTTTATCTTGCACAGTATTTTTCAAACGTAATTTTAAACGTACATTTCAAGTGGTAATTTTTCAAACGTGTTTTTTTGCATTAAAAAAAAAAAATAAAGTTAGCCCAATTTTTTTGCAACATGTGAAAGATGATGTTACACCGAGTAAATAGATACCTAACATGTCACGCTTCAAAATTGCACATGCTCGTCGAATGGCGCCAAACTTCGGTACTTAAAAATCCCCATAGGCAATGCTTTACATTTTTTTACTAGTTACATGTTTTGAGTTACAGAGGAGGTCTGGGGCTAGAATTACTGCTCTCGCTCTAACGCTCGCAGCAACATTTTATTGTTAATTTTACACTTTCTTTTTACGACTTTTATTTTGATCACTTTTATTCCTATTACAAGGAATGTTTACATCCCTTGTAATAGGAAAAAGCATGACTGGTCCTCTTTACAGTGAGATCTGGGGTCAATAAGTCCCCAGATCTCACCTCTAGGCTGGGAAGCCTGAAATAAAAAAGAAACAAAAATTAAAAACAACCTCAGCTTCCCAGCCGAGGCGGCGGCTTTTTTTCAAATGCATCGCCCGGCCTCCGAACGATCATAGAGACTCCGGGGACCATCTGCTCCACCGGAAATCTCTATTGTTAGCATCCGGCGCGAGCAGTTCCCTTCTCCGACTCACCGATGGCAGGGGTGAGTCAGTAGAAGCACCAGAGGGCAGCGAGAGGGGGTGAATGTCCCCTCTCGCCTCCTGTAAAAACGATCCAGTGGCTGAACAGCTGCTATGATCATTCTTATGGTGTAGGGAAATGCCGGCGCTAAAAGAAGATATCTGAATGATGTCTGTAGCTGCAGGCATCATTCAGATATCACCGCTCAAACCCGACTATGGGAGAAGAGAAGGGTTGAAGTGACAAAGGTTTCTACAGGTGATTGTAAAGTGATTGGAGGGAAATGTGGTGGAAGACAGGGAGAGAG
This sequence comes from Lithobates septentrionalis, assembly GCA_037952835.1. Classification (NCBI taxonomy): domain Eukaryota; kingdom Metazoa; phylum Chordata; class Amphibia; order Anura; family Ranidae; genus Lithobates; species Lithobates septentrionalis. The sequence continues at coordinate 1,101,781 of JBBDGP010001886.1, read as the reverse complement.
TGAAACTACAGTGCATTAATAAATGCTGCCCAAATGCCACTTCTGGTTTTGTACACAGTGAACATTTCAAGAATGCTATAGGCACATTTTTGATGCATGGCAATTGATTTCAATGGAGGTAGCAATAGAGAAAGTGTCATACCCTAAAATTCTTGACAAAATGTTACCATACTGTTCCATCTGATTGCTCTAGTTTTAATTGCCTAGCGTGTTGGCAGGTGGTATAGGGGGCATTAAAAATGTGGCTAAAAATGTTTGCTTTTAATGCATCTCTGTGAAAGAATCCTAGCAGTTGCACTTTCTGTTTACAAATGTTTTTATTAGGTATTTCAAAAAAGAGAACCTATACAAACAGTACACCTTGGTAGGCATACTTATCTAGATAGCTACATCATCAGATCACCTGACACCTACATAGTGAAAGGCATAATATCACATATAGTAAATAACACATGAAAATACACAGATGCCACACATTTACTTATTTGTGGAGTTGGAAAATATTAACGTTGATTAACCATTGATGTGGAAAGCTTATTCTTATTTACTTTGAATATTCAAGAACATGCAAAAGAAATAAGTGAACAGGAATGTTCCTTTCACATGATCGAATAATTAAAGTCAATACTCACTGATCTATAGTATTCATTAACCACTTAGGGACAAACATAGATCTATATTCAGACAAAAAAAGTTAAGGAAAAGCCCAAAAAATGTGAAAAACAAAACAAAAATAAGAAAACAAAAAAAATGGGCAGACTCCAAGGACTAATCTGGCTTTTTTCTGCCATCCCCATTGTGTTTTAAACCAGCACAAGGATAGCGGCTATTCATCCCGCCACTTTTCCATGTTTCTATGTCCCCATTGTTTTTTAAACCAGCACAAGGATAGCGGCAATTCATCCCAATGCTGTTTTTAAATGCCCCCCAGTCTCAGCAGCTCCTGTGGGTGGGAGTTCAGGCTAGAACCATCAGCTGTCTGTGACAGCTGGATTCCAGTTTTACGTCCAGGGGGCTGAAACAATCAACTCATGGGCTTCCGATACTTCTACAGGTTGCTCCATAGGAGGACATTGTTAAAGGGAAAGTATACAGAGTGCTTACTCATTGTGTTTACATCTAGATTTTAATGACATTGCAAATGATCATGCCACTCCCGTTCAGCAGTAGATCACTGCTATTCTGATCAATTGCTGGCAGCCAGCAGAAGATCACTATTAGAAATGATCTGCTGCTGCACAGCTGCATAGAGGGGTCTAAATCTTTTACTACTGTATGTTTTGCCACAAAAAAAAAAAACAACCAAGGAAATAAAAATAAAAATAAAACATATGTATCCAAACTGGCTACCAAGATAAAGCTCTATCTGACCTCCCAAAAAATGTATAACACGTTAAGGTAGACTTTAAATGCTTAAAGGTAAAAGGTGGGCCTGAGACATCGGCAAAGCTGAAAAATTAAATAATATTGCCAGATCTGCACTACAGTGCTAATACCAACAAAATGCATGTAAACCAAATGTGCGATATCTCACACGATGGAAAAAAACTAAAAGCGGCTTTGCTAAAAGTCACCCCTAACTAGTGAAAAAGTTGAAGATGATACATTTCACCCAACAAGCCCAGCGCTCAAAATCCCAAATGATTCCTTTTTTTGTATTCCTGGTTATTGGCAGTTTAGACACCCATGAATTTTAAAAACATCTTGCCAATGTTCAGAGGAGTCCATGGAAATCGTACCGGCCTTACATTTGTTTTTTTTGTTTTTTTGGGGGAATGTAAATTTAAAAAAATAAAAATGTAATTGAAATAATGTTTAAAACATAAGAACATGAAATATTTCCATCAAACCGCACCATTCTAATAATATTTCAACGATGGAAAAGTGACAGGACGGATCGGCTTTCTCAATGCTTGTATGAGTTGAGTCTTTTGCATTGTCATTTGCATCATATAGTCAAATATTCCTAAACTTAGTAAGCCAAAAAATAACTCTTTGGATGAATCACATACTACTGTATACAGTGGGGGCGGAAAGTATTCAGACCCCCTTAAATTTTTCACTCTTTGTTATATTGCAGCCATTTGCTAAAATCATTTAAGTTCATTTTTTTCCTCATTAATGTACACACAGCACCCCATATTGAAAGAAAAACACAGAATTGTTGACATTTTTGCAGATTTATTAAAAAAGAAAAACTGAAATATCACATGGTCCTAAGTATTCAGATCCTTTGCTCAGTATTTAGTAGAAGCACCCTTTTGATCTAATACAGCCATGAGTCTTTTGGGGAAAGATGCAACAAGTTTTTCACACCTGGATTTGGGATTCCTCTGCCATTCCTCCTTGTAGATCCTCTCCAGTTCTGTCAGGTTGGATGGTAAACGTTGGTGGACAGCCATTTTTAGGTCTCTCCAGAGATGCTCAATTGGGTTTAAGTCTTGTTGGAAGGTGAACCTTCGGCCCAGTCTGAGGTCCTGAGCACTCTGAAGAAGGTTTTCATCCAGGATATCCCTGTACTTGGCCGCATTCATCTTTCCCTTGATTGCAACCAGTCGTCCTGTCCCTGCAGCTGAAAAACACCCCCACAGCATGATGCTGCCACCACCATGGTTCATTGTTGGGACTGTATTCAGGGCCGGTGCTACCACTAGGCAAACTAGGCGGCCGCCTAGGGCGCCCTGCTGCCTAGGGGGCGCCCGGCCACTGGTTTTCCTACTCTCTTCTCTCTGCAGCAAGCAACTAAGTCTCAGCATCAGCAGGCAGCCGCAGCTCCGTTCACACATAGTGTCAGAGGTGCAGCAGTGGTGGAGGACTGTGTCTGTGTTCCGAATCCCACAGCAAGCAAACATTCATTGATGGGCGCTGGTGAGGCTACATTTGATGGGCGCTGGTGAGGATGCATTTGATGGGCACTGGTGAGGCTGCATTTGATGGGCGCTTTATTAAAAAGGTGGGATTTACATGGGCAGGGAAAAGGGGGTGGAGTCACCCGGGGGGGGGGGGCGGCAAAATGAGGTTTCGCCTAGGGTGTCAGAAATCCTTGCACCAGCCCTGACTGTATTGGACAGGTGATGAGCAGTGCCCCTCTTTTTCTCCACACATACTGCTTATAATTAAGGCCAAAAAGTTCTCATCAGACCAAAGAATCTTATTTCTCACCATCTTGGAGTCCTTCAGGTGTTTTTTTAGCAAACACCATGCAGGCTTTCATGTGTCTTGCACTGAGGAGAGGCTTCTGTCGGGCCACTCTCCCATAAAGCCCCGACTGGTGGAGGGCTGCAGTGATGGTTGACTTTCTACAACTTTCTCCTATCTCCCGACTGCATCTCTGGAGCTCAGCCACAGTGATCTTTGGGTTCTTCTTTACCTCTCTCACCAAGGCTCTTCTCCCCCGATAGCTCAGTTCAGCCGGACGGCCAGATCTAGGAAGGGTTCTGGTCGTCCCAAACATCTTCCATTTAAAGATTATGGAGGCCACTGTGCTCTTAGGAACCTTAAGCTTTTTGTAACCTTGGCCAGATCTGTGCCTTGCTACAATTCTGTCTCTGAGCTCTAGAGGCAGTTCCTTTGACTTCATGATTCTCATTTGCTCTGACATGCCCTGTGAGCTGTAAGGTCTTATATAGACAGGTGTGTGGCTTTCCTAATCAAGTCCAATCAGTATAATCAAACACAGCTGGACTCAAATGAAGGTGTAGAACCATCTCAAGGATGATCAGAAGAAATGGACAGCACCTGAGTTAAATATATGAGTGTCACAGCAAAGGGCCTGAATACTTAGGACCATGTGATATTTCAGTTTTTCTTTTTTAATAAATCTGCAAAAATGTCAACAATTCTGTGTTTTTCTGTCAATATGGGGTGCTGTGTGTACATTAATGAGGAAAAAAAATTAATTTAAATGATTTTAACAAATTGCTGCAATATAACAAAGAGTAAAAAAATTAAGGGGGTCTGAATACTTTCCGTCCCCACTGTACTCATTTTAGCCGTTCAAATAATTGAAGAGCTGGATAGTTATATAGACTGATAAAGTAACCTACAAACAAGTCTTTAACAGGGTTGCCAACCATCTGTAAATTTACATCCTGTCCGTAAATGTCTGTTACGGATGGTGGCTGTCCATAAGAACATGGTCAAGGGCTGGTTTTGGATCTATATATAAAATGGGAGTCGTTGCAACTTTTTATCTTGCACGGTATTTGCTCAGAAATTTTTGAAAGATGATGTTACGCCAAGTAAACAGATACCTAACATGTCACGTTTCAAAATTGCACACGCTAGTGGAATGGCGCCAAACTTCGGTACTTAAAAATCCTCATAGGCAACGCTTTAAAATTTTTTACTGATTACATGTTTTGAGTTACAGAGGAGGTCTGGGGCTAGAATTATTGCTTTCGCTCTCTCAGTGATTAGTGTCATGGTTATGCAATAGAGTTTTCTCTGTCAGCTTACCTGTCTCCATGTGTTCATCTCTAGAGACCAGCTGCCTCTCACCTGACTGGTTTTATAACCTCTCCTCTAAGCATGGCCCCACCCCAGGCCCTATCAGGGAACCCTATATTAACCTGTGCACTGCAAGCCAGCAGTGCTGATCAACCATTGTGTGTTAGCCTCCGTGTGTACTTGCTGTGTTTCCTATGTGTCATGAAAGGCGTCCTGTTAGCACAGCCGTCGGCGGAAGATCGGTTAACAGAACCATTGTTGATAGAGCCAGGGGACGCGTGCGGAGGCGCATTGGCGCGAACGGACGCATGCTGGTGCACGCTAGTATGAACGGGTGTACGCGGGTGCACGATGGTACGAACGGGCACGTACGATCGGTACACGGGCGTGCACGAGTGCGCGCGGATGCCCGCAGACATGCAGTGTGACAGCGTTTGGTGCCATTAGGCCTATTTAAAGGAGCCTGTCAGCATGCTTCCTTGCTGTCTGGTCTACAGCGTTCCCTGTGACCCCTAAGCTACCTGAATACCTGCCTACCTGCTTCCTGTTTACCCGGCCTGCTCCTGACTACTCCTGTTTGCTGCCAGTCCCTGACCCCGGCTTGTTTGACTATTCTCCTGCCTCTTCCTACGGTTATCCACTACCTGCCTGTTGCCAACCCGGACTGTATCCTGACTACTCTTCTGCCTCTGTTTGGTACCTGCTTGCCCGCCAGTGTTGACCCAGCCTGTCTGATTCTGCTTGTGCTCCAGCTGAACTACAGAACACCTCCCTGCTGCCTGCTGTTCTGGAGTTCCTGCCTGCTACAGTGCTTCTCCTCACAGTCAGTGGTTCCAGTGTTCCTGCCAGTGTTCCGGTGCATCTTCTTACAGTCTGCTGTTCCAGTGCTCCAGTTGGACTACAGAACACCTGCCACCTGCCAGGCACTTGTGGCCCCCTGTGCTCTCGAGTCCCTGTTTCCTCTATCAGGGGTTCTTGAGCCAGAGGCACACGAGAGGCCACTCCCTGCACACTGGGCTCCGCCATCAGGTACGTGACACTACGTCTGATTCCTGTTACCGACTTTTGCCTGTTCTCGACACTCCCTGTCTGCTTGTTACCCTGACCTTTGGTGTGTTATGTTTATCCTTGTCTGCTAGTTGCCCTGACCTTTGGCTTACCCCTTACTTCCCTGTCGTTCCAGCCTGCTGCCTCCTTCCTCTTCTCCTGTAAGTCTACGGTGAGCGTGAGCTGTGAGACCCTGGAGCCAGACTACAGCGCAGTTGACCCTCACCACTAGAGGCTCTGGTGAACACCTGCTGGCTCTTAGACTCCGCGCCCTGGGGAATCTATGCTCTAGCTCCCACTGGGATCCATGTTAGTTATCCTATAGACCTGCTTCCTGAACCTTCCAGGATTCAATCCGCAACAGTCAGTCCTAGGGTCCACTACCTTAGCGGTGCACTTCTGACCCCTACATGGTCTCAGGTGACCTGACAATTAGTTCTGCGACAAGCAGATGATGGGGAGACACGTGGACTTTCATCGGTTTCCATATCTCCACGACGTCTCAGTGGAGAGTTAGCTGAAGGTCTGCGGCGGCATTGTCTACTTCTTTGTGACCTCGAGGTGTCACCAGGCTGGGTAGAGATCCAGGGCTCTGATTGCAGGAACGCCAAAAAAGCCAATGAGGCATGTCAAGGTGTTGTTGGGCATATTGTAACCAGACTTTTTTTGTGGAACTTGTGCAGTAAAGGCTTCTTTCTGGCAACTTAACCATGCAGCTCTTTTTTGTTCAGTATCATTGTATTATGCTCCCTAAAAGCAACCACACCATCTTTTTCTAGAGCAGCCTGTATTTCTCCTGAGGTTACCTGTGGGGTTTTCTTTGTATCACAAACAATTCCTAGGGCAGTTGTGGCTCAAATCATTCTTGGTCTTCCTGACCTTGGCTTGGTATTAAGAGATCCCCACATTTTCCACTTCTTATTAAACAATTGAACAGTACAGACTGGCATATTCAAGGCTTTGCATATCTTTTTTTATCCCTTTTCATCTTTGTGAAGTTTAATTACCTTGTTACGCAGGTTTTTTGACTGTTCTTTTCTGCTCCCCATGGCTTAGTATCTAGCCTGCTTAGTGCATTCATGTGAGAGCTAAGAAACTCATCGACTATTTATACACACACTAATTGCAATTTCAAAAGCCACAAATGTGGGAAATGAACCTTTTAATTGCCATTTTAACCTGTGTGTGCCACCTTCTGTGTCTGTACCAAAGCCAAACATTCCAGGGTATGTAAACTTTTCATCAGGGCCATTTGGGTGATTTCTGTTATCATTATGATTTTAAAAGGAGCCCAAAAACTATGTGATAATAAATGGCTTCATGTGATCACTATCCTTGAATAAAAGACTTTGCATGATTTGTCATATTTTCAATACAAAAGCCAAAATTTCACAATTTCTGGCAGGGTATGCAAACTTTTGAGCACAACTGTATATAGGTGTTGAACATTTGGGTGCAGTGTAATTTTTTATAGGTATGCACATTTGTCAAAGAGTTATGCTGACACTGCGTATAAATTTATTTTTTAATTAAAGAATTAATTTTCATTTTGGAATAATGTGTATATTTTTATAATCATTAACCAGTTCAGATCTGTGCTATAGCCGAATGATGGCTACAGCGCGGATCTACATTGCCGGGACTACGTCTATTGACGTCCTCCCCTTTCCTCACTCCCTGCGTGCTCTCATGAGTGCGCATCAGGGAAAATCTGTGTTGGCCATGTGCCTTGGACACAGCCAATCACAGATCGCTGTAAATGGCCAATCACAGCGGCCGTTTACAGCGCGATCGGCGTGGCCAATGGGTGATGATCTCAAATGTAATCATATGAGATCATCTCTCCCTCCTCACACAGAAACCGAATGTGAGGAGGGAGAGCTTCTGTGAAGAATCGTGAGTGCTAAAAAACACACAGTGTGCCCAAACAGTGCCCAATCAGTGCCAATCAGTACCACAGTTACAATTAACATCTATAGCTAGTATCATCTGTGCCCAGCTGTTCCCATCTGTGCCTGTCTGTGCCCATCTGTGCCCGTCTGTGCAATCAGTGCCCATCTGTGCCACCTTATCAGTGCCCATCTGTGCCACCTCAGTGCCACCTAATCAGTGCATATCTGTGCCCATCTGTGCCGCCTCATTAGTGCACATCTGTGCAATCAATCAGTGCACATCTGTGCTGCTTCATCGGTGCCCATCTGTGCCACCTCATCAGTGCCTATCTGTGCCACCTCATTAGTGCATATCTGTGCCAACTCATCAGTGCCCAACTGTGCCGCCTCATCAGTGCACATCTGTGCAATCAATCAGAGCAAATCTGTGCTGCCTCATTAGTGCACATCTGTGCCGCCTCATCAGTGCACATCTGTGCGATCAGTGCCCATCTGTGCCATCTCATCAGTGCACATCTGTGCCACCAATCAGTGCACATCAGTACTCATCAGTGACACCTCATCAGTGCCCATCAGTGCAGTCTTAGCACACACCTGTGTGGTCTCATCACGACCAGGAACCATGTCCAAAAGATGCTTTTCCTCGGAGGAGGCATACCAAACACTTTCCACCACCGACGAGAGCAATGAGGAGCTCTCTTTTTCGGATTCCCTTTCAAATTTGGATTCTGAGTCTGACGTAAATTATGAGCCAGTCCTCAGTAGTGGAACACTGACAGACTCAGAGGAGGAAGATATTTGGCCCGCCAAATGAAGGCGTTCTGGTGAGGAGGCAGTGGCATCCATTAGCACCGCAGTACCTTGGCAAGAAAGGCCAAGTACCAGTGTGGTGTCACCTCAGCCAGAAAGGGTTAGGACCCATGCCAGCCTTCCCTATGCCCTTCAGAACCCCTTGTGGCTTCCTTCTAATTCAGGAGAAGCTAACGTGCCCCCTTTCACTGCCCAGCCAGGAGTCTAGGTGGACATGGATAATTTTACCCCAATCAATTTTTTAAATGTAATTTTTACGTGTTACATGTTAGCGTCAATTGTGGCCCAGTGCAACCTGTATGCACAGCAATTTATTTGGAAAAATCCAGCATCATATTATGCCCTACAAGTGGAGAGACCTAACAGTAGAGGAATTATAGGTTTTTTGGGGCCTCACATTTAATATGGGACTCACCAAAAAAAATCAGTTGCGTTCCTATTGGTCAACCCATCCCATCGACCACATGCCACTCTTCTCCGCGGTAATGCCCAGAACCAGGTATCTGATGATCATGAGGTTCCTACATTTCAGTGACAATACCCAGTGCCCTTCCCGAAATGACCCAAATTATGACAGGCTTTACAAAATTCTGCCAATACTAAATTATTTTTCAGAAATATTCCCCCCAGTTGTTTACCCCGGACCAACATATATGTGTGGATGCGTCCCTTGTTAAATTTAGCAGCAGGCTTAAAATTAAGCAATTTATCCCCAGCAAAAGGGCCCGCTATGGGGTGAAGGTGTACAAATTATGTGACCGAGCCACAGGGTACACATATTCCTTCATAGTGTACGAAGGGAAGGACACCCAACTGCAGCCCCCCTAATTGCCTTGACTACTTGGGATACAGCGAGAAAGTTGTTTGGGACCTCATATACCCCCTACTGGAGAAAGGCTACCATCTATACGTAGACAACTTCTACACATCTCTGCCCCTGTTCCACAACCTTCACCGGAAGAAGACACCACCATGTGGCACCGTAAAAAATAACTGGTAGGGCTTTCCTCAAAGTCTTGTCAAAAAGAAGTTGAGAAAAGGAGAAACGGCAAGTCTGCGAAACAAGGAGATTCTGGCAGTGAAGTGGAGGGACAGAAGGTATGTCTACATGTTGTCTTCGACCCACAATAACACCTACGTGGAAATCCCCAGAAGGAATGGCCCCATCCAAAAACCAACATGCATCCATGAATACAATTTGTTTATGGGGGGAGTCGACTTAACGACCAAATGCTCGAACCATACCTTGCCACAAGACGGACATACCATTGGTATAAAAAAAGTAGCAATTTATTTTTTTCAATTGGCCATATTCAATTCCTATATCATTTACCACAACTCCACCCAAAACCCCCAACCCTTCCTTGGCTACCAGGAGGAAATTTACACTGCCCTTATATTCCTGAACAGCCCAGCAGAAAACATCCGATCAGATGTTCTTAGTCGACTCTCCGAACGCCACTTTCCCAATAAAATCCCTCCCAAACCAACAGGCCAAATACGTCAAAAAGATGTAGGGTATGTTCCAGTGGAGGAGTCAGAAGAGACACATCTTATTACTGTGCACAATGTCCTTCCCAACCAGGCCTCTGCATAGGTGAATGTTTTCGCCATTACCATACTTCAATAAATTATTAGTGAAGTATGGTAAACATAATCCTCAGTTCCTGCCTTCACACACCTTCACACCCCTTATGCCACTGCCTGCTCTGTAACTGACCCTGGCTTGTTATTCGACCACGCTTCTGCCTGCCGATTCTGTACATACCGCTGCCTTATCTGGAACTGACCCTGGACTGTTATTCTACCATGTCTCTGCCTACCGATTCTGTACATACCTCTGCCTGATCTGGAACTGACCCTGGACTGTTATTGGACCATGCTTCTGCTTAATGATTCTGTACATACCTCTGCCTGATCTGGAACTGACCTTGGACTGTTTTACCATGTTATTTGCCTGCCTCTTGGACTGATCTTGTACCCTGCAACTGGACTAGTGGGATTCAACACAGTCTCACATATGTGAGGGGCTCCAGAATAGTTTTTCTGGATGAAGAAAAAAATTTTCTTTGTTTTCTCACTCCTAGATTAGGGTCTGGAGACTCAGAGGCTTCAAAGAGATTTGGGTGGGAGAAGCCTCTACCCCTGTCCCCATTCTGTCCTGAACGAGGCCCTACTTCTGCCTGCTGCCTGTAAGATTTAGTGCCGTCATGCCTCTGTCTGTCGCACTGTCCACAGCACATGGACCATTTTCCTGCCTACTACCAGAACCAATATTTTTAGCACTGCTGACAATATCTCTGCCTGCACTGACCCTGTATATGGACAGTATTCCTGCCTGCTGCCTGAAAAATTGTGTTCGCTGTTGCTAACCAAGTCCCTGCCTGCTGCCTGGACCAGTGCTATCCTCCTGAGGACAACTGCGCTACTAAAACCACAGGTAATCTTTTGTTTACCTTTTGCTCAGCATAATGTATTTTGGGGTGTAATTCTTGGTATGTGCATGCTATGTGTCCCTGGAACACCTGACGGTGTTATTTGCATTTTGGATCTCTGTATGTGGCCAGGCTGTGTAAAGGTCTCACACATGTGGTATTGCCATACTCAGGAGTGGCAGAATGTATTTTGGTGTGTAATTTTTTTCTATGTAAATGCTATGTGTTGGAAATATTTTATAAACGGAAAACTTTGTGTAAAAAAAAAAAGGGTTTTCATTTTTTTCCACATTTTTCAAAAACTTCTGGAAAAAAATGAACCATTCAAAAGACTCATTATGCCTCATAGATTATTTGTTGGGGTGTTAGCTTTCCAAAATGGGGTCATTTTCTGGGCATTGCCATTGTCCTTGTGCTCCAGGGCCTTCAAAAGTGTAATAGGTGGCTGAGAAATGAAATGTGTAATTTATGTTCCTAGAACGCCTGAAGGTGCTACTCCAATGTTAGGCCTTTGTATGTGGTCAGGCTGTGTAAAAGTCTCACACATGTGGTATCGTTATACTCAGGAGGAGTAGCAGAATGTATTTTGGGGTGTTATTTTTGCTATGGAAATGCTATGTGTTGGAAATGGTCAACTTTGTGTAAAAAAAAAAAGAGTTTTCATTTTTTTACACATTTTCCAAAAACGTCTGGAAAAAAATGAATCGTACAAAAGACTCATTATGCTTCATATATTATACGTTGGGGTGTTAGCTTTCCAAAATGGGGTCATTTTGTGGGTGTTTCCATTGCCCTGGTGCTCCAGGGCCTTCAAAAGTGTAATGAGATGTGTAATTTATGCTCTTAAAACGCATGAAGGTGCTACTTCAATGTTAGGCCTCTGTATGTGGTCAGGCTGTCTAAAAGTCTCACACATGTGGTATCGTTACACTCAGGAGGAGTAGCAGAATGTATTTTGGGGTGTTATTTTTGCTATGTACATGCTATGTGTTGGAAATATCTTATAAACGTACAACTTTGTGTAAAAAAAATGCGTTTTCATTTTTTTTCCACATTTTCCAAAAACTTCTGAAAAAAAATGTACTGTTCAAAAGACTCATTATGCCTCTTAGATTATACATTGGGGTGCTAGCTTTCTAAAATTTTATAATTTTTGTGAGTATTTCCATTGTCCTGGTGCTCTAGGGCCTTCAAAAGTGTAATAGGTAGTCAACAAGTTAGATGGGTAATTTATGCTGATGGTGCTCCCTGCATGTTGGGCCTCTGTATGTGGCCAGGTAGTGAAAAAGTCCCACACATGTGGTATCGTAATACTCAGGAGGAGTAGCAGAATGTATTTTGGGGTGTCATTTGTGGTATGCACATTCCATGTGAGAGAAATAAGCTATTACAATGACAATTTTGTGAAAAAAAATAATAAAATCTTAATTTTGCAAAGAATTGTGGGAAAAAAGTGACAACTTGAAATAACTCACCATGCCTCTTACGAAATATCCTGGAATGTCTACTTTCCAAAAAGGGGTCGTTTGGGGGGCATTTGTACTTTCCTGGCTTGTTAGGGTCTCAAGAAATGAGATGAGGCCTCAGTACATCAGATCATTTATGATTTTTTTATGATTTGCACCATAGCTTGTAGACTCTATAAATTTCACACAGACCACATAATATCCACTAATTTGGGTTATTTTTACCAAAGACATGTAGCAGTATAAATTGTGGCCAACATTTATTAAGAAAAATTGCTAATTTGCAAAATTTCATCACAGAAACAAAGAATAATGCATTTTTTTTTCTAAATTTTCGGTCTTTTTTCATTTATAGTGCAAAAAATAAAAAACCCAGAGGTGATCAAATACCACCAAATGAAAGCTCTATTTGTATGAAAAAAGGACAAACAAATCATTTGGGTACAGTGTTGCATGACTGAGTAATTGTCATTCAAAGTGTGAGAGCACTGAAAGCTGAAAATTGGTCTGGGCAGGAGGGGGGTTTAAGTGCCCAGTAAGCAAGTGGTTAATGTATTTTATTATTTTTTTAATGTTTATATTAATTTATTTTATTATTTTACTTTTACATCGCTAATTCATTTTTGTATTGATGATTGGGCATCGGTGATTTCTGAGTAAAAAAGGGTTAACAAACGACTCCATAACACAAGCAATGAATGACAAACAGTAAAATCAGTTCATAGTTATTTGTCTGTACAAGCTCCGATGTAGTGAATCGTAGTTTGCATATGTATATTTTCCAAGTCACTTCACAGACAACATCATAAAAAAATAATATAAGTTTTCTTGTATTGAAAGCACTAGTTGGTGAAGGTGATGGCCACTATTTGGGAAACAAATCTTATCTTACAGTATTTGAGTATTGCGGTTGCAGGGGTTGTGTGTGTAATAGGGCTAATGATAAACTCCTTTATAGTTGGTGTCAACATTATGGACTGGCTGCAGAGGAGACCCATTTCTGCTACTGACAAAATTCTCACCACTTTAGGGACTTCTAGAATTGTGCTTCAAATAGCTTCTTTCTCTTATGGAATCATGACCACTTTCTTCAAGGGTTACCTGAACGCATCCCCCATACGCTACGCCGTTGATGTGGCTGAGGTCTTTAGTACTCAGTTCAATTTTTGTCTGACTACCCTCCTCTCCGTTGTCTTCTGCTTGAAGGTCTCCAATTTCCACACAGACTTCCTGCGGCAAATCAAGAGGTTCGTCTTGCAGAGAGTCATCCATTTTATTATCATTTCTTTGCTATTTTCTGTTTGTTATGCTTCCATTCAAACATGGGAAGATGACTTTGTTACTTCAATATATACAACATGCAATACAACAACAGAAGGTACTGAAGGGTTCACAGTGAACGTCCCCTTTCTTTTAATATTTGTGTTAGGAAACACGTTGCCTTTTCTTGTATATTGTTTTGCATCAACTTTTCTTGTGGTCTCTTTGTGCCATCACATTTACAAGATAAGAGCCAATGGTAACCTAACAATTCAAATGGACACTTATTATACAGTTATAAAGTTTATGGCTATATCTTTTCTGTATTATACTGTAGTATACATAGTGTTGCAGTTCAAGTCATTATATATTATTATTATTTTCACCAAGTGGACAGTTTATTGTTATATGCAATTGTGGATGCTATTCCAGTTCTGCAGTCCATCTATCTGATTTGGGCAACAGCCAAGCTGAGAAATAGGATAAACAAGGTTCTCCAAAGAATGGCCAAGTGCTTGCATAATAGAAAAGGTTCTAAACCCAAATTCAAACAATAGCTCAAGTAATACTGGACAATGCACAACATGTTTTAATAACAGGGGCAATAACTTACAAAACAGAAAATCTAGAAGTTAGTGCACTATATCATCAAACATTTTTGGACACCTGACCATTTCATGGGTTTGTTGGACATCCTATCACAATCAAATTAATGAGTTCAAGTGTTTCCAGTGAATGCTACTGTTAATGCTACAACATACAAAGACATTGTAGACAATTGTGCTCTTCCACCCTTAACAGTAACAGTTTGAGGAAGACCTCTCTTTCTGTTCCACCATGACTGTACCCCTGTGTGCAAAGCCAGTTCCATAAAGTCATTGTTTGACCAGTTTACTGTTGGGGAACTCAAGTGGTCTGCACAGAGCCCTGACCTCAACCCTACTGAATACCTTTGGGATGAGTTGGAATGCTAACTTTGAGCCAGGTCTTCTCTAACATTAGTACATGACCTTTAAACTGCTCCTTTGCCTGAGTTGGAACACAATCCTACAAATCTCTATTCCTCCATGACTGTACCCCCGTGTACAAAGCCAGCTCCATAAAGTGTCCTAACCTCAAACCTACTAAACAAGTTTGGGATGACCTGGAATGCTGATTGTAAGTCAGGTCTTCTTTTCTAATATCAGTGCATAATCTCTAAAATGTTCCTTTGCCTGAGCTGAAACAAATTCCCAAAAATCTCATGAAAAGAATGGAGGTTGTTACAGCCACAAATCGGAAGCCAACATTATATTAAGGTCCTAGTTTTGGAATGAGATGACCTACAAGCTCATACAGGTTTGAAGGTCAGGAGTTCACAAACGTCTGTCTATACATTGTATTTTCATTTTTTTTTCTTTTTTTTTTTTTAAATAAAAACCTGTACCTAATGATACATTTTTCATGGTGCTGTACTTGTAATTAAATAAAATTGAGTTCCACTTTATATTAATTAGAACATATTCCTATGCAGGAGCTGCTGTTAATAGTTTTCACATACTTTGGAGAACAGTTGGCGTGCAGGGTTGAGTGGGGAAACCTGCTTCAGGTTTATTGCTATTAAAGGAAAAAAAATATTCCTGTCTGTGTTGCTGTTGAAAAGTTGTGCTAACTCCCTGTTTGTAGAAACTGCTGTTAGCCAGACAGTAAGTTAGGAGAAATCTTCCCAAAAGAACATACAGAGTAGAACAGGGGAGGGCTGAAACCCCATCTATTTAATTAATTAATTAATTATTTTTGCAATAAGAAGTGGATACAGACAAAAGAAAAGAAAGTCATACACTAATATGCATCCCCCAGTATATCAAATGCAACCAAAAAGGCATTGCAGACTTGGATTACATATATAAAGTAAGGCAACTGTGTGTAGCATAAGAATAAATAAATAGAAATGGAAAATAAGAACCTTAAGGCTTCATGTACACTGCTGCTGGTAAACGGACGTTCAGAGGCATTTGGATGCTTTTTTCAGCTGCCCCTGAACTCATCCAATGTTATCTTATGTGTACATGTACACAGGTTCATTTAATGTCATTTTTAGGAAGTTGAGTTTAGAAGTCATTTTTGGAAAGCAAAAAAATGAGTTCAGACGCTGAGTTTAGAGGCATTTCAAGTGCCAAACGCTTCTAAACACAAACGTGCCAAAAGGAGGCTAAAAGCAGCATGTAAACGTGACAAAATGGACGTTTTAAACGTGGGTTAATATCTGTCAAGTTAAATCTTTCAGGAGAGGTTGTATAAACATCCCGTGTACATTAAGCCTTAGGCTGGGTTCACACTGCTGCATGGAGCGGCTCACAGCAGGAGTCCGGTGCGTCCCTGTTCCCGGTCCGATTTCAGTACGAATTTTTGGCTGAATTCAGACCTGAAATAGACCAGAAGATGCACAGGGCTCCTGTGCAATTCGCTCCGCGGATGTGTGAACCAGCTCCATAGAGAGCCGGTGACGATCTCCTGACATGAAAATTGGTTGCGGGGAAACCCACATCCAAGTCACAAAAGTGTGAATCCAGCCGAAGAGTAGTTCCTGTTTCAGATCCATCATTTACTGTGATAAGACTTGTGAATGGATATGTGTAAGGAAAAGAAAAGAACAAATAAGGAATGTGACATGTTCTGTGCTATGATATAAATATATTGTGTAAATGATAAAGAGCATTTATATGTCTGGTTATCAATCACAGGTACATCTAAGATCAAAAAGCCAACAATACAATTTTCTTCCAGTATACTTCCATATACTGTTATGCCGCGTACACACGAGCGGACTTTATGGCAGACTTGGTCTAGCGGACTTTGACGGACTTTCCGACGAACTTTCCGAATGAACGGACTTGCCTACACACGATCAACCAAAGTCTGACGGATTCGTACGTGATGACGTACGACCGGACTAAAACAAGGAAGTTCATAGACAGTAGCCAATAGCTGCCCTAGCGTCGGTTTTTGTCCGTCGGACTAGCATACAGACGAGCGGACTTTTCGACCGGACTCAAGTCCGTCGGAAAGATTTGAAACATGTTTCACTTCTAGGTCCGTCCAACTTTTGGGGAAAAAAAGTTCGCTGGAGCCCACACACGATCGAATTGTCCGCCGGACCAAGTCTGGCGTAAAGTCCGCTCGTGTGCACGCAGCATTAGGAGTACAATAGAACTGCTAGCAATAGCTCAATGGGGCTTTTGAGGTGCTACACAATTACTGTAAACTCCAAAAGATAAAATATACTTCATTATACAGTATATTCTCAGTACATGTTACAAATATGCAAGCGTATACATTCCTTGTGTGCCCTAAACATGGACATAACATGTACAATATAAGTGACTATCCCCTCCATTAGAAGACCTTCCTACAGGTGTCCCATCCCATGCTATATTCAGGATGTATGTTAAAAAAGCAATGCGGCTCCAGATAAGCGGCAACCCGCGTAACAAACCAGACTTTAAAGGCTCAGCATAGGAGACAGTAGTGAATAAAAGAATAATTTTATTATATGATGTATGTCAAGTCATCCAGAGGTTTAGCCAAAAAAGATGAACCTTCGGACTACTTGATATACTCACTGTATATCCCTGTAAAGACACAGTCTTCAGAAAATTTTGAATTGTTTTGTAGTTTGTCCACAATTGGTTTATAAAAATTTGGTACTTGAGAGGCATAGGCGTGCGCACAGGGTGTGCCAGGTGTGCCTGTGCACACCATAATCACTCTGTGCTGCACAGATTCCCCTGTTGCTTGGCTGCAGTGAAAGGGATTGGGGAATCTCTGTCCTCAGTCTCTTTCTCTGTCTAAAAAAGCAACACATCAGGGGTCTATTTAGACCTCTGATATTTCACCAAAGCCCCCCAATGGGGCTCTTAAAAGATTGTAAAAAAAATGATAGAAAATGATTGGGGTGTACACCCTAATGCTTTAGGCTGAGCACACCTATGTTTGGAGGTAAGTTTGCTCTCAAGTATCTTAGTTGTTTGACTTCATTTGTTCAGATTTATTTTACAGTGTGATCTTTGACTAAATTCCTTAACCCTTTCGCTGTCAGGTCCTGCGCTCCACTTTCAAGCTCAAGTGGCCAGGCCATTTTTTGCAATTTTTCCATTGCTGTTTTATTTTTCCCTTACAGCTTTCAGAGTTTGTGAATGACCCCACAAACAATACATTTTCTGAAAGCATAGGACCAGTAGAATAAAAGGAAGGTGCTAATGACATTTTTTAAGGCCCCATGATATTTGTACAAGTGTTTATCAAAACAATATTTTCACAAAAATACACTAAAATCATTATTAGGGGATACATTCATGACAATTTACAAAATTCCTGCTACATTCCTACTAAGTATAAAAATTAAAACTGTATTGAGATAATAAATAACAAATATTTGTACATTTTTAGATTGCACCTTTTTGCGAAATGATGAAGGTGTGCAACACAGTAAATAAAAAAATTTACTCTGAAAATCTGGAGGATGCCATCTTTTACTTTCAGCTTTTGTTATTTGTAAAAGACCCCCATATATTTTCTGAAAGCACGTGATCTATAGGAAAAAAAATGTGCTACTGATTTTTTAGACCCAGCGGTATTTGCGCAAATGTTTATCAAATCATTATTTTCACTAAAAATACGCTAAAATCATTATAAAGCTGATACATACATGGAAGAATTTTAAAATTCCTGCTAAATTCCTACTAAATATAAAAGCCAAAACTGTATTGAGTTAGTGCATAACAAATATGTGTAAATTTTAAATTGTGCCTTTTTGTAAAATGGTGAAAACTGAAAGTGCGCAAAACTATAAATAAAAACAATTTACACTAAAAATCTGGAGGTTACCATTCCCCCCCCCCCCCCCCCCAAACCATACATTTTTACATTTTCTAAAAGCATATGACCTGTAGAATAAAAAGGTGCTATTGATTTTTTTAGGCCCTGCAATGGTTGCGCTAGTGTTCATAAAATCGCTGTTTTCACTAAAAATACACTAAAATCATTATTAGTGCACGTAAACACAACATAACTTACAAAAATCCTGCTAAATTGCTGCTAAAGCCTTGTTCACATGGGGTGTACTAAAGTGTATGCCTGTGGAGGGCTGTGTTTACCCACACAGGGATGCACAAGTCTTCTGTGCAACCCCACGTATGCAGCCCTATTTATGTTAATTGGAATGCAATGACTGCATGGGCACAGCCACTGCTCCCAATCTGACATCTGTGTGGTTGTGCATGGCAAGCAGACCCGCACGGATGTTAAATTGGGAGCAACAGCAATTTGCAGTTGCTATATCCAAAATGACATCATTGGGACTGCCTGCACGGGGATGCACGGAACAGGTAAACATGGCATTGCAGGGGCTGCACCTAGAAGGTTTTTTACCTTACTGCATAGAATTCATTAAGTTAAAAAAAAAAGTCTTCTGCCTTTAGAAAAACTTTAAACATGTATTCAGGGGCGGGCTGACAACACTCAGGGCCCCACCGGACCAAATAAAGCAAGGGCTCCCTGTCAGGTCCCGCCCATGACCCACCCCTAACCCCGCCCATGGCCCGCCCCTGACCTTGCCCCTACATTTTGCACAAAGTACAACTTCTGCCTTTTTTTTATGGGACCTGGAGGGAGGTCTCTCTCTAACAGTTTCCATTAGAGAGTCTCTGTTAGAGAGAGACCCCCCTCCAGGACATATTAGAGACTACAAAGGAGTATAATGGGACCTGGAGGGGGGCCTCTTTCTAACAGAGTGTACAGTGAACACCTTCATTCACTCTGGTCCTCACAGGACCCCCTCCTTGTGCCATAACTCTCACCCCTGCCCCAACCTCTCACAAAGTGAAAATAAAATTGGCACTGTGTAGAGCTCCTCTTACCTTAACTATGGGTACTGTAGCTGTGGCTGGTTCCCGCATCCTCTGTGGCTAGCTGGTTCCCACGTCATCTGTGGTTGGCTGTCTCCCGCGTCCTCTGTGGTTGTCTCCTGTGGGTGGCTGGCTGGCTCCTTGGTGTGGGTGGGTCACCATGGTTGGCTAGCTGGCTGGCACCCTGGCCCTGCTGTGGGTGGGTCACCCTGGGTGGATGGCTGGCACCCTGGCCTTGCTGTGGGTGGGTCACCGTGGGTGGTTGGCTGGCCTGCACCCTAGCCCTGCTGTGGGTGGGTCACCATGAGTGGTTGGTTGGCACCCTGGCCCTGCTGTGGGTGGGTGGCTGGCTGGCACCCTGGTTGGCTGGTGTGTCCTCTCCTCTTCCGCCATTTTGGGCACTGTTTGCTGAGGTGAGGGAGGTACTTGGAGGGATGTGGTGACCTTTGCCCTATCCGGGGAGGTAGATCTAGAAGGTTTGCAGCAGGCCCTGTGCGTGGAGACACGTGGCGCAACACATAATGACATCGCCTACGTGTGCGGGTCCTCTCTGTGCCCATTTGACAGTCTATGTTAGAAAAAGCCCTCATCAGTACTCATTAATGCAGCCTCTCCAGTGCCTCTCAATGCAGCCTCACCAGTGCCAATCAGCGCAGACTCACCAGCGCCAATCAGTGCTACCTCACCAGTGCCAATCAGTGCTACCTCACCGGTGCCCATGAATGAAGCCTGATCAGTGCCCATGAATGCAGGCTGATCAGTGCCCATTAATGCAGCCTCACCAGTGCCTATTAATGCAGCCTAAACCATTGCCCCTTAATGCAGCCTCACCAGTGCCCCTTAATGCAGCCTCACCAGTGTCCCTTATTGCAGCCTCACCAGTGCCCCTCAATGCAGCCTCACCAGTGCCCCTAAATACAGCTTTACCAGTGTGCCCCTCAATGCAGCCTTGCCAGAGTGCCCCCTCCATGCAGCCTCACCAGAGTGCCCCCTCCATGCAGCCTCACCAGAGTGCCCCCTCCATGCAGCCTCACCAGAGTGCCCCCTCCATGCAGCCTCACCAGAGTGCCCCCTCCTTGCAGCCACACTAGAGTGCCCCCTCCATGCAGCCTCACCAGAGTGCCCCCTCCATGCAGCCTCACCAGAGTGCTCCCTCCATGCAGCCTCACCAGAGTGCCCCCTCCATGCAGCCTCACCAGAGTGCCCCACCATGCAGCCTCAACTAGAGTGCTCCCTCCATGCAGCCTGATCAGTGCATGGGGGATAGTCGCTGGATCACACAGAGTGGGTAACTCCCGCTGTGACACCTGGCGACCGATGGAAAAACGGGAGCTATTCCTGCGCTACCAATTTGGAAAAAAGTGTAGTAGTCGTGTAGACTTCTAACAGCAATTCAAGAGGTATATAAACCATCTACACCCGGACAGCTGCATGCACCAAAATCAGGGCCCAAACATACGCCCGGAAAGAAATTAAAAAGAGAAAGGGAGGGGTGCTGCGCTAACCAGAGGGTCTATACTCATTAGTGGTGGGATCAAAGGCCTCAATATAATAGAATACATACATATATAAAATCGCATGAGTTGGAGTATATAAAACGCATAGGTAAAGGTGGTATCTAAAAATTAGGGGGAGGGGTGGTTAGTGATAGAAGTATAAACAATATATATAAAATGGTCCAAACAGGTGATAAATATAAACAATAAAACATTGACTAAAATTCATTCAGTCCAGTAATATCCAATATGTTAAAGTGCTGGTGCTCTCGTGCCTTAAGTAAACTGAAATAATGCAATGTGCTATAGACCAATGAATAAATAGAACAATATTGCACGAGAAGAATATATCACATGAAAAATGAGAAAGGCATAATCGCCAAAATCTTCGTGTTGCTACAAGTGCAAAAATGAAAGTTCAGTGTGGATAATCCAGTGAGTAGACAAAATACTTGCTAGTGTCCAAAAAAAAATTATATCAAGTGTCCAAAACAAAAACAAAGTGCAACTCAGGGCAAATCTTAACAATGGTGCACAAAAAGAAAGTGCTCAAACTCAGCAATATATAACAGTGAGGTGATGCTATGCAGACAAAACACTCTGTGTCTTCTTCATGCAGCATACGCTAGTGTAGGTAATGGCCCCTTACCTAGCGGTGCTAGGTCAACCGCATGTAAGTTGTATAATCGCAAGGTCCTGGGTCTCTACTGCGTCCCTGTGTTCCCGCTTGCCGACTCTACAGGATCCTAATTGCTGGCTGGATGTATCTAGTTATGGTCCTGGAATAGTGCGGTTCCTAGCTTCTCCACATCTCATCTCAAGTATATAAAACATAGGACAAGGTACCCAGATAGTGAAGTATGTATTGTAAGGGTCACTTTATTCATATACACATATGGAAAGAGTACTCACATTGAGCAGTTAGTATCACAGCGTTGTATCCAACGAGCGGCGAGCTCGTAATGCATTCAGCAGAGAAGAAAACGAAACAAGCCTATTCCGTCCCAATGAAGAAGACACAGAGTGTTTTGTCTGCATAGCATCACCTCACTGTTATATATTGCTGAGTTTGAGCACTTTCTTTTTGTGCACCATTGTTAAGATTTGCCCTGAGTTGCACTTTGTTTTTGTTTTGGACACTTGATATAATTTTTTTTTGGACACTAGCAAGTATTTTGTCTACTCACTGGATTATCCACACTGAACTTTCATTTTTGCACTTGTAGCAACACGAAGATTTTGGCGATTATGCCTTTCTCATTTTTCATGTGATATATTCTTCTCGTGCAATATTGTTCTATTTATTCATTGGTCTATAGCACATTGCATTATTTCAGTTTACTTAAGGCACGAGAGCACCAGCACTTTAACATATTGGATATTACTGGACTGAATGAATTTTAGTCAATGTTTTATTGTTTATATTTATCACCTGTTTGGACCATTTTATATATATTGTTTATACTTCTATCACTAACCACCCCTCCCCCTAATTTCTAGATACCACCTTTACCTATGCGTTTTATATACTCCAACTCATGCGATTTTATATATGTATGTATTCTATTATACTGAGGCCTTTGATCCCACCACTAATGAGTATAGACCCTCTGGTTAGCGCAGCACACCTGGCGACCGATGTCATCGGATGTCCCCCCTCCTTTGTTAAACGTCACGCGTCCCAGAATTGGATCAGTGAGACATCTATCAAAGGAGGCGGGACATCAGATGACAGCAGTAAGCGGGAGATGCCCTCCCCCTTACCCTCCGAGGCAGCACTGGGGCCCGTGCAGGCCCGAAAAGGTGATCACCAGCCCTAAAGGGTCCAGCAGGTGGCTCTGGCAGGCCCCCTTTAGCGGCCAGGCCCTTGGACCATGTCCGAATGGACCAACTGGTCAGTCTGCCCCTGCATGTATTGCAATATGTGTGAACTAAAAATCCCTGCTTTTCAATTGCAAAGTTTGCAAGAAAGGGTATATAGCCATGTGCAGAGGGTTCATCCAGAATTTCTAGTGTTAACATATGGTCACACCCCTTTGCCACCTCATAATCAGGCAATTGAGATTTGAGCACAGATATATCTTATGCCTGATGACAACCAGGGAGTCCCTCACTTTGAATAGAATTTCTTTCTTTGGCTATGGCACAGGAAGTAAAGACAAATCTCCCTAAAAACTGACAGGGGTTATAATCTTCCCTTACTCTGATACAAAATGTAAAAAAAAAATGCATTGTCCTTAGTTCTACTTTAATCATTTGTTGAACAGTTGCTGAGGAAGGAGTCAGGTCAGTAAAGCCTAGTAGAAACGAGCTGAATGTCGGGTGGCATCAGCCGGTTCAATAGAAACCGGTCGACATTTGGCCCGTGTGTATGGCAGCCAGTACGGCAGAAGTCGGCTATTCGGCTGGCTTTTGTCGAAGGCTCATGAACGAAAAAGGTTTGCTGACTGGAGTGTTCTGGCAGGGGGCTGTCCTCCTGTCAGAACTAAATAGTACAGCATGGAAGATCGCTGTGCTAACATTAGATAGTACAGCGGCTCTGACCAGAGCTGTTTTTTTTTTCAAAAAAATGTTCAATGTAGCGGGTGGTGTGTATGAGGCTTAAGAGATATTATGATGTCCTTTGTGTAGAGTCCAATTTAATGTTCTATTATGTCTATCACATCAGGCCAGGGCAAAGATCAGGGGTGAAAGTGGGGTTCCCTCCCTAGTGCTGTTAGTGATTGCGAAAGGAGCAGATAATAAAGCTGTGGTAAAAACTCTGGTGCTAGGAAGGGTATTGAGGAGCTGATTTTATGAAACGCATAAGCCTGAATTTTTAGAAGAACTTCCTATAGGTATCCTTAATGTACTTGGATGAATGCCTTCTCTGCATCTAAGGAGAGGAGTTATATGGAGATCGAAGTACTGAGTTTATGAAACCCATAAGATAAAAGAGGGTACCCCTGCCTTATGCTGTTAGTGATTGTGAAATGAGCAGATAATAAACCTGTGGTAGAAACAAAAAAAAATTATATATTTATCTTTTATTACCTTAATAAAGATATTGTTGCTGCTGCTTTACTACAGTTCAAAAATTGTAGAGGAGCAGCCTCAACACTAACCTTTATTGAGATGATTGGGGAAAAGGGAGCACCTATATTCTAAAGATAACAGACTAAATATGCATATGGTGATATGACTATGGTGGCATTTCATTAGTTGAATGTGTGAGTTAATTTATTTGTTATAATCACTTTTATTTTCTCATGAACCCTATTGGCCTCTAACATACTGTATGCTTTATGAGCATTCCACAATGTAGGGGGTTATCCAAGTGAGATTATGAAGAAAGTACATTTTAATTTCTCTTTTAATCCGTTTTCAGTATATTGTGTTATTCAAAAAATCACCAGGAGCCCTGGGGTGGAAAGTGGTTCTAAAGACTAAATGTTTTTTAATGCAACTTAAAGGATACCTTTGTTCACTTTTTTTTTTCTAAATTTCAGATTCGCTCTGTACCAATATGGCATTATTGCACTTTTGCAAAAATAAAACAGCTTTCCAATTATTCTACACACGCTTACCTCACTCTCTTCATAGCTGTTTAAAAACACTGCTCCATTACTTCTGCCTTACTTCCTGGACAGGCTTTAGGTCATGACACAGGAAGGAGTTGACCAGCTGATCTCAATAGCACACACCCTGCATAATCTACCCTCAGCTAGTGAACTCCTTCCTGTGTCATGACACAAGTCTGTTCAGGAAGTAAGGCAGAAGTAATGGAGCAGGGTTTTTAAACAGCCGTAAAGACAGTCAGGTAAGTGTGTGTAGAATAAATGGAAAGCTGTTATATTTTTGAAAAATAAGTACATTAATGCTGTATTGGTACATAGGGGAGCTTGAATTTAGAAAAAAAAGGGGTGAAAAAAGGTGAAGTTAGCCTTTAATGCATTCTCTGCATTGGGATGGAAAAACTTCCCATGTCTGTGCCTCTTCCCCCATCCCTAAACACTTACCTATCACTACTTTGTCCCCGCTGGCAGCTCCGCTCTCCTCTCTCCCTGCATTCACAGGACACAGAGGCAGCAGAGGGAGCCATTGGTTCCTGCTGCCATTAATTAAGCAATCAAATCAAATGAGGAGGGAACAGGCAACAGAGCCACGCCACAATGCAGACTGGGTTGGGAGTTTGCCCGCATGAGTGCTCCCTTAGCACACAGCTTGCTATGGGGGCACTCGGAAGGGAAGAAGAGCCGAGAGCACCAACAGGGGTCCCCAGAAGATGAGGAAAGGGACCTCTCTGTGCAATACAATACAGGTAAGTATAACATGTTTGTTCTTTTAATGAAAAAAAATGAAGCTTTACAATGACTTTAACTAGAGCAAAAGGCATAGCTGTACAAATAGCAAAACACTCATTCCAAAATTTATACCAGAGATAGAAAGATAATACCCAACATTAGGGCTTGGCTCTAGCCTTTTGGTGAAGTTAGCAATGGCAGTAGGCATGTGTGGCAAGAGCCACTCATTCAAAAAACGGTACCAGACATAGCAACATGTTGCTCAGAGTTTGGCCCTGGCAGGAAATTTGGGGCGGCAAGGTAACTTGAGCAGTAGGCATAGAAGCATATGTAGAATGAGCCACATATTACAAAAACATCTGCCAGGGTTACTATGTTATTACATAGTTCAGGCCTGGCAAGATACTTGGGGAGCAAAGTAACTATAGCAGTTGGCACAAGAAGTGTGAGCCACTGATTCAAAAGTTGTTTCAGAGATCTTGCTCAGCTTTTGGACTTGGCAGGAGCATAGGGGTGGCACGGTAACAACAGCAGAAGGCATACATTCAAGTAGCTTGTGTCTCTCAGTCCAAAGAAAAACAGTGATCAACACTATATTACCAATGCAAGGCTGGATGATGTTGATGCTGCTATCTGTGGCCAATTACACACATGATGCTGACTCTAGCATTCAGCCATTGTGAGGCCAACTTGGCGCCTTTCAAATTGACTATTATGAACCTTTCCCTTTCATGGGGAACACACCAGTAGATATTGTAATGGAAGGACTGTGCACTGCATATGAATGAAGTAGAGTTATTGAGCCCTACCAAGCTTTGCAAACACCTATCACTTGAACATCACATGCCCAACATGGGGATCAAACCACAAGTTTGGGATTAAGAGTCTTATGATCTACCGCTTGATTTAGCTAGGCCACATTGGTTGCACTTTAATGCCATCTTCCAGGGTAACTCCACAACACCAGAGTGCTTTCTGATGCCAAAGAAAATTTCTGCTGTTGCCACTAATTTAAGACAGCGTAAGAGCTTTTCCTAAGGAGTCTTTTTGCCAAGGCTGCTTTGCATGCCCAAAAACAAAGGAGACTGCATTGGCCAGGTATTGAGCCTATGTCAATGGCAAACCAGTAGTCTACAGCAATGCACACTGACTGCTTGTATGCTGGCCTTCTGCCAATATTCAAAGGCTCAGACAAACGAGGTGCCTGTGTCTTTAAAAGCACTGAAAGAAGGCTTTATTAAAAAAAAAATAAGAAAACAATAACAGCTCATTGGTGATGCTGAACCCTCCACTCTGTCCTCAGCATACTTTCCCTATAACAAGAATAGGGATGAGCTTCGTGTTCGAGTCGAACCCATGTTCGACTCGAACATCGGCTGTTCGGTCGTTCGCCGAATTGCGAACGATATGGGCCGTTCGCGCCAAATTCGTGTGGCGCGTCACGGCCCATAATTCACTGCGGCATCGCAGTGCATTGCTGGCTGATGATTGGCCAAGCATGCACTATGACCCGCATGCTTGGCCAATCACAGCGCCGTCAGTAGAGAGAGCTGTAATTGGCCAAAGCCAGGGTGGCTTTGGCCAATTATGGCTCAGGGGATTTAGTACACACCCCACACTATATAAGGCCGCCTGCACGGCGGCCCTGTGTAGTGTGTGTTCCGGTGTGCTGAGAGATAGAGAGAGAGAGAGACAGTGTCATTTGATTTGAGTTAGATAGATTAGGCAGAACAGTCAGTCAGTTAGCTGCACTTACAGTGTATTGTGTATATATATGCATCCCAGGTGTTGCATATATATATATACACTGTATTCAGTTTAGCTAGATCCGTTCCTGTTATCTTCTATCTAGACTATTTAGTGCAGTGTGTCCTGCTCACAGTGTTCAGCTAGATCCGTTCCTGCTATTTACATTTAGTGCAGTGCGTCCTGCTCACAGTGTTCAGCTAGATCCGTTCCTGCTATTTACATTCAGTGCAGTGCGTCCTGCTCACAGTGTTCAGCTAGATCCGTTCCTGCTATTTACATTCAGTGCAGTGCGTCCTGCTCACAGTGTTCAGCTAGATCCGTTCCTGCTATTTACATTCAGTGCAGTGCGTCCTGCTCACAGTGTTCAGCTAGATCCGTTCCTGGTATTTACATTTAGTGCAGTGCGTCCTGCTCACAGTGTTCAGCTACATCCGTTCCTGCTATTTACATTCAGTGCAGTGCGTCCTGCTCACAGTGTTCAGCTAGATCCGTTCCTGGTATTTACATTTAGTGCAGTGCGTCCTGCTCACAGTGTTCAGCTACATCCGTTCCTGCTATTTACATTCAGTGCAGTGCGTCCTGCTCACAGTGTTCAGCTAGATCCGTTCCTGCTATTTACATTCAGTGCAGTGCGTCCTGCTCACAGTGTTCAGCTAGATCCGTTCCTGCTATTTACATTCAGTGCAGTGCATCCTGCTCACAGTGTTCAGCTAGATCCGTTCCTGGTATTTACATTTAGTGCAGTGCGTCCTGCTCACAGTGTTCAGCTACATCCGTTCCTGCTATTTACATTCAGTGCAGTGCGTCCTGCTCACAGTGTTCAGCTAGATCCGTTCCTGCTATTTACATTCAGTGCAGTGCGTCCTGCTCACAGTGTTCAGCTAGATCCGTTCCTGCTATTTACATTCAGTGCAGTGCGTCCTGCTCACAGTGTTCAGCTAGATCCGTTCCTGGTATTTACATTTAGTGCAGTGCGTCCTGCTCACAGTGTTCAGCTAGATCCGTTCCTGCTATTTACATTCAGTGCAGTGCGTCCTGCTCACAGTGTTCAGCTAGATCCGTTCCTGGTATTTACATTTAGTGCAGTGCGTCCTGCTCACAGTGTTCAGCTACATCCGTTCCTGCTATTTACATTCAGTGCAGTGCGTCCTGCTCACAGTGTTCAGCTAGATCCGTTCCTGCTATTTACATTCAGTGCAGTGCGTCCTGCTCACAGTGTTCAGCTAGATCCGTTCCTGCTATTTACATTCAGTGCAGTGCGTCCTGCTCACAGTGTTCAGCTAGATCCGTTCCTGGTATTTACATTTAGTGCAGTGCGTCCTGCTCACAGTGTTCAGCTACATCCGTTCCTGCTATTTACATTCAGTGCAGTGCGTCCTGCTCACAGTGTTCAGCTAGATCCGTTCCTGCTATTTACATTCAGTGCAGTGCGTCCTGCTCACAGTGTTCAGCTAGATCCGTTCCTGCTATTTACATTCAGTGCAGTGCGTCCTGCTCACAGTGTTCAGCTAGATCCGTTCCTGGTATTTACATTTAGTGCAGTGCGTCCTGCTCACAGTGTTCAGCTAGATCCGTTCCTGCTATTTACATTCAGTGCAGTGCGTCCTGCTCACAGTGTTCAGCTAGATCCGTTCCTGCTATATACATTTAGTGCAGTACGTCCTGCTCACAGTGTTCAGCTAGATCCGTTCCTGTTATCTTCCTACTGACAGGCAGGCTTGTCTGGTTACAGTATATAAAGCTACCTGAAGAAAATTACAGGTGTTCTTTTTGATCCTATTAGTACCACGGTCAGGCAGCTAGACTATTTACATTTAGTACAGTGTGTCCTGCTCAAAGTGTTCAGCTAGATCCGTTCCTGTTATCTTCCTACTGACAGGCAGGCTTGTCTGGTTACAGTATATAAAGCTACCTTAAGAAAATTACAGGTGTTCTTTTTGATCCTATTAGTACCACGGTCAGGCAGCTAGACTATTTACATTTAGTACAGTGCGTCCTGCTCACAGTGTTCAGCTAGATCCGTTCTTGCTATTTACATTCAGTGCAGTGCGTCCTGCTCACAGTGTTCAGCTAGATCCGTTCCTGGTATTTACATTTAGTGCAGTGCGTCCTGCTCACAGTGTTCAGCTAGATCCGTTCCTGCTATTTACATTCAGTGCAGTGCGTCCTGCTCACAGTGTTCAGCTAGATCCGTTCCTGCTATATACATTTAGTGCAGTACGTCCTGCTCACAGTGTTCAGCTAGATCCGTTCCTGTTATCTTCCTACTGACAGGCAGGCTTGTCTGGTTACAGTATATAAAGCTACCTTAAGAAAATTACAGGTGTTCTTTTTGATCCTATTAGTACCACGGTCAGGCAGCTAGACTATTTACATTTAGTACAGTGCGTCCTGCTCACAGTGTTCAGCTAGATCCGTTCCTGTTATCTTCCTACTGACAGGCAGGCTTGTCTGGTTACAGTATATAAAGCTACCTGAAGAAAATTACAGGTGTTCTATCCCAGCTTAGTGCAGCTACAGGCCATTAGTATGTCTGGAAGGCCAAGAAGGAGAGGCAGACAGTCACAAGCCAATAAGAGAGGGCAAGCAGGCTCTGTGTCTAGTGCTGGTCGTGGAGACGGTGCATCCTCATCAGCACGTGGCCATGGGACACGCTTGGCCTTTTTTTCGGCAGCTGGCCGTGTTGAGCCGCAACATGCGGAAGACTTGGTCGAGTGGATGACCAAGCCGTCCTCATCCTCCTCATCCTCTCTCACCCATGCCCAGGGTGCTTTGTCTGGCAAAGCAGCGGCCTCTTCCCTCAGCTCAATGTCATCAGTGACTCCTTCCCTAGCTCCACCATGTCCTCATGAGGATTCCCTCGAACTGTTTGACCACAGTGTTGGGTACATGCTCCAGGAGGATGCCCAGCGTTTGGAAGGCTCTGATGATGATACTGAGCTCGATGAAGGCAGTAACATGAGCACGGACAGAGGGGGTGCCCAAGAAGGACAGCAATCTGGCAGTCATGCTCCCCCTGCTGCAGCATACTGCCAGGTTTGCTCCAGTGATGAGGAGGGAGGGGATGATGAGGTCACTGACTCAACGTGGGTGCCTGATAGGAGAGAGGAGGAGGAGGAGGAGGAGGAGGAGGAGGTGGCACATCACCAACTAGGCAGGATGCCCTCCAGGGGCCAGCCTAAGGGCAGCACATTGACTGCATCACACCCCAAAGCTCCACATGTGCAGGGCGCTGCAGTCTCTGCGCGTTATTCAAAAAGTTCTTTGGTGTGGGCCTTTTTTGAGACGAGTGCATCAGATCGCACCGCTGCTATTTGCAACATATGTCTCAAGCGTATCTCGCGTGGCCAAAACATCTCCCGCTTGGGTACCACATGCTTGACCAGACATATGTTGACCTGCCATGCAGTTCGTTGGCAAGCGTATCTAAAAGACCCACACCAAAGAACAAAGAGGATCTCTCCTTGCTCCTCATCAGCTGAGATTTCCAACCCCACTAGACCTTCAGTCCTCTCTGAGACCTGCAGTGAGAGGAATGAAGGTGTAGAATTAGGTGTGTCACAGCCAAGTACTTGTGGGCAATCTGCTTTTGGTACACCGACGTCAGATTGTACCAGGCAAATTTCCCTGCCCCAGCTGCTGCACCGCCGAAAGAAGTTTGCTCCCAGCCATCCACATGCCCAGCGGTTGAATGCTAGCTTGGCAAAATTGCTAGCACTTCAACTGCTGCCTTTTCAGTTGGTAGACTCTGCCCCCTTCCGTGAGTTTGTGGAATGTGCGGTTCCTCAGTGGCAGGTACCCAAACGCCACTTTTTCTCACGGAAGGCGATTCCGGCTCTCTACCGGCATGTGGAAGGCAATGTCCATGCCTCGCTGGACAGGGCGGTCAGCGGTAAGGTGCATATTACCGCTGACTCATGGTCCAGCAGGCATGGACAGGGACGTTACTTAAGTTTCACGGCGCATTGGGTGACTCTGCTGGCAGCTGGGAAGGATGCAGGACAAGGTGCAGTAGTGTTGGAGGTTGTTCCGCCACCACGCCTCCAAAATGCTGATTGTGACACACCTCTCTCCTCCACCCCCTCCTCTTCTTCTTCCTCCATGGCCTCTTCCTCGGAACCAGCGGTGCTCCGTAGGCGTTCAAGGGGCTACGCAAGTACGCAGGCCAAAAGATGCCATGCGGTGCTTGAGCTGGTGTGCTTGGGGGACAGGAGCCACACTGGGGCAGAGGTTCTGTCAGCTCTGCAGGGGCAGGTTCAGAGGTGGTTGACGCCACGCCAACTTAAGGCAGGAATGGTGGTTTGCGACAATGGCACCAACCTCCTCTCTGCCCTCCGACAGGGACAACTGACCCATGTGCCCTGTTTGGCTCACGTCCTTAACTTGGTGGTGCAGCGGTTCTTGGGCAGGTACCCGGGCTTACAGGATGTCCTGAGGCAGGCCAGGAAAGTCTCTGTGCATTTCCGCCGGTCATATAATGCCAGTGCTCGGCTGACGGACCTCCAAAAGGAGTTTAACCTGCCCAAGAACCGCCTAATCTGTGACATGCCCACCAGGTGGAACTCGACGTTGGCCATGCTGCAGCGGCTGCACACGCAGCAGAGGGCCATCAATGAGTACCTGTGCGACTATGGCACCAGGACAGGGTCAGGGGACCTTGGTTTTTTTTCCCCACGCCAGTGGGCCATGATCAGGGATGCATGCACTGTCCTGTCACCATTCGAGGAGGCCACGAGGATGGTGAGCACTGACAGTGCATGCATCAGTGACACTGTCCCCCTTGTCCACCTGTTGGAGCACACGCTGCGTGGAATAATGGACAGGGCACTTGAGGCAGAACAGAGGCAGGAAGAGGAGGACT
This sequence comes from Lithobates septentrionalis, assembly GCA_037952835.1. Lineage (NCBI taxonomy): Eukaryota > Metazoa > Chordata > Amphibia > Anura > Ranidae > Lithobates > Lithobates septentrionalis. Next base: position 1,070,148 of record JBBDGP010001886.1, on the reverse strand, counting down.
TCCTTAGCTCTCAAGGCCCCCTTTATCCAGACAGTGTTCCTGCGTGCCCGCCGATCACACAGGAAGAGGACGAGGAGGAGGAGGAGGAGGAAGATTGTGTCAGTATGGAGGTGGAGCCTGGCACTCAGCATCAGCAGTCTTTAAGGGATCAGTCCCAAGGAACACATGGACTTGTACGTGGCTGGGAGGAGGTGGCTGCGGACGTTGTTGTCCTTAGTGACCCAGAGGACTCCGGACCGAATGCCTCAGCAAACCTACGCTGCATGGCCTCCCTGATCCTGCAAAGCCTGCGTAAGGATCCTCGTATTCGTGGTATCAAGGAGAAGGACCAATACTGGCTGGCAACCCTCCTTGATCCACGTTACAAGGGTAAGGTTGCGGACCTTATCTTGCCATCGCAGAGGGAGCAGAGGATGAAACATCTTCGGGAGGCCTTGCAGAAAGGTCTGTGCAACGCGTTCCCAGAGACTGGGAGGTTACAAACTCCTGTTTCTGGACAACGTGTTGCTGAGGCTTCGGTCAGTCAAAGAAGGAGCGGTGGAGAAGGTGGCCGTCTGACCGATGCGTTCAGACAATTTTTTGGTCCGCAGCCCCAAGGTATGATCGGTTCCAGCAACCATCGCCAGCGTCTGTTTTACATGGTGCAGGAATACCTAGGGGCAAGATCAGACTTGGACACCTTTCCCACCGAAAATCCTCTGGGTTACTGGGTCTTGAGGATGGATCACTGGCCAGAGCTTGCACAGTATGCAATTGAGCTACTGGCCTGTCCTGCATCCAGCGTTCTTTCGGAACGCACATTCAGTGCTGCTGGAGGCGTGGTAACCGATCACAGGGTGCGTCTGTCCACCGACTCGGTCGATCGGCTGACCTTCATAAAAATGAATCAGTCTTGGATCACCACCAGCTACCAAGCACCTGATGCAGATGTAACCGAATAATTTTTTTTGAAATCTCAGATCCCTTCAAAGACTGCCTATGCTGATGCTGAGTGACTATCCCTGAGTAATTATCCTCTTCCTCCTCAATCATCACGCTGATAGCTTGTAAGAACATTTTTGGTTCTGGGCGCCACCACCAGTGCCTAAGGCACAATTTTTCAGCCCCTGTTTAACAGGGGCGTGTAATTACAATTTTTGATGCAATACTTTGCAGCAGGGCTTGTTCCTGCGTTTCAACTAGAGTGTCTGTGAGGGGTTGCAGTGTTGTGGCACCAGCACCAGTGCCTAAGACCCAATTTTTCTGCCCCTGTCTAACAGGGGCGTGTAATTACAATTTTTGATGCAATACTTTGCAGCAGGGCTCGTTCCTGCGTTCCAACTAGAGTGTCTGTGAGGGGTTGCAGTGTTGTGGCACCAGCACCAGTGCCTAAGGCCCAATTTTTCTGCCCCTGTCTAACAGGGGCGTGTAATTACAATTTTTGATGCAATACTTTGCAGCAGGGCTCGTTCCTGCGTTCCAACTAGAGTGTCTGTGAGGGGTTGCAGTGTTGTGGCACCAGCACCAGTGCCTAAGGCCTAATTTTTCAGCTCCTGTTCAACAGGGGCATGTAATTACAATTCTTGATCTAATATTTCACAGCAGGGCCCTGTGAGGGCTTACAGTGTTTTGGCCACAGCAACACCTAAGGCCCAAATTTCTGCTGAGTATATAGGGCAGGACCCTACTTTCAAACATCTAACTTACAAACGACTCCTACTTGCAAACGGAAGGAGACAACAGGAAGTGAGATGAAATCTACCCCTAAGGAAGGGAAATTCTCTCCTGTAAGAGTTAATATGGGAAAACAATTTCTCCTTTCCACTGATGCTTTCCAATCCTTGTTCCACAAAAAAACCCAAATTTTCAAAAAACATTTTTCATTGGGACAAAAAAGTGAGGTGAAATCTTCTGAAGAGGAGGAAAGACGCAAAACAAATGTCACAGGGGTGATAACCCTTCCCTATGTTTTCCAAAAAGCTTAGAAAAGATTTTTTGGCTGGAGCTAAACACATTAAAAATGTTCAAAATTACAAACAGATTCTACTTAACAACAAACCTACAGTCCCTGTCTTGTTTGCACCGCCTGAATACTGCTGTTCAGAGTATATAGGGACCTTTCCTTATTTTAATTTGGGTGCGGGGTTCCCCTTAATATCCATACAAGACCCAAAGGGCCTGGTAATGGACTGGGGGGTACCCATGCCGTTTGTCTCACTGATTTTCATCCATATTGCCATGACCCGACATGACATTAAATCCGCAAGCAGTTTTAAATGAGATTTTTTCCTTTAAAAATGACATTTGGTGCAGGGACTGTTCTAAACATGGGAAACACGCGTCACTTTACAGGCATACTATAGACACCCCCCAGGTACGATATTTAAAGGAATATTTCACTTTTTTTTTTTTACTTTAAGCATCATTAAAATCACTGCTCCCGAAAAAACGGCCGTTTTTAAAAGTTTTTTTTGCATTGATACATGTCCCCTGGGGTAGGACCCGGGTCCCCAAACCCTTTTTAGGACAATACCATGCAAATTAGCCTTTAAAATGAGCACTTTTGATTTCGAACGTTCGAGTCCCATAGACGTCAATGGGGTTCTAACGTTCGTGCGAACTTGCGGTCCGTTCGCGGGTTCTGGTGCGAACCGAACCGGGGGGTGTTCGGCTCATCCCTAAACAAGAAACAATCTCTCCCTATATTGCCTTCAACCTCAGTGAACAATTACGAATGTAAACAGTGGGAAGGGCTCTTTTTATACCAGAGAGGATAGAAAAGAGATGGACCGAACACCCCCACCGGTTCAGTTCACACCAGAACTCTCGAATATCGTAACATTCAGACGCAAACCCCGAAACCCATCAAAGTCTATAAGACCCGAATTTGAAAAAAAAGTCCCCATTTTGAAGGCTTTTATGCAAGTTATTGTCCATAAAAATGGTATGGGTACTGCCCTGGGGAACAAGCACCAATGCAAAAAAAACTTTAAAAAAAAATGTTTAATGAGCAGTGATTTTAATGATGCTTAAAGCGGATTTCCGACTAAAAAAAAAACGAATTAAAAGTCAGCATTTACAAATACTGCAGTTGCTGACTTTTAATAATCGGACACTTACCTGTCCCAGGGTCCAGCAATGCGGGGGAACAAAGCCCTGCTCGTCTCCCCCTCCTCTCCTCGACGCAGGCATTGTCACTGTGGGCACCCAGCTGTGGCTTTACAGCAAAGTATTGCATCTGTACCGTGTATAGAACCTGCTGCAGCGAAACTGACATTTAGAAAGAAAAAAAAAGACATTTAAATTTCCGGAAATACAATACCTTTTCCGGCAATACAAAAATGTACAAAAAACAGCGAGGCAACCCCCCTCCCCAATGCATACCAGGCCCTTTGTATGGATGTTAAGGGGAATTCCAAACCAAAAAACCAAACCAAAAAAAAAACGGGGTGTGGTCCCCCAAAAATCCATACCAGATCCCTATCCAAGCATGCAGCTCCACAGGCCAGGAAAGGGCTGCATGCCCTCAATGGTGGGGGGTTCTTTGGGGCTAGGGGCTCTGCACCACCACACCATAGCACCTTGTCCCAATGTTGATGGGGACAAGGGCCTCTTCCCCACAACCCTGGGCTGTTTATGTGGGGGTTTGCATGCAGGGGGCTTATCGGAATCTGGAAACCAGGTTTCACAAGGGGGCCCCCAGATTCCAGCCCTCCTTATGTGAATGAGTATGGGGTACATAGTACCCCTATGCATTCACCAAAAAAAATTCTAAAATACTTCCTTTATTAAATTCCTTTATTAAAAAAAACAAAACAAAACAATGTCCCTTGATGTAGATCAATCACCAATCACAATGCCACTGCCAGGCCCAAAAAAACAAAAATGCTCTGCCTGTTATGAAGGCTAACTACCATCTGCCTGCTCTGGCCACCTGACGAGGTCACCTGGTGGCACCGCCCCCCATGTGACGTCACTGATTTAGCATGCCCCGATCAGTGGCATCACACGAGGGCGGTGCTACCAGGTGGCATTGCCAGGTGGCTCTGCTCCTTATCTATTTAAGAACTGTCAGATGCCGGGGCAGGCAGATGGTAGTTAGCTTTCATCACGCCTGGTGGGCTAGGTGGTGGGTGTAGTGATTGACGACGGATCTACATCTGGAAGGACATTTTTTTATTTTTAATAAAGAAATTGTCAAAAACTGTTTGTGTGTTTTTTTTCTTTTTGAAACTTTTTTGGTGCATGAGTAGGGGTACTATGTACCCCTACTCATTCACATGGGGGGGGGCAGGATCTTGGGGCCCCCTTGTTAAAAGGGGATTACAGATTCTGATAAGCCCCCTGACTGCAAACCCCCAGAACCACAGCCCAGGGTTGTGGGAGAGAGGCCCTTGTCCCCATTAACATGGGGACAAGGAGCTTTGGGGGGGCAGAGCCCCCCTGCTCCAAAGCACCCCCCCATGTTGAGGACCTGGTATGGTTCAGGAGGGGGGGTGCTTGCTCGTCCCCCTCCTTTCCTGGCCTGCTGGGCTTCATGCTTGGATAAGGGTATGGTATGGCTTTTGGGGGTATTCCATGCACTCCAACCCCCACACCATTTTATTCACTTTTTTCTATTGCTGGCGGAGAAGCCCATTGACAGCTGATGGCTCATCCATTGTTAAGGTGGCAGCGGTAGGCTTCCCAGCCTGCTCTTATAAGCTCCCTGAGTTTTAAATGGAGAAGAAAAAATACTAGTTTTAAACACACTGAAGATTTATATGGGACATTTAGGCCCCTTTCACACTTGTGCGACTTGTCCTGCGACTTGGGACTGCAAAGTCGCATGACAAGTTGTACCCCATGATTTCCAATGAGTAACGTTTATATGTGTGCGACTTCAAGTCACAGTGACTTCAAAGTAGTCCCTGCACTACTTTGGTCTGACTTTGATGCGACTCGAGGTCCATAGACCTCAAGAGTACACAGGCATTGCTTCAAGTCACGTCAAAGTCGGGTCAAATTTGCATCAAAGTCATATGGCAAAGTCGCGTCAAATTCACTCAACTTTCAGGTTGTACAAGTGTGAAAGGGGCCTTATTCACCTTTGTATATATTTTTGAATATTCCTTTTAGGAGGTTGTGTACACATTTTTTGAGATTACTCACACACTCCTTAACCTACACTAATTGTTAGCATGCTAAATTCAAGCATACAGTGCCTTGAAAAAGTATTCATACCCCTTAAAATTTTCCACATTTTGTCATGTTACAATCAAAAAGGAAAATGTATTTTATTGGGATTTTAGACCAACACAAAGTGGCACATAATTGTAAAGTGAAAGGGCAATGATAAATGGTTTTTAAAACTTTTTACAAATAAATATGTGAAAAGTGTGGCATGCATTTGTATTCAGCCCCCTTTGCTCTGATACCCCTAACTAAAATCTAGTGGAACCAATTGCCTTTAGAAGTCACCTATATAGTAAATAGAGTCCACCTGTGTGTATTTTAATCTCAGTATGATTACAGCTATTCTGTGACGCCCTCAGAGGTTTCTTAGAGAACCTTAGTGAACAAAAAGCATCATGAAGGCCAAGGAACACACCAGACAGGTCAAGGATAAGGTTGTGGAGATGTTTAAAGCAGGGTTAGGTTATAAAAAAATATCCCAAGCTTTGAACATTTCACGGAGCACTGTTCAATCCATCATCCGAAAATGGAAAGAGTATGGCACAACTGTAAACCTACCAAGACATGGCCATCCACCTAAACTGACAGGCTGAGCAAGGAGAGCATTAATCAGAGAAGCAGCCAAGAGGCCCATGGTAACTCTGGAGGAGCTTCAGAGATTCACAGCTCAGGTGGGAGAATCTGTCCACAGGACAACTACTAGTCATGCACTCCACAAATCTGGCCTTTATGGAAGAGTGGCAAGAAGAAAGCCATTGTTGAAAGAAAGCCATGGGAAATCCAGTTTGCAGTTTGCGAGAAGCCATGTGGGGGACACAGCAAACATGTGGGAGAAGGTGCTTTGGTCAAATGAGACCAAAATTGAACTTTTGGGCCTAAAAGCAAAATGTGTGAAAGAAAACTAACACTGCACATCACCCTGAACACACCATCCCCACCGTGAAATATGGTGGTGGCAGCACCATGTTGTGGGAATGCTTTTCTTCAGCAGGGACAGGGAAGCTAATAATGGGGTGTACACACGGTCGGACTTTTCAACCGGACTGGTCTGACGGATGCCGACAGACCAAATCCGGTGAACAATCCGATCATGTGTGGGCTTCACCGGACCTTCAGCGGACTTTTCCAGTCACAAATCTGACGGATTTTAGATTTGGAACATGCTTCAAATCTTTACGTCGTAACTACGCCGGACACAGAAATCTGCTCGTCTGTATGCTAGTCCAAATACTGACGCTAGGGCAGCTATTGGCTACTGGCTATCAACTTTCTTATTTTAGTCCAGTGTACGTCATCACGTATGAATCCATCGGACTTTGGTGTGATCGTGTGTAGGCAAGTCCGGTCGCTAGAAAGTCCGTTGAAAGTCTGTTGAAAGTCTGTCGGACAGGCTGTCGGACTTTTGTAACTGAAAAGTCCGACCATGTGTACACGGCATAAAAGTTGATGGGAAGATGGATGGAGCCAAAATCAGGGCACTTTTAGAAGAAAACCTGTAATGCCGTGTACACACGGGCGGACTTTTCCGACCGGACTGGTCCGACGGACTTCCGATGGACTTTTGTGGACTTCCAACGGACTTTTAAACGAACGGACTTGCCTACACACGATCACACCAAAGTCCGCCAGATTCGTACGTGATGACGTACGACCGGACTAAAATAAGGAAGTTGATAGCCTGTAGCCAATAGCTGCTCTAGCGTGGGTTTTCGCCCGTCGGAATAGCATACAGACGAGTGGATTTTTCGACCGGACTTGAGTCCATCAGAAAGATTTGAAGCATGTTTCAAATCTAAAGTCCGTCAGATTTTCGAATGGAAAAGTCCGCTGAAGGTCCGATGAAGCCCACACCCGATCGAAAAGTTTGCTCGTGTGTACGCGGCATTAGAGTCTGCAAAAAACTTGAGACTGAGATAGAGGTTCACCTTCCAGCAGGACAACAACCCTAAACATACAGCCTGAGCTACAATGGAATATTCATGTGTTAGAATGGTCCAGTCAAAGTTCAGACCTAAATCCAATTGAGAATCTGTGGCAAGACTTAAAAATTGCTGTTCACAGGCACTCTCCATCCAATCTGACAGAGCTTGAGCTATTTTGCAAAGAAGAATGGGCAAAAATGTCACTCTGTAGATGTGCAGAGCTGGTAGATACATCCCCAAAAAGACTTGCAGCTGTAATTGCAGCTAAAGGTGGTTCTACAAAGTATTGACTCAGGGGGGCAGAATACAAATGAACGCCAAACTTTTCACATATTTATCTGTAAAAAAATTTGAAAACCATTTATCATTTTCCTTCCACTTCACAATTATGTGCCACTTTGTGTAGGTCTAGCACATAAAATCCCAATAAAATACATTTACGTTTTTGGATGTAACATGATAAAATGTGGAAAAAGGCAAGGGATATAAATACTTTTTCAAGGCACTGTTCAGGGTGTCGCCCATTAACCTGTATGAATGCACTTTATTTATGTGTATAAATAAATATATATATATATATAGATATAGATATATATATATATATATATATATATATATATATATATAATATATATATATATATATATATATATATGTATATATACATATATATATATATATATATATATATATATATATATATATATATATATATAAATATTTGAGCAAATTATTAATTTCACTGTTTGATCATATCACAGAGCACTGAGAGCACTTTATAAATTGAACCTTTTTCATGGATAGTAGTGGAATGTGAAATGTTCATTGATTTTAATATTGCTACATTGAGTGTTTAAAATATTTTTCACTTGGCTACTTTTTTACCATCATTTACACATAATATTTATTGTAACTATTGAAGCAAAGCGCCACATCATTTAGAATTTTAAATATTTATTGAACGTGGTGACATTTTATCGATGTGAGCAAATTCTGAAACCTTTTTCCTCTTTCTTACACGGTAGCACAAAGGAATCCCTTTACACCGTCTGACAATTAGCCCTAAAAAAACAATAATTAAATACCAGAATTCTCTGTCCCATAGACTTCAATAGGATCCGGGTTTGCTGAATATCAAGCAAGTTTCACTGAATGCTTGCTGAACCTAGATTTCCTTATCTCATATAGAGGAATAAAGTTACCAGTTCCATTTTGTTTGTGTTAAGTATTTGGTAGCTTGCAAGCAATTAAAAATGATTAACCACTTCAATACAGGGCATTTGCACCCCCTCTCTGCCCAGGCCAATTTTCAGTTTTCAGCGCTGTTGCATTTTGAATGACAATTGCACAGTCATGCAACACTGTACCCAAATTAAATTTTTATCATTTTTCCCCACAAATACAGGTTTCTTTTGGTGGTATTTGATCATCTCTGCAGTTTTTATTTTTTGCGCTATAAACAAAAGAAAAGCGTCAAGTTTAAAAAAAAAAAAAAAAACACAATATTTTTTACTTTTTGCTATAATAAATATTCCAATTAACCGGTTCAATACAGGGCAATTTCACCCCCTTCCTTCCCAGGCCAATTTTTAGTTTTCAGCGCTGTCGCACTTTAAACGTCAATTGCGCGGTCGTGCGACGTTGTACCCAAAAAAAATTGACGTCCTTTTTTCCCCACAAATAGAGCTTTCTTTTGGTGATATTTGATCGCCTCTGCGGTTTTTATTTTTTGCGCTATAAACAAAAGAAGAGCGACAATTTTGAAAAAAACACAATATTTTTTACTTTTTGCTATAATAAATATCCCAATTTTTTTAAAAAAAAACGAATTTTTTCCTCAGTTTCGGCCGATACGTATTCTTCTACATATTTTTGGTAACCATTCACATTTATACAGCGATCAATGCTATAAAATTGCATTGATTACTGTGTAAATGTGACAGGCAGTGAAGGGGTTAACCACTAGGGGGCGGGGAGGGGTTAATATGTTTCCTAGGGAGTGATTACTAACTGTAGGGGGAGGGGACGCACTAGGGGAGGAGACCGATCAGTGTTCCTCCGTTCTGGGAACACAGATCGCTCTCCTCAGAGCTGACAGGCTGTGGATCTGTGTGTTTACACACACAGATCCACATGCCGGTCCGGTTAACCGGCAATCGCGGGTGCCCAGCGGACATCGCGGCCGCCGGGCACACGCACCGGGTCCCGTGGAATCCCAGGGCGTCATATGACGCCCACCCAGGATGGGAGATCCCATATGACTATGGGCGGGTATTGAAGTGGTTAAAAAAAAAACAAAAAACATTTTTTCCTCAGTTTAGGCCGATATATTTTCTTCTACATATTTTTGGTAAAAAAAAATCACAATAAGCATATATTGGTTTGCGCAAAAGTTATAGCGTCTACAAAATAGGGGATAGTTTTATGGCATCTTTATTTATTTTATTTTTTTTTACTAGTAATGGTGGCAATCTGCGATTTTTATCGTGACTGTGATATTGCGGCGGACAGAGCGGACACTTTTGACACCATTTTGGGGCCATTCACATTTATACAGCGATCAGTGCTATAAAAATGCACTGATTACTGTGTAAATGTCACTGGCATGGAAGGGGTTAACACTAGGGGGCGATCAAGGGGTGAAATGTGTTACCTAGGGAGTGATTCTAACTGTAGGGGGAGGGGACTCACAAGGGGAGGAGACCGATCGGTGTTCCTCTGTACTGGGAACACATAATCGGTCTCTCCCCTGGCAGGACGTGGATCTGTGTGTTTATGCATACAGATCCATGGTCCTGCTCTGTTATCTGGCAATCATGGGTGCCCAATAGACAATGTGGCCGCCGGGCTCCCGATAGACACGGTGGGGGTGCGCGCGTGCCCCCCCAGAATCCCAGGACGTCATGTGATGCCCGCCCAGGATGGGAGATCCCTCCTGCGAACATCCTATGATTATGGGCGGAATGTGAAATGGTTAATGGGCAGTTTGAATGATTTTATGGCAAAAGGGGACAGATCAGGGCTGGTTAAAGCAGTATTAAACCCAAAAGCAAACATTTAGTTTATTGCAGCTTGCCAATTCTTAGATGTGGTGGCTGCATTCGTTTTCTCTTTTAGACTTTCTTGCCAGATCACCATTTGCAAACAGAGGGGAAAAAAAGCCAAAGAAAAGAAAACGGGTGCAGCCACCACATCTAATGAAAGGTAAGCTGCAATACAATACATTTTTGGTTTTGGGTTGAACCACTTGCTGACCCAGCCTTTTTCTGGCATTTGTTACTTATAAGTAAAAACAGTATTTTTTGCTAGAAAATTACTCATAACCCCCCCAAACATTATATATATTTTTTCAACAGAGACCCTAGAGAATAAAATGGTGGTCATTGCAATATGTTACGTCACACTGTATTTTCGCAGCGGTCTTTCAAACAAAAAATTTGGGGGAAAAAATACTTTAACGAATAAAAAAAAATAACACAATAGTTACCCCAACTGAAAGATGATGTTACACTGAGTAAATAGATACCTAAAACATGTCATACTTTAACCACTTCAATACCAGGCACTTATACACCTTCCTGCCCAGGCAAATTTTCAGCTTTCAGCGCTGTCGCAATTTGAATGACAATTGCACGGTCATGCTGCACTGTACCCAAACACATTTTTTATCATTTTGTTCCCACAAATAGAGCCTTCTTTTGGTGATATTTGATCACCTCTGCGATTTTTATTTTTTGCACAACAAATAAAAAAAAAGCCGAAAATTTTGAAAAAAAAAGTTTTTTTCTTTGTTTCTCTTAAAATTTTTTGTAAGCAAGTAAGTTTTCTTCTTCAAAAATGGGCACAGATATGGCTGCACTGACCGGCACTGATAAGGCAGCACCGATGGGCACCGATGAGGTGGCACCAATGAGGTGGCACTGATGAGGTGGCACTGATGATGGGCTCTGATAGGCGACACTGATGGGCACTGATAGGCAGCACTGACGGGCACTGACAGGTGGCACTGGTATGCGTCACTGATGGGCACTCATAGGCAGCACTAATGGGTACTCATGGGTGGCACTGATGGGTACTTATGGGTGGCACTGATGGGTGGCACGGATGGACACTGATAGGTGCCACTGAGGGCCACTGATGGGTGGCACTGATTACACTGGTGGGTTGCATTGCTGGGCATCACTGATTTTATTAGTTCTATAATGGTGCCAGTCAGTGCCCATGCACTGATTAGCATATGTTGGGCAGTTGGCACATGTACATGGCCATGGGGGATGTACCTGGCCATCCACATGTTAGGGGCTTCCCTGGTGGTCCAGTGTGGGCATCTGAGGGGGAGCTGTGCTAATAAACAAACAGCGCAGACCCCCCCTGTCAAAAGAGCCTCCGATCGTCTCTCCTCTACTCACGTCTGTCAGACGCGAGTGAGTAAAAGCCAATCAATGGCTCTTCCTTTTTAAATCGTGATCAGCCGTGATTGGACAGGGCTGATCACATGGTAAAGAGCCTCTGTCGGACACACCGCACCAACCCACCACCGATTGCCACGATACGCGCCCCCATGGGCATGTGGCGGCTGCTATCCTGCTGCATGTCATATGATGCCCAGTCAGGATAACAGAACCACCGCCCGGCCGTCATTCTGCTATAGGCCGGGTGGGAAGTGGTTAAAATTGTGCATGCTCATGGTGACAAACTATGGTACTTAAAAATCTCCATAGGCAACGCTTTGAACATTTTTACAGGTTACCTGTTTAGAGTTACAAAGGAGGTCTTGTGCTAGAATTATTGATTTTGTTAGAATGATTGTGATGACACCTCACGTGTGGTTTAAATACATAAATTTAAATTGCATATACGGGCATGACCATAGGTGTGCGCAGCTTATTGGATTAGAGTGTGCACCACAAAGTTCAAACACACGCTACCGATCACTCACTGTGTTCACTCAGAAAGGGAAGGGGCCAGTAAATCACATATTTACGGGCCCCTTCCCCACTCATCCTAAAACATCCCCCTGTGTGTGCCCGTAGCAGCCGGTGGGAGAGGAGAGGAGGGAAGCCAAGAGCACTGTGGGGGGAAGGGAGGGCCCAGGGCAGTAGAGAGAATCTTTGTTTTACAGGGTAATTAGGGTGTGCCTGGGCACACCTGGCACACCCTGTGCGCATGCCTATGGGAGTGACTTACGTATGTGAGCACAAAGGGAGGGAGAACTTTCTTTTTTTTTTTTTCACACTGTAAACATCCCTTGTAATAGAAATAAGCATGACAGGGGGGCGGAGCCGGCAGCCAGAGCTGATGGATGTGTGACACCTAAGCTCTGCTACAACGGGCGACATCGAGCGGCTCACAGCGCATTACAACACCCCTAAAACGACTCTATCAACTCCTTAGGACGTGGGGCACACAGCGGCAGCGATGTCCAAACGAAAGGACAGAGAGGCACCGAGGAAACTGACAGATTTCTATCCCCTCAGCACGGCCCAGGATTTCCAAGATGGCGCCGGCGCGGAGAGCCGCTCGTCAGCCTCCACAGCACAGCCACACAGCCATCCAGTGCCATCCTCGGGTGAGTCAAACGCCAGTGACCATCCGTTGCCATCCTCACCATTTAGCAGCCCTGCCAAACAAAAAAGGAGGATTGGGGAAGAGGATGAGACCCGGGATAACTCAGGGCTAGAGGGAGAAGATATGGAGGAATCCTCTGCTTATACGCAGAAACTAGATGCCTTCCCCACCTCAGGGCAGCCCATATTAGACACCACCATGAAGGAGATGTTACAAACACTAAGAGGGGCCCTCCAGTGCGATATGGCAGCGTTTATGCATACCACTAAACGTGAAGTAGCAGCAGTCTCTACCAGAGTAACATATGTGGAGAAGAAAATGGAAGAATTCACTTTGGCACATAACGAGCTAGTGGATGCACACTTTGATGTTGAGGAAGAGATCAAAACCATGCGACTTAAAATGGCCGACATCGAAGACAGGGCCCGCAGGAACAACATCAAATTCAGAGGTGTCCCTGAGTCGGTCAAGCCGGCTGAACTTACAGCTTACCTTCAAAAGCTCATGATAACAGTCCTCCCTGCACTAGGACCTGCGGACCTAACAATTGACAGAGCCCACAGACTTCCGAAGCCATCTTTCCTGCCTGCTCAGATTCCCAGGGATGTTATCGCACGCATCCACTTCTACCATATCAAAGATCAACTGATGAGGTATGCAAGACAACATCCTGCTCTTCCTGACCCATTTACCGGGATTGCATTGTATGCTGACCTGTCACAAGCGACTCTTACGGCACGGCACAACCTAGTCCCAATCACCAAAATCCTACGTAACCACAAGGTCATCTATAAGTGGGGTTTCCCAGCCAAGATTATAGTGGATATGCATAATGAATCACATGCGATCACATCACTTGACAAAGGCCTGGAGATCCTCCGCAAATGGAAATTACTGCCTGAGAATGGTGAGCTAGCAGACCCTGACCCGTTACACGGGAGGCAAAGCACCCTCAACCGCCAAAGAAGATCCACCCCTCACAAGCCTCCAACCTACTCTTAATGTACTTGGTACACCAGATATACCCTAATCCCAGTGCCTTCACCCTGCACAGCAAGTGTAATGCTCACAGAACAACCGCCCGTTGTTCGGCTGTTTTCTTTTATTTTTTCATTTTTTTCCTTCTGACCTTCTAAACTAATACCCCAACTCAAGTTATGAGATGTTGTCCGTAACCTGTTCTCCGTGTTTGATGCGATCTATACGTTATAAGATCTCACCAGTTCAAGTTCTTATGGTTCCCGTTACCACAAGTTTCACTGCTCAGCATGAAGTAATGCTGCGGGGAGCTCCCTGCGCACTGGACTCACCACCTACGTCACCTTCACCGCTCATCTCCAGCACCAGATGGCATAGTTGCACCATCTACCACCTACATGAACCTTAAACTGATGACCTTCAATGTGAGAGGCCTGAACAGTCCCTACAAGAGAAGAGCCCTATGGAAAACTGTTATGGAAGCGAACTGCGACATCCTGTGCGTTCAAGAGACTCACTTTTCTAGCACGAAACCACCAAAATGCACTCATCCCAAATTCCAACAAGTAATCACAGCCAACAACAACACTAAGAAGAATGGAGTCCTAATAGCTATCAGGGACAGAGTAACCTTTTCTCTTTTGCAGGTACAGGTGGACCCCCGAGGCCGCTTTATCATCCTGGTGGCTGAAATGGACCATGTCACCTATACCCTGGTAAACCTGTATGCACCGAATGTGGGTTCTCTAAAATGTATTCGTAAAGTGCTCACAATGGCAAAAAAAATGCAAAAAGGTAGATTAATTGTCTGTGGTGACTTTAACATGGTTATGAATGCGGAGTGGGACACTTCTTCTGTGGCTCTTAGGCAGAGGCCTTCTCTGGGAGCCCTCTGTCATGAGGAACGGCTTTTTGACCCCTGGCGCTGCCTTAGATCCACCGAAAGAGATTATACGCACTTCTCAGCAGTCCATAACAGCTACGCTAGAATTGACTTTTTCCTTACAGATATACACACGCTACAGAAAGTCCAAACCGCTGACATCCATAACATCACCTGGTCTGATCACGCTCCGGTGACAATTGAGGTTGTGGATGACAGCAGGTCCAATCAAAAACCACTGTGGCGCAATAACACATTTCTCCTATCGCAGCCCAAGATTAGGGATGAAATAGCAGAAAAAGTGAATGAGTATTTCAAATTTAACGATACTGGAGAATGCTCCCCAATGACAGTATGGTGTGCTCATAAGGCCTATGCTCGAGGGGTCCTCATTCAGATTGCGTCTAGAGAGAGGAAGAAAAAAATGAATCGCATGTCACAACTCCATGACACTATCGCAGATCTAGAACTGAAACACAAAAATCCCAGTACCAGAACCAACGAGGTTCTTTCCCGGCTAACAACCTGCTGGGAGGAACTGAGGCAGGAACTTAGAGCGGACTACGAAACGTACTTTAAAAAACTAAAACTTACTTACTACTCCCAGAATAACCGCTCGGGAAAATTATTAGCAGCCCAACTAAGGAAAAAACAAGCACGCTCGAACATCGCTCAAATTAGGCATCACATCAACGATACGGTATTCCAAAACCCCAAGGACATAGCTAATGTATTTAAAGAATACTATGAATCTTTGTACAACCTTAATAATGACCCTGCAACGCACCAGCCCACAAACGTGGAGATAGACGAGTTCCTTAACGGAATTCGCCTACCTTCGGTGGACCAAACATCCCTCCACAAACTAAACTCTCCCATTACACAACAAGAAGTAGAATTAGTAATCGCAGCACTACCCATGCATAAATCGCCAGGTGCGGATGGATTTTTTTTTTTTACTACAAAGCACTCACCCAGTCCCTCACCCCTGCACTAGTTAAGGTTTTTAACATAGCGGCCACATCAGGCACCTTCCCCAGAGAGATGCTACAAGCTGTTATAGTCACAATACCGAAAAATGGCAAGGACACCTCACACCCCCAAAATTTTAGACCCATATCCCTCTTAAATTCGGACCTCAAGATCTATGCTAAAATCCTAGCGAATAGATTAAAAGACATCACCCCTTCCCTTATAGGATTGGATCAGGTCGGTTTTGTCAAAAGCAGGCAGGCGCCGGACGGAACTAGACGTATGTTGAACCTCCTGAGCATGGCTGAAACCAAAAAAGTACCTAGCATATTCTTGGCCCTAGATGCGGAAAAGGCCTTCGACAGGGTCCACTGGGGTTACCTGTCTAGGACCTTGCACAAATTTGGCATCTCGGGCCTGATCCACTCAGCTATCATGTCTTTATACACGAACCCCACAGCTCAAGTCTATACTTCCACGATGCTCTCAGACCCCTTCAGATTAACCAATGGTACCCGGCAGGGATGCCCACTCTCGCCAATCATATTCTCCCTAATTATAGAGCCACTAGCAGAATATGTAAGAGGTCATACTGAGATAGAGGGCATCGACACTGGTCACGAATCCCACAAAATAGGACTCTTCGCTGATGACATTATCTTAACATTAACTAATCCGATTAAATCCTTACCTGCTATTAGCTCCCTCTTACATAAATTTGGAAGTGTTTCCTACTACAAGGTCAACACTAATAAATGCTTTGCATTAACCATCAACATACCTGAAAAAACTAAGCCCAGACTAAAGGAAATTTTCCCATGCACCTGGGATCCGCCTTCAATTACATATCTGGGTGTGCAGCTGTCCTCCTCCTCCACCAACATCTACTCTTGCAATTTCCCTCCACTCTTGCTTAAAGTGGAAGCGGAACTAAACCAAATAAGTAAACTTCCACTTACGTGGCTGGGGAGGATAGCTGCATATCAAATGCAAGTAATGCCTAAGCTGCTCTATGTCTTCAGAACCGTTCCAATCCCTGTCCCCCAACAATTCTTTACACACTTAGATAAACTACTTAAAAAATGTATATGGGGTGGAAAAAAACCGAGGATAGCATTAGCACAGCTTTACAAACCTAAACACTTAGGCGGAGCTGGCCTCCCCAATGCTCAACTATACTATAAAGCTGCGCTAATGGACCAGATGCGCTACTGGTTTTCATGTCAAACGGACAATAGATGGTCAGATATTGAACGAACAGTGACCCCTGGTCACGACCTACCAGCACTAGCTACAGCCGTTTGCATCCATCACAAACCCAACATTCCCTCATACCCAGCCATACAAGCTACTATTCATGCATGGTCCTCTTTAATCAATACTAAGTTCAATGACATTCCAACCTGCACACTAAGTATACCACTAGCAGCATATGAGTACCTCATACCGAACTTCTCAGCCTTCAGCTGGAAAAAAAAGGAAGTACACTTCTATACTAATGATCTGGATACATCGGATGAACTTGATAAATACAAATTGCTCCAACTAAACCACTACTCACACTCCAATCCGACCCGTCCGATCATAATCCCACAGATTCTATGGGAATTCCTGCTCAATAAATCCCCATCCCCTCGCAAAGGCATCTCCTTATTCTACACATTCGCCTCCCCTACCTATCTACATACTAAATCACCTAATATGCATAAGTGGGAGCGGGACCTTCAAAGGGAATACCCTCTGCACCAATGGCACACAGCCATAAAATATAACAGAAAATCTTCCTCTTGCATAGACCACTGGGATAACGCGCAAAAATTACTACATAGGTGGTATCTTACACCCGCTCGACTGAACAAGATGAAACCCTCCGCTTCAGCACTATGCTGGAGAGAGTGCCTATCTATGGGCAATCTTATTCACATATTCTGGAGCTGTAAACACATCCAACCGTTCTGGGAGAAAGTCCAATCTCTCATCTACAATGTTACTAATACCCATCGCAAACTTGAACCAGCGCTAACGCTGCTGAGCCTAGGTATTGAAGCTTATCCCCCTCTAATGAGGAAAGTAGTAATCCATATACTATTTGCGGCACGTATTTCAATAGCAAAAGAATGGCTTTCGCTAGCACCCCCTGAAATAGAAGAAGTTATCTCTAGAGTAAACGCCCAATATACAATGGAAAGAGCTCTTGCCTACTCTAAAGGGGGATCCCCGAATTTCCATAAACAGTGGGAAATTTGGAGATCCTCAAAACATGCCTCCTCACATTCATGAAATCCTCTTACTGATACAATGAAGTACACGAATGCCTCTGGTGCGATGGTATACTAATAGAATCTCTCAACCTAAATAGGTTGGATACTTACCAAAGAGCTAATAATGGTGGTGGACTAGGTGTGTGGGGATAACTACGCACCCTGCAAATATGTCAACTATATATCTATGTTTATGTTTACTTTTTATAACTCTGAAGTGACAGCACTTGCTGCTTAAAGCCTAACTTCCCGTGGGCCCTTCATAGGAACCACGGCAAGCTACTATACAGATACCCAGCAATTAGCCTGGTCACAGTGTGAACCCAAAGGGGGTGACGGGCTGTACCTCCTACGGAGGTCAAGCATACAACCCAATTAGTAGCTTGAACACCTGATGTATATTCCTGAATATATATGTAGCAACTGTTGTGTATACAAACTCACCTTGTATAATCTTATAAATGCATACATTGAATGCTATGTAATGTACAAGTGAAATTCAATAAAAATCTATTGTTTAAAAAAAAAAAAGAAATAAGCATGACAGGTTCTCTTTATTGAAAGATCTGGGGTCAAAAAGACCCCACATCTCTCATTTACCTTTAAACTCCTTGCGTCCATGCTATAGCCGAATGATGCTACAGCGTGGACCTACATTGCCGGGACGCCATCATATGATGCTCTCTTGTGCATAAGCTGCATCCGCGCCCCCTGGGGGGCGTGCGTGGCACTCTCTGTAATCCCCGAGTCAATGAGACTCAGCTGATCACAGATCGGAGTAAGGGGCCGATCCCAGCCCCTTACCAAGTGATCAGCTGTCAGCCAATGACAGCTGATCACGTGATGTAAACAGAAGATCGGTAATCGGTTTTTTTCTTTCTCTTCACGCCAACAGTGTGAGGAGAAAAATAATATGATCACCGGCTTCTGTGAAAGGGACATTGGTACTGAAGAGGAAGAACCACAGCCACCTTATCTGTGCCCACCAGTGCCACCTGCCAGTGCCCACCAGTGCATATCAGTGCCACCAATCAGTGCCCACCAGTGCATATTAGTGGCACCAATCATTGCCACCTATCACTGCCCACCAGTGCCACCTATCAATGCCCACCAGTAATGCCAATCAGTGCCCATCAGTGCCTCATCATAAGTGCCATCTAGCAGTGCTGCCTATCAGTGTCACCTACCAGTGCCCGTCAGTGCCCATCACTGCCACCCATCAGTGCCCATTGCTGCCACTCATCAGTTCCCGTCAGTGACACCTATCAGTGCCCCCTATCATTGCACTTCAGTGCCACCTATCAGTGCCCTTCAATGTCATCCATCAGTTCCACCCACCAGTGCCACCTCTCAGTGCCCACCAGTGCTGCCTCATCAGTCCCCACCAGTGCCATCTATCAGTGTCCATCAGTGCAGGTTCATTAGCATAAATCAATGAAGGAGAAAAATTACCTGTTTGCTAAATGTTATAACAAAATATAAAACAGTTTTTTTTTTTTAACATTTTCGGTCTTTTTTTGTTTTTTTAACAAATAAAAAAAAAAACCCAGCAGTGATTAAATACCACCAAAAGAAAGCTTTATTTGTGGGAAAAAAATATATAAAAATGTCGATTGGGTACAGTGTAGCATCAGTAGCATTAGGGCCGTCTTTAACACAGGGCAAACAGGGCATCTGTCCAGGGCCCTGCCATTGTTGGGGGCCCAAAGCAGCTGCCTCTGGAGCCCGTGCTGGCTGCTGGCTTTTTTTTAGTTGAGTTCCTCCACCCCTATGATCCGGCAATGGCTGCTGAGCTGCTCGCTACTGTCACTTGTAAATACACAAGTGACAGTGCTCTCCTCCCGGCAGCCGTTTAGAACCCTCTCTGCTCTGCAAAACAGCTCGTCTATCTCTATACCAGAGCAGAGGGGGGAGGGGGCAGGGGATGTACACAGGCAGAAGCTGCTCCACAGACATGCAGTAAGTTACAGCTTCTCTTCTGCAGCTCCACTCTGATGTTATTTAGGTGGTCGGAATGCTTAGGATTGGAAGGGGAAGGAGGGGGGATTAATGCCAGAGGAATGCGGTGTATTGATAGGGGGTGAGCTCCAAACTGGAATCTGGTGGGGACTAAAGCTCTGTACTTGGGAGGGGATGTACACAGATCACCTCTCAATCCTGCACTCAATACACAGATCACCCCTAAACCCTGCACTCCGCACACAGCTCAACCCTCTATCCTGCACTCCATACACAGATCACCCCTAAACCCTCCACTCCATACACAGATAACCCCTCAATCCTGCACTCTGTACACAGATCACCCCTCAATCCTGCACTCCATACACAGATCACCCCTAAACTTTGCACTCCATACACAGCTCACCCCTCAATCCTGCACTCCATACACAGATCACCCCTAAACCCTGCACTCCAAACAGATTACCCCTCAATCCTGCACTCAATACACAGATCACCCCTAAACCCTGTACTCCGTACAGAGCTCACCTCTCAATCCTGCACTCCATACATGATCACCCCTAAACCCTCCACTCCATACACAGATCACCCCTCAGCCCTGCACTCCATAAACAGATCACCCCTAAACTTTGCACTCCATACACAGCTCACCCCTCAATCCTGCACTCCATACACAGATCACCCCTAAACCCTGCACTCCGTACACAGCTCACCTCTCAATCCTGCACTCCGTACACAGATCACCCCTCAATCCTGCACTCCGTACACAGCTCACTCCTCATTCATGCACCCCGTACACAGCTCACCCTTCAATCCTGCACTGTGTACATAGTCCACCCCTCAATTCTGCACTCCGTACACAGCTCACCCCTCATTCCTGCACTCTGTACACAGCTCACCCCTCAATCCTGCACTCTGTACAAAGCTCACCCCTCAATCCTGCATTCCGTACACGGCTCACCCCTCAATCCTACATTCCGTACACAGCTCACCCCCCAATCCTGCACTCCATACACAGATCACCCCCCAATCCTGCACTCCAGACACAGCTCACCCCTCATTCCTGCACCCTGTACACAGCTCACTCCTCAATCCTGCACTCTGTACACAGCTCACCCCTCAATCCTGCACTCCGTACACAGCTCACCCCTCAATCCTGCACTCCATACACCGATCACCCCTCAATCCTGCACTCTGTACACAGCTCACTCCTCATTCCTGCACCATGTACACAGCTCACCCCTCATTCCTGCACTCCGTACACAGCTCACCCCTCAATCCTGCACTCCCTACACAGCTCATCCCTCAATCCTGCACTCTGTACACAGCTCAACCCTCAATCCTGCACTCCGTACACAGCTCACCTCTCTTTCCTGCACTCCGTACACAGCTCACCCCTCAAATCCTGCACTCCATACACAGCTCACCCCTGAACCATGCAATCTGTACACAGCTTACCCCTAAACCCTGCACTCTGTACACAGCTGACCCCTAAACCCTGCACTCACACTGCTATATGGCAGGCGGCATGACTTGTCATTTATTTCTGGCAGCCTGTCCTCAGGGATACTGCTCCTATTGGGCCCTGTTCCTAGGTGCATTTAGTTAACCTTCATAGCTGTGTTTGCTTTGCTCTGCTCATTGCTAATAACAAGTTCTAGGAGTTTTCTGTCTATTGGCGGGTCCCCTGACCTCCCCAGTCCATGGTGTGAAGGTAGTGAGAAGATGATGTGCTGTAAGCTCCAGCAACCATTCAGTAAGCCGTATTGATGTGCTCTGACCTTTAGCAACCAATAAGTAAGTTGTAATGATGCACAGTAACCTCTAGCAACCAATAAGTAAGTGGTAATGATGCACAGTAACCTCTAGCAACCAATCACTGAGCGGTAATAATGTGCAGTAACCTCTTGCAACCAATCAGTGAGCCGTAAGCATGTAACCTCTAGCAACCAGTGAGCGGTAAGGATGTGCAGTAACCTCTAGCAACCAATCGGTTAGCAGAAATGATGTGCTGATGCTGAAACCTCTAGCAACTAATCGATGAGTCATAATGTGTGCTGTAACATCTAGCATCCAGGTAATGAGCAGTAATGATATGCTGTAACCTCTGGCAACCAATCGCAATTGCTACTTGACCTGATTTTGAGTCTAGCTGCTTTTTCTTGTATATCTCAGAGTGGGCGGGCTTGATTGAAGCTGAGGGGGCCCAAAGAAAATGTTTGCCCAGCGTCCAATCAATCCTAAAGACGGCCCTGTTTAGCATGACCGCGCAATTGTCATTCAAAGTGTGACATGCATAGAATGCATTATGATAAAAAAACCTTCTGCCTTTACAAACACTTTTAGGATAAAATGCCTGAGAACCGGAAGTGATGTCAGATGTCAGAGGTCACTCTGGTCTTCCAAGGGCATAGAGCCAAGTGGGGGCCATCTTGCCCTCACTCGACTTCCTGCCCAGCAAACTGCATTTCCGGGCTGAACTCTGGCAAGCTCGAAAATGACCGGGAAGCGCGCGCGGGGGGGGGGGGGGTGATCACCTTTACCGGAAAGCCAGCTGCCTAATGAAAAAAAAAATACCGGGGTTATGGCATCTAGCTGCAGCCATAAGCATCAAAATTATGACGTACATTTACAGATAGGTGGTCGGCAAGTGGTTATTACCACTTTAAGGCCCCTTTTACACGGGCGGACCAATAGGGTCTGCCTGTCAGTTTTTCAGGTGGACCTGATCAGACCCTCCGTTATCCATGGAGTGGCGGATATAAATGGACTTCTGTACCACATCTAATCCGATTCGATATATACTAAAAACAGACGGATGGGGATTCCCCATCTGTCTAGAGAATCAGATCGGATGGAAGTTGGGTGTAAACAGACTGGCGGTCCATTTACATATGACCGCCCATAGAGAAGAGGGGGCTGTGTTATTGTTCACTCTGCATTAATGGAGCGGACAGTTTTCCTGCTCAGCGGTGATCAGCAGACAGATTCTCTGCTCAGCAGTTGGTCTCCTGGCAATGCCACCCTGTGTGAAGGGGGTCTAAGTAGATCTAGATGCCAAAGCTATACAGATGCCATGAGATTAAAGAAAACAATCAATTTGCCAAGACTAGTATTATATAAAGAGAAATATAGGGGATATTTACTAAAACAGCAGCACTCAGAATCTGGTGCAGCTGTGCATAATAGCCAATTAGCTTTTAACTTCAGCTTGTTCAGTTACGTGTTGACAATAAAATCTGCAAGATCATCTAGAAGCTGATTGGTTTCTATGAAGAGCTGCACCAAATTTTGCACCCTCCAGTTTTTGTAAATCTCCCCCATAGTGTTGATTTCCTATACCGTGCCAATGAGAAAACCTCAAAATACAGTCTCACAATCCTGAGGGAGAGTAGAATTTAGTCAACGGGACTCAACAATCATCCTTTCAGATGGTCTACAACAGGCATGTCCAAAGTCTGGCCTGCGGCCAATTGCGGACCGTGTTCCTGTTTAATACAGCCTCACTGGTAATTTGGATATATATATCTTTTGTGGCCCCCAACGAATCCCCAAACACGCGGCGCTCGAGTATTCGTTGGGGGGCCACAAAAGATATATCCCGTATTTATCGTTCAGTTCTGCCAGCCTCAGATGGTACAGGGAGGGGGCGGGACGAGTGCCATCAGATTACATACAGGAGAATCTCCTGTTTACTCAGCGGCCTCTGTAGTAGGAAGTCCTGTCTCCTGGGCTGGCATTGGATGACTGTTCTATCTATCATAGGAGGCGGGACTTTGTATTAAAGAGGCCGCCGAGTAAACAGGAGATTCTCCTGTATGTAATCTGTTGGCGCTTGTCCCGCCCCCTCCCTGTCCCCTCTGACGCTGCAGATGGGCATGGATCAGGCTGCACTGATGGCAATGGTGAGGCTGCATTCATGTCAATGGTGAGGCTGCATTCATGTTAATGGTGAGGCTGCATTCATGGCAGTAGTGAGGCTGCATTCATGGCACTTGTGAGGCTGCATTCATGTCAATGGTGAGGCTGCATTCATGGTGATGGTGAGGCTGCATTCATGGCAATGGTGAGGCTGCATTCAGAGGCTGCATTCATGGCAATGGTGAGGCTGCATTCAGAGGCTGCATTCATGGCACTTCTGAGGCTGCATTCATGGCAATGGTGAGGCTGCATTCTTGTCAATGGTGAGGCTGCATTCTTGTCAATGGTGAGGCTGCTTTCAGAGGCTGCATTCATGTCAATGGTGAGGCTGCATTCATGTCAATGGTGAGGCTGCATTCATGTTAATGGTGAGGCTGCATTCATGGCAGTAGTGAGGCTGCATTCATGGCACTTGTGAGGCTGCATTCATGTCAATGGTGAGGCTGCATTCATGGTGATGGTGAGGCTGCATTCATGGCAATGGTGAGGCTGCATTCAGAGGCTGCATTCATGGCAATGGTGAGGCTGCATTCAGAGGCTGCATTCATGGCACTTCTGAGGCTGCATTCATGGCAATGGTGAGGCTGCATTCTTGTCAATGGTGAGGCTGCATTCTTGTCAATGGTGAGGCTGCTTTCAGAGGCTGCATTCATGTCAATGGTGAGGCTGCATTCATGTCAATGGTGAGGCTGCATTCATGTTAATGGTGAGGCTGCATTCATGGCAGTAGTGAGGCTGCATTCATGGCACTTGTGAGGCTGCATTCATGTCAATGGTGAGGCTGCATTCATGGTGATGGTGAGGCTGCATTCATGGCAATGGTGAGGCTGCATTCAGAGGCTGCATTCATGGCAATGGTGAGGCCGCATTCAGAGGCTGCATTCATGTCAATGGTGAGGCTGCATTCATGGCAATGGTGAGGCTGCATTCAGTGGCTGCATTCATGTCAATGGTGAGGCTGCATTCATGGCAATGGTGAGGCTGCATTCAGTGGCTGCATTCATGTCAATGGTGAGGCTGCATTCATGGCAATGGTGAGGCTGCATTCATGGCAATGGTAAGGCTGCAGATGGGCACTGATTAGGCTGCCTTGATGGGCACTGACCCTTATTTAGCTTCACAGTTCGTTATTTAAAATTTAATTTTTTTCCTGAAACTTCCCTCTTAAAGTGAACGTGCGTGTTATATGCCGATAAATACGGTATGTCCAAATAAAACGCCCAAGCTCATCCTTGATCTCTTCACCACACACAGCCACAAAGGCAAGAGAATTCTTGTTGAGCATTGTATTAGTTAATTTGCATTTAATTTTAATGGTTCAAAGAATGTCAGGCACAATGGTCGGCCCTCCCGCATGTTCACTTCATCAAATCTGGCCCTCTTTGAAAAAAGTTTGGACACCCCTTGTCTACAAGATGTACTATTACTATGAATGACTGGGCTGTCATTCTTACCAAAAAGGAAATTATGGCTGCAGCAATGTGGCCCAGATTTAGCATGTTTGTGATTGAAAGTCCCGGTCACCTCTTCAGAAATGAAATGTATCTCAGAAGTGAGGTTTTTCTGAGCAATCTAATGATCTTTGAACTTCACAATTTGAATGTATAATGCAAATTGTAAATCAAAAGTTAAAACAAGTCTGTTAATCTCAAGCTTTTTAGCTCCTGGAACTGATGTGCATGTCTTTACCACAGAGACAACATGTTCTGTACATTTTCTGTGAATGTATTTGCATCAAACATCTACATTTAGGTTTGCAGGTACATGAAACATAAGGTCAACTGTAGATAGCAATATGAATAAGAGGACCTGTCTAAATTTGAAATAAAGGACATTTACAAAAAAAGAAAGTACATTCTTCCCTCTTCTACCCATGCCTGCTGTAATGTACAGTGCCTTGAAAAAGTATTCACACCCCTTGAAATTTTCCACATTTTGTCATATTACAACCAAAAACATAAATGTATTTTATTGGGATTTTATGTGATAGCCCAACACAAAGTGGCACATAATTGTGAAGTGGAAGGAAAATGATAAATGGTTTTCAATTTTTTTTTACAAATAAATATCTGAAAAGTGTGGCGTGCATTTGTATTCCGCCCCCTTTACTCTGATACCCCTAACTAAAATCTAGTGGAACCAATTACCTTCAGAAGTCACCTAATTAGTAAATAGAGTCAACCTGTGTGTAATTTAATCTCAGTATAATTACAGCTGTTTTGTGAAGCCCTCAGAGGTTTGTTAGAGAACCTTAGTGAACAAACAGCATCATGAAGGCCAAGAAACACACCAGACAGGTCAGGGATAAAGGTGTGGAGGCATTTAAAGCAGGGCTAGGTTATAAAAAAATATCCCAAGCTTTGAACATCTCACAAAGCAATGTTTAATCCATCATCTGAAAATGGAAAGCGTATGGCACAACTGCAAACCTACCAAGACATGGCCATCCACCTAAACTGACAGGCTGGGTTAGGAGAGCATTCATCAGAGAATCAGCCAAAAGGCCCATGGTAACTCTGGAGGAGCTGCAGAGATCCACAGCTCAAGTGGGAGAATCTGTCCACAGGACAACTATTAGTTGTGTACTCCACAAATCTGGCCCTTATGGAAGAGTGGCAAGAAGAAAGCGATTGTTGAAAGAAAGCCATAAGAAGTCCCATTTGCAGTTTGTGAGAAGCCATGTGGTGGACACAGCAAACATGTGAAAGAAGGTGCTCTGGTCAGATGAGACCAAAATTGAACTTTTTGGCCTAAAAGCAAAACGCTATGTGTGACAGAAAACTAACACTGCACATAACCCTGAACACACCATCCCCACCGTGAAACATGGTGGTTGCAGCATCATGTTGTGGGAATGCTTTTCTTCAGCAGGGACAGGGAAGCTGGGCAGAGTTGATGGGAAGATGGATGGAGCCAAATACAGGGCAAACTTAGAAGAAAACATGTTAGAGTCTGCAAAAGACTTGAGATTGGGGCGGAGGTTCACCTCCCAGCAGGACAACGACCCTAAACATACAGCCACAGCTACAATGGATTGGTTTAGATCAAAGCATATTCTTGTGTTAGAATGGCCCAGTCAAAGTCCAGACCTAAATACAATTGAAAATCTGTGGCAAGACTTGAAAATTGCTGTTCACAGATGCTCTTCGTCCAATCTGACAGAGCTTGAGCTATTTTGCAAAGAAGAATGGGCAAACATTTCACTCTCTAGATGTGCAAAGCTGGTAGAGACATCCCCAAAAAAGACTTGCAGCTGTAATTGCAGCGAAAGGTGGCTCTATGGAGTATTGACTCAGGGTGGCGGAATACAAATACACGCCGCACTTTTCAGATATTTATTCGTAAACATTTTTTTAAAACCATTTATCATTTTCCTTTCACTTCAAAATAATGTGCCACTTTGTGTTGGTCTATCACATAAAATCCCAATAAAATGCATTTATATGTTTGGTTGTAACATGGCAAAATGTGGAAAATTTCAAAGGGGTATGAATATTTTTTTAAAGCACTGTACATTACAGCAGGCATGGGTATTAGAGGGAAGGATGTACTTTCTTCTTTTGCAAATGTTCTTTATTTTAGATTTAGACAGGTCCTCTCATTCTATCTACAGTTGACCTTATGTTTCATGCAACTGCAAACCTAAATGTAGATGTTTGATGCAAATACATTCACAGAAAATGTACAGAACATGCTGTCTCTGTGGTAAAGACATGCAAATCAGTTCCAGGAGCTAAAAAGCTTGAGATTAACAGACTTGTTTTAACTTTTGCTTTACAATTTGCATTATACATTCAAATTGTGAAGTTCATAGATCATTAGATTACTCAGAAAAACCTCACTTCTGAGATACATTTTATTTCTGAAGAGGTGACCGGGACTTTCAATCACAAACATGCTAAATCTGGGCCTCATTGCTGCAGCCATAATTTCCTTTTTGGTAGGAATGACAACCCAGTCATTCATAGTAATAGTACATCTTGTAGACCATCTGAAAGGACGATTGTTGAGTCCTGTTGACCAAATTCTGCTCTCCCTCGGAATTGTGAGACTGTGCTTTGAGGTTTTCTCATTGGTCGATGCGTTTTTTATCATTTTCCTTCAAAATGTATTTCCTGTACCTGTAACGATATTTCTCTACCTGATCGTGAACGCATCCAACCTATCCAATATTTGGCTGACAACTGTGTTTTCTGTCATCTTCTGTCTAAAAATTGCCAATTTCCACAACGCTTTCTTCTTGCGCCTGAAGAATGGTCTATCGCAGCAAGTTGTCCGTTTGATTATAGGTTCGATTTTGCTATCCATTTGTTTTATGTCACTGTTTTTGTGGGTTGATAGTTACCTAAATCCACCTAAGCAACTCCACAGTCATGCCAAAAATGCGACTGAATATTTGACCCATGTGTTCATTTTTGTAGCGATGGGAAATAGCTTTCCGTTCATTATATATTCCAGCTCAACATTTCTTCTCATCGCTTCCTTGTTCCTTCACATGAAACAGATGAAATCTAACTCTAACGTTACAGCCAATCTGGATACTTACTATAAAGCTATCAAGTTCATGTCTTTTTGCCTTCTTTGCTTTTTGTTACTGGTGGCCACCAATGTGGTTATTTTGCACTACTACTATTGCCTCAACGCAATAGCACTCTTTATTATTTGGCACGTTTTTCCAACCCTGCATTCCATTTACCTGATCTACAGAACAAACAAGTTAAGAGAATGTTTCTTGAGAATCCTACCTTGTGGAACCAACTGCCAGGTCAACGAGTCCGAGACGAGAAACCAATTGGAAACAATCAGTCATTGAGGTCTTTTTGGTAACACATTATTATTATTAGTATTAGAGTTTATTATTTGCTTTGTCCAGAATGTTGGGAGTTTAAATTAAACCATTTACCGCCTTACTTAAAAGAGAAGTTTGTAAATAAAACAGTCATACTTACCCAAGTTGTTACAGCATTGGTCCAATGCTGCATCTGTCTCCTGCTGCTTCAACACAGAGAAATGAGCAATCAAATACCATTGATCGCTCAGTTCTCAGTCTTCAGTGAGCAGAGAGCTGGTGACTATCAGTCACTGACTCTCTGCTCTGTCCCTCCAGCGCTCACTGAGAGCCCAGTTGTGGAGGGGGTGGGAGCTGCTGGCTCAGACTCTCAGCAGCATGTTTGGAGGCTGAGCTAGCTGCCGGTCAGGGATATGGGTGGATCCCAACATTAAAGTGAGGATCCCTGCAGAGCCTAGACCGGCTGAATGACTTTAGCCCACTGTCAGCTGAAAACAGGTCACAGGAGTGCAGAACTAAGTGCACTCCTGTGAGCTATAGGAGAAGTAGGGCCAAAAGAGCTTTAGTCTATTTCTCTTTGATGTAATTAAACTACAAGTTTTCAGAATGCCTTAGATCTCTTCTTTATACAATAAATAATTAGGAATTGCAAAAAGCCTGAAGAAAGGATCTAAGGCAGGGATCCTTAAACTATAGCCCTCCAGCTGTTGCAGAACTACACATCCCATGAGGCATTGTAAAACTCTGACATTCACAGACATGACTAGGCATGATGGGAATTGTAATTCCTGAACACCTGGAGGGCCGCAGTTTGAAGACCCCTGATCTAAGGCCTGATTCACACCTATGCATTTTTAGTGCTTTTTGCATGTTGCAGATTTGCACAACAGAACGTGTTCCATAGGAAACCATGTTAAATGGACTGTAGTGCAAATCTGCAAAATGCAAAAAGCACAAAAACTGCATAGGTGTGAATCCAGCCTTAGGCATCCTCAAACTTTCTTGTTAACTTTTTTATTTAACTTACGTTAGCCAATAAAGGGTATGCCTTAATCACTTGATCTCCGGAAGATTTACTCCCTTCATGACCAGTCCATTTTTTGCTAAATGGCACTGCATTACTTTAACTGACAATTGCATGGTCGTGCAACACTGATGAATAAAGTTTAGGTACTTTTTTCTTCTCACAAATAAAGCTTTATTTTGGTGGTATTTGATCACCTCTACAGGTTTTTATTTTTTGCGCTATAAACAAAAAAATATAGACGATTTTGAAAAAAAAAAATATATATATGTTTTACTTTCTGCTATAAAACATATCCAATAAAAAAATGAAAAAATCTAATTTCTTCATTTAGGCCATTATGTATTCTGCTACATATTGTTGGTAAAAAAAATCCCATTAAGCATATATTGATTGGTTTGTGCAAAAGTTATATCATCTACAAACTATGGGATATATACTGGAATTTTTATTTATTTATTTATTTATTTTTTTACTAGTAATGCCGACGATCAGCAACTTATAACAGGACTGCGATATTGTGGCGGACATTCAGAAACAAAATGATACTTTTTGGGAACCAGTGACATTAATATAGTGTCACTGTACTAATGACACTAATATAGTGTCACTGTACTAATGACACTGACTGGGAAGGGGTTAAACATCTAGGGCAATCAAAGGGTTAACTGTGTCCCTAGCCAGTGTTTTGATGTACTAAGTGAGGTGCTTTAACTAGGGGAAGTAATCGATTTAATTTCCTGCTTTGCGAGGGAAGAAAATCTATTACTTCTCCACTGACAGGACAGGGCTCTGCCTTGTTTACATAGGCAGCTCCCTGACCTGTGTAAATTCATAATGATCGCCGGGTGTCAACGGTAATCTATTGGCCGCTGCCTGGTGGTCAACATCTGCTGTGTAAAATTACAGTACGGCCGGGTCAGCGGGAGGTGCACCCCCCTACCTGGAAGTGTCAGATCACGTACCTAGTACGTGATCTGGCACAGCCGAGCTGTCTTGCCGTCGTATATGTATGTTATATGGTCGGCAAGTGGTTAAACTCCAAACTTTCCGCTCTAATCAATGGCTAACATGGTACAACACTCTACTACTGATATTTGCTTTATATAAGACTTTTGCTAGGATTATAAAATGTCTAAACACAGGTCCCTAGGACCATAAATGCCCAGGGGGTCTGTTTTTTACAGTGCAATACATGACTTTTTAAAAATTATTATTACCCAACTTTCACCCAAGAGTCACCTTTTAACCTCCCTGGAGGTTTTCCTGAGTGTGGTTTGGGGTTAAATTTCAGTACCATTAGCGGTAACTCCGAGCCACACTCGGTATTGCATTGCAGGATCCTGGTGCAGTATACTTACCTTGTCCCCAGGATCCTGCAATGTCCCCCCGCTGTGTCTGTGGGCTCTGTCCCCCATCCTGATGTCCTGCGTGCCGGGCTCCGTTCCCTGTGAGCGTCGCGACACACGGGGGCGGAGCCCGGCGGCAAATTAAAAAAATTAAAAAATTCATAACACATACAGTACACTGTAATCTTACAGATTACATTACTATATGACATCATTTCACATCCATTTTGTCCCTAGTGCTTTGTCTTATGCCCTGCATGCAGTTTTATATTATATATACTGTTGTTTCTGCCTGGAAACTTGAAATTGTCCATAACAACTAAAAAGTGCCCCTTTACACCAAAGTGGTTTTAGACCAGCTTGAAAACAGCAATCGTAAATTAGAACACTTGCAGAATTGAGCGATAGTGAATCGTGAGGAAATTCATTTTTATTATTATTATTTTTTATAATTATTTATAGTTATTTATTATATTATAATTTATGATTTTGTGTTTCAAACGTTATCATACCCGGATATCTACTAGACTTTTGTTTGGGCAGATTTAAGTGTGTTATTGCTAAGAATTACAGGCCTACAATATAAAATGCCAAATTTCTATGCAAAACAATTGTACAGCTTTGAGACGTAAAAATCTGACATAATCATACCGCCAGGGAGGCTACCCAAATGTGTGAATTTTGGGTGAAAGTTGAGTGAATCAATAACACATTGATAAGTCAAAACCTAAGCACTGGTGTAATATATGTATTGTATTGTATAAAGCAAGTCTTAAAGCTTAAATTTAGTTTTTCAGCTTTGACTTGTACAGTAATAGTAAAATTGTACATACCATTACAACTAATCAGTGTATCCAGATGAATTATTCCACATTTTTTTCGGGACAAACTGGACTTTTACATTGGTAAATGGTAATGGATAGCTCCTGATTTTTTCTATTTATTTTTTTTATTATCAAATGAAAACTGTCCCAAATTAGCAAAATAATATAGTTTTTGGAAATGTAACTGTATATTTCTTAGACATGTGCATGATGGAAAAAAAATAGTTTTGTTTCGTTTAGATTCGTTAATCTAGTTACTTCGTTTTTGTTAAATTCAGTTAATTCGTTCAATTCCTATTTGGGATTCGTATTCGGAATTTGTATTCGGAATTTACAGATTTTTTTCAATTTGAAACTTTCAAATTGATAAATTTCGAATCGGTCGAAACAAAAATGTTATATTTTTTTAGATTCTAATGCGGCAAAGTGAAAAAACAAAAGAAAAATCTCCATCAAATGATTACAATGAGTCTTTAAATCACCTTTGGCTTAACAAAAACAGCATTATTTTGAAATGGTACTCTAAAAACACACACAGTCTGATTTCAGCAATATGTTTACAGTTCGCATTCAAATGGAATTTGATGTAAAAGTCGATTTGAATTTCAATTTGAATTTTGGAAATTTGGACAAATTTAGTTTCGCTATTCGAAGAATACGGTAAACATTGTTTATACTGTAGTTCGGGTATTCGGATATATCCGAATCTCCGAATAACAAAAAAATTGTCCGAATATTAATTTGTAATGAAACGAACCACCTATGTCTAATATTTCTGCCTAATACCATGACCCACCACCAAAGATCAACCCAAAATAAATTCTCCTATGACATTGTTTTCAATAATTCCACATGTTATTTGTTGTTTGTAGCCGTAGCAGGGTTAAAAAGACAATAGTATGCATTCCATTTTTTTCCCTACCTAAAACTCACTGACACTAAATGACTTTTCAATCCTATCTAACACACCAACCCTGAATGTTGACACTGATCTTTGAACCCAACATTTGACCCTGACTTTTAACCCTTACCCTGACCATTACATTCACCTAGATCAAACCATAGATGAAACATAGGATACAGCTGGCGACTTAATAACAGACAGTTGTGGTTATATTTATTTAGCATAAGTACGCTTACATGTTTTGGCAGTAAGGCCTTAAAGCACAACTCTGGTCAAATATTTTTGTTCCCCATGCAGTGGAGCTGTGTCTGCACTGCATGGGTTAACTGCTCAAATTGTCCAGGGGTGAACACAAAGCCTATACTCACCCAATCCTTTGATCCACCAGAAAACAACACTTCCCCACGTCTAGAGCCAGTCTATGGGCATGATGACCTCAGGAACAGTCCAGTGCACAAAACTGGACCATGGGGGGGGGGGCAGGAGCCACCAGTCTGAAGGATTAGAATAGCATAGGTTAGCATATCAGCTCTGAATAAAGTATGGCAATATGAACAGCCCTCCCACCACATACAAACGAGATCTAGGTCTGTGTAAATAAAACCAACAGAGCAAAAATCCAAGACATCGAAGGAAATACAAATCAACACACACATACATAAGTTGACAAAATGGTATACATAAATGAAATAAAATATCTGAGACTCATAATTGCAATACAATATATCAATTCATAAATGCAACTGGACAACACCCCATATATAAGAGCATATAAATATTTTAGCAAACGAATGCATGTGTTCAAATACCGTATATACTCGAGTATAAGTCGTTCCGAGTATAAGTCGAGGCCCTAATTTACCACAAAAAAAATGGGAAAAACGTATTGACCCGAGTATAAGACGAGGGTGAGAAATGCACAGCTACTGTAAGTGGAAAAGAGGGTCAAACAATGCCAATTTGCAGCATCACTGTTCCCATTTGCATGCCTCACTGTGCCCATTTGCAGCCATAGGTCCCCTGAACTTCAAACTCGGTAGTTAAGGGTTCCTAGATGCCCCCTAGCTGCAGCCGGTCTCTGAACCCAAAGGGTCCCGAAATGACATTGCTGCAGATAGACACAGTTGACCAAATTTGAGGCCCCGTATCTCGGGGACACTTAGTGCTAGGAACCCCAAATTTGGTGTGCAAACCCAGTGGAACTAGCACCATACAATTTCCAAAGCTGGGGTTTCTAGCACTAAGTGGCCCTGAGATATGGGGCCCCAAAGTCGGTTCAGAAAATGTCAAGCACTTTTCTGCAGCAGAGAATGATATTTTCCGAACCGATTTTGGGGCCCCGTATCTCAGGGCCACTTAGTGCTAGGAACTTCAGCTTTGGATATGTTGTGGTACCATTTCCACTGGGTTTGCACACCAAATTTGGGGTTCCTAGCACTAAGTGGCTCTGAGATATGGGGCCCCAAAGTCGGTTCGGAAAATGAAATTTTTTGCTGCAGAAAAGTGCTTGACTCCAGTATAAGTCGAGGGGGGCACTTTCAGCACAAAAAAAGTGCTGAAAAATTTGACTTATACTCGAGTATATATGGTATATAGACATGCCTCCGGTTATGCATAGCGAAGTATAACACACAGAATTCATGTGCTGAAGTGTATGGACATGGGCCAGTTTGTTTATAGCAAACTATAACACACATAATCCACGCATTGAAGTGAATGGACATACATCCATTAGTCCATAACAAACTATAGCACATAAAATGGTTACAGGCACATCCCAACACCAAAAGGCTAGGAAATTAAATGTGGACATGCGTCCACCCACTAACTACTAACCAAGAAAATAATAATGTAACAGACAAATGTCAAAAGTTCAAACCACGCTAAAAGATAAAGGATGAGAGGTCTGGACTGGTAAAAAGAAGTCGAGACAACCAAAATAAGCAGATAAAATCACATGAACAAGTCCATGTCCTATCTATGGTTAAGGCCCAATGGGGCTCTCGTACAGAGCATGAAGATCCACCAAACTTCTTTTTCATGTCCCTGAAATGTTTGGAAACTTTAGATTTGCTTCTAGCATTTGGATTCAGAGAATCATTGTAGTGTTCCCCTATTCTTGTTCTGAGCTAACAGTACAACCAACATACTGGAGTGCACATAAAGAGCATTCCACAATATAAACAACGTTCCTGGACCCACAAATAATGTCATGTTGAATAAAGTGTTTTCAATAACTGAGGATAAAAATCTGATTGTGCTCAACCACCCCTTGAATAAGTGTCAAAAAGAATGTGTTTTAACTGGAAAACTGGAAAAAGTTTATTAGTTGCAAAACATATGCAGAGAATTGGTACCACACCACACAATCTCACTCATACTATTAAAAACCCAAACATCCACCTCACTCAGAATACAGCTATAATAGCTGATGACCATATATAACACTGTCCCATCAATCAAACTGCATAGGGAGACAAGGTACAGTGATGTACCATTTGTAGGTAAGAAGCATAAGACGTTGCAGTGGTCTAGAGGGGGCTACTAGGTCAAAGCTTGTAGAGTATGGATTTACTGAGAGCTCCCACCTATGGGGGATATTGATTCTCCCCTTTTTTTCTCTTTTTGGAATGTTTGTGAAGTTTAGTATCTATACTTAGGGGCAATATCTTAAGGGGCAAAATCTTGAGTCTAATAATAAAGTGTTCTGCATTAGTGACACAAGAGCAATTGGTTTTACACTTACTTACTCAGACAACATATTATCAAGAGTTGGGGACCAGAGGCTAGAGAATCTGCACCTATCTCTTAAGACAGGGAACAAATCATTAGGTTCCTCTCCACCCACATGCAGACACACAATGCACTCACCAGACTTAATTGACCCCATTACAGGGAGTAGAATTACTCATATGTGAAAATCCAAGATGTTATACATGAGGTCACAGGAATTAATCCAAACCGCTGCTGTTATCCATACGTATATATATATATATATATATATATATATATATATATAGATATATAGATAGATAGATAGATAGATAGATAGATAGATAGATAGATAGATAGATAGATAGATAGATAGATAGATAGATAGATAGATAATAGTAATTCAAATAATTTATTTAAAAAAGAAGGTTGTATTGCACTTATGTCAAAGAAGACAGGGATCAGCATGTATTGTATAGGAATCGCCGGTTAGCACTCCACCTGTGTTCCAGCTGATCAGAGATGACGTGTATCAAACACCACCCAACGCCGTTTCATCAGCCTACGTTTGACGTCTTCAGGGGTTACGTGCTTGGATACGTCTGACCGCTTTTATATAATTCATAACCAGCCTGGGCTAATCCGATTGAATCCACAGCCAAAATCATGCATATTGGTTCTAAGATACTCACCTATCATAAAATATTTCTATTTTTATATTTATTGCCATCTAACACTAAGTTGCAGTGGTCTAGAGGGGGCTACTAGGTCAAAGCTTGTAGAGTATGGCTTTACTGATAGTTTAGTATCTATACTTAGGGGCAGTATCTTGAGGGTCCAAATCTTGAGTCTGTTGTTTAATAAAGAGTTCTGAATTAGTAACGCAAGAGCAAATGGTTTTACACATATTCATTTTATCACAGTAGCAAGATGTAGTCACACCACAGCAATATGTGCCCCTAGTGGAGAGCCAAGCGTGCCTATGATGTTGAGACATGAACAGACTCGGAGAAAACATATTGCCAAGAGTTAGGGACCAGCAGCTAGAGAATTTGCACCTATCTCTTAAGACAGGGAACAAATCTTTTTCTGCATAAAGTACAGGCAAATATTGCTTTATGATCCCTGTTACCTGTTTATATTCACTAGAAAAGGCGCTCTGCTCCGCTCCCTTGCACCATGACATCACATAACACACTCATGCACTGCCTCAGCTAGATCTGCCCCCTGCCGGCATCACCCAAACTCACTGTAGCAGGCACTCGGATGGTCTCGGCCGGCTCCAGACTAGAAGCCAGGTGTCACAGCCATATTTTTAATTAGCAACCTTTAGCTGTCCTGGTATTTAGTGGCAGGAGAAAAGTTCCCATTTTTTTCTGACTGCCAGTAAAATACTGACAGTTGGCAAGACTGGTTTGTACCCCCATTCCTGGATCCTGTTGGAGATCTGTTACCAAATATCCATATCTGTACAATTTGAACATAAACATGGAAGGCACTATATACTGCACGATGGGTCACTTGCCAACAACACTGAAGTGTTGGGTGTCACCATCTACCTGTGTATGGACAATTTTACCTTATTATTAAAAACAAGTCAAGAATAAAAAAAGCATTTTATTAATATTTGCAGCAAGACTAAAAATGTTCTTATTTCTTTATTTCAGCTAATGATGCCTCGGGGTAAATGACATGGAAGTCAACGACCAAGAAAGTCCTTATAGTTGCTGAGATATCAAGAATTCTGCTACATTCAATGTGACACATAACCCTAGAGCGGTTTGTTTAAAAACAATGTTATACCTGGTGCTGGCTGGTGAACCCAAACCTGACGTAAAATGTTTCTCCATACAGAGCATCACTTTGTGGTGCCTGGAAGGAACCCTATTGGTCTTCATGTTGATCCTTGTTTTTCTACAAAGCCCCTTGATCCATGGCTGTACATGAAGCCTTGACTCAAGGCAAGAACCATAAAAGTATCTACTGGCTTTTACTGTTTTATTGAATTTCTAGCATTTGACAGTTGAATGACTGGAAGTTAAAAAGAAAGGCTTACTCTGAAGGCCCTGTGTATAGATTCGGCCTGGGATCCATCAGGCTTCTTAAGAACAAAGGGCGAAAAATGAAGACTAACTCAGAAACTTTGTACCTTCAACCCGATAAATGCATTACCTTACTAAAGTTTAGGGCAGGTGAAGTTCACTTTACCTATCTAAGAGCTCTGAATTATTGAATGCCCCCCTTCAAATCATGATCACAAAAAAAAATTACTTAGGATGCAGTCTCTCACTAGCATTACCATGGCAGTGCCAAATCCCTTTTTATGACATGTTGATCTGTTATTTGCTTCACTCCCAGCAACAGGCCAAGCTGTCCAGAAAAAACGAAGGCAGTGCAGTGCCCAGGCAGTGCCCAGGGTGCAAATGCCAAACTTGGCCCCCTCCCTCTTATGTGGGCACCCCGATCATCTTCTGCAGCTGGGATCTTTAATACTAGTACTGCAGTGCTGCTTCTGTCTGACAGTTGCAAGGTGCAAAAA
This sequence comes from Lithobates septentrionalis, assembly GCA_037952835.1. NCBI lineage: Eukaryota > Metazoa > Chordata > Amphibia > Anura > Ranidae > Lithobates > Lithobates septentrionalis. The sequence goes on along the minus strand of JBBDGP010001886.1, from coordinate 1,032,389 downwards.
AAAGTCAGGTGCACCCCCACACCCCCCCTCTGTAGGCCAATGGTTCAGACCATGGACATCACTACTACTGTCAGGTAGGGAAGCCCCTAGACAGCAGGGTGGGTCATTAAAGGGGTGAAGACAAGCTCTCAGCTTGGTTGAATGTACTCTATGGGCTGCTGCCTCATGGTGCCCCAACAGATAAAGACACTGTGCCCAGAGCAGCTGCCCATCCTGCCTCCTCCCTTATAATCCCAACCCTGGTTACAAGAAGTCCTAGTCTTTCGCAACTACATGGTCAGAGCAGCTGCCCATCCTGCCCCCCCCCCCCTTATAATCCCAACCCTGGTTACAAGAAGTCCTAGTCTTCGCAACTACATGGTCAGAGCAGCTGCCCTTCAACAAGCAAGAGTCAATGACTGCAGTGGATTGGATGAATACACAGCTGCCTGTAGGTTACCCAAGAGGGTAAGCATCTTCTAGCACTCTCCTGGTGATCATCGTATAAAAAAAGGCTCAGAGAGAGCAAAAACTGGCAGGATCACCAGGTATTTATTAAACATTTACCTTCACCAATATGAAAAAAAGTTTGATCCTTTTAGAAGCCCCTTAAAATGTCACCTTGACTGAAACTTTGCTTGCAGCAGTAAAAGATGGCGTCCCACTGCCAGGAATAAATAACATAAAATCTAAAGTTGGACAGCCCAGTTTAGCTTAAAGTGAACCTGTGCTTTGCCTTTGATGGTTCCTTTAAATTTATCCCTCCCCAGCAGAACATATTTACCTTCTTTTCACCCTTCTACCACTTCATTCAGCCAAGTCTTGCATAGATTATGAGGTGCTGGAATTGTAGCATTTACAGGGTAATGGACTTCCTTGTATGACAGTGCTGATTGGTCTAGTGCTGTCATATGGTGCCAGTCACATGCTCCTCCATACCTGGAAGTATTGGGTATTTATATCAGCTGCCATTGATAAAAAGAGTGGTGAAATAACCAAGGACAGGTATGCATTGGCCTGTGGTGGGGCCAAATGGGCAAGCATAGGGTTTGCTTTAAGCGGACATACAGTCTTTAAAGTCTTCTATATATACATGTAAATAATAATGTAAATAATCTCATTGGGTGTTCTAAAAGCTTTATTTCTATGTATGGTTTGTAATTATACATGTACATGGTGGTAGCCATAATTAATCATTATATATGCAGACTTTGGATCCAGGTTGAGGTTTTCTGATTCTTAAAACATAGCAGTAAAACTCTTAACAGGATCACCCTGAAACCTATTGACTGTTTGCAGTTCTTAATAACACAAAATACCCACAATGCTCACAAAAGCCAGAGATTAAGTTATCTTTTGATTTTTTTTTTTTAGACTTTAGGCCTGCAAAAGCAGAAAGCCAAATTCTTGATGCTCGCCATTGTTAAACATCCTCTTCCTTTCAATAGGAGTTAAAGGCTAAGTTGACCTTTACCAGTAAAGAGCTTATGCAGTCAAGGGGCCCAAGTAGGGATAAAAAAAAATGATGCAGCTTTGTGAAATGTTCATTAATTGTATTGTCATACCGGTACGCCATTTGGACCTACTGGAATCCTGGATGGAAAACTTCCAGTTAACACTCGCTCCAAGATGTGAAAAATTCTGGGGGGACCCAAATGCCCTACACATATGACAATAAAAATCAATGAACAATTTACAAATCTGCACAGTTTTTTTAAACATATTGGGGCCCTTTAACACCATAGGCTATTCTCTGTTGAGCTTAGCCTTTATCAATTGGTAGCTATCAAGGCAGCCTGCTAGATCCTGGGTGCAAGTTTGAATATTTGTTTTATTTGGCATATCAAGTAATTTATATATAGGTATATCAAACTATATAATCAATATTTAAAGGACTATTGTTTTATAATGTTTACTATATACAGCATGCATTAATAATAAAGAGACACAATAATGGCTTGAAGTCAATTATATTCTAGTGTATATTTAGTTTATATATGAATATTTTATTTTTTTATTTATTTTTTATTAGTATTTGCAGTTGTGCTCATAGGTTTACATACCACTGGATGAATTTAAAAGTTGTGGGCCATTTGAGTGGTTGGACCAAATATGTATCTTCTATTTTTTGGGGATTTAACATAAGCTATGAGACATCAAAGAACAGCACAATCATTAAACAAATCATAGCAATAAAAAAGGTCCTGTTTAAATGTGTGCATACACCTAATTCATAATATCATGTATTATTCCCTTTAACATCAATTACATCGAAATATTAAAAAGCTTCTAGACTTTTTAGGCACATAAACACTATATACTATATTTATTAAAAAAATCTATATTTTTATTCAACATCATTTAAAAGTTTTGGACATAAAGTATTAAAAGAGAAGTATGTTGTTTTTTTTTCAGAATCAAACTGTACTTACCTAGGTGGATGCTGCACCTGTCCCCAGCCTGCTCTAATGCCCTGTAGACACAGTCAGACTTTCTGACAGAAAATGTGCGATCGGAGCTTGTTGTCAGAAATTCCAATCGTGTGTGGGCTCATTCGGACTTTTTCCATTGGAATTTCCGACACACAAAGTTTGAGAGCTGGCTCTAAAATTTTCCGACAACAAAATCTGTTTGCGTAAATTCCAATCGTGTGTAGACAATCCCGACGCACAAAGTGCCACGCATGCTCAGAATCAAGCAGAAGAGCAGCACTGGCTATAGAAATTTATTTTTCTCAACTCGTCGTACGTGTTGTACGTCACCGCGTTCTTGACGTTCGGAATTTCCGCTCAACTTTGTGTGACCGTGTGTATGCAAGACAAGTTTGAGCCAACATCCTTCGGAAAAAATCCGATGGATTTTGTTGTCGGAATGTGCGATCGTGTGTACAGGGCATATGACTGAGAATCAAGTGATCAAACACCACTGATCACTCAGTTCTCTGAGCTCCCTGAGCAGAGAGCTGGTGACTGTCAGTAAGTATGAACTTACAAGTTTTAGATCTTCCCAAATTGGTTCAACGATGTTGAGGTCAAGAGATTGTGATGGCACTTTTGGGACCTTTTTTTCTCTAAAGGATTGACTTTGTTTCAGATTATTATCATGTTGGAAGGTCCAAGTTGCCCCATTGATAGCTTCCGGGCTAATGAATGGAACTGGTCCTCCAATATTTTTTGATGATATCCACTTCAAGACCTCAATATCTATATATACATTGGGGCTTTGAAGTGGCTTATCAGGGTTATTTCTGAAGATATCAGCCATAACCCCTGTATTGTTTTTTACAGCTGGTGGCTGGCTTTCTCATGAAAGCACTCAGAGAGCGGCTCATGAACTGCTGGAAGGCTTTCAGAAGCGCCGGGAGGGGACAAGCGTAACATTATCTCTCACATTATACAAAAAAATTAGGGTAAAAGTGTTTTTTTTTTCAATTCATTAAAGTGTATTTTTTCCCAAAAAACTGAGTTTGCAAAACCTCTACGCAAATACCACGTGAAATAAAAAAATTGCAGCAATCGCCATAATGTTTGGGTGTTATAACTAATTTTCCAGCAAAATATACTGTAAACTTGTAAACAAAAAGTGGCAGAAAAAGCCTGATCTTCAGATGGATATACTTCATCTTGCCATGAATTTCGAATAAATTCTCTGTGCTTCTGTAGCTCACACCTCCTCAAAGTATAAAAAAATCTAACGCTAAACTCTAGGCTTCACAGTAGGGATGCTTTTTTTACTTCAAATTTTTATTTTTTATTTTTATTTTACCCAAGAAATTGACATATTAACCACTTCCCGACCGCCTCACGCAGATATACTGCGGCAGAAGGGCACGTACAGGCAGATTTACGTACCTGTACGTTGCCCTTTAAGAGGCGGCTTGTGGGCGCGCGCACCCGCCGGGAGCTCCGTGACCATGGACGCGGGTCCCGCGGACCCGATGTCTCGCGGTCGTCTCACGGTGAGGAAGAACGGGGAGATGCTAATGTAAACAAGCATCTCCCCATTCTGCCTAGTGACACTGTCACTAATCTCTGCACCCTGTGATCGGGAGCGGAGATCAGTGTAGTGTCACACACAGCCCCTCCCCCCCACAGTTAGAATCACTCCCTAGGACACACTTAACCCCTACAGCGCCACCTAGTGGTTATCCCCTTCACTGCCAGTGACATTTTTACAGTAATCAATGCAATTTTTTAGCCATAATGTCGCAGTCATGATAAAAATCGCTGATCACCGCCATTACTAGTAAAAAAGAAAACTATTAAGAAAATGCCATAAAACTATCCCCTATTTTGTAGATGCTATAACTTTTGCGCAAACCAATCAATAAACACTTATTGCGATTTTTTTTACCAAAAATATGTAGAAGAATACGTATCAGCCTAAACTGAGGAAAAAAAATGTTTTATATATATTTTTTGGGGATATTTATTATAGCATAAAGTAAAAAATAATGCGTACTTTTTTTTTCAAAATTGTCGCTATTTTTTTGTTTATAGCGTAAAAAATAAAAACCACAGAGGTGATCAAATACCACCAAAAGAAAGCTCTATTTGTGGGAAAAAAAGGACATCGATTTTGTTTGGGAGCCATGTTGCACGACCGCGCAATTGTCAGTTAAAGCGACACAGTGCCGAATCACAAAAAGTGCTCAGGTCCTTGGCAAGCAAAATGGTCCGTGGCTTAAGTGGTTAAAAACATGTTTTTGTAAAATCTGGGACCCCTGGATCAAGGCATTTCTCCCAACAACCTTTGACCATCTCTTATTAGACGGTCAATCTCAGACCACTTGAAAACACTAACTGCCTAACACCCCCCTGAACGACCCCCTTCCTTCACAATCTTTCTGTCCCCCCTAAGCTATCACTTTCTCCCTACTCCTCCCAATCTCCAGGATTCCCCTCCTCCCTCCTCTCCTTCCTATTTCTTTCTTTAGATACATAAGCTGCATGCACCACCCATAGACCACCCGACACTAAAATTATTGTATTTCTTATGTCTCGAACCCATCACCAGTATGGCTAAAACATATGCATGCATAGTATAATGATGGTACTATGCCTCCATGATTATTTTCTTGCCTCCTTTGCATGTGGAGAGTTCAGGCAGAAAAGAAGGAATGGGGGTGTGGGTTTTATTACCAGTTTCTAAATCATGTAATTAATTAAAAATAATAGTTGCGCTTTTATTAACCCCGTCAATCTGTGTACAATTAGTAATAATCTCTCCACATAAAAATAAATATATATATGATAAACTAAAATATATGCGGGTCTGGTCAGGTCAGAAACATTAAACCAAAAAACAGTGATCTAATATCCACAATGTGAGTAACAAGCAAAACGCCTGTGATATTGGATCTGTATAAATAAAAAAATATATAAATATTATCATATAGTGTAGGAAAAATGTCTGTTGAAAGCCATTCTCAATAGTATATAAAAAATTAGTATCAATAAATTATATATAAATGTCTGTTGAAAGCCGTTCTTATTTATATATAGTATGCTTTATATTAGGACAGGAGATAGATCTAGTCACAAAGATCTCCCAAATTTTCTCTGTATTCTGAGGATTTCCAGATGAGTGTTCTCAGGTATTCCAAGCATGTGAAATAAGCAGAAAAGACATGATTGTGCAGTAACTAATTACTTTAAAATAGTAAAACTTCACTGGATACACTCACATAAGCCTGGATGGTAAATGCCTGGATGAAGAGAAAGCCAATCAGCCACTTGGGGCGCGGTGAGTCCTCACACCGCTCGTGACAAGCTGCTGACCGGCCTCAATACTGCACGTCACTGACTCCTCCTACGCGTTGCGTCACACGGCACGTGACTTTCTCACCTTGAAAAAAAAAATGACGTCTGCACCTTAAGTACCCTCTCCCAGAGTGCACAACAGCGGACCACCTCTGCCGAGTTGCCTCCGAGAAAGAAGAGCACTCAATATACTTCAGCTTGTTGCTTTCCAACACTGACCTATGGTGACAACGACACCTACAGGCAAAGGGGCGAAACTGCATGCAACACAGCCAAAGCTGGAACAGAGGCTAATTTAGCCATAGATTAAATTTGAACTTTGTACAGCACAGATGACCCACTAAATTTACATATAAGCGGTAGATCAGAAATCTACCAGCGCTACATATAATTCACAGGATTTATTCTCACTATAGCCATTTCAGCGCTTTAGTATTTTTTGCATTTATACAGTTTCTAAATCATGTCCCCCCAACCTCCTGTAAACTACAGAAATAGTCAAGAAGCATCTCAAATTCCCCTCACTGCAGATGCTGGGTGCCAATCCAAGGAGGATGTCCACACTCTTTATACAGTACATACAATGAACACAAAAAGGTCGTATTCCAATGGTGGCATTTCAATGTTTTCCATTCATGATGGCATAACAGACATAACCCCACCTGAAAGCCACTCTCTCTAACATGTTTCACCTAGAAGGGTTTAAAATCACAAAAACACGTACCTGTTGGTCATTCTGCTTCTGCTTCAAGTGGTTGTACCGGGGTGATGGCTGCAGGCATCACTCCGGCACTGTTTTTTAGAGCCGATGGTTGGCTTTCTTGTGATGACAACCGATGAGGCTAAGCAGCCACTTGATTGTTATCACAAGCAGCGGGAGGGGACGACTTCCCCTTCTACCCCCTTCCACTGGCTTCCCTCCCCAGCAGGAGGCCCGAGCGACCAGCCGGCATGTCCGCTGGTTGGCCGAAGACCTGAACAAAGCTGGAATCGGCTTTGATCGAATCTTGGATCTAGTAACCTAGAAGTGATGTCTCAACGTCACTTCTGGTTTACTTGGCAGCCAACGGCTTTACATTCTAAAAAAATCCAAAGTATTTAAAAAAAAAGCCAATCTTTGCGTTTTTGAATACTTTCAAGTACAGTCTTTTAGACCCCAGATCCCTCCATAACGAGTACCTGTCAATGCCTATTACTATCGTAAGGGATGTTTACATTCTTCGTTATAGCAATAAAAGTGATCAGAATTTTTTTTTAAGGAGCAGTGTAAAAATAGAAAAATAAAATAAAATAAATAAGAAAAAAAAATGTAAAGTGCCCCATCTCTCCGTGCTCACGCGCCGAAGTAAACGTATACATAAGTCGCGCCCACAAATGTAAACAGTTTTCAAACCACACCTGTGAGGTATTGCCCCGATCATTAGAGTGAGAGCAATAATTCTAGTACAAGAACTGCTCTGTAACTCTAAATGAGTAACCATTAATTTTTCTAAACGTCACTTATGGAGATTTTTAAGTTCCGTCGTTTGTCGCCATTCCACGAGTGTGTGCAATTTTAAAGCGTGACATGTTAGGTATCTATTTACTCGGCATAACATCATCTTTCACATTACACAAAAAATTGGGCTAACTTTACTGTTACGTTTTTTTAAATTCATTGAATTGTATTTTTTACGAAAAAAATTGCGTTTGAATGGCCGCTGTGCAAATATATGTATAATGTTTGGGGGTTATAAGTAATGTTCTAGCAAAAATTACTGATTTTAACTTGTAAGCAACAAATGCCAGAAATACAGTGCTTTGAAAAAGTATTCATACCCCTTGACATTTTAGTGTAAATGTATTTTTTGGGGATTTTATGTGATAGACCAACACAAAGTGGCACATAATTGTGAAGTAGAAGGAAAATGATAAATGGTTTTCCAAATTTTTTTTACAAATAAATATCTGGAAAGTATGGCGTACATTTGTATTGAGCCTCCTTTACTCTGATACCCCTAACTAAAATTGAATGGAACCAATTCCCTTCAGAAGTCACCTAAGTAGTAAATAGAGTCCACCTGTGTGTAATTTAATCTCAGTATAAATACAGCTGCTCTGTGAAGCCCTCAGAGGTTTGTTAGAGAACCTTAGTGAACAAACAGCATTATGAAGGCCAAGAAACACACCAGACAGGTCAGGGATAAAGTTGTGGAGACATTTAAAGCAGGGTTAGGTTATAAAAAAATATCCCAAGCTTTGAACACCTCACGGAGCTCTGTTTAATCCATCATCCCAAAAATGGCACAACAGCAAACCTACCAAGACATGGCCGTCCACCTAAACTGACAGGCCGGGCAAGGAGAGCATTAATCAGAGAAGCAGCAAAGAGGCCCATGGTAACTCTGGAGGAGCTGCAGAGATCCACAGCTCAGGTGGGAGCATCTGTCCACAGGACAACTATTAGTCATGCACTCCACAAATCTGGCCTTTATGGAAGAGTGGCAAGAAGAAAGCCATTGTTGAAAGAAAGCCATAAGAAGTTTGTGAGAAGTCATGTGGGGGGACACATGTGGAAGAAGGTGCTTTGGTTAGAAGAGACCAAAATAGAACTTTTTGGCCTAAAATCAAAACGCTATGTGTGGCAGAAAACTAACACTGCACATCACCCTGAACACACCATCCCCACTGTGAAACATGGTGGTAGCAGCATCATGTTGTGGGAATGCTTTTCTTCACCAGGAACAGGGAGGCTGGTCAGAGTTGATGGGAAGATAGATGGAACCAAATACAGGGCAATCTTAGAAGAGAACCTGTTAGAGTCTGCAAAAGACTTGAAACTGGGGCGGAGATTCACCTTCAGGGCCGTTTTTTCCACTGGGCATGCTGGGCAGTTGCCCGGGGGCCCCACTTGTCTGGTGGGCCCCATCCAGGGCCGATCCTCAGTGCTGCAATCTGCTGCTTAAGTTAACTGACTGCACTGGTTGCTCACTTGCTAGAATCGCTGGCCACCCGGCGTTTAGCTAGCAACCAGTGATGTCAGTCAGAGGCCGCGGCCGCCCCAGCATTGATAGCGCGCCGCGGTCGCCCCAGCTGCTAGTGAACAAGCTCCGCCCACCTCTGCTACGTTCTTCAGACAGCGTGGAGAGGGAGCGGAGCGGAAAGACGGCCCTTGATAGCTGGCGCTGCCTTGCTGCTGCGAGTGACACACTGTACTGCACCAGGCCAGCGGCCTCAAGTAAGTCTAACACTGTCTACTTAAGTACGTTCAAGTTGTGCATCAAACACAGCCACTGTCTGTGCCCCTCAAAAGCTGCCACTGTGCCCATCAAATACAGCCACTGTGCCCATCAAAGCTGCCACTGTGCCCATCAAAGGCTGCCACTGTGCCCATCAAACTCGTGTTATATTGTTCAAACATTGTGTTAATGTTTAAACCCTGATTTTGTTGGAAGTACCAATAAATATAGCCTTTTTGATCATTTTCATTTTTATTCTCATGCGTGATTGTGTAGACAGGGCCCCAGTGCACTGTATTGCCTGGGGGCCTATAATGCTCTTAAGATGGCCCTGTTCACCTTCCAGCAGGACAACGACCCTAAAAATACAACCAGTGCTAAAAATGGAATGGTTAAGATCAACGCATATTTATGTATTAGAATGGCCCAGTCAAAGTCCAGACCTAAATCCAATTGAGAATCTGTGGCAAGACTTGAAAATTGCTGTTCACAGACACTCTCCATCCAATCTGACAGAGATTGAGCTATTTTGCAAATGAGAATGGGCAAAAAATTTCACTCTCTAGATGTGCAAAGCTGGTAGAGGCATCCCCAAAAAAGACTTGCAGCTGTAATTACAGTGAAAGGTGGTTCTACAAAGTATTGACTCAGGGGGGGCTGAATACAAATGCACACCACATCAGATATTTATTTGTAAAAAATGTTGAAAACCATTTAGCATTTTCCTTCCATTTTACAGTTATGTGCCACTTTGTGTTGGTCTATCACATAAAATACCAATAAAATACATTTATGTTTTTGGTTGTAATATGACAAAATGACAAAGAAAAATCCCAATAAGTGTATATTGATTGGTTTGCGCAAAATTTAAACAGTCTACAATCTAGGGAATAGATTTATGGCATTTTTTTAAATTTAATTCTATGTAATGGCGACGATCAGCGATTTTTAGCGGGACTGCGACATTACGGCAGACAGATCGGACACCTAACTGACATTTTTGACACTTTTTTGGGAACCAGTGACATTACTACAGTAATCAGTGCTAAAAATATGCACTGTCACTGTACTAATGACACTGGCAGGGAAGGGGTTAACACCAGGGGCGATCAAAGGGTTAAGTGTATCCCTAGGGGATGCTTTTTAGGGTGCCTTTGGCCAATCATGGCTCAGGGGGCTGAGTCCATGCCCCACACTATGTTAGGCTGCTTACATAGCGACCGTACATCGTTTTATGAATGAGAGCGGCAAAATTACATTTGCAAAGGAAAAAATGTCATCTAAAACTGCTTGCAGCTGTAATGTATTACCGGGTCCCAGTAATATAGATAAAAATCATTAAAAAATGTATCCGAGCATGAAACCTGGCAGGCCACAGGAAAAGGGGGGTAAGCGCGCCCCCCTCCTGAACCATACCAGGCCACATGTCCTCAACATGGGTTGGGTGTTTTGGGTCCCTCCAAAACACCTTGTCCCCATGCTGATGAGGACAAGGGCCTCTTTCCCACAACCCTTGCCCGGTGGTGGTGGGGTCTGCAGGCGGGGGGCTTATCGGAATCTGGAAGCCCCCTTTAACAAGGAGACCCCCAGATCCCTGCTCCCCCTATGTGAATAGGTATCGGGTACATTGTACCCCTACCCATTCACCAAAAAAGTGTCAAAAAAATGACAGGAGACAGTTTGGGACAAGTCCTTTATTAAAAAAAATGTCCTGCAATGTCCATCCATCTTCGATCACAGTGTCCGACGACCCAAAAAAATAAAAATAAAAAATGGAAAAACTCCGCCTCCATGGCAGGCGTCCCGCGACTGCAGGCTTTTTGCGATGACAGCTGTTATATAGCTGAGGGTCGGTGATGTAAACGGGTGACCCCGCCCCCCTCTGACGTTAATAAAGGACTTGTCCCAAACTGTCTCCTGTCATTTTTCTCTTTTTTGCTTTTCAAATAATTTATTGAGAATACAACAATACAATTTTACAGTACTGGTGTTAAATTTATGTAAGGTTACAAAATATGAGGAAAAGGAACTTCTCAATAATAACTTAGAATAATAATACTTAAGTTATCTTGTAGAAATCAGTAAGAAAATCTATTATCCAGTGTACATATCTGAATTATATGGTTATAACAATTAATAGAGCTTTTGTAATTGGAAAAATAAATAAATAAGTAGATAAATATATATATAAAAAAATACAATATGTCACAATAGTGAGACATAAAATGCAACTAAATTAGATAAATTGGGTATTAATGAGATGACCTAGAGAGACACCCAAACAACCAGGGCCAAGGTCCAGGCTATTTGGCCCGGCATATCCCGGGTGCATGGGTGTCCCTCCAAAGCATCCCCATCAAAGGTATAGTTAGTTTGCATCCGAAAAAGACATAGTTTGCCTAACCAAATAATAATTTAATAGAAATAGATAAAGACATATTTTTTATTATACATCACTAAAAATAAAATTTAATAAGTGGGAATATATGGTGGGATCTGAAATGGTTACGGAGGGAATTTGGGGTCTTCAGAGAGAAGCGAGTGTTAAGTATTTATGGGAACATGTAATAATATAGACCGTGAAGGTCGTAGATCTCATTAGGGTAAAAGAAGTGAATAGTTTAAATCCGGTGGTAGTATGTGTGTTATCCATGGAAGCCAAAGAGATTCAAATTTGTCCAGTTTATCAAGTATGATTGCCTCCATTTTAGCATGGATCATAGCTTGAGTTACACGTTGTTTTACAGATATGTCACAAAGCTTATTGGTTTTCCAGGCTTTTGCTATCGATTGTTTTGCAGCTGTTGTGACATATAGTAAAAGTTTAAATTGACGTTGAGTTATGTTTCGTGGCTTATTATTTAGGAGGGCTACCAATGGATCAGGTTGTAATGTGGTTTCAAACATTGTAGAGAGAATTTGAAATATTTTTAACCAATATGTTTGGACTATTGGACAAGTCCACCAAATATGCAGATGTGTACCAATGTCGCTGCATCCGCGAAAACAGTGAGGGGGGTATTGGGGAAGGTATTTTGATATACGTGCTGGCACTAAATACCACCTGGTAAGAACTTTATAGTTTGTTTCTAGGGCAACTATGTTGGGTGTGGCTGATTTTGTAGATTGCCAGATTTGTGACCAATCCAGTGAGTTTGGAGGAAGGTTTAAATCAGCTTCCCATTTGGTAGTATAAGACGGGGGAGAGGAATTTGTTTGTGAAAGTAGTTGAGCATATTTGTCAGAGATAAGTCCTCGTCTGTGTGGATCTGACATACATGATCGTTCAAATGAAGTATATTCTGGAGTTGTCAAGTTTGTGGGGATGTTTTGGGATAAAAAGTTTTTAATTTGTAAGAATCTAAATGTTTCATTACTGGGTATGTTGTGTGTCTTGCTTATTGTAGGAAATTAAATAAGTTTATCAGAGTCGTAGAAGTGATGAACTCGTGTAAGACCCACATTTATCCAAGCTTTAAAGGAGGAAGGTAAAGTCCAAGCTGGGTAGAAGGAGGGGTTGTTTAGAAAGGAGAGGAGAGGGTTTAGTGGAAATTGGAGACCAAAACGGAATTTAAGTCTATCCCATATTGAGAGGCTATGTTTTGTGACTAGATTTGTTATTGAACGTCGTTGGGGTGGTGAAAGCCATAACAGATTTGATATAGAAAGTGGATCACATTCCACCGATTCTATAGTTACCCAAAGAGGGATTTCTTTAGTGGCATGGTATTTAATAATTTGTGCTAATTGAGAAGCATAATAGTATTTTGAGAAATTTGGAACACCCAAACCTCCACAGGTTCGGGCCATATGTAGGGTATTTTGTGGTAATCGTGGTTTAAGTTTGCCCCAAATAAATTGGGCTGATTTGCGTTTTAGTATTCGGAAAAAATAAGCCGGAACGTTTATAGGAAGTACACGGAACAGGTATAGGATTTTAGGCAATATGGACATTTTTACTACTGTGATTCTACCCATCCATGCTAACGGTAAAGAAGACCATTTTCTCAGTAAGGTTGATAATTGAGTTAGCATGGTAGGATAATTTGCAGAGTATAGGTCAGCTGGATTAGCCGTTAGTGAGATCCCTAAATATGGTAAATGTGTTGTTGACCATGTAAATGGAAGGGAGTCTTGTAACTGTTTCTGTAAATCAGGTGATAACGATATATTTAGGGCTTTTGATTTTTGCTGATTTATCTTAAGACCAGATATTTTACCGAATTTTGTAAGAATTTCAATGAGGTTTGGAGCTGATAGTAGGGGCAAAGTAAGAAATACTAAGACGTCATCGGCAAATAAACATAACTTATGTTGGTGACCACCTAATTCAAGTCCTTTTATATTTATATTGGATCTAATAAGTTGAGCTAGGGGCTCAATAGCCAAGGAGAATAGAAGAGGGGATAATGGACATCCCTGCCTGGTTCCTCTTTCAATATTAAAGGGGGTCTGAGCGGTAACCTGAATAGGTTATATACGCTTTTGGATTATGATAAAGAGAGGAAATCCATCCCTGGAACCGCTCACCAAATCCCCATTTATGAAGAATGGCTTTAAGATAAGACCATGACAGAGTGTCAAATGCCTTTTGTATATCGATAGAGAGGAAACAGGCAGGGATTTTGCGAGACCTGGCTATATGAGCCAGTAGGGTAGCACGCCGTATGTTATCACCTGCTTGTCTGAAAGGTATGAAACCCGTTTGGTCTTTATGAATTAATGTGCCAATAATTGGATTAAGTCTATTAGATAGAATCTTTGCTAATATTTTTATGTCTATATTAAGGATTGAGATTGGTCTGTAATTGGACCATGACGTGTCATCTGCATGCGGTTTTGGAATCATGGATATTGAAGCTAGTAGGGATTCCGCGTTAAAGGCACAGCCTTCTAATAGAGAATTAAATGCGTTTGTCATAAGTGGGGCTAGTAGTGTAGTAAAGTGTTTATAAAATGTGAGTATCCATCAGGGCCTGGTCGTTTATGCAATTTTAGGGATTTTATTGCTGATATGACTTCCATATTAGTGATCTGCTTATCTAAAGTTTCTTGTTGGGTAACAGAAAGGGTTGGGATAAGAATAGAAGATAACATTGCGTCTAATTTTGTTGAGTCGAATGTTTGTGTATTTTGGTATAAATCTTTGAGTTTCCTACGGAACTCATTGATAATTTTCTGTGGATTACTAGAAAAATTGTTTTTGGTGATTTGTAGCCGAATTGGTTTCGGAATGTGGTCTGCTCTGCGTAGAGTTAATGCCAAGAATGTGGTTGGCTTATTAGCTTTCATATATATTGTATGTTTAGTTTTGCGAAGAATCTGTATAGCTGAGTCTGTTAAAAAAAGATCAAGCTCCAACTTTGCTTTATCATAGTCTAGCTTTGTAGTTTGAGTGGGCAAATTTTGGAAAATTTCAGAGGCTTTATAATAAGCTTCCTCTAATTTGTTTTGCATTTGCTGTTTCAATTTACGTCGGTAAGACGACTGGCTGATACAGACACCTCTAATGGAAGGTTTAAGAGCTTCCCATAGATTCAGTGGATTAGTATCTGTTGGTAAATTATTAGCGATGTAATCTTGTATGGCTGTTTCTATTTTTAGACGGTATGTTGGGTCAACTAATAAATTATCATTTATAGTCCAGGATCTATAGCTAGGCCTCGGGATCAAGGATGAGAAGGACGTCATGACCGCATTGTGGTCTGACCATGCGCATGGGATGATTAAGGAATTATGTATTTGTGGTAACGTGCCAATGTGGACGAATTGGTGGTCTATACGAGAAAATGTTTTGTGGGGATGGGAATAGTAAGTGTATTGTTTTCTTCTAGGGTTTTGTTCACGCCAAGAGTCAATAAGAGAATGTTGTTCAAGGAGTTGTCTGAAATTAAGGCGTTGAGGTTGTAGTGGTGTAGGGGATTTGTCTAAAATTGGGTATAAAACTTGATTTGAGTCTCCACACATCATGAGGGTACCTTTTTTATGAGATTCAACTACTGAGAACAAGTGTGAGAGGAACGAAAGAGGATTTCTGTTGGGAGCATAGTAAGAAACTATAGTTATTTCATTATCTAACAGGAGACCTGTAAGGATTATATAGCGACCCTCAGGATCTTTTATTTCTCTATGTAAAGTGAAGGGGGTTGTGTTATGAAATGCAATCAGCACTCCTCTTTGTTTTGTAGTGGCCGAGGCCATATAGACTTGTGGGTATTGGCGACTTATAAATTTAGGGGAAGACTGTGTAGAGAAGTGTGTTTCCTGCAGACATATTACATGTGCAGAAAGTGAAGAAAAGGAATGAAAGGCTTTTGTTCGTTTTGGTGGGGAGTTGAGACCCTGGACATTAAGTGTTAGTACATTTAAAGACATTTTTGAATAAAGGTATTAGGGATTATAATAAATTCTTAATGTGATAATATCCAAGAAGGTTATACTCTGGAGGGGCGAAAAAAAAAAAATAAAAAAAAAAACACAATAAAAAAAAAAAAAAAAAAAAAAAAGGGGGGGGGGGCAGGAAAGGATGGGTAAAAAGAATAAAAGGGGATGAATAGGAGAAGTAGAATAAGTAAAATTCCTGTTTTAGAGCAGTAGATGAGAAGTTGTTTTTAAATAAAGAGGAAAATAGCTCCTATATGGAGCTAGTATCCAAGGGGTGGTGAAATATCACCAACCGGTGGGTACAAATGGTCCAAAGAGAGTCTGGTCAGTAAGTCCAGCTACTCGAGGATCTATTGAGAGGCGCAGTGGATTGTCTCTGGGACAAAGGCAGCCTCCTCAAAGGCTATACAAACAATAATAAAATAATACAAGTCACTAATAATATAATCGCTATTATTAGGATAATGTAATAGAGATATGTTTCTATAACTTTGCATTACATCATGCACTTATAAAAAAGGGCATTGCATTTACTAAACTAAACCTAAAGAATGATATTGGAGTAATAAAGTTTGGTAACAATTATTATTTTACAAAAGATTGATTAACTTCTGCTTAAATGAAATTATAAGGCTAAAGGTAAAGACAGAGGAAGGATTATTCGATCCCTACTCTGAATCTACCTGAAATTGGTTACCGTTATAATAGTAATACTAGGTAAAAGGTTTCAATGAAATAAAAGAATCGTAGTGGCTTTCAGTCCATTTGATCTTCGGAATTAGGAGGTGGTGATGCAAAACGACTCCTTTTACTGGTACTGGAGTGAGCTAGTTGAGTTGGGTTGTCTTGCTGAGCCTTGGGTGAGTTTGATGATGCTCTGCGTTTGGAGACTTCAGTCGAATTATCTGGAATTGACAAACGAAGCTCCTGGATCGCAGTCAGTAGGTCGTCCAATTTCTTGCAGGTATATGCTGTACCTTTATAGGTGAATCGCAGGGCAAATGGAAAATTCCAACGATAGGGGATGTGGTGGTATTGGAGTATTTGTAGGTGAGGTTTCATCTCTTTTCTTCTGTAGAGAGTTTGCTGCGAGAGATCTTGGAATACTTGGTAGCGATGGCCTTGAAAGGTTAATGTATCTTTATTACGTGCCGCTTCCTTTGTTCTAAAATAGTGTAATTTTATTACAATGTCCCTGGGGGGACCATCTTCTTTTTTAGGGGCCAAAGTTCTATGAATTCTGTCCATCTCCAATCGTTCAATGGGGATTGATGGGGCTAACTCCTGAAAAAGCGCTGTAATGGTTGATTGAAGATCTATTATAGTTTCAGGTATACCACGTAGTCGCAGGTTGGATCTCCTCGCTCTGTTTTCGAAATCTTCCAGACGTGTGTGTAGAGTAAAATTTTCTTCTTTCAAGGCTTCTAGCTCGTCAGTATGAGCATTAGTGATATCATTTATATCCTCCATTTTGTGTTCTAAGATAGATGTGCGGCGCCCTACCTCACGAATTTCCCTTGTCAGTTTTTCTGTTATTGTGTCTGAGGTATTTTGGAGGGCTTTTTGTAAAACACGTTCAAACTGACTAAGAAAATCCGAGTTATTAGGAATATTCTGTAGAGATATTGGTGTTAATCCATAATCAAGGTCAGAGTCAGCAAGTTGTGAGGAAAAATATGTAGAGTTCCCCCTTTGTGACTGTCTCTGAGGTAATGCAGAGCGGGTAGATTGTGCTGCTGTCATATTAGGAGCGTTTCTTGTCAGCTTTTCTTTGCCTGCTGGCTGTTTAAGTTTTGTCTTTTTCCCGCTAAACATTATATGTAGTTGTGCCCTATAGTCTCAGTAATAAGTGGGTTACCGTATTAATGCGGTATTCGACCGTGACTTGTCGATAGAAGGCTTTTTTCGTCCCGGTGACAGCGGAGCTCTAAGCATTCATGACTGCTCAGCAGCTTTGCACCTGTGCTCTCTTCATTTTTCTCTTTTTTGAAACACTTTTTTGACACTTTTTTTTGGTGAATGTGTAGGGGTACAATGTACTCCCTATTTTGAGGGCATGTAGCCTGGTATGGTTCAGGAGGGGGGCCTTTCCCTTCCCCCACTTTTCCTGCGACCTGCTCGGTTGCATTCTCCAATAAGGGTCTGGTATGGATTTTGTGGGGGTTGCTATTTTATTGTTAATTTTGGCGTGGAGTTCCCCTTAAAATCCATACCAGACCTGAAGGGCCAGGTATGGATTTTGGGGGAGGAACCCCACACCTTTTTTTTATACATTTTGGTACAGGGTTCCCCTTAATATAGCCTCTCGCAGATGTCTCTCCGAGGGTGGAGATCTTTCCAGGAAATCAGGTGTACCTGACGGCTGGGGAAGAGGAGAAGTTGGAGGTGTGTTAGGAAGAATCACATCCGAACGTCAGTGAGTCCTGTGGACAGGATACATCTCCAGACCCTACAGAGGGCTATTTCTGCAGGTGCTTCTGACCTCGCTAATATAGGAGGTCCACTCTTTCCAGTAAGAGTCCCCACTTACTGAATTTCCTTCACATGGAGTTCTCAATCCCCGTTTGGTGGTGCGGCAAGCCCTGAAATATTTCATACTGCTGGATTCGCTATACGTGTGAACCCTGCAGCACCTTATTTCTTAAAGGGGTTGTAAAGGTTCATATTTTTTCACCTTAATGCCTCCTATGCATTAAGGTGAAAAAACATTCAGCGATTGCAGGCCCCCCAGCCCCCCCATTTACTTACCTGAGCCCTCGAAAGTTCCGCTTCGAGAACGCGCTTGATGTCGGCCCGGTCTTCTCTCCTGTTCTCGGCTCTTCATTGGATAGATTGATAGCAGTGCGCGCTGCTGTCCACCAATTCCAATGATGCGAGAGTCGGGGGCGGGCCCGAGTCTTGTAGTCGACGGCTTATGGACGCCGGATACAGGACTCGGGAGCACACCCGGAAGCTAACCCCCCCGGGAGAGTGCTTCCCAGAGGGGGGAGGAGCCGAGACAGCCACCGTGGGACCCCAGAACAGCAGGATTGGGGCCACTCTGTGCAAAACGAACTGCA
Source organism: Lithobates septentrionalis (assembly GCA_037952835.1). Lineage (NCBI taxonomy): Eukaryota > Metazoa > Chordata > Amphibia > Anura > Ranidae > Lithobates > Lithobates septentrionalis. Next base: position 1,013,987 of record JBBDGP010001886.1, on the reverse strand, counting down.
CAGTGGAGGTAAGTATAACATGTTTGTTATTTTAGAAAGAAAAAATCAAACCGTTACAACCACTTTAATTTCACAGAGAGAGAGACACTCACTTGGCACTTTATTACACTCATAATTTTTAGAGACGTATCTTTATCAAATGTATTTCACATATGAGTTATAGACTTTTCATAATTTTTATCCATTTATTCACTTTGTCAAACTTGGTGTATATACGGTAGTTAATGCTCATTAAGCGCGACTTTCTCTAATATGAGCCTTTAAAATTAGCACTTGATTTTTCACATTTGTGTCCCATAGACTTTAACGGTATGTTCGCACATATTTTTTGCCTGTTCGCAAGTTCTGGCGCAAACCGAACAGGGGGTGTTTGGCTCATCTCTAATCTATGCTATAGGGGACCTTTTTCACTAGTAGAGCCTCAAAAATTTCCAACAACTATCAACGACTTACAGTCTGCCCAATAAAGACTTCTACATCTTTCTCAGGATCCGTCATATCCTCTCTTCAGTGCCCACCTTCTTAGAAAGGATCCCTAAAGGCCTGCTCTTATTTTACAAACAAGTATGCACCAAGACCAAGGGAATCTCCTTCATCTACAACATTCTATATAGACCCACAGCCAGAAGTAAATCCACCAGCATGCTATACTGGGAATCAAAGCTACAAACTTCCTTCTCTCCAGCAGGTACCGTGCTCTTCGGCTTCCTGCTACCTTATCTAAAAATGTATCCCAATGGGAAACCCTCATGAAAATTTTCCACAATTGGTACTACACGCCAGACAGACTAGCATGCATTTTCCCATCCCGCTCTCCGAAATGCTGGAGGTAATGTGATGCTATTGGGGGCATCCTTCATATCTGGTGCAACTGCCCTCTCCTAGCCCCCTTTTGGAAGACATTAACTGCCTTAATCGTGTACATGACATACATTACCAGACAACTGACCCCACAAATGTCTCTCTTTGGCCTAGACTCTCTCCCCTGGCCCACAGCCTACATACCAATCATACAGCATATCTTAATTGCAGCATGTATACAAATAGCCATTTCCTGGAAATACCCACTTCCACCAACTACCTCCTCTCTCATCTCTGCTTTAAATGAGTACTGCCACATGGAATATCTCTTCTCCAAATCTCGCCTAGTGGGGAGAAGTTTCACAGACAGTGGGCTCCATGGCTGGCCCACCCCATAAGTATCAAGCTCACAAAACTGGAGTAGCACTCCTCTCTGACTACCTTTGACCACTGGAAATAATCCCCGCTACTGTTTAGACCAAGGAAAGCCAGATGTGAACACCTACCTCCCCCCCCTCTTGCCCCCTTGTAAATTTGTATCCGGATTTTTGCATCACTAATTGATTCCTAAATGTCCAAGTTGGTTACTAGGCATGTTCTATATTCACCTATAAATAAATAAGGAGCCGCGCTACGTGCATAAATGTGAAAATGTAAAAAATAAATGAATCGTGAGTGACAAAAATTGAACAAAATCCTGCTGCTAAACACTATAACCTCGATATAAGGCAAAGATCAAATACACAACAGTCAGTGTAGCGCTGGACATAAAGGTGTGACTAGTGATTAGAAATTGGTGCACAATCTCTGATAATGCTAGGGTATAATGTCGAATAAACAATGTAAACACACCAAAAATAATCATCTAAAGCTTATATCTATACATAATACATAGTGATATTCCTTTTAAATATGGGACCATGCCAAAAATAGGTATATGTGAAAAAAAAAAAAATATATATGTGAATGGTGAAATAAAAAGTTCAAAGAAGTGTCCCAAATAACAATGTGTAAAATCCAAAAGAGATCCAGAGGAAGATATATTGCAGGATTCGGGAATATTCGATCCACCTCCCGTGCAGCCCACCACCAAATGGTAAAGATGAAGGCTTACCAGAAAGCCTGCGACCGCCCTTACTCAGGGGGGTCAAAACAAGCTTAGTTGTGGAAATGTCCAGGGATGATGGAGCCTCCGAGTCCTCTCTCACTACATCGGGCAGGCAGCCCACAGCAACGGGGACCCCGAAGTAGAAGTATGTTCACAGGAATCCCTTCAATGTTTCTTCTCGGAAAAGGTCAGGTATAAATGAGCCTCAGATCCCAAGAAAAAATAGAATAGGACTCCAGTAGTGTAGATTGAAAAATTGGGGGCAATTTATTATAACTAGAATGCAGTAAAAGCATTTAAGACAAAATGACAGTAACAGAAAGGAAAAACTCCTTTAGCGGTTTAAAAACAGATCGCGCATGCGCGATGCGCATCAACGTTGTGACCCAACGTTGATGCGCATCGCGCATGCGCGATCTGTTTTTAAACCGCTAAAGGAGTTTTTCCTTTCTGTTACTGTCATTTTGTCTTAAATGCTTTTACTGCATTCTAGTTATAATAAATTGCCCCCAATTTTTCAATCTACACTACTGGAGTCCTATTCTATTTTTTCTTGGGATCTGAGGCTCATTTATACCTGACCTTTTCCGAGAAGAAACATTGAAGGGATTCCTGTGAACATACTTCTACTTCGGGGTCCCCGTTGCTGTGGGCTGCCTGCCCGATGTAGTGAGAGAGGACTCGGAGGCTCCATCATCCCTGGACATTTCCACAACTAAGCTTGTTTTGACCCCCCTGAGTAAGGGCGGTCGCAGGCTTTCTGGTAAGCCTTCATCTTTACCATTTGGTGGTGGGCTGCACGGGAGGTGGATCGAATATTCCCGAATCCTGCAATATATCTTCCTCTGGATCTCTTTTGGATTTTACACATTGTTATTTGGGACACTTCTTTGAACTTTTTATTTCACCATTCACATATATTTTTTTTTTTTTTTTTTTTTTTTTTTTTTCACATATACCTATTTTTGGCATGGTCCCATATTTAAAAGGAATATCACTATGTATTATGTATAGATATAAGCTTTAGATGATTATTTTTGGTGTGTTTACATTGTTTATTCGACATTATACCCTAGCATTATCAGAGATTGTGCACCAATTTCTAATCACTAGTCACACCTTTATGTCCAGCGCTACACTGACTGTTGTGTATATGTTCTATATTCACCACTCTCCTTCTACTTATCCTCGACCCCCTACTTCCACCCCTCCTATCCGGTCTTTGACTCCTTCCCTGTTGGGGATAATCATGGAGACCCTAACACTACCTTATAGTCTGTATATACTAACATGGGTAACAGCCACGATATGTATCTACCAAGATGTTGGTATCTGTTTGCAACTCCATATCTGGGATGATTGCCATCCCTCTATCTGATATAGCCTTTGTACCCTGTATCTCCTGCTCTTATTTTTGACCTAATAAAACCCTATTTAAATTTAAAGAAATAATTTCAAAACCACAACAAACTCTTGGTAAAAGAAATTACCATACTTAACTGCGTTTATTGACTATGCCCCCACCCGGCATTTGCTCCCAAAAGGTGTGTCCAGCTATATTGGCGACATGACCAATACCTTCGGTTTGTTTTGGACATATTTATAACCACTGTCAATACAGTTTTATTATACTCTACTTACACTGTCTGCATTGAATATCTTGTGTTATACAAGCATGTATCCAACCTTCTAATAACAAAAATGGACAATGTCCTATCGTCTTATTGGAATGTTTGTAATTTCTATTTCCTAAAAACTTTCAATAAAATTGTTTAAAAAAAAATAACAAAAGGCAGTGGTGATCAAAACCACCAAAAGAAAGCTTTATTTATGTGTTGCATGAGCAGTTGCCAGTCAAAGTAGCGCAGTGCCGAATAGCAAAAAATGGCTTGGTCATGAAGGGGGTAAAATCTTCTGGTGCTCAAGTGGTTAATTAAGGATATAAATATTCTTTGTGCTTGCAAAAAAACAGTTTATGGTATCTTAAAAAATGTCCAGAGTATTTGCTTACACTATACAAGTTCATTTTTTTCCATCCGATGTTCTCGCATTATCATATAACCACATCTACGAGTATCACGCTCACTCTCATCTTTGTTATTTGTATATCCATTGGTACAGCCAAGGTGTTTGCATTACCATTTGCATTAATAGTTTCTAAGAAGTTATGTTTTATCAGAGTACGTCTATTAACTATATCCACATAGCTCTTGTAGGTGATTACAAACATGGCAAATTCCACAGAAAAAAAATATTATGAGATTCTAGAACAATATTCGGTTCCATTTGCCTTGCTTGTAATATTAGTGTTGGCAGGTCTGGTGATACAATCATTTATTGTGACTGTTAATATCATTGACTGGATGAAGGGAAGATTAATAACAGGTGCCGACAAAATTATCACCTCTATTGGGATATCAAGGATCTTCTTTCATGCTGCATTCCTGTTGAACTTATTTTTATTTGCTTACTCTTCAAAGATAACTATAATATTTTCTATATTTATTTCGTGTGCTTTGGAATCCTTAAACTTTTCCAACATCTGGTTATCGGCCCTGCTCTCCATCTTCTTCTACTTCAAGATATCCACCTCTCACAATGTGTTTATCTTAAGGCTAAAGGTCATCATGTCAAAGAGGATCATCTACCTGATTATTGCCTCTTTCATTTTGTCTTTAGGATATACATCAATGAATGGTTTGCTCATTTTTCATGCTTTCTTTAGAAATTCAACGCAAGCTTACACTTCAGACATAATGCAACAGATAGAGATGTTGGACTATTTTAAATCGTTGTGGAACGTTTTACCCCTTCTTATGTCCTTCATAACTTCGGTTTTACTTATCATTTTGCTTGGTCTTCACACAAGCAGACTGAACAATCATGGACATGCAGACACCTATTGTAGGACTATAACATTTACTGTTTTCTCTTTTCTGGCCTGTGGTTTTTATATTATATTAAATGTATTGCACATGTATATGAGATTATTGGGAGTGTTTTGGTGGTATTTTATAACAAATGTTTTTCCAGTTCTACACGCTATTTTGCTCATTTATGTAGCAACAAAACTAAGAAATCAGTTCTTCAGAATTGTCCATTGTGGAACTGACTACTTGTTCAACAGAAACACTCCTGGATCTCGCTCTAGAGGGCCGGAGCAGGAGACCCCTTTGTGATTGAAGGAAAGATGAGGACTTTTGTTATAATTATATTCATAATAAGCAGATGGGAAATAGCAGTAAACATATTTATGAATAGTTTACTAATTTATAATCATTTATAATTGTTGTGATGTTTTCTTTTAAATGCAGCACGAAAAATCTTATACAACTATGCATTTGTTAAATTGCATTGGAATAATTTTAATTTTTATATTACTAGAGTAGTTAAGAATCTCCAGACAATGGGTTTGATTTGCTAAATTTGGAGAGTGCAAAATCTGGTGCAGCTGTGCATGGTAGCCAATCGCCTTCTAACTTCAGCTTGTTCATATAAGCTTTGACAAAAAAAAAAAAACCTGGAAGCTGATTGGTTTCTATGCAGAGCTGCATCGCATTTTGCCATCTCCAGTTTTAGTAAATCAACCCCAATGGTTCGTGTCAATATTCATTTCAATTATCCAATTATATGAAAAGCAAATTTCTGTTTACTATAAATGCCCAAATTTGCAGAATAAATACATAAACAGCAATTTGCTTTTCATATAATTGGATAAGTAAAAATTCCCCTAATTTATAATGTAAAATTTCTTAGCTTTAACTTTAAATCCTATGGAACTCTTCACATCACTGTGATACAGATGCGGTGTGTTTTGAAAAGTCCTGCATGCTGCATTCTTGGTGCTCTGATTAAAAGGTACACCAAAAATGCATTTCCTATTGGAAATGGGAAATGGAAAACACATTAAAAATGCACTGGGGTTGAGTTTTTGGTGAGCTTTTTGAGTCATATGTCCATGTTTCACGGGTGCATGTTGTGGGTGAGGCTACCAGAAAAAGCACCAAAAATGCATTAAAATGCAAAAACGCTATATTATATATTATATGGTATAAGTAATAAGCAGTTAATACCATAAATAAAAAGGCACATCATATGTATGAATACTTACAAATGTATGAATACTTATTTATAATCTTTGACTGTCTAAATAAAAAAACTATAAAAACGGTCAACAAGTTCCGCGCAACCCAACTTGATGTTCCACCACTGCGCTCCTGTGTGAAAATAAATCAAAAGTCCCTAAAGCTGCCAACCTAAATAAAATTAAATGAAAAAAGTATTTTAAATGAAAAAATAGTGGCGCTGTGTTCACATCAATCCAGTGACACCCAATCTAATGTATCAATAGCTCATAACAGTGAACTGCACATCATGATATATGCTAAGTGTCCATAATCAATCCAAGTGTATTAGCACTAAAACATATACATATATATATCTATAGGTGAAATAAAACAGTGAGATGAGAAAAATAAAAAAAAATTGATGATAATATCACACTATTGGAGGCACTTTTTTAAATTCATGTCTATATGTGGAAACGTATCCTCATGCTGAGCACTGCTGGAAATCGAGGAGTATAACTTACCCTGATTAACTATGGTGGGTTTTAAAACAGCTTATATGCCGAGCATGAGAGTGCAAGGCAAATCTTTGTGGTGAGTGCGGTTTCAAAGGAGTGAATCACAGTCACAATCGGTGTGGTGTAAGGAAGTTTAAAGTACATAAGAAGATTATTCACTGAATACTATGTGAAATACTTCACTTTGCATGGACTTTTATTATCATCAATTTTTTTATTTTTCTCATCTCACTGTTTTATTTCACCTATAGATGTATATATATATTTTTATTATATATTTTTCATTTAAAATACTTAATAAAAAAACTATACCTATTTTTGTATTTCTAAAACTTGATGAATTTGGTCATGCTGAATTAACTAACACATGTTGGTCTTACAATGTATATAAAAAATATATATAAAACACAAAGCGCTGTGATGCTAAATAGCTGATAATTACACATAAAACCAAGTGAGGCTGCTATCAAAAGAGAGTGTTTTCAGAGTCACTTAAAAAGAATAAATAATGATATTTGAAGCGCTTCACAATGTGCATGAAAATGAATATATAAGAATAAATATAAATACTCAAATAAATCCAGCGGTGAGTAAAAATTCCTAAAAAATCCAGCAATCAAAACAGTGTAAAATTATAAAAAATTAGTGACACCAAATGTGTAAAAAAATTCACATAAAAAATCCACATAAAAATAAATATATAGGGATGTATTCAGAAGGTTCAATTATACAGGTGTAGAATCCTGATTGGTATAGAGCTTTTGATTACTAGCAAAGCTGTTTAAAAACACTTGCTTAATCAAGGTGCTCATTGACCTTTATAGTAACAATGTGTTTTTTGCTTCTGTTCACAACCAATGTGAGAATCATAAACAGGTCTCATTAGACAGGCAGATAAGAGAAAAAACCAATCATTGTGCAATAGTTAGGATACCAAGGTACACAGGCAAACTTCAATCCACTCACGTGTGCCTTATAATGATAAGGCATATGCAGGTTTTACTATAGCAGTCAGCCGCCTTAGACAGGAGCAGATTCAGTGCAGTACACTGTGTGATACTGCTGATCTGCACAGAGCGTCCTTGGCTCCTCCCACGCGTTACATCACCAATGTATATGCCAACATAAAAATGGGTACATTGCATCATCTTCTACAACTAGATCAGTTACCCCATAAACAATCACTTGTGACAAATTAACTCTATTGCCCCGTACACACGGTCGGACTTTGTTCGGACATTCCGACAACAAAATCCTAGGATTTTTTCCGACGGATGTTGGCTCAAACTTGTCTTGCATACACACGGTCACACAAAGTTGTCGGAAAATCCGATCGTTCTAAACGCGGTGACGTAAAACACGTACGTCGGGACTATAAACGGGGCAGTGGCCAATAGCTTTCATCTCTTTATTTATTCTGAGCATGCGTGGCACTTTGTCTGTCGGATTTGTGTACACACGATCGGAATTTCCGACAACGGATTTTGTTGTCGGAAAATTTTATATCCTGCTCTCAAACTTTGTGTGTCGGAAAATCCGATGGAAAATGTCCGATGGAGCCCACACACGGTCGGAATTTCCGACAACACGCTCCAATCGGACATTTTCCATCGGAAAATCCGACCGTGTGTACGGGGCATATGACATTCGTCCAATCAAATGCAATCAAAAATATTGTTTTTTTCCTTTAACGTGATGCAGTATTTTTTGTAAAATGAATTTTTACCAAATTCAAGAAGCTGAAGGGAAATTTCCTTGCAAAGTAAACAGCCTATTTGGTTTTAGTAAATCAAACCCCCCACATTGTCTCCTAAGCTAAAATCTCATAAGACATTTGTAGTTTTGTACAAACAATTCCAGTTAAAAAAAAACTCTTTTAAGGTTAGAAATTAATTAGAACACTAACAATTATGCATTCATTTTACATTTTGAGATAGGTGCAATGTTTTTTTTATTATTATTTTTTTTACTTACTACTATACTTTTTCTCCTTGCTGTGATGGTGAAAGAGGTGGGAGAGTTTAGAAGTCACACTCAGGCCATGAGGTGATGAAAAAAAGACTAGTGAGCTATTGAGCACTGGGTTTGGTTCCAGCAGGGTTCCCTAAACTTCGAAAAAGTTTGGAAGGAAAAACCTAAATCCCACTAAAATTCAATAAGAACTGAATTTGTCGGATTAAAAACTCCCATTTTCTGGGCTAATAGGCAAAGGGGTGTCAAAACAGAGTATGGGGGTGGGACACTACCCTGGGGAACATGTAGCAACACAAACCTTTTTTTTTAAATTCCATTTGACCAGAAGCAGCGATTTTTAAATGCTTAAAGTGAAACATTAAAAATATATAATTCCTTTAAATAACATGCCTGGGGACAGGGCCGTCTTACTGAGCGGGCACCCCCGGGCACTGCCCGGGGGTCTCATGTGCACATGGGGCCCCATCAGGGCCGGTTCTGTCACAACCTTGCAGGATGCAGCAGAGCTGAGGTGAGCTAGAATTACTGCAGTGTGTGGTCTCTGCATGGACAAGTGACTGTGACAACTATCAGCGCTGGGGCTGCCACTTTTATTCTGCCTGAGGGGCTGGCTGTCACTCTTCTCTGAGTGGACTGAATATTGTCAGCTCCGCCTCCACGGTCTCCACGGCAGCAGGTTGAGTGCACAATGAACTGTGCTGCCTTTGTAGCTGCCTGTGCCAACCCTGCACAATTACTCACCATTCTCACGGGAGGATTCAGAGTGAACAGCACAGGACCTCTGTAAACTGGCCAATCCCTGATTCCCTGCTGTGCTCGGGCTAGCAACCCCACCCCCTGATGTGCACACACACAGCATGGTGCTAGATAGGTGTGTGTGCAGCTGCAGCATGAAAACTGCAATTGGAGGAGACTAGAGGCTGGAAAATTGGTAAGTCCGCTGTCCAGACACCCTCCTCAACATAACAAATGTCCTTCTCTGCTCCTCTGAGACGGTTCACACTATGCGGTGCGGGAACTGCATGCGAGTTTGAACAGGAATCGCACCGCATTTCTGTTCAAATCGCATGCGATTCTTCAGCAGTGCGAATCGAGCCACTTATTCTGTATGGCTTAACCACTTGCCGACCACTCGCCGTAGTTTAACCGAGGCAGAATGGCATGGCTGGGCAAAAGACGTTATGTTGCGTCACTTCGCTCTGTGGCCACTAAGGACGTGCGCGCGCCCACTGCTCTCCCCCAGAGCCGATGCGAGTGCCCAGCAATCACGATCACCGCCGGGCTCCCACGACCGCTGCTGACACACCGAGACCCGGGATCTGTTTGTGTAAACACACAGTTTCCGGTTCTCTGAGGGGAGAAGAGATAGATCGTCTGTTCATACAGAGTATGAACAGCGATCTGTCATCTCCCCTACACAGTCCCCACACACTAGGGAACACAATTAACCCCTTGATCACCCCCTAGTGTTAACCCCTTCCCTGCCAGTGACATTTTTACAGTAATCAATGCATTTTTATAGCACTGATCGCTGCATAAATGCCAAAGGTCCCAAAAATGTGTCAAAAGCGTCCGATGTGTCCGCCATAATGTCGCAGTCCTGATAAAAATCACAGATCGCCGCCATTACTAGTAAAAAAAAAATAATAATAATAAAAATGCCATAAAACGATCTCCTATTTTGTAGACGCTATAACTTTTGCGCAAACCAATCAATATACGCTTATTGTGATTTTTTTTACTAAAAATATGTAGAAGAATACATATCGGCCGATATATTTTTTATATATATTTTTGGGGGATATTTATTATAGCAAAAAGTAAAAAAATTGTGTTTTTTTTAAAATTGTCGCTCTTTTTTTTGTTTATAGCTCAAAAAATAAAAACCGCCGAGGTGATCAAATACCACCAAAAGAAAGCTCTATTTGTGGGGAAAAAAAAGACGTCAATTTTTTTTGGGTGCAACTTTGCACAACCACGCAATTGTCAGTTAAAGCGACGCAGTGCCGAATCGCAAAAAGTGCTCTGGTCAGGAAGGGGGTAAAATCTTCCGGGGCTGAAGCTGTTAAATCGCACCAAATCTGCACCAAAGTGTAGCAGGACCCTTATTTTTTTTTTGGTCACACCCATGCGATCCGACTCTGCAAATCACATTGCGTTTTGCGAACCGATTTCAGGGTGTTACATTAACATACACACCTGCAGCGGTTCGCATGAACGGGGTGTGATTTGGATGTGGCGCGGAATCTTTACAGAATTTGTTGCGAATTCACAGTGCAAAAGTGTGAACCGGCACTTTGTCTCTTACTGTAAAAAAATTGCTTTTCAGAGGTATTAGATGGGCAGTAAGGAGGTGATATGTTGCTTCCTCACCACCTATTTTAGCCCGCTAAAAGCTGCATCACTGTCACCACAACTATATGCATTGCACATGGTTGGAAAGTTGCAGCACAGACTCTTATTTGATTTGGTTGCATTTGGTAAGCAGAGTGGTGCCCATCAAATGCAACTGGTGATATAATTCTTGCCGCAGTCACGAATCAAGGCATCGTGGCTCCAGCATGTGTACACCCCCAGTTGCTGCATTACAACATGCTATGCTTTCTTTTTTAACCGCTTACCAACCGTATACTGTATATATACGGTGGCGGAGCGGCTCTCCTGCGCATCATCACATACCTAGTACACGAACCTGCACGCACGCCACTGGCAATCCTCTCCCACTGTGATTGGACACAGCGGGACCCGATCAGCAGATCCAGCGGACTCAATGTCCGCCAGCACCTTCCGATCGTTCCAGACACAAGCAGAACAGCAGTCTGCCTATGTAAACAAGACAGACTGCAGTTCTGTCAGTAGGGAAGGTATTGATCCTGTGTTTCTGCAAAGCAGGAACATGAATCAATGCCTTCCCTTAGCAAAAGCACCTCCCTCACAGTGACCAAGCACAGGCTAGGCACGCAGTTAGCAAGCACTCCCTAGACACACAGTTAACCCCCGGGTGTCATTTGTATAGTGACAGTTCATGTTTTTAGCATTGATCGCTGTATTGGTGTCACTGGCCCCCAAAAAGTGTCACAATTTGTCTACCGCAATGTCGTAGTCTCGCTATAAGTCACTGATCATCGCCATTACTAGTAAAAATATAAAATCCATAAATCTATCCCATAGGTTGTAGATGCTATAACTTTTGCGCAAACCAATCAATATGCGCTTGTTGGGATTTTTTTAACCAAAAATATGTAGCAGAATGTGCAAAAAGGGGCGCACCATCTGAGCCCACTTTCTTGGGACGGCGGCCACCCAGCCCTGGTTAATGGTAATGATGCAGGTTAGCTATATAGGCTTGGAGTGTTTAGGTTATGAGGTGTACTGTCTCTTTAAATATATGCATTAGTTTTTTAGGTGGTCCAATTGGAATCCAGGGAATTTTCTGGAAGTCCCTGGGGAGTGTTTAGGTTATGAGGTGTACTGTCTCTTTAAATATATGCATTAGTTTTTTAGGTGGTCCAATTGGAATCCAGGGAATTTTCTGGAAGTCCCTAGGGAAGTGATAAAAGGGGCTGCTGAGGGTCTCTACTTTCTCTTGCAGCGGCCGGACCTACTGAAGAAGAACCCCCCCCTCCCTCCCTCCCTGTCGCGGTATATTTTATGTGGTTGGGTCACCCCGGGATCCGGGGGGGACGTATTTCTTTGTTAAAAAAAGGTTGAGTAGCCCGTATTCTGAAAACTGGGCAAAGGTGTGCTGTATATTTGATTTCATCTAACTATTTGAGTTAATATGTTTATCTGTATGAATATTTTAAACCAATAAAATTACCACGGCCAATTTTTGCCAAAATATTGTGTGTGTGTGTGTTTTACTAAGGTACACGGTTTTATCCGGGGAACTAAGGTAATAGGCAAGATGTGGCCTGAAAAGTATTGCAATGACCGCCATTTTATTCTCTAGGGTGTTAGAAAAAAAAACATATATAATATTTGGGGGTTCTAAGTAATTTTCTAGCAAAAAAACCTGTTTTAAACATGTAAACACCTAAAATCCAAAACGAGGCTGGTCCTTAAGTGGTTAAAGGGGAGATGCCACTGATACCTATAGTGTATTATTCCCAATAGACTTTGAGGTATTAGAGGTTGGCCCGGGGTTCCCCTTTAGTGATATTAATATCTACAATTATCATTAGCTTGCATGCCCCGGGACTGTGACATCATAAGGGGCGGGGTCACCGGGTGACAGCACCGGGTGACCACGCCCCATGCCTATATAAGTCATCGCGCACCGCTCACACAGCATTACAGCGGGAGAGAACATTGTGTCAACATCGGAAGAAGAGAAGAAGAAACAAGATGGCGCAGAAGACCGGGGCACCGCTAGCAAAAGAGCGGCAAAAGAGCAGAAGATAGCGGAGGAGCCCGGCAGAAGAACCGAACACCGGGAGAAGAGGCCAGAGAGCGGGAGAAGAGACCGAATTAGAACCAGACACTGGAAGAAGAGGCCGGAAAGAGCGGAGAAGTTGGAAGAAGACCCCCGAAGTCGGAAGAAGACCCCCAGAGCTGCCTAATAAATGACTTTTAAAACCTGTGTAGTGTGTTTTTTTATTGACACTTTTTCCCCCAGGTGAATGGGTAGAGGCACGATGTACCCCATACTATTTCACATAGGGTGGGGGGTCGGTATCTGGGGGCCCCCCTTATTAAAGGGTGCTCCCGGATTCCGATAAGCCCTCCGCCCGCAGACCCCGACAACCAATGGCCAGGGTTGTCGGGAAGAGGCCCTTGTCCTCATCAACATGGGGACAAGGTGCTTTGGGGTGGGGGGGCCGCAGGGCGTCCCCCTGCTCCAAAGTGCCCACCCCCACCCCCAAAGTGCCCACCCCCACTCGCTCGTCCCCACCCCCTTTCCTGACCGGCCGGGCTGTATGCTCGGATAAGGGTCCGGTATGGATTTTGGGGGAGACCCCCACGCCGATTTTTTGGCGTAGGGAGTTCCTCTGAAAATTTATACCAGACCTAAGGGCCTGGTATGCTCCTGGGGGGAACCCACAACGATTTTTTATTTAAAATTTGGAGCGGCGTTCCCCCTCATGATTCATACCAGACAGCTGTTAGCACTGCCTGTCGCTCATCGCAAAAGGAAAAAACTGTTTTCCTTTCCCGATGAGAGAGCCAGCTAGGCGCTGGCTCCCGCGACGGGGCTCGCAGGTGTCAAATCTCGCTGATAACAGCGGCGAGATTGACACAATATCGTGATCACCTACTGTAATTGCCATTTATTGCTTTAACAGAAATTGTTTTAACCAAGTCCTGGCTACTTACAGGGGATACAGGGCTCTTTCTCTGGTCCAAGTAAACTTGAGAGAGCAGAACTGTGTCTGTGTGTTATTACTGTGTTATTCCATTAATCACATTGCTAGGTGTACCAGAGGGGCTGGGACAGTTCTTTGGGGTTGAGAGGCAGAGTAACGGACTGAACAACAAAAGCAGCTCCTTCGGGGGTATCGCTACATATATAATATAAAACCTTTTCTACTGTTCAAATTTATCAACTATTTATACTTTCTTGAGAGTAGGTGCATACATTGGGGAAGGCTTGTAGGGGCCCCAGTGCATTAGTTTGCCCAGGGGCTCATGATGCTATTAAGATGGCCCTGCCTGGGGAGGGCCAAAATCCTGCATGTTAGGGGGCATATCTCTGTGATGTTCATAAAGTTCTGTAGAACTAACATCTAGAAAAGAACAAAAGTGTTCAAAAATTGTTGGCAAATGACATTCAATGACAGCTTCCTTTAACCGCTTCCGGACCGGCCACAACATTTATACTGCGGCAGGGCGGCCCGGCTGCACAAAATCACGTACCTGTACGTGATTTTGTGCATGCAATCTGAGGCACAGCGGGAGCCAGTCAGCAGAATGGAGCTCTGTCTATGTAAACAAGGCAGGCTGTAGTTCTATAAGGGAGGGAAATGGAGATCTTGTGTTTCTGCAAAGCATAAACATGGATCTCTGTTTTCCTCCAGTGCATGCACTCCCCCCACAGTTAGAAATCACTCCCTAGAAACACAATGAACCCTTTGATCACCCCTGGTGTTATCTCCTTCTCTGCCAGTGTAATTTTTACAGTGACCGTGCATTTTTTTAGCACTGATCGCTGTATTGGTGTCACTGGTCCCCAAAAAGTGCCAGATTTGTCCGCTGCAATTTTGCAGTCCCACTAAAATCACTGATTGACGCCATTATTAGTAAAAACAATTAAAAAAATGAAAAGTTCATAAATCTATTTCATAGTTTGTAGACGTTATAACTTTTATGCAAACCAATAAATATACTGTTATTGGGATTTTTTACCAAAAATATGTAGCAGAATACATATTGGCCTAAATCAGGCATGTCCAAAGTCCGATGCAAAAGTGTGAACAAGATATTGTGAAAAATACTCCTGCGCTTGTGAGATCGTTTGCTGTAAAACAAAGGTAGTATTGTAGTCAGAGATAGGACTGGGGGAGATGATGGAGGGTGTCCCGCTGCCTTAGCTGACCAGGGGTGGTCTGGAAAGGACTGTTTAGTAGGAAGTGGATGGAAGGCGCGTGATCAGACGCTTACATCAAGAAATGTATGGTTTATTTATGTAAAAGAATACAGACATATAGTCATATAGATATAAAATCATACAAATACTACATAATATTATAAAAAAGCCACACCACCTCTCCCCATGTACAATTGTCCATCACAGGACACATCCTCCTACTAGCCACACCACCTCTCCCCATGTACACATGTCGGCCTACCGGCCCATACAGACTGTGCTCCAGTTCTCCTGGCTCTGATGAAGAGGTTTTCCTCGAAACGCGTCAGCCTTTCTTAAATAGCTGCCTCAATATGGGCACACCCCAATTTTAACTTCCTAGTACTTATTTTGTCACCTGTTTTTCCTGTTTTTCCTTTTTTTTTTATAATATTATGTAGTATTTGTATGATTTTATATCTATATGACTATATGTCTGTATTCTTTTAAATAAATAAACCATACATTTCTTGATGTAAGCGTCTGATCACGCGCCTTCCATCCACTTCCTACTAAACATGTCCAAAGTCCGGCCCGCGGGCCAATCATGGCCCGCGTTCCAGTTTATTTTATTTCCTGGTGATTTGTATATATATATATATATATATATATATATATACCGTATTTATCAGCGCTGCCTCAGAGGGAGCGGGATGAGTACCATCAGATTACATACAGGAAAATCTCCTGTTTACTCAGCGGCATCTGTAATAGGAAGTCCTGTCACCTGGGCTGCCATTGGACTTGGAGATTCTCCTGTATGTAATCTGTTGGCACTTGTCCCGCCCCCCTCCCGGTCCCCTCCTTATGGGCATGGATCAGGCTGCACTGATGGCAATGGTGAGGCTGCATTCATGACAATGGAAAGGCTGTATTCATGGCAATGGTAAGGCTGCATTGATTGCAATAGTAAGGCTACATTGATTGCAATGGTAAGGCTCCATTCATTTCAATGGTAAGGCTGCATTCATGGCAATGGTAAGGCTGAATTGATTGCAATGGTAAGACTGCATTGATTGCAATAGTAAGGCTGCATTGATTGCAATGTTGAGGCTGCATTAATTGCAATGGTAAGGCTGCATTCATGGCATTGGTGAGGCTGAAGATGGGCACTGATTAGGCTGCATTGATGGGCACTGACCCTTATTTTGCTTCACAGTTCTTTATTTAAAATTACATTTTTTTCCTGAAAATTCCCTCCTAAAGTGAATGTGTGTGTTATACGCTGATAAATACGGTATATCCTAATAAAACGCCTGAGCTCATCCTTAGTCCTGAGTGGCGCTCTGATTTTTTGGGGGCCGCAAAAGATATATAGGAATGGGGGAGAAGGAAGGGGGGAGAAGGAAGGGGGGGGAGGAAGGGGGGAGAAAGAAGGGGGGGAGAAGGGGGGGTAAGAAAGGGGGGAGAAGGAGGGAGAAGGAAGGGGAGAGAAGGAAGGGGGAGAAGGAGGGAGAAGGAAGGGGGGAGAAGGAGGGAGAGGGAAGGGGGGAGAAGGAAGGGAGGAGAAGGAGGGAGAAGGAAGGGGGAGAAGGAAGGGAGGAGAAGGAAGGGGGAGAAGGAGGGAGAAGGAAGTGAGGAGAAGGAGGGGGGAGAAAGAAGGGGGGGAGGAAGGGGGGGTAGGGGGGAGAAGGAAGGGGGGGAAGGAAAAGGAAGGGGGAAAAGGAAGGGGGGAGAAGGAAGGGGGGAGAAGGAAGGGGGGAGAAGGAGGGAGAAGGAAGGGGGGAGAAGGAAGGGGAGGGGTAAGTGAGAGAGATCCTAGCCCTGTCTGCAGTCCCTCCTTCGGGAAGGTGTGTGTGTGACACCGTACCTTCCATGCAGTGCGCAGAGCCCGTTCTCATAGCGCGGTGGTCACGGAGCTGCTCCATCCAGCAGATCTCCTGCTGTCTCTGGCTGCACCTCCTGCCCGTCCGTCCTAATCTCCGGTCAGCCTGTGCAGATCAGTCCTGGGCTGGGAGGTCTTTGACGCTCTTCTCCCTACTCCTGGGGCCAGGCAATCGGTTCTGGCCGCCCCCGTGGCTCCTTATCCCCGCCACCTCCAGGAGTCCTCGGGCGGGTGCTGTCTTACTCCCCGGACCTGCTGCCACTCTCAGTCTTCATGTTCACCCAGGGCAGTACCTGATTGGTCAGGCTGCCCCTGGGTCCACAGAGTGCTGGAGGGGGAGGTGGAGGCAGCAGCGCTGACATAAAGATCACCATGCAGGGAGACGTGAGCAGCGGTGGCTGAAAAAAAGCCCTGCGCCAGCTCATCCTTGCCAATAATTTCAATGGAGCCAAGTGGTGGAACTTGTTCCGGCACTTGGCTCTGCTCCAGGACATTACATTGACATTACATTGGGGACCCCGGGACATAGATCAATTTCCGGAAAGGTCCCGGCCAATCCGGGACAGTTGGGAGGTATGGTGTATTAGTGGTCGGACGAACATACTTATGCCCTGTACACACGGTCGGACTTTCCGACGGAAAATGTGCGATTGGAGCTTGTTGTCGGAAATTCCGACCGTGTGTAGGCTCCATTGGACTTTTTCCATCGGAATTTCCGACACACAAAGTTTGAGAGCTGGATCTAAAATTTTACGACAACAAACTCCGATCGCACATTTTCCCATCGTTTGTAGATCAATTCCGACGCACAAAGTGCCACGCATGCTCAGAATCAAGCAGGTCCCAGGAAGGGCCAGGCATCATCGAAGTCTTTATAAGTGGAGAGCTATTGAAATTAATTTTTTTCGGCTCGTCGTACGTGTTGTACGTCACCGCATTCTCGAAGTTCGAAATTCCGACCAACTTTTGTGTGACCGTGTGTATGCAAGACAAGTTTGAGCCAACATCCGTTGGAAAAAATCAGATGGATTTTGTTGTCTTTTTTCAAAATTTCGATCTTTTTTGTTTATAGCGCAAAAAATAAAAACAGCAGAGGTGATTAAATACCACCAAAATAAAGCTCTATTTGTGGGAAAAAAGGACATCAATTTAATTTGGGTACAGCATCGCACAACCGCGCAATTGTCAGTTAAAGCAACGCAGTGCCATATCGCAAAAAATGGCCTGGTCAGGAAAGAGGGTAAATCTTCTGGAGCTAAAATGGTAAAAAAAAAAATACACAGACCCCTGCAAGGGTCTGTTATGTATTTAAGTTGATCGTTAGAGGGGTTTGTGTGCTGCTTAAATAAACAAAATAAAAAAAGCCAATGAATGCCATTTCCCAGGAATTTTAGCAATTGACATACACTTATTGGGATTTTTTTTTACCAAAGACATGTAGCAGAATACGATTTGGCCTTTTTTTTTTTTATTGAGTATGTTTTACAGCAGAAAATAAAAAAGAATAAAAATGTTCTAACTTTTTTGTTTATATAATAAAAGACAAAAAAACCCAGTGGTTCCAAAAGAAAGCTCTATTTGTGTGAAACATAAATTTAATTTGGGTACACTGTTGCATGACGGCGCAATTGCTAGTTAAAGTTGCGCAGTGCCGAATAGCAAAAAAAACGGCCTGGTCATGAAGGGGGTAAAATCTTCCAGAGCTTAAGTGGTTAATTAAGGATATAAATATGCTTTGTGCTTGCAATAAACCAGTTTCTGGTATCTTAAAACATTTCCACAGTATTTGCTTGCAATATACAAGTTCATTTTTTTTCCATCCGATGTTCACGCATTATCATATAACCACATCTACGAGTATCACACTCAATCTTTTTTATTTGTATAACCATCAGTACAGCCAAGGTGTTTGCATTACCATTTGCATCATAGATTCTAAGACGTTATGTTCTATCAGAGTACTTCTATCAATTATATCCAAACAGCTCCTGTATGTGATTACAAACATGGCAAATTCCACAGAAAATTGGAATTTTTATAACAGCTTACCTGTAAAATCCTTTTCTTGGAGTATATCATGGGACACAGAGCCATAATAATTACTACATGGGTTATAGGCCACCTTCAGGTGATGGACATTGGCACACCCAAGACAGGAAGTCCCCCTCCCTATATAACCCCTCCCACTACAGGGAGTACTTCAGTTTTGTAGCAAAGCAATATACATATATCCCAGAAAGAGGGGCGGGACCTCTGTGTCCCGTGGTGTACTCCAAGAAAAGGATTTTACAGGTAAGCTGTTATAAAAATCCTAATTTCTTAATCGTACATCACGGGACACAGAGCCATAATAATTACTACATGTCCCAAAGCAATGCCATCTGAGGGGAGGGAGACACAGAACAAAACCGGCTGCCATCAGACGTGAGGATCTATACTGTTGCTTGCAGAACACTGTGCCTGAAGGCCGCATCCTCATGTCCTTTTACATCCACCTGATAGAACCTATTAATGTATGCACCGAAGACCACGTTGCAGCCTTGCAGATCTGAGTCATGAATGCTTGGTGATGCACTGCCCAGGAAGCACTGACTGCTCTGGTAGAGAACACTCTAACTTGGAAGGGGGGAGTTTTCCCTTTCAAACCATAAGCCTGGATAATAACCTGCCAAATCCACTTAGAAATAGTAGACTTCGATGATGCCTGGCCCTTTCTGGGACCTTTTGGCAACACAAACAAAACATCAGTTTTACGTATCTGAGCTGTCGCTTTCAGATAAATTCTGACTGCCCTCACTACATCAAGTGAGTGCAAAGATTTTTCCTGCGCAGAACTAGGTTCTGGAAAAAAGGAAGGTAGGACAACATCTTGGTTCAGATGAAAACTTGATACTACCTTAGGTGGAAAGGACGTTTGAGGTCGCAACACCACCCTATCCTTATGAACAATCAAATATGTCTCTTTACAAGAAAAAGCAGCCAACTCTGATACTCTTCTAGCCTAAGAGATAGCCACCAAAAAAAAAACAATTTCTTTGTCAAAAGGACCAATGGAATATGACGTATTGGCTCAAAAGGCTGATTTTGTAACACAGATAAAACTAGATTCAAATCCCATGGGCACAGAGGGGATCTGACTGGTGGATTTATATGCATTACCCCTTGTATAAAGGCCCGAATTAAGGAATGTGAAGCAAGCGACCTTTGAAAGAACACTGATAAGGCCGAGATTTGACCCTTGATAGCACTCAAGGCCAGCTTAATTTCTACTCCCAGTAAGTAAGTAAGAATATGTCAGGGCTGGGCTCAGCCCTTCCTTCTCTGAGCTGGCCGCTCAGCTGTCGGCTAATTGCCAGCTCCCATCTCTCTCCACAGTTACCCAGCTGTTGTTGATTCTGCTCGTCAGTCCTGCCTACTTGAAGCCATCCAGCTCACTTGATCTCTGCCTTCGCCTTTGTCAACATCATAGAGACTTCTCCTGCGTTCCTGTTGAAGACTTGCTCAGCTGACGTTCCTTCTGGCTCCTGATCCTGCTTGCTGTACTACTACATTTATCTCTGGCTCTCTGACATTTGCTTGGCTGACTACCCGATCCGGTTACTGAACTCTGGCTTGTTTTGACTATGCTTACTCTATTTACCTTTTTATTATTATTATTATTAAACAAGTGTGATTTAACTTTATTTCTGTCTCGGTCTGATTCATGGTTCCTGATAGTAGGCGAAGGCCATGAATTCAGAAGATACAGTCAATCCACTTGTTGGTAATATTTTTTCCAGATTGGATGAGCAAGATCACCGCATGGATCAGTTTGCCATAGTGTTACAAACGCTCCTGAGTCACACGGCTCACCTGGAAACTCCCACTGTGGCTGCTCCGGTAAAACCTAAGTTGCAGGCCGTCCCTGCTGCAGCGCCAGTCTCTGTGCAGGCACCCGCCTCGAGTATTACCTCTATGAGAGGTATGTCTGGTTCCGCTCCGCTTCCCCAGCGATTTGGGGGTGATCCAGTTCAATGCAGAGGGTTTCTCAACCAGGTTGAGATTTACTTTGAGATGCTGCCCCAGGCTTTTTCCACGAACAGAAGCAAAGTAGGTTTTGTGATATCTTTACTTTCTGAGAGAGCCCTGACCTGGGCAAACCCTCTATGGGAGACGCAAAACCTGTTGTCTTGAGTTACCCTGACTTTGTGGCCTCCTTTAAAAGGGTATTTGACGTTCCCGCACGCTCCGCTTCTGCTGCCAAGTGCCTCATGTCCATCAAACAGAGTACGAGAACTGTTGCCGACTACACCATTGAATTCCCTACTCTGGCAGCAGAGGTTGCTTGGAACAATGAGGCCCTCGTGGCTGCTTTTTCTCATGGTCTCTCGGATACCATCAAGGATGAGATAGCAGCCCAAGATGTACCCACTGAGCTGGAGAGGTTGATCACGTTTGCCATCCTCATTGACTCCAGACTCAGAGAAAGACTCTCTTTTAAGGAGCGCTTGCGGAAGCCTCCTGTACGTTTGCCTCCGAACTTTTCAGTCCCACCCGTGCCTCCCTCACCTCCCATGCCTCCTGGTACAGAGTTGGTCAGTGAAGTTGAACCCATGCACTTGGGCTTCACACATCTCTCTGCGGATGAGAGAGCCTTTAGGAGGAGGGAGAGATTGTGGCTTTATTGTGGCCAGGCAGGGCACTTTTTGAAGTCTTGTCCTACCCGTCCAGGTAACGCCCAAACCTTGAGGTCCTGTCATGGACAGACCTTAGGTGGCATTGTTTCGTCTCCAGTTATCCAGAAGGATAAGCCCCTGGTTTCGGTCACCCTTTCTTGGGCTGAGCTGTCCGACTCTGGGGCTGCAGGCCTGTTCATTGATGCTGCCTTTGTATCGCAGCACTCGATTCCACTGCAGCTGCGTGACACTCCACTTACCATTGAGGCTCTTGACGGGAGAACTCTACAGCCTGCCCATGTGACTCATGAGACGGTTCCATTGTCCATGGCCGTAGGGGCTCTTCACCATGAGATAATCCAATTCCAAGTTATTTCCTCACCTAGGTTTACGCTGGTTATAGGTTATCCTTGGTTACAGAGGCACAACCCCTCTTTTTATTGGCTCCGTGCTGAGGTTCTCTCCTGGTCACCACAATGCAGTGAGACTTGCTTCCAGAAGGTAGCCAAGGTCCTGTGCACCTCTTCACTCTCCTCCCTGCCGGACGAGTACCGCAAATTTTGCGATGTCTTTGACAAAGGTCAAGCCAGTAGTTTGCCTCCACACCGGCCTTATGATTGCGCAATTGACCTTCAGCCTGGTGCCATACCCCCTAGTGGCCGGGTTTACCCTTTGTCGGTCTTGGAGGATAAGGCCATGGAGGAGTATGTTGCAGACGCACTTTCTCGAGGTTTCATCCGCAAATCCTCATCTCCTGCTGGTGCTGGATTCTTCTTTGTGAAGAAGAGCAGTGAACTGAGACCTTGTATTGATTATAGGGGCCTCAATTGTTTCACGGTTAAGAATGCCTACCCGATTCCGTTGATTACAGAGTTATTTGACCGCAACGGGAGCAGCGGTTTTCACGAAGCTTGATTTGAGAGGGGCATACAATCTCATGCGGATTAATGAGGACGACGAGTGGAAAACTGCATTTAATACCAGAACAGGGCATTATGAGTACCTCGTAATTCCTTTTGGCCTTTGTAACGCCCCGGCAGTTTTCCAGGAATTTATTAACGATGTCCTCCGAGATTTGTTGCAGTTATGTGTGGTGGTTTATCTCGATGATATCCTCATATTTTCTAAGTCCCTTGAGAGCCATCACACAGATGTCTGCCGTGTGCTTCAGAAACTAAGAGAGAACAATATCTATTGTAAATTGGAGAAGTGCGAATTACATCGTGAACAGGTTAAATTCCTTGGCTATGTCATTTCCACTGCTGGTTTTTCGATGGACCCAGAGAAACTTTTGGCAGTCCTACAGTGGCCCCGACCCGTCAGTTTACATCCTCTGCAGCATTTCCTGGGCTTTGCCAACTATTATGGGAAGTTTATTCGTAACTTCTCGTCTCTGGTCAAGCCCCTGACTGATATGACCAGAAAGGACGGTAACCCACAGAGTTGGTCTCCAGAGGCCATTAAGGCCTTTGAGAGTCTCAAGGCTGCCTTTGTTTCTGCTCCTGTGTTGGCACATCCTGATCCTATGTTGCCTTTTATCCTAGAAGTTGATGCTTCTGAGACTGGAGTTGGCGCCCCTATGTCTCAACATCCTAACTCTGAGAGCGCCATGCATCCGTGTGGCTACTTTTCCAAGAAATTGCATCCTGCAGAGTGCAGATACAAGATTGGTGACAGAGAGCTGTTGGTGATCATTTTAGCCCTGAAAGAATGGAGACATCTCCTTGAAGGTATCACTGTGCCGGTTCTCATTCTTACTGGCCATAAGAATCTCACATTTTTGTCTGAGGCTAAACGCCTCTCTCCCAGAAGGGCACGATGGGCTCTTTTCTTGTCGAGTTTTAATTACATTGTCTCATTCTTACCCGGTACTAAGAATGTAAGGGCTGACGCCTTGTCACAACAATTTACCTCCACTTCCAAGTTGGAGTCGGTTCCGGTTCCTGTGATTCCTCCTGACCGTATTCTGGCTACGGTTCGCACCAGTCTTACTTCTCCTTTGGGTGACAAAATTCTTGCTGCTCAGGTCCATGCCCCTCCTGAGAAACCTTGTGACCACTGCTTTGTCCCAGAGAGTCTCCGTACTGCCGTGCTCCAGACTTACTATTCTCCCAAGGCAGCTGGCCACCCTGGGAAGAATCAACTCGTTTGGGCCATTTCCCAACAATTCTGGTGGCCTAGTCTACGGGCTGATGTAACTGCCTTTGTAGCTGCCTGTTCCGTGTGTGCTCAGAGTAGGACTCCACGACACCTTCCAGTGACACCTACAACCCATACCCAATGGAGAGAGGCCCCGGACCCACCTGTCTATGGATTTCATTGTGGAGTTACCCATCTCCCAAGACAACACTGTTATCCTTATGGTGGTTGACCGATTCTCAAAGATGTGTCATTGTATTCCACTTAAGAAGTTGCCCACTTCTAAGGAACTGGCTTCCATTTTTGCTCGGGAGATCTTTCACTTACATGGGCTACCCAAGGTGATTGTCTCAGGCAGGGGTAGTCAGTTTGTCTCTCGCTTCTGGCGAGCCTTTTGTGCACAGTTGGGATTTCAGCTTGCTTTCTCCTCTGCGTATCACCCGCAGTCTAATGGGGCTGCAGAACGAGCCAATCAGTTCTTGGAGCAATTTTTACATTGCTATATTTCTGACCATCATAACAACTGGTCAGACCTTTTACCGTGGGCAGAGTTTGTTTACAACAGTGCCTTGAGTTCTGCTTCCCGATTGTCCCCGTTTATGGCGAATTATGGTTTCCAGCCTTCCATGTTGCCTGACTCGTTTGTTCCACAGAGTATTCCTGCGTTAGAGGAGCATCTCCGTGGTCTTCGTTCCACTTGGGAACAAGTTCAGGAGGCTTTGCAACATGCTAACGATAGGTACAGACTCCATGCTGACCGCAGACGCCTGCCTGCACCTTCCTACCAGGTTGGGGACAGAGTCTGGCTGTCGTCTCGCAACCTACGACTTTGTGTTCCTTCTTTGAAGTTCGCACCTCAGTTTATTGGGCCTTTCCGTATCCTTCGCAGGATTAACCCAGTGGCTTGCGCCTTCTCAAATCTCAAATGTGTTTCATGTCTCCTTTGGTCTGCAATCGCTTTACCTCGGTGCCACGTCCTCACCCTATACAGGTTGAGAACCATGAGGAGTATGAAGTACAATCCATTGTTGACTCCCGTAAGTTCCGTGGGCGCATGCAGTACCTGGTGCATTGGAAGAGGTACGGTCTGGAGGAACGCTCTTGGGTCTCTTCCTCGGACGTACATGCCCCTGTCCTCCTCCGTGATTTCCATAGATGTTTTCCCCTCAAGCCCGGTGGTCCTCCGAGGGGGAGGGGTCTTTGAGGAGGGGGTACTGTCAGGGCTGGGCTCAGCCCTTCCTTCTCTGAGCTGGCCGCTAATCTGTCGGCTAATTGCTAGCTGCCATCTCTCTCCACAGTTACTCAGCTGTTGTTGATTCTGCTCGTCAGTCCTGCCTACTGTACACCAGGATCTTCTGGGCCACACTGGGGCTACCAGAATTACTGGCTTCCCTTCCTGCTTGATTCTGCGAAGAAGTCTCGGTATCAATTGTACTGGAGGGAACGCATAAATTAGTGAAAACTGATCCCATAGGGCCACTAACGCATCTGTTCCGCATACGTGTGGGTCATTTGTCGTTGACACAAAGTTGATTAAATTCTTGTTGAACCTGGACGCCAATAGGTCCACATCCGGGGTGCCCCATTTTTGGAAAATCGCCTGAAAGATGTCGGGGTGTAGAGGCCACCCCCCTGGAAACAGCTGCTGGTGGCTTAAGAAATCTGCTTGCCAATTCTCCGCGCCTGGAATGAAAACCGCAGACAGGCGAGGTACATGCTTCTCTGCCCAAACCAGAATATGGTTCACTTCCCTCTGGGCTGCATGACTTCTGGTGCCCCCTTGGAGATTGATGTAGGCTACCACTGTAGCATTGTCAGATTGAATCCTGGCGGGCTAATTCTGTAACCTGGACGTCCAGGCCCATAGAGCCAGATGTGCTGCCCGAATCTCTAGGATGTTGATGGGCATGGTCTTCTCGACCCTAGACCATTTCCCTTGGACCGTAGACTCCTCTAGGACTGCTCCCCAGCCTGTCAGGCTGGCATCTGTCATCCCAATCTTCCAAGTAACCGGTATGAAGGATTTTCCCTTCTGCAAATTCTTGGCTAATAAACCACCAACTGAGGTTATGAAGAACTTCTGGGGTCAGATAGATCAGTAAGTTCAAGGCTTGGATTTTATTGTTCCAAGCCGACAAGATCCCGTTTTGCAACAGTCTTGAATGAAATTGAGTATAGAGGACTGCTTCGAATGAAGCCATCATCTTCCCCAATAATCTCATGCGTAGGCGGATGGAAGGATTCTTCCTTGCCTTGATCAGTTGGACCAGCTCCTTTATAGCAGTGACCTTTGATTGAGGCAGAAACACCTTTCTCTAGGCTGTGTCTATGACCAGGCCCAGGTACTCCAGCCTTTTTACAGGCTGTAAGGCTGATTTCTCGAAGTTGAGGATCCACTCTAAGTGTTCCACATACTTGACCATGGTCTGATTTAGGCGAGCAACTGACTGATCTATTAACAGCAGATCGTCTAGATATGCCATCCCCGTTATACCCCATTGCAAGTCTCTTTTGGACTTGACCTACCTGTTTACTTAACTGATTCAGATTCGCGCTATAGCCGAATGATAGCTACAGTGCAGATCTGCTTTGCTGGGAGGCCGTCAATAGACGTCCTCCCCTTTGCAGGCTCGCCACCACCCCCTGAAGAGCGCGCGCGGCATGCACTGTGATCACCAGAGTCAATGGGACTCGGGTGATCACAGATCCGAGTAAGGGCCGATCCCGGCCCCTCACCCCATGATCAGCTGTAAGCCAATGACAGCTGATCACGTGATGTAAACAGAAGATCGGTAATCTTTTTTTTTTCTTCTCACGCAGACAGTGTGGGGAGAAAAAAAGCCAATCACCGGCTTCTGTTTGAAGGCACATTGGTCCTGAAGAGGAAGAGCCTCATATGTGCCCACCAGTACCGCCTGCCAGTGCCATGAATAAGTGCCCACAGTGCCACAAATCAGTGCCCACAGTACGTAAGTGCCAGCAATCAGTGCCACCTATCAGTGCCCACCAGTGGTGCCAATCAGTGCCTCATCAGTGCCACCTAGCAGTGCTGCCTATCAGTGTCACCTACCAGTGTCGATCAGTGCCCATCACTGCCACCCATCAGTGCCCATCACTGCCACCCATCAGTGCCCATCAGTGCCAGCTATCAGTGCCACCTATTAGTGCCCTTCAGTGCCACCTATCAATGCCCATCAGTGCCGCCCATCAGTGCCACCCATCAGTGCCACCTCTCAGTGCCCACCAATGCCACCTATTAGTGCCCATCAGTGTCGCCTTATCAGTGCCCATCAGTGTCGCCTTATCAGTGCACATCAATGCAGCCTATCGGTGCCCATCAGTGCAGCCTATCAGTGCCCATTAGTGTATCCTCATCAGCGTACATCAATGAAGGAGAAAAATTACCTGTTTGCAAAATTTATTAACAGAATATAAAACGGTTTTGTATTTTTTTAAAGACAATGTGGTCTTTTTTAATTTTTTTAACAAAAAACAAAAAACCCAGATGTGATCAAATACCACCAAAAGAAAGATCTATTTGTGGGGGAAAAAAATGATAAAAATTTCATTTGGGTACAGTGTTGTATGACCACGCAATTGTCATTCAAAGAGTGACAGCACTAAAAGCTGAAAATTGATCTGGGCAGGAGGGGGGTTTAGGTGCCCAGTAAGCAAGTGGCTAATTAACTACCGTTAACTTTTTCTTTAGTACGTACCTAGTATGTTTGTTTTTCTTGTGTTAAATGTTACATTTATTTGATTCTATGTTTTTGAACTTACTGTGTATTTTACGGTGCAACATCACACCGTGCTTTGGAAGAATGCTTATTAAGTGCCCTTGGGTACGTTGTTCTTGTTTCTGGTGATATTTTGCTTTAAAAACATCAGAACCAATCAACATCAACATCTGATGAAGAGCTGATCAACATCAGAACCAGGTCAAACATCAGTGCCTGACCTCACAAATGCACTTCTGGAAGAATGGTCAAACATTCCCATAGACACCCTCCTAAACCTTGTGGACAGCCTTCCCAGAAGAGTTGAAGCTGTTATACTGTAGCTGTAAAGGGTGGGCCAACTCAATATTGAACCCTACGAACTAAGACTGGGATGCCATTAAAGTTCCTGTGCGTGTAAAGGTAGGTGTCACAATACTTTTGACAATATAGTGTATAAATACAGTATCTCACAAATAAGTACACCCCTCACATTTCTGTTAATATTTTATTATATC
Source organism: Lithobates septentrionalis (assembly GCA_037952835.1). Classification (NCBI taxonomy): domain Eukaryota; kingdom Metazoa; phylum Chordata; class Amphibia; order Anura; family Ranidae; genus Lithobates; species Lithobates septentrionalis. The sequence continues at coordinate 986,101 of JBBDGP010001886.1, read as the reverse complement.
TTTTCATGTGGCAACACTGAAGAAATGGCACTTTGCTACAATGTAAAGTAGTGAGTGTACAGTTTGTATAAATTGCTGTTTTATAAACTAGTGCAATAGGCTGCGCACACCAATGAGAACAATATACCAAAATGTACAGTAGACAACAAGCTATATAGCGTAATTATATAGCTACATAGTTAGTGAGGTTGAATAAAGGCACCAGTCCATCCAGTTCAAATTCAGTGTGTATGTGTGTGTGTGAGAGGGTGCTCAGGTCGCTACTATTTTCCATATCCTTCTACAGTGTGGTCACAAAGAAGCACATCTAAACGTTTATTTTTAATTTTTCTACACTCTACATTGACACCAACTGTGGAAGGGAGTTCCACATCCTTACCGTTCTAACAGTAAAGGACCTCTTATGCAAGTTAAGATTTAACCATTTCTCGTCCAACTTTATTGTGTGGCCCGTGTCTTCTTTAGGGACCTTAGGTTAAATAGTTTCCTTACCAATGCTAGAGTCACCATTTAAAGATCTGTACATCAGAACAAATCTCCTCTTAAAGTGGGGTTCCACCCAAAAAAACAAAAATACCTGAAAAATTCTAAAAAACAAAAAAACATTTGGATATTTTTTTTTTTTTTTACTTACCTCTAAATGCCTGTTGCTAGGTGGTCCCTCGTAGTCTGCCTCTTCCTTTGCCTGGGCTGGTGGCATCACTTCCCCCTCGGCACAGGAAGGGCTCGGCTCTGCTCCCTCCCTCCTGTCAATCATCTGGGACCCATTACAGGTCCCAGGTGATTGAGCGGCCAATCACGGCGCGCGGCGCCACTCGCGCATGCGCAGTGGGTGCCAGGCTGTGAAGCCACAGCCCGGCGCCCACAGTTGAAATGCCGGCGCAGACGAGCGGAGGGGGGGGCAAGCGGAGCTTCGATCCCCCGCATCGCTGGACCCAGGGACAGGTAAGTGTCCAATTAAAAGTCAGCAGCTGCAGTATTTGTAGCTGCTGACTTTTAATTTTTTTTTTTTTTACTGGACCCCCTGGGTGGAACTCCTCTTTAAGTGTCTTTTCTGCAGGGGGAAAAAGTTTAAAGCTTGTAGTCGTTCCTCGTAGCTGAGGTCCTCCAGCCCCTTATTAGCTTTGTTGCCCTTCTCTGGACTCTCTCCAGTTTAAGCACATCCCTCCTGAGTATTGGGGACCACAACTGGATGGCATACTTAACCACTTGACGACCGCCTCACGCCGATGTACGTCGGCAAAGTGGCACGGACAGGCAAAATCACGTACAGGGTACGTGATTTGCCTTCCGCGGGTGGGGGGTCCGATCGGACCCCCCCCCGGTGCCCGAGGCGGTCGTTGTTTGTCCCCCGGCGATCGGTGGTGAGGGGGAGACCATCCGTTCGTGGCCCCCCCCTCGCGATCGCCGCCGGCCAATCGAATCATTCCTTTGCTGCTGTATGCTAAACAGCAGCAAAGGAAATGATGTCATCTCTCCTCGGCTCGGTAATTTCCGTTCCGGCCCGAGGAGGGAAGACATCTATGTGAGTGCACAACACTACACACACACAGTAGAACATGCCAGGCACACAAAACACCCCGATCCCCCCCCCCGATCGCCCCCCGATCCCCCCCCAATCACCCCCCCCCCCCCCCCCCCCCCGTCACAAACTGACACCAGCAGTTTTTTTTGTTTTTTTTTTCTGATTACTGCATAGTGTCAGTTTGTGACAGTTACAGTGTTGGGACAGATACTGTTACCCCCCTTTAGGTCTAGGGTACCCCCCTAACCCCCCCTAATAAAGTTTTAACCCCTTGATCACCCCCTGTCACCAGTGTCACTAAGCGATCATTTTTCTGATCGCTGTATTAGTGTCGCTGGTGACGCTAGTTAGGGACATAAATATTTAGGTTCGCCGTCAGCGTTTTATAGCGTCAGGGACCCCCATATACTACCGAATAAATGTTTTAACCCCTTGATTGCCCCCTAGTTAACCCTTTCACCACTGATCACCGTATAACCGTTACGGTTGACGCTGGTTAGTTTATAGTGTCAGGGCACCCGCCGTTTATTACTGAATAAAGGTTTAGCCCCCTGATCGCCCGGCGGTGATATGCGTCGCCCCAGGCAGCGTCAGATTAGCGCCAGTACCGCTAACACCCACGCACGCAGCATACGCCTCCCTTAGTGGTATAGTATCTGAACGGATCAATATCTGATCCGATCAGATCTATACTAGCGTCCCCAGCAGTTTAGGGTTCCCAAACAGGCAGTGTTAGCGGGATCAGCCCAGATACCTGCTAGCACCTGCGTTTTGCCCCTCCGCCCGGCCCAGCCCACCCAAGTGCAGTATCGATCGATCACTGACACTTACAAAACACTAAACGCATAACTGCAGCGTTCGCAGAGTCAGGCCTGATCCCTGCGATCGCTAACAGTTTTTTTGGTAGTATTTTGGTGAACTGGCAAGCACCAGCCCCAGGCAGCGTCAGGTTAGCGCCAGTACCGCTAACACCCACGCATGCACCGTACACCTCCCTTAGTGGTATAGTATCTGAACGGATCAATATCTGATCCGATCAGATCTATACTAGCATCCCCAGCAGTTTAGGGTTCTCACAAACGCAGTGTTAGCGGGATCAGCCCAGATACCTGCCAGCACCTGCGTTTTGCCCCTCCGCCCGGCCCAGCCCACCCAAGTGCAGTATCGATCGATCACTGTCACTTACAAAAGACTAAAACGCATAACTGCAGCGTTCGCAGAGTCAGGCCTGATCCCTGCGATCGCCAACAGATTTTTTGGTAGCGTTTTGGTGAACTGGCAAGCGCCAGCGGCCTAGTACACCCCGGTCGTAGTCAAACCAGCACTGCAGTAACACTTGGTGACGTGGCGAGTCCCATAAGTGCAGTTCAAGCTGGTGAGGTGGCAAGCACAAGTAGTGTCCCGCTGCCACCAAAAAGACAAACACAGGCCCGTCGTGCCCATAGTGCCCTTCCTACTGCATTCGCCAATCCTAATTGGGAACCCACCGCTTCTGCAGCGCCCGTACTTCCCCCATTCACATCCCCAACCAAATGCAGTCGGCTGCATGAGAGGCATTTTCTTTATGTCCTCCCGAGTACCCCTACCCAGCGAACGCCCCCAAAAAAGATATTGTGTCTGCAGCAAGCGCGGATATAGGCATGACACCCGCTATTATTGTCCCTCCTGTCCTGACAATCCTGGTCTTTGCATTGGTGAATGTTTTGAACGCTACCATTCACTAGTTGAGTATTAGCGTAGGGTACAGCATTCCACAGACTAGGCGCACTTTCACAGGGTCTCCCAAGATGCCATCGCATTTTGAGAGACCCGAACCTGGAACCGGTTACAGTTATAAAAGTTAGTTACAAAAAAAGTGTAAAAAATATATATATATATATATATATATATATATATATATATATATATATATATATATAAAATAAAAAAAAATAGTTGTCGTTTTATTGTTCTCTCTCTCTCTATTCTCTCTATTGTTCTGCTCTTTTTTTTACTGTATTCTATTCTGCAATGTTTTATTGTTATTATGTTTTATCATGTTTGCTTTTCAGGTATGCAATTTTTTATACTTTACCGTTTACTGTGCTTTATTGTTAACCATTTTTTTGTCTTCAGGTACGCCATTCACAACTTTGAGTGGTTATACCAGAATGATGCCTGCAGGTTTAGGTATCATCTTGGTATCATTCTTTTCAGCCAGCGGTTGGCTTTCATGTAAAAGCAATCCTAGCGGCTAATTAGCCTCTAGACTGCTTTTACAAGCCGTGGGAGGGAATGCCCCCCCCCCCCCACCGTCTTCCGTGTTTTTCTCTGGCTCTCCTGTCTCAACAGGGAACCTGAAAATGCAGCCGGTGATTCAGCCAGCTGGCCATAGAGCTGATCAGAGACCAGAGTGGCTCCAAACATCTCTATGGCCTAAGAAACCGGAAGCTACGAGCATTTTATGACTTAGATTTCGCTGGATGTAAATAGCGCCATTGGGAAATTGGGGAAGCATTTTATCACACCGATCTTGGTGTGGTCAGATGCTTTGAGGGCAGAGAGATCTAGGGTCTAATAGACCCCAATTTTTTCAAAAAAGAGTACCTGTCACTACCTATTGCTATCATAGGGGATATTTACATTCCCCGAGATAACAATAAAAATGATTAAAAAAAAATAAAAATGAAAGGAACAGTTTAAAAATAGGATAAAAAAGCAAAAAAATAATAAAGAAAAAAAAAAAAAAAAAAAAGCACCCCTGTCGCCCCCTGCTCTCGCACTAAGGCGAACGCAAGCGGCGGTCTGTCGTCAAACATAAACAGCAATTGCACCATGCATGTGAGGTATCACCGCGAAGGTTAGATCGAGGGCAGTAATTTTTGCAGTAGACCTCCTCTGTAAATCTAAAGTGGTAACCTGTAAAGGCTTTTAAAGGCTTTTAAAAATGTATTTATTTTGTTGCCACTGCACGTTTGTGCGCAATTGTAAAGCATGTCATGTTTGGTATCCATGTACTCGGCCTAAGATCATCTTTTTTATTTCATCAAACATTTGGGCAATATAGTGTGTTTTAGTGCATTAAAATTTAAAAAAGTGTGTTTTTTCCCCAAAAAATGCGTTTGAAAAATCGCTGCGCAAATACTGTGTGAAAAAAAAAAATGAAACACCCACCATTTTAATCTGTAGGGCATTTGCCTTCCAAAATGGGGTCATTTGGGGGGGTTTTGTGCCACCTGGGCATTCCATGGCCTCCGAAACTGTGATAGGCAGTAAAGAGTGAAATCATAAATTTACGCCCTTACAAATCCTGAAGGCGGTGATTGGATTTCGGGGCCCCGTACGCGGCTAGGCTCCCAAAAAGTCCCACACATGTGGTATCCCCATATTCAGGAGAAGCAGCAGAATGTATTTTGGGGTGCAATTCCACATAGGCCCATGGCCTGTGTGAGCAATATATCATTTAGTGACAACTTTTTGTAAATATTTTTTTTTTTTTTTGTCATTATTCAATCACTTGGGACAAAAAAAATAAATATTCAATGGGTTCAACATGCCTCTCAGCAATTTCCTTGGGGTGTCTACTTTCCACAATGGGGTCATTTGGGGGGGTTTTGTACTGCCCTGCCATTTTAGCACCTCAAGAAATGACATAGGCAGTCATAAACTAAAAGCTGTGTAAATTACAGAAAATGTACCCTAGTTTGTAGACGCTATAACTTTTGCGCAAACCAATAAATATACGCTTATTGACATTTTTTTTACCAAAAACATGTGGCCGAATACATTTTGGCCTAAATGTATGACTAAAATTGAGTTTATTGGATTTTTTTTATAACAAAAAGTAGAAAATATCATTTTTTTTCAAAATTTTCGGTCTTTTTCCATTTATAGCGCAAAAAATAAAAACCGCAGAGGTGATCAAATACCATCAAAAGAAAGCTCTATTTGTGGGAAGAAAAGGACGCAAATTTCGTTTGGGTACAGCATTGCATGACCGCGCAATTAGCAGTTAAAGCGACGCAGTGCCAAATTGGAAAAAGACCTCTGGTCCTTAGGCAGCATAATGGTCCGGGGCTCAAGTGGTTAAGATGTGGCTTTTGTAAAATGGTAGAATGAAAGTCTTATCTCTCGTGTAAATACTCCTTTAGTGCATGTTAGTAGTCTGAAGCCTTGCTTGTTGCAGCGTGGTATTGCATACTATTGCTTAATCAACAATCTAGCAATCTTGTTTCACTTTAATATATGAATACAGGAGAAATAACTCAATATAGATATAATATATTTTAATATAATCAAGGTTTCAGCATCAGAGATTATAGTATCTGTATAGGCCAAACTTTTTTTTATTTTGGATACAATAGGGAAGGCTTCAATGTCATGTAAGTTTATTTATATTGTCTGTTTTCTGGTGGGAAGATTTCCCTTCACTTACTATTCTAAAGATGCAATAGGAAGTAATAAGAAATCTTCCAATAGGGAACAAGTGTCCCTATTGGAAGATTTACTCTCACTTCTTGCTCTGGTTAAAACTTTGATTTTCCATCATTTTCTGTCTTTCTGACCAATAGAGAGGTTGAATCTACCTAGCAGGGACACAGACAGAAATAGAAATCTGGGGTTCGACTTCTTCTCTACTCTTTAACCACTTGCTTACTGGGCACTTAAACCCCCCTCCTGCCCAGACCAATTTTCAGCTTTCAGCGCTGACGCACTTTGAATGACAATTGCGCGGTCATACAACACTGTACCCAAATGAAATTTTTATCATTTTTTTCCCACAAATAGAGCTTTCTTTTGGTGGTATTTAATCACAGATGGGATTTTTATTTTTTTGCTAAACAAACAAAAAAAGATGGAAAATTTTGAAAAAAAAAATCATGTTTCATAGTTTGTTATAAAATTTTGCAAACAGGTCATTTTTCTCCTTCATTGATATGCGCTGATGAGGCTGCATTGGTGGGCACTAATAGACTGCACATGATGGGCACGGATAGGCATAGTTAAGGCGGCACTGATAGGCACAGTTAAGGCGGCACTGATAGGCACAGTTAAGGCGGCACTGATAGGCACAGTTAAGGCGGCACTGATGGGGACAGATAAGGCAGTACTGATGGGCACAGATAAGGCGGCACTGATGGCCACTGATGGGCGCTGATGGGTGGCACTGATGGGTGGCACAGATGGGTGGCACGGATAGGTGGCACTGATGGGCACTGATAGGTACCACTGATGGGGGGCACTGATGGGCGGCACTGATGGGGAGTGATGGACGGCACTGATGGGCACTTATGGGCACTGGTAGGTGACACTGATGGGCACTGATAGGTGGCACTGATGTGCAGCACTGTTGTTGTGGCACTGATTGTGGGCGCTGATGGGTGGCACTGTAGGCACTGATGGGTGTCACTGTGGGCACTGATGGGTGACACTGGGTGATGCTGGTGGGCACTGGTAGGCGACACTGCTCCTATTGCTAGGTGTCACTGGCAGGGGGCACAGATGATCGCCATGATCGGGACTGATGTCCCTCTCACAGCCAGCGGTGATCGCCTTTTTTTTTCCTCCTCACGCTGTCAGCGCGAGGAGAAAAAATAGCCGATTACCGGCTCTGTTTACATCACATGTTCAGCTGTCATTGGCTGACAGCCGATCATGTGGTAAGGGGTCGGGACCGATCCCTTACTCTGATCTGTGATCAGGCGAGTCTCATAGACTCGCTGATCACCGAGCGCGCCGCGCGCGCCCTGCAGGGGGTGCGCAGGCCGCTCGTGCACGGGACGACGTCAATAGACGTCGTCCCGGCAATGTAGGTCCGCGCTGTTGCCGTCATTTGGCAATAGCGTGGATATGCAGAGGTTAAAAAACTGAAAAAGTTCAAACTGCATATACTTTAAAGAAGAATCGAAAGTATGGATATTTTTACGTAGTTACAATGTTCCAGCTTAGACCGATGTAATTATGTATATACCATACCTGTGGAATCCCTCTAGAAGCTGCAAATCACCGTAGTAGGCACCACAACTCCAGTGATCGCCACTAACTTCTGGGTCCTGTACTGAGCGGCTGTATTGCTGTATTGAGAGCACAGGAGGCCAGCCGCTCGATGCGAATGCTATTCAGGGAGCTCTTTGCATTTTCTCAACGAATGCAAAGCAATCTCTTGTTGTATGAGGTATAGAGGCAGGGCGGTGATGTCAAGCTCTCCACCTAGACCAATCAGATCACACATTGCATTCATTGACAAAATGCATAGCATTCTCTGAATGGCACCCATGCCCAACAGCTAACCTATTGTGTTTCCAATGCATCAAGGTAGCTGCTCACCATGGGACCAGAAGCCAGTGAAGAGCACTTTCCATTGTTGTAAGGTAGGCATCCCACCTTGAACCCACACCTTGGCTATCAGCATCTTGGCAGTAAAAAATACCTCAGCCTAAAAGGTCCGCAGATAAATGTTTAATTCTAAAGACTCAGATGGATGCGGTAAGTGGAGCTGAGTGTCTAGTTGTTCTAGGGAACCCATGACATCATGCAAAAAGTTATTATTTTCTTCTGGTAAGTTATTATTTTTTTCTTGTATCTGTTGGCAGGGTCAGTACAGGTAGAAAAAAGGAGACAGAGGCCCCTTGATACTTTGGGCATAACGGATTATAAGTTGATTTATACAGTATCTACAGTGGGAGCCTTTCTCACTATATCTACATTTTATACCAACAGTGAGAGCCCAAAAATATGCCAAACATATTGTCCCTGCTGGTCCAGCTCCACATGATGTAGCATAAACTGAATATATTCAAGGATGCAACCCACCCATGGTCTTCTGAGAGAGTGTTGGGCCACGTCAGTCAAGTGGATTTGGAATAAGGTGACGACATCTCTCTTCTGCTTCCTAAGGAAAGCAAGAATGGAGGAGCGTATAACTTTGTGATTAATACTTTTAACATTCCATCCAATTCATTTAAAGCGGTAGTAAACCCGCTGTTTTTTTTTCCCCCTACACCTGTAAGGGAAAAGGCATAATGAGCTAGTATGCACCGCATACTAGCTCATTATGAGATACTTACCTTAGAACGAGGCGCCGGCATCTCACCCTGTCCACGCCAAGCTGATATTTCCCCTCGGCGTGTCTTCCGGGTATCGCGGCTCCGGCGCTGTGAGTGGCCGGAGTCGCGATGTCGTCACTCCCGCGCATGCGCGTGGGAAACTTCTGTCCGGCAAGCTCCGGAGTTTGCTGGGCTGTCAGCCGAGAATCCCCTGTGCGCATGCGCCGCTGCAGTCAGCGGCTCATTGCAAGGGGAATATCTCCTAAACCGTACAGGTTTAGGAGATATTTTTTTTACCTACAGGTAAGCCTTATTATAGGCTTACCTGCAGGTAAAAGTTTTAAAAAAAGGTATACAACCGCTTTAAAAGATCCCATGGCAAATTGGAACATAGGATTGTTGGACAGGCAGGTGAAAACCAGGATAATTAGCCCATAGAGTAATGTGGCTTAACAGTACGGAGCAGATATGTAAGGGTGCACCAAATAGCACTAAGGCTTTTAGCACTAAACTAACCACCAATGTCAGGAGGCCCTATGTTGGAGACTGATGAAAGGGCAATTCCCCCAAAAACGTGCATCTGTTCCTACCAGCATCTCGGCACTCCCAGTGTGTGATATTATCCAGGAGTATGTACCTGCAGCTTTTCCTCCTTGGGTATAGAGTCAGCCTAGTGTGCATCCCATCCAGCCCAGCTGGGCTTCCGCAGCACTTCAGAGCCTCATGGCGGACCTGTGGTCACATCAGCTGCCAGTATACCACACATCATGCTCTCTCCTTCATCATGTTTTTGAGGGTATTTATACATTGTTTTTAATTCATAAACAATTATATATATATATATATATATATATATATATATATATATATACTGCACTATGATCACTTAGCCCTGGATTTCCCTGGATTTCTCTGTCTTTTCCCCCTTTAGCTATCCAGCAACATTGGATCTTTGTACCTTACAGCAGATGTCGGTTTCATAGGTTTTAGGTTTCCCATGACCAATTAGATAATTAGCAGGGCTTCCACACAGTGCATCTTTGTCAATTTATTTCATGTGCATTAGGAATCACTATTGCAGGCCTTAGTGACTATGGGCTCCATTCACAAAAGCAGACCACATGCAGTATTTAGGTGTTTTCCCAAATACCACATGAGGTCCTGAACATGTCAATTCACAAATGCTTTATGCAGGATTTACCACATAAAGCAAAAACACTCGGTAAATGCCACGTAACACAGAAGTTAAAGTCAATTTACAAATAAACAAAAAAAGAAAGAAATGCAAGTAGTTGCCCCAGAATGCAATATTTAAGGAATCAGCAGCTGGCAGCATCCTTAACAACCAGTAAACAACATGGTTGCTAAGGAGCAGGTGGCCACCGCATCCTTATCAACTGATGAATCATCAGCTGTCAGTGGAGTTCCCTAGTTACAGCTGAATGTAAAAAAATAATAATTCCCAGCAATGTAAAATTAAGAGAAAAAAAAAAGTCAGGTCTGGTATGGATTTTGCGGAGAACCCCTTACGCCATTTTTTTTTTTTAAATGGAGTGGGGTCTACCCCAAAATCCATATCAGACACTTGTGCAGCCCAACAGGTCAGGAAATGCGGGAGATGAGTAAGTGCCCCCCCCCCCCCCCCCAAACCATAGTACATAGTACCCCTATTCATTCACCAAAAAAGTGTAGTGTAAAAAAACACAGGAGGCAGTTTTTGACAATTCCTTAAAAAAATAAAAAATAAAATAAAAAAATAAAGAAAAAAGTCCCCCGGTGTAGATCAATTGCCACTGCCAACCCAAAAAAAGAAAAGAAAGCAAGCTCCGCTCCTGACGAAGGCTCCCACCATCTGAAATAAATTATAGGGCGGTGCCAACCAGTGTCATCACTGGGTGGCACTGCCTCCTTGTGAAATCACCAACCAGGAGCCCCCACCCCTTTTTTGACCTGCCGGGCTGCAAGCTCAGATAAAGGTCTGGTATGGTTTTTGGGGGGGACCCCACGCAGTTTTTGTTCTTAATTTTGAATTGGCGGCCATTTCTTCTTTTACATTCAGCTGTCAGCGGGGAACCCCGTTGACAGCTGATGACTCATTGTTTTTAAGGACGTAGTGGCCGCCCGCTCCTTAACAACTATGTTGTTTACTGGCTGTTAAGGATGCCCGTGGCCGCCTGCTCCTTAACAAACAGCTATTTACAGCATTGTTAAGGATGCCGGCTACCAGTAATTTACTGCCCGCCGGTGGTAAATTACCGCAGGCTTTCACTTCCGAAATACTGCATGACTTTATAAAATAGTGCATTTGGTATTTTAGTGTAGTGTTTTTTAGTGACTGCCAAAAAAAGTTTTGAAAAACGCTGTGCGGTATCTTACCACATACTTGGATGCAATAAGATACTGCTTTGTGAAAGGAGCCCTACATAAATAGTGGTATTTACCTAGAACTAGGGTTAAGCTCCTATTGTATCTTATCCTCTGGCCCTATGTTGAAGGCCAATGTAAATGGTCCCTTCTCCATTTACTACTCGTTCAATGTTTACCATCTGAGTTTCATTTTAGTCATTTTAAGAATATTACTAAAACAATTTTGTCATATAGATCAGGGGAGGGGATAAAAAATTATCTGCACTGGATGTCAAATGTATTATAACTACAACTTACTGATCATGATAATGTACCATCAGCTGTAGATATAATTATTTTTAATAGGCAAGACCGAAGCATATGCCAAAGGTTCCTCCATTTTAAAGAGAGGAACTGTGAGGAGTTCACTTGTATATGTTAAAAAAAAAGTAATAAATCGTATGTTTCTGAAAGCCTGGTCAATCGCTGAAACATTATTTGTATATGCGGTCAGCCTGTTTGGAACAAACTGAATAGATGAACATGTAAATAATGTTCGCTCAACCAGGAACATTTTAAGCCACATGAGTTTTGCATTGATGTTTCCATTTTTTTACTTCAGTACAGGAACCTTCAAACATTACCTCTAAGATAATAAAAAAAATCGAACTCTTTCAGTGTGGAAAGCATTTCACATTGCTAGAAAGATGGTCATGTTTATGGACGAACGATATATCTTTAAAAATTTAGGTCTATTTGTTGGAGTAGGACTTTTCTTTATAGCTGGGGCAGTCATTCATGCATTTATTGTGTTGGTGATGATTTGTGGCTTGATGAAAGGAAGAACGATGAACGCCGTGGACAAAACGATCACTTCTCTCAGCATAGCGAGGGTGAGCTTCCAACTGACTTGCCTGATTAACATGTTTTTGGAAATCTGCTATCAAGATGGCTTCCTCTTTAGCATAGTCAAAAAATGCGCTGATTTCACTGAACTCTTATCCAACACCTGCTGCATCTGTCTGTTCACTTTGCTTACTTTTGTGGTTTGTTTGAAGATCTCCAACATTCGCCATGCTTACTTTCAGCATCTTAAATTTGTTTTATCACAAAGGATTGCTCACTTGATCTCAGCTGTAGTGGTGGTGTCTATCTTGCAGACAGTAGTCTTCATATGGTGTGCTGAACTTTTAAACAGAAATTCTACAGATGATTACGTAATCGATTATTACGACCATAACGTAGCATTGCAGTATGTATATTTTTATGCATCGGGGAATGCTGCTCCATTTTTTATCCAGTTGACTTGTTCCTGCCTTGTAATCTATTCTTTGTATGTTCACTTGAAAAGGATGAGGTCTAGGACCAATATAACCATCCTAGTGGACCCATATTATGGTGTCATACGGACTATCATTTTTAGTTCTTTGAATTTTGCTTTAGAAGTCATTCTTACGTTAACATGTGTATACCATTATGAAACCCTTGGCACCACCTTCTCCTATGTGACTTGGAATTTCTTCCCAATCATCCATTCACTTTACATCATTCATAGTACAGCCAAGTTAAGGAAGGCCTTCTCCCAGATCCTACAGGGTGGAAGAAACTGCATTGTCAAGGGTGGACATGCTGAACCCAATTCCAATAACCTAGTAGGGGAAGGCCCCTAGACAGTTCATTAACCAATATTAATGTTTTTGCAGGATCAAATAATTAACTGGGTTATCTATCGCTTTCAATAGACATGTTATTACATTCTTGGAAGAGATCCTTTTGCCCTGTACACACGATCGTAATTTCCGACAACAAATGTTGGATGTGAGCTTGTTGGCTGAAAGTCCGACCGTGTGTATGCTCCATGGAACATTTGTTGTCGGACTTTATGCCAACAAATGTTGGCTAGCAGGTTCTCAAATTTTCCGCCAACAAAATTTTGTTGTCGGAATTTCCAATCGTGCGTACACAAGTCTGATGCACAAAAGTTCACGTATGCTCGAAATCAATCAGAAGGAGCCGCACTGGCTATTGAACTTCCTTTTTCTCGACTCGTCATATGTCTTGTACGTCACCACGTTCCCACGTTTGTAATTGTTGGCCAACATTTGTGTGACCGTGTGTATGCAAGACAAGTTTGAGCCAAAATACTTCGAACAAAAATCCACGGTTTTGTTGGCGGAAAGTCCGATCGTGTGTACGGGGCATTAGAGTTCAAAGGTCAGATTAGAAATAAAGACAATGGAGTCAGTCCAGATAGATTAAAGTGTAAAGCCTCATACACACGATTGGACTTCAAACAAACTTTTCCGTGGATTTCTGTCCAAAGGGCGTTGGCCGTGAACTTGGTATGCATACACATGGCAGGACTTTTTCAGCCAACTTTAACCAAATCACGTGGTTTTTCAGCTCTTTACCGCAACCCTTTGGTCAACTTCTGTATTGTTGTCTGATATTTTGCATTGGTTCTGAGCATGCGTGTTTGTACTTTGGACTAAAGTCCGATACACACGATAGGATTTTGCACCATAGGACTTTTGTTGCCGGAAAGTTTGTCTATTTGCACGCGAACATTTGTCTGATGGAGCGTACACACGGTCAGATTTTTCCTTAAAACAGGTCATTTGCATGTTTGCTGTCAAAAAGTCTGATCGTGTGTATGGGCCTTAAGTTCAGCATAAACATTTTGTTTCAGTCTATCTAAAGGCCCATACACACGATCAGACTTTTTGACAACAAACATGCAAATTGACTGTTTTAAGGAAAAATCTGACCGCGTGTACGCTCCATCGGACAAACTTTTTCAGTTTTCATCGGACAAATGTTCGCTGTGCAAACAGACAAACTTTCCAGCAACAAAAGTCCTATGGTGCAAAAGCCTATCGTGTGTACACAAGTCCATCGGACTTTAGTCCAAAGTACAAGCACGCATGCTCAGAACCAATGCAAAAGATCAGACAACAATACAGAAGTTGACCAAAGGGTGGCAGTAAAGAGCTAAATAACCACGTGATTTGGTAAAAGTTGGCTAAAAAAGTCCTGCCGTCTGTATGCATACCAAGTTCACGGCCAATGCCCTTTGGACAGAAATCCACCGAAAAGTTTGTTTGAAGTCCAATCGTGTGTATGAGGCTTTAAGGCCCATGCACATGATCGGACTTTTTGACAACAAACTTGCAAATTTGTATATACAAAAAAAAAAATTTGCGCCAACTCTCAGAAAATAAAGCAGCCAACACAACAACTTGACCCGTGTATATGTGAAAAAATATATATATAAAGTGTGGCGCTAGTGATGATGCCTCGTGAGAGGTAGTGTTAACCTTATCAGGTGTGTATAAAAAAAAGAGAGAAAGGAGAAGGGGAGGGGTTAGGGTGAGGGAGATATCACTTTACCCACCCACACTTCCCCATAGGTGAGTTCAACAATAATAAGAGATACGTGCAAAGATATATCTATATCTGTATGCTAAATAAGTGAGGGTATTAAAAGATAGATGCTCCGTATCCTCACAGATAGGGAGCGCCTATCAGGCTGGTACCTGGAGGTTCAACTCCAGGTTCTAATCAAACAAAAAAAAAGGAAATCAAAGCACAAAATGTTGTTGAGGCTAATACAATGATGTATACCGGGTATTCTGCCTCCCAAAGGAGAGGGGGGCTAAAATAAAAAATGTGTAATCAAAAGTCCATCAAAGTGATAAGTACATAAATGCAAGCATATTTAAAGTCCACCATCTTAGATATGGGATGACTGGATGTCAATCTAGGTATAAAGAGTTCAAAAGGCTGTAGTAAACAGGGACTGTTGAACGTATCCCTGTTCAGAGGTAGGTTCTTCCCTTAGAGTGGTGACTTTGGCCCAAAAGGAACAGATATGTAATGCCCTTACCAGATCAGGTGGACTCACAGGCCCTTGGCGGTGAGTCAAACGAGCTTTGTACCGTCAAGCGGTGTGGTGCTGTAAAGCTGTATGTCGTTCCTAGATAGGAATTCCCTGGTGGCACCGGAAGGCACGCCTCTGGCTCGATTAATTTTCCCAGATGTCATCTAGTGGTGCGTCCTTGGCAGGGCACGGCTGGAAGCCAGGGTCAACCAAAAATCTTCAGATGATGAAAACCTATTTCTCAGCAGCCAGCACCATTTTTGTAGGTGAAACCAGGAAAAAAGAAAAAAACTTCCACATAGTGTGAATCTTTCTTAAACGTGGCGACGTTTATTAAAATAAGCTTTTTGCAGTAAGATACAAAAAAATGGGGCGGTAAAAACTAGGCTCAAAACATAGTAAAGAGTCCCAAGATTAAAAATTTGCGCAGTAGGTGATGGTGAGGGTAAAATCCACAGAAACCCGACGCATTTCGTCCTCAAAGACTTCTGCTGGGGTATGGAATTGCCCCCCATCTACTGCGCTTATATGTGTAGGGGCAAACAATGCAGGAAATCCGATTGGCAGCGAAACCGGGCATGACTTCCGGGTTGGGCGGCGCTAGCACAGGCCAACAGACCATGTGTAGTTAGAGTGGCCAATTGTATCCCTATTAGGTGGTCAAAGCCAGACCTCACTTGCATCCTCCAATCTCTGGTACAGCGTCAGCCCATGTGACACGTTGGCCACGCCGTGATCACGTGATCCGTTCAGTGCGGAGTGACGTCAGACCGTTCAAGGTCTGCGTGTCAGAAATAATAAGGAGCCGAGGCTGTAAGAACGAGGTGTGGAGCGCAAACACAGTGACGGCCATAAGTAGGGGAGGAGTTTTAAAACGAAAACAGCCTAATCGAAAAACCGGAAGTCATATCGCCGGATATGTGCTAGGCAAATCGTAAACATCTCCCATTTCTATACTTATTAGGGATGGATCTTCCTGAGTGCATATGTATGTGTCATATCGGGCAGAGTGGATATGAAACATATCGAAAATTTATTATATCATACAAACATCTATGTGTAGCACAATAACACCAAAAAAAAAAAAAAATAAATAAAAAAGGGGGGGATTTTTTCTGTATATCTGTCCAAACCCGTACAATTTTAGGACCGATATAAAGTGGTGATATCTCTATAGGATTCAAAGTATGCAAAATGAATCAGGGTGTGCCTGTCTGTATGAATAGAATCAAGGTGCGTATGATGTTATAAATCAGGCATTAGTGTGCCGAATATATTAAAAAAGCTATTATATAGGAAAAAACGGGATAGGGCAACCAGGAGAGATTTTTTTAAAAACTATGTCTCAGCCAAGGTCTATCCCGCCTACTTGTATATAGGGAAAAAAAAGGGGAAAGGCTATATTGTAGTATGAAGAAGAGAACAGTGAGAAGCAGAGAATTGGGAGGACTTCTCAGAGGGTCCTACCAATGTGTCCAGTAGTTTAGAGGAAGGTCTTAGTGACTAATTACGTGTAGGAGATAGATCATCCTAAGGTACTCAAAATGAGGGAAGGGGAATTTTATTCATCCCACTCACTCGGAAGGAAAGTGATATGACAAACTTTCAAGGTTCGCCAAACAAAATAAATCATAAACATTATAAAAATATAAAAAATATAGAAAACTATGTAAAGAATATAAACATATCCAGAGGGTAGGGAGGGGGAAATCCTGCAAATTACCTGTTTTAAGGAAAAATCTGACCGTGTGTACTCTCCATTGGACAAATTTTTTCGTTTTTCATCGGCTGTGCAAACAGACAAACTTTCCGGCAACAAAAGTCCTAGGGTGCAAAATCTTATCGTGTGTACACAAGTCCATTGAACTTTAGTCCAAAGTACAAACACTCTTGCTCAGAACCAATACAAATGATCCGACAACAATACAGAAGTTGACCAAAGGGCGGCAGTAAAGAGTTGAAAAACCACATGATTTGATGAAAGTTGGCTGAAAAAGTCCTGCCGTGTGTATGCATACCAAGTTCACGGCCAACGCCCTTTGGACAGAAATCCACGGAAATGTTTGTTTGAAGTCCGATCATTTGTATGAGGCTATAGAATTAAATAGAAGTAGTACCCCAGTTGTTTTTTGGACATAAAGAAGAATAGAAGGCAGAAAATATATATATATATATATATATTTATTTATTTATATATATATATATATATATATATATATATATATATATATACAGTAAGGACGGAAAGTATTCAGACCCCCTTAATTTTTTATTATATTGCAGCCATTTGCTAAAATCATTTAGGTTCATTCTTTTTCCTCATTAATGTACACACAGCACCCCATATTGATAGAAAAAAAAACACAGAATTGTTGACATTTTTGCAGATTTATTAAAAAGGAAAAACTGAAATATCACATGGTCCTAAGTATTCAGACCCTTTGCTGTGACACTCATATATTTAACTCGGGTGCTGTCCATTTCTTCTGATCATCCTTGAGATAGTTCTACACCTTCATTTAAGTCCAGCTGTGTTTGATTATACTGATTGGACTTGATTAGGAAAGCCACACACCTGTCTATATAAGACCTTACAGCTCACAGGGCATGTCAGAGCAAATGAGAATCATGAGTTCAAAGGAACTGCCTGAAGAGCTCAGAGACAGAATTGAATTGTGGCAAGGCACAGATCTGGCCAAGGTTACAAAAAAATGTATGCTGCACTTTAGGTTCCTAAGATCACAGTGGCCTCCATAATCCTTAGATGGAAGACGTTTGGGATGACCAGAACCCTTCCTAGAGTCCAGCCAAATTGAGCTATCCGGGGAGAAGAGCCTTGGTGAGAGAGGTAAAGAAGAACCCAAAGATCACTGTGGCTGAGCTCCAGAGATGCAGTCGGGAGATGGGATAAAGTTGTAGAAAGTCAACCATCACTGCAGCCCTCCACCAGTCGGGGCCTTTTGGCAGAGTGGCCCGACGGAAGCCTCTCCTCAGTGTAAGACACATGAAAGCCCGCATGGAGTTTGCTAAAAAAACACCTGAAGGACTCCAAAATGGTGAGAAATAAGATTCTTTGGTCTGATGAGACCAAGATAGAACTTTTTGGCCCTAATTCTAAGCGGTATGTGTGGAGAAAACCAGGCACTGCTCATCACCTGTCCAAATACAGTCCCAACAGTGAAGCATGGTGGTGGCAGCATCATGCTGTGGGGGTGTTTTTCAGCTGCAGGGACAGGACGACTGGTTGCAATCGAGGGAAAGATGCGGCCAAGTACAGGAATATCCTGGACGAAAACCTTCTTCGGAGTGCTCAGGACCTCAGACTGGGCCGAAGGTTTACCTTTCAACAAGACAACATGACCCTAAGCACACAGCTAAAATAACGAAGGAGTGGCTTCACAACAACTCCGTGACTGTTCTTGAATGGCCCAGCCAGACTTAAACCCAATTGAGCATCTCTGGAGAGACCTAAAAATGGCTGTTCACCAACTTTTACCATCCAACCTGACAGAACTGGAGAGGGTCTGCAAGGAGGAATGGCAGAGGATCCCCAAATCTAGGTGTGAAAAACTTCTTGCATCTTTCCCAAAAAGACTCATGGCTGTATTAGATCAAAAGGTCGCTTCTACTAAATACTGAGCAAAGGGTCTGAATACTTAGGACCATGTGATATTTCAGTTTTTCTTTTTTAATAAATCTGCAAAAATGTCAACAATTCTGTGTTTTTCTGTCAATATGGGGTGCTGTGTGTACATTAATGAGGAAAAAAAATGAACTTAAATGATTTTAGCAAATGGCTGCAATATAACAAAGAGTGAAAAATTTAAGGGGGTCTGAATACTTTCTGTCCCCACTGTGTATATATATGTATATATATATATATATATATATATATATATATATATATATATATATATATATATATATATATATATATATATATGTATACACACACACACACACACACACGTGTGTGTGTGTGTGTGTGTGTGTATATATATATATATATATATATATATATATATATATATATATATATATATATATATATATAAAATATTGTCAAAAGTATTGGGACACCTTCCTTTGCACGCACATGAACTTTAATGGCAGCCCAGTCTTATGCCTCGTACACACGGTCGGATTTTCCGACGGAAAATGTGTGATAGAACCCTGTTGTCGGAAATTCCTACCGTGTGTAGGCTCCATCACACATTTTCCATAGGATTTTCCGACACACAAAGTTTGAGAGCAGGATATAAAAGTTTCCGACAACAAAATCCGTTGTCGGAAATTCCGGTCGTGTGTACACAAATCCGACGGACAAAGTGCCACGCATGCTCAGAATAAATAAAGAGATGAAAGCTATTGGCCACTGCCCCGTTTATAGTCCCAACGTACGTGTTTTAGTCTGAGCCAACATCCGTCGGAAAAAATCCTAGGATTTTGTTGTCGGAATGTGTGTACGGGGCATTAATCCACAGGGTTAAATATTGAGTTGACCCACCCTTTGCAGCTATAACAGCTTCAACTCTTCTGGGAAGGCTGTCCACAAGCTTTAGGAGTGTGTATATAGGAATGCTTGCCCATTCCTCCAAAAGTGCATTTGTAAGGTCAGGCACTGATGATGGATGAGAAGGCTTGGCTTGTAGTCGCCACGCTAATTCATCCCAAAGATGTTCTATTGGGTTGAGGTCAATCAAGTTCCTCCACATCAATCTCATTCTTCCATGGCTTTATGGACCTTGCTTTGTGCACTGGGGCACAGTAATGTTGTAATAGGAAGGGGCCATTCCCAAACTAGGCTATTAGAAGATTGCCAAGACCCTGAAACTGAGCTGCAGCACGGTGGCCAAGACCATACAGCGGTTTAACAGGACAGGTTCCACTCAGAACAGGCCTCGCTAAGGTCAGCCAAAGACATTGAGTGCACGTGCTCAGCATCATATCCAGAGGTTGTTTTTGGGAAATAGACATATGAGTGCTGCCAGCATTGCTGCAGAGGTGGAAGGGGTGGGGGGTCAGCCTGTCAGTGCTCAGACCATACGCCGCACACTGCATCAAATTGTTCTGCATGGCTGTCGTCCCAGAAGGAAGCCTCTTCTAAAGATGATGCACAAGGAAGCCCGCAAACAGTTTGCTGAAGAAAAGCAGACTAAGGACACTGATTACTGGAACCTGTGGAACCTGTGGCCCTGTGGTCTGATGAGACCAAGATAAACATATTTATTTCAGATGGTGTCAAGCATGTGTGGCGGCAACCAGGGGAGGAGTACAAAGACAAGTGTATCTTGCCTACAGTCAAGCATGGTGGTGGGAGTGTCATGGTCTGGGGCTGCATGAATGCTGGCGAGCACTGGCGAGCTACAATTCATTGAGGAAACCATAAGTGCTGTTGGCACTGGGGAGCTACAGTCCATTGAGGGAACCATGAATGCCAACATGTACTGTGACATACTGAAGCAGAGCATGATCCCTTCACTTCGGAGACTGGGGCAGTATTTCAACATGATAACGACCCAAAACAAACTTCGAAGATGACCACTGCCTTGCTAAACAAGCTGAGAGTACAGGTGATGGACTGGCCAAGCATGTCTCCAGACCTAAACTCTATTGAGCATCTGTGGGGCATCCTTAAACGGAAGGTAGAGGAGCGCAAGATCTCTAACATCCACCAGCTCTGTGATGTCGCCATGAAGTGGAAGAGGACTCCAGTGGCAACCTGTGAAGCTCTGGTGAACTCCATGCCCAAGAGGATTAAGGCAGTGCTGGGAAATAATGGTGGCCACACAAAATATTGACACTTTGGGTCCAATTTGGACATTTTCACTTAGGGGTGTACTCACTTTTGTTGCCAGCGGTTTAGACATTAATGGCTGTGTGTTGAGTTATTTTGAGGGGACAGCAAATTTACACTGTTATACAAGCTGTACACTCACTACTTTACATTGTAGCAAAGTGTCATTTCTTCAGTGTTGTCACATGAAAAGATAGAATAAAATATTATAAAAATGTGAGGGGTGTACTCACTTTTGTGAGAGACTGTGTATATGTATATGTATATATATATATATATATATATATATATATATATATATATATATATATATATATATATATATATATACACAGGGCTTTTTTTCCTAGAGAATAGGTGTGGGAACTCCCCCCATCTGAGTCACCCCTTGTCTCTGTCCCCTACCCACCTCTGACCACCGTCCCTTGATTCCACCCCCTACCCACCTACCAGTACTGCCCCTTTTAGAGAATACAGAACCAAATATCATTTTGTGGTGCTAAATCATTTGTATGGAACATGTTAATGATAAAAAGAAAAGCAGTAAAATAGATCCCCTGCAGCCAGGAACAATAGAATCCCAGCAATAGATCCCCACACAACAATAGACTCCCCCAGCAACAATGGACTCCACCCCCACAACAATAGATTCCCTGCAGCAACAGTGAACCACCCACAACAAAATATCCACCCAAGCATTATTATACCCCCCCCAGCAGCAACAACAGATCTCCCAGCAGCCAGCATTAATAGATCCTCCAGCAGCCAGTACAAATAGACCTCTGCCTCAGAAGTAGATCCATTCCAGCAACATAAGACCCCCCCCCCCCAGCAACAGTAGATTCCCTATCAGCAACAATAGAACCTCACACAAAATCAGATCCACCAGTGACAATAGATCCCCCAGCAGCCAACATCAATAGACCATCCAGCACACCCCACGCCCCATGCTATTACATACATTCAGTGCTGGAGGTGTCGGAACTGCTTTCCCCCGCGTTACCGCTGAAAATAAGCCCTGCAAATACCGATACTTTTTTTTTTAGTACTCGCCGATATCCAGGGCTTTTTTTCTTGGAGAATAGGTGCAGGAACTTCCCCCAGTCTGTGTCACCTCTTGTCTCTGCCCCCTACCCACCTCTGACCACCGTCCCTTGATTTCACCCCCTACCCACCTACCAGTACTGCCCCTTTTAGAGAATACAGAACCAAGTATCATTTTCTGGTGCTAAATCATTTGTATGGAACATGTTAATGATAAAAAGAAAAGCAGTAAAATAGATCCCCTGCAGCCAGGAACAATAGAATCCCAGCAATAGATCCCCACACAACAATAGATTCCCCCAGCAACAATGGACTCCACCCCAACAACAATAGATTCCCTGCAGCAACAGTGAACCACCCACAACAAAATATTACACCCAGTAACAAAATATCCACCCAAGTAACATTAGATCCCCCAGCAGCAACAACAGATCTCCCAGCAGCCAGCATCAATAGATCCTCCAGCAGCCAGTACAAATAGACCTCTCCCTCAACAGTAGATCCCCTCCAGCAACATAAGACCCCCCCCCCAGCAACAATATATTCCCCATCAGCAACAAAAGACCCTCACAGAAAATCAGATCCCCACCAGTGACAATAGTTCCCCCAGCAGTCAACATCAATAGACCCTCCAGCACACCCCACACCCCATGCTATTACATACATTCATTGCGGGAGGTGTCGGAACTGCGTTCCCCCGCGTTCCCGCTGAAAAAAGCCCTGTATATATATATATATATATATATATATATATATATATATATTATATATATATATATATATATATATATATATATATATATATATATATATATATATATATTAAGAAAAGAAGGAAAAATATTGTTTGAAAAATATATATCTTTATTCACATTAATGCACCCCCTAAGTCCTAACCCATAAATAAAAACAATGATTTTATTGTTTAGATTGTGTTTATTTGTGAGTTAGGGTTTATACACATCTTTTGTTGTTTTCCATTATTTTCCTGATTTTATAAACTAACACTTATCAACATAGAACATTTTGTTTGTTGTTTTATTACATGTTTGGTCTATGGATTGCATTAAAAATAAAATAAGTTTTGCAAGGCGATATCACCAAAAACAAGAGTTGTTTGTCCCAAAAAGAGACTATAAGGGTTTTTTTTTCTTTTGGATCAACTGCAGGTTTAGGGTTCTATCGATAGAAGTTTTTAATTTATTTTATTTTTTTGTGCTGTGTAAATTTGGAAAATTCTCAACTGATTTCCAGTAAAATTTAGTTTAAACCAATTTCCATTTCTGATATCTGATTTTAGCAGGGCTGCTTGAACAAGAAAGACCTGTCTTATAGCCAGATCCAATATGAATCCATGCTAATACCCGCTCAAGATATTGTGAATGGAAAAAAGGAACTTTAGAGCAAACTCCATATGATCTGTTGGATAAGACTAGAGCTGAACTTCCCTGGGTTTGGTCCAAGCAGGGTTCGGCGAACTTCAAAGAAGTTCAGATGCTGAACCCAAACACCATTGAAATCAATGAGAGCCGAATCTGTCAAAGTAAAAATGCCCAATTTCTGGGTTAATAGGCAGGGGAGTGTCAAAAATAACATGGAGGGGGGGGGGGGGACACTGCCCTGGGAAACATGTACCAATGCAAGCAGTAACAAAAAATGAAATGTCCAATTCCTTTAAATAAACTGTTTGAGGCGTGTCCTAATCCTGCTTGTGAAGGGGCATCTCTTTGGTGTACAGAAAGTGCTGAAGTGGCACTGACTTTACGAAGGAAATAAGTTGTGACGGAACACCTGGCACCCAGCCTGGGTGCTCCTGTCAGACAGTGCCTCCTACTCTCCAAACCCTTCCAGCAGACCAAGAGCTTATACCAGCTCTTTTACCCCAAGCATCGTGCACAGACAAGATTTTGAGACAAAACCAAAGGAATGACTGTTTATTGAACAGAAATATAGGATTTTATACACTTCAAAAGTAAGTCAGTCACCACACGATCAATAAAATCAAATATTACCCAAAACATCACACAATGGTTAGATAACGAGGTAGAGCTGACACAAGGCTAATCCCATCATAGGAACCTCCAACAGTTAGCCAAATTAGCCAACAGAGAGAAACAATAGGTGATTCAATTAACAATGGGAATTCACACCTAGGAGGCACACAATGGGAGAGATATAAACTTGTGTAATCTGTCCACTAAACAAGTCATCAGAAGACAAACAATGTTCCAACAGTCTCATACAATGGAATAAATGTATCATCAAAGATTTCTTGAGGGATATTGTTGATAAATATTCGTGTCCGAAGTGAAAGAGCCCCTTCAACCCAGTCTGAAGGAGGGCCAAATTTCCTCTGACCATTAACCTGTAAAAGATTTATATTACACCTTTCCATCCACTCCAGAAGGGATGCTTTATTGTCCCTATTCAGAGAATTAATCCAAGCCTCACTGTCAGTGTTCATCAAGTTGCTTTCCATCATTAGAGAATGATCTGCTCTCAATATGGGCCATAATCAGTGGGTAGGAGGCTTGCCCCTAGTCTCCTCCAAAAGTTACAGTCCTGGTTGAATCTTTCACATAAGTGTTTAAAATTGCTCGCAAATAGTATTTCATTCCCAACAGAGAACCCTCAGAGACCCCCCCAATGGTCTGCTATGTATTTTGGGAGACATTTGAAAGGGTGTGTGCTATTTAAAAAAAAAAGCTGACCACGATTTTTATTTGTTTGTATCTTTTTTTTTTTTTTTTTTGTAAATGTAATTTTTGCTGTAGCACTTCCTACAGCAAAAATGAAAAAAAAAAATGTGCATAGAGTTCCCCCCAAAATGCATATCAGACCCTTTGATTTTGGTACCTCACATGAAAAAAAATGTGGGAGTCCCCCCAGACAGAAACCTTTAGAATTTTAAGGGTTACTTCATGCAAAAAAAAAATGTGTGAGGCCCCTCTAAAAAATCATACCAGACCCCTAATCCAAGCATGTAACCTGGCTGGCCAGAAAAGGAGGGAGGGACAAGCGTGCACCCCCTAACCATACCTGGCCACATACCCACAACATAGGGGAGGCAAAGCACTTTATCCCCATGTTGATAAGGATAAAGGCCTCTTCCCCACAACTTTGGCCTTGTGGTTATGGGGGCCTTAGAAAACTTATCTGAATTTGGAAGCCACTTTAATCGGACATATCACCGCTGACATCCGCTGCTCCATAGACATGCATAGAGAGTCCGTTCAGGTCTGCCTAAAAAAACTGACAGGCAGACCTGAACAGTCCGCATGTGTAAAATGGGCCTTACCAGATCAAAAAGGGTTTAAAACACATAAACAGGTCTCCTCCAACCTCCAGACCAGGACACCATCAGCCAGCTTACTGGCATGTGATCCATCCTCCCGATTGCAACGAGACCTGGAGAGAGAGTGTCCAGAGAGATTGCCTAATTAGAGATCTGGTGTTTATGTGTTTGATCCATTTTGATCAGGTAAGAATTTGATCTAGAGGGGGATTTTCCATTCCCCGTCTTTTCTTCACCATTGGTAAGTCTCATTAATAATTTATTAAGATATTTTACACGACTATTCACTTATCCCATAAGGGCTTGATTTTGTAGGAAAGGGCTCAATATTATATTAATAAATGTGCATAAATAAAGATTTTAATATCAATCAGGTTTTTATACAGCAGCTTGTGTTAAAGCCGTAGCAAACTGCAGTTAAAGAAAAACAAATCCCTTGCAAGGCAATGTCGTAATGTGCTGGTATACATCGCATACTAGCACATTATAAGAGACTTACATTAAAACGAAGCCCTCCACCGTCACGCTGTCACCGCTGAGAGGGCTTTGATCTTCCATTCCAGGTTTGCGGCCTCCGTCTACATAAGTGGCCGGGGGCATGATGACATCACTCCTGCGCATGTGCGAGGGAGCCACCATTTACGACATGGGCTCTGAAGGTCCAGCGCGGTATGCAAGACCTTCAGAGCGCATGCGCCACTGACGTCACCGGTTACATGCACTCTGAATATCTGCCGAACTGTGCAAGTTTAGGAGATATTTACAGTATCTACAGGTAAGCCTAATTACAGGCTTATCTGTAGGTAAAAGATGAAAAAGTGGGTTTACTACCACTTTAAGGATGAGTGCAGAAAGCTTTGTATTTGCTTTCCAAAAGTCCATATATTCTTTATTCTTGACTGTGAAGCCACAACAAGTGGAAAGACAGTTAGTTAATGCATTTCAGGGGCCAAGGAATCCCTCTTCATGAGGGCTTGGGTTTGGTTGCTAAAGTTCAAATGTGGACTATAAACCTCTCATTTCTCCTTTCGGCTTTTAGACTCCTATTTTCTTTCTTCTCATCCACTTGTCCTTTTCTTTACCTGCTTGCCACCCACACACAGTACATCTCCTGCAGACGGGTGTCAGCTACAGGCTACGTGACATACCTGTGCATCGCAACCTGTTTCTGTTTTTTCGGGCACTTATGGGCATGCCCCCTGCTGACCTGTGCTGTGATTGCAAAAGTTTGTCAGCAGGTTTCAGCCAATGATTTTAACTATATACCTGCTGATTGGCTGTGGCCAGTCACAGCACAGAGTTCTGTGTGTACACAGAACAGTGATTTGGCTGTTTCTTCTCCCTGAAAAGCCGGGAGAAAAAACAGCCAGATACATGAGTAAAAGCAACACATATTACACATTGTTAGGTACACAGCTAACCCCTTGATTGCCCCTTGATGTTAACCTCTTTCCAGCCAGTGTCATTAGTACAGTGTAGAGTATTATCACTGATCGCTGTGTAATGCTGGGTTAACACCTTAGCGTTTTTGCGGCCCGTGTTTGCGAGGGCACAACAGCCCATTCAAGTGAATGGGCTGCTGTGCCTGCATTTCTGCAAAAAAGTGCATGCATCTTTTTAAAAATGTGCTCCAACATGATTAATAAATATAACTACTAGAGATGCACCGATACCGGTATCGGTATCAGTGCCGATACAAGGGATTTGAGCGAGTATCGGTACTAGCCCAAATGCTCCCGTTACCAAAACTTTGCAGTGCGATTTGCGTCAATACAAAATGAATGGTCGCAAATCGCACTGCAAGAAATTGCATGCAATTTAAAGAGGAATCTGGTGGTATTCCTGTCCGAATCACATGCAATTTTCCCCACTGCTCCTGTGTGTGTTTAAAAGTGCCATCTAGTGGGCAGTTTAGAACAAAATTCAGCAGAGGGAGCGCTGTTCCAGTAAGTAGGTAGAGATAGATTAGAAGTTGTAGGCTCGGTTTACACTGCTGTGATGCGAGAACCCATGCAAAACCAGTACGGGTTCCCCCATCACATGTCACCCACAGGCAGTTCACACTGCCCTATGTGAACCACTGCGGGTGTCAATAGAATGTTAATGACACCCCCAGATCGGTTTGCGTATCTCAGTGCGAACTATCAATTCGGACAGGAATCAGATCGCATAGGTGTGAACACCCATGCGATACGATTCTGGTGCGGACCAAAAAAAAAGGGCCCTGCACGTATTTGGTCTGAATGTGTTGCAAATTCCGCAATACAATCGTTAAGGCTGAATTTGCATCGCACAGAGATTGCATGTGATTTGCACAGCAGTGTGGTGCAAATCACATGCGATGTTTGACATCACAGCAGTGTGAACCCAGCCTAAAGCAGCAATTACTTATTGGAAAACTGGAGCTCCTGGAGGTGGGCAGAAAGATCAATGGACGTCCTCGTTGGTTGTCTCCATAGTGGAGCACTTCCGCCCTCTCCTAGCATTTCCCCCTGGCCGGCGGTGATGAGCCCTGACCAAGCTGTCATTTCCGGGTGCGTCGGCCGTTGCCGGCTCTGTCCATTGATCCGGCATCCATTGGGCTCACCGCCTACCCCCAGGAGCTCCAGGGTTAGAGGTGGCCATTCATTCCACCAGGCTCAGCGGTGTAAACTACGGAACCCATGAGTCACAGTGTCTCACTGGCACACTACTATCTCCCTGTATGGGCTTGTGATCTATTTACCTAATGTCACCAGTCTGTTCAGTTTTCCAATAAATGATTGCTGCTTTGAACTTCTAATCTGTCTCTACCTACTTACTAGAACAGCGCTCCCTCTGCTGAATTTTGTGAGTTCTAAATTGCCCACTGGATGGAGCTTCTATATATATACACACACACATGGAAATCGCATGCAATTCTTTGCAGTGCGATTTGCTCCAATTTTTTTCGGTTGACACACCGTAAAGCATCGGTACTCGGTATCGGCGAGTACATGACCGAAAATATCGGTACTTGTATTCGCTGATAAAAAAAATAGTATTGGTTCAACCCTAATAACTACACTGTAAATTCCCTAAAGTGCATCCACAATGAAAATTGAATCCACGATCTCAGTGTTGTTAAAGATCTATAGTCAGCAAGGTGCATACATTGAAAAATTATCAGTGCATCCACAAAGTGTGTTAAGGACATTGTAAATTCTGTATATAATTGTATTCTATTTTGTATGTATTGCACACTAGACATGTGCAATTAGTTTTGTTTCAAAATCGTTTTTTAACGAATTTCTACAAATTTGTTAATTAGGAATTATCTGAATGAATGAAAACCCATTTAACAAATTTTTCCGAATATCCCTAAATTCACAAATTCGTAAATTCGTAAATTTGCAAATTCGGAAATCCGAAAACCTGAAATAATAACTAACTAATAACAACTTAAAGTGGAGTTCCACGTGCTTTTTAGTTTATTATAAGTCAGCAGCTACAAAAAGCATAGCTGCTGACTTTTTAATAAACACTTACCTGTCCCACGGTCCAGCGATGTGGCCACCCGGAGGCTAGTTCCTTTCCCCCTCCTCTCCTCGGGGCCACCATGGTAACTGTGGCTTCACGGCCAGGCACGCACTGCACATGCGCGAGTCACGCTGTGCTCTCCTATTGGCCAGCCGATCTTCTGGGACCTGAGATGTCTCCCAGAAGATTGCTGGCAGGGAGGGGCCGCCTAGGGCAAGGAGGAGTTGCCTAGGCGGCCGAAGATAGGAAGCAGTTAGTGGGACAGGAAGTCCCACGAAAAAACAGGGTACACACTCCACCCCCCAAAAAATGACATGCCAAATGTGGCTTGTCAGGGGGCGAGGAGTGCTTAAAGCGGAAGTTCCACTTTTGAGTGGAACTCCGCTTTAACTATTACTAACTATTAAATTATAGGTATTGGAATTTCCTTTCAAATTTGGCTGTTGATGAACGTAACAAATCCAAATTTATCCAAAGTTACAAATTATCCGAAATAACGAAGGCCGTCATCATATGCAGCCACTGTGCCTAGCAAATACAGCCACTGTGCCCATCATATGCAGCCACTGTGCCCCATCAAATACAGCCACTTTGTCATCAAATGCAACCCCTGTGCCCATCATATACAGCCAATGTTCCCAGAATATACAGCCACCGTGCCCACCAAATACAACCACTGTGCCCATCATGTGCAGCCACTGTGGCCACCAAATACAGCCACTGTGCCCATCATGTGCAGCCACTGTGCCCACCAAATACAATCACTATGCCCATCATATGCAGCCACTGTGCCCAGCATATGCAGCCACTGTGCCCACCAAATACAGCCACTGTGCCCATCATGTGCAGCCACTGTGCCCACCAAATACAGTCACTGTGCCCATCATATGTAGCCACTGTGCCCAGCATATGCAGCCACTGTGCCCACCAAATACAGCCACTGTGCCCATCATGTGTAGCTGCTGTGCCCACCAAATACAGTCACTATGCCCATCATATGCAGCCACTGTGCCCACCGACCCCCCCACTCATTGGGACTCGCGGCTCTGACAGCACACTTGCCCCCCATCTCTGGGCTCTGACAGCGGCATCCCCCCTTGGAGCTCGTGGCTCTAACAGCACCCCATCGCAGGGCTCGCGGCTCTGGCAAAATCCCCCCACGCGTGGCTCTGACAGACCCCCTGTGGTCAGGCACTTACCGCCAGGCTCCTCTCCAAGTGCACCAGAGCAGCGGCGGAGGTATCCTTCCTCCAGTCCAGTGTGTGTCTCCTCTGCTCCTCTTCCTAAGAACCAGGCATCCAATAGGGTGGCCAATCAGGTCTGACGCCCTGCCTCTTGATTGGCGGGGAAGAAGGTTAGTGTGAAAATAGCGAAAAATTAATTTGCTATCGTCACACAATTGGGTGGGCTCAGGGAGCACTCTCTGCACCCTGAGCCCACCCAATTTTGAAGACTATTAGAGCCTCTGGCTCTAATCAGGTGCTTCAAAAAGTACCACCCCTCTGCGCCCACAATGCATGGGCCGCCACTGCCCCTATCTACTGATCTATCTACTGATAGTACAGAGCCTTTGGAGTCAAGCTGCACATGCTCAGTTTGGTGTGTATTGCTAGAGAGGTTTTTTTTCTTCCTTGGGAGAGTGCATGTAATCAGCACAGGGCCAATCTGCACTGTCCAGACAGAGGGTCAGGGATCATGCAGCCTCACGGGACAGTCAGGGCAGAATGAAAACTCATCCTACAAGCTATAGTCGGACACTGATAGAAGTCACAAGACTGCTATATGCTATTGATGAGAAAAGTTAACTAACGAGCGGACTTTACGGCAGACTTTGCCCGGCGGACGGGATTTCGTCAGACAATTCGATCCTGTGTGGGCTCCAGCGGACTTTGTTTTCTCAAAAGTTGGACGGACTTAGATTTGAAACATGTTTCAAATCTATCCGACGGACTCGAGTCCGGTCGAAAAGTCCGCTCGTCTGTATGCTAGTTCGACGGACAAAAAGCCACGCTAGGGCAGCTATTGGCTACTGGCTATGAACTTCCTTGTTTTAGTCCGGTCGTACGTCATCACGTACGAATTCGACAGACTTTGGTGGATCGTGTGTAGGCAAGTCCGTTCATTCAGAAAGTCCATCGAAAAGTCCGCCGGGCAAAGTCTGCCGTAAAGTCCGCTTGTGTGTACGTGCCATTAGAGTCTGTATTTACTAAAATAATGGCATTTCCATGTTCTGTGTACTGTGGAAGACCAGGTATAGTGAATGCAGGCTTCTGGGTTTAGTAACACTTTATTGATCCTTAAATTGAGTTTAACATTATGTTTAAATTTCCACAGTATTTTAGGCGGGATATTCGGTATATGTGATAACAAAGTATCATAATACTCTGTACTGCAATTGTGTCTCTTTAAACACTTTACAGCTGCCCACCGCACGTATACTGCGGCATGGTGGCCGATCTGCACCGGATCACGACACTTCAATTCTGGGGCGTGCATGCGTGCCACCAGCGACCTGCTCCCGCTGTGATTAGACACAGCGGGAGCTGATCTGCAGATACCGCGGACTTGATGTACCCGCCAATCATTAGGCAGAGAGCCATAACGGCGATCTGCCCAAGTAAACTTGGCAGATTACCGTTCTATCAGATGGGAAAGCATGGATTTTGTGATGTTAACCCCTTCCCAGCCAGTGCCTTTAGTACAGTGACAGTGCATATTTTTAGCACTGATCACTGCATGTGTCACTGGTCCCCAAAAAGTGTCAAAAGTGTCAGTTAGCATCCCGGCTGTCTGCTGCAATATCGCAGTCCCACTATAAGTCACTGATTTACTGTGTATGTGTCACCGGCGCAAAACAACCCCTAATTTCTCAAAAAATATTAAATGTTTCAACCATACGTATCAGGGTTGCTGCATTCAAAAAAAACCTTCATTGAGATGGGTAAGAAATGCTAATTGGTGTGTGTGAATGCGCTACTCCCGTAATTAACCACCACCTGCAATACTTATTTTCTATTACTCATGAATTTTTCATGTGCATATACTTAAAACTTTAGATCAATAAATCATATAACCATATACTAATCAATGCATGAAACAAAAGTCCTTCAAACGTGCTGCAAACTCTTGTAACCATTAATGTGACTGGCGTGCTCCTATGTTCCTTCAGTATTCATATGTGACTGAGTGAGACACCTCCACCATTCAGATTGGCCACTCACCAGATACTTAACTAGAGATGCGCCTTTGGTTCATTCAAGGGATAACCACTCCACCTAGGCAACACTTCTCACCGGCTAAAACTCGGACTCTAATGCTCCTCATAGGTAAGCATAGGGACAAAAAGCGATCATAGCGCAATATGTTTGAACCATTTATTTTAAAAATTCAAGGTATAAAATAATCACTCACATTTAAAAGTGCCCTCAAGCCGGCACGAAGCTTATCCAGCAGTTACGGACGGGTAAGTGGCTGTTAGCATGGTCCGCCTGGTAGTAATGTGCGGCCTCCACGCTCGGCTTGCGCTCCAAGCCTCGTTCCCGTTCACGTCCGGTCACCTGATGCAAAAAACTCTCCCAGCAGCCTCTACGCGTTTCGCATCATCAAATGCGTCGTCAGGAAGCTTCCTGATGACGCATTTGATGATGCGAAAAGCGTAGAGGCTGCTGGGAGAGTTTTTTGCATCAGGTGACCGGACGTGAACGGGAACGAGGCTTGGAGCGCAAGCCGAGCGTGGAGGCCGCACATTACTACCAGGCGGACCATGCTAACAGCCACTTACCCGTCCGTAACTGCTGGATAAGCTTCGTGCCGGCTTGAGGGCACTTTTAAATGTGAGTGATTATTTTATACCTTGAATTTTTAAAATAAATGGTTCAAACATATTGCGCTATGATCGCTTTTTGTCCCTATGCTTACCTATGAGGAGCATTAGAGTCCGAGTTTTAGCCGGTGAGAAGTGTTGCCTAGGTGGAGTGGTTATCCCTTGAATGAACCAAAGGCGCATCTCTAGTTAAGTATCTGGTGAGTGGCCAATCTGAATGGTGGAGGTGTCTCACTCAGTCACATATGAATACTGAAGGAACATAGGAGCACGCCAGTCACATTAATGGTTACAAGAGTTTGCAGCACGTTTGAAGGACTTTTGTTTCATGCATTGATTAGTATATGGTTATATGATTTATTGATCTAAAGTTTTAAGTATATGCACATGAAAAATTCATGAGTAATAGAAAATAAGTATTGCAGGTGGTGGTTAATTACGGGAGTAGCGCATTCACACACACCAATTAATAAGTCACTGATTGCTGCCATTACTAGTATAAAAATAAATAAAATAAATTTATGCCATAATTTGTAAACAATATAACTTTTGCGCAAACCAATCAACATACACTTATGCCGTGTACGCACGAGCGGAATGTCCGACAGAAACAGTCAGACGGAAGCTTTTCATCATATATTCCGATCGTGTGTGTGCCCCATTGGACTTTTTACGTAGAAAATTCTGATGGCCCTAGAAAGAGAACATGTTCTAAATTTTTTAGACGGAACCCATTCCTATCGGGAAAACCGCTCGTCTGTATGCTGTTCCGATATACCAAAAGCGACGCATGCTCAGAAGCAAGTACGAGACGGAAGCTATTGGCTACTGGCTATTGAACTTCCGTTTTCTAGTTCCATCGTAAGTGTTGTACGTCACCGTGTTCTGGGGCTCGGAATTTGGTGTGACCGTGTGTATACAAGACAGCTTAAACGGAATACCGCCGGAAAAACCTTCAGAGTTTATTCCGACGGGAAAACCCGGTCGTGTGTACAGGGCATAATTGTTATTTTTTTTCTTTTTACCAAAAAAATGTAGCAGAATACATTTTGGCCTAAATTGATAAACAAATTAGATTTATTTCTTATTGGATATGTTTTATAGCAGAAAGTAAGAAAATATTGGGTTTTTTTTTTTTTAAATTGTTGGTGATTTTTTTCATTTATAGCGCAAAAATAAAAAACGCAGAGGTGATCAAATACCACCAAAAAAAAAAAACTCTATTTGTGGGAAGAAAGGGACATAAATTTTGTTTGGGTACAGCGTCGCATGGCGGCGCAATTGTCAGTTAAAGTAACGCAGTGCCGTATCGCAAAAACTGGCCTGGTCAGGAAGGGGGATAAATCTTCCTGAAGGCAAATGGTTTGCTAGGGGAAACTTTCTTCACGTTTGAGTCTCCTTTTAGTTTTCACATACTGATCTGGATCCTCTTATTCAATCTATAATACATGGAAAATGTCATCTGGAATGACTTATAAAAATATAGATCAGGCACCTTTAGAAATTTTATGGCTACTGTAACCTTTTGTTTTATACTGGGAAAGCATTTTTGTACCCAACTTGCATTTCATAATACAAATCATTGGAAAAGAAAAAAAAAAAGGAAAAAATATATATATATTTAATGAAAAAAATTTCATAATAAAAAGGTAAAAAAAATATTTTATCAAAAAAAAAAAAAAAGCAAAGTTATAATTTAGATGTACTGTTTTGCAAATAACAGAATGTCTTATTAACTGTTAATGAACACATTCTTTCTTTAGTGCAGCTGACTGTAACATGAATAAAAATGTTGCTATACTACACAAACACTCAGCGGCTCTGTGTGGCAACTATGGAGTTT
Source organism: Lithobates septentrionalis (assembly GCA_037952835.1). Lineage (NCBI taxonomy): Eukaryota > Metazoa > Chordata > Amphibia > Anura > Ranidae > Lithobates > Lithobates septentrionalis. The sequence continues at coordinate 952,025 of JBBDGP010001886.1, read as the reverse complement.
AAATTGCAAATAAACAAGGTGCTTTAGGCAGTGATTGAGACTCAGACAGGATTTCACTATGCAAACAGCCTGAAATAGCAGCTACTAAGATATTTCCAGGATGCAAATGACAGCGCGGTCATCATCCATTTGCTGCAGGTACATATTTCCCTTTCAAGCAGGACAGTGAAATCATGAGGTTTGTAAATAGAATAGTATGTACTCTATGTACGAGATCTTAAAATAAGTCTATAATAAAGTACTGAGTTCTTTTTGTTCTAGTTCACAGTAAATGGAACTTTGTTTTTTTTTGCTATACAAAAGAGACAAAATTATTACTTGTATAATGTATATAAAAGTCAATAAAGCATAAAAAGCATTATTACATTTGAATTAGGCATGAGAGACACATTTATGTAGGGACCCTTCCTTAACCACTTCAATACCGGGCACTTTCGCCCCTTCCTGCCCAGGACAATTTTCAGCTTTCAGCGCTGTCGCAGTTTGAATGACAATTGCGCGGTCATGCAACACTGTACCCAAACTAAATTTTTATTATTTTGTTCCCACAAATAGAGCTTTCTTTTGGTGGTATTTGATCACCTCTGCAGTTTTTATTTTTTGCTAAACAAACTAAAAAAGACTGACATTTTTGGAAAAAAAAAAAGTTTTTCTTCGTTTCTGTTATAAAATTTTGTTTTCTCCTTCACTGACGGGCACTGATGAGTTGCCACTGATGGGCACTGATGAGGCGGCACCGATGGGCACTGATGAGTTGGCACTGATAAGGTGGCACTGATGGGCACTGATGAGGAGGCACTGATATGTAGAATTGATGGGCACTGATAGGCGGCACTGATATGCAGCACTGATGAGCACTGACAGACGGCACTGATGGACACGGATAGGCGGCACTGATGGGTACTGACCGGCGGCACTGATTGGCACTGACAGGTGGCATTGATGGACACTAATAGTTGGCACTGATGGGCAGCACTGATTGGGCAGGTACTGACAGGTGTTATCGCTGAAAATATATGGATAATGCAGCGCTCGTGACAAATTAAAACAAATACATACGTTTATTACCGCTGCTGTAAGAAAAGTAATAATATTTAAAAAATAAAAAGCAAACACATACAGCGCTGGCAAAAAATATAACCACACCATAAATATGATGCTATATAGAAAGTGCTAATAGAACTTGCTAATAGAGCACATGCATAGAGTGCAAAATAGGTAGAATGTGAATATATGCAATTGCTACTAACCAATTGCTAGTGAAAAACAATATAAATTGTGTGCTGACAAGATAAATTAATAATATAATGCTAGTGAAAAGTCCCAAACAAATGCCATCAGCTAGCCTGCTACACAGGGCTCTTGGTGGCGACATCACTGGAGAGAAAGCAGCATCTTTTCAACCTATGCCGACAGACAATCTCTAGGAGTACTGCAGTGTGATGCCTCTGATGTAGATGCAATGTGAATGGCTTGTAATCGTAGCAAATAGGTCATATACTTGTAGATGTCGACCATCGAATCAGACCCAAAAAAGACAGGAAAAGCAATATAGTGAAGTACTGCGGAGAAAAATCACTTGTGCATCATAGTGCTACTCACAAGGTACATGGTTGCAATCAGGCATGTCAGAAAAACGTCCGCGACCGCCGCTGTAAGCGTGCGTTCCACGGGAACAGGAAGAAGCGTCACTGGTTAAGCGTGAGCCGGATGTTTAGTCGACGCGTTTCGCCCCTCCCCCAGGGTGTCATCAAAGACATAACCTATGCATGTGCTCTATTAGCAAGTAGTAATCCACTAATCAGTAATTGGTTTATGTGTTGCACCAATTGTACATCAATTATTTAGTATTTATGTTATATAGAGATTCATGATTTTAGGAATTTTGCACAGAGCACTTTCTATATAGCATCATATTTATGGTGTGGTTATATTTTTTGCCAGCGCTGTATGTGTTTACTTTTTAGGTGTTATCGCTGGGCACTGATTGGCACTTTGATGGACACTGATTGGCACTATGGTGGGCACTGATTTGCACTGTGTTGGGCACTGATTGGCACTTTATTGGGCACTGGCAGGGGGTTATGATGGGGCACTGACTTGGCACAGACTGGCAGCTTATTGGTACATTTGATGGGGCTGTGCTGATAATCAGTGTGCTGATTACCAGCACAGACCCACCTCTGACAGGGAGAGCCGCCGATCAGCTCTCCCTGTCAGCGCGAACCGAGGAATGCCGTTTACCGGCACTTCCTGGTTCACGCGATGATCGGCTGTGATTGGTCACAGCTGATCGCGTGGTAAGAAGCCTCTGTTAGAGGCTTCTTTTCACGATCAGAGATGGGGTGGAGTGGGGTCAGAGTGACATGCCGCACTCGCGATCGCCGCGTTGCACACCCCCGCGGGCGCGCGCCGGCATGTTATCATATGACGCCCAGTCAGGATAACAGAAGCACTTCCTGGCCGTCAATCTGTTATAGGTCGGGCGGGAAGTGGTTAAAAGGTAACTTCACCTTTTAACCATACAGTATTTTATTTTTTGTTAAATAATATATATATATATATATATAAATCAAAAAAGGATTGCTGCACAAAAAGGTTTAAAATTTTATTAATAAAAAATTACATCGTATCAGGGATTTTCAGGTGAAGTTTCGGGCTAACAATGATATCGCCCCTTTTCACGATCACCTACCTACAACTGATCATATACAAAGGTCTATATATATGTAGCTTGTGGGGGCTACTAATCAATCAATCAAATTCAGCTGGAATCAATTAGATCATATAAAAAACACATTCCTTATCATTAGTAATTCAGTCAGTTTCAAGACATGGAACGACTTTGGAAACAAGTGGGAAAAATCCTTCACTAGATAATATGCTTGATAGAATAGTTCATCTATAAAAAAAAAAACATATATACAACATAATCAATACTAGGTAAATCATTATCCATCACTGATTAAACACAAATGCAAAAAAATCTGTAATAAAATACTGGATCCGTCAGTATAAAATCAGCCGATATATAAATCGATCGACCATCTAGTGACTAAGATCCTAAAGGAACACAATAAACAGCGCACATTTCAAAGAAACAGATACAAATCAAAGTCCGTGTTTAACCCCTTAGGTTGTAAAGTGTCTAAACGGTTTATCCAATATGCCTCCCTCTTTTTCAGTTCCAGCTCTCTATTACCTCCTCGCCTATTGTTTGGGAATCCGTCTATAAACATATATCTAAGTTGTGAAACAGTATGGTTCATTTCTACAAAATGCCTAGACAATGATAACTTGTCAATCTTATCCCGGATCGAATATTTATGTCTTGCAATCCTATCTTTTACCTTTTGTGTGGTTTCCCTACATAAATCAGTCCACATGGACATTTGATAATATATACTACATAAGTGGATTTACAAGTAAAATAATCTTTAATTGCAATATTGTATCCTTTATGTGGATGGCTAGTGAGTACACCCCTCTCATTTTTGTAAATATTTTATTCTATCTTTTCATGTGACAACACTGAAGAAATGGCACTTTGCTACAATGTAAAGTAGTGAGTGTACAGCTTGTATAACAGTGTAAATTTGCTGTCCCCTCAAAATAACTCAACACACAGCCATTAATGTCTAAACCGCTGGCAACAAAAGTGAGTACACCCCTAAGTGAAAATGTCCAAATTGGGCCCAAAGTGTCAATATTTTATGTGGCCACCATTATTTTTAGCACTGCTTAACCCTCTTGGGCATGGAGTTCACCAGAGCTTCACAGGTTGCCACTGGAGTCCTCTTCCACTCCTCCATGATGACATTGCTGAGCTGGTGGATGTTAGAGACCTTGTGCTCCTCCACCTTCCATTTGAGGATGCCCCACAGATGCTCAATAGGGTTTAGGTCTGGAGACATGCTTGGCCAGTCCATCACCTTTACCCTCAGCTTCTTTAGCAAGGCAGTGGTCGCCTTGGAGGTGTGTTTGGGGTCGTTATCATGTTGGAATACTGCCCTGCGGCTCAGTCTCCGAAAGGGAAATCATGCTCTGCTTCAGTATGTCACAGTACATGTTGGCATTCATGGTTCCCTCAATGAACTGTAGCTCCCCAGTGTCGGCAGCACTCATGCAGCCCCAGACCATGACACTCCCACCACCATGCTTGAATGTAGGCAAGACACACTTGTCTTTGTATTTCTCACCTGGTTGCCGCCACACACGCTTAACACCTTCTGAACCAAATACATTTATGTTGGTCTTATCAGACCACAGGACATGGTTCCAGTAATTCATGTCCTTAGTCTGATTGTCTTCAGCAAACTGTTTGTGGGCTTTCTTGTGCATTATCTTTAGAAGAGACTTCCATCTGGGATGACAGCCATGCAGACCAATTTGATGCAGTGTGTGGCGTATGGTCTGAGCACTGACAGGCTGACCCCCACCCCTTCAACCTCTGCACCAATGCTGGCAGCACTCATACGTCTATTTCCCAAAGACAACCTCTGGATGCTGAGCAAATGCACTCAACTTCTTTGGTCGACCATGGCGAGGCCTGTTCTGAGTGGAACCTGTTCTGTTAAACGGCTGTATGTTCTTGGCCACCGTGCTGCAGCTCAGTTTCAAGATCTTGGCAATCTTCTTTTAGCCTAGACCATCTTTATGTAGAGCAACAATTCTTTTTTTTTCAGATCCTCAGAGAGTTCTTTGCCATGAGGTGCCATGTTGAACTTACAGTGACCAGTATGAGAGAGTGAGAGCGATTACACCAAAACCACCGAAAATGGCTAATTGGGCCCAATTAGGAGATTTTCACTTAGGGGTGTGCTCACTTTTGTTGCCAGCGGTTTAGACATTAATGGCTGTGTGTTGAGTTATTTTGAAAGGACAGAAAATTTACACTGTTATACAAGCTGTACACTCACTACTTTACATTGTAGCAAAGTGCCATTTCTTCAGTGTTGTCACATGAAAAGATAGAATAAAATATTTTCAAAACTGTGAGGGGTGTACTCACTTTTGTGAGATACTGTGTATATATATATATATATATATATATATATATATATATATATATATATATATATATATATATATATATATATATATATATATATATATATATATATTGTGTCAGCAGGCAGGTAAAATCACCTGGTTGCATCCAGGATGGAAAATATGTATGCCCTAGATTCAGGCTTTATGCTGACTTATACCACTAGGGGGAGTGCTGGGAGTCCTGCAGGGGAAGCGTTAATGAGCCCAGCTGAAGTAAATGGGCTCATTAGGACCTATAGAAAACACCCCAGCATGCTTAGGGAGATGCTCCATCCTGGAACCAGTTCTGTGTGTGTAGACTGGGGAGTTTGGTATCTGTCCTGTGCGGTGAGTCAACGCCTGTGTGGCAAACTTCTGAAATAGGGACTGGGGCAGCACAAGGCTGCACCTGGTTGTTAGATAGGGATGAGCCGAACACCCCCCGGTTCGGTTCGCACCAGAACCCGCGAACGGACCGCAAGTTCTCACGAACGTTAGAACCCCATTGACGTCTATGGGACTCGAACGTTCGAAATCAAAAGTGCTCATTTTAAAGGCTAATTTGCATGGTAATGTCCTAAAAAGGGTGTGGGGACCCGGGTCCTACCCCAGGGGACATGTATCAATGCAAAAAAAAACTTTTAAAAACGGCCGTTTTTTCGGGAGCAGTGATTTTAATGATGCTTAAAGTAAAAAAAAAAAAGTGAAATATTCCTTTAAATATCGTACCTGGGGGGTGTCTATAGTATGCCTGTAAAGTGACGCGTGTTTCCCATGTTTAGAACAGTCCCTGCACCAAATGTCATTTTTAAAGGAAAAAATCTCATTTAAAACTGCTTGCGGGTTTAATGTCATGTCGGGTCCTGCCAATATGGATGAAAATCAGTGAGACAAACGGCATGGGTACCCCCCAGTCCATTACCAGGCCCTTTGGGTCTTGTATGGATATTAAGGGGAACCCCGCACCCAAATTAAAATAAGGAAAGGTCCCTATATACTCTGAACAGCAGTATACAGGCGGTGCAAACAAGACAGGGACTGTAGGTTTGTTGTTAAGTAGAATCTGTTTGTAATTTTGAACATTTTTAACGTGTTTAGCTCCAGCCAAAAAATCTTTTCTAAGCTTTTTGGAAAACATAGGGAAGGGTTATCACCCCTGTGACATTTGTTTTGCGTCTTTCCTCCTCTTCAGAAGATTTCACCTCACTTTTTTGTCCCAATGAAAAATGTTTTTTGAAAATTTGGGTTTTTTTGTGGAACAAGGATTGGAAAGCATCAGTGGAAAGGAGAAATTGTTTTCCCATATTAACTCTTACATGAGAGAATTTCCCTTCCTATGGGTAGATTTCATCTCACTTCCTGTTGTCTCCTTCCGTTTGCAAGTAGGAGTCGTTTGTAAGTTAGATGTTTGAAAGTAGGGTCCTGCCCTATATACTCAGCAGAAATTTGGGCCTTAGGTGTTGCTGTGGCCAAAACACTGTAAGCCCTCACAGGGCCCTGCTGTGAAATATTAGATCAAGAATTGTAATTACATGCCCCTGTTGAACAGGAGCTGAAAAATTAGGCCTTAGGCACTGGTGCTGGTGCCACAACACTGCAACCCCTCACAGACACTCTAGTTGGAACGCAGGAACGAGCCCTGCTGCAAAGTATTGCATCAAAAATTGTAATTACACGCCCCTGTTAGACAGGGGCAGAAAAATTGGGCCTTAGGCACTGGTGCTGGTGCCACAACACTGCAACCCCTCACAGACACTCTAGTTGGAACGCAGGAACGAGCACTGCTGCAAAGTATTGCATCAAAAATTGTAATTACACGCCCCTGTTAGACAGGGGCAGAAAAATTGGGCCTTAGGCACTGGTGCTGGTGCCACAACACTGCAACCCCTCACAGACACTCTAGTTGGAACGCAGGAACGAGCCCTGCTGCAAAGTATTGCATCAAAAATTGTAATTACACGCCCCTGTTAGACAGGGGCAGAAAAATTGGGCCTTAGGCACTGGTGCTGGTGCCACAACACTGCAACCCCTCACAGACACTCTAGTTGGAATGCAGGAACGAGCCGTGCTGCAAAGTATTACATCAAAAATTGTAATTACACGCCCCTGTTATACAGGGGCTGAAAAATTGTGCCTTAGGCACTGGTGGTGGCGCCCAGAACCAAAAATGTTCTTACAAGCTATCAGCGTGATGATTGAGGAGGAAGAGGATAATTACTCAGGGATAGTCACTCAGCATCAGCATAGGCAGTCTTTGAAGGGATCTGAAAAAAATTATTCAGTTACATCAGCATCAGGTGCTTGGTAGCTGGTGGTGATCCAAGACTGATTCATTTTTATGAAGGTCAGCCGATCGACCGAGTCAGTGGACAGACGCACCCTGTGATCGGTTACCACGCCTCCAGCAGCACTGAATGTGCGTTCCGAAAGAACGCTGGATGCAGGACAGGCCAGTAGCTCAATTGCATACTGTGCAAGCTCTGGCCAGTGATCCATCCTCAAGACCCAGTAACCCAGAGGATTTTCGGTGGGAAAGGTGTCCAAGTCTGATCTTGCCCCTAGGTATTCCTGCACCATGTAAAACAGACGCTGGCGATGGTTGCTGGAACCGATCATACCTTGGGGCTGCGGACCAAAAAATTGTCTGAACGCATCGGTCAGACGGCCACCTTCTCCACCGCTCCTTCTTTGACTGACCGAAGCCTCAGCAACACGTTGTCCAGAAACAGGAGTTTGTAACCTCCCAGTCTCTGGGAACGCGTTGCACAGACCTTTCTGCAAGGCCTCCCGAAGATGTTTCATCCTCTGCTCCCTCTGCGATGGCAAGATAAGGTCCGCAACCTTACCCTTGTAACGTGGATCAAGGAGGGTTGCCAGCCAGTATTGGTCCTTCTCCTTGATACCACGAATACGAGGATCCTTATGCAGGCTTTGCAGGATCAGGGAGGCCACGCAGCGTAGGTTTGCTGAGGCATTCGGTCCGGAGTCCTCTGGGTCACTAAGGACAACAATGTCCGCAGCCACCTCCTCCCAGCCACGTACAAGTCCATGTGTTCCTTGGGACTGATCCCTTAAAGACTGCTGATGCTGAGTGCCAGGCTCCACCTCCATACTGACACAATCTTCCTCCTCCTCCTCCTCCTCCTCCTCGTCCTCTTCCTGTGTGATCGGCGGGCACGCAGGAACACTGTCTGGATAAAGGGGGCCTTGAGAGCTAAGGAAGTCCTCCTCTTCCTGCCTCTGTTCTGCCTCAAGTGCCCTGTCCATTATTCCACGCAGCGTGTGCTCCAACAGGTGGACAAGGGGGACAGTGTCACTGATGCATGCACTGTCAGTGCTCACCATCCTCGTGGCCTCCTCGAATGGTGACAGGACAGTGCATGCATCCCTGATCATGGCCCACTGGCGTGGGGAAAAAAAACCAAGGTCCCCTGACCCTGTCCTGGTGCCATAGTCGCACAGGTACTCATTTATGGCCCTCTGCTGCGTGTGCAGCCGCTGCAGCATGGCCAATGTCGAGTTCCACCTGGTGGGCATGTCACAGATTAGGCGGTTCTTGGGCAGGTTAAACTCCTTTTGGAGGTCCGTCAGCCGAGCACTGGCATTATATGACCGGCGGAAATGCACACAGACTTTCCTGGCCTGCCTCAGGACATCCTGTAAGCCCGGGTACCTGCCCAAGAACCGCTGCACCACCAAGTTAAGGACGTGAGCCAAACAGGGCACATGGGTCAGTTGTCCCTGTCGGAGGGCAGAGAGGAGGTTGGTGCCATTGTCGCAAACCACCATTCCTGCCTTAAGTTGGCGTGGCGTCAACCACCTCTGAACCTGCCCCTGCAGAGCTGACAGAACCTCTGCCCCAGTGTGGCTCCTGTCCCCCAAGCACACCAGCTCAAGCACCGCATGGCATCTTTTGGCCTGCGTACTTGCGTAGCCCCTTGAACGCCTACGGAGCACCGCTGGTTCCGAGGAAGAGGCCATGGAGGAAGAAGAAGAGGAGGGGGTGGAGGAGAGAGGTGTGTCACAATCAGCATTTTGGAGGCGTGGTCGCGGAACAACCTCCAACACTACTGCACCTTGTCCTGCATCCTTCCCAGCTGCCAGCAGAGTCACCCAATGCGCCGTGAAACTTAAGTAACGTCCCTGTCCATGCCTGCTGGACCATGAGTCAGCGGTAATATGCACCTTACCGCTGACCGCCCTGTCCAGCGAGGCATGGACATTGCCTTCCACATGCCGGTAGAGAGCTGGAATCGCCTTCCGTGAGAAAAAGTGGCGTTTGGGTACCTGCCACTGAGGAACTGCACATTCCACAAACTCACGGAAGGGGGCAGAGTCTACCAACTGAAAAGGCAGCAGTTGAAGTGCTAGCAATTTTGCCAAGCTAGCATTCAACCGCTGGGCATGTGGATGGCTGGGAGCAAACTTCTTTCGGCGGTGCAGCAGCTGGGGCAGGGAAATTTGCCTGGTACAATCTGGCGTCGGTGTACCAAAAGCAGATTGCCCACAAGTACTTGGCTGTGACACACCTAATTCTACACCTTCATTCCTCTCACTGCAGGTCTCAGAGAGGACTGAAGGTCTAGTGGGGTTGGAAATCTCAGCTGATGAGGAGCAAGGAGAGATCCTCTTTGTTCTTTGGTGTGGGTCTTTTAGATATGCTTGCCAACGAACTGCATGGCAGGTCAACATATGTCTGGTCAAGCATGTGGTACCCAAGCGGGAGATGTTTTGGCCACGCGAGATACGCTTGAGACATATGTTGCAAATAGCAGCGGTGCGATCTGATGCACTTGTCTCAAAAAAGGCCCACACCAAAGAACTTTTTGAATAACGCGCAGAGACTGCAGCGCCCTGCACATGTGGAGCTTTGGGGTGTGATGCAGTCAATGTGCTGCCCTTAGGCTGGCCCCTGGAGGGCATCCTGCCTCGTTGGTGATGTGCCGCCTCCTCCTCCTCCTCCTCCTCCTCTCTCCTATCAGGCACCCACGTTGAGTCAGTGACCTCATCATCCCCTCCCTCCTCATCACTGGAGCAAACCTGGCAGTATGCTGCAGCAGGGGGAGCATGACTGCCAGATTGCTGTCCTTCTTGGGCACCCCCTCTGTCCGTGCTCATGTTACTGCCTTCATCGAGCTCAGTATCATCATCAGAGCCTTCCAAACGCTGGGCATCCTCCTGGAGCATGTACCCAACACTGTGGTCAAACAGTTCGAGGGAATCCTCATGAGGACATGGTGGAGCTAGGGAAGGAGTCACTGATGACATTGAGCTGAGGGAAGAGGCCGCTGCTTTGCCAGACAAAGCACCCTGGGCATGGGTGAGAGAGGATGAGGAGGATGAGGACGGCTTGGTCATCCACTCGACCAAGTTTTCCGCATGTTGCGGCTCAACACGGCCAGCTGCCGAAAAAAAGGCCAAGCGTGTCCCATGGCCACGTGCTGATGAGGATGCACCGTCTCCACGACCAGCACTAGACACAGAGCCTGCTTGCCCTCTCTTATTGGCTTGTGACTGTCTGCCTCTCCTTCTTGGCCTTCCAGACATACTAATGGCCTGTAGCTGCACTAAGCTGGGATAGAACACCTGTAATTTTCTTCAGGTAGCTTTATATACTGTAACCAGACAAGCCTGCCTGTCAGTAGGAAGATAACAGGAACGGATCTAGCTGAACACTGTGAGCAGGACGCACTGCACTAAATGTAAATAGCAGGAACGGATCTAGCTGAACACTGTGAGCAGGACGCACTGACTGCACTAAATGTAAATAGCAGGAACAGATCTAGCTGAACACTGTGAGCAGGACGCACTGCACTAAATGTAAATAGCAGGAACGGATCTAGCTGAACACTGTGAGCAGGACGCACTGACTGCACTAAATGTAAATAGCAGGAACAGATCTAGCTGAACACTGTGAGCAGGACGCACTGCACTAAATGTAAATAGCAGGAACGGATCTAGCTGAACACTGTGAGCAGGACGCACTGACTGCACTAAATGTAAATAGCAGGAACAGATCTAGCTGAACACTGTGAGCAGGACGCACTGACTGCACTAAATGTAAATAGCAGGAACAGATCTAGCTGAACACTGTGAGCAGGACGCACTGCACTAAATGTAAATAGCAGGAACGGATCTAGCTGAACACTGTGAGCAGGACGCACTGCACTAAATGTAAATAGCAGGAACGGATCTAGCTGAACACTGTGAGCAGGACGCACTGACTGCACTAAATGTAAATAGCAGGAACGGATCTAGCTGAACACTGTGAGCAGGACACACTGCACTAAATGTAAATAGCAGGAACGGATCTAGCTGAACACTGTGAGCAGGACGCACTGCACTAAATGTAAATAGCAGGAACGGATCTAGCTGAACACTGTGAGCAGGACGCACTGCACTAAATGTAAATAGCAGGAACGGATCTAGCTGAACACTGTGAGCAGGACGCACTGCACTAAATGTAAATAGCAGGAACGGATCTAGCTGAACACTGTGAGCAGGACGCACTGCACTAAATGTAAATAGCAGGAACGGATCTAGCTGAACACTGTGAGCAGGACGCACTGCACTAAATGTAAATAGCAGGAACGGATCTAGCTGAACACTGTGAGCAGGACGCACTGCACTAAATGTAAATAGCAGGAACGGATCTAGCTGAACACTGTGAGCAGGACGCACTGCACTAAATGTAAATAGCAGGAACGGATCTAGCTGAACACTGTGAGCAGGACGCACTGACTGCACTAAATGTAAATAGCAGGAACGGATCTAGCTGAACACTGTGAGCAGGACGCACTGCACTAAATGTAAATAGCAGGAACGGATCTAGCTGAACACTGTGAGCAGGACGCACTGCACTAAATGTAAATAGCAGGAACGGATCTAGTTGAACACTGTGAGCAGGACGCACTGACTGCACTAAATGTAAATAGCAGGAACGGATCTAGCTGAACACTGTGAGCAGGACGCACTGCACTAAATGTAAATAGCAGGAACGGATCTAGCTGAACACTGTGAGCAGGACGCACTGCACTAAATGTAAATAGCAGGAACGGATCTAGCTGAACACTGTGAGCAGGACGCACTGCACTAAATGTAAATAGCAGGAACGGATCTAGCTGAACACTGTGAGCAGGACGCACTGCACTAAATGTAAATAGCAGGAACGGATCTAGCTGAACACTGTGAGCAGGACGCACTGACTGCACTAAATGTAAATAGCAGGAACGGATCTAGCTGAACACTGTGAGCAGGACACACTGACTGCACTAAATGTAAATAGCAGGAACGGATCTAGCTGAACACTGTGAGCAGGACGCACTGACTGCACTAAATGTAAATAGCAGGAACGGATCTAGCTGAACACTGTGAGCAGGACGCACTGCATTAAATGTAAATAGCAGGAACGGATCTAGCTGAACACTGTGAGCAGGACGCACTGCACTAAATGTAAATAGCAGGAACGGATCTAGCTGAACACTGTGAGCAGGACGCACTGCACTAAATGTAAATACCAGGAACGGATCTAGCTGAACACTGTGAGCAGGACGCACTGACTGCACTAAATGTAAATAGCAGGAACGGATCTAGCTGAACACTGTGAGCAGGACGCACTGACTGCACTAAATGTAAATAGCAGGAACAGATCTAGCTGAACACTGTGAGCAGGACGCACTGCACTAAATGTAAAGATCAGGAACGGATCTAGCTGAACACTGTGAGCAGGACGCACTGCACTAAATGTAAAGAGCAGGAACAGATCTAGCTGAACACTGTGAGCAGGACGCACTGCACTAAATGTAAAGAGCAGGAACAGATCTAGCCTAATCTAGCTCTCAAATCAAATGACACTGTCTGTCTCTCTCTCTATCAGCACACCGGAACACACTACACAGGGCCGCCGTGCAGGCGGCCTTATATAGTGTGGGGCGTGTACTAAATCCCCTGAGCCATAATTGGCCAAAGCCACCCTGGCTTTGGCCAATTACAGCTCTCTCTACTGACGGCGCTGTGATTGGCCAAGCATGCGGGTCATAGTGCATGCTTGGCCAATCATCAGCCAGCAATGCACTGCGATGCCGCAGTGAATTATGGGCCGTGACGCGCCACACGAATTTGGCGCGAACGGCCCATAACGTTCGCAATTCGACGGACGGTCGAACAGCCGATGTTCGAGTCGAACATGGGTTCGACTCGAACACGAAGCTCATCCCTATTGTTAGATAGGGAATCTACGTGTGTAGAAAGCGGTCAAACTGACCAGGATTTCTTTTCATGTTTCTTTTTGTTTTTGCTGTTATATTTTTCAATGCATATAGTCTAAATAAAATGCACGTTTGTTTTTTTTTCACCTATAACGCTGTCTGCTGTGCCTGATTTTGTGTAGTGAACCCATCCAGGGGGTCACACACACCCGCTGCCGAGCTAATCCGCTCACAACACACACATGACGGAAAGTATTCAGACCCCCTTAAATTTTTCACTCTTTGTTCTATTGCAGCCATTTGCTAAAATAATTTAAGTTCATTTTTTTTCCTCATTAATGTACACACAGCACCCCATATTGACAGAAAAACACAGAATTGTTGACATTTTTGCGGATTATCACATGGTCCTAAGTATTCAGACCCTTTGCTGTGACACTCCATATATTTAACTCAGGTGCTGTCCATTTCTTCTGATCATCCTTGAGATGGTTCTACACCTTCATTTGAGTCCAGCTGTGTTTGATTATACTGATTGGACTTGATTAGGAAAGCCACACACCTGTCTATATAAGACCTTACAGCTCACAGTGCATGTCAGAGCAAATGAGAATCATGAGGTCAAAGGAACTGCCTGAAGAGCTCAGAGACAGAATTGTGGCAAGGCACAGATCTGGCCAAGGTTACAAAAAAATTTCTGCTGCACTTAAGGTTCCTAAGAGCACAGTGGCCTCCATAATCCTTAAATGGAAGACGTTTGAGATGACCAGAACCCTTCCTAGAGCTGGCCGTCCGACCAAACTGAGAAGAGGGGGAGAAGGGGGAGAAGAGCCTTGGTGAGAGAGGTAAAGAAGAACCCAAAGATCACTGTGGCTAAGCTCCAGAGATGCAGTCGGAAGATGGGATAAAGTTGTAGAAAGTCAACCATTACTGCAGCCCTCCACCAGTCGGGGCTTTATGGCAGAGTGGCCCGACGGAAGCCTCTCCTCAGTGCAAGACACATGAAAGCCCGTATGGAGTTTGTTAAAAAAAAAACACCTGAAGGACTCCAAGATGGTGAGAAATAAGATTCTTTGGTCTGATGAGACCAAGCTAGAACTTTTTGGCTTTAATTCTAAGTGGTATGTGTGGAGAAAACCAGGCACTGCTCATCACCTGTCAAATACAGTCCCAACAGTGAAGCATGGTGGTGGCAGCATCATGCTGTGGGGGTGTTTTTCAGCTGCAGGGACAGGACGACTGGTTGCAATCGAGGAAAGATTAATACAGCCAAGTACAGGGATATCCTGGATGAAAACCTTCTCCAGAGTGCTCAGGACCTCAGACTGGGCCGAAGGTTTACCTTCCAACAAGACAATGACCCTAAGCACACAGCTAAAATAATGAAGGAGTGACTTCACAACAACCTTGTGACTGTTCTTGAATGGTCCAGCCAGAGCCCTGACTTAAACCCAATTAAGGATCTCTGGAGAGACCTAAAAATGTCTGTCCACCAACGTTTACCATCCAACCTGACAGAACTGGAGAGGATCTGCACGGAGGAATGGCAGAGGATCCCCAAATCCAGGTGTGAAAAATTTGTTGCATCTTTCCCAAAAAGACTCATGGCTGTATTAGATCAAAAGGGTGCTTCTACTAAATACTGAGCAAAGGGTCTGAATACTTAGGACCATGTGATATTTCAGTTTTTATTTTTTAATAAATCTGCAAAAATGTCAACAATTCTGTGTTTTTCTGTCAATATGGGGTGCTGTGTGTACATTAATGAGGAAAAAAAAATTAAATGATTTTAGCAAATGGCTGCAATATAACAAAGAGTGAAAAATTTAAGGGGGTTTGAATACTTTCCATCTCCACTGTATATACCCAAATTCTATTCTCTCAGGTTTCTAGCACTGCTTCAGCTTTTTCCTTGGTCCAGTGCCAGTGGACCTCTTTGGCAGATAACAATAAATGCCATTGCGCAAGCTGGGCTCAAAGTACTTCAGGACTGAGCGGCGCTTGCAAGTCATTGCATGAATGCTGCTCAGTTCTAGAAGAATGCCCATTCCCACTGTGCCAGAGTAAGAAGAGGGAGTATAGGTGATTTCTACAAATGATAGGTATGTTTTTTAATTATTAAAAAGACTGGGTGAGAGATGGCTGGGGGGGGGGGGGGGGGTGTTTAGAAGGCAGGAGATATGCTTTAATATTGTTATTTATCTGTTTATGAGGGGCTTTCTTTGAAACATGTGCTCAATTCTAACATGTAGGGGGTTTCAACATATAACAGTAGAAGTAGTAAGATCAAGTATTTGGGCTTTCATAGTCCACAGGAAAATATAGTCATATTAATATAAAATAATATGAATTAATTATGTAGAGGTGGAGGGTCAAGGAGTTCAATGGTTAATATAACAATGTAAATTGATATTTGGCTGTGGGTTTCATATGTCAAAATATATCAAAGACTAAAACTTTCTAGTTGTGGATACAGTAAGAATTATAGTTATTAGAGGTACTTATATGGTGCTCACAATTTTTGCAGCCCTTGCCCTCAAGGTGCTTACAATCTAAGGTTCCTATCCTACATCCCCCCCGGTTTGGTTTGCACCAGAACACTTGAACATCACAAAAGTTTGGACCTGAACCACAAGCCCTATTAAAGTCTATGGGACCCGAACTAAGTCTCCATTTTAAAGGCTTATATGCAAGTTATTGGCCATGCAAAGGGTATGGGGGTCTGGGTACTGCCCTGGGGGACATGTATCAATGCAACTTTTATTTAAAGGAGCAGTGATTTTAATGGTGAAGCAGTAAAAATAAAAAAATCCTTTAAATATAGTGCCTGGGAGGTCCCCTTAGTCTGCCTGCAAAGTGGCACATCTGTACCGTGTATAGAATCTGCTGCAGAAAAACTTACATACATAAAGAAAAAAAAAAAAAAGTTTCAGTTGATTTTCCCGGCTGCAAGAGTTCTTGGAAAAAAAACTATTGCTGGCAATACAAAAATGTGAAAAAAAAAAGGGCATGGGGGTCCCCCCCAATCCATACCAGGCCCTTTGGGTCTGGTATGGATTTTAAGGAGAACCCCCCACGCCAAAATAAAAAAAACAACCTGGGGTCCCCCCCTCAAAATCCATGAGGGGGGACCCTTAGATCTGGTATGAATTTTTGGAGGAACCCCCACACAGAAAAAAAAAAACAAGGGGGCCCCCAGATCCTGCCCCCCCCCCCATTTAATGAGTATGGGGTATATTGTACCCCTACTCATCCACCAAAAAAGTGTCAAAAAGAAATAAAAACACACACACAGTTTTTGACAATTCCTTTATTAAGGACCTGGAAAAAAAAGGAAAAAAAGCTCCAGTTCCTAAATAGGTAAGGGGCAAGGCCACCTGGTGACATCACCTGGTGGCACCGCCCCCTTGTGACATCACCGACCCAGAATGTACTACTAAGGCAAAAGTGGGCAGGAACCTATTAAGCTACCAGCATGACTTTGGGATGTGGGAGGAAACCGGATTACCCAAAGGGGAGTGGGAAGTGCCCTGACCGGGATTAGAATCAGGGGTCCCAGTGCTAAAGTGCAAAAGTGCTACTTACTGCTATTGTTTTTTGCCAATTGTTTTGTATACACATGATTTTCCTTGGCTTCTCATATCAAGACACAGCAGGGAGTGAGGGTTGAAAGTAAGTAAAACCCTATTTTAACACCCTTCCACCTTGCTTATAGCAGATTGATGGGCGGGCGAGACTTTTCTACTTCGGAGTGAATGTCATATGACGACCTCTCAGAAAGAGCCATTTCTCACATTTTGACACGGGATTCCTATGGCGATAAGCCAGTTGTTCCCTAATAAGGAGTGAGTTTACAAACACTATCCATTGTTTCCCTGTAGGTACAGTGGGTGCCACCCAGTGTCTAGCTATAAGCTTTCTTGCTAGGTACAGTAGTCTAGTAATCATAATATACATTCATTTCTGGTACATTTCCTCATCAATAGCTCCCAGTAGGCATACTAGGGGGGTGGTGGGTACCGGTACCTGGGCTAGACGAGAGATACTCTGTATGATCTCCGCCCAATATCGGTTGAGTTTTGGACATCTCCATAGCATGTGAATAAAATCACCTTCTTGTGTTTTACATTTTGCACACAGGGGGGAGTCCCTCAGGCCCCATGCATGCAGCTTCTCAGGCATTTGTTCTGTGCAGGATAAATAGCTGAGAAAACCTATGGGAGGCCGAGATAGAGACCATAGGGACTGATTCCAATGTCATATCCCACTGGTCACCATCAATCTCTCCGATGTCATTCATCCATTTAGTTCTACATTTCAAAGAGACACGGTCCTGAATGGAGGATAACAATACTGAGTATACCTCAGAAATCTGCCCCTTCCTGACATCCGCTTGGAGGAGCTCCACCAAGAGCGGGGATGAGGCCGTAGTCAGAGAGATTGTCTGCCCCTGTGCCTGTAGAGCGTGCCAGAGTTGGAGATATTGATAGAAATATCTAGTGGGTAGTGTAAATTTGGCGCAGAGTTGCACAAAAGATTTCAATACAGTCCCTGTATATATCTGTGGGAAGAACTATATCCCCTTGTGTCTCCATAGGGCGAATCCCTCTAGTTTATTGAGTTCTGTGTACCTCAGATTATTCTACAGAGGGGTGAATCCTAAGGGGCCCCTGATCTCCAAGGCCTCTCCAGCTGCCCTCCACAGTTTCTAAGGAGATACGCTGTTGGGAAAGCAGGGGGTAAACTGGGCAGATCCATTTCCAAATGAGAGCCGGCATTCAACTCTGGGTTGGATTGAGTTATTAACCACACAATGGGATAATTCAAGGTTTCCGCTCCTCCCCACCTGGTAACTTGCTGCAGTTGGGAGGCCAAGAAATATAATTTAGGATGAGGAACAGCCAGACCCACCCGTCCTTACCATATTGTAGGGTATTCAAACTGATCCTAGATCCTTTCCATTTCCAGATGAGGTCTCTCATCTGGGTATCCACCCTTTTGAACCTTTTTTTAGAGATCCAAATAGGGGAATTCTGAGGGACATACAAAAGTTGTGGGGCCCAGATAATTTTTTATTAGGTTCACTCTCCCTACCACCGATAGGGGGGTTTGCATTAGCTAAGACATTTTTCCCTCTGTTTATCTAATAAGGGACCCAAATTTGATTTTAGGTAGCTAGAGGTGTCTAAAGGATATCTAAAGAAATTGGTGATAGCAATTTGTCCAGCTTCTGGGGGCAGGGAATTCGCCAGGGTGTCAAGGGGCATAAGGATGGATTTTGACCAGTTTATTGAAAAGCCTGAAAAATGACCAAACTAATTGCCATCAGTGTTTGTAAAGAGGTTGTCGTATCTTCTAAGTATATCAGGGAGTCATCTGTATAAAGAGAAATCTTTTCCTCCGAGAGGTCTCTGCGAAATCCCACAATCTCAGGTGTGCTGTGGATTAGTGTGGCTAGTGGTTCTACCACGAGGGCAAACAACAGAGAAAGGGCACCCCTTGCGAGCGCCCCTATGCATTGATAATGGAAGGGAGAGGGTTATATTAATGCGGAGTCTGGCCCTGAGAGCCAAGTAGAGGACTTTTACCCAGTTAATAAACTGATCACCCAGACCAAAACGAGCTAGGATCTCCCAGAGGTAGGGCCACTCCACACTACACACAAATGCCTTAGCAGCATCTAAGCAGAGTACAGCCCTCCCTTCAGGAATATCCACTGGTGTTTGTAAATTTAGGAATAGGCGTCTAATATTGTTGACCATGGATCTGGTGGGTATAAACCCAGATTGATCTTTATACACTAGTCCCCCGATTACTTTGGATAGTCTATTCGCCAATACTTGGGTGAGAAGTTTGACATCTAAGTTCAGGAGGGAGATGGGGTGGTATGAGGAGCTTGTCCTTTCCCAGCTTAGGTATCAACACTATGATGGCTTCCTGCATGCTATCCGGTAGACATCCCCTCTCTGTGGCCTCAGAAAAGGCCTGTAAAATTGGCGGAAGAAGGATATCGTCATAGCGCGAGTAAACCTCTGCAGGGAGACCATCCGAACCGGGGATTTATGTTTCTTAGCTCCCTCCAAGGCCGCTGTCGGGTCCGCGATAGTTATCGGGGAACTCAACACAGCCCTGTCAGCCTCCGAGACTTGCGGAAAAGTACAGTCCTGTAAGAATGACTCCAGCTCCGAGGGACTAGAGGTAGTCTTAGAGGAGTAGAGACCTGTATAAAATTGGTGAAAGACTCTCAGTATATCGGAATTGTGGTTATGAATTTCCCCTGTCCCTGATCTAATGGCCAGAATGGAGGCTGTATCCCTCTGTTCCCTGGCCACCAACGCAAGGAGGTGACTAGTGTTCTCACTCTCCTCATAATACCCCTGTTGTAGAAAGAATCTCCTCTTCTCATCCGCAGACAGTACTATGGAATTATACAGTGATTGTGCCTCAGTCTAACTGCCCCTAGTTGCTTGGGTAGGGTTGGTGACCATAGCTTGCTCTCTAGCTTGTAATTCACCCTGTATTCTGGCTTCCCACTCTTATGACCTCGTCTTAACACCCATTATCTCTCGACTGAGACATCCCCTCTGGAATGCCATCAGAGAGTCCAACACGACAGCAGCCCTTGCAGAGCCCCTGTTGAAGGGGAGGAGCTCCCCCAAGGCACTGGGAATCCCATCCGGAGACGGCAACAGCATCAACCAGAAGGGGTTAATCATCCAGAGGGGCCTAGTCTCCTGGGCCCTGACATCTATCTTTACCCAAAAGGGAGAGCGGTCAGAGAGCAGACGGGGCTCACACATTTCCTAGACCCAGGTCAATGCGTGAGAGGCCCCCTTGTGAGGCTGAGTAACATGAGTAACATTTGGCTATAGGATGTCTCTCCCGCCATACATCCTTCAGACCCAAATCAGATAATAAAGAGGCGAATATGGTTTTGCCAATAGCATGATTTGCTAATCTAGGAGTTAGGGATAGTCTGTCTAGGTGTGAGTCAATGACATTATTGAAGTCCCCCAGGGCCAGGACCGGTACGTTGGGATATTGGCCCATAAACTGGGCCAGTTTTTTGAGAGGGTCAGAGGAGAAAGGGCGAGGGACATACATAGCAACGACAATACATAGAAATTCGTTAAGCTTGCAAAGTATAAACACAAATCTGCCTTCTCTGTCAATTTTCTGCTGCAAACACTCAAAGGAGACCATCCCAGAGATCAGTATACTAACACCTCTCGAATATGAGGAGTGTACAGAATGAAATTGCGAGAGATATTTGCGTGACCGCAGCAGATGAATCGAGTCAGGTCGCAAATGCGTCTCCTGGAGACTGATCAAGTGGGGTTGCAGCCTGGAAAAATACTTGAAAATTGCACTCCTCTTAGGTTTTTTCTCCCATTCCCCTTATATTCCATGAGAGGAGCATTAGCCCCTCAAAACAACTATTTGCCATAATCAGGTATATTGGATGTGGAGCAAGGGCCCGGGGGCCCATCTGTTATACAAGGTATCATTACCATGACAATTGAGGTAAACAGTAACAGCATTTGTAAGTAGTATAGATCCCAACATACCCGTCCCATCACAGACTCAAATCTTAGCTCTATACGCCATCTTGTGGAGGTTATGGGTAGCAGCAACAGCATAGATTTACATAAATGTCCCACCTGTAGGGAGGAGAGAGTTATGGGCAGAGAAGAAAAAAGAAAACTTGCATATTTAAAGTTAGCAAAGTGTCTGGCCAACTGGGCCACACAGAACCAAAGTAAACCCCAACAGTAGGGGGGGTACAGTCCTCGCATGACCATTTGCAGGGGGCTTCTGTGTAGCCCTGGGGCATCAAGTCTCTTCAAACGTTGCAACTGTAAGAGAAACATCAGTGCCTAACTGGCACCAGGGCACAAATGTGTAAAGGTAACGTGCAAAGGGGGAAACAAAGTAGGGAAAAAACATCCCCGCCGTGGTATTAAATAGCAACATGGCACCAATGATTCAAAGATTAGCAGAGGTATTAGAATATTATGCCCATGGAGGACGCTGTGCCAGAGCCTGCTCCTCTCTATCCACCTTCAGGAATCCAGCTGTCCTAGCTTTATTCAGGATGGCATTTCGGTCCTTGTAGTTCAGGAGGCGAAATAGGAAGGTATGTGATGGGACCCCCTGTTGTAGTGGTCGTGAGGGGACACGGTGGGCCCTTTCCACTGCAAACATGGGAGAAAACGCATCATTGCCAAAGGTGTCTGTTAGCCAGGTCTTAATGAAGGCCACTGGATTCTTGCCTTCTGCTCTTTCAGGAATGCCCACCGCCCGCATATTATTTCTGCGTAGGTGGTTCTCCATGTCCTCCAAACGGGCCGCGTTACCAGAAGCCACAGAATTTACATGTCTGACATCTCTCTGAAGGGGTTGCCATTCGTCTTCTTGGGTGCTCAATCAACCTTCTAGGGCAGATGTGCACTCCCGGAGTTTCTGCATGTCATGCCTTATGAGAGAGAGCTCAACTTTCATGCCCTTCACCTCCCCTGTCAGTACTGCAATAGTTGAGCTGCATGATGTAACTGCAGTGAGGATATCCCTCAGGTGGGTTCAGGATCAGTGCTGTTTTACACAGTATGGCTGTCATATTGGTATCAGGAGGCAAGGTACCCACAGTTGTGGAGGCCGAAGCGTCTGCCAGCAGTGGAGGAATCCCATGTCCTCCTCCATAAGCACCTCGTCCGGATTAGGCATCAGGGTGGTGGAGGCTCTTTTTGGGCCAGATGCGCTGAGCTGCCCCTTTTGCTGTGCGGGACGTGAGGCCGCCATCATGGCCGGGGGTGTCTGGACACAGTCGTGGAGCCGGTCCACATCTGGACATCATGGGGTCGAAAATACCAGCAGCTAGGGATAGCAGGGGAGTAGCGGCAGCCAATGCCCTTTGTTCTGGGTCTCGGCGTGGCAGGATGGCGGTGCTATCAGGATGATAGTGTTGGATTCCCGGCAAAGCTAGTTGCTGCACGTCCTACTCCATGCCGTGCATGGCCACGCCCCAAATCCACAGTTTTTAACTTTTTCCTTGTGTATTGTATCTAGCCAGTTTTTCAGCATAAATGTAAAAGAGAAATCCATTTGCCCTTCTTCAAAGGTGGCAAAAATATATTATATGTGTGCGCACTGCGCTAATGAAAAACACCTATCTGTGCACTTAATATTCAATAAACATGCAAATGAGGTGAAACAAATGCCAGTGTAAAAAGAGAGAGAGAGACAAATAATTCCACAGTAGCGCACTAAATGAATCTACAAAACTCCTAAATATTAATATTGTGAAATGATCAACATAAAATACCTATACATAATGAAAAGTGTCCCTAAGGCATATCCAAAAAATATATGTGCTCCAACATATGCAAAACAATATGGTAATACAGTCCAACTTAAGGTGATGAAAAAATAGTGAAACAAATTCTTGTTGATCCACCAAAAGCCTTAACCAAAGTGATGTGCGCCAATTCCACCCCCTGAAGAATAAAGCTCGCCAGATGCTGTTGCCATTCACTCTCGTGTCTGGCAAATATCGCCTTATTATTAGTCACCGTTGGCTACACTGCATTGCTGAGACGGTGACTGCATGTGTAAGAAGGAAGCTATCAGGAGATTGCAACACTGATTCACCTTGCATGTTTGGAATTTTAACAAGGCAATTTTGAATCTTTTATGATGTAATTGCATTACTTTTAATAAACCGATTACCTTAAGGCAGGGGTCTCAAAGTACCGGCCCGCGGGCCATTTGCGGCCCGCGGACCGGTTAAAAATGGCCCGCAGGCAGGGCCGATCCAGGACTAGAGGTCGACCGATATTTGGCCATTAGGCCGATATATAGCACTGGCCGCTGCTCTTCCTCCCTTCTCCACACTCAGCGCTTGATGCTTGTGTGAAACTGACACGTAACAGGAGGAGAGAGACAGAGGGATCTGTCAGATTTGAGGTTGATGTCGGGGGTGGGCGGGACCCGGCCGGGGTGGGCGGGACCCGGCTAATATCAAACACCAGCCAATGGGATCTGGGCGGGCAGCTACGTGTATGTGGCCCGCCCCTTTTCTTAAGCAGCCCAATCATTGGCTGATGTTTGACAGCTGCTGGTCCCGCCCACCTCGGCCGGGTCCCGCCCACCCCTACATCAACCTCAATTCTGACAGATCCCTCTGTCTCTCTCCTCTGTGCTACGTGTCAGTTTCACACAAGCATCAAGCGCTGAGTGTGGACAGCTCCTTGTCAGTTTCACACACGGTTACACTCCGCTCAGTGTGAAACCTGCCAGTGCCACCTGCCTGTGCCAATCAGTGCCATCTGTCAGTGCCAGCTGCCAGTGGCACTGCCAATCAGTGCCACCTGCCAGTGCCAACCAGTCTGCCATTGCCACCTGCCACCTCCAACCAGTAACACCTGCCAGTGCCACCTGCCACCGCCAATCAGTGCCACCGCCAACCAGTGCCTGCCAGTGCCACCGCCAACCAGTGCCCCTGCCAATCAAAGCCACCTGCCAGTGCCACCTTCCGCCACCTGCCAGTGCCACGCCAATCAGTGCCACCTGCCAGTGCCAACCAGTGCTTGCCAGTGCCACCTGCCACCACCTGCCAGTGCCATGCCACTCAGTGCCACCTGCCAGTGCCACGCCAATCAGTGCCACCTGCCAGTGCCAATAGTGCCACCTGCCAGTTCCAAACCAGTGCCACCTGCCAGTTTCAAACCAGTGCCACTTGCCAATGCCTGCCAGTGCCACCTTCCAGTGCCACTGCCAATAAGTGCCACCTGCCAGTGCCATTGCCAATCAGTGCCACCTGCCAGTGCCATCTGTCAGTGCCAATCAGTGCACCCTCCAAACAGTGCAACGTGCCACCTGCCAGTGCCACCTGCCAGTGACAGACAGTGCCACCTGCCAGTGCCACCTGCCTAAGCCAACCAGTGCCACCTGCCACGGCCAACCCGTGCCATCTGTACTGAGGACATCAAGTGTGTGGTAGAGTGACAGGAGCAAGCAGGGAGGAGTGGAGTGGGTGAGGTTTTTTTTTTTTCAAATCGGCCTAAAATATCGGCCACAAAAATCGTCATCATATATCGGCCATCGGCCGCCCTGATTTCTAAATATTGGCATCGGCCAGAGAAAAATCCATATCGGTCGACCTCTATCCAGGATGTCTTTTTGAACTGCACCCAGGCACCACAGAGGGGGAGGTGCCAAAGAGCTTTACCTCTTTATCTCTTCTGTCCTCTCCGCTGCACGCTGCTGCAGCCCAGAGAGAGAACAGAGCTGAGAATGGAGCGGAGGAAGGATCCGCTCATCGATCCGCCCACCTAGGCATTGACGATCGACCAGAGCCCCAAACCAGGGTCCTGCTGCCACCTCAGGGCGGGAGATTGTGTTCTCTGGGTCCCCTGTCACTAGGCCTGTATGGAAGCCAGGAGGAGAGGACTCTGGAGGCAGATGATCCTGACTGCCAGGAGAGGTGAGTGAGCCATCACACTGAGGCAAAGTCCTTAGTGGGGTGACTGGGGTAGAAATTTGTGCAGTGTGGGGGTATTTTATGCAGTGTGGAGGGTGATTGTGCAGTGTGGGGGGTAATTGTGTAGTGTGGGGGTAATTATGGAGTGTGTGGGGTATTTTATGGAGTGTGGGGGGTATTTTGTGGAGTGTGGGGGGTATTTTATGGAGTGTGGGGCTATTTGTGCAGTGTGTGGCTATTTGTGCAGTGTGTGGCTATTTGTGCAGTGTGGGAGGGGTAATGCTGGGGGTTAATAATGCGTTTGCTGACACCAATGCTGGTTTAATAATGCGCTTACGGACACCAGTACTGGGTATAATGCGTTTGCTGACACCAGTGCTGGGGGTTAATAATGCATTTGCTGACACCAGTGCTGGGTATAGTATAGTATAGTATTGCTGGTATAGTTCATTGCTTTTGAAGTTTTAAAAGTTTGCATGCGGCCCCCCATGGGATATGAAAATTGTCATGTGGCCCTCAGGCAATTTGAGTTTGAGACCCCTGCCTTAAGGTGTTTTTGCACTATTGGAGGCTCTGTTTCAATTTCTATCCCCACATGTGGAGAGTGTTTTTATTAATCTGGATGGATATTGGCATGTAAAAGCGGCTCTTCAATAACATCTAATAAGTTGATATTTGCCAGAGTGAATGGCAACAGCATCTGGTGAGCTTTATTCTTAAGGGAGTAGAATTTGGCACACATTACTTTGGTAAAGAATTTTGGTGGATCAACGAGATTATGTTTAACTATTTTTTTCATCACTTTAAGTTGGAATGTATTACCATATTGTTTTGCATATGTTGGCACATATATATTTTTTGGATCTGCCATATAGACACATTTTTTATTATGCATAGGTGTTTTATGTTGATTATTTCACAATGGTAATATTTAGGAGTTTTGATGATTAATTTAGTGCACTACTGTGGAATTATTCCTCTCTCTTTTACATTGACATTTGTTTTTTGGGGGTTTTTTTATAATCCAACCTTTATTAACATAATTTTTTTAGATTACAAATAACATACAATAACAATTAACATTTATCAGACAAAACAAATACATTTGTGTAAAATTGCCAGAATTGCCCCCCTATGCCACATTGACATTTGTTTTACCTCATTTGCAAGCAAGAATATATTGCCACAAATTGGTGGCAGTGTTGAATTGTAAGTCTTGGTAACTTGCACATTTTCATTGGCAAGTTGCACACTTGCAGAGCTCTTGAAGCACAAGTTCTAGTTGACACTTTTCCAATTCGTACCAAATTTGGCAAGTCTTTGGCAAGAGCAAACTTGCAGTGGTGAGTCTACAGCAAGAGCTCTGCAAGTCTACAGCATGAAAATTCAGTCACAGTGACCCCTGTGGTGGGATGACTATTGCACAACATAACTGAACCAGAATTTTCAGCAGACTTGTAGAATGTTAGCAAAGAAAGTTGATCTGGAGTCATGCATTGCGGACTTGCTGCAATCGTGCAACAAAATTGCGAAGCCTGGTAAGTCTAGCAATAGCTTATCAAGTAATTTGCTTGCTATCTGGGTTGAGCAATATAACAGCTCTGGCACGGTATATAGTGTCATCATTAAAAATTGTCAGGTTATTTAAGACCCAAACATACAAGTCGGTGGCTTAGAGGGATATGAATGTTGTAAAGGTAACATTTCTGCAGTGATTTTTCATCAATATTCTGCAATGTAATGCAATGTAGGTTCTCAAAACTGCCACTGATCCACCAGTGTTTAATTCATTGGGATTTTCTATAATTTTTCTTTTCCCTTTTTTAATAATTAGTAATTCTTGCTCACCACAAGTCCAATAAAAAGAGGAATTATTTGGGAGTGTGGGCCCCACCCCAGACTCACCAAGAGCAAAAAGGCAAGTGGACTATTGCGGCACATATAAAGTGAGTATAGCCAAAAAGTACAAATCGATGTAAAAAACACAATATTTATTTATACAAAAGTACCAAATAGACAACAAAAAACATATATATTAAAATAATTTTGTGTTCTCAGATGACATGTGACATTTCAACATGTTTCACGGATTTACCACTTCATCAGGGAAATACATCTGTAGGCATAAATAAGAGTATACAGTTAAATGCCAAATACGGAATTTAAACAAAATTATGAGCCGGGGAAAGTGGAATAAAGTGATAAAACTCCTTACCCGAACCCCGTGGAAATGATTGTTCCACATGCAAATGAAAAGACGCTCCAATAGTGTGATAAAGTACAACTAATTTATTAAAAATTAAAACAATCTCACACCATTGCACTCACATGTGTCAAATTCAAAATAAGCCAAAGGTAAACACATTACGAAACTCCATGCACTGGTAAAGCGATCTACAGCGGTCACGGCGGACCCAGATTTTGGGGAGGACCCGCTCTGTTTCTTTTTTACATTTTGGCGTGGAGTTCCCCTTAAAACCTATACCAAACCCAAATGGCCTGGTATGGATTTTGTTTAATTCTGTCATAGGGTTCCCCTTAACAACTTCAATACACTGTATTATATACTCTGCACTGCACTATATACCCTCCACGGTATTATATATACTACACTAACTGCACTATATATTCTCCACTGTGTTTTATATACTACACTGACTGCAATATATACTCTGCAATGTATTATATACACTACATTGATGGCACTATATATGCTCCACAGCATTATATATACTACACTGACTACACTATATACTCTGAACTGAATTATATATACTATACAAACTGCATTATATACTCTGCACTGTATTATATGTACTATACGGACTGCACTATATACTCTGCACTGTATTATATACAGTATATTATACAGACTGCACTATATACTCTGAATTGTATTATTTATACTGTACGGACTGCACTATATACTCTAAACTGTATTATATATACTATACGGCCTGCACTATATACTCTGAACTGTGTTATATATACTACACTAACTGCACTATATACTCTGAACTGTATTATTATATACTGTATATACTACACTTACTGACTGCACACTACACTGACTACCTGCCCAATCTCCATTCATTCACTATAAATGGCTACCGTGTAAGCATCAGTCTTATATAGTGTCCACTGTGGCCTTCCCTTTTGGCCAATCATGGCTTTCAAAGCACATTGCTTTGTGATTGTCCAAAGCATGCAGATCAGGTGCATGCTTTGGCCAATCAGCAGCCGTCAATGCATTGCGATCTCGCAGTGCATTATGGGGCACTCATCAGCGTGCGAACAACCTGCGAGTGCCCCATATGTTAGTTTGTTCTATGAACTTACGTTCGACTAGATCAACGGGAGCATCCCTAAAAGGCGGGCCTCCCAATACTTTTGACAATATAGTGTATATACCATACCTGGCCGATGTCCTAGAACGCTGGAAATCACAAATGTACATACTGCTACCCCAGTGATCTTAAAGTAGAACTAAACTTTTTTTAGTTTTGGATAGAGTAAGGTAGGGTTATAACCCCTGTCATTTTTTTTCACCATCTGTGTCCCATTTCGAAGATTTCCCTTCACTTCCTGTCCCATAGCCAAACAGGAAGTGAGGGGAAATCCCTGCAAATAAAAGGAATTCCTTGGGGACCCCTAGGTCACCAGAACTAGTGTCTTCTTTGGAAAATTTCTCCTCTATTACTTTTTTGGAGACAACCCAAAATTTGAGATTTTTCTTTACTTTCATTTTGAATGATAATGGGTAAACAGGACAAACAGAGAGGGTAAATCTCCTTAACGGGGGGGGGGGGGGGACAGACAACAATAAAAAAAAGACAGGGGCTCTAATCCCTCTCCACTTTATCCAAAAAAAAAGTTTTGCCTTTAGTTATACTTTAACTAGCTTCCACATCTCAAGCGGAGTGGCCGGCCTGGTGCAGGGTGAACACAGGAGAGCAACCATTGAGCACAGGCACCATTCAGAGAATGCTATGCACAAAGCCTTCTCTGATTGAACAATGGAGAGAGGCAGGGCAGTGACATCATGCTCTCCACCTTATCCAATCAGAGACTGTTTTTCATTCATTCAGAAAATGCAAAGCATTCTCTGAATAGTGATATGTTGAGTGGCTGACCTCCAATGTTCACAATGCACCAGGCCGGCCACTCTGCTTGAGATGTGGAAGCTAGTGACCCACTTCACCCCCCAGAAGGAGTTACCCCCTTAATGACCAGGCCATTTTTTGCAATACGGCATTGCGTTGCTTCAACTGACAAATGCGCGGTCGTGTGACGCTGTGCCCGAACAAAATGTATGTCCTTTTTTTCCCGCAAATAGAGCTTTCTTTTAGTGGTATTTGATCACCTCTGCGGTTTTTATTTTTTGCGCTATAAACAAAAAAAGACCAACAATTTTGAAAAAAACACATTATTTTTTACTTTTTGCTATAATAAATATCCCCCAAAAAAAAATTAAAAACAAATTTCTTCATCAGTTTAGGCCGATATGTATTCTTCTACTTATTTTTTGGTAAAAAAATCTCGATAAGCGTATATTAACTGGATTGACTGGTTTGGGCTAAAGTTATAGCGTCTACAAAATAGGGGATATGTTTATGGCATTTTTATTTTATATACGTATATATATATATATATATATTTTTTTTTTTTTCTTTTACTAGTAATGGCGGTGTTCAGCGATTTTTTAGCGGGACTGCGACATTGCGGTGGACAGATCGGACACTTTTGACACTTTTTTGGGACCAGTGACATTATTACAGTGATAGAGTTAAAAATAGCCACTGATCACTGTATAAATGTCACTGGCAGGGAAGGAGTTAACACTAGGGAGCGATCAAGAGGTTAAGTGTTCCCTAGGGAAGTGTTTATAACTGTGAGGGGAGGGGACTGACTGGGAGTAGAGAGAGGTTGCTGTTCCTGTTCACTAGGAACAGCAGATCTTTCTCTACTTCCCTGACAGAACGGGGATTTGTTTGTTTACATTAACAGATCCCTGTTCTTGCTCTCTGTGGAGTGATCGTGGGTGGCCGGCGGACATCGCAGAAGCCGGCCACGCGCATCGGCTCTGGCGACGTGCCATGGGCGCGCGTGCGCCCGCTATAGCCATTAAAGGGGCCGCCTTACCGGTATGGCGATTTGCACAGACGGGACATTCTGCCGCAGTATGATTGCGGCGGCTGGTCGGCAAGCAGTTAAAGTATAGCTTTTTTTTCGTTTTGGATAAAGTGGAGAGGGATTAGAATCCCTGTCTGTCTGGCCACTCAGCACAGGACCTGGAACCTAGTGGAGATCATTGGAATAGCAGTGTTTACCTTAGTGACTTACAGCTTTCTGAAGCATCAGTCAGGTATGGTATATACATATTTACATTAATCCAAGCTGAAACAATGCAACTCTGTATAATATCCATATACATTCTCCTTAACCACGTCAATACTGGGCACTCTCACCCCCCTTCCTGCCCAGGTCAATTTTCAACTTTGAATGACAATTGCATGGTCATGCAACACTGTACCCAAATGAAGATGTTATCATTTTTTTTCACGCAAATAGAGCTTTCTTTTGGTGGTATTTAATCACCACTGGGTTGTTTTTTTTTTTGCTAAAAAAAAAAAAAGACCAACAATTTTGAAAAAAAAAATAGGTTTTCTTAGTTTCTGTCAGAAAATGTTGTAAATAAGTAATTTTTCTCCTTCACTGATGGGCGCTGATGAGGCTGAACTGATGGGCACTGATAGGCTGCACTGATGGGCACTAATGAGATGGCACTGATGAGGAGGCACTAATATGAAGCACAGATGGGAACTGATAGGCGGCACTTATGGGCACTGATAGGTGGCACAGGTAGGTGACACTGGTCGGCACTGGTGGTCGGCACTGATGGGCGGCACTGATGGGCACTCGTGAGCAGGCACTGATGGGCATAGATTGGCCTCACTGATGGACACAGATTGGCATCACTGCTGGGCACAGATTGGCATCACTGATGGACACAGATTGGCATCACTGCTGGGCACAAATTGGCATCACTGATGGACCCATATTGGCATCACTGCTGGGCACTGTTGGGGCTGCACTGATAATCATGGCTGAACTGATGGGCACTGATGGGCACTAATGAGATGGCACTGATGAGGAGGCACTAATATGCAGCACAGATGGGAACTGATAGGTGGCGCTGATGAGCACTGATAGGCGGCACTTATGGGCACTGATAGGTGGCACAGATAGGCGACACTGGCCGGCACTGGTGGTCAGTACATATGGGCGGCACTGATGGGCACAGATTGGCCTCACTGATGGACACAGATTGGCATCACTGATGGACACAGATTGGCATCACTGATGGACACAGATTGGCATCACTGATGGACACAGATTGGCATCGCTGCTGGGCACAAATTGGCATCACTGATGGACACAGATTGGCATCACTGCTGGGCACTGTTGGGGCTGCACTGATAATCATGGCACTTATCAGTGATGGCCTATCTATTAGGGGCGCATGGGCGCCGCCCCCCTATCCATGCATCCCGCCCCCTAATCTGCATGCAGAGTGCTGGATGCATGGATTCCAATGGGGGGGTTTGAAGCACATGATTAGAGCCAGAGGCTCTAATAGGCTTCAAAGAAGGGTGGGCTCAGGGTGCAGAGCACTGCACCCCGAGCCCACCCAGTTGTGTGACAATAGCGAATGAATATTCGCTATTATCACACTGATTCCCCACCCATTTCCTAATTGGCCTAAAGGAGAAGCCATCCTATTGGCCTATGAGGAAGAAGGAGGAGGAGACGTACGGCCGGGGAGACGCATGGGAAGCCCGACCGTCGGAGCTGGGACATGGGGGACACTGAGGGGGGTGAGGTGATAGATATCTATCTCACTTTAAGTATATACTAGCAAGTACTGTACTTTGACTAAGGTTTCTTTGGAAAAAAAAGCCATTGATTTTCCTAATGTCAGACTGTGTTAACATTACCAAGAGAACAGAAACAACATTTTGCATAATGTTTTGCATTGCACAGTCAAGTACTGCAATCAGTATACAGCAAGATCACTTATGAAAAAGGCAATGAAATTGTTCTTTCATCGGAATAGCTCACTTGAATATTGGTGGACAGATGGCTCCTTTTACAGAGGAAAATAATACTGCCCATTATATGGGCCTTCTTGTTGGGTTAGGACTTCTCGGTCTAGTGGAGCTAATGATACACTCATTCATTGTAGCTGCGAGTGTCATGGATTGGATGAAGAGAAGACAATTGACCACTGTTGACCAAGTCATCACCGCACTAGGAGTATCCAGGGTGATCCTTCAGGTTTTAAGCATTACACATACCAACTTGGACCTTCACCATCAGGGAGCCTACATTTCATATACAGTACTTAGATGGGTTGATGTTATTTTAATTTCAATTGGTTATTGCTGTGCACATTTATCTGCTTTACTCTCTGCTGTCATCTGCTTCAAGATCTGCAGCTTCCATAACATCATTTTTCAATGCTTTAAGAAGTCAATTGTACAGAGGGTTGGAATTCTGATTTTAATTAGTGTACTAGTTTCTTTCCTTTTTGGTTCCGTACTGATGTATGACATCATTGTATATCAACTCAATAATTTTACAAATTATGTAGACACTACCGATGATAATAGCTTATCGTTAAGATATTACTATTATATAACTTCTGCAAACATTGTACCATTTTTCATACAAATGTTCTCATTTGCCCTTCTTATTGTCTTCCTGCATCTTCATCTGCACAGAATGAAATCCAGTACCAATTCAAAAACTCGGCTGGATCCAATTTATCATGTTCTGAAAAGCATTGCCTGCTGTTTTCTGACTTACTTTTTGCAAGTTTTTTTCTGATTTAATGGTAACATATTTTTATACATCACTGGACAAAATGTTAATATTTCTTTTTTGGACAGTGTGTCCATGCCTTCATTCTATTTATTTAATTTACTCAACAACCAGGCTGAGGAACCACTTTTCCAGGATAACCCA
The DNA here is from genome assembly GCA_037952835.1 of Lithobates septentrionalis. NCBI lineage: Eukaryota > Metazoa > Chordata > Amphibia > Anura > Ranidae > Lithobates > Lithobates septentrionalis. The sequence continues at coordinate 919,280 of JBBDGP010001886.1, read as the reverse complement.
CTGGGGAACCAAAGGCTTGTTCAAGAGAAGAGTTCCTTAAACCAACCACAGAGACCTGGTCAGTCAATGTATGATTCATGGACCAACCTAAAAACATCTTGGAGGACGGTCTCAACCAAAAAAAAATGTGTAATCTTTATGTCTTCTAAGTAAAATATATTGCCTTATTTCAGCAATGTATTTTTAGTTGAATACCCCTCAAATCACCCCCATCAAATCACCCCCATCAAATCATTCCCCGCATCTATTACTTTTTGTACCAACACCCCCTCCCTTTAGAATGTAAGCTCTATGAGCCCGGCCCTCCTGTCCCTTCTGTATTGTACTGTAATTGTGCTGTCCCCCCGCTACATTGTAAAGCACTGCGTAAACTGTTGGCGCTATATAATTTATAATAACAATAATAATACAGTATATATAATTCCATACCAAAGTTTGCATTGATAATTAACCCAACACAAAAACCCAACTGAAAACTGTATGGCTGTGCGATGCTGTACCCAAATAAAATTGATGTCCTTTTTCCCCCACAAATACAGTAGAGCTTTCTTTTGGTGGTATTTGATCACCTTGGCGATTTTTAATTTTTGTGCTATAAACAAAAAAGAGACAATTTTGAAAAAGAAAACCACTATATTTTGTACTTTTTGCTATAATAAATATCCCACATTTTTTTTTTTTTTTTAAAAGCAATTTTTTTCTCAGTTTAGGCCGATATGTATTCTTCTACATATTTTTGGTAATAAAAAGCCCCAATACCTTATGAGGGTCCGGTCAGCCGAAGGAGCGCAGGGGATATCTTCAGGGTGTACTTTGGAGTCCCAAGATGGCCGCCGGCTGACAGGGGTAGGCCGAAGTCGCGGACTATCCTAAGAGACGGCCGCCGGGTGGGTGCATGCAGCTGCCTCTAATCCCTAGAACCCCTCTGGGAAAGGCAGAGATAGAGGACCGGGTAGTCTAACACCTCCTGGGGACTCGACTGCGGGTGGTTGTGTAATATCCACTACTCACTGTGTCCCAGGAGAGCGTCTGCAATCAAGTCTGCAGGCCGCAACAGGGTGGAAGGCTGCAGGATGCCGAGGCTGGCCGTCAGAGGAACTCCTGTGGCTTCCCTGAGCTGATGAGCCATTCCATGTGTTCCCCGGAGGTGGGTCGGCTGTCCGGTGTGTGTGGATTATCTGTCCACCCTCTGGATCATGGGTTCAGGTTGTAGGAGCTGCCGGTCAATCTGTAGGCCCCAAGATGGCGCAGGGCCTCGGTGACATGGAGGGAACCTCGACACAGAAGGGGATCTGGCCGGCATAAGCCCCAAATAAGCACCGGGATCAGAGGAGTAGGGGTCCGGGATCAGGAATATATATTCTGCGGCTGTGGCAGCGTGGAGAAAGGCAGCAGATGGCACTAGATTGGTGCGGGGTATGATGAGCTTAGCTTGCACATCTCTCCAGCTGCACGTTTGGATACGCCCCTATGCTTCTGCATATATAAATGGTGCATGTATGTCCATCATGAGAAGTGGGTGGATGAAGGGAGGTATTCTAACGGTGGGCATACCCACCGATCAATCTTTTTTTTTCGTTCAGCCCACAGGCTGCATGAAAAAAAAGATTACAATATATGCCCAACAAGGACCAGCAACGTACTGGTATGTTGCTGAACTTTGAGTGGTTATTCCAGAATGATGCCTGCAGGTTTAGGTATCATCTTGGTATCATTCTTTTCAGCCAGCGGTCGGCTTTCATGTAAAAGCAATCCTAGCGGCTAATTGGCCTCTAGACTGCTTTTACAAGCAGTGGGAGGGAATGTCCCCCCCTCCAATCGTCTTCCATGGTTTTCTCTGGCTCTCCTGTGCCAACAGGGAACCCGAGAATGCAGCCGGTGACTCAGCCAGCTAATCATAGAGCTGATAAGAGACCAGAGTGGCTCCAATCATCTCTATGGCCTAAGAAACTGGAAGCTACGAGCATTTCATGACTTAGATTTCGCCAGATGTAAACAGCGCCATTGGGAAATTCCATTTTTCATACAAATGTTCTCATTTGCCCTTCTTATTGTCTTCCTGCATCTTCATCTGCACAGAATGAAATCCAGTACCAATTCAAAAACTCGGCTGGATCCAATTTATCATGTTCTGAAAAGCATTGCCTGCTGTTTTCTGACTTAGCTTTTGCAAGTTTTTTCTGATTTAATGGTAACATATTTTTATACATCACTGGACAAAATGTTAATATTTCTTTTTTGGACAGTGTGTCCATGCCTTCATTCTATTTATTTAATTTACTCAACAACCAGGCTGAGGAACCACTTTTCCAGGATAACCCACTGGGGAACCAAAGGCTTGTTCAAGAGAAGAGTTCCTTAAACCAACCACAGAGACCTGGTCAGTCAATGTATGATTCATGGACCAACCTAAAAACATCTTGGAGGACGGTCTCAACCAAAAAAAAATGTGTAATCTTTATGTCTTCTAAGTAAAATATATTGCCTTATTTCAGAAATGTATTTATAGTTGAATACCCCTCAAATCACCCCCATCAAATCACCCCCATCAAATCATTCCCCGCATCTATTACTTTTTGTACCAACACCCCCTCCCTTTAGAATGTAAGCTCTATGAGCCCGGCCCTCCTGTCCCTTCTGTATTATACTGTAATTGTGCTGTCCCCCCGCTACATTGTAAAGCACTGCGTAAACTGTTGGCGCTATATAATGTATAATAATAATATTAATAATACAGTATATATAATTCCATACCAAAGTTTGCATTGATAATTAACCCAACAAAAAAACCCAACTGAAAACTGTATGGCTGTGCGATGCTGTACCCAAATAAAATTGATGTCCTTTTTCCCCCACAAATACAGTACAGCTTTCTTTTGGTGGTATTTGATCACCTCTGCGATTTTTAATTTTTGTGCTATAAACAAAAAAAAGAGAGACAATTTTGAAAAAAAAACCACAATATTTTGTACTTTTTGCTATAATAAATATCCCACTTTTTTTTTTTTAAAAAGCAAATTTTTTCTCAGTTTAGGCCGATATGTATTCTTCTACATATTTTTGGTAATAAAAATCGCAATAATATATTGATTGGTTTGCGCAAAAGTTATAGCGTCTACAAAATAGGGGATAGATTTATAGTATTTTTATTATTATTCTTTTTTTTTACTAGTAATGGCGGCAATCTGCGATTTTTTTTTATCAGTACTGCAACATTATGACGGACACATTGGACACTTTTGACACATTTTTGGGACCATTGACATGTATGCAGTGATCAGTAATATAAAAATGCATTGATTTACTTTCTGCTATAAAACATATGCAATAAAAATTTTTAAAAAAATCAAATTTCTTCATCAATTTAGGCCAATACCCTGTTTCGCCGAAAATAAGACCTAGCGTGATTGTCGGTGATGACTGCAATATATGCCCTACCCCCCAAATAAGCCCTACCCTGTTTCTCCGAAAATAAGCCCTACCCTGAAAATATGACCTACAAGGACTTTAACTAGGGCTTATTTGGGGGGTAGGGCTTATATTGCAGCCATCACCGACAGTCACGCTAGGTCTTATTTTTGGGGAAACAGGGTATGTATTCTGCTACATATTTTTGGTAAAAAAAATCTGAATAAGTGCATATTGATTATATATTGAAAGCGTCTATAAATTATGGTATATATACTGGAACTTTAATTTTTAAAATTTTTTTACTAGTAATGGCGGCGATCAGTGACTTATTGTGGGACTGCGACATTGCGATGGACAAAAGTGATACTTTTGATGCTTTTTTGGGGACCAGTGACACCAATACAGTGATCACTGCTAAAAAATATGCACTGTCACTGTACTAATGACACTGGCAGAGAAGGGGTTAGCATCAGGAGCAATAAAAGAGTTAAATGTGTCCCTAGGGCAGTGGTTCTCAACTCCTGTCCTCAGGACCCACTAACAGGCCAGGTTTGTACAGTAATATAACTGAAATACATCACAGGTGATATCACTTGCTGCTCAGTGATTGCAGTATTCTAGTCTGCATCTCCCCCAAGGTAATACTTAAAATCAGGCCTGTTAGTGGTTCCTGTGGACAGGAGTGGAGATCCACTGCCCTAGGGAGTGCTTGCTACCTCTGGGGGATGTGCTTTAACTGTGGTAAGACAGAGATTCGTGTTCCTGCTTAGCAGAAACTCAGGATCTCTGTCTTCCCTACAAACAGAATGGCGATCTGCCTTGTTTACATAGGCCATGATTGTCCAAATGACGGCTCTCTAGCTTTTGCGGAACTACACATCCCATGAGGCATTGTAAAACTCTGAAATTTACAGACATTAATAGGCATGATGGGAATTGTAGTTCCTGAACAACTGGAGGGCCATAGTTTGGAGACCCCTGATATAGGCAGACCGCTGTTCTGCCTCTGTCGGGAACAATCGGTGGATCCTGGCAGAAATTGGGTCCGCCAGACATGCTGATTGGCTCCCGCTGTGTCCAATCACAGCGGGAGTGAGAGCGGGTTGCCAGTACGTGATTCTGAGCAGAGAATAAATGTACGGGGGGGCGGTCAGCACGGCGTTAATGGAGTTCCTGCTTGTTTTATTAGCTACTCCTTAAAAATCTTTGCTGTATTAGAAATTAAACAATAATAAACTGAATTAATTTAATTAAATTAAAGAGGAGGTCCAGCCAAAAAAAAAAAAAAAATGTAAAAAGTCAGCAGCTACAAATACTGCAGCTGCTGACTTTTAATGTTAGGGCACTTACCTGTCCAGGGAGCCCACGATTTTGGCACCCCAGCTGATCTTCGGATCGACTCCCGGGTGCTACCGCTGCACTTTCCAATTGGCCCGGTAGTGGGGGAAAGAGTAAAGGGGGCAAACTTCTGGGAGATTGGGCCGCGGCCCGTCTCCTGGAAGTGGCGAAGTGGACCTGTTATAAACGGGTCGCCGTTCCCCCCCATCCACTCTGAAAGTTGCCAAATGTGACACCTGGAGGGGGGGAGGAAGAATATAAGCGGAATGTTCCACTTTTGGGTGAAACTTCGTCTTAAGTTAAATATCTAATAAAGCACAACAATGTTACCTATTCCAGCTTACTAGTCCCTAACCGCTCCAGCTCCGGAAGATTTGGCTGCTGAATGACCAGGCCATTTTTTGCGATTCAGCAATGCGTCGTTTTAACTGACAAGTGCGCAGTCGTGCGGCCTTACACCCAAACAAAATTAATATACTTTTTTCCCCACAAATAGAGCTTTCTTTTGGTGGTATTTGATCATCTCTGCGGGTTTTATTTTTTGCGCTATAAACAAAAAAAGAGCGACAATTTTGAAAAAAAAACACAATATTTTGTACTTTTTGCTATAATAAACATCCCACATTTTTTTTTTTTAAATGAAATGAAAAGTTTAGCCCGATATGTATTCTTCTACATATTTTTGGTAATAAAAATTGCAATAAGCATATATTGATTGGTTTGCGCAAAAGTTATAGCGCATACAAAATAGGGGATAGATTTATAGCATTTTTATTATTATTTTTTTTTTTACTAGTAATGGCGGCGATCTGCGATTTTTATTAGTACTGCGACATTATGGCGGACACATCGGGCGCTTTTGACACATTTTTGGGACCATTGACATTTATACAGCGATCAGTGCTATAAAAATGCATTGATTACTGTAAAAATGTCACTGGCAGGGAAGGGGGTTAACACTAGGGGGCGATCAAGGGGTTAAATGTGTTCTAACTGAAGGGGGGAGGGGACTGTCTAGAGGAGATGAACACACGATCAGTCTCTTCTCCCCTCAGAGAACCGGAAACTGTGTGTTTACACACACAGATCCCTGTTCTCGGTGTGTCATGAGCGATCGCGGGAGGCACTCGCTTCGGCTCCGGGGGCGAGCAGCAGGCACGCGCGCACGCCCCTAGTGGCCACAGTGAAGCAATGTTACATAATGTAGTTTCGCCCAGCGGTGCCATTCTGCCGCAGTAAAGCTGCGGCGGCTGGTCGGCAAGTGGGTAAACACTTCACGACCGCACTATAACAGTCTTACTGCTACAGGGTGGCCGCTGTGTGCCGGATAATGTATATATATGTGATCCTGCACTTCTGGGCAGCGGGCACGAATGCGCGCCACCGCCGGCTCACTCCTGCTGTGGTTGCACATCAGGAGCCGAGCAGCGGGTACCGCAGACGCGATGTCAGCCAACACCTGCTAATCGTATGTTACAAAGGCAGAACAGCAGTCTGTCAGTGGGGAAGGCATGAATCCTGTGTTCCTGCAAAGCAGAGACTAGGATCCATGTCTTCCCTTAGTAAAAGCACCTCCCACACAGTACACAAACACTGGCTAGGCACACAGTTAACAATTTTGTGTCTCCCAGAAGTACACATGTATAAGTAGCTGCAAGAGAATAACATTGTTAGGCTCTGATGAAGAAGGAATACCTTTGAAACGCGTCAGCCAGCAACGGTTCGTATGTCTACTCTCCAGGACTCAGAGACTGCAAGCAGTAGACCGACTGCCATATGTCAAAGACCTTTTTAAGCATGATTGTCTCCTACTTTTGTGAGTAGTTTTCAATATATTTTCTGAATAAATGCACCAAAAGATAATGCACTAGGCTGGTGCGCCCTCTTTTCTTTGTGTTTTTGTCAACCCTTTGATCGCCCCTGATGTTAACCCCTTCCCAGCCAGTGTCTTTAGTACAGTGACAGTGCATATTTTTGGCCCCGATCACTGTATTAGTATCACTGGTTCCCAAAAAAAAGTGTCAAAAGTGTCAGTTAGTGTCAGATTTGTTTGCCGCAATGTCGTAGTCCCGCTGTAGGTTGCTGATCGTCGCCATTACTAGTAAAAATAAATAAATAAATAAAAATTCCAAAAAACACATCCCATAGTTTGTAGACCCTACTACCACCAAAAATATGTAGCAAAATACATATTGGCCTAAATTGATTTAAAATAGATTTTTGTACATTTTTAATTGGATATGTTTTATAGCAGAAAGTAAAAAAAGTTTTTTGTTTTTTTTGTTTTTTTTTAATTGTCGGTCTTTTTTTGTTTATAGCGCAAGAAATAAAAAACGGCAGAGATGATCAAATACCACCAAAAGAAAGCTCTATTTGTGGGGGGAAAAAAAGGACATACATTTTGTTTGGGTACAGCATTGCATGACCATACAATTGTCAGTTAAATTAACGCAGTGCCGTATCACAAAAAAATGGCCTGGTCATGAAGAGGGGGTAAATCTTCCGGGGGTCAAATGGTTAATGGTGGCTGCAATCATTTTTCCTTTTTCAGGCTAGTCTACATTTCCTGTAAGTAGAAAAAACACACTTATTGATCCTGCCAAAAATCTTGTGCACTGAACTGAAATCACAACAATGTTGTCAGCTATATTCTACTACAGGGGAACTTATGCACACCCTTATTTCCAGTACAGTGCCTTGAAAAAGTATTCATACCCCTTTGAAATTTTCCACATTTTGTCATCTTACAATCAAAAATGTAAATGTATTTTATTGGGATTTTATGTGATAGACCAACACAAAGTTGCGCATAATTGTGAAGTGAAAGGAAAATAATAAAAAAAATGTTTTACAAATAAATATGTGAAAAGTGTGGCGTGCATTTGTATTCAGCCCCTTTACTCTGATACCCCTAACTAAAATCTAGTGGAACCAATTGCCTTCAGATGTCACCTAATTAGTAAATAGAGTCCACCTGTGTGTAATTTAATCTCAGTATAAGGCTGGGTTCACACTGGTGCGACACGACAGCCGTCCTACTTTGGATCCGACTTTGCCCTGCGACATGAAGCCGGCATGTGTCCGACTTTCAATGAACGGGGATCCGACTTGGATCACCGCCAATGCCCGGCACTGTTTGGTATAAATCTTTAGGGGGAACTCTGCGCCAAATTTTAAATAAAAAACCGGCATGGGTTCCCCCTCCAAGAGCATACCAGGCCCTTGGGTCTGGTATGGACCTTAAGGGGAACCCCCTACGCCGAAAAAACGGCGTGGGGGTCCCCCCAATCCATACCAGACCCTTATCCGAGCACGCAGCCCGGCCGGACAGGAATGGGGGTGGGGACGAGCGAGCGCCCCCCCCCCTCCTGAACCGTACCAGGCCGCATGCCCTCAACATGGGGGGGTTGGTGCCTTGGGGGAGATGGGCGCGCTGCGGGCCCCCCCACCCCAAAGCACCTTGTCCCCATGTTGATGAGGACAAGGGCCTCTTCCCGACAACCCTGGCCATTGGTTGTCGGGGTCTGCGGGCGGAGGGCTTATCGGAATCTGGGATGCCGGCCCCCCACCCTATGTGAATGAGTATGGGGTACATCGTACCCCTACCCATTCACCTAGGGAAAAGTGTCAATAAAAAAAAAAACAGTACACAGGTTTCAAGATTAATTTATTGGGCAGCTCCGGTATCTTCTTCCGACTTCGGGGGTGTCTTCTTCCGACTTCTCCCGGTGTTCCGCCTCTTCTCCCGGGCCCCGCCGCTATCTTCTTCCAGCTCTATTGCCAGCGAGGGACCCGGTCTGCTGCCGCTGTCTTGTCGCCGCTGTCTCGCCCCTTCTTCTCTTCATCTCCTCTTCCGATGTTGACACGACGCTCTCTCCGGCTAGAATGCTCTCTGTGCGCTCTGCTCTGACTTATATAGGCGGTGACCCCGCCCCCTTATGCCGTCACAGTCCCTGGGCATGCTGGGACTGTGACGGCATAAGGGGGCGTGGTCATCGGGTGATGACCACGCCCCCTTATGCCGTCACAGTCCCAGCATGCCCAGGGACTGTGACGGCATAAGGGGGCGGGGTCACCGCCTATATAAGTCAGAGCGGAGCGCCCAGAGTGCATTCCAGCCCCAGAGAGCGTCGTGTCAACATCAGGAGAAGAGGGCAGAAGGCAGAAGATTGAAGATCGGGATCCTCCGCTTTAGCAAAAGAGCGGCAAAAGAGCAGAAAATAGCGGAGGAGCCCGGCAGAAGATCCGGAGAGCGCAGAGAAGAACCGGAGAGACCCCCGAAGAGAAGAAGGCAGCAGACCGGGCTCCTCTGCTATAGCAAAAGAGCGGCAAAAGAGCAGAAGATAGCAGAGGAGCCCGGCAGAAGACCCGGAGAGCGCGGAGAAGAACCGGAGAGACCCCCGAAGTCGGAAGAAGATCCCCGGAGCTGTCTAATAAATTACTTTAAAAATCTGTGTAGTGTTTTTTTTTTAATTAAAATAAAAAAGTGTGGCGCTAGTGAACGGTGATAAAGAGATTACTAGTCAGGTAATGGTAATCATTAAAGAGAACAGATAACAATTACAGTGTGGATTTGTGGAATCAAAAGCAATTGTTTGTTTTCAGGGGACATCCAAAAGGGTGTATAGAAAATAAATAAGGTAAGGATAGGAAAGCTTGGGTGTGTGGGGGAGTGAAATGCTCGATAACAACCTGTAGGGTGGCTAAGAAACAATCATGTATACACAACCATATTTCAAAGTGACATTACAGAAGGATGGATAAATAATAACATGAGGTATCTTAGTATGCTAAGTATACAGCTCCACGCAAAAATACTGTTCATTGGGGTTGGAACCAAAAGGGGGGGCGTGTAAGGTGGCTAAGAAGCAATCATGCATACACAACCGTATTTTAAAGTGACATTGCAGAAGGATAGATACATAATAATACAGGGTATCTTAATAAGCTAAGTATACAGTTCCACGCAAAAATACTGTTCATTGGGGTTAAAACCAAAAGGGGGGGCGTCAAAGTCCCTATAAAGGGATATGTATAAATGAATGAACAATATTAATTGGAGGACGGATGGAGTACTCCTAAATAAGTCCCACAAGTATCTGGACGTAAGCCGTCTTCCTATGGGATGATTACAGATCCTTAAGTGCGGGAAGGTTCTTGGCTCATGTGGATGGTCCCAACATCGAGAAAGAAAAGACAAAAAAATGCCCTTACCGGATCTGGTGGACTCACAGGCCGTTGGCGGTGAGTCAATCGGGCTTGTACCGTCAAGCGGTATGGAGTGGAGATCTGTGCGGAGACTGGTGCGGAGTCTCGTCAGACGTTCTCGGATGGTGTGCCAGGATGGGATCCAGGGCCCCCAGTCATAGGGTTCCTATGACTATACCCCACCACTATCCACTGCGCTATTTTATACCACTTTTATGCTGTTTGATGCAAATTTTACTCTGAGCCGAGTTTTTACCGCCCTCATTTGTAAATTTTTGGAAGTATACTCCCTAATAAAGTGCTGCAACGCTTTTTACCAGTAAGGATTCACACTATGTGGAAGCTTTTTTCTTTTTCCTTTCTTTGCCTATTGGCTCACGTGGCTGACTTTTGAGGAAACGGTCATTCGGCGACCGCAACCAAATCCTGGGGGCCCTGGATCCCATCCTGGCACACCATCCGAGAACGTCTGACGAGACTCCGCACCAGTCTTCGCACAGATCTCCACTCCATACCGCTTGACGGTACAAGCCCGATTGACTCACCGCCAACGGCCTGTGAGTCCACCAGATCCGGTAAGGGCATTTTTTTGTCTTTTCTTTCTCGATGTTGGGACCATCCACATGAGCCAAGAACCTTCCCGCACTTAAGGATCTGTAATCATCCCATAGGAAGACGGCTTACGTCCAGATACTTGTGGGACTTATTTAGGAGTACTCCATCCGTCCTCCAATTAATATTGTTCATTCATTTATACATATCCCTTTATAGGGACTTTGACGCCCCCCCTTTTGGTTTTAACCCCAATGAACAGTATTTTTGCGTGGAACTGTATACTTAGCTTATTAAGATACCCTGTATTATTATGTATCTATCCTTCTGCAATGTCACTTTAAAATACGGTTGTGTATGCATGATTGCTTCTTAGCCACCTTACACGCCCCCCCTTTTGGTTCCAACCCCAATGAACAGTATTTTTGCGTGGAGCTGTATACTTAGCATACTAAGATACCTCATGTTATTATTTATCCATCCTTCTGTAATGTCACTTTGAAATATGGTTGTGTATACATGATTGTTTCTTAGCCACCCTACAGGTTGTTATCGAGCATTTCACTCCCCCACACACCCAAGCTTTCCTATCCTTACCTTATTTATTTTCTATACACCCTTTTGGATGTCCCCTGAAAACAAACAATTGCTTTTGGTTCCACAAATCCACACTGTAATTGTTATCTGTTCTCTTTAATGATTACCATTACCTGACTAGTAATCTCTTTATCACCGTTCACTAGCGCCACACTTTTTTATTTTTATTCCTACTTGCAACGGTCAAATTGCTGTGTTGGCTGCTTTACAGGAGTTGGCGCAATTTCTACACCTTTTTTTTTTTAATTGACACTTTTTCCCTAGGTGAATGGGTAGGGGTATGATGTACCCCATACTCATTCACATAGGGTGGGGGGCCGGTATCTGGGGGCCCCCTTATCAAAGAGGGCTCCCGGATTCCGATAAGCCCCCCGCCCGCAGACCCCGACAACCAACGGCCAGGGTTGTCGGGAATAGGCCCTTGTCCTCATCAACATGGGGACAAGGTGCTTTGGGGTGGGGGGCGCAGCGCGCCCCCCTCTCCCCTAAGGCACCAACCCCCCCATGTTGAGGGCATGCGGCCTGGTACGGTTCAGGAGGGGGGGTGCTCGCTCGTCCCCACCCCCATTCCTGTCTGGCCGGGCTGCGTGCTCGGATAAGGGTCTGGTATGGATTGGGGGGACCCCCAGGCCGTTTTTTCGGCGTAGGGGGGTTCCCCTCAAGGTCCATACCAGACCTAAGGGCCTGGTATGCTCTTGGGGGGGGACCCATGCCGTTTTTTTATTTAAAATTTGGCGCGGAGTTCCCCCTCAAGATCATCTGAGCGCAAGTCGCGTGCCGAAGTCGGATCATGCAAGACGGCGATCCGACTTTGATCCGACTTCAATGATAGTCAATAGGCTGAAGTAGGATCAAAGTCGGATCAAAGTAGTACAGGGAGCATTTCTAAAGTCGGAACGACTTGTGTCGGACCAGTTAGGACGGCTCCCATAGGGAAACATTGGATTTCACACGTCATGCGACATGAGCTCCCAATGTCGGAGCGTTTGTCGGACCAGTGTGAACCCAGCCTAAATACAGCTGTTCTGTGAAGCCCTCAGAGGTTTGTTAAAGAACCTTAGTGAACAAACAGCATCATGAAGGCCAAGAAACACACCAGACAGGTCAGGAATAAAGTTGTGGAGAAGTTTAAAGCTGGGTTAGGTTATAAAAATATATCCCAAGGTTTGAACATCTCACGGAGCACTGTTCAATCCATCATCCGAAAATGGAAATAGTATGGCACAACTGCAAACCTACCAAGACATGGCCGTCCACCAAAACTGACAGGCCGGGCAAGCTGTAATTGCAGTGAAAGGGGGTTCTACAAAGTATTGACTCCGGGGGGCACCATACAAATGCACACCACACTTTTTGTAAAAAAAAATTGAAAATCGCTTATAATTTTCCTTCCACTTCACAATTATGTGCCACTTTGTGTTGGTCTATCACATAAAATCCCAATAAAATACATTTACGTTTTTGGTTGTAACATGACAAAATGTGAAACATGTCAAGGGGTATGAATACTTTTTCAAGGCACTGTCTAGCTATACATTTTGCTATGGACTATAACAAGCATGTCTTCCAACATGTGTTTGTATGCAAACTAAGCTTTTGTTAATAGCCCATTATCAACAAATTGTTTTGGATTGTTGTTTTTAATTGTATTCTGTGATATAAATGTCCTCCTTCCATAAAACGCATCAGCATGTGGCTAGAAGTGGGGACTCTTGGATAATAGATCTGTAATAATGTTTTTTTTTTTTAGGAGTGACAGGATCAGAGTGTGGCCGCTTGTACATAGATGTCATGGTTTGCTGGTGGTTAGAATAGCTCTATGGCCTCATTCACATGGGTGTACTACAGCATATATCCACACAGGGGCCCTGTTTACTCTCATGGGGATTCACCGGTGTTCCATGCATCCCTGTGCAGGCAGTCCCATTCATATCAGTTGGAATGCAATAGGTGTACGGATACAGTCGCTGCTCCCAATTTGACACCCATGCACGTGCAGGGAACCAAATGCAAACAGTGTGCGTTTGAGACCATGCACCTGAACCTGCATACAGTGCCTTGAAAAAGTATTCATACCCCTTGAAATGTTACACCCGAATACGTAAATGTATTTTACTGGGATTTTATGTGATAAACCAACACGAGGTGGCACATAATTGTGAAGTGGAAAGAAAATGATTCATGGTTTCAAATTTTTTTACAAATAAATATGTGAAAAGTGTGGTGTGCATTTGTATTCAGCCCCCTTTTCTCTGATACCCCGAACTAAAATCGAGTTGAACCAATTGCCTTCAGAAGTCACCTAATTAGTAAATAGAGTCCACCTGTGTGTAATTTAATATCAATGTAAATACAGCTGTTCTGTGAAGCCCTCCGAGGTTTGTTAGAGAACCTTAGTGAACAAACAGCATCACGAAGGCCAAGGAACACACCAGACAGGTCAGGGATAACGTTGTGGAGAATTTAAAAGCAAAGTTAGGTTATAAAACTATATCAAACACTTAGAACATCTCACAGAAAACTGTTCAATCCACCATCCAAAAATGGAAAGAGTATGGCACAACTGCAAACCTACCAAGACATGGCCGTCCACCTAAACTGACAGGCCGGGCAAGGAGAGCATTAATGAGAGAAGCAGCCAAGAGGTCCATGGTAACTCTGGAGGAGCTGCAGAGATCCACAGCTCAGGGGGGAGAATCTGTCCACAGGACAACTATTGTGCCGCGTACACACGAGCGGACTTTATGGCAGACTTGGTCCGGTGGACCGGAGTCCGTCTGACAATTCGATCGTGTGTGGGCTCCAGCGGACTTTTTTTCCCAAAAGTTCGACGGACCTAGAAATGAAACATGTTTCAAATCTTTCAGACGGACTCGAGTCCAGTCGAAAAGTCCGCTCGTCTGTATGCTAGTCCGACGTACAAAAACCAACGCTAGGGCAGCTATTGGCTACTGGCTATGAACTTCCTTGTTTTAGTCCGGTCGTGCGTCATCACGTACGAACCCGTCGGACTTTGGTTGATCGTGTGTAGGCAAGTCCGTTCATTCGGAAAGTCCATCGGAAAGTTCGTCGAAAGGTCCGCCGGACCAAGTCTGCCGTAAAGTCCTCTCTTGTGTACGCGGCTTTGGTCGTGCACTCCACAAATCTGGCTGGACAGAGTTGATGGGAAGATGGATAGAGCCAAAAACGGGGCAATCTTAGAAGAAAACGAGTCTGCAAAAGACTTGAGACTGGGGCGGAGGTTCACCTTCCAGCAGGACAACGACCCTAAACATACAGCCAGATCTACAATGGAATGGTTTAGATCAAAGCATATTCATGTGTTAGAATGGCCCAGTCAAAGTCCAGACCTAAATCCAATTGAGAATCTGTGGCAAGACTTAAAAATTGCTGTTCACAGACGCTCTCCATCCAATCTGACAGAGCTTGAGCTATTTTGCAAAGAAGAATGGGCAAAAATTTCACTCTCTAGTCTAGATGTGCAAAGCTGATAGAGACATCCCCAAAAGGTCTTGCAGCTGTAATTGCAGTGAAAGGAGGTTCTACAAAGTATTGACCCTGGGGGGCTGAATACAAATGCATGCCGCACTTTGCACATATTTATTTGTACAAAAAATTGAAAAACCATTTATTATTTTCCTTCCACTTCACATTAAATCCCAATAAAATACATTTACCTTTTTGATTGTAACATGACAAAATGTGAAAAATGTCAGGGGGTATGAATACTTTTTTAAAGCACTGTAGATGTCAAATTGGGAGCAGCAGCTGTGTCCATGCAGCCATTGCATTCCAACTGACATGAGTGGGACTGCCTGCATTGGGAGGCTTAGAACACCTGTGCATCCTTGTGTGGGTAAACATGGCCCTCGCACAAGCGTATGCTGTAGTACATCCGCGTGAATGAGGCATCATATATGTTTTCTAAGGAATAAAACGGTTACAACAATTTATCTCGCATGGTATTTGCACATTCATTTTCAAATGCGTTTTTAAAAACAAAAAACAGTTTCATGCATTAAAAAAAAAAAAAACTGTAAAGTTAGCCCAATATTTTTGCATAATGTGAAATATGATGTTCATCATGTCACGCTTTGAAATTGCGCACACTCGTGGAATGGCGCCAAACGTATGTACTTAAAAATCCCCATAGGTGATGCTTAGACCCCATACACACTATTAGATTTTCTGCAGATTTTTGTCTTCAGATTTACCAAAACCATGTAGTGCAAGGGTCTGCCTGATTGCATACAAATTGAAACTCTTAAGGTTTGACCTCATATTATATGGTTTTGGAAAATCTGCAGAAAATCTAATAGTGTGTATGGGGTCTTACTTTTTTTTTTACAGGTTACCTGTTTAGTGTTACAGAGGAGGTCTAGGGCTAGAATTATTGCTCTCACTCTAATGTTCGCGGTGATACCTCACATGTGTGGTTAGAACGTTGTTTACATATGTGGGCGCGACCTACATATGCGTTTGCTTATGCGTGCGAGCATGTGGGGATGGGGGTCCTTTAAATTTTTTTTTGTTTATTTTACTTTTATTTTTCTATTTCAACACTTTTTTTTACTTTTATTAATAGTGTGTGACAGGTCTTCTTTACAGTGAGATCTGGGGTCAATAAATCCCCACATCTCGCCTCTAGGCTGGGAAAAAAAACAAAAACAAAAAAAATGAGCCTGGCTTCCCAGCTGAGGTGGCGGCATTTTTTCAAATGCAGAGACCGGGCGTGACATCATAACATCGCACCTGGCCTCCGAAAGAACATAGAGACGCCCGGGGACCATCTGTCATGGACTGATTCCTTCTCCCTCTCAGCGATCGTACAAGTGAGTCGGGAGAAGCATTGGAGGGCGGCGGGAGAGGGGGGTGTCCCCTCCCGCTGCCTGTAAGAATGATCAAGCTGCTGAACAGCCACTATGATTGTTCTTATGGTGCAGGGAACCGCCGGCTTTAAAATAAGATATCTGAATGGAAATGGCTGCAGCCAGAAACTCTGTCCAGACCAAAAATAGTGGAGCGGGTAGTCATGGAGAAATTTCTGAGGTCTCTCCCTACCACCTTGCAGAAATGGGTGAGCCATGGAGATCCGGACACAGCAGACAAACTTATAGACCTTGTGGAAAGGTACCTAATGACTGAGAATCTGACATCTTCCCTCAGAGACTCACAGACTTTCCACCCCAAGACCAGACTTTTCCCAGCTATGGGTACGACTGCATCAAGGGATGGGGGTGGAGAGAGTGAAAAAGGGGGGGCTAAAGATATTTTTGGGACTGCTTCTAATGTCTGGTGAGAGTGGCCTGGAAGACCAATCCCACAGGAGGTAACTAGAAAGTTAATTTGTTACCGTTGCTGGGAAGAGGGACATGTAGTGACAGTTTGCCCAGCTATTGATGAACCAATGCACTGTGACTTTCTTACAGAGATACGGCAGTCCCTATTTGCAACTACATGCACTGCACTGCAGTAAAGGGAAATGAGAAACCTTTATGCAGACTGTGTTTAGATGGTAAAAATGTTGTTGTATTATTGGATTCAGGTAGCCTAGTTGCCTTGGTAAAAACTGAACTGGTGGTGGGAAAAACCTTGCACCCTAGGAAAATGGCAGTCATTTGTGTATATGGGGACACTCCAGAGTATCCGATGACTACGGTATCCTTTGAAACCTCCCTCGGTAACATGCGTCACCAGGAAGGGATTTCCCAAAACTCTGGGAGCTCTTGGATTGGCCAGATTCACCATTAAGTGGTTCTTCAGAGCCTGAAGGTTCTACTAAAGAATCCTCTAAGTGTGAATATTCTCCTGAGTTTCCCTTGTCAGTCTTAGCAGGGAAAACAACAGGGCCTAGGGAAGAGCCTTCAACCTCAGAAGAGGAAAAGTGACTTCTAGTGTTTGATGATCTAGAGGTACACAGAGAAAAATAGATGAGGAATTAGTTAACCCTCCCTTACTTCATCATGGAAAGGGACCTGTTACATCGGGTGTGACACAGAGGGTAGAGGAAACCATTGAGCAACTGGTGGTGCCCAAACCTTACCATAAGTTGGTCTTAGAACTGGCCCATGGGCACATTCTTAGGGGACAATTAGGAGCTGAAAAGACCTGGGAAAGAATCACCCAGAGGTTCTATTGGTCTGTGATCACTAAGGAAGTGGAAATGTACTGTTCCTCCTGTCCGGTGTGTCAGATTTCTGCACCCATGTCACATTTCCGCAGTCCTTTGGTACCCCTGCCCATCATTGAGGTCCTTTTGAGAGGATCACCATGGATTTGGTTGGCCCCTTTGCCAAAGTCCGCTAGAGGGCACCAGCACATCTTGGTGATAAAGGACTATGCCACCCATTATCCAGAAGCAATTCCTGTCCGAAACACCTCTGCCAAAACCATTGCCAAAGAGCTATTTCAGGTTTTCAGCCATGTGGGCCTTCCTAAAGAAGTACTAACTGAGCAGGGCACCCCGTTTATGTCTAGAGGTAGCCCCCCCAAAGCACCTTGTCCCCATGTTGACGGAGACAAGGGCCTCATCCCCACAACCCTTGCCCGGTGGTTGTGGGGGTCTGCGGGGGAGGGGCAAGATCCCGGGCTACCCCCCATGTGTGAAATGGTAACGGGGTACAAGTACCCCTACCATTTCACAAAAAAGTGTCAAAATGGTAAAAAAGACAAGACACAGCTTGGGACAAGTCCTTTATTAAAAAATTTAAAAAATATAAAAATGTCCCACAATGTCCATTCATCTTCTTCTATCATGCCACCCGACGGACCGAAAAAGAAAACAAAAAAGCCGCGACCGACCCGCCTCCATGGGAGGCTCCCACTGAGTGACACGCCTTCGCTGTGACAGCTCTTATATAACTGAGGGCGGGGCCCCCAGTGACGTAACCAGGTGACCCCACCCCCTCTGACGCCACAGGGCTTCCCCATGGCTTCCCCGTGGCGTCAGAGGGGGCAGGGTCACACATTTACGTCACCGGGTGGCCCCACCCCCACTGACACATTTTGCTTTTGGGTTTCTGCTGGGTAGTGAGCCTGTTTGGGGCTCAATGAGGGTTAACGAGCTCAGGTGTAACAGATGAAGCACTCTGGGCTCTATAAAACTCCCAGGGTGCTTCAACAAAGGGCTCCACCCTGGAACCAGATCCCTGCATAGGACTGTGGAGCAGCTTCCTCTGACTGGTAAGATTAAGTCTGTATGGCTAAAAGACTCTGTTTTTCTGTATGTCAGACAGGTTTTTGGGCAGCGGTAGGCTATTCCAGACCAGGTAGATAGGTTACTGTGTTTTGCAGTTAGACGCCCATAGTGACCAGGGCTTATTTTCTGTTTTGTTTTATTTTTGCTGTTTTTGATACATGCACTTGTAACCACAGACTTGGAAATAAACCACTGTTTTGTTTTCACAAAGATCCTGCTGTCTGTCTGTACCTACTTCACTGTGCTGTGACCCATCCAGGGGGTCCTGCACACCCTGCTACTGAGCTAATCCCTTATTATTATTATTATTATACAGGATTTATATAGCGCCAACAGTTTACGTAGCGCTTTACAACTTGAGGGTAGACAGTACAAATACAATACACTTTAATACAGTAGGAATCAGAGGGCCCTGCTCCTTAGAGCTTACAATCTAAGAGGGAAGGTCAAGAGATACAAGAGGTAATAACTGTGGGTGATGTGCTGATTGAGAAGATAAATGTACAGTTGTTAGGTGGGGGCCAGATAGGCTTCTCCGAAGAAATTAGTTTTCAGGGATCGTCTGAAAGTGGATAAAGTAGGAGAAAATCGGACGGATTGGGGTAGAGCATTCCAGAGGATGGGGGAGGCTCTGGAGAAGACCTGAAGGCGAGCATGGGATGAGGTGACAAGGGAGTTTGAGAGCAGGAGGTCTTGGGAGGAGCGAAGAGAATGATTAGGTTGGTATTTTGTGACTAGGTTAGAGATGTAGCTGGGGGCCAGGTTGTGGATGGCTTTGTAAGTTATAGTTAGTATCTTGAATTTAATTCGGTGACTGAGTGGCAGCCAATGAAGGGATTGGCAGAGGGGTGTAGCAGACGCTGAGCGGTTTGTGAGGTGGATGAGCCTGGCAGCAGCGTTCATGATGGACTGAAATGGGGATAGCCTATTTAGAGGTAAACCAATGAGGAATAGTTATATATATAGTTGCCTACTCCTGCTTTATGGTATATAACAGAAGGAAATACATTTTTTGCAATAACCTGTTTATGGTCTCAGACAAGCTAAATATACTAAATTGAATATATACTAATTAGAGATCTCAGGTGTTTAAAAAATGGTTGCAATGGCATTCCAAGGAGCTTCCCTTGGTGAGCCCAAATATCAAAACACATGCAAAGCTATTGTATAACAGAACTATTGATAAATTAACAAATTAGACAGTGAATTCTAAACCACAGGTCTCAACTCCCTGTAAAGTATCTGCCCCAATAGTGTACTAAGACTCAGCATTAAAGGTAAATGGGTCTATGGACATGGCAGACATACTCTCCAGTACCTGGCAAGTGAGTATTCTTATATTTTCAGTGCCTCACACTTAGGTTTTATACATCCTTTAGGATGTGGCAGCATTTTAGAAAATATCTGCCAGAGAAGTGACATACACAGGGAGTTCAAACAAGGAACCTGGCAGGTGTCCCACACAAAGGAACCAAACAAGGAAAGGTCCCTTTATACTCCTGATGTACAAGTATGTATTCCTCAGAACAAGAGGTCACAAAACTTAGCATACCAACATATGTGGACACAGGCAGTCATGCATTAATCCAGTAATGGCTCACACCTCTGTCTCTATAAAGGCAATAGCTCTAATAACTCTATAAAGGCAATCACAGATACGTGGGTCCTGCCACAAGCTAAACCCGTTCATACACACCTGATGTCATACATAACCCAGTTAGATAAACTTTTGTGGCACATATAACGTATCGTAGATATATTATACTCTAATATTCCAATATTCCAATATATCCAAATTTCAGATCAAACTAAGTTTATCCAAACTGAGTTGAAAGTATAATAATACTGGGATCAATAACGATGAACGTAAAAAGAAACCAGATATTTCTCAAATATATAGGTCCTTCTTGGAACTCAGCAAGTCATCTTTAAGATCCGCATAACTTGAGCTGAAAAAATTCAAGCAAGAACCCTGAAATATCAAAACTTGAATATCCCTGTGATGATCCAGTGTCCCAGGCTTTCATAAGGTGAGTCTAGAATGTAAGTGCATATGGGTCCAATGGAGATGTATACTCCATTATGGGTAGCAGAAAAAATCTTAACCTGATGGGTTTAGATGGTCCAGTACAGCTGCGTTAGCAGAATGTCTTTGCTTGCTGCAATTTCTGTGAGATTGAGCAGGCATTTAGTGTTGGGAAAAAATAAAACAGTATATTTTTGTGGACACTGTGTATGGAAATGGCATACAGGTTTTGCACCACAGCTAAAAAATTGTCTGGAATTTTTGGGAGGGGGTGTACCCGCTCCCTCCCAACAAAAAATCTTCCAAAGATGTTAGGAGATGGGGAGGGGAGACACATTAGAGGTACTTTTACTGTTAAGTGAATGCTCGCATTAAGCAGACATTTAGAATGTGAAGAAAGTTTGTATATTTTGTGGACATTGAGAATGGAAACAATATATAGGTTTGCACCACTGCTAGAAAGCCTTTTAAAAAAAAAGTTGCAATTTCTGAGAGATAGAGCAGGCAACAGTACAGCCATTAAGGTCACAGTGAGGCAGTAAAAAATAAATTGACAAGCCCACAACGGACTGTAAGATACAGTGTTGCCTTCTTTTAAAATAAGGTCTTTATGAGTCCTCACTTCTATCACAAAACCAAAAAAACTAGGAGCTCAGTCTCTGCTCAGTAAGTGGAAAGGGTCGTGTAAATCATTCCTTTTAGCCATTTGTGCATCCAGAACCACTGGTGCATAGAACAAATATAGTGATGGGCTTGATGTTCAAGTCGAACATCAGCTGTTCATTTGTTTGTAGAACAAACAAACATATGGGGCGCTCGTGGGATGTTAGCCCACCGCGGAGCACCCCATAATGCACTGTGAGATCGCACTAGGGTCCTTTCGCAGGCTTTGCTGAATCAGGAAGGTCATGCAGCATAAGTTTGCAGAGGCATTCGATTCTGAGTCCTCTGGGTCACTAAGGATCACATTATCCGGAACTACCTCCTCCCAGCCACGTACAACTCCTTGGGTTTCTGGAGACTTAAAACAATCCCTTGAAGATTGCTGCTCAGTGTTATCCTCTACATCCATGCTGACACAATCCTCCTCAAAGTGTATTGGAAACTGTACACACTGTATTATACTGTGTAGACAGCCTGCACTGTATGTAAGCAGCCTTATATAGTGTGGGGCATGGACTTAGTCCCCCCGAGCCATGATTGGCCGAAGGCAGCCTGCCTTTGGCCAATTATGGCTCTCTCAGCAGAGCGTGCTGTGATTGGCCAAATCATGCAGGTCAGGTGCATGCTTTGGCAAATCATCATACAGCAATGCACTGTAATCTCAGAGTGCATTATGGGTCGTTCCGCCGACACTCAAATTTCCAGCAAACGCCCCATAAAGTTTGCTGTTCTGCGAATGGGTGAACACCCGATGTTCGAGTCAAAATTATGGTTGACCCCAACATCGAGCTCATCCCTAATGACCTGTATGCTTTGGCCAATCACAGCGTGGTGAGCTGTGAGAGCTCTGATTGGCCCAAGGCTCAGGTGCTAAGTCCACGCCCCACACCATATAAGGATGCTTACACGATGGCCATGTATAGTCTGAATTAAGAGAGAGATTAGGCAGGGTAGTTGTTAAGCGTGCAGCCAGTGTAGTATATATAATACAGTACAGAGTGTAATGTGCAGTCCGTGTATTATATATAATACAGTGCACAGTTTATAGTGCAGTCAGTGTTGTATACTGTATATAATACAGTGCAGAGTATATAGTGCAGTCAATGTTGTATACTGTATATAATACAGTGCAGAGTATATAGTGCAGTCAGTGTAGTATGTACAATACAGTGTACAGTATTCATAATACAATGCAGAGTATATAGTGCAGTCAGTGTAGTATATACAATACAATACAGTGCAGAGTATATAGTGCAGTCAGTTTAGTATATATAATACAGTGCAGAGTATATAGTGCAGTCAGTGTAGTATATAGACACAAAAAGAGCAATGGGTCCTGTTAAGGTATATCCACAAATATTTATTGGTTATATAAGTCCTTAAGCCACTCATCACAATAGAGTGTTGTTACCGTAACCAAACTAGGCATACAAAGAGATGGCCCAGGCAAGATTACCTGGGGAAAAAAGCAGCTACCATGGCAACAATGGGCAATGAAAGAAGACTGATGAAAAATGCAAAAATGTATTAAATTCAAGGTAGAGGGTTAAAAGTATGCACAGTATCAAGAACAATTTCATGACATCTTCACTGGTGCAGATTAGATAAATACCACACAAGGGGGAGGGGGTTGTGGAAAATGAACAATGGACACAAAGATGCACAGAAAAACATATAAAGTTTATACAGTATAATACAGTGCAGAGTATATAGTGCAGTCAGTGTAGTATATATAATACAGTGCAGAGTATATAGTGCAGTCAGTGTAGTATATAAAATACAGTGCAGAGTATATAGTGCAGTCAGTGTAGTGTATATAAGGCAGTGCAGAGTATATAGTGCAGAGTATATAATACAGTATATAAAAGTGGTTAAGGGGAACCCTATGACAGGTCCTTTGGGTCTGGTATAGATTTTAAGGGGCACTCCATGCCAAAATAAAAAAAATAAATGGCATTGGGTCCCCTCCAAAATCCACACCAGGCCCTTTGTGTCTGGCATAGATTTTATGGAGAACTCTACGCCAAAATAAAAAAAAATGGCACCCTCCATACCAGACCCTTATCCGAGCATGCAGCTTAGCAGGCCAGGAAAGGGGGGGGACGAACGGCCCCCTCCTGAACCATACCAGGCCGTTTGCCCTCAACATGGGAAGTGTGCTTTGGGGTGCCCCCCAAAGCACATTGTCACCATGTTGATGGGGACAAGGGCCTTTTCCCAACAACCCTGGCCAGTGGTTGTCAGAGTCTGTGGGCGGAGGGGCTTATCAGAAACTGAAAGCCTCCTTTAACAAGGGGCCCTCAGATCCCGCCCCCCACCAATGTGAATGGGTATCAGGTACATTGACACCAAAAAATGTCAAAAAGTAAAAACCACAAGAGACAGTTTTTGACAAGTCCTTTATTAAAAAGAAAAAAGTGTCCCACGATATAAATCCACTGCCACCCGAAAAATAGAAAAAATGCAAAACTCTCCGCCTACATTGGAGGCGTCCCGTTGACTGCTGTCTCTTCATTTTGATGTCAGAAGGTGGCAAGGTCACACGGTTATTTGTCTATATGAGCTATCAAAGTGAAGAGACAGCAGTCGGCGGGTGGCCTCCCATGGAGGCGGAACATTTTGCACTTTTGCTATTTTTATGGTCCATTGGGCGACATGATTTACGGTTGATTTTATTTTGTTATTTTTTACACTTGGTGGTTTTGGTGAATGAGTAGGGGTACAATGTACCCGATACCCATTCAGGGGGGCACGATCTAGGGGTCCCCTTGTTAAAGGGGCTTCAAGATTCCAATAAACCCCATGCCCACAGACCCGACAACCACCAGCCAGGGTTGTCGGGAAGAGGCCCTTGTCCCCATGTTGAGTGCATATGTCCTGGTACAGTTCAAGAGTGGGGGGCACTCGCTCGCCCCCCTTTTCCTGACCTGTCAGGCAGTCTGCTCGGATAAAGGTCTGATATGGATTTTGGTGGATGGGGGCTTTCATTTTTTTTTTACCTATGTTGCCGGAGCCAACAGCAAATAACAGCCGCGAGCAAGTTTAACCACTTCCCGACCAGCCGCCGCAGTTGTACTGCGGCAGGTTGGCTCCCCTGGGCGAAACTACGTTACCTTATCTTGGTTCACCTTCTGCTCCTAGGGGGGTGCGTGTGCGCTTCCGGGGGCACGTGCGCGCTGCAACGCCAGAGATGATGCGCATGCCTGGCGGTTGCGATGACCGCCGGGCACTGGCGATCACTCCACACAGAGACAGAATGGAGATCTGTCAATGTAAACAGACAGATCTCCGTGCTGTCAGGGGTGAGAAGAGTGATCTGTTGTTCATACTAAGTATGAACAACGATCGTTCTCCTCACTCAGGCAGTCCCCTCCCCCCCACAGTTAGAATCACTCCCTAGGACACACAATTAACCCCTTGATCGTCCTCTACTGTTAACCCCTTCCCTGCCAGTGACATTTACAAAGCAATCAGTGCATTTTTATAACACTGATCGATGTATAAATGCCAATGGTTCCAAAAATGTGCCAAAAGTGTCCGATCTGTCCGCCATAATGTCGCAGTCCCGATAATAATAGCTGATCACTGCCATTACTAGTAAAAGAAAATAATAATAATAAAAATGCCACTATTCTTTCCCCTACTTTGTAGATGCTATAACTTTTGCGCAAACCAATCAACATACGCTTATTGTGATTTTTATTATCAAAAATATGTAGAAGAATACATATTGGCCTAAACTGAGGAAAAAATTTGCTTTTTAAAATAAAAATGGGGATATTTATTATAGTAAAAAGTACAAAATATTGTGTTTTTTCAAAATTGTCGCTCGTTTTTTGTTTTTTTTGCGCAAAAAATAAAAACTGCAGAGATGATCAAATACCACCAAAAGAAAGCTCTATTTGTGCGAAAAAAAGGACATCAATTTTGTTTGGGTGCAACATTGCACTACCACGCAATTGTCAGTTAACCGCTTGCGGGCCAGCCGCCACAGTTTTACGTTATTGTACGTGATCTCGCGAGGTCCGGATAGCAGGCGGGGGATACCCGCGATCGACTCACGGAGAGGAAGAATGGGGAAATGCTGATGTAAACAAGCATTTCCCCGTTCTGCCTAGTGACACTGATCACAGTGGGAGCGGTGATCAGTGTCATGTCACACATAGCCCAGCCCCCCCACATTTAGAATCACTCCCTAGGACACACTTAACCCCTGCAGCGCCCTTTCCTGGTTAACCCCTTCACTGCCAGTCACATTACACAGTAATCACTGCATTTTTAATCGCACTGATCGCTGTATAAATGTGGATGGTCCCAAAATAGTGCCAAAAGTGTCCGATGTGTCCTCTATAGTGTCGCAGTCATGATAAAAATCACTGATCGCCGGCATTACTAGTAAAAAAAAAATATTAATAAAAATGCCATAAAACTATCCCCTATTTTGTAGACACTATAACTTTTGCGCAAACCAATCCATAAACACTTATTGTGTTTTTTTTTACCAAAAATATGTACAAGAATACATATCGGCCTAAACTGAGGAAAAAATATGGGTTTGTTTATATATTTTTGGGGGATATTTATTATAGCAAAAAGGAAAAAATATTGCTTTTTTTTCAAAACTGTCACTCTTTTTTTGTTTATAGCGTAAAAAATAAAAAACGCAGAGGTGATCAAATACCGCCAAAAGAAAGCTCTATTTGTGGGGGAAAAAAGGACGTTAATTTTGTTTGGAAGCCACGTTGCACGACCGCGCAATTGTCAGTTAAAGCGACGCAGTGCCGAAACGCAAAAAGTGCTCTGGTCTTTGGCCAGCCAAATGGTCCGGGGCTTAAGTGGTTAAAGCAACGCAGTGCCATATTGCAAAAAATGGCCTGGTCATTGAGCAGCCAAATCTTCCGGGGCTGAAGTGGTTAAACGACATTTTTTTCCTTTGGAAAAAATGTCATTTTTGCTGTGGCATATTCCACACATTGCACAGATGCGCCACTTTACAGGCAGACTAAGGGGACCCCCCCCCCAGGCACTATATTTAAAGGAATATTTCATTTTTATTGTTTCACTTTAAGCATCATTAAAATCACTGGTCCTTTAACCACTTCAGCCCCAGAAGATTTTACCTCCTTCCTGACCAGAGCACTTTTTATAATTTGCCACTGCGTCACTTTAACTGACAATTGCGCGGTTGTGTGACGCTGCACCCAAAAGAAATTTGCATCCATTTTTCCCACAAATAGAGCTTTCTTTTGGTGGTATTTGATCACCTCTGCGTTTTTTTTAAAAAAAAAACAATATTGTTTACTTTTTGCTATAATAAATATCCCCCTTTTTTTGTTTTAATTTCTTCATCAGTTTAGGCCGATATGAATTTTTCAACATATTTTTGGTAAGAAAATCGCAATAAGCATATATTGATTGGTTTGCGCAAAAGTTATAGCATTTACAAACTATGGGAAAGATTTATGGCATTTTTATTTTATTTTTATTTTTTTTACTATAATGGCGATGATCTGCAATTTTTAGCGGTACTGTGACATTGCGATGGACAGATCGGACACTTTTGAACCATTTCTGGGACCATTGACATTTATACAGCGATCAGTGCTATAAATATGCACTGATTACTGTGTAAATGTCACTGGCAGGGAAGGGATTAACACTAGGGGGCGATCAAGGGGTTAAAAGTGTTCTGTATGGGGATCTGTATCTATAGAAACAGACTGCGTGGTTCGGCCCTGTCCCCAGCTCACTCTTCACAGGATTTGGCAGACAGCAGTGAGAGCCAATGGCTCCAGCTGCCTCAGCAATGTCTGTGAGAAAAGGAGGTAAGAGCAGAAAGCCACTACAGATGGGCACAGCGCTGGATTGAGAGAGGACTAATTTTTAGATTTTAGAAACACTTAAAAAGAGAAAAAAGGAATGATTTGCATGACTCCATCCATTTACCCATAAAAAGAGACTGATTTCTTTGTTTTGGAAGTGATGATATATAACTACCTTCTATTGTAAGCAGGGATGGGCGAGCACATGTTCGGGCCGAACTTTGGTTGTTTGGATGTTCGGGGAACACGAACAGTATGCACTGTTCGAGGCAAATTCGAAAGCCACCAGAACATCGTTAAAGTCTATGGGACACTAACATGAAAAATCAAAAGTGCTCATTTTAAAGGCTTATATGCAAGTTATTGTCATAAAAAGTATTTGGGGACCTGGGTCCTGCCCCAGGGGACATGTATCAATGCAAATTTTTTTTAAAAAATCTGCCGTTTTTTTCAGGAGCAGTGATTTTTTTTAATGGTTAAAGTGAAACAATAAAAATGAAATATTCCTTTAAATATCATCCCAGGGGGGTGTCCTTAGTATGCCTGTAAAGTGGTGCATTTTTCCTGTGTTTAGAACAGTACCACAGCAAAATTACATTTCTAAAGGAAAAAATTGTCATCTAAAACTGATCGTGGCTGTAATGAATTGTCAGGTCTCTGCAATATAGATAAAACTCATTAAAAAAAAGGGCATGGTTCCCCCCCCCCAGTCCATTACCAGGCTCTTTGGGTCTGGTATGAATATTAAGGGAAATCCCGAACCAAAAATTAAAAAAAAAATTGCGTGGGGGTCTCCCCAAAATTCATACCAGGCCCTTCAGGTCTGGTATAGAAATTAAGGGGAACCCTGCCCCAAATTTGTTTTAAAAATGGAGTAAGGGTCCCCCCAAAATCCATACCAGACCCTTATCTGAGCACACAACCTGGCAGGATGCAGGAAAAGAGGGGGGTGAGAGAGCGCCCCCTCCTGAATCATACCAAGCCACATACCCTCAACATGGGGAGGTCTGACCCCAAAGCACCTTGTCCCCATGTTGATGGGGACAAAGGCCTCATCCCCACAACCCTTGCCCGGTGGTTGTGGGGATAAGCAGGCGGGGGGCTTATCGAAATGTTGAAGCCCCCTTTAACAAGGGGATCCCCAGATCCCGGCCCCCCATGTGAATTGATAATGGGGTACATTGTACCCCTACCATTTCACAAAATAAAGTGTCTAAAATGGTAAAAAAGACAAGAGTCAGCTTAGGACAAGTCCTTTGTTAAAAAATAAAAAAATAAAAATATCCAGCGATGTAAATTTACGCCACCTGACGGACCAAAAAAAACTAAAAAACAGGGAGGCTCCCACCGAGTGACGCTTCTTCTGGGTGACAGCTGTTATATAGCTGAGGGCAGGGCCACCCCCCGGTGATGTAAACGTGTGACCCTGCCCCCCTCTGATGCCACGGGGGCTTGTCGTGACTGTGACATTATGGTGGACACATCGGACACATTTTTGGGACGATTGACAATTATACAGCAATCAGTGCTATAAAAATGCACTGATTACTGTATAAATGTCACTGGCAGGGAAGGGGTTAACCCTAGGGGGTGATCAAGGGGTTAACTGTGTTCCTTGACTGTGTGTTCCAACTGTAGGGGGAGGGGACCTTCTATAGGAGATGTTAGATTGTGGTTCCTAGCTATTAGGAACTCACGATCTGCATATCCTCTCCTCATAGAACAGGGATTTGTGTGTTTACACACACATGTTCCTGTTCTGCCTCTCGTGCTTGTGATCATTCTTGGCTGGCGGCCATCGCAGTGCAGCGCCTACAGCAGAGTGCCTGCACCTACTATCCCGCTTAAAGGAACCGACGTACAGCTATGACGGTTTGCGGGATCATGCCGACCTGCTGCAAAATAATGACAGTGGCTGGTCGGCAAGTGGTTAATGACATCATATTTTTTTAATTCGCTGAATGAAATTTTCATATTTATTATTTTGACTATGTGGCCATGCCTTCATTCTATTTATCTAATTTACACCACCCCAGGCTAAGGAATCACTTTTCCACGATAGCCCACTGGGGAACCCACTGCTTGTTCAAAAGAAGAGTTCCTTAAATCAACAACAGAGACCTGGTTAGTCATTTTGTAAATCATGGAGCAACCTAAAAATATATTGAGAACTGTCTTAACAAACAATATTGTGCAACATGCAGTGGAATTGAATCAACAACTGACGCCACATCCTTTATGCTAGCTAAAGAAATGAATGACAAAATAAACGTACGTGGACCTTTGAGGCACCCACTTGACTCAAAAAATTGTTTTATATAAAACCATAATTTTATTGAATACAGAAAACAGTTAAAATTAAACATGTGTCCTTAAGAATATCCAGAACTATTGTTTGCCCTATTATATAGACTGCTCCCTGTTTTTCTCTGAACTACCCATTAATGCCTGGGATCTTCTTTACCATCAGTGGGGCTTTTTTCCAACTTGGTCCCAAGAACCTTAAAATGGAGGCAGTGATTAATGCCATCTTGTTAAAAACAGAAAGAGGATATTTGGACTTTTGGGGCTTGACTCAAATTCTTGTTTTACATAAAACCATAATTTTATTGAATAGAAAAAACTGTTAAAATGGCATCAAAAATATGTCCTTAGGAACATGCAGGACTATTGATTGCCCTATATTACTGTATATAGACAGCTCCTTGTTTGATCTTTAGATGCATTAAGATTACAATGTCTCTGAAGTACACATTAATGGCTGGGATCTCCTTTACCATCTGTGGTGCTTTTCCCGTCTTCTTTAACCAGTTGTAGACCCTAAAATGTAGGCAGTGATTATCACCATTCTGGTATGACAAACATAGACTGATTGATGTTATGCAATAATGTTCATAGGATTGTATAATACTATAATATTGGTATCGTAAAAACTAAATATTATTTTTTTTCAAGAAATGTATTTTTAGTTTAACATGTTTCATTTTATACCAAAGTTTGCATTCCTAATTAACACAGCAATACAACTACCCGTCAAAAATCTTTGTTGCATCAGAAATGAAATTACATGAAATGAAATAAAATAAAATAAAACAAATCAAAACAAAGCAAAATAAAATATAAAATATTCCAGTTAACTTACTTAGTCCTTACTATTGGCTATGATTTTTTTTTCAGGCTAATTACCGTACTTTTCCTTCAAGTATAGAAAGATGTATAATAATCATTTATAAGACCTATTATTTTCAATAATAGTTTAGAAAATGAAGAAAGAAAAAGCAAAGACAGGATGAATGATGTCTAGATGCACAAATATTTTTTGTATCTCTGTAGAGCAGTAAAATGGATGTAAGACATTTTTTTTGTATGTAAACTAAGCCTTTGCTAATTGCTCATTATCAACAATTGTTTAGGGCCACTGTCTTTAATTGTATTCTATGCTATAACTGTTCCCCTTTCCTGGCCACCCCTATCTTTATATCTAAGCCCAGTTAGGGTGAAACACATCAGTGACTGTGGCTACACGTGTGGACTGTCGGACAACAGACCTAAAATAAAGGTTTTTTTGACTGATTGACGTGATCAGGGTGAAGTAATTTGATCAGGGATATTATGGTTTGCTGGTGGTTAGAATAAGTGTTTCACATTTTTGATTTTCATAAAACTTGAGTTAGGAAAATAGTTTTGTATATACATTAGGGGCATTTAAGGTATAATTTAAAATCCAGAAAAATCATCTCATATGTAAAAAAATCTTGTATTTATTGATATTTTTCTATTGATCAGTAAAATTATATGTCTTTAGCAAGATTGTAAATGTGCTTCAACCACTGGCATATCAATAATAATGCATCAAACTTGATATTAATGACTTACAATAACAGTTAAAAATGTAAAATACATAATTATGAAGCAAATTACACACACACATGTATATAAAGTACATTCAAAAGTTCAAACCCAGTGTCAAAAATAGCCCAAAGGGCTAATGCATGGTATGAAACTTGTGCAGTGAAATCAAACATTCTGTGCTACCAACTGTCCAGACCACCAAAAGCGCCAACTTCTTACCAGAATTATATGATCTCTGTGTTACAGAGATCAAATATGTTTGTGAAAAGGGTTAAACCCCCCGCTGGACATGCTGTATGTTTGCACTATTTCTTCTTCTGGAATACTACAGGCAATATCCTAGAGCCTTGATGATGGCTTAGGAAAAAAAATTAGGGGGAGTGAGTTGGAGTTTTAAATAAAGTTTAATGATTAGTATCAATCATGGGTGTTTCAATGAATCCCTATTATTTGAGAGACAATGGCCATAAATATTGTACAGTTTCTGGACAGTATGTAAACAGCTTGGTAAGGTTGCAATGTAACAGAAAAAGACATGGCAGGCCTGAAATACACATCCCATCGCATTGCAATTCTTGGTACACTTCAAAACTTGAAATCTTGCTTTTGTCTGTGACTTCATGTTTGCAATGTATTAACCAGTTGATGGAGTGTTACCAGGGTCTACCATAGGAGGCTTCAGTTGGTATTTTTAGGTCTGCAGACACATACTAGGGCCTGTTAACCTACCAGCATGTCTTTGGAGTGTGGGAAAGAAAAATAAGGAACCAAAGGAAACTCAGTCAAGCAAAGGGACAACATGCAAACCCTATGCAAATAAAGTCATGGCTGGGACCTGAACAATGAACACCTGAGCTGTAAGACAATAGTACTGATCACTACTCAATAATCAGCTTGGTTAGGCCAGAATATAAGATGGAGAGATGAAGAGATTTCATCTTTAAATATATATTAGAGTGTATTATTTTAGAGACAATAACCACAACTATTGTTTGGTGGCAGGACAGTATGCAAGCAGTTTGGTAAGACTGCAATGTAAGGAGGAGAGATGAGTTAGGTTTCATCTTGAAATAAACGCTAAAATGTATTATTTAAGAGACAACTTCCACAATATTGCACAGTGACTGGACAGTATGTAAACAGCTTGGTAAGGCCAAAATGTAAGAGGGACAGACAGAGCAGGATTATTGAAATAAGTATTAGTGTAAATTTTGTATTGTGGAGACAATAGCCACGATTATTTTTAAGTTCAAGAGCACTAAGAGCAAACTTTAAAAATTTGGCAGCTGAGGTCCAGCTTCAGAAACATTGTGTAAAACGTTTACAATGTTGGAGGACAGAAGTAGGCCAAACTCGTAAGTGTAATGCAGAATTTACCGTGTAAAAAAATACCTGAAACTTGGCAGGTGAGTTCCAACTACCAAAACATTATATGTGGCACCTTTACAATGCCAAAGCACCAGAATAGTTTGCAAACTTGGAGAAACAAAGAAATATTTACCCTTCAGCAAGCATTAGAAATTTGGCAGCTGAGACCCAGTTGCAGAAAATTTTCATGGCACCTTTACAGTGCCGGAACATAGGAACAAGCTACAAACCTGAAGTCCTCAATGAGGAAAGTGAGAGGGATTGTACTGCTAAACCATTCTGGTTGTCCTCTTTAAAAAGTGTCAAGATTCTGCATGTATCCTGAAAAATAAGCCACTGACACACGGAAAAGTACTCTAGTTTCCCAGAGCCTGCCTCTATACCATAATTGTACAGGTACTCATTGATGGCATGGTGCTGCAACATTGCATGTCTGGAAATGTCATGGGGTCAGCCACCTCTCTGCTTGGACCTGGACAGCTGTTAGAAATTCTAGCCTTGTGTGCCACCTGCTCCCTAGACATACCAATTGCAAAACAGCTTGATAGTGTTTAGCCTGGCATATTGCATATGCTCTGTGACTTTCAGGGAAGATTGTTGAGGTGTGGGTGGATGAGGCCAGTAAACGCAATAGGGGTTACAGGTGGCTCTGCTGTCAACTACAACATACAAGACATGGGTGGCAATAACAGGTTCAGAAGTTTGCTCGTCCTGCATCCTCCCCATCATCCTCAAGCAAACTGACCCAGTATGCCTTGAAGGATATGTAGCATCCTTGCCCATTTTTGCTGAACCAATAAGACTGGGGTAATGTGTATCCTGCTGCTTATCCTGTTGCTGACAGCATGGTCATGTGACACAAATCCAAACACACTATTCCCAACACACACATTCCTGTAAAATGGCTGTAAATGTAAGCGGCTGCAGTGACCACTGCCTAGGAACCAAAGACATCCAAAGTGAAAAGTATGTCAACAGCACATCAAAGATCTCCAGAATGGGTCCAAAGCTTTATTCAGCGATCACATCATGAATACAGTAGCAATGTTTCGTAACCTTGCTCTTTTATCAAGCATGTGATGGGGTCCTGCAAGACTCCAAAATAATGCTACTGTATTGGTGTGTAAGTGATGATCACTGAATAAATCTTTGGACCCATTCTAGAGATCCTTGGTGTATCGGTTTTGCTTTTGTTCTGTGACACAGGCACATTACATTCCAGATGCTCTGGCTGCAGAGCACAAAAATGCTGTTGGAAGTATATTTGTTAAAAAAAATGCACACACTAGAGAGCTCTGTGGACCAGCACTGCGGATAGTAGTGGCCTGTATCTGTGGGGACATTGAATTAGGTTACTGCTGCCTCCAGTCCTCTGCAAACTTCCCATGGACAAAATTCCCCCTCGCTGCTGTTTTGTACACCCTAACTTTGCTCCTCTCCAATTGTTGGCAATTGCTGTCACCTCATCATCCTCATCATCCACCTTTCCTTATTGCTAAAGCCCAATTGGTAGTAAGCTCAAGCTGCAGGAAGAAAATTGCCTTTTGCTGCTCCTTGCCTTTAACAAGGGGACCCCCAGACCCCCCACCCCATGTGAATTGGTAACAGGGTACATTGTACCCCTACCATTTCACCAAAAAAGTGTCAATAATGCTAAAAAAATACAAGAGACAGCTTGGGACCAGTCCTTTATTAAGTCTTAATGAGTCTTAACATGCTATTTGGAACTAATAGTGAAAAGTGAAGATCAAAATACCTGAAACTAATAATTACAAGCTTGAATTAGGAGTGATCCAGAAAGTTAACCCAAATGAACAAGTGAAGCCACCAGTGTGAATCAGCCTGCCCAGAGTAAAACCTATAAGGCATAGTCACCATGCCCACCAATGTCACGCTGGCATACCATTTGGAAGGGAGGCACTATCAACTAGGTGGACAGGCCACCCAAAGTCGGCACCAAAATCTCTGATCTTCACTCTGATCTTCACTTTTCATTATTAGTTCCAAATGGCACGTTAAGACTCAATCACACAAAATTTTTCTTGGTAGTAATTTTCTGGAGATTTTTTTTCTCTTTACCCATTCAACACTTTCCACTTTCATTAATCTGGACTTCACCTATATTCCCTAGTATCTTACTGTCCTATTCTTTACAAAGCATAGGACTTATTGTACGTTACACCATAATATACTAGTTCTTAGTAGTTCTTCCTGTTGATTTCAGCATTCACGGTCTTTATGACTATTTTCACTTCTTGATTACTGCCCTCCTTGGATGTCATCCTTGTTTGGTCCTGGGCTGTCCACACCACCTCAGCTCCCGACTAGTGATGCCCCTAAGGGGCCTCTGATCCATAGTGCCACACTCCCATCCTGTAGTTATACATCTTGTAAGTATTTCAGAGAGTGGGGGTTTTTCCAGTAAATTACACATCCTATTAATTTAATTTTAAATCCCTTTTCCTTGACAGGGTCAGATCATATAGATATTCTTCCCATCATACTCCAATACTTAGTTAATCCACATGCATGCTACTGAA
The DNA here is from genome assembly GCA_037952835.1 of Lithobates septentrionalis. Lineage (NCBI taxonomy): Eukaryota > Metazoa > Chordata > Amphibia > Anura > Ranidae > Lithobates > Lithobates septentrionalis. The sequence continues at coordinate 884,705 of JBBDGP010001886.1, read as the reverse complement.
GAGTGGATAAATCCACAAAATGCATAGAGCTACTATATGCCGTGTTTTTGCTCATTATATGTTTTTTCGGACAATTTTTACTTTATGTATTATGTAATATCTATTGTCTGATATTATGTGGCAAACTGCCTTCATTGTATGTACATCTATTTTACAAATTATATTGGATATCCTATGCTTATTCATGATTACCATTATGTATTATAATTTGGTTTCCAATAAAATTTGAATTTATAATCCTGTGTGCTTCATCAGTCCCAATTCCTTGTCCCCTTTTTTCTCATTTAGATAGAGATGGAGGCAACTGACCTTAGCAGGTCACCGCCTCATTTAAAGTCCCAATGTTCTCCTTTCCTTTTTCTATTATTTGGTAGGTGAGACTTCACGTTTGGCTGACATCTCTTCTTTGTCCTGTTGCAAGTGGTGGGTCCTCTTAAGCTGTAGCAACAGCCAATCAAAGTCCAGAAATGCATCCTCTCTCTCCCTGGGCTTTCACTTATCACAGGGAAGGGAGAAACTGTCTTTGCAGAGATTTACTTTCAGCACTGCTGGGTGGATGTCCCAGCTAATGCTACACTACTCCAACAAATACTGACAAAAGGCTGCTGGGAACCCACCCTGTTATTATGAGGGGACTGGCATATAACAAAGCCCACCATTATTGGGGTTTCCAAGCAAAAAGACTGGGAAGCTCATTATGGTTAATTGGTTGCTATAGCAATGGGATCCCACATTAGATCGATGGGTAATCAAACAACAAATGGTCAGGGTTCACCTCAAAACCATGTTAGATCTGAACCTTAACCTCATCCCTAATCCCCAAGTGATTAATGGAGTAAGAATTTTGAAAGAGAACACATTTGAAATGTTTTATCTACTTTGCAAATGGAAGAAAATAGTATGAAATTGATTTCATTTCTATTCTGAAATGTTAAAAATTATCTGAACAAGACAGTTGGTAAACAACACAGAGGCTCTGCAATTGCTATGGCAAATGTTACAATTAATTTGCAAACATAATACTTGTGTAATTTGAGTAACCAGCAGAGATTTAAACAAGTTTTTACTATGTAAACCCATTCTTTAACATTAGCTACTAAGATATTGCCAACATGCAAATGTCAGCGTCAGGGTTATTTTCCATTGCTATCTGCTGCAGATAGCAATATGGCTAGTTTTTCGTGTTGTAAAACACTGATCAGTAATATATTGAGTTTTGTAATAGTTTATTATATTCTGTATTTAGAAAAATCACAGGGATTATTTTTTATGTTAAGTGAATGTGATGTAAACAAGTGGTGACAGAATGAGAGCTTGCCATTATTTATTTTTTTGCCTGCTTCGCATACTAGCATGTTATCTTAGGCTTACCTTAAAACAAAACTCTCCAGCGGTGCGCTCTTCCTGCTGACAGGGCTTCCATCCTAACCGGTCTTCTGTCTGGGTTGGCAGGCTCAGTTTCTTTGATTGGAGGAGCTGTGATGATGTCACTCCTACGTATAGGTGCGGGAGCCACTGTTTATGGCACAGGGAATAGCACGGTTATGCCGATCCTTCAGAGCGCATGCATGGTGATGTCACTGGTGGCTTATGGCACGTAAATATCTCCAAAATGGTGCACGTTTAACCTGACAGGGCTTCCATCCTAACCGGTCTTCCGTCTGGGTTGGCAGGCTCAGTTTCTTTGATTGGAGGAGCTGTGATGATGTCACTCCTGCATATAGGTGCGGGAGACACTGTTCATGGCACAGGGAATGGCAATGCAGGACCTCCAACAAGAACCAGAAGATTGCAGCTATCACTGTATGCAGCACTAGGGATGGGCGAACGGTTTGGCCCGAGCATAAGTTCAGGCCGAACTTTGGTTGTTCGGATGTTCAGTGAACACCGAACAATATGCAGTGTTCGGGGCAAATTCAAAAGCCGCCAGAACACCGTTAAAGTCTATGGGACACTAACATGAAAAATCAAAAGTGTTTATTTTAAAGGCTTATATGCAAGTTATTGCCATAAATAGTGTTTGGGGCCCTGGGGTCCTTCCCCAGGGGACATGTATCAATGCAAAAAAAGTTTTTTCAGGAGCAGTGAAACAATAAAAATGAAAGTGAAACAATAAAAATGAAATATTCCTTTAAATATCATGCCTGGGGTGTCCCCTTAGTCTGTCTGTAAAGTAGTGCATCTGTGTGATGTGTTTTACAGTCCCACGGCAAAATTATATTTCTAAAAAAAATGACATTAAGCCCTGGTTCACACTGAGCTGGGGGAATGAAGCCATGCGAGTTCAGCTCAACTCGTACAATTTCACTCCCACATGTCAGTCCCGATTTCGGCAGTAATTTCACAGACATCTGTGCGGGTTTCTGCACAGATGTCAATGTACCCGCACAGATATCAATGGAAATTGCACCCCAAAATCGCAAAAAGTAGTACAGAAACTACTTTTTAAAATCTGTGAGGTGCTGCAAATGCAGCGTTGCGCTGATTAGAACGGTGCCATCTCCAGCAATTGCCGCTGATTTGTCATGCGAATTGCATCTCAAAATGCACCAATGTGAACCAGGGCTTAAACTTGCTCGTGGCTGTAAAGTATTGCCGACTCCCGGTAATATAGATAAAAATCAAGCAAAAAAGTGGTGTGGGTTCCCCTTAACCACTTTAATAAACTGTATTATATACTGTACACTGACTGCACTGTATATATATATATATATATATATATATATACAGTGGCTTGCGAAAGTATTCGGCCCCCTTGAACTTTTCAACCTTTTGCCACATTTCAGGCTTCAAACATAAAGATATAAAATTTTAATTTTTTGTGAAGAATCACCAACAAGTGGGACACAATTGTGAAGTGGAACGAAATCTATTGGATATTTTAAACTTTTTTAGCAATTAAAAAACTGAAAAGTGGTGCGTGCTAAATTATTCGGCCCCTTTACTTTCAGTGCAGCAAACTCACTCCAGAAGTTCAGCGAGGATCTCTGAATGATCCAATGTTGTCCTAAATGACTGATGGTGATAAATAGAATCCACCTGTGTGTAATCAAGTCTCTGTATAAATGCACCTGCTCTGTGATAGTCTCAGGGTTCTGTTGAAAGCGCAGAGAGCATCATGAAAACCAAGGAACACACCAGGCAGGTCCGTAATACTGTTGTGGAGAAGTTTAAAGCCGGATTTGGATACAAAAAGATTTCCCAAGCTTTAAACATCCCAAGGAGCACTGTGCAAGCGATCATTTTGAAATGGAAGGAGTATCAGACCACTGCAAATCTACCAAGACCTGGCTGTCCCTCTAAACTTTCAGCTCAGACAAGGAGAAGACTGATCAGAGATGCAGCCAAGAGGCCCATGATCACTCTGGATGAACTGCAGAGAACTACAGCTGAGGTGGGAGAGTCTGTCCATAGGACAACAATCAGTCGTACACTGCACAAATCTGGCCTTTATGGAAGAGTGGCAAGAAGAAAGCCATTTCTCAAAGATATCCATAAAAAGTCTCGTCTAAAGTTTGCCACAAGCCACCTGGGAGACACACCAAACATGTGGAAGAAGGTGCTCTGGTCCGATGAAACCAAAATCGAACTTTTTGGCCACAATGCAAAACAATGCAAAACGATATGTTTGGCGTAAAAGCAACACAGCTCATCACACTCAACACACCATCCCCACTGTCAAACATGGTGGTGGCAGCATCATGGTTTGGGCCTGCTTTTCTTCAGCAGGGACAGGGAAGATGGTTAAAATTGAGGGGAAGATGGATGCAGCCAAATACAGGACCATTCTGGATGAAAACCTGTTGGAGTCTGCAAAAGACCTAAAACTGGGACGGAGATTTATCTTCCAACAAGACAATGATCCCAAACATACAGCAAAATCTACAAAGGAATGGTTCACAAATAAACGTATCCAGGTGTTAGAATGGCCAAGTCAAAGTCCAGACCTGAATCCAATCGAGAATCTGTGAAAAGAGCTGAAAACTGCTGTTCACAAACGCTCTCCATCCAACCTCACCGAGCTCGAGCTGTTTTGCAAGGAAGAATGGGCAAGAATTTCAGTCTCTCGATGTGCAAAACTGATAGAGACATACCCCAAGCGACTTGCAGCTGTAATCGCAGCAAAAGGTGGCTCTACAAAGTATTAACGCAAGGGGGCCGAATAATTTTGCACGCCCCACTTTTCATTTTTTTATTAGTTAAAAAAGTTTCAAAAACAATTGTGTCCCACTTGTTGGTGATTCTTCACAAAAAATTAAAATTTTATATCTTTATGTTTGAAGCCTGAAATGTGGCAAAAGGTTGAAAAGTTCAAGGGGGCCGAATACTTTCGCAAGCCACTGTATATATATATATATATATATATATATATATATATATATATATATATATATATATATATATATATATATATACCTGCACTGTATATATAGTCTATGCACAGTGTATATATATATATATATATATATATATACAGTATATACTACACAGTATACACCGTATACAGTACCTCACAAAAGTGAGTATACCCCTCACATTTTTTCATGTGACAACACGGAAGAAATGGCACTTTGCTACAATGTAAAGTAGTGAGTGTACAGCTTGTATAACAGTGTAAATTTGCTGTCCCCTCAAAATAACTCAACACACAGCCATTAATGTCTAAACCGCAACAAAAGTGAGTACACCTCTAAGTGAAAATGTCCAAATTGGGCCCAAAGTGTCAATATTTTGTGTGGCCACCATTATTTTCCAGCACTGCCTTAACCCTCTTGGCCATGGAGTTCACCAGAGCTTCACAGGTTGCCACTGGTGTCCTCTTCCACTCCTCCATGACGACATCATGGAGCTGGTGGATGTTAGAGACCTTGCACTCTTCCACCTTCTATTTGAGGATGCCCCACAGATGCTCAATAGGATTTAGGTCTAAAGACATGCCTGGCCAGTCCATCACCTTTAGCCTCAGCTTCTTTAGCAAGGCAGTGGTCTTCTTTGAGGTGTGTTTGGGGTCGTTATCATGTTGGACTACTGCCCTGTGGCCCAGTCTCCGAAGGGAGGGGATCATGCTCTGCTTCATTATGTCACAGTACATGTTGGCATTCATGGTTCCCTCAATGAACTGTAGCTCCCCAGCACTCATGCAGCCCCAGACCATGACACTCCCACCACCATGCTTGACTGTAGGCAAGACACACTTGTCTTTGTACTCCTCACCTGGTTGCCGCCACATACGCTTTACACTATCTGAACCAAATAAGTTTATCTTGGTCTCATCAGACCACAGGATATGGTTCCAGTAATTCATGTCCTTAGTCTGCTTGCCTTCAGCAAAGTGTTTGCGGGCTTTCTTGTGCTTCACCTTTAGTAGAGTCTTCCTTCTGGGTTGACAGCCATGTAGACCAATTTGATGCAGTGTGCGGTGTATGGTCTGAGCCCTGACAGGCTGACCCCCCACCCCTTCAACCTCTGCAGCATTGCTGGCAGCACTCATACGTCTATTTCCCAAAGACAACCTCTAGATATGACGCTGAGCACGTGCGCTCTACTTTTTTCGTGGACCATGGCGATGCCTGTTCTGAGTGGAACCTGTCCTGTTAAACCACTGTATGGTCTTGGCCACCATGCTGCAGCTCAGTTTCAGGGTCTTGGCAATCCTCTTATAGCCTAGGCCATCTTTATGTAGAGCAACAATTCTTTTTTTCGGATCCTCAGAGAGTTCTTTGCCATGTGGTGTCATGTTGAACTTCCAGTGACCAGTATGAGAGAGTGAGAGTGATAACACCAAATTCAACACACCTGCTCCCCACTCATACCTGAGACCTTGTAACACTAACGAGTCACATGACACTGGGGAGGGAAAATGGCTAATTGGGCCCAATTTGGACATTTTCACTTAGGGGTGTACTCACTTTTGTTGCCAGCGATTTAGACATTAATGGCTGTGTGTTGAGTTATTTTGAGGGGACAGCAAATTTACACTGTTATACAAGCTGTACACTCACTACTTTCTATTGTAGCAAAGTGTAAATTCTTCAGTGTTGTCACATGAAAAGATATTTTATTATATTTACAAAAATGTGAAGGGTGTACTCACTTTTGTGAGATACTGTATATACACTAAACTGCAATATTTTTGCTATAATAAATATCCCCCACAAATATATTTAAAAAAACTAATTTCTTCCACAGTTTAGCCCGATATGTATTCTTCTACATATTTTTGGTAAAAAAATTGGTAAAAAATTTGGTAAAAAAATTGGTAAAAAATTTGGTAAAAAAATTTTGCTAGGCAGAACAGGGAAATGCCTTGTTTACATAGGCGTCTCCCCGTTCGCCTTTCCTCACCGCAATCGCAGGCCGCCGGCAAACATCAGTTTCTCAGGACCCGCGGTGCGCGCGCCCGATAGCCGGCAAATTCAAAGGGACGTACAGGTACGCCCATTTGCCTGCCTGTGCCATTCTGCTGATGTATATGTGTGTGCAGCGGTCGGCAAGTGGTTAAAAAAGAAAGCCACCGCATACCAGGCTGTCCACATTTATCAGAAAGGATATCCACAAGCTTGAGAGAAAAACAAACTTCAAACATTTTATCTATTTAAAAAATTTCAGAATGTGCTATTGGTCCTATACAAAGTGCTGTGTATAGCCATCTGTTTGATTCCTAATTGTTTAAAATGGTTTAAACAAAATGGCTACTAAACAACACAAAGGCTCTGCAATTGCTATGAAAAATGAAAAATGTTAAAAATTATATTTAATTTGCAAATATAGTACTTGAATGATTTGAGTACCCAGCAGAGTTCCAGAGTCCAACATGATTTTCTTATGCAAATTCCCCCTGTAACGCTAGCTAAGATATTTTGAACATGCAAATGTCACCATCATGGGGTTATTTTCCAATGCTAGCTGCTGCATATGACAACATAGTTAGCTTTCAGTGTTTAAAAAAAGAAGAAAAAAAAAAGAGCAGTGATATATTTACTAAAATCAATCTCTGTGTAAAAAAAAGTTTTACTTGACACAGTTTTATAAAATTCCATTCCTTATATACAAAAGGGGTCTGCCAGTCTCCAACAGTTTTCATAGAATTTCCTACCCAATTATCTCCCTACTTTATGTTTAAAACATATCATTTTGTGGGATAAAGACAGAAGATTGGCCACTTCTAATATCAGGGATCCAACAGGATAAACGCCCAATAGTGATCCCTCTCCCTAATCACCGGAATGTGTGGGTCTTTTGCACAGGCATGAATAGACCCATGTGCCACAAATCCCCCATCTCTAGGGATCTGGGTTCTCGTTATCACAAGGGACAGCTGAAAGTGTGTGCAAATTCTCCTGGTACAGTAATGCATGCCTTGACATCCAGGCTATTTTGACCATTGGCATCAATAATGTAGGGCCAGAGGGGGCCATGACCCCCCCCCCAACATTATGCTGTGCCCCCTCATGTGCCCCCCCAATTAAAATCCCCGCATCTTGCTCGGGCCGCCGACCGTCATAATAACATAGGCTCTCCTGAGGAGAGCATCCTGTCACTCCTGCGGGAGATCCCCCCCTTCACTCCCTCCCCACACTGACACTGCGAGAGAGAGCCACCCAGGTGTTCGAAGTGCAGCGCGGGGAACACATTTCATTTCATTTCATTTGCCGCGTTCCCTGCCGCTCGCTGTCAGATACAGCTCTGCCTCCTGGTCCTGGGACTTTCATAGACAGATCACACGTCCAATCCCAGTGACAGGTGATCTGTCAATCAAAGTTCCCTGGCCAGGGGGTGGGGCTGTATATGACGTTGTGTGGCGGGAACACGGCAATTTAAATGGAAGCTATTATCGCTGTGTTCCCGCGCTGCACTCTGAACACCTGGGCGGTTCTCCTGTTCCTCTCCTCCCCTGCACAGGTAGGCTGCATAGTGGACACAAGGCTGCATTGGTGGGCACAAGACAGTATTGTTGGGCACAAGGCTGCATTGGTGGGTACTGGGCACAAGGCTGTATTGGTGGGCACAAGGCTGCATGGTGGGCATTGGGCACAAGGCTGCATTGGTGGGCACAAGGCTGCATGGTGGAAACAAGGCTGCATTGGTGGGCACAAGGCTGCATTGGTGGGCACTGGGCACAAGGCTGCATTGGTGGGCACAAGACTGCATTGGTGGGCACTGGGCACAAGGCTGCATTGGTGGGCACAAGGCTGCATGGGTAGGCACTGGGCACAAGGCGGCATTGGTGGGCACAAGGCTGCATGGTGGAAACAAGGCTGCATTGGTGGGCACAAGGCTGTATTGGTGGGCACAAGGCTGCATTGGTGGGCACTGGGCACAAGGCTGCATTGGTGGGCACAAGGCTGCATTGGTGGTCACAAGGCTGTATTGGTGGGCACAAGGCTGCATTGATGGGCACTGGGCACAAGGCTGCATTGGTGGGCACAAGGCTGCATTGGTGGTCACAAGGCTGTATTGGTGGGCACAAGACTGCATGGTGGGCACAATGCTGCATTGGTGGGCACTGGGCACAAGGCTGCATTGGTGGGCACTGGGCACAAGGCTGCATTGGTGGGGACAAGGCTGCATTGGTGGGCACAGGGCTGCATGGTGGGCACAAGGCTGCATTGGTGGGCACTGGGCACAAGGCTGCATTGGTGGGCATAAGGCTGCATTGGTGGGCACAAGGCTGCATTAGAGGGCACTGGGCATAAGGCTGCATTGGTGGGCACTGGGCACAAGGCTGCATTGGTGGGCACAAGACTGCATTGGTGGGCACTGGGCACAAGGCTGCATGGTGGACACAAATTCACAGAGGACGACGGACAGGACGAGAGGCTCAGGTAAGCTTACATTTTAATGCCTACTGGAGCGATACTAAAAAAAATCCATTTATTGAAATAGGCAGAGGGATTTGGGATAGTGCGCAGGTAACTTTCTCCTTTGTTTTTTTATTGTATCTTTTGGGGCATTGTTGTACATTTGTATGCATTTTATACCCATTGTCAGGATTTTGTCCCTGTCCCCCCATGTGCCCCCCTAAATATGAAAGCTGGAGATGCCACTGATTTTGACAGGAAGCTCTGCGTGCACTCTGAGGTTTAGGACATAGACCAGACACAGCACATGTATGAGGTTCCCCAGGTGAAGAATTATTGCCATTATCACACACAACCTTGCCAGTTTTCAGGTCACATGGGGCAAACCACTTGTGAGCCTGAGCATTAATGACAGTTAAACTTGTCCAGTTTTGCATCTTACCCCCAGGCTTATAAGCTGCATCTTTGCATGGTAGCATTGTAGCTGGGACATTGCATGAGCTCTGAGGCATTTCCAGAGGCCTGCTGATCCTGATGGTAACTGGCTCTGCTGGTCCTGAAGTTAACTGGCTCTGCTGGTCCTGAAGTTAACTGGCTCTGCTGGTCCTGATGTTAACCTCCTAATCCTAACTGGCTCTGAACAGTCAGCAGATTTCAATAATGCTATCTCCAGGACTGGTTCAAAGGACTCTACTCTACTCTGTTGCAAAAGAAAAAAAAATCCCCCCAATCACTCCCATGCCCAGCATCTTAAAGTGGATTTAAACCCTTACATATACCCAGTGAAGTGAACAGCCTCAGATGATACACAGAGATGAAACAAATCTCCCTACATAAGTTGAGGGTATGTGGCCTGGTATGGTTTGGGGGGGTGCTTGCTCGTCCCCCTCATTTCCTGGCCTGCCGGGCTAACATGCTCGGATAAGGGTCTGGTATAGATTTTGGGAGTCCCCAAGCAATTTTTTTTATTTTGGCATGGGGGTTCCCCTCAAAATCCATACCAGACATAAGGTTCTGGTATATATTTTGAGGGATCCACGCTTTAAAAAAAAAATTGGCCTGGTATGGATTGGGGGGACCCCCACGCCATATTTTTTCACATTTTTCTATTGCCGGCAATGTTTTTTTTCAAGAAAGCTTGCATCCAGAAAAATCTATTTAAATGTCTTTTTTTGTATTTTTTTTAATATATGTCAGTTTTGTTGCAGCAGGTTCTATAAATGGTACAGATGTGCTAATTTACAGGCAGAATATGGGGACCCCCTAGGCACTATATTTAAAAGGAATTTTTCATTTTTATTGTTTCGCTTTAAGCATCCTTAAAATCAATGCTCCTTTAAAAACAATATTTTTTGAAACATTTTTTTGCATTAATACATGTTCCCCAGGGCAGTACCTGGGCCCCCATACCCCTTTTATGGCCAATAACTTCCATAGAAGCCTTCAAAATGGGCACTTTAGATTTTTCATGTTCAAATCCAATAGACTTTGATAGTGTTCACAGTTGGGGTCCAAACTCTCCAGACATCTGTGCGGGTTTCAATGGAAATCCCACCCCGAAATCGTAAAAAGTAGTACAGAAACTACTTTTTTTAAATCGGTGCGGCGCCGCAAATGCAGCATAATGCCGATTAGGACAGTGCCATTTCCGGCTGATTTGTTATGCGAGTTTACATGTCAAATTGCATGTCAAAATGTGAACCAGGGCTTAAACTTGCAATGTATTGCCGGCTCCCGGTAATATACATAAAAATCAAGGAAAAAAACGGCATGGGCCCCCCCCAGACTATGCCAGGCTCTTTGGGTCTGGTATGGATATTAAGGGGAACTCCACGCCAAAAAAAAAATCAGCGTGGGCTCACCTCCAAAATCCATACCAGGCCCTCCGAGTCTGGTATGGATTTTAAGGGAATCTCCACGCCAAAATTTAAAATAAAAATTCACCTGGGGTCCCCCCAAAATCCATACCAGACCCTTATCCGAGCATGCAGCCTGGAGGCACCTTGTCCACATGTTGATGGTGACAAGGGCCTCATCCCCACAACCCTTGCCCTGTCGTTTTGGGGGTCTACGGGTGGGGGGCTTATCAAAATCTGGAAGCCCCCTTTAACCCCAACAGATCCTGCCCCCCCCCATGTAAACGGGTATCGGGTACATTGTACCCTTACCCATTCACCAAAAAAAGTGTCAAAACAGTAAAAATCACAAAAGACAGTTTTTGACAATTCTTTTATTAAAAAAGAAATAAAAGGGTCCAACGGTATACAACGTCAATCACGCCACCCGACGGACCCGAAAAATAGAAAAAAAAACTCTGCCTTCATGGGAGGCCTCCCGGCGACTGCCATCTCTTGGCTGTGACAGCTGGTACAAAGGCAAGGGAGGGGCCACCCGTTGACATAACTGGATGACCACGCCCCCGGTTACATCACCGCATGGCCCCACCCTTGCCTATATAACAGCTGTCACTGCAACGTGACTGAAGATGGATGGACATCGCAAGACACTTTTATTTTTTAATAAAGGAGTTGTCAAAAACTGTCTTTTGTGGTCTTTACTTTTTGACACTTTTTTTGGTGAATGGGTAGGGGTACAATGTACCCGATACTCATTTTCATAGGGGGGTGCAAGATCTGGGGGCCCCCTTATTAAAGGGGGCTTCCAGATTCCGATAAGCCCCCCACCCGCAGACCCTCACAACCACTGCGCAAATGTTGTGGGGATGAGGCCCTTGTCCCTATCAATATGGGAAAAGGTGCTTTGGGGGGACCCCAGAGCACCCTCTCATGTTGAGGGCAAGCGGCCTGCTATGGTTCAGGGGGGCGTCCCCCCCATTCTGACCTGCCAGGCAGCTTGCTCGGATAAGGGTCTGAAATGGATTTTGGGGAGGACCCCATGCTAATTGTTTATCAAATGTTGGAGTTCCCCTTAAAATCCATACCAGACCCAAAGGGCCTGGTATGGATTTTGGGGGGACCCCACGCTGTTTTCTTTTTAAATTTTGGCGTAGAGTTCCCCTTAAAATCTATACCAGACCCAAAGGACCTGGAATGGACTGGGCGGAACCCATGCCATTTTTTTCCCTCTTAATTCTGTCATAGGGTTCCCCCTAACCACTTCAATACACTGTATTATATACTGTTCACTGACTACACTGTGTATATAGTCCACACTGAATGCATAGTATATATATATATATATATATATATATATATATATATATATATATATATATATACTTTTCTGTTTATAGCAAGGACTTAGCCCCCTGAGCCATGATTGGCTAAAGGCATCCTGCTTTTGGCCAATCATGGCTCTCACAGCAGAGCGCACTCTGATTGGCCAAAGCATGCAGGTCAGGTGCATGCTTTGGCCAATTATCAGACATCAATGCACTGAGATCGCGCAGTGCATTATGGGGCATTCCACAGGACTGAATCTTGTCGCAAACACCCCATAATGTTCGGTATTTGCCGAACGGGCGAACACCCGATGTTCGTCTCGAACTTACGTTTGACTCAAACATCATACTCATCCCTAAAAATGATATGTCTCTCTCTGGAGTCTATAGCTCTTTTAATATAAGAAAATATTTTGCTAGCTTTTGAAAAGCAAGCTTGGCATCGCATTGTCCATCAAATCATATTTTGTAGCCTTAACATAATTGTGAACCCTTCTGTTTGCAAACATGCAGGGCATTGTGCAGACATAACCCATATACATAGTATACAGTAAGAAAAAAAATATGATCTGTACTTACCCAGTGGCATCGCTAGGGGGGGCAGGGGGGGCAGTTTGCACCCGGGTGCCACCCGCTACAGGGGTGACACCATCCCGAGAGTGAGGAAACTACCTTTGGCAGTTTTTTTTTACTGCTGGACACAGCTATATTATATGTAGGGGGGTGGTTTGTCCCGAGTGGGGGTCTGTACTATTGGAGGAGGGGGGTGGTTTGTCCTGAGGGGGCTCTGTACTAATGGAGGGGGGTGGTTTGTCCTGGTTGGGTGGAGTCTGTACTAATGGAGGGGTGTTGGTTTGTCCTGAGGGGGTCTTTATTAATGGAGAGGGGTGGTTGTCCTGAGGGGGGGACTGTACTAATGGAGGGGGATTTGTCCTGAGGGGGGTCTGTACTAATGGAGGGGGGTTTGTCCTGAGGGGGGTCTATACTAATGGAGGGGGGTGGTTTGTCCTGGGGGTCTGTACTAATGGAGGGGGTGGTTTGTCCTGAGGGGGGTCTGTACTAATGGAGGGGGTGGTTTTTCCTGAGGGGGGTCTGTACTAATGGAAGGGGGGTGGCTTGTTCTGGGGGGTGGTTTGTCCTTAGGGGGGTTTGAACTGTGTGGGGTCTATACTGTTGGAGGGGGTGGTTTGTTCTGGGGAGTGGTTTGTCCTGAGGCGGGGTCTGTACTAATGGAGGGGGGTGGTTTGTTCTGGGGGTGGTTTGTCCTGAGGAGGGTCTGTACTAATGGAGGGGGTGGTTTGTTCTGAGGGGGCTCTGTACTATTGGAGGAGGGGGGTGGTTTGTCCTGGGGGTTTATACTTAGTGGGGGTGTTCACTGACCTCTATAGGGGTCTATAATTGGTGGGGGGCTTTACTGAGGGAGAGGGGTCTGTACTGAGGGGCGACTGTAGTTGGTGGGGGGTGATACCTTTTATTTTGGGTTGTTTCAGTGGTGTTCTGACCACAATCTCTTTCCCTCACTCTCTGTAGAGTCTGGCTTTGGGTGTCGAAAGGCACATCAGTCATCACCCCGTCATTCAGGCACAGAGGGTCAGTGCAGGCTTATGGACTTATGGACATTGGCTGATAACGGGGGAAAATATGAGGTATGCAGTGTGTGTTGACCTGTATTTTCTGAAAGGATGAGAATGCTTAAATGGCATTGGGGGATATTGGTTAGCATTGTCACCCTGAAAAAGGAAATCATAGAACTGTCAGGATGAACAGGTAATGCATAGGAGACACATATATAACTAATATTTAACCTCTTGCTGTCCATGTAATGTATGCCAAAACTGGATGTGACGCAATGACACAGTAGGTCTTTCTTACACGTTTCCTCACAAAAACGTCATCAGAAGATTTCTGATGACGTCTTTGTGACAAAACGCGTAACGCAGAGCTACTGGGTCATATCCGATCTTGGTCCGTGGAATGCATCATGACCCGGACTTCCTGCTTTGACACTATACATGCTTGTAACCTGTCGAATCTTGTAAACGTTCATCCTTTCTGCGCAACAAACACTGTTATATGGAGTCATGCTATATGTACCATTGATGACTTTTCATGACAACACTGGGGCGGAGGAGACCATAGGAGCCAGCCGTGGGGACCTTAATTATATTTAGAGGTACTGTGAAGGCTTATTGCCCCTTGGTGGGTGAGATTATCTGGTGAGCGCAAGAAGAGGGGCACGAGTATGACACCAAGCCACTACCCGATTGCATGCACCATTTGGAGCACTGATTTCACTATTTTTTAAAACGTCTGCTATGAATTTATGGACATTTTTATTTTTGATGACATTTTGCACTAATGAATATTTATTATATACTGTAGCACTTTGACTGATTTACTGCACATAGCACTTTGATACTGGATATGGAAACCTATGTTTAATGGTTTTCCTCTTAGCACTTTGGAAATTTGTCACTGTTGATTAATTTCTTGATTTATTTGTATGATTTTTATTGTATTCACTGTACACATTAGGATATAATTCACAAAAGCAGCGTCAACTCCACTTTCCCTTTTATATTCACACACCTTGCCATCCACCCTTCGTCGGTTGACATTAGTGGAGGCAGCAACTAGTAACAGTACCTTCAGGTCACAGCGCACAATTACCCTTTTTTTTTCCTCAGTCTCTAGTAATGATCAGGAGCCAGTGAGACTGGGTCCCGATAATGTGACCACTGTGGCAGCCAATCACAGTGATCATGTGGCCAGGCAGATCTTCCAGCCCCCTGTGTATAATAGCCCAGTTAAAAGCATGCTGGGGCTTGGCAGGAAGAGGCTAAAGCAGGCCTACACCTAAAATGCAAGGCCACTCTGTTCATGTGTCTGCTTGATGAACTACTCAAAAACAAAAGTGTAAAAATCACTTTTAAGGCAAGAATTTAGTTGGTAAACTCACCTATCTCCCAGCTTCCACCTGCAGTGCCTAGACAAAGGTGACCTCATCCTGAGGGATCTGGGGAATGTAGAGTAGCCTTTATCCGGCCCTTGGGGCACTATTCCTCCCACTGATATGAGACACTATTCCTTGACTGAAACCAACGATGGGACACTATTCCTTCAACTAATACCAATGATGGGACACTATTCCTTCCATTGATACCAATGATGGTGCACTATTCTTCCCACTGATACCAATGATGGGACACTATTCGTCCCACTGATACCAATGATGGTGCACTATTCTTCTCCCTGACACCAATGATGGGGCGCTATTCCTCTCACTGATACCAATGATGGTACACTATTCTTTCCACTGACACCAGTGATAGGGCACTTCAGTCCATAGCCGGCAGTGCTGATCGAGCTGCATTTATCCAACAGGATAGTTGTACAGAAGTCATTAGGACCGGTTGAATTTCGATCAATGTATGGATGGCTTTAGTGAATTCTGGGTGTCTTTTGCTCATAATTGCATATTTTGCTTTGATGATATATTGAGTTGTGAGTTATTATGGAATTGGGGGAGTTAAAGCCACATGCATTGTTGCTGCACTTAATTGGGCAGCCTGGACTTCTGGTGAGTGAAGTCATCCCATTATCTGGGAAATCGTGAGGATTGGAAATAATTTATGGAATTACTTATTTGAAATGTATTCACCATTCTATGAACTATGTTTGCACTGAACATTCCTGGGGTAGTAATTGACAATGATAATAAAATAATGATAAGATATTTAATAAAGTTGTAATAATATAGGAAGGTATTCCTTTGGTGTATATAGAATGTGCTACAATATTGTATATTTTCCCTTGTTAATTACTTGAAATTAACAAAAGTGGTTTCTTAGAAGCAGTGCAGCTCTCTTTCTTTGTTCATGGAATCCAAACAGTGCATGGTTTGAGTATTATAAAAGAAAGCCACCGCATACCGGGGTGTCCACATTTATCAGAATGGATATTCACAAGCTTGAGAGAAAACAAACTAAAAACATTTTATCTATTTAAAAATGGCAGAATGTGCTATTGGTCCTATACTATGGAAGAGCCCTGGGGCCATCATAAAAAAAAATATATAGAATTATGAGTTAGAAAAAAAAAAAAGATTATTTTTTTTTACAAAATTCTGAGTTTGAAAGTCAGAATTCTGCGTTTAAAAGTTATTCTGACTTTTAATCTTTTAATTTAATTTAATTTAATTTAGTTTAATTTAATTTAATTTAGACTTTTAATTTAGTCATTCTGACTTTTAATCTCAGAATTCTGACTTTGAAACTCAGAATTCTGACTTTTAATCTCAGAATTCTGACTTTTAATCTCAGAATTCTGACTTTGAAACTCAGAATTCTGACTTTGAAACTCAGAATTCTGACTTTGAAACTCAGAATTCTGACTTTGAAACTCAGAATTCTGACTTTGTAAACTCAGAATTCTGACTCTGAATCTCAGAATTCTGACTTTGAAACTCAGAATTCTGACTTTGTAAACTCAGAATTCTGACTCTGAATCTCAGAATTCTGACTTTGAAACTCAGAATTCTGACTTTTAATCTCAGAATTCTGACTTTTAATCTCAGAATTCTGACTTTGAAACTCAGAATTCTGACTTTGAATCTCAGAATTCTGACTTTTAATCTCAGAATTCTGTAGATTATTTTTTTTAATTTACAATTCTGTATTTCAATCTAATAATTCTGACTTTCAAAGTCAGAATTCTGACTTTTAATCTCAGAATTCTGACTTTCAAACTCAGAATTTTGTAAAAAAAAAAAAAAAAAATTTTTTCAAAATCATAATTCTGTATTTTTTTTTATGATGGCCCTGGGGCTCTTCCATACTATACAAAGTGGTGTGTATAGCCATCTGTTTGATTCTTAATTGCTTAAAATGGTTTGAACAAAATGGCTGCTAAACAACACAAAGGCCCTGCAATTGCTATGAAAAATCTTATATTTAATTTGCAAAAATATTACTTGAATGATTTGAGAACCCAGCAGAGTTCTGAACAGGATTTTCCTATGCAAACTCCCCCTGCAACACTAGCTACTAGATATTTTGAGCATGCAAAATCATGGTGTTATTTTCCAATGCTAGCTGCTGCATATGACAACATAGTTAGCTCTCAGTGTTTAAAAAAAAGAGCAATGATATCTTTACCAAAATCAATCTCTGTGTAAAAAAAAGTTTTACTTGACAAAGTTTTTTATAAAATCCCATTCCTTATATAAAAAAGGGGTCTGCCAGTCTCCAGTCTTCATAGAATTCCCTACCCAATTATCTCCCTACTTTATGTTTAAAACATATAATTTTGTAGGATAAAGGCAGAAGATTGGCCACTTCTAATATCAGGGATCCAACAGGGTGGACACCCAATAGTGATCCGTCTTTTGCACAGGCATGAATATGCCACACATGCCCCATCTCTGAGGATTTGGGTTCTGGTCATCACAAAGGACAGCTTAAAGTGTGTGCAAACTCTCCTGGTACAGTAAAGTATGCCTTGGCATCCAGGGTATTTTGACAGAAAGCTCTGCATGTACTATGAGGTTTAGGACATAGACCAGACAAGGCACATGTATGAGGTTCCCCAGGTGAAGAATTATTGCCATTATCACACACAACCTTGCCAGTTTTCAGCTCACATGGGGCAAACTACTTGTGAGCCTGGGCATTAATGACAGTTACACTTGTCTAGTTTTGCATCTTACCCCCAGGCTTATAAGCTGCATCTTTGAACAGTCAGCAGATTTCAATAATGCTATCTCCAGGACTAGTTCAAAGGGCTCTACCTATCTGCTGCAAAAGAAAAAAAAAATCCCCCCCCACCACTCCCATGCCCAGCATCTTAAAGTGGATTAGTACTTGTACGAGTACCGATACTTTTTTTTTAGTACTCGCTGATACCAATTACCGATACCTACCGGAACTGTTTTGTTTACACTTAAGCTGTCAGCAATGGTACAAAGCATTGAAAAGTCATTTGCAAATTAAATAAATTGATTTTGTTTTTTCATTTTGTGCTTTTTTAATGTGAAATGTGTAAATATATGTTAATATATATGTGTGAAAATATTCACTAACAAAGCAAACAAAAAAAAAGTTTTAATTGTTTATCGTTTAGAAAATAGACGTGAACAAAAAAAAAGCAGGAAAATAATAATTAAATGGAGGAGAATAGGGAGTTATTTAAGGCCGATTAGAGTAAATTAAGGGTTAATAAGGGGTTAAACAGAGGAACATTTGTTCGTCCCCACTGACAGCTCAAAGAACCAAGCCTGAAAGTATCAGTTTCAGGTATCGGTGCATTTGCGCGAGTACCGACACTTGTGCAAATACTCGGTATCGGCACCGATACCGATACTAGTATTGGTGCAACCCTAATTTAAACACTTACATATACCCAGTGAAGTGAACAGCCTCAGATGATACACAGAGATGAAACAAATCTCCCTACATAAGTTGAGGGCATGTGGCCTGGTATGGTTTGGGGGGGTGCTTGCTAGTTACCCTCATTTCCTGGCCTGCGAGGCTGCATGCTCGGATAAGGGTCTGGTATGGCTTTTGGGGTGCTCCAAGCCATTTTTTTTGGCATGGCGTTCCCCTCAAAATCAATACTAGACATAAAAAATTTGGCCTGATATGGCTTGGGGAGACCCCCACATTGTGTTTTTTCACATTTTTCTATTGCCAGCAATGTTTTTGTTTTTTTTTCAAGAAAACTTGCAGCCGGGAAAATCAATTTAAATGTATTTTTTTGTATTTTTTTTAAATATATGTCAGTTTTGCTGCAGCGGGTTCTATAAATGGCAAATTACCCAAACACAATCTGCAAAAAACAATACATTTATTGAGCTTTTTTGCAGATTGTGTTTGGGTAATTTGCCTTCTTTGGGGGAACCTCTTTCTCCTAGTTGTTTTTGTATGCCTCACAAGGCAACCCAAACTGCATCCAATAACTCTATTGGATGAATATCTGATCATATTAATTACCTAGAATTTATTCATTGGTGGTCGATCCAGGCAAAACTTTTTTTCTTTTTTTCATTTTTTCTTTTTTTATGGGTTCTATAAATGGTACAGATGTGCCACTTTACAGGCAGACTACAGGGACCCCCCATGCACTATATTTAAAGGAATTTTTCATTTTTATTGTTTCGCTTTATGCATCCTTAAAATCAATGCTCCTTTAAAAACAATATTTTTTAAAACATTTTTTTGCATTAATACATGTTCCCCATGGCAGTACCCGGGCCCCCATACCCTTTTTATGGCCAATAACTTCCATAGAAGTCTATAAAAATGGGCACTTTAGATTTTTCAAGTTCGGGTCCCATAGACTTTGATAGTGTTCACAGTTGGGGTCCAAACTCTTTCCATGTTCGGGAGTTCTGGTGTAAACTGAACCTGGGGTATTCGGCCCATCACTAGGCAGGAGCAGGAGAATTAATTTTGGATTGTTCTTTGGTGATAGGTTATAAGAATAACAAGAACTATAAAGCTACATATTATTATTATTTATTATACAGGATTTATATAGCGCTAACAGTTTGTGCAGCGCTTTACAGCATTTGAGCAGACAGTACAATTACAATACAATTCAATACAGGAAGAATCAGAGGGTCTTGCTCATTAGAACTTACAATCTAGGAGGGAGGGTCAAGTGATACAAGAGGTAATAACTGTGGGGATGAGCTGATGAAGAAAATGAAAGTACAATTGTTAGGTGGATACAGGATAGGCTTCTCTGAAGAGAAAAGTTTTCAGGGATCGCCTAAAGTGGATTGAGTTGGGGATAGTCTGACAAATTGGGGTAAGGAATTCCAGAGGATGGGAGAGGCTCGGGAGAAATTCTGGAGGAGAGTAACGGAGGAGGTGATGAGGGTGATAGAGAGCAGGAGATCTTGGGAGGAATGAAGAGGACGATTAGGTTGGTATTTTCACACTAGGCTAGTGATGTAGCTCAGAGCAGAATTGTGGATGGCTTTGTAAGTTGTTGTTAGTATTTTAAATTTAATTTGTTGGGTGAGTGGCAGCCAATGGAGGGATTGGCAGAGATTGGTAGCAGACGCTGAGCGGTTTGTAAGGTGGATGAGTCTGTCAGCAGCATTCATGATGGACTGAAGGGGGAATAGCCTATTTAAATGTAAGCCAATGAGGAGGGAGTTGCAGTAGTGGAGGCGAGAGATAACCAGGGAGTGAATCAGGAGCTTTGTGATTTCATTTTTACCCCTTCCCCTCCGGAAGATTTACCACCCTTCCTGTCCAGGCCATTTTTGCGATATGGCACTGAGTTACTTTAACTGACAATTGCACAGTCGTGCAGTGCTGGGACAAGGTCATTTGGTGCCCAGGGCGGAGATGGCAAACTGCGCCCCCCCCCCGACCCCTGTTTTTCACAGATTTTCCCCGATGTGCACCTGCGGCGGCGCGCGGGGAGGAATTAAATAGGAGGACAAAAACTTTTATCTTAGATGTTTACACTTATACCCCTTTCACATTGGGGCACTTTGCAGGCGCTACTGCGCTAAAAACAGCACCTGCAAAACGCCCTGAAAGAGCCGCTACTGTGTCTCCAATGTGAAAGCCCCGAGAACTTTCACACTGGAGCGGTGCGCTGGCAGGACGGTAAAAAAAGTCCTGCTAGCAGCATCTTTGGAGTGAAGGAGTGGTGTGTAATGATGGTAAAGCAGCGCTAAAAATAGCTCAGTTTTACCACCGATGCCGCCCCTGCCCCAGTGTGAAAGGGGGCTTAAGGTTTTTAATGTAGAGCCTGGTGCAACTAATGCACAAAGGGCTTAATTAACTGTGACTGGTCACAAATGCATCAGTGAACAATGGCAATACATTAACCCCCCCCCCCCCATGCTGCATATTACAGAAATTAAAACTAGCATTGCTAATTAACCTCCCCTCAGCCTCCCCCCCTCCCCCATTCATGTATTATTCTGCTGCAGATTAATAAATGAACTGTCTGAATACGATTGGGGGAGGGGGGGAGGCTGAGGGGATGTTAATTACCAATGCTACCTATTTTTTAATTTCTGTAATATGCAGCATGGGGGGGGGGTAATGTATTGCCATTGGTCACTGATGCATCAGTGACCAGTGGCAGTACATTAACCCCCCCCCCCCCCTCCCATGCTGCATATTACAGAAATTAAAAAATAGGTAGCATTGGTAATTAACCTCTCCTCAGCCTCCTCCCCTCCCCTCATCGGATTCAGACACTTTATTTTAATATCTGCAGATGGCATTGCATTTGTTATTATCTGTTTAGTGCTTACTTTTGTGTCTTGTCTTGTGTCCGTTGTGTGATATACACACTTTGTTGCAGAGGCGTAACTATAACCTTCAGGGCCCCAGTGCAAGAAACCATGAAGGGCCCCTGACCCGCACTATGATGGGGGAGGGGGGGGGGGTATTGTGAAAGAATGAGGGGCAGTATGACGGGGTATTTTGACAGGAGGGGGCAGTGTGACCAAAGAAGGGTATCTGGAAAGTGTGACCAGAGGGGGGAGTGTGATAAGAGGGGGCACTGTGAAAGAAGGGGGGCAGTGTGACAAGAAGGGGCAGTGTGACAGGAGGGGGCAGTATGACAGGGGGATATTGTGACAAGAGGGGGGCAGTGTGACAGGAAAAGGATACCTGGGAAGTATTACAAGAGGGGGGCAGTGTAATGAGGGAGCACTGTGAAAGGAGGGGGACTGTTTAACAAGAGGGGGGTAGATATGACAGAAGGGGGACAGTGTGTGGGGGGCACAGTGTGAGAGGGGACAGTGTGAGAGGGGACAGTGTGAGAGGGGACAGTGTGAGAGGGGACAGTGTGAGAGAGGGGACAGTGTGTGGGGGGACAGTGTGTGGGGGGACAGTGTGTGGGGGGACAGTGTGTGGGGGGACAGTGTGAGAGAGGACAGTGTGTGAGGGGACAGTGTGAGAGGGGACAGTGTGAGAGGGGACAGTGTGTGGGGGGACAGTGTGTGGGGGGACAGTGTGAGAGGGGACAGTGTGTGCCCCCCACACACTGTGTGTGAGAGGGGACAGTGTGTGGGGGGACAGTGTGAGAGGGGACAGTGTGTGGGGGGACAGTGTGAGAGGGGACAGTGTGAGAGGGGACAGTGTGAGAGGGGACAGTGTGTGGGGGACAGTGTGTGGGGGGACAGTGTGAGAGGGGACAGTGTGAGAGGGGACAGTGTGAGAGGGGACAGTGTGTGGGGGGACAGTGTGTGGGGGGACAGTGTGAGAGGGGACAGTGTGTGGGGGGACAGTGTGTGGGGGGACAGTGTGTGGGGGGACAGTGTGAGAGGGGACAGTGTGTGGGGGGACAGTGTGTGGGGGGACAGTGTGAGAGGGGACAGTGTGAGAGGGGACAGTGTGAGAGGCGACAGTGTGTGGGGGGACAGTGTGTGGGGGGACAGTGTGAGAGGGGACAGTGTGAGAGGGGACAGTGTGTGGGGGGACAGTGTGTGGGGGGACAGTGTGAGAGGGGACAGTGTGTGGGGGGACAGTGTGAGAGGGGACAGTGTGAGAGGGGACAGTGTGAGAGGGGACAGTGTGTGGGGGACAGTGTGTGGGGGGACAGTGTGAGAGGGGACAGTGTGAGAGGGGACAGTGTGAGAGGGGACAGTGTGTGGGGGGACAGTGTGTGGGGGGACAGTGTGAGAGGGGACAGTGTGTGGGGGGACAGTGTGTGGGGGGACAGTGTGTGGGGGGACAGTGTGAGAGGGGACAGTGTGTGGGGGGACAGTGTGTGGGGGGACAGTGTGAGAGGGGACAGTGTGAGAGGGGACAGTGTGAGAGGCGACAGTGTGTGGGGGGACAGTGTGTGGGGGGACAGTGTGAGAGGGGACAGTGTGAGAGGGGACAGTGTGTGGGGGGACAGTGTGTGGGGGGACAGTGTGAGAGGGGACAGTGTGTGGGGGGACAGTGTGAGAGGGGACAGTGTGAGAGGGGACAGTGTGTGGGGGGACAGTGTGTGGGGGGACAGTGTGAGAGGGGACAGTGTGTGGGGGGACAGTGTGTGGGGGGACAGTGTGAGAGGGGACAGTGTGTGGGGGGACAGTGTGAGAGGGGGCAGTGTGTGGGGGGACAGTGTGAGAGGGGACAGTGTGTGGGGGGACAGTGTGTGGGGGGACAGTGTGTGGGGGGACAGTGTGAGAGGGGACAGTGTGAGAGGGGGCAGTGTGTGGGGGGACAGTGTGAGAGGGGACAGTGTGTGGGGGGACAGTGTGAGAGGGGACAGTGTGAGAGGGGACAGTGTGTGGGGGGACAGTGTGAGAGGGGACAGTGTGTGGGGGGACAGTGTGAGAGGGGACAGTGTGTGGGGGGACAGTGTGAGAGGGGACAGTGTGTGGGGGGACAGTGTGAGAGGGGACAGTGTGAGAGGGGACAGTGTGTGGGGGGACAGTGTGTGGGGGGACAGTGTGAGAGGGGACAGTGTGAGAGGGGACAGTGTGAGAGGGGACAGTGTGAGAGGGGACAGTGTGTGGGGGGACAGTGTGAGGGGGGACAGTGTGTGGGGGGACAGTGTGTGGGGGGACAGTGTGAGAGGGGACAGTGTGTGAGGGGACAGTGTGTGAGGGGACAGTGTGAGAGGGGACAGTGTGAGAGGGGACAGTGTGTGGGGGGACAGTGTGAGAGGGGACAGTGTGAGAGGGGACAGTGTGTGCCCCCCACACACTGTGTGTGAGAGGGGACAGTGTGTGGGGGGACAGTGTGAGAGGGGACAGTGTGTGGGGGGACAGTGTGAGAGGGGACAGTGTGAGAGGGGACAGTGTGAGAGGGGACAGTGTGAGAGGGGAGAGGTGGGTGGCCAGTGTTGTGCTTTACTTACATGAGAAGCAGCATGCTTCCTTGTCATGTCTGCACTCTGCAGGATGTCCCTCCAGGCAGCACACAGTTCACTTCCCGAATATCATTGTATCCAATGGAGAGGGGAGGGGCCTCTGACCTGAGCGTGTATTAGCAAGACTCAGAGTGTACAAGCAGAGGGAGAAACTTGTGCACTCAATCTGCTGGTCAGAGGCCCCTCCCCTCTCCATTGTACTCACTGATATTCGGGAAGTGAACTGTGTGCTGCCTGGAGGGACATCCCGCAGAGCGCAGACATCACATAGCTGCCGATCGCCCCCTTACGCCCCCCTCTCCTGTATAGTTAGATGCCAGCCAGGGGAGGTGCGGCGTCTTGGGGCCCCCCCACACTGGCAGAATTCCAGGGCCCAGTCGCAAGTGCGACTGTTGCGACCCTGAAAATTCCGCCACTGCTTTGTTGGTTCCTCCTCGGTGGCTCCTCTAGGTTGCAGCTTCTGCAGCAGCTCTCTATCTCCTCCCATCCCGCCTCTGGCCATCAGTGATGTCACGCCGCCGGGACGGGACTACGAATCGCCTTCATAGGGGGAGAGAAGCGCTGACAGGGAAGGGGCTTGTGCAGTCTGTTTAGGCTTGTGCCGGGTGCAGGAGTGCACTCGGCACATAGTTACAGTACAGCTATTAGCAGCGCCGGCTGGTGTGTATGTACTACTATGATGAAGCACACTGCCAGCACTTCATCTGCGCCCCCCTCCCTTCAGCAAATTCTATCGCCCAGGGCATCCGCCCCTTCCGCCCCTGCCTTGTACCGGCTCTGCAGTCGTGAGACACGGTACCCAAATAAATGTTATGTCCTTTTTTTCCCATAAATAGAGCTTTCTTTTGGTGGTTTTTGATCACCTCTAAAGTTGTTTGGGGTTTTTTTGCACTATACTAAAAAAAATATTAAAAACTAAAAAAAGACTAAACATTTAAAAAAAAAAACAAAAAAAAAAACAATCTTTTTTACTTTCTGCTATAAAACCTATGCAATAAAAAAAATTGAAAAAATCAAACGTCTTCATAAATTTAGGCCAATATATACAGTATTCTGCTACATATTTAACCAGTTCTGGACCAGCCGCCGCTGTTATACTGCAGCAGGTTGGCCCGGCTGTGAGAAGCGTCGTAGCTATACATCGCGCGCGCCCCCCTAGGCTGTCGCGATGACCGGATTCGATCCAGAACTGATCAATCCTCAGGCCCAGGCCAATGGTTCCTGGCCTGGACCTGGTGATCGGTTCTGGCGAATTAAATCCTTCCTGCTGCATTTGCCAATCCTAATTGGGAGCCCACCACCTCTGCAGCACCCCCCATTCACTAGCCAACCCCGAATTCAGGTGGAAACAGTTGATTTTATGTCACTTGATATTTATTCGCTGTTTTTCATGGAAGATCTCTATAGATCTATTGTGCACCAAAGCAATTTGTATGCTGGTCAATTCATCGTCGCTAATCCCCAGTTGACCCTTGCCAGAGATTGGAGGCCTATTAAGGTCTCTGAATTTAAGACCTTCCAGAGCCTATACCTCCCTCATGGGCATAACTAAAAAGATTGAGTTCCGATCATATTGGTCCACTGACCCAATTCACCATATGCCTGTGTTCTCTGCATCCATGACCAGGGCACGATACGAGCAGATCTTGCGGTTCATGCACTTCAATGATAATGAACTCTGTCGTCCTCAGGGTGACCCTGGATTTGATCGGCTCTACAAAATTCGGCCCTTCATAAACCATTTCAACCAACAGTTTGCAGCCATGTTTTCTCCCGATCAAGTTGTCTGCCTTGATGACACCCTGATTAAGTTTTCTGGCCGTTTGTTTATTAAACGCTGGCACTGGTACTGGCACGCTTGCTGCAACCCCTTCCCAGCAAGCGTGCCTAATATGGGGTCAAGATGTATAAGCTCTGTGACAGGGCAACAGGGTATACATATAGTTTTATGGTTTACGAGGGAAAAGATAGTCCCATAGAGTTGGAGAACTGCCCAGACTACATAGGGTGACTTGGTGTCACACCTATTGGGAAAGGGGTACCACTTGTACATGGACAATTATTACACGAGCGTGCCACTTTTTAATCACCTTTTTGATTATGGAATTGACGCATGTGGTACCGTGCGATATAATCGTTGGGGCTTCCCCCAACGGCTTGTAGAACCTCGACTTAGAAGGGGGGAGAGAGCCGGCTTGAAGTGTAATAATTTGTTAGTAGTGAAGTGGAGGGATTCATGGAATGTTTTCGTTCTGTCCTCCCTTCACGCAGATACGACAGTCCAAATTTCTACAGTGACTGGTGTTGTAGAGAAACTCCTCTGTGTCCACAAATACAACCTTAATATGGGAGGGGTGGACCTCAACGACCAGTTGTTGGCGCCGTACCTAATTACCTTTAAGACCATACGCTGGTACAAAAAAGTGTCTGTATACTTATTTCAATTGGCTCTGCTGAACGCTTTGTGCTATACAAAGCTTCAGGACGGACTGGATCCTTCATAAAATTCCAGGAAGAGATCGCCACAGCCCTTCTGTTTCAAGACGGTGCTATGGCCCACCTTCCCAATGCAAATGCAGTGAGCCCGCTGCATGAGAGGCATTTTCCGTATGTCCTCCCTGGTACCCCTACCCAAAGAACACCCCAAAGAAGATGTCGTGTCTGCAGAAAACGCGGATTTAGGCGTGACACTCGCTTTTATTGCCCCTCCTGTCCTGGTCTCTGCATCGGTGACTTATTCAAACACTACCACACACTAGTGGAGTATTAGCGTAGGGTACAGCACTACACAGTCCTAGGGCACACTAACACAGGGTCTCGAAAGATGAGATGGCCATCACATTTTGAGAGACCCTAATCTTCAACGTTCAGTTTACAGTTTTAATAAAAGTGAAAAAAAAACACACACACACACAAAAACACAAATTTTTTTTTTAAAAAAAGCCAAAAATAGTGGTTTTATTTTTCTTATCTCTCTCTCTATTGTTCTCTCTCTTATGTTCGCTCTCTACTGTCCATTCTATTGTTCGCTCACTATTGTTCTATATCTATTGTTATCTATTGCAGGTATGGTATGTCTTACTGTTATATTGTAATGTTACTCTGTTTTATTGTTAACCATCCTTTGCTTAGCAGGTACGCCATTCAGCTGCAGCACGGGTTTATTTATTCTGCCAGCAACAGCGTTTGCTCCCACAATACGTAAAGCCGTGACTCCAGCACTTTCTGAGGTGATTTCAACACCACAGTTAAAAAAAAGAGTATATATGCCGAAGCATGGGGGCAGGGGTGGAGGATTGCCCCCATGGGCAATCCAGTGCAACATTAGGGGCGGATTGCCCCCATACTTCGGCATATATTTTTTAAGCACAGATTGTTACAAAAATGTTTTATTTTTACTATCTTTTATTGTATTTGCTTTGCAGGTATGGTATGTCTTACTGTTATAATGTATTGTTTCTTTGTTTTATTGTTAACCATCATTTGCTTAGCAGGTACACCATTCAGCTGCAGCACTGATTTATTTATCTTGACAGCAACAGCGTTTGCTCCCACGATACGTAAATCAGAAGAGTGGTTAGAAGAGTGGGTGATGTGCGACATAAGCTTATAAATGTTGTGCATAAAATGCCAGGACAGTTCAACCCCCCCCCCCCCCAAATTACCCCATTTTGGAAAGAAGACACTTCAAGCTATTTGCTGAGAGGCATGTTGAATCCAAGGAATATTTTATATTTTGCACAAGTTTTGGAAAAAGTATTTATTTATTTTTTTACAGAAAGTTGTCACTAAATGATATGCTGCTCAAACATGCCATGGGCATATGTGAATATACACCTCAAAATACATTCTGTTGCTTCTCCTGAGTACAGGGATACCACATGTGTGGAACTTTCTGGGAGCCTAACTGCATACAGCACCCCAAAAACCAATCACCGCCTTCAGGCTTTTTAAGGGCGTAAATCTTGATTTCACTCCTCACTGCCTATCATAGTTTCGGAGGCCATGAAATGCTCAGATAGCACAAAACCCCCCAAATGACCCAATTTTGGAAAGTAGACACCCCAAGCTATTTGCTGAGAGGCATGTTTTGCAGATTTTGCAGATTTTTTCAAAGTTTTGAAAATTGAAAAAAGAAAAAAAAAATTTTCTTTAATTTCTTCATCTTTAAAAACAAATGAGAGCTGCAAAATACTCACCATGCCTCTTAGCAAATATCTTGGGGTGTCTACTTTCCAAAATGGGGTCATTTGGGGGGGGTTGTGCTATCTGGACATTTCAGGACCTCCGTAACTGTGATAGGTAGTGAGGAGTGAAATCAAAAATTTACGCTCTTAGAAAGTGTCACGTACCTGGTAGGTTGTGAGCCTGAAGTGCAGGAAGCGACCTCCCTTACAGCTCCCACTCCCGTTCCCCTGGAATGGAGACAGAGGGCCAGGAGTGAAGAGTGGTATGGGTGCCTGGCAGGATCAACAGTGGCTGAAGATCCAGTAGTGGTGGCACCCTCTGGAGTCAGTAGCCTGAGGAGTAGACTGGAAACAGAGACTGGAATGCTGGGCTGGCACACAGCAGAAGGTAGCCTGGAACACTGGGCTGGAACACAGCAGAAGATAGCCTGGAACACTGGACTGGAACACAGCAGAAGGTAGCCTGGAACGCTGGACTGGAACACAGCAGAAGGTAGCCTGGAACGCTGGGCTGGAACCAGGAACAACAGCAGGCAACAGCAGACTGGAAGCTGGACTGGAACCGGGAACAACAGCAGGTAATAGCAGACTGGAAGCTGGACTGGAACCAGGAACAACAGCAGGTAATAGCAGACTGGAAGCTGGACTGGAACCAGGAACAACAGCAGGTAGTAGACTGGAACGCTGGGCTGGAACACAGCAGAAGGTAGCCTGGAACGCTGGACTGGAACCAGGAACAACAGCAGGTAATAGACTGGAACGCTGGGCTGGAACACAGCAGAAGGTAGCCTGGAATGCTGGACTGGAACCAGGAACAACAGCAGGTAATAGCAGACTGGAAGCTGGACTGGAACCAGGAACAACAGCAGGCAATAGCAGACTGGAAGCTGATGAACACAGCGGAGGGTCAACAAGCCGGTAGTCAGTAACGTTCAGACAGCAGAGGTACCAGGGGTAATGCAGAGGGATGGTCAGGCAAGCCAAGAGGGTCTGGTGCAGGCAGATAGCAGGATCGTCAAAACAGGAAGCCGGGTCAGATAACAGGAAACACAGACCAGATCAGGTAACACTCACAGAACGCTGTAGAGCAGACAGCAGGGATGGAGTGTGCCAAGCAGGTTTAAATAGCCCGCCTGACACCAGCGGGAGTGTGCGCATGTGTGCCCGTGCGTGACCGCACCCGTGAACGCGCGCGCATGGGCAATGGGACCCGTGGCCGGGTTCCCGTGCGTCTGGGACGCCGATTACTGGCAGGATCTTCTTGACAGAAAGCCTGAAGGTGGTGCTTGGTTTTCGGGGTCCTGTACACAGCTAGGCTCCCAAAAAGCCTCACACATGTGGTATCCCCATACTCAGGAGAAGCAACAGAATGTATGTTGGTGTGTAATTCCACATATGCCCATGGCATGTTTGAGCAATATATCATTTAGTGACAACTTTGTGCAAAAAAAAAAAAGTTTGTAATTTTCCCGCAACTTGTGGCAAAATAAAAAAATATTCCATGGACTCAACATGTCTCTCAGAAAATAGCTTGGGGTGTCTACTTTCCAAAATGGGGTAATTTGTGGGGTTTTGTGCTATCTTGGCATTCTATGGCCTTCGAAACTGGGATAGGTAGTGAGAAGTGAAATCAAAAATTTATACCCTTAGAAAGCCTGAAGGCGGTGATTGGTTTTTGGGGTCCTCTACATGGCTAAGCTCCCAAAAAGTCTCACCCATGTGGTATCCCTGTACTCCGAAGAAGCAGCAGAATGTATTTTGGGGTGTAATTCCACATATGCCCATGGCATGTTTGAGCAATATCATTTAGTGACAACTTTGTGCGAAAAAAATAAAAAGTTTGTAATTTTCCAGCAACTTGTGGCAAAATATAAAATATTCCATGGACTCAACATGCCTCTCAGCAAATAGTTTTGGGTGTCTACATTCCAAAATTGGATCATTTGGGGGGTTTTGTGCTATCTGGGCATTTTATGGCCTTCGAAACTGTGACAGGTAGTGAGGAGTGAAATCAAAAATTTACGCCCTTAGAAATTCTGAAGGTTAAGCTTGGTTTTTGGGGTCCTGTACGCGGCTAGGCTCCCAAAAAGTCTCACACATGTGGTATCCTCATACTCAGGAGAAGCAGCAGAATGTATTTTGGGGTGTAATTCCACATATAACCGTGGCATGTGTGAGCAATATATCATTTAGTGACAACTTTGTGTCATTTTTTTTTGTTGTTTTTTTCAATCCCTTGTGACAAAAAATAAAATATTCAATGGGCTCAACAAGCCTCTCTGCAATTTCCTTGGGGTGTCTACTCTCCAAAATGGGGTAATTTGGGGAGGGTTGTATTGCCCTGCCATTTTAGCACCTCAAGAAATGAGATAGGCGGTCATAAACTAAAAGCTGCGTAAATTCCAGAAAATGTACCAGTTTGTAGACGCTATAACCTTTGCACAAACTAATAAATATATGCTTATTGACATTTTTTTTACCAAAGACATGTGGCTGAATACATTTTAGCCTAAATGTATGACTAAAATTGAGTTTATTGGATTTTTCTTATAACAAAAAGTAGAAAATATCATTTTGTTTCAATTTTTAGGTCTTTTTCCGTTTATATCGCAAAAAATAAACATTGCAGAGGAAATCAAATACCATAAAAAGAAAGCTCTATTTGTGGGGAAAAAAAGGATGTAAATTTCCTTTGGGTACAACATTGCATGACCGCATAATTACCAGTTAAAGCAGCGCAGTGCCAAATTGTAAAAAGCGCTGTGGTCATTGAGCAGCCTAATCTTCCGGGGTTAAAAAAAAAACAAAAAAACAATAAGCACATATTGATTGGTTTGTGCAAATGTTATAGTGTCTACAAACTATGGGATTTTTTGATTTATTTCATTTTACTAGTAATGGTGGCGATCAGTGACTGCGGGACTGCGATATTGCAGTGGACAAATCAGACACTAACTGGCACTTTTGACACTTTCTGGGGAACAGTGACACTAATACAGTGATCAGTGCTAATACACTCTGCCGCAGTATATGTGAGGTGGGCAGTCAGGAACTGTTTTTTTTTACTATTTTGGGACAGTTTTTCTTTGATAATAAAAAAAAAATCAGAAATATCTATTACTGTTTTCCACCAAATGAATGCCCAATTTATCCAGAAAAAAACAAGGTATAATCCACCTGGATGCACAAAGTAGTTGTGATGACATGTGCAGTTTTACTAACATACTGTATGTCAAAGTTGCAAAATTGTGCTTAGGCATTAATTTTTGCTTTACCCTTAGGCATGAATGGGGTTAAAAAGTTTATGTAATTATAGCCACCCACCCATGAGCAGGTGTGTCTATTTAAATTTAGTAGCACCAAGCTGAATGTATAGTTCAGCTTCCTTAGGTTTCTTCTAGGCCAGTGATATGCAATTAGCGGACCTCCAGATGTTGCAAAACTACAAGTCCCATCATGCTTCTGTCTCTGGGTGTAATGCTTGTGGCTGTCAGAGTCTCGCTATGCCTCATGGGACTTGTAGTTCTGCAACAGCTGGAGGTCCGCTAATTGCATATCCCTGTTCTAGGCTCTTATTACTATTAGTTTCTGTTTATTCCCAGTAGGTATCACTGTATAGATGTCAATAATATGAGAGCTGCGTTAATTAGAGCTAGGGATATTTATCTCTTCCTGGACAACTACTTGGAGTTTTACTGCCAGTGGTGCAGCATGGGAGAGGGAATAAAAATCCAAGGAGTGACCTTGGAAAGTCAACTCTCTCCTGGGCTTCCTGTCTGGGGGAGGGGTGTGTTTTGTTGAGTGTTGACCATGTGGCTAGGCAAAGCTCTGGGTTCGAGGCCTAGCTTGTGTAACCTGGGGATTGAGCACATAAATATTTTTCAGGACCGTACACCAATATAGTGAGTAGCAAAACAAATTATCACAAAATGACTTCAGTTGGCTCTCCACCTATGAGGAAAGCCTCTCCAACATGTTTCACCCATGTATGGTTTAATCATAAGGATTGTGGGGTATGAGGAGTTATGGAGAAACTCCAAACTTCTTGAGGGGCCAGAGAAGCTTGAATCAGGAGCTTGGACCTCACTATCCGTTTTGACGGAAAGTACTTTTGTTCCCTCTTTCTAGAGTCTGCTAGTCCATGGCTGTCCTGTGCCCTTACCCTCTTTTCCTGGAGTTTTGAGTCAATAAACTCCTTTTGCTTTGCATCTGGAAGTGACCAGCAATCGGTAATAAGGGGTAAGCTAATAGCTTTAGGAGCAAGAAAAAAGAAAGAAAAAGAAAAGAACATCTTGAAACTCCAAAATGAAATTCAAAATCTGGAACTAAGACATAAAAAGGAAATTAAAAAATAAATACATCAGTCTCTGATACTAAAGAAAGAACAACTAAAGGAACTGCTGGAAGAAGAAGATAGAAAGGAAACCAACAGGGTAGTAAACGAGAAGTTTAGGCTGGGTAACAAGGCAGGAAAATACCTGGCGAACGTTCTAAGGAAAAAAAAGACTTTAAATTATATAGAGAAGATAAAAAACGAAAAAGGTGAGATAAAGAACAAAACTACAGAAATAGCACAAGTCTTCGCACAATATTACAGTGCCCTGTATGCAATAAAAAGACAAGAAACAACTCAACAAATGGAAAGCAGAAGGAAACAGATCCTAATGTATTTAGAAAAAGCAAGCTTGCCAAAAGTTGAACCTGAAGTCCTGATAGACCTAGAAAGAGAGATAACGCAAGAAGAGATTAAGATGGCACTAAAAGAAACCCCTACTGGCAGGAGCCCGGGGCCAGATGGCTTTACGATCAGATATTATAAACAGTTCCAAGACCAATTGATCCCCAGACTATGTGAATATTTAAATAAAATAGGTGAAGACGAGGATATAAGAAAAGAGTCATTGCTGGCACATATTACTATAATATTGAAAGAAGGTAAAGATAAGGTTAACTGCTCAAGTTATAGACCCATCGCTCTATTGAACACTGACACGAAGTTATATGCTAAAATACTCGCCACCAGATTAAAAAGATTGATGCCACTATGGATAAACCCGGACCAGACAGGATTTGTCCCTGGAAGAGAAGGAAGGGACAATAGCATAAAAACAATCCTGATGTTAAGAAGGAATAACTCCAATATCTCCCCAGATCTACTCCTGTCTATAGATGCAGAAAAAGCATTCGACAGGGTAGACTGGGTATTCATGATGACTACATTACAACATCTTGGTCTGGGACCTAAAATAATGAAGTGGATTATGAATCTTTATAAAGGACCCACGGCGAGCGTAAAAGTAAACGGCAAAATGTCACCGGTGTTTGAAATGTTTAACGGAACACGGCAGGGATGCCCACTATCGCCCCTTCTATATGTGTTATCTCTGGAACCTTTTCTTTGCACCTTGCGAAACAACCGAGGGATAGAAGGGATTAGACTAGGTGAAAAAGAACATAAAATCGCGGCATACGCAGATGACATCCTCGTATATGTTAATAAGCCCAAAGAGACTCTCTCAAATCTCCTGGAAGAAATTGATAAATATGGAGAACTATCAAATTTCAAAATTAATCCGGTAAAAACAGAAATACTGAACTTGAAAATAGGAAAAAAAGAGATTCTGGCCCTTCAAAAAGAATTCCCATTTACTTGGGTAAAGGGGGAGCTCTCCTACCTAGGAATTAAATTAACAGCATCATATAAGAAAATCTATTCTACAAACTATATCCCACTCTTAAACGAAATAAAGATAGAAGCAAAGAAGATCAACATACAAGCACTTTCGTGGATCGGTAGAGTCAACATGATCAAAATGGCAATACTACCAAAGATCTTATACAAACTCCAAATGTTACCAGTAACGGTCCCACAGAATTTTTTCAAAACTATACAAAAAATAATAACAAAAATTATTTGGCAAAACAAAAAACCAAGACTAAAAATGGCACTAATCTCTAGGAAGAGACAACACGGGGGATTAACAGCACCAGATATTTCAAGGTACTACAAAGCTGTCATCATAGCACAGATGGTTGAATGGGCAAAAGAAAACGAGGAAAAAAAATGGATCGAAATGGAAAACACTTTAAGTAAAACTACACTTCACAAAAATATTTGGCTATTAAATAAATATAGAGTACTAGGCCCCAACACACACGAGGTGACCAAAAATGTATTTAGAATATGGGACGCACTACACCGTAAACACAGATGGGCACATAATTCACCATTGACACCCCTTACGGGAACTAAATTTTTTCACCAGGTGAAGATATTTTTCGTAGACTCAAAATAAAAAATCCACTAATTAAAGACATCACAAGGAGAGGGAAGTTGGAATCGGCACGAGAACTGGAAACTAAATTTGGGGGGAAACTAAGAAACTGGGAGTACCTACAATTAAATCATTTAATAAATACAGTGGCTTGCGAAAGTATTCGGCCCCCTTGAACTTTTCAACCTTTTGCCACATTTCAGGCTTCAAACATAAAGATATAAAATTTTTATTTTTTGTGAAGAATCACCAACAAGTGGGACACAATTGTGAAGTGGAACGAAATCTTTTGGATTTTTGAAACTTTTTTAACTAATAAAAAAATGAAAAGTGGGGAGTGCAAAATTATTCGGCCCCCTTGCGTTAATACTTTGTAGAGCCACCTTTTGCTGCGATTACAGCTGCAAGTCGCTTGGGGTATGTCTCTATCAGTTTTGCACATCGAGAGACTGAAATTCTTGCCCATTCTTCCTTGCAAAACAGCTCGAGCTCAGTGAGGGTGGATGGAGAGCGTTTGTGAACAGCAGTTTTCAGCTCTTTCCACAGATTCTCGATTGGATTCAGGTCTGGACTTTGACTTGGCCATTCTGACACCTGGATACGTTTATTTGTGAACCATTCCTTTGTAGATTTTGCTGTATGTTTGGGATCATTGTCTTGTTGGAAGATAAATCTCCGTCCCAGTTTCAGGTCTTTTGCAGACTCCAACAGATTTTCATACAGAATGGTCCTGTATTTGGCTGCATCCATCTTCCCCTCAATTTTAACCATCTTCCCTGTCCCTGCTGAAGAAAAGCAGGCTCAAACCATGATGCTGCCACCACCATGTTTGACAGTGGGGATGGTGTGTTGAGTGTGATGAGCTGTGTTGCTTTTACGCCAAACATATTGTTTTGCATTGTGGCCAAAAAGTTCGATTTTGGTTTCATCGGATCAGAGAACCTTCTTCCACATGTTTGGTGTGTCTCCGAGGTGGCTTGTGGCAAACTTTAGACGAGACTTTTTATGTATATCTTTGAGAAATGGCTTTCTTCTTGCCACTCTTCCATAAAGGCCAGATTTGTGCAGTGTACGACTGATTGTTGTCCTATGGACAGACTCTCCCACCTCAGCTGTAGTTCTCTGCAGTTCATCCAGAGTGATCATGGGCCTCTTGGCTGCATCTCTGATCAGTCTTCTCCTTGTCTGAGCTGAAAGTTTAGAGGGACAGCCAGGTCTTGGTAGATTTGCAGTGGTCTGATACTCCTTCCATTTCAAAATGATCGCTTGCACAGTGCTCCTTGGGATGTTTAAAGCTTGGGAAATCTTTTTGTATCCAAAATCCGGCTTTAAACTTCTCCACAACAGTATTACGGACCTGCCTGGTGTGTTCCTTGGTCTTCATGATGCTCTCTGCGCTTTCAACAGAACCCTGAGACTATCACAGAGCAGGTGCATTTATACAGAGACTTGATTACACACAGGTGGATTCTATTTATCACCATCAGTCATTTAGGACAACATTGGATCATTCAGAGATCCTCGCTGAACTTCTGGAGTGAGTTTGCTGCACTGAAAGAAAAGGGGCCGAATAATTTTGCACGCACCACTTTTCAGTTTTTTAATTGCTAAAAAAGTTTAAAATATCCAATAGATTTCGTTCCACTTCACAATTGTGTCCCACTTGTTGGTGATTCTTCACAAAAAATTAAAATGTTATTTCTTTATGTTTGAAGCCTGAAATGTGGCAAAAGGTTGAAAAGTTCAAGGGGGCTGAATACTTTCGCAAGGCACTGTACATCACCATATCCGTTCAGAGATGGTAAAAAATTAAATAGACTGGAAAAGCTCTGTATAGCATCTACGCCACTGAAAGGAGGCATTTCGAAGGTATATGAGTTCCTGACAGATCTAGAAGGAAAAGACAGGCCATCCTACATTGAAAAGTGGGAAAAAGAATTGGGCACAAAATTAGAGGATCAACAAACTAAGAATATGATCGCAGGAGGATACAATCAAGCTTGGGATATAAAAACTATAGAGATGAATTATAAATTTCTAGTTAGGTGGTATATGACCCCTGAGAGATTATATAAAATGAATCAGGCCGAAACATCACTATGTTGGAGAAATTGCGGACAGAAAGCCACAATGCTACACATATGGTGGGACTGCCCGAAAATCAGATCCTATTGGCAAGAAATTAATGTAAGCATTAAGGAAATAACGGACGAGACGATAGAAGACAACAAAATGATCTGCCTGTTACACGACACGAACTCCTCTAATAAGCAATACATGGATAAAATAATGCCAAGATTATTAAATGCAGCAAAGGGTGTTATCCCAAAAAAATGGCTGAAGAGCGAAGGCCCAGTTCTAATGGATTGGATAAAACAAGTGGAATACCCACATAAAATGGAACTTCTTTGTTGCAAAGACAATGAACAATTAGAAAAATGTAAATCTATTTGGGCCAGATAGGAAAAATTCAAGACCTCGGAAAAGTACTGGCAGAAGAAATTAGAAGACACTAATTAATAAAAAAGGGGAATACCAGAGACTAAAGGAGAAACACTTAGAGTAAGGCAGGGAGGGAGGGGGGGTAGAGTTAGGGTGGGTATTAGATGGGTGAGGTAGAAGGGATATAAGGGAATTTTTTTTTTTTTTTCTTTTTTGGGTTTTATATATGTCAAGTATTAAAGAAGGAACCCGCAGGGCTTTTAACTCTCGGGTATTTCTACATGACAAAAAAAAAAAAAGAGAAACCACGATGATGTGAATCTGTAAAGGGACAAGTTTTGAAAAATAAGCTGAAAAAGTCTCTAAAGAGAAGGCACTGACGTGGTAAAAGAAAAAAAAAAAGAAAAAAAATTAGAGCTAGGGATATTTATCTCTTCCTGGACAACTACTTGGAGTTTTACTGCCAGTGGTGCAGCATGGGAGAGGGAATAAAAATCCAAGGAGTGACCTTGGAAAGTCAACGCTCTTCTGGGCTTCCTGTCTGGGGGAGGGGTGTGTTTGGCTGTTGAGTGTTGACCATGTGGCTAGGCAAAGCTCTGGGTTCGAGGCCTAGCTTGTGTAACCTGGGGATTGAGCACATAAATATTTTTCAGGACCGTACACCAATATAGTGAGTAGCAAAACAAATTATCACAAAATGACTTCAATTGGCTCTCCACCTATGAGGAAAGCCTCTCCAACATGTTTCACCCATGTATGGTTTAATCATAAGGATTGTGGGGCATGAGGAGTTATGGAGAAACTCCAAACTTCTTGAGGGGCCAGAGAAGCTTGAATCAGGAGCTTGGACCTCACTATCCGTTTTGACGGAAAGTACTTTTGTTCCCTCTTTCTAGAGTCTGCTAGTCCATGGCTGTCCTGTGCCCTTACCCTCTTTTCCTGGAGTTTTGAGTCAATAAACTCCTTTTGCTTTGCATCTGGAAGTGACCAGCACCTATCCATACACAATATTCCACTTTTGCCGAGGACTACACCTTGAAGTTAAAGTGGGGTTCCACCCAAAAAAAAAAACATACCTAAAAAATTCTAAAAAAAAAAACAAAAAAACATTTGGATATTTTTTTTTTTTTTACTTACCTCTAAATGCCTGTTGCTAGGTGGTCCCTCGTAATCTGCCCCTTCGTCTGCCTGGGCTGGTGACATCACTTCCCCCTGGCACAGGAAGGGCTCGGCTCTTCTCCCTCCCTCCTGTCAATCATCTGGGACCCATTGCAGGTCCCAGGTGATTGAGCGGCCAATCACGGCGCTCGGCGCCGCTCGCGCATGCGCAGTGGGTGCCAGGCTGTGAAGCCACAGCCCGGCGCCCACAGTTGAAATGCCGGCGCCGACGAGCGGAGGGGGGGACGAGCGGGGCTTCGATCCCCCGCACCGCTGGACCCAGGGACAGGTGAGTGTCCAATTAAAAGTCAGCAGCTGCAGTATTTGTAGCTGCTGACTTTTAATTTTTTTTTTTTTTAATGGCCCCCCTGGGTGGAACTCCTCTTTAAATCCTAGCCAACCCAGTCTCTGCAAATCCTAGTCTTGGATTATTACTTTCCCCTTGGGCACATTTAAAATCCCATTTTACTTTGTAGCTGGTAATAGATGCGCTGGACAAAAACAGCAGTGTAAGCTGTAGTTACAAAAACAACTTGTGTAAATATTTTATAGCATCAGTACTTTTGCATTAAGATTTGCATTGTATTTTTTAATAACGCAACCTGGAAACTGTGAGAACACTCGATTTATGCAGCACTGAACATTCCCCCTCAGCAGTTCATAACACTACACACATTTCAATGGAGGGAGAAAGCATTAACCTGAATGTGAGACTTGTTGCTGCCCTGGGGATCGTCTTATTAACGGGACTTGAGGTGCATTCATTTATCTTAGCCGTGAATTTCTCAGACTGGATAAACGGAAGATTGACCTCTGTCACAGATCGGATCATCACCTCTATTGGCATATCAAGGGTCATCTTTCAAACTGCATGCATAGTAAACATATTTATTATTATTTTCTGTCATAAGAGGTCAATGTTTCTTATAGCAAAGTCATGTTTCGACTTTTTCGAACTGTCTGGCAACTACTGCAGTATCTGGCTGTCTACCCTGCTCTCTGCTGCCTTTTGTCTGAAGATCTTCCACTTCCACCATGTCTTTTTTCTACGTTTTGAAGTCAACGGTTTCTCAAAGAGTGACTTCCTTTATTATTTTTTGTGGGTTGGTGTCTGTTGTTCACACAGCCTTCATCACGTGGTTAAATCTAGCTACAGAACTCAACCATTCAC
The DNA here is from genome assembly GCA_037952835.1 of Lithobates septentrionalis. Classification (NCBI taxonomy): domain Eukaryota; kingdom Metazoa; phylum Chordata; class Amphibia; order Anura; family Ranidae; genus Lithobates; species Lithobates septentrionalis. Next base: position 845,649 of record JBBDGP010001886.1, on the reverse strand, counting down.
CATCTGACAATCAGACCAGTGCCACATACCAGATCGAAAAGGCAGTTCATTATGTCTATTATTTCACATTTGGAAATAGCATTCCTTTCCTCATTAACATGACCTGCTCAGTACTTCTGATCACGTTCCTGTGTCTTCACCTGAACAAAATTAGACATGACAATAATTTAACAACCCAACTTGAACCATTTTACATTGGCATAAAATTCATGACTGTTAGTTTTTTTGTTTTGCTTTACAAGTTGTCATTAGCATAACCATTTTATACTATGACTATTTGCTGGGTTTCTTGTCCTCCTACATTATTTGGACTGGTTTTCCATGCTTGCATTCAATGTATTTGATCTACAGAACAGTCAAGTTAAAGAATTGTTTTTTGGGTATTTTTCGATGTGGAAATAATGATAAAATAAACAACCCATGTTCTTGAGCAGAGACTCATAATCACAACTCATAATACCCTGATAACCAAAACCTTATAGAATAACTGCAGTAAGGTAGTTAGGATGGTCGTACTGTAGGAATAAAGGAAACGTAAATTACCCAGGTAATGGTATAGCTCATGGAAGTAAGTTATATTCAACTGGACTTATTCTGTGATAGTGAACATATTTGGAGAGTGACGTTCCTCCACTTGGAATGTGCCCTTGGCCTCCTATAACATGCAGAGTGGAAAAAGTGACCCAAATACTCAAACACTCTCTGCATTCCAATATCTGGCACTGAACAAAGCCAGAATGGTCAGCTTGGGTAATCTATCCCCGACAGTAGAGGTATAGTCCCGGCAGACTGGTAGAGAAAGTGTGTGCTCAGGTAAGTTAACCACTGAACACCATTGCTGAAAGCAAGTTGAAAGGAAAGAGATGCACACCAATGATATCCTGGAACTCCAGTAAAGTTTATTGAGCAGATAAGAGTGACATATAGCACACACCCAAATAGAAATTCCCATCTGAGTCCATGCCCCAACACATTTCACCCATACCAGGGCTTAATTTGTTGGAACACCGTTAAAGTCTATGGGACGCGAACATGAAAACATTTTAAAGGCTTATGTGCAAGTTATTGCCATAAAAAGTGCTTGAGGACCCGGGTCCTGCCCTGGGGGACATGTATCAATGCAAAAAAAGTTTTTAAAACAACAGTTTTTTCAGGAGCAGTGATTTGAATAATGCTTAAAGTGAAACAATAAAAATGAATTTTTTTGCGATACGGCACTGCGTCGCTTTAACGGACAATTGCGCGGTTCTGCAAAGTTGCACCCAAACAAAATTGACGTCCTTTTTTCCCACAAATAGAGTATCTTTTGGTGGTATTTGATCATCTCTGCTGTTTTTATTTTTTGCGCTATAAACAAAAAAAAGAGAGACAATTTTGAAAAAAAGCAATATTTTTTACTTTTTGCTATAATAAATATCCCCAAAAAATATATAAAAAAACAAATTTCTATCTCAGTTTAGGCCAATATGTATTCTTCTACATATTTTTGGCAAAAAAATTGCAATAAGCGTATATTGATTGGTTTGCGCAAAAGTTATAGCGTCTACAAAATAGGGGATAGATTTTAGTAATGGCGGCGATCTGCGATTTTTATAGTGACTGCGACATTATGGCGGACACATCGGACACTTTTGAAACTATTCTGGGACCATTGTCATTTATACAGCGATCACTGGCAGGGAGGGGGTTAAACACTAGGGGCGATCAAGGGGTTATGTGTGCCCTAGGGAGTGATCCTAACTGTGGGGGGGATTTTCAGGGAGCAGTAGATCTCTGTCATGTTGCTAGGCAGAACAGGAAAATGCCTTGTTTACATAGGCATTTCCTTGTTCTGCCACTCCGTGACATGATTGCGGGCCCCCGGCATAGCATGCTGTAGCAAAAATGACATTTCTAAATAAAAAAATTGAAAAAAATCATATCACATTTAAAATGATGCGCGGTTGCACTTGCTGTCACCCAGCTATTGAAAAATTCCATACAGTCCATACCAGGTCCTTATCAAAGCATGCAGCCTGGCAGTTCAGGAAAGGGGGGTGGGGATGAGTGAGCGCACCCCCTTATTGAACCATACCAGGCCACATTCCCTCAACGTGGGGGGGTGAGTGCTTTGGGGCAGGACCCCAAAGAACCTTGTCCCCATGTTGATGAGAACAAGGGCCTCATCCCCACAACCATGGCCGGTGGTTGTGGGGTCCGCCGGTAGGGGGGCTTATCCAAATTCATCAGATCCCACCCCCCATTTGAATGATTATCGGGTAAATCCGTTGTCAATCATGCTGCCCGCTGCACCTGAAAATTTTTTTTCAAAACGCCCTTGCGAACATGAAGGCTGGTTGCCTTCTGCAGGCTAAGCCTTTTGACTTTTCTTATATAGGAAAGGGCAGGGCCATCTGGCAATGTCACCTGGTTTCCCTGCCCCCTTGTAATGTAACGGACCGGCCACGGTTGTTGGGATGGGGCCTTTGTCTCCATCAACAACAAAGCTGTGCCCAATCAGAGAGCAAAATTCACTGTGCAGCACGCACTGCACAGTAGGCTGTTTGGGGGGGGCGAACACTCGTCAAACACCCTGCAAATTCTGGTGTTCCCTGAATGGGGTGAACAGCCAATGTTTGGCATGAACTGATGCTTGGGCCTAACCATTCCCCAACTCTAGTGATGATGTCACTCCAAAGCATATGCACAGGAGCCGCTGTTCATGGCACAGGACTGTTACCCATGCTATTCCTTCAGAGCGAATGCGCTGGTGACGTCACCAGGGGCTTCACAAGTAAATACCTCCAAAAGGTGCATGTTTAGAAGATATTTACTGTACCTATAGGTAAATCTTAAAATCAACCAAGGGAGTTTACTTCCACTTTAAGCCTCAAGGGCTTGTTCTGACTCTCATACACTCCATGTCTTTTGTGGATATATAGCTTGGTTTAAGAGTGCGTCCCAGTGTTGATCAACAACTGAGATTCATTTTGATGGCCTCAACTGCAGCGTTTAGCACACAAAATACAATTTAGTGCTAGAAATACCAAAGGAGATAGTAATAGACTACAGACATACAAGAGGAGACTGTTAGAAACTGCAGACATACTGCAAGAAATGCCAGAGACTGCAGACATACTACATAAGATGGTCAGAGATGAGATTGCAGGCATGCTATAGGACAGACTTTACTTAATGGCAGACCACGGACCGGATCCGGACTGAGCCACTGTCCCATCTGGACCCATGGTCGCGCCATTTAGGAGCCGCTTCGGCCACGGTCATTCTCTGCATGTCGGGAGGCAGGATGGTAGCAAGCCAGGTGTGGGAGTGGGGGATTGGGGGATTTGTGATGTAGGGTGATGTAAAGGGGGGCAGTGCTGTGGGGGAAGGTGATGTGAAGGGGATGCAGGTGATGTGAAGAGGGCAGATCACACTACTGTGGGAGGGGGGATTTGTGATGTGAAGGGGCAGTGCTGTAGGGGGGTATATGGGGGTGATGTGTAGGGGGCTGGTGATGTGAAGAGGGGCAGTGCTGTGGGGGGGGTGATGTGATGTGAAGGATGCAATGCTGTTTGTGTGTGTTGGGGAGGTTGATGTGAAGGGGCAGTGCTGTGGGGGGGTGGTGATGTGAAGGGGCCGGTGATGTGGGGGCAGTGATGTGCAGAGAGCTGATGATGTGAAGGGGCAGTGCTGTGGGGGTGATGTGAGAGTGGGCAGTGCTGGGGAGGCAGGTGATGTGGGGGGAGGTGATGGGGGCAGTCCTTTGGCGGGTGGGGGTGATGTGTAGAGGGCAGAGCACACTACTGTGGGGGGGGATTTGTGATGTGAGGGGTACTGCTGTTTGTGGGGGGGGGGGTTGATGTGAAGGGGCAAATGACAACACTGTGGGGGGGGGGGGGTAATGATTTGAAAGGGGGTGAGGAAACTGCTGTGAATAAAATTGGTGTGTTAAATAAAGGGGATTTAGCACACTACTGTGAAGAGGATGGGGGTGATGGGGTGATGTGAAGGGGGCCTTAGAACACTACACTTAAGGGAAAGCTGTGAAATGAAGAGGGGGACTGTGATGTGAGGGGGACTGAGGAGCACTGATGTAAGAATGGGATTGTGATATAAGGGGGGTGCTGTGATGTAAAGGAGTCTTTGCACAAACATGCAATTTGGACACCTGCTGGAATAAAATTTTACTGATTGGACCATTAAAAATGTAATTCAATACCCCTGCTATAGGAGATGGTCAGAGACTACAGACATACTAAATAAGATGGTCAGAGACTGCAAATATAAAAATTATATTTTATTATTGCGAGAATCATGTAAAAAACAAAACCTAAAGGTGCCCTATTTATGCAAAATAAATTTGCAGCTAGAGTAATTATTTAATTATTTATATTATTTAAACTAGATAAGATATCACAGAAATCACAAGCAGTGCACAATACAGATAATAAAGCAATCAAAATGAGTCACCATTCATACTGTATAATATTCATAGTAATTATTATTATTATTATTATTATTATACAGGATTTATATAGCGCCAACAGTTTACGCAGCACTTTACAATATAAAAGGGAGACAATACAGTTATAATACCATAAAATACAAGAGGATTAAGAGGGCCCTGCTCAGAAGAGCTTACAATCTAATAGGGTGGGGCAGATAGTACAAAAGGTAGTAACTGTGGGGAATGAGCTGGTGGAAGTGGTAGGAGATTAGTTGGAGACGTGATAGGCTTTCCTGAAGAGATGAGTTTTCATGGATCGTCTGAAGGTAGCAAGAGTAGGGGATAGCCAGATAGATGGAGGTAGCAAGTTCCAGAGGATGGGAGAGGCTCTGGAGAAATCCTGGAGACGAGCATGGGAGGAGGAGATGAGAGAGCTTGAAAGCAGGAGGTCTTGAGAAGAGCGGAGATGTCAATTTGGGTGGGGTGATATTTGGAGACAAGATTAGTGATGTAGCTCGGGGCAGAGTTGTGATTAGCTTTGTATGTTGTGGTTAGTATTTTGAATTTAATTCGCTGGGTGATTGGGAGCCAGTGTAGGGATTGGAGGAGAGGGTTGGCAGACACTGAGCGGTTGATAAGGTGGATAAGTCTGGCAGCAGCATTTATGATAGACTGAAGAGGGGATAGCCTATGGAGAGGTAAGCCAATGAGAAGGAAGTTGCAATAGTCAAGGCGAGAGATAACGAAGGAGTGAATGAGGAGCTTGGTGGTTTCATTTGTTAAAAAGGGGCGAATTTTAGAGAAGTTATGGAGGTGAATTCTACAAACTTTTGACAACGATTGGATTTGAGGCTGAAATGACAAGTCAGAGTCTAGGATTACACCTAGTACCCTGGCATGAGGGGAGGGACTGATGGTTGCATTGTTGATTTTGATGTAAAAGTCATGGAGGGGGGCACAGGCGGGGGGAATATTAATAGCTCAGTTTTAGAGAGATTTAGTTCAAGGAAGTGGTGCGACATTCATGCTGATATGTCAATTAGTAAGTTAGTAATGCGAGAGGAGACTGAAGGAGTGAGGTGAGGAGTAGACAGATAGATTTGGGTGTCATCAGCGTATAAGTGGTATTGGAAGCCGTGGGCAGTTATTAAGTGACCAAGGGAGGAGGTGTAGATAGAGAAGAGAAGGGGGTCCAAGAACCGAGCCTTGGGGGACCCCCACAGAAAGGGGCAATGGAGAGGAGGAGACAGAGTTGTAGGTGACACTGAAGGAGCGCTGTGATAAATAGGCAGAAAACCAGGATAGAGCAGAATCTCGGAGGCCAAGGGAATGTAGTTTATTGAGAAGGAGCAGGTGGTCAACAGTATCAAAGGCCACAGAGAGGTCAAGTAGTAGGAGTGTGGAGTACTGGCTGTTGATTTTAGCAGTTAGTAAATCGTTAGTGAGTTTTAGTAGGGCAGTTTCCGTGGAGTGCTGCGAGCGAAAGCCAGACTGTAAGGGGTCAAGAAGGTTATTTTCATTGAGGTAGGAGCTAAGACGGTTGTAGACTAAGCATTCTAGAAGTTTAGAGGTGAATGGGAGCAATGAGATGGGTCTTAAGTTGTTCAGGTCGGTAGGGTCCAGTGAGGGCTTTTTAAGAATGGGAGTGATCTGCGCATGTTTTAGAGGGGAGGGGAAGATGCCACTAGAGAGGGAGAGATTGAAGATGTGGGTGAGGGAGCATAGGATAGAAGAAGAGGGTGACCGTAGTAGTTGTGAGGGAACAGGATCCAAGGGACAATTGGTTAGGTGGGCATCCGAGAAAATTTTTGTAACCTCTTCAGTAGTAGCCAATTCAAAAGAGGAGAGTGTTTTAATTATTGTTTTCCCCTCTCTCTTCCTCTCCCCCCCTCCTCTACACTAGTGCTTTAGAAATTAAATTTACATAAAACAAGCAGCAAGCTCTGTATGGGGAAACAGAGAAACAGACAAAACAAGCAAGATAAACCAAAACAAAAAAAAAATAAAATAAAAAAAACACAACAAAAAGGAGATCTAATTAGTCTCTAGTCTCTTGTCCCACAGTATTCCGTGGTGTTTTCCTAATGTTCTCCAGCCACCTTTCAACGCTCAATGGGGAATCAAAGAAATGTATACCGTTCGTTATAGATACCCTCATGCGGGCGGGGTACAACAATGCATACTCCATCTTATTTTGCTGTAGCATACGTTTAATCGGCTTAAAGGCCGCTCGCTGCTTTTGAAGATCTGCGGAAAAGTCCTCATAAAATGAAATTTTTGTCCCTCTATAGAGTATTTCTCCCCTTTCTCTAGCCTTCCGGAGCAGTGTCACTTTGTCTCTATAGTTAAACATTTTTATGGGTAAGGGTCTTGGATACTCGCTTTCCTGCCAGGGTTTAAAGGGGACTCGATGGGCACGCTCAATGCCAAAAAAAGGGAAAAAAGATGCAGCCCCAAATGTCTCCTTAAACCACCCCTCCAGGAATTCTATAGGATCAGCTCCCTCGCTCCTTTCAGGCATGCCTATTACTCTTACATTACATCTGCGATTCCTATTTTCCAGTTCATCTATTTTGGCAGCCTGATTGTCCATTTGTTTCTTCATCCCAGTTATGTCTTGTCTAAGCGGGAATAGTGCGTCTTCAACTGTGCTTAATCTTTCCTCCAAGGCTGTTGTTCTTTCCACTGTCTCTTTTAACCTGCCTCCCACCACTGCTAATTCCTCTTTAATGCCTTTCAACTGGGTATCCAGTCCAGTAATCGATTCCTTACATGCATTTATAGCATCTAAAAGGTCCCTCATTGTGGGCTCTCCCTCTCCTCTTTTAGGGTCCCCCTCCATATTCGCCTCGGCTGTGTTGGGAGGATTTATTGTCATAGTTTCAACAATTATAATGTTAGATTTTCCTGCCCCTTGCTCTTTTGTACCTGCTGTTTTTGTACTCAGTGCTACTGCCGGGTTCGCCGATGCTAATACCTGGCCACTGCCTTGACTTTTCCTGGCCACCAAGGTTCCTATTTGACCTGGTTGTTGTGACTTTGCTGGTGAAAGGGAGGTTCGAGCAAATCGCAAATCGCAAATTGCTGCTGCTGCGGCCCCTGCTTGGTTTACCTGGCTCTTTACTGAGCGTGTAACCTGGGCTCCTTCTTGTTGTGGCTGGTGCTGATTTGCTTTTTCCTCTGCTCCCCGCTTCCCGGGCATAATAAAAAAAAAACAAACAAAAAAAAAAAGCACAACCAAAAAATAAAAAAAAAATTCTCTTTTTTTTTCCCCCGGTCTGTTGGTATAAAAAGGGGGACAGGGTACAAAGAGAGAGCAAATCTTTCACCTGTCGTCCAATGCTGCAAAACCAGTTTGCAGAAGTTAATCCTCCAAATCTCAGTTTCTCTATAATGTTTATTTTGCAATGGACTGTCCCATCAAGCACCTCCCTGCCAACCTCTCACCCTGCTTCTTAGGGCTTTTTCATTGCTTGGTGAGAAAATGAAAAAAATAAATGCATTTCCTTTAGTGCATCAACATTACGACACAACCAGTGTTTTCATAGTAGCCTCACGCTAGCGATTTGAAGAGTTAACCAAAAAAAAAAAAAAAACAGAGTAAGAGAAGGGGAACGGCTTTCCCCTATATACTGCATTCATAAGTTCATCATAGGTTCATCCTCAATACTGTTTTTTGTTTAGGGTAAATGGCAAATGTAGCTCACACAGCATGCCAGTAGTTCCCCACAGCCAGCATATAAGTATAGAGTACAATTAAAATTGCATCTAATATAGAGGTGATCTTCAAAGGCACAATTCTGCTGATTCTACTGCTATTAGGATTGTCTCATAAACCAGCTCCCTTTCAGTCTCCCACACTGATTTGGGAGCTGTCTTTGTGTTTTAAGTTTAGGATCCTTAATATTAGCAGTTTCTCCTTTAGTATATCAATATTTCAGTGTAGCCAGCTTTTACCTAGTAAGTTCAGTTCAGGCTAGCAGTTTGAAGGTAAAGTCAGATATGGCAGGGAGAGAGAAACAAGGAAGGGCTTTCACCTGCATCCAGCGTCCACACGTTCATCCTCAGAGTCAAGGTTCACAGCTTTACACACACCGCCACTGCTACTGCTGGAGCTGGTTTCTTCATTAGCTGTTGACAAGCAAAGGAGGGCCTCTCACACTGCCACTGTGAACCCATCCACAAAGCATGCACTAACGCCAGGTTTGTCCAGAAAAACAGCTCACATGAAAGCTATTCAGCTCAGCCTGGCTGCTCTCATCCATCGCTGGCCGGCCTGCATGCTCTCAATCAGCGTCCCAGCTGTTCAGACCAAAAGAGGAGAGTGTTGAATGTGCTGCTGGGCAAGGTATGTTGGGTGGGGAAGACGTACGCACAGTGGAGATGTCCTCACGAATTGCATCGATCTTGTCTTTGAAGTGATTGGCAATCTCTTGGGCAGTGAGTGAGTTAGTGGGTAGAGGGGGTGGGGGGCGAAGCAGAGAGTTAAAGGTTGAGAAGAGCCGACGGGGACTGGATGCCAAGGAATTAATAAGAGAGACAAAGTAGGCTTGTTTGGCAGCATGGATGCATGAATTGTATTTTAGAAGGGCAGATTTATATAGGGTGAAGTCTTGCAGGCATTTGGTTTTACACCACAGTCGTTCAAGAGCAATGTCTCTTGAGATTTCTAGTGTTGTCAGTTTGCCAGGGTTGTAACGGTCAGGGCCTGATTCTGCGTGTGGTTAGAGGAGCAAGTGCATCTAGTGATGATGAGAGTGAACTGTTGTAGACAGAGGTGGCCAGGTCAGGACAGGACAGGGGAGAGATTGAGTCATATAGGTGGTCAGTAGCAGAATAAAGAAGAGAGGGGTTAAAGTGGCGAAGGTTTCTACAAGTAATTGTTTGCTGCTTGGAGGGATGGGTGGTTGGAGGCAAGGATACAGTGAAAGTAATGAGGTTGTGATCAGAGAGAGGAAAGGGGGTGTTGGTGAGGTTTCCAGGGTTGCAGAGATGGGAGAATACAAGGTCAAGGGTACTAATTGGCAACTTAATAAAGAGAAGTGGTATGCACAGAGCACAGGGTTCAGGAATGAGAGATGTACAGAGTGCAGAGTTCAGAAGGGCTCTGTGTACAGATTTTAGTGTACAGGTGTGCTGTATGTACCGAGTATGTACAAAGGGTTCAAGAGTGCTCTTCATACAGAATACAGAATTCGGGAGTGCACTATGTAAGGGGTGCAGCGTTCAGAAGTTTGCTACTGTATGTACAGAGTACAGGGTTTAGGAATTATTTACATACAAAATGCAGGGTTCAGGAATGAGTTATGTACAGAGTGCAGGGTTCAAGAGTTAGGTATGTACAGAGTGCAGGGTTCAGAAGTGTGCGATGTACTAATTACGGGGTTCAGGAGTTCTTTACGTACAGAGTGCAGGGATTAGGAATGAGCTATGAGGTACATACACAGTGCAGGGTTAAGAAGTACACTACATACTGAGTGTAGGGTTCAAGAGTGTGCTTCGTACAGAGTGCAGAGTTCAGGAGTGAAGTGTACTACATACAGAGTGCTGGGTTCAGGAGTGTGCTACATACAGAGTGCAGGGTTCAGGAGTATGCTACATACAGAGTACAGGGTTCAGGAGTGTGCTATGTACAGAGTTCAGGGTTTAGGAGTGTGCTGCATACAAATTCAGGGTTCAAAAGTGCACTACATACAGAGTGCAGGGTTCAGAAGTGAGGTATGTACAGAGTGCAGGGTTAAGGAGTGAGCTATGTACAGAATACAGGATTAAGGAGTGAGCTACATACAGAGTACAGGGTTCATAAGTGTACTCCATCTAGAGTGTGCTAATAGCACACTCCTAAACTCTGCATTCTCTACATAGTGTACTCCTGAACTCTGCACTCTCTACAAAGAGCAGTACTATGTAGAGAGTGCAGAGTTCGGGCGTTTGCTACATGCACAGTGCAGCGTTCAGGAGTGTGCTATGTACAGAGTGCAGGGTTTAGGAGTGTGCTACATACAGAGTGCATGGTACAGAGTGCAGGGTTAAGGAGTGTGCTACATATAAATTCAGGGTTCAAAAGTGCACTACATACAGAGTGCAGGGTTCAGAAGTGAGGTATGTACAGAGTACAGGGTTCAGGAGTGTGCTATGTACAGAGTGCAGGGTTTAGGACTGTGCTACATACAGAGTGCATGGTTCAGGAGTATGCTATGTACAGCGCGCAGGGTTAAGGAGTGTGCTACATACAAATTCAGGGTTCAAAAGTACACTACATATGCAGTACAGGGTTCAAAAATGTGCTACATCTAGGGTGCACTAATAGCACACTAATGAACTCTGCATTCTTTAAATAGCGCATCTCTGAACTCTGCACTCTCTACATAGCACAGCCTAGACTAGAGTATTGCAGAGTCCAGGAGTGTGCTATTTTCCAGGAGTGTGCTATTTACAGAGCGCAGGGTGCAGAGTTCAAGCATGCACTACACACAGAGTGCTGATCTCACTGGCCGCGTCACATTCATAACCAAAAATGACACCCTCTTTCCCCTCAAAATCACCCCACTCCCCCTGTACAGTACAGTGCTCTCATTCCAACCTGCAAATCCCCTTCCTTGACAGCACCAGGTAAAGCAATGCTTCTACAGAAGTGAGCAGCTACAGCTTACCTCATGAGGAGAGAGGAGACTGGAGAGTTCTGGCTGTCAGGTGGGCACTGGCTCCAACAGTTTTTGCCACCTCACCAGCCCCGGGGTTCCATCTTGGTAGGGAGGGATAAAAAGAGTCAGAGGACAGATATTAGTGGTGCAGCCGGGACTAGAGGAGCAGCATCGGCAAATGGGGTCGCTTGCTCACTCCGTGGCTGGAGCCTGTCCTGCTTTTGTTGAAAAATCCCAAATCACTCTCAGTATCTTTAGGCAAAGGTGCTAGTACCTGGAAAAAAAAACTGATTTTTATGGACAGAAAACATCCCAAATGGAGATTTATGGATCATTGATTTTTAAAAACTGTTTGTGAATTTACACTTGGTTGACAACCCTGCCACTTATTAATTCTTACCTATAGAAAACTCTTTATTAAAAAAAGGATTTTTTAGTTTGCACATATTGCAATATATGTTAAAGCTGACAAGATGTATCCCTCCCAGGTCAGTCCCTACTCTTGAAGATCACCAACCACTTATTTTCTAAAATAATGTACTTTGAAGAGTGTGGACATATAGTGCCAACATAGGGCAAACAGACACAGCTGGAGATACACTACAGATTTAGATCCAGTGATGCAGGTCCACAATATATAAAGGTGCCCAACCATCCATTATTATTACAATTCCCCTCTTCTCCTCACTCCTTGACCAATGAAACCGTATCCCTCCCCTCCTTACTGCCCTCTTTCCCTTATCGGCCATCCTTACCAAAACCCCTCATTCCTCTTGGTATCCCCTGCGTACTGTCCCCACTTCAGGGCTTTTTTTAATAATGACTCATTCCTTGACATTGTCATGCAAGATGTTCAACATTTGTCCATATTACACCCTCCAAAATGAAAAGAGTTCACATCACTTTCACCAATTCATAACTTTTTGGGCGGGTCACATTACTTGGAATATTTGCAACCATAAGAACTTGTATCCAACTGGGCAAAACTGGGCTTTTACAATGTTTGTTTTAACTTCAGAAAACTCCAAAAGTAAAATATAACAATTACGATGTTTGTATTGTAATTTGAATACAATATGTAAAAAAAAACATTGTTATAGTTTACTTTTTATAGCTTTGCTTGGTGAATTTGGTATATCATATTGCCGCATTAGTTTCCTTACTTTTATTTTATTTTTATTTTTTTTACTTTTATTGTATTATTTTATTATTTTTTTTAACTTGTTTGACCAAATTGGATATATGATCTTGCCGCATTTGTTGCCTTATGCCGCATACCCACGAGCGGACTTTACGGCAGACTTTGCCCGGCGGACTGGATTTCGTCGGACAATTCGATCGTGTGTGGGCTCCAGCGGACTTTGTTTTCTCAAAAGTTTGACGGACTTAGATTTGAAACATGTTTTAAATTAATCCGTCGAAATCGAGTCCGGTCGAAAAGTCCGCCGTCTGTATGCTAGTTCGACGGACAAAAAGCCACGCTAGGGCAGCTATTGGCTACTGGCTATGAACTTCCTTGTTTTAGTCCGGTCGTACGTCATCACGTACGAATTCGACGGACTTTGGTGGATTGTGTGTAGGCAAGTCCGTTCATTCAGAAAGTCCGTCGTAAAGTACGTCGAAAAGTCCGCCGGGCAAAGTCTGCCGTAAAGTCCGCTCGTGTGTACGCGGCATTACTCTATTTATATTGTACTTGTCCAAACAGTTTTATTTTTCATAATTTCCTAAATAGTTTATTCAAAGCCAGGTGTTTGTAACTCAATGCCTTCAGGATGGATTGAGAGCAGCCAGAGCAGTCATTTTGCATGACAATTTGCATGGCCTCTTTATACTATATAATCTATAAACAGTAACGTCTTTCAGTAAATAAGATTTGCTGTAGGAAAGTTTGTTGTTTCAAGAGAAGAGATGACCACTTCTGTGAACGTAGAACACAATTTTGCAAGGCTAAGCTTTGTCATTACAGTGGGAATTGGCTTTGTACTTGGACTATTGATACACTCCTTTATAGTTGCTGTGAACATTATGGACTGGTTAAAAAGAGGACCCATGGCCATGTCTGACCAGGTCATCGCCTCCCTCGGAATGTCAAGACTCATTTTTCAGTTTGCTTGTCTCTTCCATATGTTTTTTGCAATTTTTGTGGATAATAACTACCTAAATTTTTTCTTGATTATCATGAAGGTTATTTCCAATTACAGCAGTATCTGGCTGATGACTTTGCTCTCCGTTGTTTATTGCTCCAAGATCTCCAACTTCCAGAATGCCTTCTTCCGCACACTGAAAACCATTGTATTCCAGAAAGCGGTCCATTTCATTGCTGGCTCTGTAATAGTGGCGCTCTTTTGCGGTGCCCTGCAAACCTTGTTTGACCTCACCGCAGATTTAACAAACTCAACTAAAGCCTTCACAGTCACTGGAACACAAAGAATGCAAAGAAATTTGAAATATTTCACATTTTTTATTTTGGGAAACACCGTGCCATTCCTCATATATTTTTTGGCATCATTGTTGGTTATCTTCTTCTTGTGTCTTCACATGAGGGAAATGAAAACTAATTCCAACTACTCATTCAAATTGAATACTTATTTCACTGCTTTCAAAGCTGTGACGTCCTGCTTTTTATGTTATGCCCTTCATGTTGGCAGCAATTTAATTGCCCTATACTATGTTGATTCACTTTCTATTGTATGGGTCAATGTAATTTTAAATATCTTCCCTGCTTTACACTCTGTGATTCTGATCTACAAAACACCCAATCTGAAGACTCAGTTCTTAAGGTTGTTCTAGTGAGGCCTCTCTGCCTGATATTACGGCATGATGTGAAGTTTTATTGGTCAACTAAGAACAAAATGGAAGCCTTCAGCTTTGGTATTAGGGTGCATATGGCTGTGCTACATGCCAAACATGCAAATTGTGCATCAAGCATATGGACAATTTGATGAGCCCTAACACTGATATCATCAGGCAAGAGGCTCTGGGTTACCCCTCAGGAGACCCTGTTGATTAATCCAACTCTCCCATAATTAAATTGGCCCTTGCTACTGAAATAAGTCACTCTCTCTTAGGGAGACTCCAGGCATCAACCTAAATCAGATCTATACCCAAACCCTAACACCTCATATAACCTTTAGCACGTTAATGTAATTTCAAAAGTAATTTTTTATATTTTTAAATCTGCAGCTTCCATTAAAATAATACCTGCTAACCTTTTGCTACAATCTTGACAACTCTCTGACTTTTGACATTGTACCATGAGCACCCTTCTATTTTCCACCTAACGCCCAGGATCCTAATCTTAACCTTCTCTTCTCCTCAGAGTGCCTTCTCCTTACCATCCTTTTCTCCTCTCTCTTTTCCCTTTCTACTTTCATTACTCGCTTGGCACTCCTGTGTGCCCCATGATTGTTACTTATGACCAATGTTGATGCTTACCACGTTTGATCTCTCCATTCCATTGACCTTGTTCTTGCTTGTTTAGCTCTGTCATGAATGTCAATATATTTATGTTTGATTTATTATGAAAACTGTCGAAATGACCTATATATCAGTTTTGTAATATGATTCATGGCTAGCTTAACTTCTCCCATTGCATGCACCTTGAAATGTTCAACAAACCTTTATTAGTTGTGTTTATATTTTAACCTTTATAACTTGACTGAAACTCAAAAAAATATTGAACAAGAAAATAGTACCTGCCGATCCTGCCATAAAGGTCCTTGTTCAACAGCCTTCTGCAAAAGAGGTGCCAATTGTCTCCCAGTTCTCCTGTGTTTTCGCCCTGTCAAATGCTTCCATGGTGAATACTACAAGTGGTTGTATTGACACACATTGTGCAGGTATGGCCCATCACTGTCTCTATTAGGAACCTGGTCTAGAGCAATGATATGTAGCTGATGCTGGAAAAAATGCATGTAGACAGGAAGGATCTTAAGGAGGCTGGAAGAGATCAACCAAGCTGAAATGCAAAAATAGGATGAAAAAGAAGGTGAAAACAGCATTTCATGACCAAGAAAAAAAATATGGCAATCATTTATGGTAAATAGTGCTAGGACAAAATAATTGTCACTCTGTTATGCCGCGTACACACGAGTGGACTTTGCGACCGGACTGGTCCGACGGTCTATCTGACGGACTTTCGGCGGATTTCCGACAGACTTTCCGAAGAAACCGACTTGCCAACACACGATCACACCAAAGTCCAACGGATTCGTACGTGATGACGTACGACCGGACTAAAATAAGGAAGTTGATAGCCAGTAGCCAATAGCTGCCCTAGCGTTGTTTTTTTGTCCGTTGGACTAGCATACAGACGAGCGGACTTTTCGATAAAAACTGGGTCCGGCGGAGTTCCGACATAAAGATTTGAAACATGTTCCAAATCTTAAGTCCGTCACTTCTTCGACCGAAAAAGTCCGCTGCAGGTCAGATGCAGCCCACACATTTACTTTGAAGTGGAGCATTGAGTAATTTTACTGTATAAATACACTCTGAACTGTCAAATTTTATAGCAACGTTGTATATTTTTGCTTATTTTTTATCTTGACTTTGTTTGTACTTTTTATCATCTGTTAATAAACCTAATTTAAGTGAAAAAAATTAACTGAAGTACCAAGCGAATTATATATATATATATATATATTTTCTACAATCAAACCTTTATTACAAGTTGAACAAAACAATATTATTTTAATTTTTAGTGCTGGTTGATTAAGGTTGTATGCATGTTAGTTCATCTTTTAAAAAGGGTAAAATATAGTGTCTAAAGGTGCATTTACACTTGTGAATGCACCCTGTCTCTGATTACATGCGAGAACCCCAGCTGGGGCTCTCATGGTTAGCTGCGAGGGCAGCCCTATTGAAAGCAATGGCAGGCCACTTGCACCCTCAGCTAATAGAACCTACTTGCATGTAGTGATCACATGAGAGTAAATGGCCATGGATGCATACAGACAAAAATCTGTAGTAATAGTTGGTTACATTCAATTTTTTTTTAGTCATGTTGAAGACAGTTCACCACTCATCCAATTGACTTCTTCAGTTCAAACCAAATTTGGCCTGAGGAAAGCTTTTGGGTCAGTGATTAAACAGTGTTAGTAAAGTTTGATTACAAAAGCAAAAAAAATAAAATGGACCCTTGCAGGAAGGTTTGATAATGTGCTAGTATGCTCGCATACTAGCACATTATGACCAACTTACCTGTAAAACAGATCCCTCCAGCAAGATGCTGTCACTGTTATTGGGGCTTTCATCTTCACCCGGTCTTCCTTCCGGGTTTGCGGGCTCGGGATGTTTAAATGGCAAAGTCACAATGACACCAATCCCACGTATGTGCAGGGGAATCATGATGATCACTGTACAGCACTCTCAATGGACAGCATACTCAGTGTGCTTTCCATTGAGAGTGTAGTGCGCATGCGTTGGTGATGTCACTGCCTGCTACAAATGTGAATATCTCCTAAATGGTGCGCTTATTGTAGGCTTACCTGTAGGTACATGTACAAAAGCGGACTTTGATACCACTTTGAAGAGGAATTCTAGGTATGGATATTTTCTATAACCCATCCGTCTGTCAAAGTACCTTGTCTCCATGTTGATTAAGAATTCATGCCCATGTCTGTGGCAATGCAAAACCTGCTTGAAGGGTAAACACAGGACAGAAGAGGTCAACTGAAGATCAAAATCACATGTCAATTAATGAATTATCGCAGAAGCATCCCAAACTAACGTCATTGACACAAGCCCAAAGGTCATCAAAAAAGGCCTTAAATTTATTTTTTATTCTCTGACCTGCACACACTTTAATGTATTCAACATATCGGGGTTCTAAAGAAAGAAAAAGGAACAACAGCTTAATTGTCCCTTACATGGAGTGGTAGCTGGCACAAAGGCCTCACATAAGCCCTCATTCACTGTGCCAAAACCTTCTCCCAAGTACCAGGAGCATTAGGCACAGGTGCCTTCCAAAGGTATACCCTTGTTTTTAGGGGACCCCTCTAAATGCACCCTCCAATGCTAAATGACATGGGGTTTTGATTGAGAATCTCACAGAGCTTGGGGTGATAAATGTATGCTTTATTGAAGTATAAGCATAGCATGGCATACAGTACCAAAGTAGAACAAAACAATCTGTGCAGTTACAGCTGACAACAAGATACAACAATGCAGCTTGACAAGATACAGCATTTGTACGTTGATATACACAGAGGTCCAATCAATAGCAGGCATCACAATTATTATTGTTAATGCACATAACATTTGGCATTGAATTACAGTAGTACCTCCTATTAATTGTAAAATCAACTGTTAGTCATGTTTAATTTTAGTTAAGTGGAAATATGATATGACTCAAAGCCTGAAAAGACATAGGTAAAAGTTCCTCTCCCTGTTCCTTTGTATGCTCCTCGATGTTGCAACTAGTGGTCCCAAATGTTATTGTATTTGGATGGCCACCCCTATGAGTGTAAGTGAGATTTTTATATGGTAGGGTAGCGTTTACTTCCAGGAGCCAAGCTCGGAGGGTAGGAGGAGGTAATGTTTGCATACAGCCCCAGCCCAATGCTATTAACTTTCTTTCAGTGAATAAAATGTCATGAAGAAATGTTATCATAAATTTGTCTGCAAGGGGGCAGGCCCACAACAAATGAAAGAATGTGCCTGGAGCAAGTGAGCACATTGGACATAGAAGGCTACAGTCAGGTCGAAATATAGACAATCAGAGAGGGATCAGATAGGCCCTGTGCACAATATACAGGGATTAAATGTGTAAGGTGATCTGAAAGTTTGGGAGACACCAATTTTCAGTTATCGAGGACCTTGCTCCAATCCTCACCCTTTATATCTTCAATATCTGCATCTGCAGTATTTTACCCAGTAAGCAGGTTTTGTGGCAGAAGGGGTGAGCAGCATATTATATAACACAGAAATCAATTTTTGAGGCTCAGTGCCATAAATTCAACATATAAAGGAACAAACAAGTGGTGGGTAGGTGGCAGGAAATTGGTTCTGTAGGGCATGTTGTAGTTGTAAGTATCAAAAAAGCATGTAATTCAGAATTAAAATATCTTCTTTTAATTAATGAAAAGTTTTAAGACCCCCTGAAGTGAGCAAATGATGTAAGAAGTAAACACCCTTAGAGGCTCATAATTGTGCATTCATGATCATAGAAAGTTCAGGTAGGTGTTTGTTTTGCCATAAGAGGGTGAAATTGTGAATCAAGAGGGTGAAATTGTGAATCATGAGGGTGAAATCATGGATCATGAGGAGATTTCATTTGGTTGTTTATAGTGGTATAGAAGACCTGTGTGGGCATCAGCCATGGTGGCCCCAACAAACCTTGGGATATTGCACTAGATAGGTATAGTATATATTAAGATTTGGTAGCATTGTTGGTCAGATTTGTATATGTGATAAAGGTGGAGTAATTGAGCAGCAAGATAGTAAAGATTAAAGTCAGGGAGGGCAGCCCACCTCCAAGACTTTTAGGGTGCACCAGTGAAGTAAAGTATATGTCTGCTGCTTCCCCAGACAACTGAGGTAAGAATGGAGTCTAAAAGTTAGAAGTGCTTTAGTGGTAGGTACATGGGGAAGTGCCACATGAGATATAGGATTTTGAGCTAAAGAACCATTTTTATTAGGTTGATTCTACCCATGACACCCAACAGAAGTTTGGCCCATACCTGGGTCTTAACCTTGACCAGGACATATAGCAGTTCAATATTCAGAGAGATATGTTCCCAAGGTGACCTCATGATGCAGAAAACCAAATACGATAATGAGCTAATTCTGGCCAGGGGGAGAGATACCTGTTCCATCCTGGGTGGAAAACTCTTATGCCCCGTACACACGGTCGGATTTTCCGATGGACATTGTCCGATCGGAGCGTGTTGTCGGAAATTCCGACCGTGTGTTGCCGCCATCGGACATTTTCCTTCGGATTTTCCGACACACAAAGTTGGACAGCAGGAGATAAAATTTTCCGACAACAAAATCCGATCGCGTCAATTCCGACCGTGTGTGGCCTGTTCCGACGCACAAAGTGCCACGCATGCTCAGAAGAAATTCCGACACGGGACAGCTCGTTCTGGTAAACTTAGCGTTTGCAATGGATACAGCACTTTCGTCACGCTGCAATGTTAAAAATGGTTTAATACAGCGCACTCTCTTCTTCTTTATAATGTGACAAGAATTAAGTAGTTTTGATGCTCATATTCGCACACACTTCTCACAAACTTCTTTCGTTACTATTTATCGGGATTTCCTCAATATATTTAGATTTCTCACATCTGACAACATTTTTTTTTTTTTTTTTTTTGACTTAAATGTAGATTTTTTTTGTGTTTCTCTTTTTTAATTTTTTTTTTTGGTGATTTTGATTTGTACTCCCGAAAATGTTTGTGTGTTTTTTGTGACAAGTTCCCACAACACCATTATATGTTGTTGTATTTAATCTGTAGGAGATTGTTTGGTGTTGTTGTCCCTTGTTATTTTCACATTGTACTTTAGAAATGTACCTGAATCGTCACCAACAAACTGTCCTTTTTGGATGAAAACACACACAGGAGAGTATAATTTCCCGAATTTTTTTTTATTAAGGGGTCACAACTCCAAAAAAAACAAAGAGGGAGGCAACGCTGGAGAAACTGCAGAGATTGGCGAAGCCTGGGACCCCCAGGGCAGACATCAATTATTTAAAAGCAAAATTGGTGGCCTGAGGAGTCCATATATAAGGGAGGGCAGTCTGGTCCAGAAGTCCCAGAGATCCGGAAAGCAGCAGATGACATCTATGTCCCCAGGCTGTGGTCATACGAGAGACCGCATCTTCTGTCAGACCAGACTGGATCCAGGGCAATCACTCTCAGGTCTTCCTTCCACGCTTCCTTCCAGGCTTTGGCTGTGGTGGTGGAGTTGTGGCAGCAGGAGGAGGAGGATGGTCCCTCTCCATGACATCCGTCTTTGGTGTCAGTTCCCCACTCTCCCCCTTACGAAGCACTTTATAAAGCAGGTCCTCACAGAGCCTGCGTTGGCCCTCCTGCATGCCCTGCAATTTGGTGGCAGCCATGCAGGCAAAGGCCTCTTCAGGACTGGGGAAGGCTCGGAGGGACGCCGAAGCCTCCTGAATCAGCCTGTATGCTGAATCCTGCACAGGACTGGGAGCCATCTTCCTGGCCCTTTTATATGGCAGGCGGAGGGGAGGAACCTGAGACTCAGTCAGGCTGCGACTTGTCCCAGGCTTCTCCTGGCTGACACTTAGCCCCGCCTCCTCCTGGCTGCCACTAATCCCCGCCTCCTCCTGGCTGCCACATTCCACATCCTCCTCCTGGCTGAGGTCTTCCTGTGTATGAAAAAGAGACATAGTTTTAGTATTTTTTACATCAATCACACACAATTTTCACCTCCTCACTGCTGCAAATTGAATGTTAACAAATATAACAGACTATCATTCTGAGCCCAGCATTTTTCATTCTTGTCCCAATTTTGGGTGCCCACTACTGTCTATTGATATGTAAAACACTTTCAAGCAGCAATTAGTGATCAATAATAACATCTAGTAAACATCATTTATTTATTGCCCAGAAATCTGTAGAAGAATGCTATACCTGACTCCAGCTGGGCTCCTCCACTTCTTCCTGGCTGGAAGGCCCAGGTTGGACATCGGAAGCCTCAGCTGGGGTGGAAGGAAGCGTGGAAGGAAGAGTAGAGAGGGATTCCCTGACCTCAGTCTGGTCTGACAGAAATCGCAGTCTCTCGTAGTACCACAGCCTGGGGACATAAACATCATCTGCTGCAGCTCCGGATCTCTGGGAATCTGTGACCTTCTTGCGCTCCCTAAGATAAGTGCTCCTCAGGTTACCAATTTTAGCTTTCAAATAAGGGATGTTTGCTGTGGGGACCACCGGCTTCACCAACTCCAGCAGTTTCTCCAGCGCTGCCTGCCTCTTTTGTTTGTGGTTATAATGGGGGTGTCTCACCTACCACAGACAGGGCAGCTCCCTGTACTGGTCTATGAACAGGGGAAGGAAGTTGTGGTCATTGAAGCCATCCATTTTCTCTGCAAGACACAACACAAGACAAACCCTAATGTCAGGCCAAACTCCCATAATCTTGTTACAATATAGGCTTCCATTTCGAAGCAGTATAGGCCCACGTTTAGATCTTACCTTCGTTAGCACGATCGGCGTGTCCGATGCTCCTTCCTCCGCTCACAGATCGTACGTAGGACGCGCGCGTTACGATTTATACACACTGCGCATGCGTATAACTCCGCCCGCCCCTGACGTTCTTTCTAGTCTATTCCCCGCCCCTTTTCATTCGGCGCAGTGGGGGGAAGAGCACATGGCGGATAGACAGCAGGATCGTGCTAACTGTAGCAACGAGGAGGAGGAGGAGGAAAGGCTGGAGCCTGAAACGTCCCGATGCAGAAGGAGATTAAAGGACTCAAATATGTCCTTTGGGGAGATGTTGGAGATGGTGGACATCCTGAAGAAGGCCAACTATGATGGAAAGTATGGGCCTTACCCCAACCCCAATGTCAGAAAGGCCAAGATCATGGCGAAAGTGGTCAGGAGTCTGCACCGGAATTTCGGGGTACGACGATCGAAAGATCAGCTCAGGAAGCGGTGGTCGGACCTGAAATTACGAGAACATGAGCAGTACAGAAAGATCCGGAGAGTGCTGCAAAAAAGTAAGTAGTTGTGCTGTGTTCCTATTTTTTTGTTGTTTATTATGTTCGTGCTGCTCCATGTGCTTTTAGGAATTGTTGTACAGTTTAAAATGGCAACTTTCATGTTCATGGGCACATTATTCGTTCGGATCACACATTTTTCTTTCGGACTATAAAATACCATTGTTTAGGCCATATGCATTTGGCCACCATTTTGAGGCCCTATACTTGTCTTCAAAGAATTGGGTTGTGTAGATGGCTTTGTTACTAGAATGAAATGCAAACTAGATTCTATGTAAGGAGAGGACACTGAGCTGTTTTCACATCTGGACACTGGAGCACTAGTGTGGGACACAAGAACATCATTTTTATTAGGGGGCCCACACAGGTGCTCCAGTGTATACTATAGGGGGGGCTACATCTGTGAAGCTTGTACCAAACAGGTAAAGTATTGCAGCTTGACAAAGGACACTAAAAAAGCTACATCTTGGAACTCGGCTAAAACAGACAATTGTACCCCACTTCCAAGCAATGTTTCATCTTTATAGTTCTGCCATCAAATATCTGTGTGCTAATTATACCATTTTTGTTTTACATAGGGGATAAAAGACTCGGAGGACACCCCTCATCCGAGGAGACCAGAGCCCCCCCCCCCTCTGGAAGAAGGGGAAATCCCCCCAACACAAGATGAGCAGGAGGAAGAAGAAGACGTGGTGGAACTAGTCACCACAACAGGTGAGTGTCTGCGACCACAGGCTCAGATAAGAGATGGATGGCGGCATTTTTTGGCCAAACCTAATTTATTTTGTGGTTCCTCTCTTTTTAGGTGATCGTGAGGGTGTGGGTGAAGATCCTTTCACATCCGAAAGTGCCCAGATCCTGATCGGGGAGATCATGGGGTGTAATTTACAATTGCAAAACATCAAGCAAAACATCAATGATGTTATTCCAAAATATAAAAACATCATTGATGTTTTGGGGCGAGTTTAAAGCCCCTCCAAATCACTTTCTTCTTTTGTGTGCTACAATGTGCGAAATGGTTTTGTGATTTTGCCCAAAGCCAAATTTGGAGGATGCACACAGTGTGTCAACATGTGCTATCTGCCATCACGGGAGATCAATGGACGCGTTTTGGGGGGTGCAACCCCTTCCTCAATAATAAAGTAGCGGTGAGGAAGGGCTTTCTCCCCCAAAACACGTCCCTTGATCCCCCGTGATGGCAGATAGCACATGTTGACATTTTGAAATTTGTGTGCATCTTCCAAATTTGGCTTTTTCTGGGGTGATTTCCCCCCATCTGAACGCAATATCAAACCCAGTTCCTAAATACTGATGTCTGATATTGCCTTCCAGTTCTACCAAATGTGAACTTTGTAAGATCAAGATTTGTGTCTTTCTTGTGGGTTTTACACAGGCCTGTTTTCTATAAAATGGACATTTTGATTTTGGATAATGCCACCACAAAAATTGTTATACAACAAACATGTCGGTTAGTCAGAAAAACCTTGGGTAAATGCACATGTGATTGTGCTGGTATTAAAAAGATTGGTCATCAAGAATATGTGGATTATTGTCTCAACGCTACAACATTTTTGGGGTGATGTAATTGTTGTTTGATGAGAAAATGGGGGTAATTTCCTAAGGGCAAATACTCTTTGCACTACAAGTGCAGTTTCAGTGTAGTAGTGCAAAGTGTCTTTGCATTTAGTAAGTAACAGCCAACAGTGCTTTGTAAGGTTACACAATCACGACATTTTCTGGACTCCCCACATTTCTGTCAAGGTCAGCTCAAACAAACACAAGCAGTAAATGTCCACAAAGAAGAGCCTGGGGGGAGATGCCCGTCGAGAACTTGAGGTCCTGCAGGCTTCTCCCTGTGGCCAAATACCGCAAGGTAGCGACCAACCTCTGCTCCGGAGTGATGGCTTGCCTCATGCAGGTATCCTGCCTGCTGATATAGGGGTCAGCGAAGCCAACAAACGGTGAAACACGGGGTCCGTCATCCGGAGAAAGTTCCTGAAATCATCAGGATTATTCTCACGGATCTCACGGAGCAAAGGCATATGACAGAACTGGTCACGCTGAAGCAACCAATTCTTGGTCCATGAACTCCTCCCCACCCTGTTCATGGACTGGACTTGTGTCAAGGTCAGGACCCCAACACCAAGCCCCCGCACAGCACGAACTGTACGAGGAGTACGCATACGAAACATGGCTAGAAAACAGTCGGCTGCTCAGAACGAAGTAACAGAACGCACTGAAGAACAGCAAGGCCTGTGAAGAGCGACCTGAAAAACAGCAACGAGCGGACAAGATCGCACAGAAAACTCCAATACGAACTGACTGCACGCACTGAAGAGCAGATACAAACCCACAAGCACAAACTGAACGGCAGAAAACGATCTGAAAGCCACGAGTCTGAAAAAGCGCGAATCGTCTCTCACCAAACTTTTACTAACACGAGATTAGCAAAAGGAGCCCAAAGGGTGCTGCGCTTGGTTCTGAACTGGCCTTTTCTAGTCTCGTCGTACATGCTTGTCGTCACCGCGTTGTTGTCGATCGGAAATTCCGACAACTTTGTGCGACCGTGTGTAGGCAAAACAAGTTTGAGCCAACATCCGTCGGAAAAAATCCGAGGATTTTGTTGTCGGAATGTCCGAACAAAGTCCGACCGTGTGTACGGGGCATTAATGGGAAGCACTTGAGTCTTGTTCCAATTAATTTTAAGACTGGAGTATTCTGCAAATTGTTCAGTGGTTTGTAGGGTGGCCTGCAAGGAGGTACCAAGATGTCATCAGCGTACATTCCAATGGTCTTGACAAATAGGCCCACGCATATTCCCTGTATAGAGGGGTTGGATCTGATAGATATTGCAAGTGGTTCAGCAGCCAGAGCATACAGAAGTGGGAATAGTGGACATCCATGACACATTCCTCTGAAAAGATGAAGTGGTTGAAAGATCCCGCCATTTCTCAATACCCAGGCTTGATACAACAATTGAACCCACTTGATATAATTAGGACCAAAACCAAAAAATTTCAAGCACTGCCATACTGTAGATAGCATCAGTCAACTGAATCAAAAGCTTTAGCTTCATCTATAGCTACTATCATTCCCATGCCAGTTTGATCATGAGAGGCTTAAAGGTTAATGAACAGCTGTCTAGTATTGCAGGTTGTATTTTCCTGGGAATTAAGCCTAATGGGTCAGGATGAATTAATAATAGGATAGCTGGATTCAGGCACATAGCCAGTATCTTCGCTAAGATTTTAATGTGCACTTGTTTTAACAAGATTATTATACAGGACTTCGGCAGCCCAAGGTCTTTACCAGGCTTGAGAATTAATCTAATGAGCGCTTCCCACATCTAAACTAATAATGTAGAAACATTAAATATGTTGTTAAAAGGGTCTAATAGTCTGGGAAGCAACGTTTTGCTATAATGGCATAAAATTCAAGTGGGAGGCCATCTGTATCTGGAGCCTTGGTATGAGCAAACTGGACTATTTAATGGGCTATTTCATGAAACATGGTACACCAAGGAGTGACACCTGTTCCATGGCAAATGAGGGAACTCTACCACTTAGAAAAGCCAATGTTTTTGTATCAGTATGTGAAACTGTAGAAGAGTATAAATTACTATAAAGGTCACAAAACTTTGCAGTTTTTTAGCTTGGGGTCAGCAATGTGACTGCCATTGTGGAGATTGTAGGGTAATAACCATGGGCGCTCTAGAATCGTGATGGGCTAGGTAAGCTAGGTGTTTTCCAGAGTGCTTGCCAGGTTAAAATATCATTTATTTACAAAAAAAGAGTTTTTGTGCCTCGTCTTTACATTGTGAAGTTGCTCCACCACCCTTGTTGGCATCTTTAAATGGGTTACATGATCTGCAGTGCGGTCATTGAGATACAACAACTCAAGCGAGGCTAAATATGACAATGCTGGTTCAAGTGTATTCTTAGATGAGCATTTTAGTCTGGAGGTATGGGTAGTAAGGCTTAGACAGGCATGTAGCTTGAAGGATTTGCAAATCGCAAGGGGGGTTGCTGTGTCTTTATTGGTATCAAAGAAAGCTCCCACTCATTACTCAAATCATTTACGTCTGGGAGCACAATCAGCCAAAAAGGATTAAGACACCACTGGGCATAGGTGGACGGACATGAATGAGTATAGTGGCCCAATATGTAACTATGTAATATGGAGCATGATAAGAAAGAATGCGGGTACAAAAGCCCACCTCTAGTAATTGAGGCAATAAAGTCTTGGACAATAAAATGAAGTAAATTCAGGACATTGTGGAGTGGGAGGTAGAAAAACATGAGTAGGCTCTAATGGTTGGGTATTTATACTAACAGACTGGAGAATCTAGTCTTGTGGTCTGGGTATGCATGAGTGGGTGTTGGGCCCAATTTATCTACACTAGGATTGAGGGCCATGTTTTACACTCTCAGCACCCCGCAACACTTTCAGCACAATGTGTCACTCTTAGCACTCAGCGTCACTCTCAGCACCCTGCAACACTCTCAGCAACCTGTGACACTCCCAGCACTCCGCAACACTTTCAGCACACCACATCACTCTCATCACTCGGCGTCACTCTCAGCACCCTGCAACACTCTCAGCACCCCCTGACACTCTCAGCACCCCGTGACACTCTCAGCACCCCGCAACACTCTCATCACTCCGCGTCACTCTCAGCACTCTGACACTTTTAGCATCCCCGCATAACTCTCAGCACCCTATGACACTCTCAGCAACCCGTGACATTCTCAGCACTCTGTGACACCGTCAGTACCCCGCAACACTGACAGCACTCTGCGACACTTTCAGCACACCACGTCACTCTCAGTACTCCACAACACTCTCAGCACCCCGCGACACTCTCAGCACTCCATGACACTCTCAGCACTCCGTAACACTCTCAGCACACTGCGTCACTCTCAGTACTCCACAACACTCTCAGCACCCCGTGACACTCTCAGCACCCCACGACACTCTCAGCACAGTGCTACACTCTCAGTACTGCACGAAACTCTCAGCACCCCATGACACTCTCAGCACTCTGACACCCCACATCAGTCTCAGCACCCTGCAACACTCTCAGCACCCCATGACACTCTGAACACTTCGTGACACTCTCAGCAGCCCACAAAACTCTCAGCACTCCATGACACTTTCAGCACTCCGCAACACTTTCAGCAACCCGCGACACTCTCAAGACTCTGTGTCAATTTCAGCACTCCGTATCACTCTCAGGACCCTGCGACACTCTCAGCACCCCGTGTCTCTCTCAGTACTAACGGTACTCCCAGGCACTAAAGGTATCCCCTACTACTCCCAGGTGCTAAAGGTACTCCGAGGTACTAAGGTTACTCCCAGTACTAAGGGTACTCCCAATTACTAAAGGTACTACAAGGTAATAAGGTTACTTCCAGGTACTAAAGGTACTCCGAGGCACTAAAGGCACCCCCAGTTACTCCCAGATACTAAAGGTACTCCCAGGTATAAAAGGTAATCCCTGGTACTCCCAGTACTAATGGTACTCCCAGGTACTAAAGGTACTCCCAGGTACTAAAAGGTACTCCCAGGCACTAAAGGCACCGCCAGTTACTCCGAGGTACTAAAGTTACTCCCAGTACTAAAGGTACACCTACTGTCTGTTTCTTGAGCGTCTGCTCCGCTCCTCCTGTTCGACCGCCCCTGTAAAGCTTGTCAGCTCCTGCAGCCTCCCTTGGTCAGTCTGTCTCTCCCCGATCCCGCTCCTACTGCCTCTCCAGATCTGACTATCACATCTCTGGCCCCCGTTGCTTTTCTCGATCAGGTGATCAGCCTCACCTTGCACTAATGGTTTCCCTGTCAGGTTCCGCCCCCCCACCACCTCTTCTGATCAGCTGATCATCCGTCCGACTCACAATCTACCAGTCCTCGCCGCCTCTCCTGGTCAGGTCAGTGTGTCTCCCTCCTGGTCCTGGTCACTCTCTCCAGTGCTCTCTCTTCCCCTGCTCTCACAGCATGTCTCTCCCACAGCACAGCTCAGCACTATGACCTCAAACATACAGCTAATGCCATTAAGAACTATCTGCAGTATAAAGAAGAACAAGGAGCCCTGGAAGTGATGATTTGGCCCTTACAGAACTCTGATCTCAACATCATCAAGTCTGTCTGTAATTTACATGAAGAGACAGAAAGATTTGAGGCAGCCTATATCTACAAAAGATTTGTGGTTAGTTCTGCAAGATGTTTGGAACAAACTACTTGCTGAGTTCCTTCAAAAACTGTTTGCAGGTGTACTTATAAAAATGTATGGAGCTTTGAAAGGCAAGGTGTGGTCACACTTAATATTGATTTGATTTGATCTGTTCATTTACTTTCCATTTTGTTAATTGATAGAAATAAACTATCAACACGTCTATTTCTGAAAGCATTCTTTGTTAAGCAGATTAGTTCACACATAAAGTCGGGAGGTAGGGAACCAACTCTTTTCCTAAAGAAGAAAGTTTAAAGGACCCCCTTATAAGCTCACATTACTTGGAGCAAATGGAGCCAATGATTCAAAAAGGATTCATAAATGTTAAATTCCAGATGGATCTGCTTAACCTTTGTTCAATCTAATGCCGCGTACACACGGTCGTACTTTTCGTCTACAAAAGTCCAACGGACGCTGACGGACTAAAGCTGGCTGGTAATCCGATCGTGTGTGGGCTTCTCCGGACTTTCAACTGACTTTTTTAGCCTCAAATCCGACGTACTTTAGATTTGAAACATGCTTCAAAACTTTACTTCGTAACTACGACGGACCCCGAAATCCGCTCGTCTGTGTGCTAGTCCGACGGACAAAAAGCCACGCTAGGGCACCTATTGGCTACTGGCTATGAACTTCCTTATTTTAGTCCGGTGTACGTCATCACGTACGAATCCGACCGACTTTTGTGTGGTCGTGTGTAGGCAAGTCCGTTCGTTAGAAAGTAGGCCGCAAGCCCGCCGCAAGTCCACCGAAAGTCTGCCGGAAGTCTGTCGGACAGGCTGTCTGACTTTTGTAGACGAAAAGTACGACCGTGTGTACACGGCATAAGTCTGATATACGTACTAAATTTCTAATTTCTAAGAAGCAAATCTTGTTACAGAAAAAGCAATGCTTCTACAAAACTTTATGCTTTTAAGCGTAATCAGAAACTCACACTATTGAACATATGCCAAGTCAAATTTACTCTTCAAAAGCCCAGCATCTACGACACACAATTTTATTATGGTCAGACAAGCTTCAAACTTTCCAACCGTGGTATGGAAATAACATACAAAATATAGACAGGCTTCAGCTCTCCCATTTCTTTTGCACGATCTCATCAACCTTGTCCTGATCTAACCCAAGCAATGTATTTTTCCACTTCTGTGATCATAAGGGCATGGATTCTGCAATGTTTCTTTGAACATAGCTGGGTTGGATCATGCTACAGAAAGTTGGGTAAAGTACTAAGGATGAGTGAAATTGAGCGTTTTGATTTTGCCAATATTTCTGTAAAGACTGGTACATTTCAGCTAAATGTTCCCTCTTCAGATAAAAAGTGCTGACATCAATTGCAAAGTTGGAAGACATTAAAGTAAATCTCATATAATGTTTAACATGTTTTAAAGGCAATTTTTAGTATTTTAGAAATCTGCAGCTTCCATTAAGATAATTGCTGACGATCTTGCCATGAAGGCCCAGGTTACCAAATAGCTAGACACCAACCTATGGGCCCCACGCTGATTGGGGGCCCCCGCAACAACAGAAAAAAATAAAATTGATTTCATATTAATTGAAAATATCAGTGAAGCTTTCTTAAATTGTTTTTAAAAGATAGAAAAAAAATAATCAACTCAAGGAAACAAAAACTTTACATTAACCACTTCAGCCCCGGAAGGATTTACCCCCTTCCTGACCAGAGCACTTTTTACAATTCGGCACTGCGTCGCTTTAACTGCTAATTGCGCGGTCATGCAATGCTCTACCCAAACGAAATTTGCGTCCTTTTCTTCCCACAAATAGAGCTTTCTTTTGATGGTATTTGATCACCTCTGCCGTTTTTATTTTTTGCGCTATAAACGGAAAAAGACTGAAAATTTTGAAAAAAAATGATATTTTCTACTTTTTGTTATAAAAAAAATCCAATAAACTAAATTTTAGTCATACATTTAGGCCAAAATGTATTCGGCCACATGTCTTTGGTAAAAAAAATGTCAATAAGCGTATATTTATTGGTTTGCGCAAAAGTTATAGCGTCTACAAACTAGGGTACATTTTCTGGAATTTACACAGCTTTTAGTTTATGACTGCCTATGTCATTTCTTGAGGTGCTAAAATGGCAGGGCAGTACAAAACCCCCCCCAAATGACCCCATTTTGGAAAGTAGACACCCCAAGGAAATTGCTGAGAGGCATGTTGAACCCATTGAATATTTTTTTTTTGTCCCAAGTGATTGAATAATGACAAAAAAAAAAAAAAAAAATTTACAAAAAGTTGTCACTAAATGATATATTGCTCACACAGGCCATGGGCATATGTGGAATTGCACCCCAAAATACATTCAGCTGCTTCTCCTGAGTACGGGGATACCACATGTGTGGCACTTTTTGGGAGCCTAGCCGCGTACGGGGCCCCGAAAACCCAGCACCACCTTCAGGATTTCTAAGGGCATACATTTTTGATTTTACTCCTCACTACCTATCACAGTTTTGAAGGCCATAAAATGCCAAGATGGCACAAACCCCCCCCAAATGACCCCATTTTGGAAAGTAGACACCCCAAGCTATTTGCTGAGAGGCATGGTGAGTATTTTGCAGCTCTCATTTGTTTTTGAAAATGAAGAAAGACCAGAAAAAAAAAATTTTTTTTTCTTTTTTCAATTTTCAAAACTTTGTGACAAAAAGTGAGGTCTGCAAAATACTCACTATACCTCTCAGCAAATAGCTTGGGGTGTCTACTTTCCAAAATAGGGTAATTTGGGGGGGTTTGTGCCACCTGGGCATTCCATGGCCTCCGAAACTGTGATAGGCAGTGAAGAGTGAAATCAAAAATTTACGGCCTTAGAAAGCCTGAAGGCGGTGCTTGGTTTTCGGGGTCCCGTGCGCGGCTAGGCTCCCAAAAAGTCCCACACATGTGGTATCCCCGTACTCAGGAGAAGCAACAGAATTTATTTTGGGGTGTAATTTCACATATTCCCATGGCATGTTTGAGCAATATATCATTTAGTGACAACTTTGTGCAAAAAAAAAAAAAAAAAAATTTGTCTCTTTCCCGCTACTTGTGTCACAATATAAAATATTCCATGGACTCGACATGCCTCTCAGCAAATAGCTTGGGGTGTCTACTTTCCAAAATGGGGTCATTTGGGGGGGGGTTTGAACTGTCCTGGCATTTTATGCACAACATTTAGAAGCTTATGTCACACATCACCCACTCTTCTAACCACTTGAAGACAAAGCCCTTTCTGACACTTTTTGATTACATGAAAAAATTATTTTTTTTTGCAAGAAAATTACTTTGAACCCCCAAACATTATATATTATTTTAAAGCAAATGCCCTACAGATTAAAACGGTGGGTGTTTCATTATTTTTTTTTCACACAGTATTTGCGCAGCGATTTTCAAACGCATTTTTTGGGGAAAAAACACACTTTTTTAAATTTTAATGCACTAAAACACACTATATTGCCCAAATGTTTGATGAAATAAAAAAGATGATCTTAGGCTGAGTACATGGATACCAAACATGACATGCTTTAAAATTGCGCACAAACGTGCAGTGGCAACAAAATTAATACATTTTTAAAAGCCTTTAAAAGCCTTTACAGGTTACCACTTTAGATTTACAGAGGAGGTCTACTGCTAAAATTACTGCCCTCGATCTGACCTTCGCGGTGATACCTCACATGCATGGTGCAATTGCTGTTTACATTTGACGCCAGACCGCCGCTTGCGTTCGCCTTAGCGCGAGAGCAGGGGGGACAGGGGTGCTTTTTATTTATTTATTTTTTTTATTTATTATTTTTTTGCTTTTTTATCTTATTTTTAAACTGTTCCTTTCATTTTTTTTTTTAAATCATTTTTATTGTTATCTCAGGGAATGTAAATATCCCCTATGATAGCAATAGGTAGTGACAGGTACTCTTTTTTGAAAAAATTGGGGTCTATTAGACCCTAGATCTCTCCTCTGCCCTCAAAGCATCTGACCACACCAAGATCGGTGTGATAAAATGCTCCCCCAATTTCCCAATGGCGCTATTTACATCTGGCGAAATCTAAGTCATAAAATGCTCGTAGCTTCCAGTTTCTTAGGCCATAGTGATGTTTGGAGCCACTCTGGTCTCTGATCAGCTCTATGGTCAGCTGGCTGAATCACCGGCTGCATTCTCAGGTTCCCTGTTGAGACAGGAGAGCCAGAGAAAAACACGGAAGACGGTGGGGGGGGGGGCATTCCCTCCCACTGCTTGTAAAAGCAGTCTAGAGGCTAATTAGCCGCTAGGATTGCTTTTACATGAAAGCCGACCGCTGGCTAAAAAGAATGATACCAAGATGATACCTAAACCTGCAGGCATCATTCTGGTATAACCACTCAAAGTCGTGAATGGCGTACCTGAAGACAAAAAAATGGTTAACAATAAAGCACAGTAAACGGTAAAGTATAAAAAATTGCATACCTGAAAAGCAAACTTGATAAAACATAATAACAATAAAACATTGCAGAATAGAATACAGTAAAAAAGAGCAGAACAATAGAGAGAGAGAATAGAGAGAGAGAACAATAAAACGACAACTATTTTTTTTTATTTTTGTTTGTGTTTTTTTTTACACTTTTTTTTTGTAACTGTAACTTTTATAACTGTAACCGGTTCCAGGTTCGGGTCTCTCAAAATGCGATGGCATCTTGGGAGACCCTGTGAAAGTGTGCCTAGTCTGTGCAATGCTGTACCCTACGCTAATACTCAACTAGTGAATGGTAGCGTTCAAAACATTCACCAATGCAAAGACCAGGATTGTCAGGACAGGAGGGACAATAATAGTGAGTGGCACGCCTATATCCGCGCTTGCTGCAGACACAACATCTTTTTTGGGGGGGTTCGTTGGGTAGGGGTACTTGGGAGGATATATAAATGCCTCTCATGCAGCCGACTGCATTTGGTTGGGGATGTGAATGGGGGAAGTACGGGCGCTGCAGAAGCGGTGGGTTCCCAATTAGGATTGGCGAATGCAGCAGGAAGGGCACTATGGGCACGACGGGCCTGTGTTTGTCTTTTTGGTGGCAGCGGGACACTACTTGTGCTTGCCACCTCACCAGCTTGAACTGCACTTATGGGACTCGCCACGTCACCAAGTGTTACTGCAGTGCTGGTTTGACTACGACCGGGGTGTACTAGGCCGCTGGTGCTTGCCAGTTCACCAAAACGCTACAAAAAAAGTGACAGTGATCGATCGATACTGCACTTGGGTGGGCTGGACTGGGCTGGGCCGGGCAGAGGGGCAAAACGCAGGTGCTAGCAGGTATCTGGGCTGATCCCGCTAACACTGCGTTTTTGGGAACCCTAAACTGCTGGGGACGCCAGTATAGATCTGATCGGATCAGATATTGATGCGTTCAGATACTATACCACTAAGGGAGGTGTACGGTGCGTGTACGGTGCGTGCATGGGTGTTCGCGGTACTGGCGCTAATCTGACGCTGCCTAGCGCGACGCATATCACCGCCGGGCGATCAGGGGGCTAAACCTTTTTTCGGTAATAAACGGCGGGTGCCCTGACACTATAAAAAATAAACGAACTAACCAGCGTCACCCGTAACGGTTATACGGTGATCAGTGGTAAAAGGGTTAACTAGAGGGCCATCAAGGGGTTAAAACATTTATTAGATAGTATATGGGGGTCCCTGTCGCTATAAAACACTGACGGCGAACCTAAATATTTACGTCCCTAACTAGCGTCACCAGCGACACTAATACAGCGATCAGAAAAATGATCGCTTAGCGACACTGGCGACAGGGGGTGATCAAGGGGTTAAAACTTTATTAGGGGGGGTAAGGGGGGTACCCTAGACCTACAGGGGGCTAAACTTTTATTTGGTAATAAACGGCGGGTGCCCTGACACTATAAAAAATAAACGAACTAACCAGCGTCACCCGTAACGGTTATATGGTGATCAGTGGTGAAAGGGTTAACTAGGGGGCAATCAAGGGGTTAAAACATTTATTAGGTAGTATATGGGGGTCCCTGTCACTATAAAACACTGACGGCGAACCTAAATATTTACGTCCCTAACTAGCGTCACCAGCGACACTAATACAGCGATCAGAAAAATGATCGCTTAGCGACACTGGTGAGGGGGGGTGATCAAGGGGTTAAAACTTTATTAGGGGGGGTAAGGGGGGTACCCTAGACCTACAGGGGGCTAAACTTTTATTTGGTAATAAACGGCGGGTGCCCTGACACTATAAAAAATAAACGAACTAACCAGCGTCACCCGTAACGGTTATATGGTGATCAGTGGTGAAAGGGTTAACTAGGGGGCAATCAAGGGGTTAAAACATTTATTAGGTAGTATATGGGGGTCCCTGTCACTATAAAACACTAACGGCGAACCTAAATATTTACGTCCCTAACTAGCGTCACCAGCGACACTAATACAGCGATCAGAAAAATGATCGCTTAGCGACACTGGTGAGGGGGGGTGATCAAGGGGTTAAAACTTTATTAGGGGGGGTAAGGGGGGTACCCTAGACCTACAGGGGGCTAAACTTTTATTTGGTAATAAACGGCGGGCGCCCTGACACTATAAAAAATAAACGAACTAACCAGCGTCACCCGTAACGGTTATATGGTGATCAGTGGTGAAAGGGTTAACTAGGGGGCAATCAAGGGGTTAAAATATTTATTAGGTAGTATATGGGGGTCCCTGTCACTATAAAACACTGACGGCGAACCTAAATATTTACGTCCCTAACTAGCGTCACCAGCGACACTAATACAGCGATCAGAAAAATGATCGCTTAGCGACACTGGTGAGGGGGGGTGATCAAGGGGTTAAAACTTTATTAGGGGGGGTAAGGGGGGTACCCTAGACCTACAGGGGGGTAACAGTCACTACCCTAACACTGCTAACTGTCACAAACTGACACTATGCAGTAATCAGGAAAAAAAAAAAAAAAAAAAAAAAAACCTGCTTGGTGTCAGTTTGTGACAGGGGGGGGGGGTGATTGGGGGGGGGATCGGGGGCGGATCGGGGGTGTAATGTATGCCTGGCATGTTCTACTGTGTGTGTGTGTGTGTTGGTGCACTTACATGTCATCTCCCCTCGGCGCTGGAACGGAAACTCCCGAGCCGAGGAGAGATGACATCACATCCTCTGCCTCTGTGTACTATACAGAGGCAGGGGATGTTTCTCATTGGCTGGGAGCGATCGCGAGGGGGGGGCCACGATCGGATGGCCTCCCCCTTGTCTCCCATCGCTTCCAACCAAATGCCGACCGCAGCTGGCACCGGGGGGGGTCCGATCGGACCCCCCACCCGCGGGAAGGCAATCACGTTTCAGGTACGTGATTTTGCCTGCCCGTGCCGCTCTGCTCACGTATATAGGCGTGAGGCGGTCGGCAAGTGGTTAATACTATATTTTCTCTATAGCAACTCTAATGTATTGTACCCAATAACAACTTAACCACTTAAGCCCCGGACCATTTGGCTGGCCAAAGACCAGAGCACTTTTTGTGATTCGGCACTGCGTCGCTTTAATTAACAATTGTGTGACGTAGCTCCCAAACAAAATTGACGTCCTTTATTTCCCTACAAATAGAGCTTTTTTTGGTGGTATTTGATCACCTCTGCAGTTTGTATTTTTTGCACTATAAACAAAAAAATAGCGACAATTTTGAAAAAAAAAACAATATCCCCAAAATATCTCCAAAAAATATATAAAAAACATTTTTTTTCCTCAGTTTAAGCCGATACATATTTTTCTACATATTTTTGGTAAAAAAAAAACGCAATAAGCGTTTATTGATTGGTTTGCGCAAAAGTTATAGCATCTACAAAATAGGGCATAGTTTTATGGCATTTTTATTTTTAATTTTTTTTTACTAGCAATGGCGGCGATCTGCGATTTTTATTGGGACTGTGACATTATGGCGGACACATCGGACATTTTTGACACATTTTTGGGACCATTGCCATTTATACAGCAATCATTGATATACAAATGCACTGATTCCTGTGTAAATGATACTGGCAGTGAAGGGATTAACCACTAGGGGGCAGTGAATGGGTTAAGTGTGTCCTAGGGAGTGATTTTAACTGTGGAGGGGCATGGCTATGTGTGACACGACACTGATCACCGCTCCCGATTATAGGGAGCGGTGATCAGTGTCCTGTCACTAGGCAGAACGGGGAAATGCTTGTTTACATCAGCATTTCCTCATTCTTCCGCTCCGTGAGATGATCGCGGTTATCCCCACAGACATCGAGTCCGCGGGACCCCCAATCACACTGACGGAGGTCACGGCACGCGCGCCCGCAAACCGCTTCTTAAAGTACGTTAATCTGCCTGTACGTGCCCTTCTGCCGACGTATATTGGCGTGAGCCGGTCGGCAATCGGTTAGTCAGAAAGATAAATCCTGTTAGATTACTTCAGGTTGGCCCCTCTTGCAGGTATAGCTATATAAAACATTAAAAACAAGTGTCTATACTGTGCAAGATCCAATCATACATTGTCTCATCCTGCTCTGCACATGCTCAGTATCTCTCTATTTTTAGGCGCTGCCGAGTTTGTAGAGGCCGATCTGCTGACAGACTTAAAGTAGAATTAAACCCTCCAATCCTTCACAGACAAGGAAGCTGCTGCTGTTTAATCTGCAACTGCCACAGAGCTGTACATGTGATCAGTTATGACTCAGTCATTTGATGGTTTGACAGTTTGGTTGAGGACGCAAACAAATGTGACAGTTAGCAATCCCAATATTCCAGGAATGTAACTGTTTTTTGAAACAATAAATTTGGTGGTTTTACTTCTGCTTTATGATTTACTGCTGTTCAGGCGCTCTGGGCTTCAGCAAAATGGTAGCCTCCAGTAACAGGAAACAAGAGCAATGCTGGAGGCAGTTTACAGCACACACTAATTTTGGTAGCATAATTATTAATGTGAAATGTATGTTCCTTGCTAAAGAACATTGTTTTTCTCCAAGCTGTTATAGGTAAAGTTACGCTTTAAAGCAGTAGTAAACCGCTGAAAAACAAATAACAAAAAAAAACAAACTGCAAGACAATGGTGATGCATACTAGCACATTATGAAATACTTACCCTAGAATGAAGCCCTTCCAGTGGCAACTGGTCACTGCTGAGAGGGCTGACATGTTCACCTGGCCTTTATTTCGCGTTTACGGGCTCCAGAAGTGTGAGTGGCCCAAGCCACAATGACGTCACTACCGCACATGTGTGCAGGAGCCCTCGGTTTCGACAAGAAGCTCTGAAGGTCCAGGCTCGGAATGTCGGACTTCAGA
Source organism: Lithobates septentrionalis (assembly GCA_037952835.1). Classification (NCBI taxonomy): domain Eukaryota; kingdom Metazoa; phylum Chordata; class Amphibia; order Anura; family Ranidae; genus Lithobates; species Lithobates septentrionalis. The sequence goes on along the minus strand of JBBDGP010001886.1, from coordinate 808,396 downwards.
GAGCATGCGCTGTTGACGTCAGTGGCTGCATGCAGGGTGAAAATCACCTAAACGGTGCACATTTAGGAGATATTCATTTTACCTACAGGTAAGCCTTAGTATAGGTAAAAATAACAAAGCAGGGTTTACAACCGCTTTAAGTACATAAACCAGAGACATCAGGTTCATATTACAGTTTGTCTCTTAAAAGCTCAACTTCATTCAGCTGTCAGTTTGTAAACACATTTTGAGTGATGGTCATCTCCAACTAGCCCCAACGTGCACACTACTTAGTTCAATGTTATCCCACTAGAGCAGGGATATCCAAATTATGGCCCTCCAGTTGTTCAGGAACTACAATTCCCATCATGCCTAGTCATGTCTGTGAATGTTAGAGTTTCACAATGCCTCATGGGATGTGTAGTTCCACAAGAGCTGGAGGGCCGTAGTTTGGAGATCCCCACACTAGAGCATATACATGAGAAACCTCCAGAAACCTGTGAGGGAGGCCCAAAGTTTTTGACTGCCTAGAAGCCTCCACAGAGTTTAATCCAGCACTTGTTCAGGTACTTTCTGATGTATCGTAACAACACACTGTCCTTGTTTGCCAATTATGTCTCTGTGTTGTCACCCTATCACACATTGGAAGCTACAACTGACACTTGCAACACAAAAATAATAATAAAGCAGACATGATCTATTGTTGCCACCAACAGGAAACCCACCCTGAAAAATGGCATGCAACTTTTGCTGTAGTACTCTCAGGAAGAAGCTGCAGGAGATCGGCAGCACTGGGCTGCAACAAAGGATGAAAAAAGGTAAAAACAAGGATTTTATTAAAAAAATTTAAAAAAATAAAAAATGTCTTGATACACAACACTTTAGGTTACATCCACTTTAAAGAGGAGTTCCACCCAGGGGGTCCATTAAAAAAAAAAATTAAAAGTCAGCAGCTACAAATACTGCAGCTGCTGACTTTTAATTGGACACTTACCTGTCCCTGGGTCCAGCGATGCGGGGGATCGAAGTCCCGCTCGTCCCCCCCCTATGCTCGTCGGCGCCGACATTTCAACTGTGGGCGCCGGGCTGTGGCTTCACAGCCTGGCACCCACTGCGCATGCGCGAGTGGCGCCGCGCGCCGTGATTGGCCGCTCAATCACCTGGGACCTGTAATGGGTCCCAGATGATTGACAGGAGGGAGGGAGCAGAGCGGAGCCTTTCCTGTGCCGAGGGGGAAGTGATGTCACCAGCCCAGGCAAAGGAAGAGGTAGACTACGAGGGACCACCTAGCAACAGGCATTTAGAGGTAAGTAAAAAAAAAAAATATCCAAAAGTTTTTTGTTTGTTTTTTTTAGAATTTTTCAGGTATTTTTGTTTTTTTGGGTGGAACCCCACTTTAAGGTGTTTGTTGTTGGTTTGCAAGACTACAATGAGCTTTAAATAGTTCTTGAATGTTAGATAAGCTCTTTTTAATGTTTTAAACATTTGTTAATAAACATTTGTTTATGAGCAAAGCCACGTGATCATGTCAGTACTGAACTGGGGATCACATGGCTTTGTTAATAAGCAAAGTCATGCCAGTGCATTAAAACCCATTATAAATACAGAACATATATTGCAAAGGGAAGCAGAGGAAGCAAAGACAGTGACAAATCCTGCCAGTTTTAAATAGTTGGATTTTAAAATATTAAAACCCTCAATTTCGCATTAATGGTGTATTTTAAGAAATAAGAAAATAATCTACTGATTGGAAGAATGACCTTCATATAAATGAATTAAAGGGGTTGATTTACTAAAGGCAAATAGACTGTGCACTTTGCAAAATTCAGTTGCAATCTGCAACAGCAGTTGCTCCAGATCTTATTAAATGAGGCAAAGCTTCACTTCGGAAAGAATACCCAATCACATCGAAGGAGAATTAAAAAAACAGCATTTTTGCTTGCACATGATTGGATGATGGAAGTCAGCAGGGCTTCTGCTCATTTACTAAGCTCTCTGGAACAACTGCTCTTGCAGAGTGCAATGTCACTTTGCAAAGTACACAGCCTATTTGTTTTTATTAAATCCACTCCATAGTCTCTTTACAGCTTGTGTTTTAGTAAATTGACCCCATTGCTGTCTATTTACTACAGAGTTAAATAACGGCAAGTAAAATACGGTAAAATAACGCATGCGGTTAATGAGTTGTGAAAGTTCAATTCACTAAGAATCTAGCGTTAAATAACGAATGTGGTATTTTTTCGATTGTTCGGTAACTGCCGCATCTTCTCATGCGGTAATTGATCACATGTGTCGGTGGTTTTACGTGTTGTTTCACGTCATTTCCTTCTAATATTTTACTTTTCAACATGTTTGTTTTTTTTCTTTTGCAAAAAACTATTTTTTAACCGCTTCAGCCCCAGAAGATTTTACCCCCTTCCTGACCAGAGCACTTATTTGCGATTCGGCACTGCATCGCTTTAACTGACAATTGCGCGGTCGTGTGACGTTGCACCCAAACAAAATTGACGTCCTTTTTTTCTCACAAATAGAGCTTTCTTTTAGTGGTATTTGATCACCTCTGAGGTTTTTATTTTTTACGCTATAAACAAAAAAAGAGCGACAATTTTGAAAAAACAGCAATATTTTTTACTTTTTGCTATAATAAATATCCCCCCAAAATATGTAAAAAAAAAACACATTTTTTCCTCATTTTAGGCCGATATGTATTCTTCATATTTTTGGTAAAGTAAATCGCAATAAGCGTATATTGATTGGTTTGCGCACAAGTCATCGCGTCTGCACAATAGGGGATAGTTTTATAGCATTTTTTTTTATTAGTAATGGCGGCAATCTGCGATTTTTATCATGACTGCGACATTATGGCGGACACATTGAACACTTTTGACACTATTTTGGGACCATTGTCATTTATACAGCGATCAGTGCTATAAAAATGCACTGATTGCTGTATAAATTACACTGGCAGGGAAGGGGTTAAACACTAGGGGGCGATCAAGGGGTTACGTGTGTCTTAAGGAGTGATTCTAACTGTGGGGGGGGGATGGGCTACCACTCACATGACAGCGATCACTGCTCCCGATGACAGGGAGCAGTGATCTTTGTCATGTCACTAGGCAGAATGGGGAAATGGCTTGTTTACATAGGCACCTCCCCATTCTGTGGCTCCGTGACACGATCGCCGGGACACCGGTAAACATCGAGACTGCGGGTCCCACGGGCACAGTCGCGCTGTACGCGGCGGGCACGCGCCCACTAGCCCTGCCATTTAAAGGGGACGTACAGGTACGCCCATTTGCCCACCGCTGCCATTGTGCCAACGTATATCGGCATGCGGTGGTTGGCAAGTGGTTAATCGAACATTTTTGAAAGTACTCTGTAATTAAGGGCATTGCAAATTGCAACTACCTTCTCAAATGTATGTCTCCTGATGCTCGGTAATCCAAGCTCCTAAATGCATCATGCCATGCATTCATAAAAATTAGTTTTTTTGTAAATGTATGGCCTACTAGAGTTGTTGAAAGTGCTCTTTTCTATGTTTCTGGCCCCATTCTGTGCGGCTGCCTATGTTTATATTGTGGAAACTAAAGAAAACTGGACTATATTTTTTTAATAATATTTTTAAGCATTTGTATTTATTTTTCATGTTCCTATATGTTTTTTTTTCCCATAATATCTTTTATTTTTGATAAGGAACAGTGTACAATCAGCAAGGACAAAAAGTTGTACATCGTACAACAATTTAAAACGGCAAATGATAACAAGTTAACCATGCATAGACCGACAGTAGTGGGGATAATTCCGTCTCAATAGGGAGAGGGGTGTACCTGAGAAACTTGTCGACATGCAGAGCAAGCTAGAGAGATCCTTATAAACGTTAATGTGGTGATAGAAGTTTTCATGGCTTATCAGGTCCTTATAATAATGGTATGGGTGGTGTATGGCAATGGGACGGTATGGTTTGCTTATAAGTGTCCCTATATATGGTACAAGGAAAGAATTATCTGAGTTTGCTGTTCAAGGTGTACAGAATTTAGGTGAGTTGAGTGGAGAGACGGGACGAATCTAATATTAGGGGGGTTTTCCTTTGAAATCCTATCCAAGTTTAACTTATTGTAATGGTGTATATAACCAAAAGTATTACAGTGGCCACTTCAAGAGGTCTCTTCTAGCTGGAGTAATTGTCATGGTTGACATACTGCATTGTTGCACTTTTGTAAACATTTACTTTAAAAAAAGTTCTTGACAAAATTCAGCTGATGTTTGCATTTAATTTGCACTGCACCTCATGCCTTTTTGATTTAATGAAGAAAAATAAAATGACTTGTGTACTTGTGATGTATAAAACGTTTTTGTGTGTCCACTGCTGGTGGAATAGTGTCAACTTTCTGTGGGTGGAATTACACCCCTCTCTGCAAATAGTATTGTACCCCTTTCTGTGGGTGGAATAGTACCCCTTCCTGTGTGTGTTCTGTGGATGGAATTAGCCCCTTTCTGTTGGTCTTCTGTGGGTAGAATTAGGCTATCGGTGGGTGGGATGCCCCTTTCTGAGGGTTTGAATAGGCCCCTCTTTCTGGTACTGCACTGGTTACCGCCACCAAAAGGGTGGTGTTATATATTGCATCTTTTTTTAGTTCCTGTTTCAATTGTGAATTGGGTTTAACAGATTACAGCATGATTTTTTTGTGATATTTACCGAATTTTTTTTTTCTCTGTAGTTTACCGCAAAATATATATTTTTTTGTGAATTGTACTTGAACCGCATGCGATAATTTACGCAAATGAGTAACAGAAAACTCTTATCGCATGCGTTAAATGTTAGTGAATCGACCCCAATGTGCATTAATTAACTTGCAGACTCATAGATAAGGTTCTGTTCTGAACTTTGATGGACATTGTGAAAATATATTTCAAAAGGTATTTACTTTGGAAAATATATACACTAGTAAAATATGTTTTGCTATTAGTATTTCATAAAATAAATAATAATAAGTAAATAGTTCTATCTTAATAAGTAATAAACAATTAATGTTACATATTTGTGTAATCAATATCTATATATTAATTGGTATCAGTATATTTAAAGGATAAGTTCAGCTTTTGTAACATGTTACATGTTGCAGCAGCCCTCGCACCCCCCCTAGCCACCGCTGTGATAGCGAGCGGAGATCTTCTCCCCTCACCCGCTGTCACAATTTTAAAAAAAACACGCCCATGCTGGGCTCAGTCCACCCGGCCACATCATTCATTCACAGAGTTCTAAGAACAAGAGATCTACAAGTAGCGATGATCTACAAGGTTCTCAATGAACTTAAAGGGTGATGTTGAACGCTCTGGTAGTTCATTGATGCTTCCTGTCATTGTGTAACTGCCTGCCTGTATGATTTATGAGCAGACAGCTTACACTGACAGTCTGCAAGAACCCTGCATTGCCCCGGCAATCTGCGGATTTTCCCCCTAGAAACCTACAAAGCAATGCATCTGCGTGCAATGCTTTGTACGTTTCTAGGAAAAAAAATAATAAATGCACGTTTTTTTACCTGCAAAAAAAATTGCATTTATTATTTTTTTACAAAAGTAAGCTCATCCTTTAATATTAAATCAGTAGTTTTATTTGTAGATTTAAGAACATTTACTATTCTAACTCATAGTGAAAACACTATATATATATATATATATATATATATATATATATAACTGCATATACTGTATATATATATATATATATTTTTTTTTATATGTATATATATATATTTTTATATGTATATATATATATATATATATATATATATATATATATATATATATATATATATATATATATATATATATATATGGTAAGTTTTCTCTAGGGTCCCTGTATGCTCCCTGTGTCCTCACTTGGGGGATACCTGCCTCTAACCTCCCTGGCATTGTGGCTGTCCTGCCGGGGGGGACTTGTGGGATTGTGCCCAGTGCAGAGTGACTGTATTTTATTGTATGTATTGTCCTATACATGTAAAAACTATGCCATCTGACATATTTGCAATATGCTTTGCTTGCTTTTTTGGGGTTGCTATTCTTTTTCTTTTCTCTTATTTGTCTAGAAAAATGAAAAAGTGGCTTACCCGCCTGCTTTCCCCCTGAGGAAGCAGGCACTGATTCCTGTGAAACATGTTGAGGAACAACGTTTACCACCAAAATTGGATGTCATACTTAATGAGGTGATTTATTACCCCATGTTAGAAACCACTTACAATGCCTTGAAAAAGTATTCATACCCCTTGACATTTTCCACATATTGTCTTCTTACAACCAAAAACTCAAATGTATTTTTTTGGAATTTGATGTGATAGACCAACACAAAGTGGCACATAATTGTGAAGTGGAAGGAAAATTATAAATGTTTTTCAAATTTTTTTACTTATAAATATCTGAAAAGTGTGGCATGCATTTGTATTCAGCCCCCTTTACTCTGATACCCCTAACTAAAATCTAGTGGAACCAATTGCCTTCAGAAGTCACATAGTTAGTAAATAGTCCACATATGTGTAATTTAATCTCAGTATAAATACTGCTGTTCTGTGAAGCCCTCATAGGTTTGTTATCTTAGTGAACAAACAGCATCACGAAGGCCAAGGAACACACCAGGTAGATCAGAGATAAAGTTGTGGAGAAGTGTAAAGCAGGGTTAGGTTATAAAAAAATCCCATGCTTTGAACATCTCATGGAGCACTGTCAAATCCATCATCCGAAAATGTAAAGAGTATGGCACAACTGCAAACCTACCAAGACATGGCTGTCCACCGAAACTGACAGGCCGGGCAAGGAGAGCATTAATCAGAGAAGCAGCCAAGAGGCCCATGGTAACTCTGGAGGAGCTGTAGAGATCCACACTCAGGTGGGAGAAACTATAAGTTGTGCACTCCACAAATCTGTCCTTTACGGAAGAGTGGCAAGAAGAAAGACATTGTTAAAGGAAAGCCATAAGAAGTCCTGTTTGTAGTTTGTGAGAAGCCATGTGAGGGACACAGCAAACATGTGGAAGAAGGTGCTCTGGTCAGATGAGACCAAAATTGAACTTTTTGGCCTAAAAGAAAAACAGTATTTGTGGCGGAAAACTAACACTGCACATCACCCTGAACTCACCATCCCCACCATGAAATATGGTGGCAGCAGCATCATGTTGTGGGGATGCTTTTCTTCAGCAGGGACAGGGAAGCTGGTCTGAATTGATGGGAAGATATGGATGGAGCCAATTACAGGGCAATCTTAGAAGAAAACCTGTTGGAATCTGCAAAAGACTTGAGACTGGGGTGGAGGTTCACCTTCCAGCATGACAGCAACCCTAAACATACAGCCAGAGCTAAAAATTGAATGGTTTAGTTTAAAACATATTCATGTTTTAGAATGGCCCAGTCATAGTCCAGACCTAAATCCAATTGAGAATCTGTGGCAAGACTTGAAAATTGCTGTTCACAGATGCTCTCCATCCAATCTGACAGAGCATGAGCTATTCAGCTGTAATTGCAGCGAAAGTTGTTTCTACAAAGTATTGGCTCAGGGGGGCTGAATACAAATGCACGCCACACTTTTCACATATTTATTTGTAAAAAGATTTTGAAAACCATTTATCATTTTCCTTCCACTTCACAATTATGTGCAACTTTGTGTTGGTCTATCACAGGAAAGCCCAATAAAATACATTTACGTTTTTAGTTGTAGCATGACAAAATATGGAAAACTTCAAGGGGTATGAATACTTTGTCAAGGCACTGTATTTATCAAATATGTGTATGGTGTACAGTTACAGTGAGGATGCCGCCTAAGTAATTTTTTCTCTTATAATTTGACTTACTGTATGTCTAATTTTAATTATTTGTATTAATATAATTGTAAAGGGGAGTGTAGTTCCCCCAAATTTTTAACATTGTATGGGTGTGGCTTTCTTCTGGGGCACCTCAAAAGTCCATTGTGAGCATAAAACATTAGGATTTCTAATATTACTATGTTATGGTGTCCCCACAAAAGAGCTTGGGGCATCCCAGATTCATCTATTCTGGTTTTGATTCAAAGTTGGAGATTAGTTAAACAAAGAGGAAGAATAGATAAGGCATAGGGGTTGATTTACTAAAGGCAAATAGACTGTGCAGTTTCACTCTGCAAGTGCAGTTGCTCCAGAGCTTAGTGAATGAGCAGAAGCTCTGCTGACTTCCATCATCCAATCATGTGCAAGCAAAAATGTTGTTGTTGTCAAGAAAGGGAGATGTCCCCCATGTGGGGTTTTCTAGGCAGCTAAAAGGTAAAAACATAGTAACGTGTGGTTTAATATCATATGAACTTTATTAAAGGCATGATCTCAAAAAATGCGATTGGTGCGCTCTGTTGGTGTGCCGGCTGGCCGGGGACCCGTGCTGGGATCTACTGAGGGAGGTTTTAGAAGACTTTAGACTTAGGAGAAATCGCCCAACATAATGTGATTGGTTACTATACTGGAAAATATTTAACATTATTATAATTTATTTATTTTTACTTTTTGTGGTCATATTTACGAATCCCTACACATGTAAATTTCTTTACAGCGCCCAAATCCTCTGAAGAAGACCCGGCGGGGTCGAAACGCGCCATCTTTTCCACATTATTCCATCATAGCACTTTATTATTTTAAATCCCCATTTTCAGTTCCACTTGTTATCTTTCCTCTATATCTCCTGTACCACAGCTCATATTTTTACCATTATTGTCATTTTTTGAGATCATGCCTTTAAATAAGTATACATAATTTTAAACCACACGTTACTATGTTTTTACCTTTTTGCTGCCTAGAAAACCCCACATGGGAGACATCTCCCTTTTTTTGATATCACTCGGGGTGTGCAGCATTCTGCTCTTGTCTCTATAAGTGTTCCCATATTGTTTAAAAGTTGTTGTTTTTTTTTTTTCCTTGCATGTGATTATGATTGGGTATTCTTAGTATAGTGAATCTATGATTGATATTATGATTGGGTATTAGTATAGTGAATCTTTACCTCATTTACTAAGTTCTGGAGCAACTGCACTTGCAGAGAGAACACTCGATTTGCCTTTAGTAAATCAACCCCATAGTTTCAGTAAGGTCTGTAGTAAATACATTTTAATAAACATATACTGTAGGAATTAAGAAATAATTGCGTTTGTCTAATTGTATGGTAAATATCAAATGTATGGTTAGTTACATGTAAACCTTGACACCCAGTCATTGTGTGGCCCCATTTGTTATAAAAGGGTCCTGTGGCCCTTTATTCTTTGAACTTGCCTGTTTGCATGTTTCTAACTTGCTATTGTCCGTAAATGTGCCATATCTGCTAAGTCTGATCTTTCATTCTATTCTACTTCAATACCAATAAAAAAGTCTTTCTTGCAGTTGCTACTGCCATATATCCATCAATAAACCAAGCAATTAAAAAACATGAATATTGCTTTATTCAAACTTGAATAAATATCAATATACGAAAATACCATATATTCATCTAATGTCATTTCTGTAATTTAAAAAATAAAATAATCTATCAATATGGTCTAAAACCCTCATCAAAATGAACACATAAAATATATTTATACAATATATATATATTTTTTAATTCAAGTGAAATGCCGAATAAATTCTATTATGCTTATAGGAAAAAAGGCGAGCTGTCAGATACCTGAAGTTTTATGAAAGTTATTAGTCAGTTAAAAACCAACCTGGAGCACAATGGGGCTCTCATGGTGGTTAAATGATTGCACACAAAGCATGCTGTAGGACAGAATTTTTCAACCTTTTTTTTTCAAGTGTTGGCACACTTTAATTGCTAGCTGTCCAGCCACCGCAGTTTTACTGTGGCAGAATGGCTCGGCTGGGCAAAACTACGTTACCTTACGTTGCTTTGCCTTTTGGCCACTAGGGGCAAGCGTGCGCTACTCTCTACTCCCCTTCTTTCAGGGGAGTAGAGACAGATTGTGTGTTCATACTAAGTATGAACACCGATCTCTCTCTCCTCTTAGACAGTCCCATCCCCCCTACACCTAGGGAACACAGTTAACCCCTTGATCGCCCCCTAGTGTTAACCCCTTCCCTGCCAGTGACATTTATACAGTAATCAGTGCATTTTTATAGCACTGATCACTATATAATTATCAGTGGTGCCAAAAATGTGTCAAAGGTGTCCAATTTGTCCGCCGAAATATTGCAGTCCTGATAAAAATCGCAGATCGCCGCCATTGCTAATTAAAAATAATAATAAAAATGCCATAAATGTATCCCCTATTTTGTAGACGCTATAACTTTTGCGCAAACCAATCAATATACGCTTATTGTGATTTTTTTTACCAAAAATATGTAGAAGAATACATATCAACCTAAAATTGTCTTTTTGAAAAAAAATGTGGGATATTTATTATAGCAAAAAGTAAAATATAATGGGGGGTTATTTACTAAAGGCAAATCCACTTTGCACTACAAGTGCACTGCAAGTGCCTTTGAAAGCGCACTTGGAAGTGCAGCCACTGTAGATCCGAGGGGGACATGCAAGGAAAATAAAAAACAGAATTTTAGCTTGCACATGATTGGATGATAAAATCAGCATTTCAGGTCTACTCCTCAGATATACAGCGACTACACTTCCAAGTGCACTTTCAAGTGCACTTGCGGTGCACTTGTAGTGCAAAGTGAATTCGCCTTTCGTAAATGACCCCCATTGTGTTTTTTTTTTCAAAATTGTCACTTTTTTCTTTTGTTTATAGCACAAAAAATAAAAACCGCGGAGGTGATCAAATACCACCAAAAGAAAGCTCTGGAAAGTGTGGGTGAAGTGGTAAAAAGTATGCAAAATCTTGGGGCACCCCAGTCTAAAATGTGACAATGGTCACAAAAGCCTTCACGAAGTTACTGTTACATCAAAAGCCCCTCACCCCCTTCATATAAGATGTTCTGCCATCATATCAGAGGTCCCTGTATCACATCAGAGCTCCACAGTCATAACAGAGTTTCCCATAACTTCAGAGGGTAGCACACATTCACATCAGAGGTCCCATCACAATAGAGATCCCCTCATCCAATCAGAATCCCCCTTCATGACAGAGGCCCCCAAAACATCAGAATCCCCTCATACACTAGAGGCCCCCCTATACATGAAAGTGGACTTCTGTCTTCTCTTGAATGCTGGAGGCAGCCCTTCATGCAGCCTGCCTTGAATCAGAGTCATGTGTTGCCAAGGTGTCAGCTGCCCACCATCAACATAGCAAAGAATGACAGTGTGCAACCAGGCCCTAGAGCATCATTGGCTATTATTGTCCTGATGGGCTGCCCGCACCTTGGCAACTCATAATGCTGATCCAGGGCACACTGGGTCCCATGCTTGTGGTAATCCAGTTGCGTTAAGGTGTTTTTCAGTGAAGGGCATTTTTTGCCTTTAATGCTACAGCATACAAAGACATTAAACATACAGTACTTGTGTGCTCCCAACCTTTCAACAGTTAGAGGAAGGCCCTTCTTTGTTACATCTTGACTGTGCCCCTGTACACAAAGTCATCTCTATAAAAACATGGTTTGACTAGTCTAGTGTGGAGGAATTTGAGTTCCCTAAGGTTTACCCTACTGAACAACGTTGGGATGTAAGGTAAGCCAAGTCTTCCAACATCAGTACCTGACCTCACACCTATTCTTATTCATGGTCAGTGTGCAAAGGGCAATCCACTATGCAGAGGATGTAGAAGATCATGCTGACTACTACAGTGATTGTCATCTTCCAGAGTGATCCATCAGGTATAAAATATTCATTCTTAAATTGGCTCCAGCTGGTCATACTTAGAGTTCATATTTACATTTTCCAAAAAAATAAATAAGTGGATTTGGACTTTTTTAAACTTCAGTTGTATGATTATTGAAATTTTATTTTTGCTGAGCAGTGGTCTGTCTTTTGATTTCTTTTTGTTGACTTATAGGAAACCTTTCGACTGCAACCTTTCCTTTAACACGACCTACAACTCTCCAAAGAGCCCCTTTAAGCTTTGCATTTCCTGAAATAATTGCCAATGAATGGAACAATGGATAGGAAACCAGGAACAAAAAGCTGACATTGGTTTCAAAATGTCCATAGAAGTCAAACTGGAAAATAAACGTGGCCAGCAGATTACAGATGGTCATAAACTCCAGTAAGATAACTAAACAAATTAATGATAGATGGGCATCCAACTTGGGTCTTGTAAAAACCTGTTACATTATTTTTGACATGTCTTATGTGAACACTTAAGCTGGCCATACACCTATAGATTATCTGCAGATTTTCTATGGTTAGATGGAAAAAGTGGGAGATTCCTCCATCCACACAGTTCAGCGAACATGAAGAGATCTGTTGCACTTTTTCTATCTAACCATAGAAAATCTGCAGATAATCTATAGGTGTATGGCCAGCTTTATAGTATGAATCAATAAGGAAGTCGAGATACTGACAAATATAAAAGGCAAAAAATGCACCAAAAAGTACGATGGTATCATGTAGCTTAATTCCTTGTAAACACTTTTGTTTGCCGGCAAGTTAATGTTGTCCATAATGTCTGCCGTTTCTTTAATGAAAAAAGCAAAAAAAAATCCAAAAATAAAGGAGACAGCATAGGTTATGATAATGGCAGGGGGTATCAGGTGTGGTATTCTGAGTTTTACCCAGAGAAGGAAGTGGTTTTTAAAAATGGTAATCTTCACAAAGTAGAGGAAACAAAGCCACATGGCGAACCACAAACTGGAAAAATCAAATAGCAACTGAGCCGCCCAGAAAACATTCCTTTGTGCAGGGCTAGAGTACAGCTCTAACTTGAAGATCCGATTGGTGATCCTGAAGAAGAAGCATGAAAGAAGACAGACTCTGGAAAGTCCAAGGTGCACCATGGACATGAAAGTCTAAGGTGCACCATAAGGCTTCAGCTTTCTGCTAGTCCACCAGTCTTTAAGATTGGTAACCAATATAAAGGTATTAACCACTAAACTCACAAGAACTTCTACACAACCAATCACTTCACAAATCAAAGCCTTCAAAACAAGCATATTTGCTGGGAAATCTGAAAATGTATGACCTACAGTGTTAACATCCTTTGTTTAATAGAATCATGGATGATTTACCAAGTTTCAATATATTATGTAATTTTATTTATGCCACTGAGGTACTGTTTTCTTACAGACGAGATTTTTTTTTAATGCAAAATAAATATTAATGGCAAAAACATTCAAACTTTTAGCCTAGCAACCGTCATGTATCATAGATGAGCTTGTCTACCTACACCCACATTTGTTTACGAATCAGTCACTGTGACTACTATCATTTGATTTTAATGCAAATACTTGTATGTGTTTTATTAAAGCAGAACTCCAGCCAAATGAAAAAGAACATAAAAAAAAGCCCACTAACCCTTTTGCTGCAAGAGCTATTTTTGCAATTATTATTTTTCTTTAAAACCCATGTTACTGTAACGCAGTGGTTGTCAACTTATGAGCTAAAGTGGGCCTTAAATGCTTCCCCTGACATCACCAAAGGGCCACATATAATGTCCAATATAGGTAATGCCTGAGAGGACTGGCATAATCTGTAGACCAAATAGAGGAAATGAGGGTCAGGGAGGGCGGCATGCTTGCTGGCATAGTTGTGTGTGTGTGGGGGGGGGGCAGCCAATTAGGCTTAGGGGGCGCAAATGACTTGCCTTGCCCAGGGCACTGACAACCCACGCTATGCTGCTGCACATGCTACATTGTTAGCTGGGGATATGCTGCAGAAGAAAATAACAAACAGGGAACATGTTACATGAGGCTAGTAGCGATCAATGCTATTACCCTAATCAGTGTCCCCACTACAAATTGCTGAGGTCTGAGAGCCACACATCATATACCAAAGGGAGCCAGGAAGACTGTCCCAGTGTTGTTTCTCCTCTTGAATTGAGAAAAAGATAGAATGTATCTTTTTCTCCTTGCTAGAGGAGAAGTTTGTAAAAAAAAATTGGTTGTGTAAAAATCAATAAAGAAAAAAGATAAAATAGCTAGATCAGGGCTTGATCAAGGTTACTGTCAAAGTTAAGGACAAAGTTAGAGTCAAAAGATATGGTCAGAGTCAAAGTTTGTGGTCAAGGGTCAAGTTCAGTGTATAGAAAGGATTACAAAATAAAGTTTGTTTTAAATGTAGGATCAGTGTCAGTGTGTTTTAGGTTTGTGAACTTTACAATATTGTTCCCGGGCCATACTACGGGTACAAACACTTTATTTTTTACATTTTTACTGTACAGGGACAGCAAACTGCTAATAACAGGGCAGATTCTGGTGTGTACACCACTTGCATTTAAAAGAATACATTTAATTGTGTGTTAATTAGACATGTGCATTCGTTATCGTCCAAATGCATTTTCGTCTGAATTACGGGAATTTTCGTGTAAGTTTTAACAAAACGATAACGAACACGCAGATTCCGAAATCCGAAAGATCCGAAATAAAAAAATGCTTTATTTTGGTATCCATTATATTTTTGTATCGTTGCGACAACAGTTCGATATAGATAGATAGAAGATTCGACATGAAGGTGACAATAGCAGTCTGTGTCTATCGAACCTGCGGTCGAATGTGCCTAACCTAACTCTATTAGTCCAAGATTATTCAACATAGAGAGAAAAGATTCGACATTATAGAGACAATAGAAGAAGAGCTATTAATGATGATGAATGTAATTGGCTGATTGGTGGTGCTTCTGCTGCCTCCATAGATGGGCCAGCAGCCTTCATGGGGTAGAACTGCCTGGAGCCCCGTCGGATGCTGCCATCGCCAGTGTGAACCAGAACCGTTAGGAGCGCAGAGCGAACAGGAAGGAAGTTATATGCTTGGATTTCGCAATTCGATTGGCTGTTGGGGTAGATCCTTTCCACATGAACAGAAACCAACAAGTATTGTATCATTCAATACGATCAAAATTATGTATAGTACCATTCCAAATGAAGATTCGACGAAGCAGCTAAAACATACGATCGCCGCGAGCGGACATTTACTGTCAAATGCTCCACCCATAGGCTATAGAAGAATTCTAATGTTGCTTGACTAGTATTAATAATTAATCATTATAATTATTATTAGTCAAACAACTTTAGAATTATACTATAGCTTGTGGGCAGAGCATTCAACTGGAAATGTACGATTGCGGAATCGTACAGTTTAACTGCTTCGTCGAATCTTCTTAGAACATCCGACAGACACCATAAGCCTTCAATTGACAGATTCGACCTTAATTAACTCGGATTTTCATACAAATGCATTTTTTAACTAAACAAAATAAATAAAAACGAATTTTGGGAGTAACTAAATACATTTATTTTTCAGACGAAACCGAAATTCTAAAACAAAATATTTCAGTGTACACATTTCTAGTGTTAATGACTACAGCCTAGTGTTCAACTTTACAATAAACCTGTGCCCAGATCATGCACACAAAAGTATTTGCATAATCTAATCAAGCAGCAAAAGTAAAACCCCCATTCATCTATGTATCTAAAAGCATTGTAGAGAAGTTTGTTTTCAAATTTCACAACAGAGACAGCTTTTTTCTATGGAGAGCAGATCTTGGCAAGCTGCCAACCCTCTAAAGTAAACAATTCTCAGATTTTTCTAAGCTTCAAGGGTCTTCTGTGGTGCACTAACATGCATTGCACCACCTATTAAAGTAGGTTGTATTGGGGAAGTTATTGTAAAGTCTTGTTTTTTTTTTTATCAAAAAAATCAAACATGTTACCGTATACTTATCTGCTCTGTGCAGTGGCTTTGCACTAAGCGGCCCAATCAGGGCCATCTTTAATATTGACAATAAATAGCAGCTGGACTCAAAATCAGTTTACTGAATCAGATCAGGCAGTGATTGCGATTGGTTGCCAGAGGTTACAGTTGATCATTACTGCTCACTGACTGGCTGCTACAGGTTACAGCACACATTATGGCTCACTGATTATTTACTAGAGGTTACAGCACATGACTTCTGCTTGTTGACGGGTTGCTAGAGATTACTGTACATCAATTCTGCTCAGTGATTGGTTGTAGGAGGTTACTGGACATCCTTACCACTCACCAATTCATTGCTAGAGATTACTGCACATTATTACAGCTCACTGATTGGTTGCTAGAGGTTACTGCATATCCTTACCACTCAATGACTGGTTGCAAGAGGTTAGTGCACATCATTACTGCGCACTGATTGGTTGCTAAAGGTTACAACACATCATCTCCTCACTGCCTGCACACCATGGACTGGGGAGGTGAGGGAACCCATCAGAAGACAGATCCTAGAACTCCTAGGATCAGTGACAATGCTGGGGGAGGGGGTTGTGTGGCAATGCTGGGGGGTTGATGGGATCAGTGGCAGTGGTGGGGGGATGGGATTTGTTAGGAGGCAGTGCACTGTGACAAATTCTGAATCATGTAGAGCTAATGTGGAAATCTTTGTCAAGTATATAGTGGGGGATTCTACACTGAGCACCAATGTGAGGGGGGATTTACACTGACCACCAATATGAGGGGGAATTTGCACTGACCACCATGTAACAGGGGATTTTATATCACCCACCAATATAAAGAGAGTTTTCTATACTGATACCAATGTAATAGGAGCATTTACACCAACCACCAGTGAAAGGGGGAATATACAGTGACCTCCATGTAATGGGAATTTACACTGACAACCATTGTCGAGGAGATTTGTACTGACCACCAATGTAACGTAACACTTCTACAATCTAAAGGTGGATTCACACTGACCACCAATGTAAAGGGAAATGTACACTGATCACCAATGAAGAACTTACACTGAAAACCAATGTAATGAGGTATTTTGCATCAACAACCATCAAAGGGGGATTTCTACACTATTCTACACTGGTCACCAATGTAAGGGGAGATTTTCACTCACCGCCAATTTAAAAGGGGCTTCTACATTGACCACCAATATAAGGGAGGATTCAAAACTGACCACAAATGCTAGTTTGGGTTTTTTTACTGATTACCAATATAAAGAGGAGTTTCTACACTGGCCACCCATGTAATGGGGATTTACAGTTACCACTAATGTAATGGGAATTTACTCTGATCACTAATGTAATAGGAGTATCACAGTAACCACCAATGTAATGATGGATTTACACAGACCACTAGCGTAATAGGAGTATCACAGTAACCACCAATGTAATGAGAAGATTTACACTGGCCACCAATGTAACTGAGACATTTAGCACATTGTGTGTGTCGGGAATTAATGCAAAATTGCTTTCCTGACACCACAGAAATGTGCTGCCCTTTAACAGATACACAGCATTGCCATTAATTGTTAATGACACTCTCACACATCTGCTGAGATGTGTGTATTCACATGCACCAAAATTCACAGCGCTGTGGTACCATGTTATTTTTTTTTTAAAAAGGGTTCCATCTGCTTACCTTTGCAGAACAGGCTGATGTTAGGCTTAATGACCACAGTTTTAGGCAGGACTTTCAAGCATGCCCCTTTACCTCCCCAGGGGGCAGCATTCAGCAGAAGTGATGGTGGATATGACCTCAGGGGGGCATAAAATACATATGAGTGTCGCCTCTATGTACATATAAATGCTGCCGTTCTGCGGTTATTTACATATTATTGCTGCGCTATTTACATAGCAATGCAGGTTATTTACATATAAACACAGGGTCTGCAGGTGAGTCATCTGTACACAACAATAGGGCAGAGCTGGACAGAATTAGTAACAGAACTTCACACTGAGATATTGAGACACAGCATGGGACTAAAACTGCAAGGGGCAAGAGAATTTAAACTGGGATAGCTGGCAAATATGAGGCAGCTGCTTTGGGCCCCACAACAATGATGGGGCCCAGGGCAGCTGCCCTATTTTGTCCTGCCTTAAAGACGGCCCTGAGCCCGATCCTCCTCTTCTCGGGTCCCTGGCTGGAACTCCTGGCCCCTCCCTCCTATTGAGTAACTCTACAGCAAGCAGCTTGCTATTGGGGCACCCGAGCTGAGCCGCAGCTCCGTGTATCCATTCAGACACTGAGCCGCGGTTCAGCCCTGCCCCCTCTTTCTTGAGTGACTAACTGAGTTTGATTAACAGCAGCGGGAGCCAATGGCGAAGCTGCTGTGTCTCAGGAGGCAGAGGCACTCGTGGACATCGCTGGAGAGAGATGGGGCTTAGGTAAGTATGAGGGGGGCTGCTGCACACAGAAGGCTTTTTATCTTAATGCATAGAATGCATTAAGATAAAAAAAACTTTCTGCCTTTACAATCACTTTAAGCATTTTCAGTAGTACACCACAAAGTGTGTTAATGCAATGTCACTGCAATGTATGTCTGTCGGCAAGATATGTTGGGGGGGGGAGGCATTTACAGTGCATAGTGAATGGCACTGAGTCACAGCAATGCATGTACTGGGCTGCAACTAGGGATGAGCCACTGTTTCTGTCCAAACCTACTTTGGACCAAACTCTGGCTGTTTGGGAACTCAGATAAACAACTGAATTTTAGCCCATTAGCCCCCCTGTGTAGCGGAAGCCAAAAATCATATATAGAAGCTGTATTTCTATTGCTTCTATATATGACAGCTGTCTCTGGTTTCTAAGGAAGCCGTGGGAAAGCCCGCAACCACAGGGCCAGAGTTGTGGAGATGAGACTCTTGTCCTCAATAACATGGGGGCAAGGTGCTTTGTCAAGTGGGACCCATATTGAGGGCATATGGCCTTGGTATTATTTGAGGTGTAGGTGCCCCCTGGTCTTCCCCCTTCCTCTCCAGGTTAGCCAAGCAGCATACTCAGATTAAGGGTATGGTATGGACTTTTAGGGGAACCTCATGCTTTTATTTTTGTGCATGGATTCCAAGGGTCTGGTATGGATTCCCTGGAGGACCTCACACGTTTTTTGTTTTGTTTTTTGTTTTTTTGCATGCATTACCCCCTTAAAACCTATACCCATTCAAAGGGTCTGATATGTATTCTGGGGGGGGGGGGTGGGGGACAGCAAAAATGATATTTACAAAGAAAAACAAATATAGTTTAAGTTGCCAGCAAATTACATTCATTGCCAGCTTCTTTTTTCTAAGAACAAAAACAGCATACAGACCCCTGCAAATGTTCCCCAACATACATAGCAGACCCTGGAGGGGACTTTGTGATATATATATATATATTTTTAAACATCTCCAGGCATGTTATTTAAAGGAATTGGACATGTTTAATATTTAATTTTAGGTCTTGAGAAAATCACTGTTCCTGGCCAATTAGAATTTTTTTAACAACCCCCAACTCCCATTTTTTCTATTCTTTGACACACCCTTGTCTATTAGCCAAGAAATAGGCCATTTGTTTTATTTGACAGATTTGATTTCAATATGGTTTAGATTCAGGATCTGAACTTTTTTGAAGTTAGCTGAACCTTGCTCGAACTGAACCCATGGCAGTTCGACTCATCACTAGCTGCAACTTGATAAATGTGGATGGATGATCCCAGACAGACCAACTGAAATGTGGCTTTGGATTTTTGTTGTGATCTTCTTTTTGAAGAAGTAGCCTTTGAGCATGCTCCATAACCAGTCAACTCCCCTTGCTGACATCACTTCTGCCCCCTGTGTTCCACAGTGGCTTTAGGAAGTACAGCAGCCATCTTGAGGTAAGAAGAAGTTCTGGACAGCCACACTCCGGAATATAGCCTTTATTGTAAAAAAATCAAAAATACAAGCCACAGCAGAAATGGGACAAACGAGCTGATGCATTTCACACTTAACAGTGCTTATTCATAGCTATGAAATGCGTCAGTTTGTTTGTCCCATTTCTGCTGTGGCTTGTATTTTTGATTTTTACAATAAATGCTATATCCCGGAGTGCTGCTGTCCAGAAATTCTTCTTACCTCATTTGCTAAATGCTTAGCCTGCACCTGGTGTTCCAATTCCGAGGAGAGTCTTTCTTCCATCTATCCACCTGGAGCGGTGATCCCCTCCTCCTTCTGTTCCTGGATTGTGCATACAGCAGCCATCTTGCTCCTCCAGACTCTTGGTTCCTGCAGCTGCAGGCCAGCACAGTTAGTGACAGGGAAGACCACCTCAGGAGGACTTCATACAGCGATGAGCCTGTTTACTCTCTAATCCTGTCAGTGTTTTTAACTGTTGCTTTTAATAACATTGCTGGCATACTGCACTTAGAAGCACTTTATCTGCATATCATTGATTAGGAATACCCTCACATTAAAACCAGCAAGTAATGAGTTTTGAAGCTCTTTTACGGTTTGTTAGGAATATGTAAATATACAATGGGGATATTTACCATATATACTCGAGTATAAGTCGAGTTTTTCAGCACATTTTTTTGTGCTGAAAGCGCCCCCCTCTTATACTCGAGTCAAGCACTTTTCTGCAGCAAAGAATTTCCTTTTCCGAACTGATTTTAGGGCCCAGTATCTCAGGGCCACTTTGTGCTAGGAACCCCATATTTGGTATGCAAACCCAGTGAAACTAGTACCACAACATATCCAAAGCTGGGGTTCCTAGGACTAAGTGGCCCCAAGATACGGGGCCCCAAATTCGGTTCGGAAAATGTCATTCACTGCTACAGAAAAGTGCTTGACATTTTCTGAACCAAATTTGGGGCCACGTATCTCAGGGCCACTTTGTGCTAGGAACCCCAACTTTGGTGTGTGAACCCAGTGGAACTGGTACCATAACATATCCAAAGCTGGGGTTCCTATGACCAAGTGGTTCCGAGATACAGGGCCCCAAAGCCGGTTCAGAAAATGTCATTCTCTGCTGCAGAAAAGTGCTTGACATTTTCTGAACTGATATTTGGGGCCCTGTATCTCGAGGACACTTAGTGCTAGAAACCCCAGCTTTGGATATTTTATGGTGCAAGTTCCACTGAGTTTGCACACCAAATTTGGGGTTCCTAGCACTAAGTAGCCCCGAGATACGGGGCCCCAAATTCGGTCAACTGTGTCCATCTGCAGCAATGTCATTTCAGGACCCTTTGGGTTCAGAGACCCCAAATTTTGGCTGCAGCTAGGGGGCATCTAGGAACCCTTAACTACCGAGTTTGAAGTTCGGGGGACCTATGGCTGCAAATAGGCACAGTGAGGCATGCAAATGGGCACAGTGAGGCTGCAAATGGGCATTGTTGACCCTCTTTTCCACTTACAGTAGCTGTGCATTTCTCACCCTCGTCTTATACTCGGGTCAATAAGTTTTTCCCATTTTTTTTGTGGTAAATTAGGGCCTCGACTCGAGTATATACGGTACTTAAATTGGTGCACACAGAATCTGGTGCAAGTGTGCATAGTAACCAATCAGCTTCTAACTTCAGCTTGCTCAATTAAGTTTTGGTTACTATGCAGAGCACAGGTGAAGAAATACTGTATATATCCAACTGCTTATATGCCATTGACTTACAGCATATGATCTTCTTTGCATGGTATTGACATTGTCAGGAAGTGGCAACAAAAAACCTTCTAGCCTACCAAGTTTGACAGTATTCTCTCTCTTGACTTTTATTACAACATAGAATGCCTTACAACAAATAGCTTGTGCAGCTTGGTAATAGCACCAAACTGAGCTTATTGATTATAGAGACCATGTAGTTAGACTCATTCAACAAAAATATTCCAAAAGGTTATATGTGCTTTTTACATGTTCTCTGCATGTTATTTGTATTCAAAAGCCTTGAGACTGCTGCTGGGTGCCCCCATTTTGGATGTGATGCCAGCAGTTCCAGCAGACTCAGAGCTCTCACTCACATGACAATTTATAGCTGTTGTTGGCAACTTGTCAGTCGCGGGCCACCTGTTGACCACGGGTAGGTGACAGGTAGAAAGGGAATGGGTCTGCGCCATTATCCTCCCCTTCTTTCTCCACCCTCAGCCTCCCTTGTTGTGCCTTCGGTCCTCCTCTCTCCCCCACCCCAGCCTCCTCTGCCGCTGTCCTCAGTGAAAAGCGGAGAGTAAGAGGCAACATAGCTCAGGACAGAGGAGAAGCTGGCCAAGTTAACTTTTCAAGTTAACACGCAGGTGATTGGTTGCTAGGTCCTAAGCAACCAATCACCAGCATGTTAATATGAAAAGTCACTCTGCCAGGTACAGCTCCTGTCCAGAACTGTGCTGCATCTCAGTTTCCTGTGTGCACAGGTAGGATGCTATGGGAGGGAGAAGAGGACACTAGTGTGTGTGTGTGTGTGTGTGTGTGTGTGTGTAGGGGTCAGTGGACACTGCTATGGGCAGGACCACCCCCAAAGCAATGCCCATTCCCATAGCAGTGTCCTCTAACATACTTCGCATCACCCCCCCCCCCCCAATCCCTGCATGAGCATAACACACTCCTGATCCCTGCATTCTGAGCACAATGCATTCCTTAACCCTGCATTTTGAGCATAACACATTCCTTACTCCTTAAACCTGCATTCTGAGCACAATTCACTCCTTAACACTTCATTCTGAGCATAACGCACTCCTTGATCCTGAATTCTGAGAGTAAAGCACTCCTTAAGCTTGCATTCTGAGCGCTATGCACTCCTTAACCCTGCATTCTGAGCACAATGCACTCCTTAACCCTGCATTTTGATAGCAATGCAAACCTTAACCCTGCATTCAGAGCATAATGAACTCCTTAACACTGCATTCTAAAAAATGAAGGGGGGAATTTGGGACTTTAAGTGAGGCACATATGTAGTATGCCTCCATCCCTGGTTCAAAGACTAAAGCAGGAATTTTGGGACTTTAAATGTATGGGGGTAAATTGAATGGGCATACATATTTGTTAATCATAGAAAAATGCATAATACATTTCAATAACAGAAGCCACATAAAAGAAAAACATTGTAGTAAATATAATTTCATATATATTCACACACACATAAATATGTGCGCATACAATATAGGCATCAAGGGTACAACAGTGTATAACAGCCAAACGCCACATAGTGGTCTAATTTGATTGATTAATACATTCAATGAGTTTATATATATATACACATGTATCATCTGAGCAGCATTGCGTGGTGAATAAAATGTTGTAAAAAAAACAGTAGGACCATGATTGATTAGAAATTGATGTTTAAAATTTGATGATTAGTTAAGTGCATATATCTGCATCTCTATTTTCCGACGCCTATCGTGTGTGATACACTCATCAGGGGGGGATGCTTTGGGATAGCTACAGGATAATAAGGAAGTATAATTAATTAATCTGGTTATAATTGAACACATCAAGGATTGGACAGTTAAGCCCACCCTGAGTACTTACATGGAATCAATGTAATAAGGTGTGGTGAGTATGAAGCCAAGGTCAGAAAATTAGTCTGTCACGGGAGCTGAGGCAATGCAAGGCCACATGCTGGCGGAGCGCACATACAGAAACCCCCCCAGAGACACAAGGCACAGATTGCTGGTGTTCCTAATAAGAACGGATGATGAACCAATGGTGGCTGCCAAAGGGAGTCTACAAAATACAATATCATTGTGCCATATTATGTGTTCACCCAGAATATTCCATAAGGGAAAGGAACCAAAATCAAGGAACCAAAAATCAAGGTAAAATAACCTTGTGGTAGCATCCTTGGATCCCAAAGAGAAGGAAAGTGAGGTGTTGTAGTGAAGTGTAGCGTCTTCAAATTGTGGCAACAGAACCCCCAAAAGGGGAGGAGGGAAGGGCGACGGGGAGGAGGCACGCAGAGCGCATTGCAGCTCCCGGAAAATAGAGACTACAACTAAATCCCAGAGCCATGACACAACACATATGTGCTGAACAGTCTCATGGACACAGGACAATCGTGTCCTGAGTGTAAAAGGCCCGGAATGGTACATAGCCATCCAGAGCTTGACAACCTAACCACATGGGTGGCAGGGGAACACTGCCAACCCTGTCAAACAAGCCTCCATCCCTAATGCGGAAAAAATGAAGGGGGGGATTTGGGACTTTAAGTGAGGCACATATGTGTGCCTCCATCCCTGGTTCAAAGACTAAAGTGTGCATGTGTGCGGAGCGGCTATATTTGGCCTTCCCTGACACAGTTCTGTTGCCACAATTTGAAGATGCTACACTTCACTACAGCACTCCACTTTCCTTCTCTTTGGGATCCAAGGATGCTACCACAAGGTTATTTTACCTATTACCTTCATTCTTCATTCCTTTCCTTTATGAAATATTCTGGGTGAACACATAATATGACACAATGATATTGTATTTTGTAGACTCCCTTTGGCGGTCCCCATTGGTTCATCATCCAAAACACACAGTGTGTCAACATGTGCTATCTCCCATCACAGGTTATCAATGGACGCTTTTGGGGGGTGCAACCCCTTCCTTAGAGCTACTTTAGTTATGAGGAAGGGGTTGCACCCCCAAAACACGTCCATTGATACCCTGTGATGGGAGATAGCACATATTGACACACTGTGTGTGTTGTGGCTTTAGAAAAATAGATGTATGGAACTACACACATTTTAGGCATGGGATCATGGGCGGAAATAGGAATGTTACATTTTTGGTTCTTGATTCTAAAAACATTACGGTTCACATTAGTTAGGGCAGTTTTTCCCAAATCTCCAACTCAAGATACAAACACAGGTCATGTTTTCTTGATTTCTTGAATTTGGCACAGGTGATATTGTCATTTTCCTTTTTAGTAATTCGCACAGTCCTTAATAGACTGAGGAAAATCTAGAAAACAGGACCTGGAGGTGCACCTAGAGGAGTAGAGTGGAGAAATACTGAGTTCTGTCCCTAAACTTTAACATTTTAAAGTCATAAAAACGTGGTAATTAGTAAGGGCAAACAGGGACCAACAAATGGAACAATAAACTTCAAACCAGGCAAGAGGAAATTAGAATTTGGCAAGCATGTCTACAAAATCACTGTAGACATGCTACACCCTTGCTCATGGGGGTTGCTTTGTGCCTCCTATGAGCTCCACCACCACAGGGCAGGCTGCAATCCGCTAAATCCACCATGTTGTCCCTCCAGAATGTTCTGTTGTGTGTCGCATGCAGAAGAGAGATGGTCATGCCCCAGCGTCATGACGCACTGAGAGCAGAATTTGATGCATGCGCAGTGTGTATAAAGCCAGAACACACGGTCGAAGGAACGGCCATAGGAACGATCTTGGCGTGGAGGACGAATGATTGCCAAAGCACCAATGGAGCCAGAAAGCGAAGGTACAATTGAATATTGGGGTATAGGTGGTTAGTGGTTATTAGATTGAGACCTATATTGGGACCAGCTTATGGGTTAAGCCAGACATTATGGTTTGTCTTGTGTTGTGTCTTGCAGGCATCATATCATCATGACTGATAAGTTTACTTCCCCAGAATTTCTCCCCCATTTCATAGATATGTACCAGGAGCTACCATGTCTCTGGAGGGTGAAGAGTGGAGACTACTCAAATAAAATACTGAGGAAGGCAGCTTTGGAGAAACTGGTAGAGTTGTGCAAACTTGTGTACCCCAGGGCAGATACCAACTATGTCAAGCAAAAGATAGCCAACTTTCGGAGTACATTTCAAAGGGAGCTGAACAAGGTCCTGGACTCTGAGAAACCTGGAGCAGTAGCGGATGACCTATATGTCCCCAGGCTGTGGTATTACCACAGCCTGCGGTTTTTGACAGACCAGACAGAACCCTGGCCATCGCTGTCTACGCTCTCTTTGACGTCTGCTGAGGCCACAGCTCCTGAGGTCCGCTCAGGTCCTGATGCACAGGATGAAGGTGTGAAGGAGCCCAGCTTGACCCAGGTATAGCATTGTTGAACATATTTGTATACAAAAATACAATGATGATAACTATATGTTATTGGGAAAATATTTCTGCCTTAACAAAGTGGTTTCCATATCAATAGACAGTAGGGACCAAAAATGATTTGAGCAAGAATAAAAATGCTGGGGTCAGAATGATAGTCTTTTCTATTTCTCCACATTCAATTTGCAACAGTGAGGAGATCAAAATTGTGTGTGATTGATGACCAAACCTAAAAAAAGATTCTAATTATGTCCCATTTTCATACACAGGAAAGTGTCAGTCTTGAGGAGCCAGTGGCCAGTAGCGTTATGTTATTTTTTTCTGCACAATAAAAAAATTGTGCAGAATAATACTTGGCTATGTGTTTTACTTCAAATGACCGTTTGGGAGTAGGCAGTTACATTTAAAAAAATACAATGTAAAATTAATAAGGAAGGGACACCAACATAATTGTATCTTTGATCTTATAAACTCAGGGATAATGGTGTTGTGGTATCTTGCCCAAAAAAATCAAACAACAAGCATATTAATATTCTTGATATCACTAGAAAACAAATGCCTTTTAATATACGTTTGGCATACTCCATCAGTATCACCAGCAAAGCAGCTTCATTATTATCCCATTTAAGAAGAAGAAAATGTGCGCTGCATTTAGACATTTTATAATTTCCTGCGTCATGAATGTTAATTCTCCATTACGAACGCTAGTTTACAAGATCGACAGCTTTCGACTCGTTCCTTGGTTCCGATCATGCGTGTTTGTACTTTCGACTTTTGTGTGATGAATTTGTGTACTGACCATCAGAAAATCAGACATGGAGCCGTCGTTTGCCAAAAATTGTCATCGAACATTTGTTGGCCAAAAATTGGAAAACACTTGTTGAAAGAAGCGTACTAACGGTAAGAACTTTGGACAACAGTCTGTCACACGACAATCCCCTTCTGATTTTCGTACTATGTGTACGAGGCTTAAGACTGGGATTCCATTTAAGTTGATGTGCGTGTAAAGGCAGGCATCCCAACACTTTTGACAATATAGTGTGGGGGTCTGCAACCTGTAGATCGCGATCTACCAGTTGATCTCAGACAGGTGACTGGTAGATCGCAGTCTGGACTTGCTGACCCACCATCAAAGAGAGTACAATTCAGAGAGACTACTTGTAAAGTGGAGCTGTAGTAGGGAGCAAAAGCTGCATAAGCTGATGCCTCCTCTGTAGTGCCGGCTCCTGTCTCATGCGGAGTGATACCAACTGCACTCCACCTCTTATCCTGGCTGGCTGTCTCCAGAGTGGTGCCAGCAGCAGAAAAAAGAGATCTTCAGGTCAGTGTGAAGCATTACACTGGGCATAATAGCAGCATTGTGTTGCTTTCTCGCCACCTGCTTTAACTCCTTGGATCATGCAGTTGTGGGGTGCTTGCAGAGTGGGCCCATTTACTTGAAGTAGTCATGTTTGCCAGGTGGTAGCACCCATCAAAAGCAACAGGGGGCTTAATTCCTGCTGTGGCATATATACACCAAATGAGGAAGGAATTGGGGGTGGTAAAATTACCACCCCCCCCCCCAACTTTACATGTGAATGAACCCTAAGGGTGCCGCTGCTGAATGCAACTAAGGGCTCATTCTCAAGCGTAGCTGGCACTGCTGCTCCCCTGGAAAGTGATCTGAATGTGTTTGACAGGTGGTGAGGAGCCAATGTTGCCTCCTCACCACCTGATTTAAACCCACGATTGCCATGCAATGCACATGATTGCAACACGCTAGTACAGCAATTAGAGGTTTAAATCAGGTGTAAGGAGGCGACACTGGGTGACACTGTGCCCGGTGTTCTTTGACTTCTCCTATGTTGTTCAGGTAGATCTACAACTCTTTAAGGTTGCCTAGCCCTGATATATTGTATATGCGGTGGCAGGAAAAGTTCACACCCAGCCACTTTACATATACATCCATGGCAGTCTAAGGCTGACGGTATTCTCACTGTGCACTCCCAGCACACTCATTAAACTATGTCCAACAGCTCTCAGTCATAGCTTCTGATTGGGAGCCAGCAGGATAGGCTCCTTATCATTTGACTGCTGGGAGAGATAAGAACAGCTGTCATGTGATTGAGGAATCCATTTTGCGCCTGGCATCAAAGCCCACCTGAAGGGTTGCCGTAATCATAAGCTCCATCTAATGGCCATAATTCATATACTGTAATTTTGAGATACACTCGATTCTGTATAAACCAAGTGATAGCCAAGCGATAGCCTCATAATTAATAATATTCAATTTTTTTCCCCATTTGCAATGCAATTTTTAAAATCCCCCTGAGTAACCGTGACAAAACAGACGCAGACCAGAAATGGCAAACAAGGAATTTAAAAGAATGTTTTTTTTTATGTGAGTGCTTTTCTACCTTTACAATACAATTTTGTTTTTATTATACTACACTATGGGATCTTTTTCATATACTTTCTTGTAACATGGGCAAGGTATTTGGGCCGCATGAATAAGTATGAAATTTGAAGGGACAGCACCCTTTATTGCCTGGAACCATTACTGATTTTACCAAGGGAGACCCTAGTGGACAGGAGGCCTGGATGTGTTCGCTGCAAGGAGTGGAGAGACCTTGAGGTGGCACCATGTGTACTTATATGAGCACATTACCTGGTGTGGGAATTCCATATCACCGTAGACTACAGTGTATTGCAATTGGCCCTAATGTGAATAAGAGTCTTAAAGAGAGACTGTTTATTTATTTTGCA
Source organism: Lithobates septentrionalis (assembly GCA_037952835.1). Lineage (NCBI taxonomy): Eukaryota > Metazoa > Chordata > Amphibia > Anura > Ranidae > Lithobates > Lithobates septentrionalis. Next base: position 779,920 of record JBBDGP010001886.1, on the reverse strand, counting down.
TATTGTATATCTCATTTTATGAATAAATAATCTAGTTGTTATTACTATATTTGAGCACTATTGATGCCTGATTCACTGTTACGATCTTTGGGAATTATTATAAGTTGGAGTATTGTATTCATTATTATTTATGATTTATGAGGTTACCAGTTATTTAACCAGTAGCACAGCAATATTTTTATAATCTTGTTTTATAAATACACCCCATAGGCTTTATTTTTTATGCAGGCTGACCACATAACAATAATGAAAACATGGCTTCAGATAGACTTTAATTATAAATCTAATTTGTAGAAGTTAAAAAAAAAACAGACAGATTTGATTATCTAACATTTATTGTTTCAACAAAGCCGAATTACAACGTTTAGTATTGTGTAAATCAAATAAATCTCAAAGAAAGGTAAATACATGTAAACCCATGGGTACGCTATGAAAACATAGATATAGATGTATATTTATTTGGGTTTCCTAAGTATGCTGCAAATGCTTCCCATTGGTTCACATTTTTTAACATAGTAGACAAATTTGAAAAACTTCTTTTTCAGCTTTGCATTTCCTGCTATCAGCGCCATGGAGTGGAAAGTTGGATAGAAGATCACTAACACAAAGATTACATTATTATTAAAGATTTGATAGAAATTAAAACGAAGTAAAACAGTCACAATAAAGTAACAGATGGTCATGAACTCCACCAGACAAACAGATCTAATAGCTGTAAAATGTGCATCCATCTTGGGTGTCGTAAAGCTTGTGATGGTGCTTTTTATACGTGTCACATGACCCACAATCGTTCGGAGCAAAAATGTTGTTGAAATGCTGACCATTATAAAGGGTAGAAAATGTCCAAGAAAGTAGGATGGCACTAGAAACATCATTTCTTTCTTGATGCTTGAATTGCTTTGTGGGTCAAATCTGGGAAACATTAAATCCAAAGGGTCATTGTAGTTGCAGACAAATATAAAGCCAGACAGCAATGCCATGAATATAGATGATATGATCATGTATAGCACAAGCTGAGGAATTCTTAGTTTAATACGAATAAGCAAAGTGCTTTTAAAGATGGTGACCTTGACGAAGTAGAGGAAGCAGAGCCACATGGCGAACCAAAGACTGGAGAAGTCTAGGAATAAATATATTAAGTTAAGGATCCAGTTGAGAGCAGAAATGCCATAAACGTTAAGGTTGAAGACTCGAATGATAATGTTAAAGATCAAGAGACACATATGGATTGAGCGAGAGAGTCCCAGGCTCAAAAAGATTTTATCAAAGGGCTTCAATTTCTTGCCTGCCTTCCAGTCCAAGGCGTTGGAGATTGTAATGAAGGCATTTGCTACCAAACCCAAAAAAGTCTCAGCCAAGCCTATGGCATAAACGGTCAATAAGGCTGAAGTCGCCATGGTTGTTTTAGGTGTCCTTCACGTTTCTTTACCTGAAAGATAAAATTAATGAATACATAAAACACATTTTGAACATTTGTGAGATAGTGGGACTTCAGTAGCTAACGAACTACCTTTTTCAGAACTGTAACCTGGCAGAGATAAAATTCAGAACTCTTTAACTAAAGTATACCCACACTTCTTGGAAGATTTGATTAAAATTGAATGCATTAGCGCATGACTGCTTGATGCAAATAGAATTTCAAATTATTAAATGAACCCTTGAACTCTGAAAATATTTTTTTTATTCATGTGGCAGGGAAATGAATTACGTGCCATGCAAACTATAAATTCAAACTTAAAGTTGAACTCCACTCCACTATTAAAAAAAAAAAAAAAAAGTTTTACAAAGGGAAAGTTAAGATACCAAAATAAAATGTAATATAGTAGAGAACCCCTTAATATGTACAGTATACTAGCACCTCTACTTGAAAAAAATAGATTGCCAAAAAGGACCATGCGATCATCTCCTAATATCAGGTATGACAGGACTGTGTCAGGTCATGATGAAACAAGGGTTTGGTGGCACCCTGGGTTCCAGATTGTGTGTCTTATTGGGAGAAAACTTGCTTTTCAATTTTTTTCAGGTTTAACATTTAAAGTAAAGAAAAAAACATGCAGGGACTTTTCAGGTGCTACACGGATATACACTCACCAGCCACTTTATTAGGTATACCTTGCTAGTACTGGGTTGGACCCCCTTTTGCCTCCAGAACTGCCTTAACCACTAGGCGTCCGCGCTATAGCCGAAAGACGGCTACAGCGCGGACTCCAATCGCCGGGAGGGCGTCCCTGGACGGCCTCCTGTTTACTTCCGCATTGCGCGCTCCCGCGGGCGCGCATCGCGGAAGTTTTGTGCTGGCCGTGTCCCTCGGACACAGCCAGTCACAGATCATGTAAACATATGAGATCCTCTCTCATCGCCGGCTCTCCCTCCTCACACAGAGACAGCGTGTGAGGAGGGAGAGCGAACCGCTGCGGCGGTAAGTGTAAAAAAAAAAAAAAAAAAAAGAAAAATAAAAGTGTCCCCTGCCATCTGCCCCTGCCATCTGCCCCTGCCATCTGCCCCTGCAATTTGTCCTGCCATCTGCCCCTGCAATCTGTCCTGCCATCTGCCCTGCCGTCTGCCCTGCCATCTGCCCCTGAAATCTGTCCTGCCATCTGCCCCTGAAATCTGTCCTGCCATCTGCCCCTGAAATCTGTCCTGCCATCTGTCCCCAGAGCCATCTGTCCCCAGTGCCATGTATAAGTGTCATCTGTCATCAGTGCCACATAGTGCCATCTGTCATCAGTGCCACCTGTCAGTGTCACGTGCCATCTGTCATCAGTGTCATGTGTCATCAGTGCCACGTATCAGTGCCATCTGTCATCAGTGTCATCAGTGCCACTTATCAGTGCCATCTGTCATCAGTGCCACGTATTAGTGCCATCTGTCATCAGTGCCACGTATTAGTGCCATCTGTCATCAGTGCCCTGTATTAGTGCCATCTTTCATCAGTGCCACGTGTCATCAGTGCCACATATTAGTGCCATCTGTCATCAGTGCCATTTGTCATCAGTGCCACATATTAGTGCCATCTGTCATCAGTGTCACGTGTCATCAGTGCCACGTATTAGTGCCATCTGTCAGTGCCACGTATTAGTGCCATCTGTCATCAGTGCCATGTATTAGTGCCATCTGTCGTCAGTGCCACATCAGTGTCAGTGCCACGTATCAGTGCCATCTGTCATCAGTGCCACGTATCAGTGCCATTTGTCATCAGTGCCACGTATCAGTGCCATTTGTCATCAGTGCCACGTCAGTGTCACATGTCATTGTCCTGGTGCTCCAGGGCCTTCAAAAGTGTAATAGGTAGTCAACAAATTAGATGTGTAATTTATGCTCCTAGAACACCTGATGGTGCTCCCTACATGTTGGGCCTCTCTATGTGGCCAGGCTGTGAAAAAGTCCCACACATGTGGTATCGTAATACTCAGGAGGAGTAGCAGAATGTATTTTGGGGTGTCATTTGTGGTATATACATGCCATGTGAGAGAAATAACCTATTACAATGACAATTTTGTGGGGGGGAAAAAAAAAATCTTCATTTTGCAAAGAATTGTGGGAAAAAATGACAACATCAAAAACCTCACCATGCCTCTTACTAAATACCTTGGAATGTCTACTTTCAAAAAAGGGGTCATTTGGGGGGTATTTGTACTGTCCTGACTTGTTCGGGTGGCAAGAAATGAGATAGGCCGTCCGTACATCAGATGTGATCAATTTTTTATGATTTGCACCATAACTTGTAGACTCTCTAACTTTCACGAAGACCAAATAATATCCACTAATTTGGGTTATTTTTACCAAAGATATGTAGCAGTATAAATTGTGGCCAAAATGTATGAAGAAAAATTACTAATTTGCAAAATTTTATCACAGAAACAAAGAAAAATGCGTTTTTTTTTCCAAATTTTCGGTCTTTTTTCATTTATAGCGCAAAAAATAAAAAAACCAGCGGTGATCAAATACCACCAAAATAAAGCTCTATTTGTATGAAAAAAAGGACAAAAAATTAATTTGGGTACAATATTACATGACTGAGTAATTGTCATTCAAAGTGTGAGAGCGCTGAAAGCTGAAAATTGGTCTGGTCACGAAGGGGGTTTAAGTGCCCAGTTGTCAAGTGGTTAATACTTTGTGGCATAGATACAACAAGTTACTGGAAACAATCCTCAGAGATTTTGGCCCATATTGACATCATAGCATCATGCAGTTGCTGCAGGTTTGTCAGCTGCACATCCATGATGTGAATCTCCCATTCCACAACATCCCAAAGGTGCTCTGGTGACTGTGGAGACCATTGGAGTACAGTGAACCCAAAGTCATGTTTAACCACTTGACGACCGCCTCACGCCGATGTACGTCGGCAAAGTGGCACGGACAGGCAAAATCACGTACAGGGTACGTGATTTGCCTTCCGCGGGTGGGGGGTCCGATCGGACCCCCCCCCGGTGCCCGAGGCGGTCGTCGTTTGTCCAGCGGCGATCGGTGGTGAGGGGGAGACCATCCGTTCGTGGCCCCCCCCTCGCGATCGCCGCCGGCCAATCGAATCATTCCTTTGCTGCTGTATGCTAAACAGCAGCAAAGGAAATGATGTCATCTCTCCTCGGCTCGGTAATTTCCGTTCCGGCCCGAGGAGAGAAGACATCAATGTGAGTGCACCAACACACACACACACAGTAGAACATGCCAGGCACACAAAACACCCCGATCCCCCCCCCGATCGCCCCCCGATCCCCCCCCCAATCACCCCCCCCCCTGTCACAAACTGACACCAGCAGTTTTTTTTTTTTTTTTCTGATTACTGCATAGTGTCAGTTTGTGACAGTTACAGTGTTGGGACAGATACTGTTACCCCCCTTTAGGTCTAGGGTACCCCCCTAACCCCCCCTAATAAAGTTTTAACCCCTTGATCACCCCCTGTCACCAGTGTCACTAAGCGATCATTTTTCTGATCGCTGTATTAGTGTCGCTGGTGACGCTAGTTAGGGACATAAATATTTAGGTTCACCGTCAGCGTTTTATAGCGTCAGGGACCCCCATATACTACCGAATAAATGTTTTAACCCCTTGATTGCCCCCTAGTTAACCCTTTCACCACTGATCACCGTATAACCGTTACGGTTGACGCTGGTTAGTTTGTTTATTTTTTATAGTGTCAGGGCACCCGCCGTTTATTACCGAATAAAGGTTTAGCCCCCTGATCGCCCGGCGGTGATATGCGTCGCCCCAGGCAGCGTCAGATTAGCGCCAGTACCGCTAACACCCACGCACGCAGCATACGCCTCCCTTAGTGGTATAGTATCTGAACGGATCAATATCTGATCCGATCAGATCTATACTAGTGTCCCCAGCAGTTTAGGGTTCCCAAAAACGCAGTGTTAGCGGAATCAGCCCAGATACCTGCTAGCACCTGCGTTTTGCCCCTCCGCCCGGCCCAGCCCACCCAAGTGCAGTATCGATCGATCACTGTCACTTACAAAACACTAAACGCATAACTGCAGCGTTCGCAGAGTCAGGCCTGATCCCTGCGATCGCTAACAGTTTTTTTGGTAGTATTTTGGTGAACTGGCAAGCACCAGCCCCAGGCAGCGTCAGGTTAGCGCCAGTACCGCTAACACCCACGCACGCACTGTACTCCACCCTTAGTGGTATAGTATCTGAACGGATCAATATCTGATCCGATCAGATCTATACTAGCATCCCCAGCAGTTTAGGGTTCTCACAAACGCAGTGTTAGCGGGATCAGCCCAGATACCTGCTAGCACCTGCTTTTTGCCCCTCCGCCCGGCCCAGCCCAGCCCACCCAAGTGCAGTATCGATCGATCACTGTCACTTACAAAAGACTAAAACGCATAACTGCAGCGTTCGCAGAGTCAGGCCTGATCCCTGCGATCGCCAACAGATTTTTTGGTAGCGTTTTGGTGAACTGGCAAGCGCCAGCGGCCTAGTACACCCCGGTCGTAGTCAAACCAGCACTGCAGTAACACTTGGTGACGTGGCGAGTCCCATAAGTGCAGTTCAAGCTGGTGAGGTGGCAAGCACAAGTAGTGTCCCGCTGCCACCAAAAAGACAAACACAGGCCCGTCGTGCCCATAGTGCCCTTCCTACTGCATTCGCCAATCCTAATTGGGAACCCACCGCTTCTGCAGCGCCCGTACTTCCCCCATTCACATCCCCAACCAAATGCAGTCGGCTGCATGAGAGGCATTTTCTTTATGTCCTCCCGAGTACCCCTACCCAGCGAACGCCCCCAAAAAAGATATTGTGTCTGCAGCTAGCGCGGATATAGGCGTGACACCCGCTATTATTGTCCCTCCTGTCCTGACAATCCTGGTCTTTGCATTGGTGAATGTTTTGAACGCTACCATGCACTAGTTGAGTATTAGCGTAGGGTACAGCATTGCACAGACTAGGCACACTTTCACAGGGTCTCCCAAGATGCCATCGCATTTTGAGAGACCCGAATCTGGAACCGGTTACAGTTATAAAAGTTATAACTTATAGTTTTATATGATAAAGGAATATGTTTTTATATATAGATTTTTATAAAGACAGTAATATCTCCATTATCAATTTACAGCTACTACTACACATAGAGAACGCATTAATAGTCGTTAGAATGGAAGACAGGTGCCCCTCGTTGATTGTGTGGGTGATCAACAATCAGCGAGTGGGACAGTTGCTAGATATAATGCTGTAGTAATTTTAGGCTAATTTTCTAAATCTCGATGTCCCTTATATTGTGTTTAAAATCAATGTCCACGTATGGTGTGAACGGGGACACAGGGAGCGCGCAAGCGCAGTATCATCGACATTGCGCGTCATGCGGGGGGAGGATATATAAGAAAGATTGCCAGTCCGTCTAGCCAATCCCATGGATAAGTCCGGTGTGACGAAACATGTCGGGGCGTGGCTATACGGCAATCGAGGAAGTCTGACGTAGGACGCTGTGACAGGTGGCGCCATACGAGTGAGCGGGGAAGTAGCTACGGAGGGCTCCAAGGGACGGGTGAGAGTGTTCACGTTCACCGAGCACCTGGGTCCGCCGTGACCACCATACGTCCAGGTTACCGTTTGAAGTGCTGTTGGTGACAACCAAGTATTGCTGTGCTGTTTTGCGTTTTTGAAAATTGGAAAATGTGAGTTTTATGGTGAAGGAGAGTGTTACTTTTATTAAAGTGTGTTGCGTTACTGCACTATTGGTTCGCTTTTCCTTTTTTTCATGTGGAGAGAGCATTTGCTTATACGCTGCGGTTAACCATACGGATACTGATTGGAGGTTATCACTTTACCCCCACTGTGTGGGAAAAGCCTACAAGCCAAACACGAGAGTGTAAGGCAAAAAAAGCTGGTGAGTTTGCTCGCTGAAGGGGAGTGGAATCACATTCACTGCGGTGTGGTGGAAGATATTATTATTGAAGATTATCATTTTGATATTGTCACCATTATTTCACCAAGGCACCATCTATGTTTGGACTCTTTTATTGAATTCTTTTGGTGTTATACACAAATGGACTGTATGATGGGTGTTTATTAGAAACACTGTCTGGCATTCTATTATGGACACATAATACTAATATATATTTTCTTGTTATCACATTGAGCAATCACTGTATATATATCATTTTTTGAATTAGGGTATGTTTTAGATTTTTAGCGCTGCTATTTGATCACACTATTGGTGAGGGCGAGTACTTAGTGTATCATTTATTTTATATCACTTGAGGTTTTAATTTTAAGCAGCTGCTCAGAGGGAGGGGCTCACCCCATAAGCGCAGTGTTTGGCACACAGGAAAGGGGGCGTATCATCTGTGTACCACATCAGTAATATATTTGAATACATTTTAAACGCTTGCAGCTATGGAGGTTTTCAATTTTCTCACCAACAGACAAATAAACCCAGATAACATCTTTTCAGCCAATCAAGAAATGGCTGAAATAGATGAAGATGTGTCCGGCATGCTTAGAAATTTGGAAAGTCTGCTGGAGAAACAGATTAAGACGTGGTGGGATGTGTTCACCTTCACGCATTATCAGAAGGAAAAGTTAATTTTTAGGAGTCTAAGGTGGGATGTCCCACCGCAGGATGGTCTTGAGGACCAGTGTTTTATGATTGAATGGTTGGAATTTTTTAACAGAGTGGGGAGGGAGCTACAGGATCTGGTATTAACCAGAAAACAAGTGAAACTGGGGAAACTCAATGAACAAATTAGTGGGATTCGAAAGAAACTAGAACCTATGAGTGAGTCTAACCAGATGAAGGAGTTTAATACCAATATGAAGAAAAAACTTGAAAAGGTTGACCGAGATACACAAAAGAAAAAGGTCAAAAAATATAATAGGGATGTAGCTGATTTTAAAAATAATAAAATTTATGCATGGCAAAATCCTATCTCTAATACTAATGAGGCCCCGGTACAGGTGAAGGGAAATGCTAAATTAATGAATGGCTCCAAACCAGACCCTAGCAAGAAAACCGGTAGTAAAAGGAGTGATGACAAGCATCAACAAGGAGGACTGGGACAGAGAAATCTTTACCCCCCTACACAATACAGAGAGGAACAACAGAGGGAGCATTACTATACTCCCAAACAGCCTCAATTTATAAGAGATGAGCCGTACCCCAACTCTAATCAGAATGAGTGGAATGGTCCCCATATGGGGGATAGGAACTATGGGGGAGACCTATATAGACAACAGAATTATGGGGGAAATCAACAATATTCGCCATTTAAATATGGGGAAGGGAGAAGCCCCATTCCGCTCCACAACAGATATCTACCCTTGGATGGGGATTATCATGTACCCCAATACCCCCAGCAAGGACCACCACCTTTTTTAGGATGGCGAGGGAGGAGGGGGAGGGGAGGAGGAACACCGAGAGGAATGGGCCACCCAAGGAACTACAGGGAGGGGGGGAAGGAGCTACAGCAATATGCAAACAAGGGAATGGGATCATCCTCAAGAGGCGAAGGGGTTGCCGAGCAGGACGACGGCAACAACCCAAGAAAGAGAATGAGGGACAGGTAAATGCAGGCATTTATAATCTGAGTAAAACTACATTGAATGCTAAAGAGATGAATATTTTGAACTTGGGCCTGAAATGTGCCCCAAAGAAAGTTTTGAATAAGTTCGAAGTATTCATTGATACTCATAAATATATCAGAACTCTGAACATTAAAAAATATTTTCTAAGTCACCCAGTAAGTTCTACGATTAAAGCTGGAACGCCTGGATGTAAAGTTGATAGTGGTTTGAAGAACAAATCCATCTTTAATCCCCAGAACTCCAACAACCACTACGTGGAGGTATTCAAGAATTTAGTCTTGAAGGATCTGGATGCTATTAAAGTCAAAGAGGAAGTTAATCCGAAGTATATCAGGGAGGGTATCAGATCGCTAGAAAAGCGAAAAGATATCATTGTGCGTCCAGCTGACAAGAGGGGAGGGGTTGTTATTTTAGACAAATCCTTCTATCATGAGCAACTGACAAGTATGCTGAGTGATCGGGCCACGTATGAGAGACTGACTTGTGACCCTACAGTCAAATATAGGGAACAACTCAATTCACTCATTGAATGGGGATATGCCACCAATGCCCTGAACCTTAAAGAAAAAAGGTATCTGGTTCCCAGTGCCTGTAGGATTCCGGTGATATACACACTCCCCAAAATCCATAAGGATGCTAAAATACCACCAGCCCGCCCGATAGTTAACGGGATAGGATCGGTCACAGCGAGGCTGGGGGAATATCTTGACAGGTTCCTCCAGCCTAGTGTGAAAACCACTAGGGCCTACTTGAGAGATACTACGGACTTGTTACAAAAGCTGGGGGAGATACGCTTGAACCCAAATATTGAAACGTTTTTGGTGACAGCAGACGTATCCTCATTATATACGATTATTTCACATGAGGGCGCGTCTCTGTCACTAAATTGGGCTCTGAGCAAAAGGGAGGACATACCCGACATGCAGAAGAGATTTGTGGGTCAGGCCCTTAACTTCTGCATGTCGCATAATTATTTTTGGTGGAATGGACACTTTTTCTCCCAGCGGGTTGGCGTGGCTATGGGAGCTAAGTTTGCCCCTAGCCTCGCCAACCTCTTCATGGCCGAATGGGAGGACAGGTTCATTTTCAGCAGACCTCCCCCCCAACTTAAATTTTATAGGCGTTTCATAGACGATCTCTTATTGATCTGGGAAGGGCCCAAGGAATCTGTAGAGGAATTTCTTAGGTATCTCAATACTAATAATAACAACATTAAACTGGAGGCACAAATCAGTAACGCATGCATTAATTTTTTGGATGTTACAATCCAAAGAAAGGATGAAGTTTTAATAACCTGTGTGTACTTTAAACCGACGGACCGGAATAGTTTTTTGTCCATCAGGAGTGGTCATCACCCTGTATGGATAAAGAACATTCCGAAGGGACAATTTATGAGAGTCCGTCGAAACCGCACAGAACAGGAGAAGTACTACTCTCAGGCAAATGTGCTGAAGGAGAGGTTCCTACAGAGGGGCTATGCAGAGAAATCTGTAGACGAGGTTATAGAGCAGATAGCGATTCTACCAAGAGAAGAAATGCTGAAAAGTAAAGAGAGAACCAAATTTAATGAGAAACAACAGTGGGGATTTATATCCAATTATCACAATCAATATAGAGATATTGAGAGGATTTTTAAAAAATATTGGTATATTCTCCGGAGGGATCGTCACCTGGGAGAATTGCTACCTGAAACCCCCAAATTCATCTACAGGAGGGCCCCCAATTTTGGGGATAGGGTAGTGAAAAAAATCCTTGACCCACCAGGCCGGCCATCCATCAAAATAAATCTCAATGGTTTCTATCCATGCAATAAATGTGTGTGCTGCAGAACAGTAAGGATTAGAAATAGAAACATGAAGAGCATCACCAATCAAGCAAATGAAACATTTGAAATTAAAGAATTTATAACGTGTAATTCATCATACGTAGTGTATTTAATGTGGTGCCCATGTGGGTTACATTATGTAGGACGCACAAAAAGGCTATTGAGAATTCGCATTTCTGAACATCTGACCAATATCAAAAATGGTTTCAAGTACCATAGCGTATCCCTTCATTTTAGGGAGAAGCATAACCAAGACCAGAGTCTACTTCAATTTTGTGGAATAGACATAGTGTACCCATCGTGGAGGGGCTCCAATAGAATAAGGGATTTATCCCAACGTGAAACGCGATGGATATACTTGTTCAAATGTCTTTTTCCTGGGGGTTTAAATATAGAACTGGACCTCAATTGTTTCATCAACGACTTTTGAGTTGAGGGTTGAGGGTCCAAGGCCACAAGATACCCACTCCCAAAAATGGTGATAGGTGGAATGTCTATAACACCAACGCAACGGAGAAACCACCTATTAGGAGATGAATCAGCAAGGAAAACTATAGGAATATGAAATTGTTTGTAAACTGCTTGATCTGTGTATATGTAGGAGTTCACCTGCAAGATATAGAGTAAAAATTATGGGAACAACAGGAAAGACCCATGTGGGGTATGGGTCTAGTTTGGATTTTGGATTTTTAAACATAAAGTTTAGAGTTCCAACCATTCAAGAATTAATTTTATTAATGTTATAATTATAACTTTTATTATTTTTATATGATAAAGGAATATGTTTTTATATATAGATTTTTATAAAGACAGTAATATCTCCATTATCAATTTACAGCTACTACTACACATAGAGAACGCATTAATAGTCGTTAGAATGGAAGACAGGTGCCCCTCGTTGATTGTGTGGGTGATCAACAATCAGCGAGTGGGACAGTTGCTAGATATAATGCTGTAGTAATTTTAGGCTAATTTTCTAAATCTCGATGTCCCTTATATTGTGTTTAAAATCAATGTCCACGTATGGTGTGAACGGGGACACAGGGAGCGCGCAAGCGCAGTATCATCGACATTGCGCGTCATGCGGGGGGAGGATATATAAGAAAGATTGCCAGTCCGTCTAGCCAATCCCATGAATAAGTCCGGTGTGACGAAACATGTCGGGGCGTGGCTATACGGCAATCGAGGAAGTCTGACGTAGGACGCTGTGACAGGCGGCGCCATACGAGTGAGCGGGGAAGTAGCTACGGAGGGCTCCAAGGGACGGGTGAGAGTGTTCACGTTCACCGAGCACCTGGGTCCGCCGTGACCACCATACGTCCAGGTTACCGTTTGAAGTGCTGTTGGTGACAACCAAGTATTGCTGTGCTGTTTTGCGTTTTTGAAAATTGGAAAATGTGAGTTTTATGGTGAAGGAGAGTGTTACTTTTATTAAAGTGTGTTGCGTTACTGCACTATTGGTTCGCTTTTCCTTTTTTTCATGTGGAGAGAGCATTTGCTTATACGCTGCGGTTAACCATACGGATACTGATTGGAGGTTATCACTTTACCCCCACTGTGTGGGAAAAGCCTACAAGCCAAACACGAGAGTGTAAGGCAAAAAAAGCTGGTGAGTTTGCTCGCTGAAGGGGAGTGGAATCACATTCACTGCGGTGTGGTGGAAGATATTATTATTGAAGATTATCATTTTGATATTGTCACCATTATTTCACCAAGGCACCATCTATGTTTGGACTCTTTTATTGAATTCTTTTGGTGTTATACACAAATGGACTGTATGATGGGTGTTTATTAGAAACACTGTCTGGCATTCTATTATGGACACATAATACTAATATATATTTTCTTGTTATCACATTGAGCAATCACTGTATATATATCATTTTTTGAATTAGGGTATGTTTTAGATTTTTAGCGCTGCTATTTGATCACACTATTGGTGAGGGCGAGTACTTAGTGTATCATTTATTTTATATCACTTGAGGTTTTAATTTTAAGCAGCTGCTCAGAGGGAGGGGCTCACCCCATAAGCGCAGTGTTTGGCACACAGGAAAGGGGGCGTATCATCTGTGTACCACATCAGTTATAAAAGTTAGTTACAAAAAAAGTGTAAAAAAAAAAAAAATATATATATATATATAAAATAAAAAAAAATAGTTGTCGTTTTATTGTTCTCTCTCTCTCTATTCTCTCTATTGTTCTGCTCTTTTTTACTGTATTCTATTCTGCAATGTTTTATTGTTATTATGTTTTATCATGTTTGCTTTTCAGGTATGCAATTTTTTATACTTTACCGTTTACTGTGCTTTATTGTTAACCATTTTTTTGTCTTCAGGTACGCCATTCACAACTTTGAGTGGTTATACCAGAATGATGCCTGCAGGTTTAGGTATCATCTTGGTATCATTCTTTTCAGCCAGCGGTCGGCTTTCATGTAAAAGCAATCCTATCGGCTAATTAGCCTCTAGACTGCTTTTACAAGCCGTGGGAGGGAATGCCCCCCCCCACCGTCTTCCGTGTTTTTCTCTGGCTCTCCTGTCTCAACAGGGAACCTGAAAATGCAGCCGGTGATTCAGCCAGCTGACCATAGAGCTGATCAGAGACCAGAGTGGCTCCAAACATCTCTATGGCCTAAGAAACCGGAAGCTACGAGCATTTTATGACTTAGATTTCGCTGGATGTAAATAGCGCCATTGGGAAATTGGTGAAGCATTTTATCACACCGATCTTGGTGTGGTCAGATGCTTTGAGGGCAGAGGAGAGATCTAGGGTCTAATAGACCCCAATTTTTTCAAAAAAGAGTACCTGTCACTACCTATTGCTATCATAGGGGATATTTACATTCCCCGAGATAACAATAAAAATGATTAAAAAAAAATAAAAATGAAAGGAACAGTTTAAAAATAAGATAAAAAAGCAAAAAAATAATAAAGAAAAAAAAAAAAAAAAAAAGCACCCCTGTCGCCCCCTGCTCTCACACTAAGGCGAACGCAAGCGGCGGTCTGTCGTCAAACGTAAACAGCAATTGCACCATGCATGTGAGGTATCACCGCGAAGGTTAGATCGAGGGCAGTAATTTTTGCAGTAGACCTCCTCTGTAAATCTAAAGTGGTAACCTGTAAAGGCTTTTAAAGGCTTTTAAAAATGTATTTATTTTGTTGCCACTGCACGTTTGTGCGCAATTGTAAAGCATGTCATGTTTGGTATCCATGTACTCGGCCTAAGATCATCTTTTTTATTTCATCAAACATTTGGGCAATATAGTGTGTTTTAGTGCATTAAAATTTAAAAAAGTGTGTTTTTTCCCCAAAAAATGCGTTTGAAAAATCGCTGCGCAAATACTGTGTGAAAAAAAAAAATGAAACACCCACCATTTTAATCTGTAGGGCATTTGCTTTAAAAACATATATAATGTTTGGGGGTTCAAAGTAATTTTCTTGCAAAAAAAAATAACTTTTTCATGTAAACAATAAGTGTCAGAAAGGGCTTTGTCTTCAAGTGGTTAGAAGAGTGGGTGATGTGTGACATAAGCTTCTAAATGTTGTGCATAAAATGCCAGGACAGTTCAAAACCCCCCCAAATGACCCCATTTTGGAAAGTAGACACCCCAAGCTATTTGCTGAGAGGCATGTCGAGTCCATGGAATATTTTATATTGCGACACAAGTTGCGGGAAAGAGACAATTTTTTTTTTTTTGCACAAAATTGTCACTAAATGATATATTGCTCAAACATGCCATGGGAATATGTGAAATTATACCCCAAAATACATTCTGCTGCTTCTCCTGAGTACGGGGATACCACATGTGTGAGACTTTTTGGGAGCCTAGCCGCGACGGAACCCCGAAAACCAAGCACCGCCTTCAGGCTTTCTAAGGGCGTGAATTTTTGATTTCTCTCTTGACTGCTTATCACAGTTTCGGAGACCATGGAATGCCCAGGTGGCACAAACCCCCCCCCAAATGACCCCATTTTGGAAAGTAGACACCCCAAGCTATTTGATGAGAGGTATAGTGAGTATTTTGCAGACCTCACTTTTTGTCACAAAGTTTTGAAAATTGAAAAAAGAAAAAAAAAAAGTTTTTTCTTGTCTTTCTTCATTTTCAAAAACAAATGAGAGCTGCAAAATACTCACCATGCCTCTCAGCAAATAGCTTGGGGTGTCTACTTTCCAAAATGGGGTCATTTGGGGGGGTTTTGTGCCACCTGGGCATTCCATGGCCTCCGAAACTGTGATAGGCAGTGAAGAGTGAAATCAAAAATTTTCACCCTTAGAAATCCTGAAGGCGGTGATTGGTTTTCGGGGTCCCGTACACGGCTAGGCTCCCAAAAAGCCCCACACATGTGGTATCCCCGTACTCAGGAGAAGTAGCTAAATGTATTTTGGGGTGCAATTCCACATATGCCCATGGCCTGTGTGAGCAATATATCATTTAGTGACAACTTTGTGCAAAAAAAAAAAAAAAAATGTGTCACTTTCCCGCAACTTGTGTCAAAATATAAAATATTCCATGGACTCAATATGCCTCTCTGGAAATAGCTTGGGGTGTCTACTTTCCAAAATGGGGTCATTTGGGGGGGTTTTGTGCCACCTGGGCATTCCATGGCCTCCGAAACTGTGATAGGCAGTAAAGAGTGAAATCATAAATTTACGCCCTTAGAAATCCTGAAGGCGGTGATTGGATTTCGGGGCCCCGTACGCGGCTAGGCTCCCAAAAAGTCCCACACATGTGGTATCCCCATATTCAGGAGAAGCAGCAGAATGTATTTTGGGGTGCAATTCCACATAGGCCCATGGCCCGTGTGAGCAATATATCATTTAGTGACAACTTTTTGTAAATATTTTTTTTTTTTTTTTTTTGTCATTATTCAATCACTTGGGACAAAAAAAATAAATATTCAATGGGTTCAACATGCCTCTCAGCAATTTCCTTGGGGTGTCTACTTTCCACAATGGGGTAATTTGGGGGGGGGTTGTACTGCCCTGCCATTTTAGCACCTCAAGAAAGGTAAGAAAGGCAGTCATAAACTAAAAGCTGTGTAAATTACAGAAAATGTACCCTAGTTTGTAGACGCTATAACTTTTGCGCAAACCAATAAATATACGCTTATTGACATTTTTTTTACCAAAAACATGTGGCCGAATACATTTTGGCCTAAATGTATGACTAAAATTGAGTTTATTGGATTTTTTTTATAACAAAAAGTAGAAAATATCATTTTTTTTCAAAATTTTCGGTCTTTTTCCATTTATAGCGCAAAAAATAAAAACCGCAGAGGTGATCAAATACCATCAAAAGAAAGCTCTATTTGTGGGAAGAAAAGGACGCAAATTTCGTTTGGGTACAGCATTGCATGACCGCGCAATTAGCAGTTAAAGCGACGCAGTGCCAAATTGGAAAAATACCTCTGGTCCTTAGGCAGCATAATGGTCCGGGGCTCAAGTGGTTAAGAAACCATTGGTAAGATGATTTGAGCTTTGTGACATGGTGCATTATCCTGCTGGAAGGAGCCATCAGAAGATGGGTACACTGTAGTCATAAAGGGATGGACATGGTCAGTAACAATACCCAGGTAGGCCGTGGTGTTAAAACGATGCTCAATTGGTACTAAGTGGTCCAAAGTGTTCCAAGAAAATATCCCCCACACCATTACACCACCACCACCAGCCTGAACTGTTATTACAAGGCAGGATGGATCCATGCTTTCATGTTATTTAAACCAAATTCTGACCCTACCATCTGAATGTGGCAGCTGAAATCAAGATTCATCAGACCAGGAAACGTTTTTCCAATCTTCTATTGTCCACTTTTGGTGAGCCTGTGTGAATTGTAGCCTCTTTTTTCTGTTCTTAGCTGACAGAAGTGGCACCCGGTGTGGTCTTCTGTTTCTGTAGCCCATCTGCTTCAAGGTTCAATGTATTGTGCGTTCAGAGATGGTATTCTCCATGCCACGGTTGCAACAAGTGGTTATTTGAGTTACTGTACCTTTCTGTCATCTCAAACCGGTCTGCCCATTCTCCTCTGACATCAACAAGGCATTTTCATCCACACAAATGCCGCTCACTGGATATTTTCTCATTTTCGGACCATTCTCTGTAAACCCGAGAGATGGTTGTGTGTGAAAATCCAAGTAGATCAGCAGTTTTTTTAAATACTCAGACCAGCCTGTCCGGAACCAACAACCATGTCACTTATATCCCCTTCTTCCCCATTCTGAAGCTTAGATTGGACTTTAGCAAGTCAGCTTCACCATGTCTAGATGTCTAAATGCATTGAGTTGCTGCCATGTGATTGGCTGATTAGCAAATTGTGTTACCAAGCAATTGAACAGCGTACCTAATAAAGTGGCTGGTGAGTGTATTCTACATACACATTATATCATGTTAAAAATCTTTCAATAAATAGGAATAATCGTACATATTGAAAAAAAAGTAAAAACCTTCTTAAAAAGAAGAATTCATGTCTTTTTTTTAGGGAGCCTATTAAGGCCTTAGTACGTGCAAAAGAACCTTAATATTCCAACAATGTACCAGTTCACGTGTTAGACTGCTTACACCATCAATCACAATGTCACACATACAGTATGAGCAGGATATCATTTTGATACTTTTTTATGCTGACAGTAATGACTGGGCAAATTCAATGAATTTCTCAAGTCAATTGACCTGCTTCATCAGAAACTGTTAAAACAAAGGTAAGTAGCAGATTTATCAACATACATATATTTCTATGTGTATACATCACATCATATAGTCATGGTTGAAATATTACCTACAGGTGAGTAATTTCCCCAGGTGAAAGCACAGTAGAGGATAAAAAGCAGGAACAGGACAAATGCAAATCATTCGATTCTGAAGATCCAAAAGGAGATATGTATGATTTAAGTATCTATACCTTGGAAGAGGGGCTCCAAACTTTACAAACAAAGGGCCAGTATACTGTCCTTTAGACTTCAGAGGAGCTGGACTGTGGCCAGAGGGAGTAGAAAAGGTCCCGGCATCAGAGGGAGTAAACAATGCCTTCAGTTTGGTGGATAGTGGGAGTAAAAAATGTGGTCAGTAGGAGGAGGAATTATCCCTCATCATTGGTTTTGTAGGAGGATTAGGGCCCCATTATTGGTATCAGCTGGGAGGAATAGTCCCCCAGCATTGGTATTGGTAGGAGGACAGGTGCCCCATTATTGGTATCAGTGGGAGGATTAGGGCTTCATTATTGGTGTCAGCAGGAGAAGCAGTGCCCAACCATTGGTGTCAGTGGGAGCAATCGTGGCCCATTATTGGTGTCTTTGGGAGGAATAGTGCCCCACTTCTTGGTGTCAGTAGAAGGGATTATGCCCCACTGTTGGTATCAGTGGGAAGGATAGTGCTCCAAGGACCAGATAAAGGCAAGCAAAGGGCTGCATCCAGCTCGGGGCCTCTGTTTAGAAAATACTGCCTTAGAAACACATGTATGTTCCCAGTTGTGACAGACCTAGCCGGGAGAGAGACTTTTGGAGGGGACAGAACGCTAGCCTCTTGCCGATCGATCGTGGGCCCTGGCATTTGGGGGAACGGTGCTCTTTGTGAGCTGTATGCGTGGGGACCCTTGAGGTGGTATTACTGTGGATTCGGGTCCTGGTCCCGCAGGACACACAGACTCTGGGGACCCTGGATTTGCCATATTAGAAATACTGGCTGTTTCATAATGCTGGGACAAATACTGTTAGGAGATGCTGATGTCAATCCCAGCCACCTGTCTGTCTGTTGCCTGCTAGAATGTGTATTGTAAATAAGTCTCTAGTATGGGATCTAAGAGTCATTAGATCCCCATTGTTGTTTGTGTTAATTAACTCTGCTATTGTGTGAACAAGAGTTCGGTGTTGATTTGTGATAATGTTGATTGGGTTTTCTGAGCTACAAGACAGCCAGTCTGGCCTAAAGGTCATGTCTGAGTCATCTAGGCTGTCTAAAGGGATTAGTTAATTAGCCCATGTTAATTAGGTTTCTGGTCACAGGTGTATGTTCAGAGTAATATGAGCAGGAGGTATACACCTCCTCTTTTACTGTATTAAAGAGCCTGTATTCCTTTCAATAAAAGAGATTCCTGGTTGAACTTACATACAGCCTGCCTGGTGTTTGTTCTGAGCTATCACAACTGGATTTGAATGGCACATAGCTGTAGTTCAATTCCCGGAGCATCGGATGACCGAACCATCAGACGTTGCAATGTGATTCAATAGCCACAGAGGAGTGTCGGGAGAGTGGAACCGAGCGAGCAGGGGCTCGTTACATTTCCCAATCTATTTAATTAAATGCACCTACCTACTCAGGATCTGGATCCTCAGGTGTGGCATCAAAGGTTTTGCCTGTAGGTGACTACTTATCCTCTTAGGAGTCCTACCTTGCCTTTTCACAGTGGATAACAATACATTATACCTTTTCATTATAAGATACAATGCAATATACCTATGCAAAATTATATAAGTGTCTGGGGGACTGGGGGGGAGACGCCATCCTGTGAATGCGTGTGGGAGCCCCCATTTATGGCACGGGCTCAGGCACAGTATGCTGGACCTTCAGAGCGCATGCACTGGTGACATCACTGGTTGCATGCACTCTGACTATCTCCTAAACAGTGCAAGTTTAGGGGATATTCACAGTACCTACCGGAAAGCCTTATTATAGGCTTACCTGTAGGTATAAGTGGTAAAACAGGGTTTACTACCACTTTAATAAAGATGTATTATAACTATACAGAGTAATTGTAAGGAGGAGGATATTTTTTTGTTATGTATAGGTATTTCTTGGCTTATAATAAAGCTGCTTAAAATGCAGTGAATAAAAACACCCTAATGCCCTGCACACACGGTAGGATTTTCTGACGGAAAATGTGTGATAGGACCTTGTTGTCGGAAATTCCGACCGTGTGTGGGCTCGATCACACATTTTCCATCGGAATTTCCGACACACAAAGTTTGCGAGCTTGCTATAAAATTTTCCGACAACAAAATCGGTTGTCGGAAATTCCGATCGTGTGTACACAAATCTGACGCACAAAGTGCCACGCATGCTCAGAATAAATGAAGAGACGAAAGCTATTGGCTACTGCCCCCATTATAGTCCCGGCCTACGTGTTTTACGTCACCGTGTTCAGAATGATCGGATTTTCCGACAACTTTGTGTGACCGTGTGTATGCAAGACAAGTTTGAGCCAACATCCGTCGGAAAAAATCCATGGATTTTGTTGTCGGAATGTCCAATCAATGTCCGACCGTGTGTACGGGGCATAAGGCTATGTACACACAATAGGATTTTCCAACAACAAAACCGTGGATTTTTTTCCGTAGGATGTTGGCTCAAACTTGTCTTGCATACACACTGTCACACAAATGTTGTTGGAAATTCCAAACGTCAAGAGCGTGGTGACGTACAACACGTAAGACGAGCCGAGAAAAATGAAGTTCAATAGCTAGTGCGGCTCTTCTGCTTGATTCTGAGCATGCGTGGACTTTTGTGCGTCGGAATTGTGTACACACGCTCGGAATTTTGGACAACAAATCTTGTTGTCGGAAAATTTGAGAACCTGCTTTCAAACATTTGTTGGCAGAAATTCCGACAACAAATGTTCTATGGAGCATACACACGGTCGGACTTTCCGACAACAAGCTCACATCCAACATTTGTTGTCGGAAAATCCTATTGTGTGTACGGCCCATAACAATAATGCCCCGTACACACGGTCGGACTTTGTTCAGACATTCCGACAACAAAATCCTAGGATTTTTTCCGACGGATGTTGGCTCAAACTTGTCTTGCATACACACGGTCACACAAAGTTGTCGGAAAATCCGATCATTCTGAACGCGGTGACGTAAAACACGTACGTCGGGACTATAAACGGGGCAGTGGCCAATAGCTTTCATCTCTTTATTTATTCTGAGCATGCGTGGCACTTTGTCCGTCGGATTTGTGTACACACGATCGGAAATTTCCGACAATGGATTTTGTTGTCGGAAAATTTTATAGCCTGCTCTCAAACTTTGTGTGTCGGAAAATCCGATGGAAAATGTGTGATGGAGCCTACACACGGTCGGAATTTCCTACAACATGGTCCTATCACACATTTTCCAACCGTGTGTACGGGGCATAAGAGCGTAAATAGGTAAAAACATATAAGCTAATCCATGATCCATGATTTACGGGGGGCGATTTTACAGCTCCATAACTGTGGGGTGACTGTCCCCTATCACCACAAATTACTCTGCTATCTATTTTACCTGGCTGATATAAAAGAATTAAAAAAGGCCTTCTTAGGCATTGCCTGACGGCAGAAAGAGCAGTTATACCGAGCCATTGGAGATCGGCACAGGCTCCACTTCTGATAGAGTGGGTTATAGAGTTGGACCATATTGAGACGATGTAGACACTCCTGTCACGTTAATTGGACAAATACAACCAATGTTGTCAAATCTGGCGCCCCTGGAAATTGCTCAAGGAATCCTCTGAAATGCAAAATATATATACAGGTTGACTGTAAGTCTCAAACACAATCTAGAGTTGAGTGAGGCGATGTCTGTCCATGAGCCTAATCCTGGCTGCGTTATATTCCTTTTTTTTTTTATCCTCATTTCTGTTGGTATGTGTGATGTGTCCTAGACCCTTATGAGAGTTGAAGATGGGGGGTAGTAAACCATAGACCACAATTATATTGGGGTGAGAAAGATTGGATAGAGCCATTCCTGCAAGGGGTCCAACAATCTAAGTAACCCAGTGTATTATTTTATTTCTTCCTTATAATATATAAGCTTCTACATTCCCCAATGGTATCCTATTTTTTTTATTTTTTTTAGGGTGTCTGTATATGATTATGTGTAACACGTTTTTATGTTATGTACATTTTTTATAATATTTTTGTTTTGATTGCTTGTGTTTTGTGTTATCTTTTGTTGTATTTATTTTTGTCTGAAAACTTTAATAAAATTAGATTGAAAACGATATGTCAATCTAGGACAACACAAAGACAGAGTTGCTGGAGCTCTGGTAGAGAAATTCTTAAAATGTGACCATAAAATCTATTTTAATGTATAGAGTTTTCTTAACCACTTAAGCCCCAGACCATTCGGCTGCCCAAAGACCAGAGCACTTTTTGCTATTCGGCACTGCGTCGCTTTAACTGACAATTGCGCGGTTGTGCGACGTGGCTCCCAAACAAAATTGACATAATTTTTTCCCCACAAATAGAGCTTTCTTTTGGTGGTATTTGATCACCTCTGCGCTTTTTATTTTTTGCGCTATAAACAGTTTTGGAATAAAACACATTATTTTTTTACATTTTGCTATAATAAATATCCCCAAAAAATATATAAAAAAACATTTTTTTTCCTCAGTTTAGGCCGATACGTATTCTTCTACATATTTTTGGTAAAAAAATTGCAATAACCGTTTATTGATTGGTTTGCACAAAAGTTATAGTGTCTACAAAATAGGGGATAGTTTTATGGCATTTTTATTAATAATTTTTTTTTACTAGTAATGGTGGCAATCAGCGATTTTTATCATGACTGTGACATTATGGCGGACACATCGGACACTTTTGGCGTGATTTTGGGACCATTTACATTTATACAGCGATCAGTGCAATTAAAAATGCATTGATTACTGTGTAAATGTGACTGGCAGTGAAGGGGTTAACCACTAGGTGGCGCTGTAGGGGTTAAGTGTGTCCTAGGGAGTGATTCTAACTGTGGGGGGGATGGGCTATGTGTGACACGACACTGATCACCGCTCCCGATTACAGGGAGCGGTGATCAGTGTCAGTTTCACTAGGCAGAACGGGGGAATGCTTGTTTACATCAGCATTTCCCCATTCTTCCTCTCCGTGAGATGATCGCAGGTATCCCCACGGACATCGAGTCCGCAGGACCCGTGATCACACTCACGGAAGTCGCGGCGGGAACGCGCGCACCTGCAAACCGCTTCTTAAAGGGCAACGTACAGGTACGTTAATCTGCCTGTACATGCCCTTCTGCCAACGTATATCGGCGTGAGCCGGTCGGCAAGCGGTTAAGCAAATACATTTTTGTGCCTGTTGCAGTTTCTTACCTGGAGATCCCGCAAATAGTTATTCCCTCACAATTACCAACAGCATTTTCAGCCTGTTGCTCCTTCAGTTGGCCATTGGATGGAAATGCTGCTCCTGACAGGATCTCCGGTTGATAAAATTTGCAAAACACTTAAATAAAAAAAATATTTTCTTGAGAAAACTATACAGTGAGCATGACACCAAACATATCAGAAAAATTGATGGAGGCCATTGTTCACACCTATGCAATTTAGATGCGGCTTGCACCACATCCAATTTGTGGGACATTTTAAAATGCATTCATTTGAATGCATCTGGTTCACATATGTGCGTTGCATTCGCTCTGCGCATTGCCCAAAAAACGTGTGCGTTTTCTGGGCATTGCGGTGCGAATTACAAGCACATTATCTTCTATGGGAACGCATCTGATTCCAGGTTGCCAGGTTTTATGCTCAAAGCT
Source organism: Lithobates septentrionalis (assembly GCA_037952835.1). Lineage (NCBI taxonomy): Eukaryota > Metazoa > Chordata > Amphibia > Anura > Ranidae > Lithobates > Lithobates septentrionalis. Next base: position 756,544 of record JBBDGP010001886.1, on the reverse strand, counting down.
TAATTGAACAAGCTGAAGTTAGAAGCTGATTGGCTACCATGCACAGCTGAACCCGGTTTTGCACACTCTGGTTTTAGTAAATCAACCCCAGTTTTATTATTTTAGTGCATTTACAATTACAGTCATGTGTAGATCAAATGTGTGACCTTTTATCTGCATATGCCATCACTTCCAATAACCTTACAAGTTTTTATTTTAAAAAAAGTATTCCTATTTAACCCCTTATTAACTCTTATTAAAATAAATTTGGACTGCTTAGGGTTACTGAGCAGTCCAAATTTACTCCTTCCTCCCCTTTTCTCCTTAGCTATTATTTTCAGATTTTTTTTTACCATTAAAGTGGTAATAAAATCTCGATATGAAAATAAATGAAATGCCCCCCCTGCAGGTTTGGGTCATATTGTACTAGTATGCATCGCATACTAGTACATTGTGATAGGCTTACCTACAAACTAATGCCCTGTTCACACGGTTGGACATTGATCGGACATTCCGACAACAAAATCCATGGATTTTTTCCAACGGATGTTGGCTCAAACTTGTCTTGCATACACACAGTCACACAAAGTTGTCGGAAAATACGATCGTTCTGAACACGGTGACGTAAAACACGTAGGTCGGGACTATAAACGGGGCAGTAGCCAATAGCTTTCGTCTCTTAATTTATTCTGAGCATGTGTGGCACTTTGTTGCATCGGATTTGTGTACACACGATTGGAATTTCCGACAACGGATTTTGTTGTCGGAAAATTTTATAGCAAGCTCTCAAACTTTGTGTGTCGGAAATTCCTATAGAAAATGTGTGATGGAGCCTACACACGGTCGGAATTTCCGACAACAAGGTCCTATCACACATTTTCCATAGGAAAATCCTATTGTGTGTACAGGGCATAAGACCTCCAGCGATGTGCTGTCAGGGCTCCCCCGGTGCTTCCATCTTCATTGGGTCTTCCTTCCAGGTTTTGCATCTTCGGCCGCTTGATTGGCGGGGCCAATGTGAGAACACTTCTGCGCATTGCGTGCGGGAGTCGCATAACTGCGGCCCTCAGAGGGGCCGTAAATGTGGTCTGAGCTGTGCATGTGCGGCTCAGATCACATTACCCGCTGACAGGCGGGGGGCATTTATGACAGAAGAGACCTCTAGGGTCTCTTCTATTAAAAAGATAGCCTGACTGTCAGTATATTTTGACCTTACTGCCTTTACTACCACTTAAATATATACAATTTATTTTGTTTGTTGTATACTTTTACTAAAAAATAAACCCACTTTTTTATTTATTTTTTGTTCCACAAAAACTTTATTAAAAGGTATAAGAGCGCATGTGAAAAAAAAAGTCAGACTAAACCCAATAAATGCACAAAGGCAGTACATAGTTACATAAACAATTTACAAATCTACAATGAGGAACAGTCCCCAGAGATTTGTAAAGACTCAAAAAACAAAATAGCATAAGTCAATAGCTTAGAGTTAAAGTGGTTCTAAAGGCAGAAGGTTTTTTATATTAGTTATTATTAAGATTAAAAAAACTTTCTATGATACCCTTCTTCTGACACAGTCCACGTCCTCTCCACCGGGATATTCTAGCAAGTGGCAGAGAGATCTGAACCTAACTCTTGACTCAGCCGATTGTGCGCACATATGGCAGGCAACTAAATCGGCCTCGCCAAACATCGTAGCTCTGGAAACCAACTACAAAGTGTTCACCAGATGGTATCTGGTCCCCACCAGAATCTCAAAATTTCTCCCCCACTATTCCCCACAGTGTTTTCGAGGCTGTACTGCACCAAGCACGCATGCACACATTTGGTGGGAATGTCCCACGATGCAAACATTTTGGACCGAGGTATTCAAGATCCTGTCAACCCTCTTTGAGACATCATTGAATCCTGACCCTGCAGTAGCTCTCCTAAACAACAAACCCTTGGCTGTGACCCACCATCAATTTAAAATTCTCCTATTTAATACCACAGCAGCCAAACAGACTATTGCGAAAACCCTTCTATATGCATCCTAGCAACGAAACATAGAATTACCCAATCCATGGTCCACACCAAGATTGAGACAGTCCTGCTTGACAAAGTTTCCTCCTACGAAAAACTGTGGAGGCTCTGGATCACCCACTACCTACCCCCTGACTTTAATAACTTACTCCTTCTGCCGTAATCTACTAACTATACAGGCCATGGTCCTCTCTAGGGTTCCCTTTTCCCTCCAACCTTCCCGCTTTTCCATCCGCCTCTCCCTCCCTCAACCATCATTACTTCCTACTACTTCCTGTCTCTCCCTGAAGCCCTTAAGCACCTTACCTATATCTCGTCTAAATTTGCATGTAACCTCAGTCCCTTATTACCCCTTCCTCTCCCTTTTTCTAGGACTAGTCCTACAGGCTAGTTTGATTCACTTTCCACTGTGAGGGCTTGACCCTCTTTGTAACATGCTCTGCGTAGCCCTACCCTGTTGGAACTAGCTTCCTCCTACTTGCCTTTAACTTATCTGAACTTACAGATCAGCTTTGACTTAATGTTATATTTTATCATGTGTTTTGACCTGTACACTGCAATATAGTCAATATACTCAATAAAACATTTAAACAAGTTAAAACACCTTCTGTGTTCAGCAGCTCCCCCAGCCTCCCTAATACTTACCTTAACCCATCTCAATCCAGCGATGTTGCATAAGAGGCTTGGCTGTCCGGGACTCTCCCTCGTCATTGGCTGAGACAGCAGCGGGTGCCATTGGCTCCAGCTGCTATCAATCAAAGTCAGTGAGCCAAAGAGGAGAGGAGCCAAAGAGGAGAGAGAGGGGGCAGGGCTTCATTTCTGAATGGACACTCAGAGCAGGGGCACAGCTCGGATGACCCATAGCAAGCTGCCTGCTGTGGGAGCACTCGGCAGGTGGGAGGGGCCAGAGGCGCCATCGCAGGACCCAAGAAGAGGAGGATCCAGGCTGCTCTGCAAAACCACTGCACAAAGCAGGTAAGTATAACATATTTGTTATTTTTAAACAAAAATACCCAAGACTTTAGTATCACTCTAATCTCTTCCCGCCCGACGGCCGTCAAATGACGGCTGGGTGGTGCGGCTCTCATTCTGGGTGGACGTCATATGACGGCTGTCCAGAACGACTGCTCTCGCATGCCCCGGGGGCGTGCAGCGCAGCGTTCGTGGCCGCCCAGTGTTGCTAGGACATGGCGCGACCCCGATTTGTGTAAAGAGCCGCGGCCGCAGCTCTTTCACCATGTGATCGGCTGTCTACAATCACAGCCAGTCACGTGTAAACACGGAGATGCCGGTAATCTGCACTCCTCGCCTCACACTGACAGAGTGTGAGGAGAGGAGAGCTGATCAGTGGTATCTCCTCACAGAGGACATCTAGTAATGTAATCAGGGCACTGATCATCAGTGCCCTGATTACAATTAAGTGCCACCAGTGCCAGAACTGTGTGCCCACCACTGCCAGCAATCATTGTCAATCTGTGCCCACAATTGCCACCAATCTGTGCCCACAAGTGCCAGCAATCAGTGGCCATTAGTGGTGCCAGTCAGTGCTGGCTATCAGTGCTGCCCATCAATGGCCATTACTGCTGCTCATCAATGCCACACCCATCAATGCCCATCAGTGCCGCCCATCAGTGCCACTTATCAGTGATCGTGCGGCATCTAAACGTGGAGATTCAATCTTTTTCTAGGAGATTGTTAAGGCGGTTTATATTCCTCATTGAGGTAAGAGCTCTGGGAGCACTAAGTTTGCAAGAACCACGAGGATAATACACAGAAGGATACAAAATAAGGTAGTACTGAGTATTACCAGGGAGGCGGACTTTTTATGCTAAGAAACAGTGGAGAAGATAAAGCAGTATAAAAAATATAAATTTATTGAAAAATACAATTATCTAAAAAACAATGACAATTGTAACATATAGCATCTATGATTATTGTGCAGTGAGCCCTTGTATGTCTACGCATTTCACCGTTAGGCTTCCTCAGGACACGGCCAAGTTTCACAGATGAGACAGAGAAGGGAATATGTCTCTCTATCTTAAATTGGAATGCAAAATCATGCAAGTCACGGTAGCATGAGAAAGTTCAATCAGCAGTAAGAAAGTATATTAGATATAGCTAAATATCTCAGCAGGGGCATGTAAACAATATTCCTAATTAAGGGAGCAACCATTAGAGGAAGGAGGGCCAGCACCGGATGCACCACTTAGATCCTGGATTTAGTATCAGCAATGCTGAAGGCTCAATACAATCCCAGCGCTGCATATTCAGGATACAAATAATCCAGCGTGCCCCTGGGAGACAGCAATACACTGCAGTCCCTGGTAATACTCAGTACTACCTTATTTTGTATCCTCAAAGATTTATGGACGTGGCTAATTTTTGGTGCACTTTCCTCTCTTTTTTTGTGATAATACACAGAAGAATTACATGTCACAAGAATAATTTACCACAAGAATTATTTGTCACGTGATTTTTGGCACATTGTTTGAAAGGACATTTTTCACTTAGCACAGCATTAGTCCTATTTTGTTATTGTGTATATATTTGTCACAGTCATTGTTTAGTTATAGGAAGTTGCGCTGATCACTATTTATATATACCCATTTTCGTGCCCACAAGTGCCGCCTATCGGAGCCCATCAGTGTCACCTATCTGTGCCCAGTCCCCACCAGTGCCACCCATCAGTGCCGCCTATCAGTGCTCATCAGTGCCACATATGGGCACTAATAGGTGGCACTGATAAATGCGGCATATTCATGCCTCATCATCAGTGCCACCTAAGTGCCGCCCTGATCAGTGGCCATAAGTGCCACCTCATCAGTGCCCATCAGTACAGCCTATCAGTGCCCATCAGTGCTGCCTTATCAGCGCCCATCAGTGAAGGAGAAAAATTACTTATTTACAAAATTTACTGACAGAAACTTTTTTTTTTCAAAATTTTTGGTCTTTTTTTCTCTTTTAGGAAAAAATAAAAAAAAACAGGAGTGATTAACTGCCACCAAAAGAAAGCTCTATTTGTGTGAAGAAAATGATAAAAAATGACACATGGTTACAGTGTAGCATGACTGCGCAATTGGCAATCAAAGTGTAACAGCACTGAAAGCTGAAAAATGGCTTGGGCAGGAAGCGGGTTTAAGTGCCCTGTATTGAGGTGGTTAAGGAGTGTCAAAGGGAGTTGCTCAATGATACATGTATAAGGGAGAGATAGCAGTATGTAAACATATCACCACTAAAAGCAAAGGTGTTGAGAGCCTAACTTCTGGACTTTATAGGGACAGGACCGGTGTTTAACTATTTTGCGCCCTAGGCAATACTAACATCCCGCCAGCCCGCCCAACCAATGGGGGTGGGGGTTTGTGGCCGGGGTGTCGTTAGTCTTGCTTAGGGCCATGCGGGTGACAGGATCAGAGAGCAGGCTCACCAGACTCAGCTACTATGTTCAGACACATGGTGCCCGCCTCCTCAGCTGTCTTTGTACCCGCCTCCTTCGCCTCCTCCTCTGACCTTATACCCACCTCTTTTGCCTCCTCCGCTGACTTTGTGCCCACACCCTCCGTTGACTTTGTGCCCGGTTCCTCCACTGTTGCCCTCTTCACAGGCTGAGCTGCTGCTGACCTCCTCTGCAGCAGCCATGATGGATGTCCTCCACGGCTGCTGTTTTCTCTGTAGAGTCAGTCAGCGCCCTAACCCTGTGTAGGGCCCCTCGTGTTCCCCAGTCAGGCTAAGGGGGAAGTCAGCATCCGTGGCTGCTCCCCCTAGGCAGTTGTGCGCCCTAGGCCTATATACATTTCTCAAATTTAAAATGAGCAAGGAGGTGGGAAAGAAAAGAGGGGAGGAAAGAGGGGAGAAGAAAAAAAGGGAGTATGGGGGGTGGGAAAAAGGGAAGAAGGGGGAGAGAAGTTGGGAGGAGGGGGGTAGGAGAAAAGAGGTGGGGGGCAGCTCTCCAGGGGGTTAAAAAAGGGGGGGGGGGCATAACAAAACATAGGCAGAAACTGGAGAACGGCCAGCGTGCCCGACTGGATATACCCCATTGGCATGCTGTCTCCAAGCTGGACCCCTCCTACCATGGGGGTCCTAGATAAAGTCTTCAAAAACTGGGAGTTAAGAAGAAAAGCAGCATGAGATATACTACTACATCCTGGGAGTCAAGGAGGAACATCCATTAAGCTTTTATAATACTTTTTTTTTAACTAACTCAGCTTAAAACATTAAACAAATTTTTTTTTTTTGTATTTTTGTCAATCAGTTTTAGGGAGAATAAAATTATTTTTGCACAACAATATTGTCAAAAAGTCTATTTATACCCCCCCGAAAAACTATTTATGTTTTACTTTGTTGGCTTAAGTAATGACAAGTAAACAGGTCCTTGGTAGAAATGTAAAAATTGCTTTGATCCATAAAGGGTGTACAGGTGCAAGAGCTTCAGTGGTTAAAGAAAGGATACATACTAGTATGTTTAAATAATTTTTGTGAATTTCTTCTACGGAAAGATTGTTTTATTTAAGATATCGTAACATTTGTATCCTATACTATTTCCAGGCAATGTAAGTATTTCCGAAACATAAACATGATGCCTTTATAAAACCACATATCCTGTGTTACTAAATAAAAAATGTACCAGCAGAGATGGATTTTAATATGTGGCTGTGATGCTTCATCCATCCAGATGCAAAATTATTTGGCTGCAGGTCCTGTTTCTGGATGAGCTATAATGCAAAGTCTCTATTTCACTAGTATAGATTTTACTATCACCTGGACATGACTTCTATTTAAAATATAGAACCTATCTTTTCACCTTTACAAGCATATCATTTGAGGTCGAAGCTTGGCTTCAAAACTTTTTTTTTTTTTGAAGCAAACTCTGTTTGATTTTTAATCTTTTCTTCTACCTTTGTGCCCAAATTTCTTGTGCAGTACATGGGACAGAAAGAGAGGGGGGTCCTTCCACTGTGTATACAGATGGCATTGTTGTCTGAAAATTCTTATACAGTAGTGCTGGGTTAGCTGCTTCCCTGGCTGTATCAGCCAAGAAATGACAGCTCAGAAACTGAAAGTTACAAAATCATCCTTGTTCCCAGCTTCATTCATTGCAAAGGAGATTGAGGAAAGGGTGTTCCTTGGTCTACTGCCACTCAGCATTCTGAAGCCCGGATCACTTTTACTTTGCAACTGGAAGCCGGCTGAGGAAAATGGCACAAGCTGATGGGTGTTACTGCACCCATCAGCTTGTGCTTAACCCTCTTTTCTTTGAAGGTATTCTGCATGTCCAAAGACTGCAAAGGCTGCAGAAAATGTACATGTGTTTACTACAAGGCAGCTCAGACTCTATTTACCCAGGTCCCTTTAAACCATGGCTATGGTTTAAAGTTCTTATGTTGGGAATTATGTTTACTAGCTCCAGTTTTGTCCTCTGTTCATCACATTATGTCCACGTCCTGGTTTAATGATCTTGCACATCATGAAACTTTCACAACATGGACATACCCCCTGGGAGTGAATTAGTATGCTGGCCCTGCAGAGAACGATGCTTATGTCATGACATAAGTATCATTCTCTACAACAGGGGTGGGCAACCTCAGCCCTCCAGCTGTTTTAAAAACTACAAGTCCCATGAGACGTTGCAAGACCCTGACAATCACAGGCATGACTCCTAGAGGCAGAGGCATGATGGGATTTGTAGTTTCACCACAGCTGGGGTGCCGAGGTTACCTACCCCTGCTCTACAGCATAGATCAGTGGTACTCAACCTCAGTCCTCAACCTCAGTCCCCAACAGGCCATGTTTTGGGAATTTCTCTTAGATAAAATAGCTGTCCAAAATACCAAGCCATTGACTGATTTAAAGCGCCTGTGCAAGATAAAGGAAAACCTGCAAACATGGCCTGTTGGGGGTACCTCAGGACTGAGGTTGGGAACCACTGGCATAGGGGACAGCCCGAAGGCAAAGAAGTGGAAGAAAACACTGCTCATCACATAACTTACCTTGAGTTCAGCTTTATCATGAGCGATCAAGTTCATAACCTGCACATGGGTGTTTTGAAAGTACACATTACCCAGTTATCTATCCAGAATTAGCAAGTGACCTATCCAGAATTACAAAATAATGTATCCAAAATTATCCAGTGCTCTAACCAGAGCCTGTACAAGAAGGACTTCTGGTTTTGTGTGTGTTTTTAAGGATAACATTACCCAGTTATCTATCAATAATTGCCAAGTGATCTGTCCACAATTACCCACTCATGTGCAAGCAAATCTAACTGTGGTAATTACAAATTCCTGAAAACAGTTCTATAGGCCATGAAATGAGGGAGAGTCTCTAACAGATACAAAATAGTGAAGCCCTTGACCACTTTTAACATATTTGATCTTTATTAAAATTGTTTTAAACGGATAAAGTATAGGGGAAAGGGAGTAACAACAAATCAAAAAGGAACAGAAAACAGTAAAGAAAGGGAACACGTCCAATAAACAGTGTCATGATAAAAGAAAAATAACAACATGATAAACCTCTTAATTTTAGTTCTGTGCCCATTGCTATAACATAATGTATATCATTAAAAAGATCAGATGATACATACATTTTGTTTTGTTTTTGGGATTTTTGTTTTTTTGAGAGTATAAGGTTTTCTTTATATTGTATTGTTTTGAAAGATTGTCTATACATATTAATTAAAAAATATGTGATTTTTTTCTCCAATTTGTTTTTAAATATCCGGTGTTACTTTAAATTCATAATACCCACTTATTTCTACAAATTATCTCAATTATCACAACACCAAAATAATGTTGTTTTCTTTTTTTTTTTGGCCACACAGCATGGTAAAGTCATTTGTAAATATAAAGGTATTTTTTAATCATTAATTAACACAGTGCAGCAAACACTAAATGAAAGAAGAACTTTATATATAAAAATTATTTACTGACAAAAAAAGTAAAAGAAAACCTAAGATGTAAAATGGGTTAATCAAAGCAATTTGAGCTAATTAGGGGTTAATCAGCAGTTACCTACAAAATCCTAGTCAGTCTTCCTCTATTCCCCATGACGCATGGTCTGTGGGATCGATTGTAGAATATCTGAAAAAAAAAACTTACTTCTTACAAGGTTTGGAGTCCTACATCATGCACACGTAGCTCTTAAGTTTGAAGCAGTACAAATATCTTTAAAAATTCAGGTTATTAAATATTGGAATTTAAGTCATTATGATGATGTGGTGCCCTGCACTGCATCATCAGTACCAATAGCCTGCTAGATGGACATCTCATTAGAAAACCATGGCTATTATTATGGAGTTTAAGCAACCTTTTGTGTCTAAAACAATCACAACTCTTCTGGGAAGGCTTTCCACACAATATTGTGTGTAGTGGAAAATGTTTCCATTCAGCAAAAAGAGGGTTTGTAAAGTCAGGTAATGATGTTAGACTATAACATGGCCTGAAGCATGGTCTGTGGAATGGACTGTAGTTCTTAAAATTGAAGCAGTAAAAATGTATTTAAAAACTCAGGTTACTACAGTGCCTTGCAAAAGTATTCACCCCCTTGCTATTTTTCGTGTTTTGTTGCCTCACAACCTGGAATTAACATGGATTCTTTGAGGATTTGCATCATTTAATTTACAGAACATGCCTACAACTTTGAAGATGTTTTATTGTGAAGCAAACAACAAATAGGACAAAATAACAGAAAAAGTTAATGTGCATAACTATTCACCCCCTAAAGTCAATACTTTGTAGAGCCACCTTTTGCGGCTGTCACAGCTCCAATCACTTTGGATAAGTCTCTATGAGCTTGCCACATCTTACTACTGGGATTTTTGCCCATTCCTCCTTGCAAAACTGCTCCAGCTCCTTCAAGTTGGATGGTTTGCGATTGTGAACAGCAATCTTTAAGTCTGACCATATATTTTCTATTGGATTAAGGTCTGGGCTTTGACTAGGCCATTCCAACCCATTTACTTGTTTCCCCTTAAATCACTCAAGTGTTGCTTTAGCAGTGTGTTTGGGGTCATTGTCCTGCTGGAAGGTGAACCTCCATCCTAGCCTCAAATCACACACAGAGTGGTACAGGTTTTGCTCAAGAATATCCCTGTATTTAGCACCATCCATCTTTCCCTCAACTCTGACCAGTTTCCCGGTCTTGACTGCTGAAAAACACTCCCACAACATGATGCTGCCACCACAATGTTTCACTGTGGGAATGGTGTTCTTTGGGTGATGTGATGTGTTGGGTTTGCACCAGACATAGCGTTTTCTTTTATGGCCAAAAAGTTCAATTTTAGTCTCATCAGACCAGAACACCTTCCTCCATACATTTTAGGAGTCTCCCACATGCCTTTTTTCGCAAACTCAAAATGTGCCATTTCATTTTTTGCTGAAAGTAATGGCTTTCTTAAAACTCAGCTGAGCTGAGTTTTAATATGACACATTACCTTGTGACCCCACAATAGGGATAAAACTTTTTCGCAGAAGGGAGTTTAACAAGACTTGTGGCCACTCATTAAAATTAGAAGAAAAGAGGTTTAACCTTAAACTACGTAGAGGGTTCTTTACTGTAAGAGTGGCAAAGATGTGGAATTCCCTTCCACAGGTGGTGGTCTCAGCAGGGGGCATCGATAGTTTCAAGAAACTATTAGATAAGCACCTGAATGACCTTAACATACAGGGATATACAATGTAATACTGACATATAATCACACACATTGGTTGGACTTGATGGACTTTGTCTTTTTTCAACCTCACCTACTATGTAACTATGTAACTACCTCTTCAATTTTTCTTAATATTGCAGAGTGATCTGATTGGTCCTCTGATTTTTGATAAATACTTTTTATGTATGTAGGCGGTGCATTGTTTATGCTCAAAGGCACATTTTGTGAATAATTGATAAAATTTTATGTAATTGTCTTGTTTATATTTTTTGTAATAAATGTATTTTTAATATATACATGTGTTATGCCTATAAAGTCCATCATCAACAAATGTATTCTTTAAAAATGATAGATTTGATGGTGCTCCTAGGGATCATCAAAAATTTGGATATTTTTTATAACCTAACCCTGACTTGTGCTTCTCAACAACATTGTCCCTTACTTGTTTGGAGAGTTCCTTGGACTTCATGGCAGTGTTTGGTTAGTGGTGCCTCTTGATTAGGTGTTGCAGCCTCTGGGGCCTTTCAAAAAGGTGTGTATATGTAATGACAGATCACGTGACACTTAGATTGCACACAGGTGGACATCATTTCACTTATTATGTGACTTCTGAAGGTAATTGGTTGTGCCAAAGCTTTTTATGGGCTTCATAATAAAGGGGGTGAATACATACGCACATGCCAATTATCAGTTTTTTATTTCTGAAAAATAGTTTTATGTATATATTTTTCTAATTTTACTTCACCAACTTAGACTATTGTGTTCTGATCCATCTTCATGGCAGTGTTTGGTTAGTGGTGCCTCTTGATTAGGTGTTGCAGCCTCTGGGGCCTTTCAAAAAGGTGTGTATATGTAATGACAGATCACGCGACACTTAGATTGCACACAGGTGGACATCATTTCACTTATTATGTGACTTCTGAAGGTAATTGGTTGTGCCAAAGCTTTTTATGGGCTTCATAATAAAGGGGGTGAATACATACGCACATGCCAATTATCAGTTTTTTATTTCTGAAAAATAGTTTTATGTATATATTTTTCTAATTTTACTTCACCAACTTAGACTATTGTGTTCTGATCCATCACATATAATTCAGATTAAAAAACATTGAACTAAAGGCTGTAATGCAACATAAAAGGTAAAAAGCCAAGGGGGTGAATACTTTTGCAAGGCATTGTAAATATGGGTATTTAATTCACAGAGATGACATGGTGCACCCTTATGGACCTGCGCTGCAACAGTACCATTTGCCTACTGTTGGACATCTCATTCCAAAACCAAGGCCACTAATATGGAGTTTTATTCCCCTCATTTGGTGTCAGTAAAAGCCTTGATGTTTCTAGGATAGATATTTTGTAATAGGCCTGTCTAACTGTTCCACTTAGCAAAAGAAAAAAGAGTATTAAGAGCATTTAGCAAAAATAGTATTTATAGTCAGATAGTCATGTTAGGCTAGAAGACTAGACTAGTGGGCCTAAAATATTGTTCCATTCAGTAAAAAGAGCATTTGTAAAGTTTGGTAGTCATGCAAGGCTAGAAGGTCTAGCTTGAATTGCATTTCAATTCATCACAAAGGTGTTCAGTAGGATTGAAGTCAGGGCGTTGATAAGGCCACTTAAGTTCCTTCAAACCAAGCTGGTCAAACCATGTCTTTATGGAGTTAGCTTCACAGTATACACATGGGCACAGTATGCAGGAACAGAAAAGGGCCTTCCCCAAATTGCAGGCAGAGGGTGGAAGCACAAAATTATCTAAAATGTCTTTGTATGCTATAGGCATAACAGTACCCTTTTACTGGAAACACCTCCGCTCAGTCAGTTAAAGGAATTTCCATATACATATAGGTAGGTCTGATGATCAACGGTCCACAAATGTTGACTATGATGGGAATAAACTTTCAATAAACAATTTCCAATCAAATATATCATTATAATGTAAATAGTCCACTCTTATATTAATTGCTTCAGCTCCAGTCTCGTATGCCTCTGAACTTCACACCACAATGTCAGCACCCTGGCATAACATAACAAATATAAATGTAATTTAGTTAAACTGTCTTAAAATATTTGAACCCTTCTTTGAATGTAAAGTAAAACAGACAGGTAAACACCTCAGAGTCTCAAGTTTTTCCTTAGTTTGTCAGTGATTTAGTTACCTTCTGAATTTACATTCCTCAAATTCATTGTTTAGCAGATCTATGTCAGTGTTTTTTTTGTTTTTTTTAAGGATTCTTAGACATTAATGGATATTAATATTTTTTCATCCTTCTGGATTAGATTTAACATAAGTTATTGGAAAGGGAATGTGTTTATGACTAATAAGTTCAATGTCAGTCCAATAGCTAGGTATTTCTTAGCTTGCTGGGGTTAAAACATCTCATACTTTGAGGGTCACTTGCGAAAGGTCACTTTAGACTTAGAAGTCCATATCTATAAAGTTGTTTAATGATCAGAGTTGGGTTTAGGTATTTTCCTCTACCTCAAAATCTTTCTGTATGTTGGTGGAAACACATACAATCAGGAGTGAAAATGGCTCATAGTTGAGGTCACCAAGTGAAATGTCTCTACTGTCCACTTAATAAAATAATATTGTTCTGAAACCATCACCTTACAGTTCACCCACAAGCCAATAGTTTTGCTAATATAAAAATATAATATTGTGAATTGCTTTACTTTAAGCAGGGGAGAGCATCAATAATGGACCGTTTCAGTTTAACATTACTGATGATTAATACAACAGAGTGCAGGCTTGGGTAGGCAACCAGACATAAACAGCAAACTTAAGGGCAACAAAATTTTACTCATAAAAAAAAGGATATAAAAGATTAAAAATGAAAACATATTCCTAATAGCGCTTAAATGGACATCAAGTTGACCTTTCGTAAATCCAGTGTTATTATTGTTCATATTTCAAGTGTGCTTGACGAGTGGTACCACCAAAAAGAAAATGGCTACACAAAAGATGAGAAATGGGACAAAGGATACAGACACAAGGATAATATATATAATGACATAGTTTATGTGTAGATGTATATCTTCACTGCTTGTTCCATTGTAAATATGGGTGGAATTTTCCTTGTAAAATGAATATACACACCAACCATATGGAAAACTGGAAAGAAGAGACACCATCATTGAACCCAGAAGAAGCCAGGGGACCATCCCAGAGATTCTCATCTTGAGTTTTATGAATAATCTGTTGCTGTAGTCGGTGGTCTTCACACAGTAGAAGACACAGAGCACAGTGCCCCACCACAGGCTGCAGAACTCTACAAATACTTGTGTGGTTAGAATATAGGGAATATTTATCTTAAACAAATTGCTTAACTCTTTAGAAATCAATAATAAAATTGTAAATACTGAATACATGAGAAAAATAATCCTCACCAAGCCCAGGCTTGCCATGATTATGTCAATAGCTTGTGCTTGTTTACTTTGCAACCAGCCAATTACGTTTTTTGCAAAAATGAATCCATTCACAAAGTTCCCAAAGAGGATCAAAGCACAAATAAGAATGAATGAAGAAATAAAAAAAACTGAATTCATGTTTTCTTCAAAGTAATAAGAACTATTAACAGAGAATCTGTTTTCTCCGTGGGTATGCGACAGAAGGTTTTGACACAGTCTGCTCTGTGAGATACGATACTTCTGAGGATATATTAAGGATAGATTTGTTTGCTTAAAGTGGTGTTCCGGCCGAAATTATACTTTTTAAAAAAAATACCCCTATAATACACAAGCTTAATGTATTCTAGTAAAGTTAGTCTGTAAACTAAGGTCTGTTTTGTTAGTTTATAGCAGTAGTTTGTTATTTTATAAACTTACAGCAGGCCGTGGCCATCTTAAGTGTGGGCATCTGAAGCCAGACTGTATTTCTTCCTGGATCTCATCCTTGCAGATCTCGCACATGCTCAGTGCAGCACAAGCAGTGTAATAGGTTTCAGGTTAGGTTTCCATAGCAACGGCAGTGTCAGAGGAAGTTGCCGCCCCTTCCCAGAAGGCATTGCAAACAGGAAATGATGCGATGGGCCGCGGCCAGGGAGGAGGAAGTGAAAAATAAATACAGCAGATATACAGTAAGTGCTGAGAAAAAAAATAAAAAAATATCCAATTCGTTTACAGTGCACAGTTTAGTGAGGGATGCTGAAGAGTTGTAAAAGTGGGTGGAACTCCACTTTAACATTTTGCATGACATTTGGATACTGAAATCTGTGAAGCTAGCAATGAAAAACTTTACGCCTCAGTTATTTTTAGTTCATGAGCTCTATTGAGGCTTTACTTGGAGTATGGCAATATCAAGATTCTTTTTTCATGAACAGCAAAGAAATTACAATAAATAGTGCAAGATTTTGTATTATAAAATTCTCTAATTTCTATTGTAAAGTACATTGTATTAAATTAAATTGCTCTGAATGTTGTATGAAAGTTGTTAGTTACTGAAATACATTAATAGTCACTTACTACAGAGGAATTCCATACAGAGACAATATGCAGGTTGATATTACTCAACTCTATTGTCAAATCATGCTGATCCAAAGGGTTTAACACCTTTAACACCCAATATTTAGCTTCATGGAATTTTATCCCCCTTTTTCAAGTTCTGATGTTGGGAGATATGCTCACTATCTCCAGTACGGTCCTTCATTCATCACCAAAGGTTTTCTTCAAGGTGGAGTGATCACAAGTGTAAATCTTGGACATCGTGGACATACCCCCAGGAGTGAATGAGCATACTGATCTGGGCTCACAGAAAAATACTAAAGAGAAAGAAAGGCACTTATGACATAAAATTAGCACTATTCTCTACAACATAGAGGATTACCCAAAGCTTGGGAAATGGAAGAGGACCCTACTTGTCACATAACTGGCCTGAGGATTGCTGGGGAAACTGTATATTTTATTTTTCTGTATTATTGTTGGTTCATATTGTGGCATACTAATAAATTCTAAGCCTCCAAATCCTGGTCAAGGAGCAATATAAGGTCATATGTATTGTTATACCTTACCGATGTAAGGCTTGAGGAATGCAGGATGACTGAGCCCACTATCCCCCTTAAAAGATGATATTGCTGTCTAAACAACTTTGATTGATCATTTACTCATATACTAGCCTGTATCTACTACAGCCCAAACTGGAATAGGCTAGTCTCATATCAGAGCTGCCTCCATGAGGAATGCGTCTGTGGTCACCTGTGTGCCATGCCATATAATGGAGGGACCCGTGGCGGAAACAGCATCTTTAGTTAAGTATTCTTGTTATATTTTCTAATATTATCTGTATCTGTCATTACTTTTAATACATGTTATATTTATAAGTATTTGTGTGACCTCTCTTTGCACATATCGAATAAAAAAAACCTAAAAGAACTTAAACTATCGCATTAAAACAAGAATATGTGGAGTTGAGCTTTATTATACGTTATGAAGTTCATCACCTGCACATGGGTGCTTTGAAAAAAAAAACATTACCCAGTTGTTAAAAGAGAAGTATGGACAAACCATTTATACTCACCTAGGTGGATGCAACATCGGTCTGATTCTGTATCTGTCTACCATCTGCACTGAGAACTGAGCAATCAAAGACTGCTTATTGCTTAGCTCTCAGCATTCTGAGAGCAGAGAATTGAGGACTGTCAGTCTCCAGCTCTCTGGTCTCCCCCCCCCCCTCTCACTGGAGCACTAGGCTGTGGAGGGGGGTGGGAGGGGCTGGCTCAAAGCTCTTAGCAGATGGCTGAGAGGCTGAGCCAGCTGCCAGTCCAGGCTTCTGGGTGGATCTCAACCATATGGTTGGGATTTTTTTAGAGCCTGGACCGGCTCTGCGGCATCAGCCTACAGCGGGCTTCAGTCTGATGTCAGCTGAAAATGTTGGCAGAACGAACTGCACTCATGTGATCTATAGGAGAAGTACACCCAAAATATCGTTGGCTATACTTCTTTAATCCAGAATTTCCAAGTGGCCTATCATGAAATACCAAGTGATCTCTCCAAAATTACTCAGTGAGCTCTCTAGAGTCCTTACAAGGACACCCATTGTGCAAGATACTCTTGATTCTGAACATCAGCAGTTAACACAAACTACAAAAATACTTCTACAGGACAAGAGGGAGGGGAAATCTTCAATAGACACAAAATAGCACAGCTCTTGACTACTTTTAACATATAATTTATTCTATTAAATTATTTTATAGGGATAAAGTATAGGGCAAAGGGGAAGGTAAGAGAGTAACAACAGATAAAAAAGGTACAGAAAAGAGGTAAGAAAAGATAGACATTAAATAAACAAAGTCATATAAAGGAAATGGAAACATGATACAGTAGACCCCTTGATTTTAGTCATGTGCTTATTCCTTTAGTAATGACATTATTTTAGCATACTGTATGATATTGAAGTGATACATACATTTTTGTGTTTTTGTTTTTCTGTTTTTCATTGAGGGTATAGGCAAGGTTTTTATTTGGTTGTATTGTTTTCAAAGATTTTTAAAATATTGAAAAAGTAAGTGTTTTTTTTCCAATTTAAAACAAACTGTTGGTTTTACTCCAAAACAGTCATTCTCAACCAGGGTTCTGCGGAACCCAAGGGTTCCTCCAGAGTTTGCTAGAGGTTCCTTGAACTGTGGTTCTCATCTGATGGCTCCTGCAAAGTTTTAGGGCCAACTCCACCTGGCAGAGCCAACTGAATGGCAACAATGATCTGTTTAGCTGTCTGTGAAGGTGGCATTCTGACCACTACTGAAAGAAGGGTATTCTACCCATGGAAGTCCAATGATGTCCAATGTAGGGGCCATTCTTCCCACTGACCACCAATGTAAGGGGGGTTTTCTCCACTGACCCCCAATGGATTCATTTAGCTAGACCTGAAATATATTCCAAGGGTTTCTTCTAGGACAAAAAGGTTGAATAAAGGCTGCTATAGATGCACAATAGACAGTTCTTTTTATAAACTGTTGCAATTACCATGAAACCAAGGTAAAGCTTTTGCCACACAGTAGGGTAAAGTTAGTTATAAATTCAAAGGCATTCTTTAAAGTGATTGTAAAGTCTTGTTTTTAAAAAAAAAAAAAAATAAATAACAAACATGTTATACTTACCTCCTCTGTGCAGTTGGTTTTGTACAAAGCAGCTTGGATCCTCCTCTTCTCGGATCCCTCTTTGATAATCCTGGCCCCTCCCTTCTATTGAGTGCCCCCCACAGCCAGCAGCTATCTATGGGGGCACCTGAGCAGAGGCAGAGCTCTGTGTATTCTTTCAGACACGGAGCCCTGGCCCGGCCCAGCCCCGCCCTGCCCCCTCTCTCCCCTGATTGGCTGAATGACTTTGATTGAAGAGCCAGTGGTGCCACTGCTGTGTCTCAGCTAATCAGGAGGAGTGTCCTGGATGGCTTAGATACTTGTTGACATCGCTGGAGAGAGATGGGGCTCAGTTAAGTAATTAGGGGGTGTTGGGGAGGCTGCTACACACAGAAGATTTTTTTATCTAAATGCATAGAATGCATTACGATAAAAAACCTTCTGACTTTACAACTCCTTTAACCTCCCTGGCGGTATGATTATTTCAGATTTTAGGTGCTGAAAGCGGTACCATTATTTTTGCATGGAAATTTGGCGTTTTATATTGTAGGCCTGTAATTCTTAGGAATAACTCACTGAAATCTGTCCAAACAAGAGTCTAGTAGACATCCTGGGTATGATAAAGTTTGAAACACAAAATCATAAATTATAATATAATAAATAACTATAAATATCAACAAATAATAATATAATAGTAATAATACTTTTATTCAATAAATTTTAGTAAATAATATAAATCAAAAACACTGACATTTTTTTTGGCCAAACAAGAGTGCAATATTAGTAGTCATATTGCTTTTAGTAAACGTCTCGGGTATGGAAAATTTTAAAACAGGGTACAGCGCAAAGTCCGACGTCACAGTCAGGACAGTAGAACCGGGTTTCTTTTCTGACTTTCCTTCCTGTGTCGTCACGTTTAGAGCAGCAAACCACACACATCCTTGTGGGTGCTGCCTTCTTTTCCGTTGGTGGAATGTGGTCCATAAAGTGTCGACCTGTCAGACGTTCCGGGTTCACAACGCCAGCAGCACGACGTCCAGATCGATTTACAGTGGTTGGTGTTTGGTGCTTCAGAAATATGAGTTCTGCAACTTTCCAAACAAAGTCTGCATGAATCACAGGCCTGTGACTCTTTTTTTTTAGAAGAATGAAAGCATTCCACAGGCACTGTTCAAGAAGATGCCTGAAGATTTTTTTATAATATTTTTTTTGTTGCTTTCTCATAGCAGGGTAAAAAGTCATGGCCTGGTCAGCTCGGTCAACACCTCCCATTGTGTTGTTGTAGTCCATTACGAGTTGAGGTTTCATAACATCTTTTCCAACTTTTGTACGTACCATGACAGTAGAGGTGTTGTGAATGGTACTCATTAGGCACACATCTTTTTTATCTCGCCATCTTAGTGCCATCAATTTGCCTTTTTGCCAGGCAACTATTTCTCCTGCAGTGAGCTTTTTTTTGGCAAAGGTTGGCGGCATGTCACGCCGGTTAGCTCTAATGCCCCGTACACACGGTCGGATTTTCCGATGGAAAATGTCCGATCGGAGCGTGTTGTCGGAAATTCCGACCGTGTGTGGGCTCCATCGGACATTTTCCATCGGATTTTCCGACACACAAAGTTGGAGAGCAGGAGATAAAATTTTCCGACAACAAAATCCGTTGTCGGAAATTCCGATCGTGTGTACACAAATCCGACAGAAAAAGTGCCACGCATGCTCAGAATAAATAGAGAGATGAAAGCTATTGGCCACTGCCCCGTTTATAGTCCCGACGTACGTGTTTTACGTCACCGCGTTCAGAATGATCGGATTTTCCTACAACTTTGTGTGACCGTGTGTATGCAAGACAAGTTTGAGCCAACATCCATAGGAAAAAATCCTAGGATTTTGTTGTCGGAATGTCCGAACAAAGTCTGACCGTGTGTACGGGGCATAACAGTCCCGTAAGCATCTGTCTTGTGTTGTAGAAGGAATTCATAGAGTTCGGGAGAAGTATAAAAATTATCTGTGGTTACACAGTACCCCTGATTCAACAATGGCTCAATCAAAGTGAGAACAGAAGCGGTTGCCATTCCATATTGACTGAATCTGTCGTTGAATTTCGTCCCTTTCCCGGTGTAAAGGACCGAATTCCATATATAACCAGTGCTGGCTTCACAGAGCATGAATGATTTTATGCCGAATCGCGCTCTCTTAGACGCGATGTACTGTATCCAGCTAAGTCTTCCTTTGTAGGCCATAAGACTTTCGTCGATACTGACGTCTCTGTCTGGTATATAGGTTTGCTGAAAATTTTTCTGAATAATTTGATATAAGTCCCAAATTTTTTTCAGTTTTGGAGCTGGATGAAAAGTCTCATCAAATTCGTCATTATTTTGAAAATGAAGATATTTCATTATGAGTGAAAATTTGTATTCCGACATTATGGTGCCAAAAAAAGGAGTGGCTAATATTTTGTTGGTTGTCCAGTACCACTTTTGCAGGGGTTTCCCCACCACTCCCTGGAGAATAATTAGGCCCAGAAACTTCCAGATGTCCTCCTTGGTCACTGGTTCCCATTTTCTGCTCCTTGAAAACCTCTGCGGTATAGCAGCTTGTTGTTCCTGGTACCGATTGGTCTCTCTAACAATTATTTCTATGACTTCATCAGTCAAAAAGAGTTGGAGGTATCCCAAGGGGCTGTCATCTTCAACCTCCACTTTTATACCAGGCGCTCCGCTAAACGGGAATCTTGGGGGTGCTGTGTGCTCTGTACCGCAATCAATCGAGCACCAAGTCCGCACATCGCTGGGCAAAGTCGCAGGATCATCGCTGAAATCGCTTTCCGTGCCTGATGACGAACTTCCCCATGATTCGCTATCACTCACATCTGCAAGCGATTCTGTCTCGCTGTCGCTGTTTTCCAGCAGGTCATATGTCACTTTTGATGTTGAAGCGCGCTTTTTGGATGCCATGGTCGCTCTGCAGTTTCCAGACACAAAGTACAGTAAAACTGCAGGCAGGGGCACTGGACAAAGCACTGGGGGGCAATCTGAGGTCAATTTTTTTTATATTTATTATATTTAGTAATGTAATCCAATAGGATTACAATGTGTCAGTGTGTTTGTGCTTTATACATTTTGAATTTGCCGCCGGTTCCGCCCCCTGCGTCGCTACGCTCGCAGGGAACGGAAGCCAGGGCACACAGTGGATCGGGCGGAAGATCCGGCCGCCGAACACAGCGGGAGAACATCGCGGGATCCCGGAGACAAGGTGAGTCGCGTCTTCCAGGATCCAGCGATGCGATCCCGAGTCTGGCTCGGGGTTACCGCTTTTGGTACTAAAATCTCACCCCGAGCCAGACTCGGGAATACCGCCAGGGGGGTTAATATTTTTTATACACAATGCTTAAAACACTAAACTAAAGAAAATGCATACCTAAAAAAATGTTTACTGGTATAAACACTAATGCCCTGTACACACGGTCGGATTTTCCAATGGAAAAAGTGCGATCGGATTGTGTTGTTGGAAATTCCAATCGTGTGTGGGCTCTATTGGACTTTTTCAGTCGGAATTTCCAACACACAAAGTTTGAGAGCAGGACTTAAAATTTTCCGAAAACAAAATCCGATCGTTTAAATTCCGATCGTGTGTACACAAATCCACGCACAAAGTGCCACGCATGCTCAGAATAAATTAAGAGACAAAAGCTATTGGCTACTGCCCCGTTTATAGTCCCGACGTACGTGTTTTACGTCACCGCGCTCAGAACGATCAGATTTTCCGACAACTTTGTGTGACCGTGTGTATGCAAGACAAGTTTGGCCCAAAATCCGTCGGAAAAAATCTGATGGAATTTGTTGTCGGAATGTCCGATCAATGTCTGATCGTGTGTACAGGGCATAAGAAGTAAAAGGGATTAAGTAAGGCTATTTAGCTCTAACTAGGGGTTAATAAGCAATTAGCTAGAAAAGAACTAGGACTTTAGCTGTCAAAATCTCAGTGGGTCTTAACCCTTGTTTCCTATGAAGTGTAGTTTGTGGGATGGATTGTAGGGCTTCCAAGAAAAGCCCTTAGGCCTTACAAGATTTTAGGTACCTATCTCTTGCCGACCGCCTCACGCCTATATACGTGAGCAGAATGGCACGGGCAGGCAAAATCACGTACCTGATACGTGATGCCTTCCCGCGGGCGGGGGGTCCGATCGGACCCCCCCCGGTGCCATAGGCGGTCGGCTCTTGTTCGCGGGCGATGAAAGGTCAGGGGGAGGCCATCCATTGATGGCCACCCCCTCCCGATCGCTCCCAGCGAATCAAATGCTTCCTCTCCCTCTGTAATGTAAACAGAGGGAGAGGAAGTGATGTCATCTCTCCTGGAGCCGGTCTTTTCGTCCCGGCGCAGAGGAGAGAAGACATCCAAGTAAGTGCACCAACACTACACTTCCAGTAGAACACGCAGGCACACTTTTCACCCCCCTTCACACCCCGATCACCCCCCGATCACCCCCCTGTACCCCCTGTCACTCTGATACCAATAGCAGTTTTTTTTTTTTTTTGCATTGGTGTCAGTTTGTGACAGTTATAAGTGTTAGGGCAGTTAGGTTAGCCCCCTTTAGGTCTAGGGTACCCCCCTTTAGGTCCAGGGTACCCCCCTAACCCCCCCTAATAAAGGTTAACCCCGTGATCACCCCCCCGTCGCCAGTGTCGCTAAGCGATCGTTTTTCTGATCGCTGCATTAGTGACACAGGTGACGCTAGTTAGGGAGGTAAGTATATAGGTTCGCTGTGAGTGTTTTATAGCGACAGGGACCCCCATATACTACCTGCTAAAGGTTTTAACCCCTTGATTGCCCCCTAGTTAACCCTTTCACCAGCGATCACCGTATAAGTGTTACGGGTGACGCTGGTTAGCTAGTTTGTTTTTTGTAGTTTATTACAGTTTATTATCGTTTATTATAGTTTATTATAGTTTTAGGGCACCCGCCGTTTATTACCTTATAAAGGTTTCACCCCCTAATTGCCCGGCGGTGATAGAAGTTAAGTTTTTAGGATCAGATAAGGTCTGCGTCGCCCCAGGCAGCGTCAGGTTAGCACCAGTACCGCTAACACCTACGCACGCAGCATACACCTCCCTTAGTGCTATAGTATCTGAACGGATCGATATCTGATCCGATCAGATCTATACTCCCCAGCAATTTAGGGTCCCCCAAAAAAACGCAGTGTTAGCGGGATCAGCCCAGATACCTGCTAGCACCTGCGTTTTGCTCCTCTGCCCAGCCCTGCCCAGCCCACCCAAGTGCAGTATCGATCGATAACTGACACTTACAAAACACTAAGCACACATAACTGCAGCGTTCGCAGAGTCAGGCCTGATCCCTGCGATCGCTAACAGTTTTTTGGTAGCGTTTTGATACAGTCGCTGACAGTCAGGAGCTTTTTTGCCTGTGAGTCTCACTAGTGTACCCCTAAATTTAGAGCCCAAAATGACAAATCGAAGGTACACTAGTGAAGAGGCCTACAGGTTTCTGAGCATGACAGATAGTGAAGAGGAAGTCACTCATCTGTCAGATTCAGGCTCAGAATACGATCCTGTAGAGGACAGCGGCTCCATGACAGATAGCTCTGACGACGGAGTTGTGGTCCCTGCTAAGGTCAGGCGTACCAGACCCCGAACTTCTTCTTCTGTCCTTGAAGTGCAAGAACCGCAGGGCTCTCGTATGGAGCAGAGAAGTACTAGCGCCGCTATTCCTTCTGGTGAACTGGCAAGCACCAGCGGCCTAGTACACCCTGGTCGTACATCCAGCACTGCAGTATCACGTGGTGACGTGGCGAGTCCCATAAGTGCAGTTCAAGCTGGCGAGGTGGCAAGCACTAGTAGTGTCCCGCTGCCACCAAGAAGACGAACACAGGCCCGTCGTGCCCATAGTGCCCTTCCTGCTGCATTGGCCAATCCGAATTGGGAACCCACCACTTCTGCAGCACCCGTACTTCCCCCTTTCACTGGCCAACCCGGAATTCAGGTGGAAACAGTTGACTTTATGCCACTGGATTTTTATTCGCTGTTTTTCACCGAAGATCTCTATAGATCTATTGTGGACCAAAGCAATTTGTACGCTGGTCAACACATCGCCACTATTCCCCAGTCCACCCTTGCCAGAGATTGGAAACCAATTACGGTTTCCGAATTTAAGATCTTTCTGGGCCTTTCCCTCCTCATGGGCTTGAATAAAAAGAGTGAGTTGCGGTGATATTGGTCCACTGACCCAATTTACCATTCGCCCCTGTTCTCTGCTTCCATGGCCAGGGCACGATACGAGCAGATTTTGCGGTTCATGCACTTCAACGACAATGAACTCTGTCATCCTCGTGGAGACCCTGCATACGATCGGCTCTACAAAATTCGGCCCCTCGTAAACCACTTCAACCAACGTTTTGCAGACTTGTTTACCCCCCATCAAGTTGTCTGCGTTGATGAGTCCCTGATTAAGTTTTCTGGCCGCTTGTCATTCAAACAGTACCTTCCCAGCAAGCGTGCCAGATACGGGGTCAAGATGTATAAGCTCTGTGACAGGGCCACAGGCTATACATGTAGTTTTATGGTTTACGAGGGAAGAGATAGTCACGTAGAGCCGACAAACTGCCCTGACTACATAGGAAGCGCTGGCAAGATAGTGTGGGACTTGGTGTCACCCTTATTCGGAAAGGGGTACCACTTGTACGTGGACAATTATTACACGAGTGTGCCACTTTTTAGTCACTTGTTTGATCATCAGATTGGAGCATGTGGCACCGTGCGATCTAATCGCCGGGGCTTTCCCCAGCGGCTTGTAGATTCCCGTCTTAGGCTGGGGGAGAGAGCCTGCTTGAAGTGTAATAACTTTCTCGCTATGAAGTGGAGGGACAATAAGAATGTTTTCGTTCTTACCTCCCTTCATGCAGACACGACGGTCCAAATTCCTACGGCGACTGGTGTTGTGGAGAAACCCCTCTGTGTCCACGAATACAACCTTAATATGGGAGGGGTGGACCTCAACGACCAGTTGTTGGCGCCGTACCTAGTTGCCCGTAAGGCCAGACGCTGGTACAAAAAAGTGTCTGTTTATTTATTTCAATTGGCTTTGCTGAACGCTCATGTGCTATACAGAGCTTCAGGACGGACTGGATCCTTCCTTAAATTCCAGGAAGAGATCGTCAGAGCCCTTCTGTTTCCAGACGGTGCTCTACCTCACCTTCCCCAACCAAATGCAGTAAGCCGACTGCATGAGAGGCATTTTCTTTATGCCCTCCCGAGTACCCCTACCCAACGAACCCCCCAAAAAAGATGTCGTGTCTGCAGCAAGCGCGGATTTAGGCGTGACACCCAGTATTATTGTCCCCTCTGTCCTGGCAGTCCTGGTCTTTGCATTGGTGAATGTTTTGAACGCTACCATACACTAGCGGAGTATTAGCGTAGGGTACAGCACTGCACAGACTAGGACACACTTTCACAGGGTCTCCCAAGATGCTGTCGCATTTTGAGAGACCCAAACCTGGTACCAGTTAAAAAAGTTAAAGTTACAAAAAAAAGTGTAAAAAAAACAAAAAAACAAAAAAAAGTAAAAAAAAAGAAAAAAACACAAAAAAATATATAAAATAAAAAAACCAAAAATAGTTGTTGTTTTATTGTTCTCTCTCTATTCTCTCTCTATTGTTCTGCATTCTATACTGCAATGTTTTATTGTTGTTTTTATCATGTTTGCTTTATAGGTATGCAATTTTTTTATACTTTGTTTTTTTATTGTTAACCACTTTTTTGTTTTCAGGTACGCCATTCAGCTGCAGAGCGGATTTATTTATCTTGACAGCAACAGTGTTTGCTCCCACGATACATAAAGCCGCGACTCCAGCGCTGTCGGAGGTGATTTCACCACCACAGTTACATACTTCAGCATATATGCCGAAGCGTGGGGGCAGCAGTGGGTGAAGGAGCAATTCATTCTTTTCAGCCAGCGGTCGGCTTTCATGTAAAAGCAATCCTAATTAGCCTCTAGACTGCTTTTACAAGCAGTGGGAGGGAATGCCCCCCCCACCCCCACCGTCTTCTATGTTTTTCTCTGGCTCTCCTGTCCCAACAGGGAACCTGAGAATGCAGCCGGTGATTCAGCCAGCTGACCATAGAGCTAATCAGAGACCAGAATGGCTCCAAACATCTCTATGGCCTAATAAACCGGAAGCTACGAGCATTTCATGACTTAGATTTCGCCGGATGTAAACAGCGCCATTGGGAAATTGGGAAAGCATTTTATCACACCGATCTTGGTGTGGTCAGATGCTTTGAGGGCAGAGGAGAGATCTAGGGTCTAATAGACCCCAATTTTTTCAAAAAAGAGTACCTGTCACTACCTATTGCTATCATAGGGGATATTTACATTCCCTGAGATAACAATAAAAATTATTAAAAAAAAATAAAAATGAAAGGAACAGTTTAAAAATAAGATAAAAAAGCAAAAAAATAATAAAGAAAAAAAAAACAAAAAAAAAAAAACACCCCTGTCCCCCCCTGCTCTCGCACAAAGGCGAACGCAAGCGTCGGTCTGGCGTCAAATGTAAACAGCAATTGCACCATGCATGTGAGGTATCACCGCGAAGGTCAGATTGAGGGCAGTAATTTTAGCAGTAGACCTCCTCTGTAAATCTAAAGTGGTAACCTGTAAAGGCTTTTAAAGGCTTTTAAAAATGTATTTAGTTTGTCGCCACTGCACGTTTGTGCGCAATTTTAAAGCATGTCATGTTTGGTATCCATGTACTCGGCCTAAGATCATCTTTTTTATTTCATCAAACATTTGGGGAATATAGTGTGTTTTAGTGCATTAAAATTTAAAAAAGTGTGTTTTTTCCCCAAAAAATGCGTTTGAAAAATCGCTGCGCAACTACTGTGTGAAAAAAAAAATGAAACACCCACCATTTTAATCTGTAGGGCATTTGCTTTAAAAAAATATATAATGTTTGGGGGTTCAAAGTAATTTTCTTGCAAAAAAAAATAATTTTTTCATGTAAACAAAAAGTGTCAGAAAGGGCTTTGTCTTCAAGTGGTTAGAAGAGTGGGTGAAGTGTTACATAAGCTTCTAAATGTTGTGCATAAAATGCCAGGACAGTTCAAACCCCCCCCAAATGACCCCATTTTGGAAAGTAGACACCCCAAGCTATTTGCTGAGAGGCATGTCGAGTCCATGGAATATTTTATATTGTGACACAAGTTGCGGGAAAAAGACAATTTTTTTTTTTTTTTTTTTTGCACAAAGTTGTCACTAAATGATATATTGCTCAAACATGCCATGGGAATATGTGAAATTACACCCCAAAATACTTTCTGTTGCTTCTCCTGAGTATGGAGATACCACATGTGTGAGACTTTTTGGGAGCCTAGCCACGTACGGGACCCCGAAAACCAAGCACCGCCTTCAGGCTTTCTAAGGGCGTAAATTTTTGATTTCAGTCTTCACTGCCTATCACAGTTTCGGAGGCCGTGGAATGCCCTGATGGCACAAACCACCCCCAAATGACCCCATTTTGGAAAATAGACACCCAAAGCTATTTGCTGAGAGGTATAGTGAGTATTTTGCAGACCTCACTTTTTGTCACAAACTTTTGAAAATTGAAAAAAGAAAAAAAAAATACGTTTTTCTTGTCTTTCTTCATTTTCAAAAACAAATGAGAGCTGCAAAATACTCACCATGCCTCTCAGCAAATAGCTTGGGGTGTCTACTTTCCAAATTGGGGTCATTTGGGGGGGTTTTGTGCCATCTTGGCATTTTATGGCCTTCAAAACTGTGATAGGTAATGAGGAGTGAAATCAAAAATTTATGCCCTTAGAAATCCTGAAGGCGGTGCTTGGTTTTCGGGGCCCCGTACGCGGCTAGGCTCCCAAAAAGTCCCACACATTTGGTATCCCCGTACTCAGGAGAAGCAGCAGAATGTATTTTGGGGTGTAATTCCACATATGCCCATGGCATGTTTGAGCAATATATCATTTAGTGACAACTTTGTGAAAAAAAAAAAAAAAAAAAAAATTGTCACTTTCCCGCAACTTGTGTCAAAATATAAAATATTCCATGGACTCAACATGCCTCTCAGCAAATAGCTTGGGGTGTCTACTTTCCAAAATGGGGTCATTTGGGGGGGTTTTGTGCCATCTTGGCATTTTATGGCCTTCAAAACTGTGATAGGTAGTGAGAAGTGAAATCAAAAATTTATGCCCTTAGAAATCCTGAAGGCGGTGCTTGGTTTTCGGGGCCCCGTACGCGGCTAGGCTCCCAAAAAGTCCCACACATGTGGTATCCCCGTACTCAGGAGAAGCAGCTAAATGTATTTTGGGGTGCAATTCCACATATGCCCATGGCCTGTGTGAGCAATATATCATTTAGTGACAACTTTGTGCAAAAAAAAAAAAAATTGTCACATTCCCGCAAATTGTGTCAAAAAATAAAATATTCCATGGACTCAACATGCCTCTTAGCAAATAGCTTGGGGTGTCTACTTTCCAAAATGGGGTCATTTGGGGGGGTTTTGTGCCATCTTGGCATTTTATGGCCTTCAAAACTGTGATAGGTAGTGAGGAGTGACATCAAAAATTTAGGCCCTTTGAAATCCTGAAGGCGGTGCTTGGTTTTCGGGGCCCCGTACGCGGCTAGGCTCCCAAAAAGTCCCACACATGTGGTATCCCCATACTCAGGAGAAGCAGCTGAATGTATTTTGGGGTACAATTCCACATATGCCCATGGCCTGTGTGAGCAATATATCATTTAGTGACAACTTTTTGTAATTTTTTTTTTTTTTTTGTCATTATTCAATCACTTGGGCCAAAAAAAATAAATATTCAATGGGTTCAACATGCGCCTCAGCAATTTCCTTGGGGTGTCTACTTTCCAAAATGGGGTCATTTGGGGGGGGTTTGTACTGCCCTGCCATTTTAGCATCTCATGAAATGACATAGGCAGTCATAAACTAAAAGCTGTGTAAATTCCAGAAAATGTACCCTAGTTTGAAGACGCTATAACTTTTGCGCAAACCAATAAATATACGCTTATTGACATTTTTTTTACCAAAGACATGTGGCCGAATACATTTTGGCCTAAATGTATGACTAAAATTTAGTTTATTGGATTTTTTTTATAACAAAAAGTAGAAAATATCATTTTTTTTCAAAATTTTCGGTCTTTTTCCGTTTATAGCGCAAAAAATAAAAAT
This sequence comes from Lithobates septentrionalis, assembly GCA_037952835.1. Lineage (NCBI taxonomy): Eukaryota > Metazoa > Chordata > Amphibia > Anura > Ranidae > Lithobates > Lithobates septentrionalis. The sequence goes on along the minus strand of JBBDGP010001886.1, from coordinate 727,626 downwards.
GGCAGAGGTGATCAAATACCATCAAAAGAAAGCTCTATTTGTGGGAAAAAAAGGACGCAAATTTCATTTGGGTACAGCATTGCATGACCGCGCAATTCCAAAATGGGGTCATTTGGGGGGGTTTGTACTGCCCTGCCATTTTAGCATCTCATGAAATGACATAGGCAGTCATAAACTAAAAGCTGTGTAAATTCCAGAAAATGTACCCTAGTTTGAAGACGCTATAACTTTTGCGCAAACCAATAAATATACGCTTATTGACATTTTTTTTACCAAAGACATGTGGCCGAATACATTTTGGCCTAAATGTATGACTAAAATTTAGTTTATTGGATTTTTTTTATAACAAAAAGTAGAAAATATCATTTTTTTTCAAAATTTTCGGTCTTTTTCCGTTTATAGCGCAAAAAATAAAAATGGCAGAGGTGATCAAATACCATCAAAAGAAAGCTCTATTTGTGGGAAAAAAAGGACGCAAATTTCGTTTGGGTACAGCATTGCATGACCGCGCAATTAGCAGTTAAAGCGACGAAGTGCCAAATTGTAAAAAGTGCTCTGGTCAGGAAGGGGGTAAATTCTTCCGGGGCTGAAGTGGTTAAAAACAAAAAAAATAAAAAATCAGGTTACTAAATATGGATGTCTTTATCTTTATATGTCATTATGATGAAAAAGTGCACTGCATCAGTAGTGATTTCCTACTGTTGGACATCCCATTCCAAATTGAGTTTTCACACCATTCTGTGTCTATAATAGCCTCAACTCCTCTGGGAAGGCTTACCACGTGATATTGAAGTGCTTCTGTAGAAAATTTTTCCATTCAGCTAACAGAGTATTTTTCAGGTATGTTACACCTAGACCTGTCTTGAAGCATGGTCTGTGGGATGGATTGTAGGGTATTCAAGATACTTTCTTACAAGGTTTATGGAGCCTAAAGCTATGTACACACGATAGGATTTTCCAACAACAAAACCGTGGATTTTTTTCCAAAGGATGTTGGCTCAAACTTGTCTTGCATACGCACGGTCACACAAATGTTGTCAGAAAATCGAACGTCAAGAACGCGGGGCTGTGGAACACGTACGACGAGCCAAGAAAAATGAAGTTCAATAGCCAGTGCGGCTCTTCTGCTTGATTCCGAGCATGCGTGGACTTTTGTGCGTTAGAATTGTGTACACAAGCTTGGAATTTCTGACAATGTCTTGTTGTCGGAAAATTTGAGAACCTGCTCTCAAACATTTGTTGGCGGAAATTCTGACAACAAGTGTTCTATGGAGCATACACACGGTCGGACTTTCCGACAACAAGCTCACATTCAACATTTGTTGTCAGAGAATCCTATCGTGTGTACGGCCCATAACACATACTCCTGTAGTTGTTACATTTGAAGCAGCGCAAATATGTTTAAGAATGTAGATGACTAAATATGGGTATCTAAGTTATTATGATGACATGGTGCACTGGTATGGTCCTTCACTACATCAGTACAGATCACCTATGTTGGACATCTCATTTCAAAACCACAGCCATCAATAAGATGTTTCCTTCCCTCTGTTTTGTGTCTATAACAGCCTTGACTCTTTCAGGAAGACTTTCCACAAAAGTGTGCCTGAAAAATTGTTCCATTTAGCAAAAAAACAAAAAGTGCATTCACAAAGGTAGGTAGTCATGCTAGGCTATAAGATCTGCATTTCAAATCATCCCAAAGTTGTTCAGTAGGACTGACATCAGGGCTCCAAACAGGCCATTTAAGTTACTCCAAATCAAACTGGTCAAACCATGGCTTTATGAACATTATGTCTTTGTACACATGGGCACAGTCATACAGGAACAGAAAAGGGCCTTCCTCAAACTGCTGGCACAAGGTTGGAAGCACACAATTGTCTAAATTTTCCTTTTACATTATAGCATTACCAATACCTTTATCTGGAAACACCACAGCTCAGTCATTTGGAGGGATATCCATATACATATAGGTAGGTCTGATTATCAGTTGTCCACAAATTTTGACCAAATTATGAATAAACGCTTATAAACTTCAAAGCAATTTTCAAACATAAAAAATGTAAATGGTCCACTCTTATAGGGCGTACACACAGTCGGACTTTGTTCGGACATTCCGACAACAAAATCCTAGGATTTTTTCCGACGGATGTTGGCTCAAACTTGTCTTGCATACACACGGTCACACAAAGTTGTAGGAAAATCCGATCATTCTGAACGCGGTGATGTAAAACGCGTACGTCGGGACTATAAACGGGGCAGTGGCCAATAGCTTTCATCTCTTTATTTATTCTGAGCATGCGTGGCACTTTGTCCGTCGGATTTGTGTACACACGATCGGAATTTCCGACAACGGATTTTGTTGTCGGAAAATTTTATCTCCTGCTCTCCAACTTTGTGTGTCGGAAAATCCGATGGAAAATGTCCGATGGAGCCCACACACGGTCGGAATTTCCGACAACATGCTCCGATCGGACATTGTCCATCGGAAAATCCGACCGTGTGTACGGGGCAATATAGTAATCACCTCAGCTCCCAACTCATATGCGTTGTAGATTTACACCACAATACCAAAGCACACTTGTATAGCATAATAAGTAAGATTGTAATTTAGTTGAAAGTCTTAAAATGTATGAAGCTCTGTTTATACTGTACAGTAATATAGGCAGATGAATCCTTCAGGGTATGGCGTTTTTCTTTAGTTTGTCAGTGATTTAGTTACTTGCTAAATTCACATTCCTTAAATTTTTTTTTTAGCACATTCAAGTCAGTGTTAAAAAAACTTAGACATTAACTAAGAACAATATTTATCCAGCCTTTTGGGTTAGATTTAACACCCGTTATTGCAAAGGGAATGTGTTTATGAGAAAGGACAGCAAGGTCTTTCCAATAGCTGGGTATTCTTGATCTACCTGGGGTTTAAATGTCTCATAGTGCAGCTTTTGAGGGTCACCAGCAACATGTTTCTACACTCTTAGAAGTCCATACCTTTAAAGTTGTGTGATGGTCTGAGTTGGGTTTAGGGTACTTCCTCAACCTCAAAATCTGTCTGTTTTCTGGTGGGAACACAGATCACACAATCTGGATTAAAAATGGCTCATAGTTTGAAGAATCTGCTGAGATGTCTTTATTGTTCTTAAAAAAAATGATATTGTATTGACACCATCACCTTACAGTCCACTTGTAGGCCAATAGCTTTGCTAATATAAAATGGTTTATTGTGAATTACTTCCCTTTAAGCAATGGAGAGCATCAATAATGAATTGTTTCATTTTTACGTTGGTGATGATTTTTTTTTTTTTCTTTTTTTTTTTTGTTAAATTTCTTTTTATTAATATCAGTGTAAAAACAAAGTTACATACTTTTCGTGGCAAATTGTATTTAAAGTGTATTTAGCAAAGACATTAAAACAATATTACAAATGCAGGATAACAACACTAATACCTCGCTTATCTTCTGTGCACTGTGATAACTACTATCATTCAATAAATATGTACGTAACAGCTACTTATAATGTGCTCATTTTTTTTTTTTTTTTTACTTACCCCTCTTTTATTATTCCCCCCCCCTTACCCTCCCTAAATTTCCCAACCACTCTCTGACTATTCCCCACCTTACCCTCCCCCCCCTTGTTATCAGCGTAAAGGTTAAGTACGTTCTCGTTAGGATTCATGCTATAACTATCTAAGCCCCGATGGGACCTGTTCCTACACCCGAGTTTATCCAGTTTGAGCCTTTATTTACCCCCCCCTCGTGAGGGGGTCCAGGGTACATTGATTCAGATTAGATGTTGGATATTCTGCTCCTGGAGCCAAGGCTTCCATATACCGATAAATTTACTGTAGTTCCCTTTTTTGGTGTATACTGTCCTTTCTGTCCAGACCAGGGAGTCCATTGTTTTAAGCCAATCCCCTATAGTTGGAGGGTTTGTTGAGAGCCAATGTTGCGCTAGCAACTTTCTCGCTTGGTATAGACATCTCACTATGGCAGTGGTTGTACTGGTGCTGCCCAAATTGGCTCCCACCAAACCCAACACACACACCTTGGCGTCTAACTCAATATTTACCCTAAGTCTACGGTTTATTGTCCCTATCACTTCCGTCCAATATCTTGCCAATTTTGGACATCTCCAGACCATATGTATAAGATCTCCTGACCTATAGCACCTGGGGCAGCTGTCATCTGGCCTACCCCCAAACCTGTACAGTCTTCTGGGCATATAGTATGCTCTATGTATAAGGAAGAGGTGTGAGGCCTTCTGTGATGGAGAGACAGACACCATCTGCCCAAGTTCCAATATTTTATTCCACTGGTCGTCCGACAGCTCCCCCACGTCCGCCTCCCATCCCTCTCTAGACCCAAGAGGCACACCTTGAACCAGAGTCTTATCCAATAATTGCGTATACACATCCCCAATCAGCCCCTTAGTGCTTGTTGCTTTAACTATTTTATTAAGAAGCGGTGTATTACAGCGTATCATAGGAGAGGACCCAAATTGGGTGTTCAATGCGTGCCTGATCTGTAAATAGTTATAAAAAATATTATATGGAACTCCGAATTCCATTCTCAGTTCCGTAAAAGATTTCAAGTTGGTGTCGCTGTACAGCTGAACCAATCTATGAATTCCGTGACTTTCCCAAACGGGGTTCTTTTCTACAGCCCTTAATTCCCCCAGGGATTCGTTAGACCATATGGGAAAAAACTCAGTAATACCTCTATACCCCATGATCTTTTTAACTGTCTGCCAGGTCTTGTTTACTAATTTATGTGTTGGCAGCTTTCTCTGGAGTGAGCCCGCCTCTAGTGCCTCTACTAAGCGGCTGTGTGGGCTACCTTCTAACATAATTTTATTACTGGCACTTGCTTCACCCAAGGATTCACAACCCCCTAAGTGCTGCATTTGGGCAGCTAGGTAGTAACCATACGGGTGTGGAATTGCCAGGCCTCCTTCCCGGGTAGGTCGCTGCAATGTCTGCAGTTTGATCCTAGCCTGGCCCTTCTTCCAGATAAGTTCCCTGAATAGGGAATCAATTTTCATAAACCATTTTCTCCCGATCCATACCGGGGAGTTATGGAGAATGTAAAGTAGTTGTGGCAGCCAGATCATTCTGATCAGATTTGCGCGTCCTGCCAACGACAGGGGGAGTCGGCACCAGATGTCACATTTTCTTCTAAACTTCTCAAGCAAGGGGGCCAGGTTGTCTTGGATATAATTATTGGGATCTCTAGTCATTACTATTCCCAAGTACTTTATCTTGTCAGTTATGTTTATCCCAGGGAGACCGTCAGGGAGGGGGTTATTGATTGAGTCAACCTGTAACAATGAGGATTTATCCCAGTTAACCGCTAGGCCCGATACCGTCCCAAAGCTTTCTACCAATTGCATCGTTTTTACCAGCGATGGCCCTGTGTCCCCCAGAAATACCAGGACGTCGTCTGCGTAAAGTGCAACTCTTTCTTCACTGCCCTTCCTCCTAAAGCCCCGCAAGTCCGGTGCCCTTCTTATAGCCTCTGCCAGCGGCTCCATTGCCAGAGCAAATAGAAGAGGCGACAAGGGGCACCCCTGTCTTGTACCCCTCTCTAATGTAAAACTGTCTGTATACTCGTTGTTAATCTTTAACTTAGCTAGTGGACAGCTGTACAATATTTTTATCCATTTAATAAAAGTCGGGCCAAATCCGAATTTATCCATTATTCCCCAGAGGTAGCCCCACTCCAGGCTATCAAATGCCTTGGCGATGTCCAGGGCCATGACAGCTCTGGGGTCCCTGTCCACGACTGGGGTCTGCAGGTTCAGGTATGCTCTCCTAATATTGACGCTGGTAGACCTATGGGGGATAAATCCTGCTTGGTCTGGGTGTACCAAGTTATCAATACATTTACTTAGCCTGGTTGCTAGTACCTTTGCTAGGATTTTAACGTCCGAGCAGAGCAGGGAAATTGGTCTGTATGACGCTACATCCAGATGATCCTTCCCCTCCTTTTGAATAAGAATGATATTTGACTCTGTCATTGAAGCCGGGAGACCACCGTCAACAAACGCCTCCTCTAATGTCCTCAAGAGGGTGGGGAGCAAAATCCCCCCATAATACTTATATATTTCCAGGGGGAGTCCGTCTGGGCCTGGGGTCTTATGATTAGGCATAGCAGCCACAGCACACCTTAATTCCTCTAGTGTTATAGGGGATTCTAAGCTTATTTTATCTGCTGCGGATAAGGTTGGTAATACAAGTCCCTCCAGTAGTTTATCCAACTCTCCTCTTGCTATGGGGTGTTTTGACTGATACAGGGACCTGTAAAAATCAAGGAATATCTCCTTGACTTTCCCTGGGTCCGTCGCAATTTCCCCGCTTGGGGATCTAATCGCAGAGATTGTTGAGGACGGGGAGTTGGTGCTTGCCACTACGGCAAGCATTCGGCCCACTCTTTCCCCCTCCTCAAAAAACCTCTGCCTCTGAAAGAGTCTTTTATTTTCGGCTTTTCTCATTGTTACTGCTTTATATTCCTGTTGTTTCCCAATCCAGAGCTCCTCTAGCTCTACAGTAGGGCCCAAAACGTACTGCCTTTCCAGCTCCATAACCTCATTTCTAATGCGATCATCCTGCGTTCTTGTTTTCCGCTTTACCCTTGCTATTTGCTGAATTAGAAGTCCTCTAAGAAAGGCCTTTAGAGCATCCCAGATCACTCCCCCTGCCGCTGTCCCTGAGTTGCATACCATAAATTCCTCTAGACTAGTAGAGATTTCTCCGCTGCTCCCTATTACCTCCAGCCATACTGGACTTACTGACCAGGGCCTATATATTTGTCTATCACCGATGCGCACCACTAGTTTTAGAGGAGAGTGGTCTGATAATCCTCTTGGGCCGTAGTCTATTTTATGCACTAGGGGGTGCGTTTCCTTATTACCTATGGCTAGATCTATTCGGGATAGTGTGTGATGTGTCCCTGAATAGCAAGAATATTGCCTACCGTTTGGGTTGCGGATTCTCCATAAATCACACCACCCCACTTCCTCCAAAAACTGCCTCAGCCTGCCCTCCATTGCCCTCGCTGCCCGGGTACCGGTTGGGAGCCTATCCTGCCGACTATCAAGAACTGTGTTAAAGTCGCCAACCAGGATTAATGGAATCCCAACCTTGCTCTCCATATATTCCAGCAGGCAATATAGAATTTCCAACTTGCTTGGAGGAGGGATATAGATATTTGCAATAACAAACTCTCTGTCATCCAACAGGCAATGCAAAAAGATATAGCAGCCCAGCGTGTCGATCCGAACACCCCTGCAGGCAAACGACACCCCTTTTTTAACCAATATACTCACTCCCCTTGAGTAGGAGGAGTAAACAGAGTGGAATTGCGTCTGGAATTTCCTACCCCCAAATCTTATCCTAGTTTCATTTGTCAAATGCGTCTCCTGCAGGCAGATCAGATCGACACCCTGGGCCTCCAGCTCTAGTAAAACAGCAGTTCTCTTATCGGGATCACCTAACCCCCTAACGTTCCATGATCCTATTCCAACTACACTAGGCATCGGAAAGAGAAAAAGAAAAGGAAAGTTTTTTTTTTAACATAGAATAAAAAGAAAACAACCAACATGTGCGGTGTAAGGCGTACTCCTCTTTTTAAACCCCAACCGAGCTCACCCACTTTCTTGACATTTATTATGAGTCCACTGTGATTCCTAGATCCACTACCCATGCAAAAACTATTTTTTAGGGGTGTGGAGGACAGGGGGGGAGAGCAAGTTCCCTTCCCCTCCCGTCTCTCCCACGCCCCCAGAGCTCCACATCCTTCCACGTGCATATATAAATAACACAAACCCTTATTTAATTTGTTACCCTCCCCCCACCCCTGCTTCTGCTTGCTGGTGTGTTTAAATCCCGTATGGGGAGTGATTAACTCTCTACCCAGTGACTTCCCCTTACCCCTCCCATGCCTATTTCGGCTAGCCCCAGGAGCCTTTGTTGTGACCCAATCTACCCCATACCTCCGTACCTCAACTGGTACCAGCCACACCCCCCCACCAACCACCACCTGCCCCCCTCCCCCCTCCCCCTCAACCTTTATTACATCTCCCTTAAGGGGAGCACTAAAAAACCAAAAAAAGAAAAAATCAAACCACCCCACGACCTTGATCGTGAACCAGCACACATTTGAGGATTTCACCCACTCTTGGACCCACACTCCTCCCCCCCACCTCCGGAAAGAAAAAAAAAAAAAAAAAAAAAAAAACCCCCACCCCCAGCCCCATCCCTCATTTAATTTTTTTTTTTTTAGTGATACAGTGTTTTGTCCTCTTTCATTTTCTTTTTTTTTTTTTCCCTTTTCAAGTTTCCCCCGGACTCCTAGGTTTGTAAATTCTTTTTATAGTCCTCGAGCCAAGCTGAGGCCTTGTCAGCTGCGTCAAAGAAGTAGACTGTCCCCGAAGCTTCTACACGCAATCGCGCTGGATATAGCAGAGCATACTGGATTTTATGAGACCGTAGGGCGCGCTTCACTTCCACGAAACCCGCCCTTCTTTTCTGCAAGTCCGGGGAATAATCGGGGTACAGTGAGATCCTACTGCCATTGTGGAACATATCTCCTTTTTCTCTAGATTTCTGCATTAGCGACACCTTGTCTTTGTAACAGAACAGTTTAAGGATCATTGGTCTAGGGCGTCCCCCTGATGCGGTGGGCCTAGTGGGTATTCGATGCGCTCTCTCAATAGCAAAGTAAGGTGAGAGAATGTCGGGCCCAAAAAGCCCCTTAAGCAGATTTTCCATATATACCTCAGGGCGAGGGCCCTCGCTTCCCTCAGGGAGGCCCAGCACCCTTACGTTACATCTGCGCATCCTGTTCTCTATTTCGTCCATTTTATTCCTATACGTTTCAAATTGCATTTGTATGCTCTTGAATTCCCGTTGCATTGGAAACACTGTGTCTTCCAGTTGGCTCAATCTTTCTTCAATAATAGTAGTTCTTTCTAGCACTTTCTGGAGTTCCTGACTCATAGAGCATAGTTCTACCTTGAGGCCCCCTAGTTGATCACACAGGTCATTCAGGGACCCCTTACACGAGTTTACTGCAGCTAGTACTTCCTTTAATGTGGGTTCTAGTTCCGCGGCTATACTGGGATCAGGTGGAACGCCACTAGCTGGTACGGTTGCTTTCTCCAGGGAGGCTAGCTCTGAGCTTTTCTTATTTATTGTAGATTTAGTACTAGCCGGCAGGGCAACTGGGACTGATGACATTCTGCCCACACTTTTCCGCTCCCCGGACGGTCCTATCTGCGACTTCTCGATAAGCAGTTGATTACCCTTAACGGGGGTGTGTGCGGGGGTGTGCGCAAATTTTTCCAGTTTTGCTGCGGCTGTCGCCGCCGCCGAGGCTGATGCTGCTAGGTTCCCCTTTTCCTTAACTGAGCGAGTACCCTGTGCTGTTACGTTTTCGTGTGACTGTTGGGGCTCCTCACCCTTCTTCCTGGTCATCATTGAGGACGCTGGGAGACAGCAGGGTTCCAACGGTTTACCCCTTATCTACTAGTTGATGTACCCAGGTGCTGCCACTGTCGCCCCCCCCCCCGCAACACACCCTCTAGAGTGCACGTAGCGTCCTTAGGGCCCACAACTGGGGTTTAGTTCAACTACTGTAACATTGCATAGTTGCCTAGCGTTGCATAGCACTAGCAGGTGTAGCAGACGGGGTACCATACAGTCCACCTCTATAGCCACAAGTTTTTTAATCAGGTTGCTCTCATACCTGTCCTGCAGTCCTTCAAATCTGTGCGCTCTCTCCGCTCATTCCACGTGTACCTGTGATTGTAGCCAATGTCTGCCGGCGTCTGTCTGCCGGCGTCTGCTGCTGTTCTGTAGCTGAAGCCAGGGAGGGGGGATTGGATTGGAGGCGAAGCGGAGCTCCCGAGCCTTTGTCCAGGATACGTCACAGCTTCCGCGAGAGCCCCGGGCGTTGCAAACAAACCGAGCGTGGGATGCTGGGCAAAGAGCGGGTCGGCACCCGGGAACAACACAATGCAGCGTCCGGGCGCCCCGCTCCAGAGGTAGGATGCAGCTGGGCGGACACAGTAGCCGTGAGGTGGTACAGGAAGCAGTGTGCAAGAAGGCAGTTCACAGGCCGTCAGGGTATCGGGCTAGGTTAAACTGCTAGGGACGGGGCTGAGCGGCATGGAAGCCGGAGGTGGGAGGGAGCGCACTCGCACACCCACTCACATCAACATCCGGTCACGCCCCTTGTTACGTTGGTGATGATTAACACAGCAGAGTGCAGGCTTAAGCAGGCAACGAGGAAAAAACAGCATACTAAAGCACAGAAAAGATTGTCTAGCTTAGTGCTTAACTGCTTCAGATCCGGGCCATTGCCAAATGACGGCAACAGCGCGGATCTAAATTGCCGGGACTACGTCCATTGACGTCGTCCCGTGCACGAGCGGCCTGCGCGCCCCCTGCAGGGCGCGCGTGGCGCGCTCGGTGATCAGCGAGTCTATGAGACTCGCCTGATCACAGATCAGAGTAAGGGGTTGGTCCCAACCCCTTACCACATGATCAGCTGTCAGCCAATGACAGCTGATCATGTGATGTAAACAGAGCCGGTAATCGGCTATTTTTCCTCCTCGCGCTGACAGCGTGAGGAGGAAAAAAAAACCCGATCACCGGCGGCCGTGATCGGGACATCAGTCCCGATCACGGTGATCTTATAGCAAAAAGCAATAGGCAGGAGTGCTGCCTACCAGTGCCCACCATATTAACCCATCAGTGCCCACAGTGCCATCAATCAGCGCCACCCATCAGTGCCCACAGTGCCACCCATCAGTGCCCACAGTGCCACCCATCAGTGCCCACAGTGCCACCCATCAGCACCCACATCAGTGCCACCCATCAGCACCCACATTAGTGCCACCCATCAGCACCCACATCAGTGCAACCTATCAGTGCCCATCAGTGTCACCTACCAGTGCCCATAAGTGCCCATCAGTGCCACCCATCACTGCCCATCAGTGCCACCCATCAGTGCCCCCCATCAGTGCCCCCCATCAGTGCCCCCCCATCAGTGCCCCCCCATCAGTGCCACCTATCTGTGCCACCTATCTGTGCCACCTATCTGTGCCACCTATCCGTGCCGCCCATCTGTGGCCATCAGTGCCGCCTTATCTGTGCCCATCAGTACCGCCTTAACTGTCCCCATCAGTGCCGCCTTAACTGTGCCTATCAGTGCCGCCTTAACTGTGCCTATCAGTGCCGCCTTAACTGTGCCTATCAGTGCCGCCTTATCTGTGCCTATCCGTGCCCATCAGTGCAGCCTATCAGTGCCCACCAGTGCCGCCTCATCAGTGCATATCAATGAAGGAGAAAAATTACCTGTTTGCAAAATTTTATAACAAACTATTAAACATGATTTTTTTTTTTTCAAAATTTTCCATCTTTTTTTGTTTGTTTAGCAAAAAATAAAAACCCCAGCTGTGATTAAATACCACCAAAAGAAAGCTCTATTTGTGGGAAAAAAATGATAAAAATTTCATTTGGGTACAGTGTTGTATGACCGCGCAATTGTCATTCAAAGTGCGACAGCGCTGGAAGCTCAAAATTGGTCTGGGCAGGAGGGGGGTTTAAGTGCCCAGTAAGCAAGTGGTTAAAGGCAACAACATTCTATTTATATAATAGATAATATAAAAGATTAAAAAAGAGATCATATTCCTAATAGTGCCTAATAGGACATCAAGTTGACCTTTTGTAAATCCAGTTTGATTATTGTTCATATTACGGGTGTGCTTGAAAAGCGGTACCACCAAAAAGAAAGTGGTTACACAAAATAGGAGACATGGGACAAATGATCCAACAATGATGATAATGTATACACTGTCATAGTTTATGTGTACATTTATTTCTCCACTGCTTGTTCCATTGAAAATATGGGTGCAATTTACCTTGTGAAATGAAAATACATACCATCCATATGGAAGACTAGAAAGAAGAGAAAAAAGCATTGACCCCAGCAGAAGCCAGGGGATCATCCCAGAGATTCTCATCTTGAGTTTTATGAATAATCTGTTGCTGTAGTTGGTGATTTTCACACAGTAGAAGACACAGAGCACAGTGCCCCACCACGCACTGCAGAACTCTACAAATATGTGTGCGGTGAAAATATAATAAGCATAAATCATAACCAAATTCCTTAACTCAACAGAAAACACCAATACAGTTGTAAATGCTGACTGCATGAGAAGAACAATCCTCACCAAGCCCAGGCTTGCCATGATTATGTTGATAGATTGTAGCTGTTTACCTTGTAACCAGCCACCAATGTTTCTCACAAAAATGAATCCATTTAGAAAGATCCCAATGAAGATCAAAGCAAAAATAAGAACTAATAAAGAAATCAAGAAAGCAGAATGCATGTTTAGGTCAAGGTAACATGTGCTGTTAACAGAGAATTGGGTTTCTTCCTAGATAGCCAGCAGTAGGTTTTTGGTGTTTGACACAGACTGTTCTGTGACATATGATAGACCTGAGGATATGAAAGGTAGATTTGTTTGCTTCATGTTTTGCATGACATTTGGATACTGAAATCAGGGAAGCTATTTTATAGTCATTACATTTGAATGAAAACCTGTGCACCTCAGTTATTTTTAGTTCATGAGCTTTATTGAGGCTTTACTTGTTTATACAGTAATAGCAATCACCTTGTTTAATGGACAGGCAAATAACTGACAAGAAATAGTGTAAGATTTTGCATGATAAAATTCTCAATTTATTTTTGTAAAGTACATATTTATTACACATTATTTTGCATGTTACTTCACTTTGTGCAAGCTTTCTCCCCATTAGTGACTAAAATGTTTTGAGGCCAGAGACAGAACGTCAACAAGCCATTCCAGGAACAGATCAACATATATCCTGTCCTATATATAAATAAATACAACTGTAATATTCATTCAGCCAAAATGCAGTATTAATGGCCAAAGCGTTTCAAGTTTCAGTCTTCTCCAACAAATGTTGGATGTGAGCTTGTTGGCGGAAAGTCCGACCATGTGTATGCTCCATCGAACATTTGTTGGCGGACTTTCCGCCAACAAATGTTGGCTAGCAGGAAAAACTATCGTTCGTAATGGAGAATGAACATTCGTGACGTGGCAAATTATTTTATCTCCAAATGCAGCGCACAATTCTCTTCTTCTTTAATGGGATAATAATGAAGCTGCTTTGCTGGTGATACTGATTGAGTTATTGCAAACGAAATTTCAAAGGCTTTTTTTTTCAAGTGATATCAAGAATAATAATAATAATAGTGCTAAATGAAAAACGCAAAAAGAAAAGCGCGAATCAACACTCACCGAACTTCTACTAACACGAAATTAGCAGAAGCAGCCCAAAGGGTGGCGCTAAAGAGCTGAAAAAACATGTAGTACGTCTAGTACGTCACTACGTTCATAATTGTTGGCCAACATGTGTGTGACCGTGTGTATACAAGACAAGTTGGAGCCATCAACCTTCGAACAAAATTCCACGGTTCTGTTGTCGGAAAGTCCGATCGTATGTTCAGGGCATTACATTACACAATTGCTTGAAAAAGGCCCAGTCAGTGCAATCCCATGGCGTTTGGTCCAAAAAAGGGAAAGGAATGGGAATGCTCCCAGTGATCCCTGGGACGGCAGATCATCTGAAATATATATACGGTATAAACTATATATTGTGACAGTGCAAGGCCCTGCAAATGTGAAAATGTCTGGAAAATGGAGACGGGGTTCACAGATGATTTTGGTATTCCTGGATTGGGCTCCATAGTTTGCAGGGTTCAAAGTGTCGTTGGAGGGAAGAAATCTCCAACCCAGTGCCCAGGTTTTGTTAACAACCAGCAGGGTATGTGTCCAGGTGCACACAGCCCTTTTAATGAATGACTGGGAATAGTTCAGGGCACCAGCCAAAAGGGAGATGTGCTTCCATCTGAAGATAGGTGTATGTCTGTCTGGAGAGGCAAACTACTCAAGAGACAGTACTCCATGTGGAAGAGATTCCAAGCTCTGAGAGACTGAGAGAGTTGGGACAGCTGAGAGAGTCTGGGAAACTGCAAGAGTCTTGGTGACGAAGAGAGCTGAGGCAACTAGGAAAGAGTCCAAATGACTGCAGTAATCTGTAAGTTTTAGAGGAGTGAGAGAGCCTGTGGTGTCAGGAAAACCGCTAACAATAGGGCAAGAGTGGGCAAGGTGCTGTTACCAAGGCTGAGTAACTCAATAAGCCAGCAGGCTTGGTATTTTTCCTATTGTCTGTTTTTGCTGTATGGAACTGAAACCTCTTTGTGGGCACGTTTGTAAACTTTACTTTAATCTATTATAATAAAAGTGGGCTACCAGGCCTTTAAACACAGTTCGGTCTGGCATGGAACTCACTAAATAGTGCATCCACCACTGAGCTAAACATCCCCCAATCAATATATATATATTTAGTGTCAAAAAAATTCAACCAGAAAAAATCATGTATAACCATAACTTCCAGGACTCCTTGTTCTTCTTTACGCTGAATATAGCTCTTAATGACATTGGTTGCATGTTTGGGGTCGTTGTTCTGCTACAGAATACATTTTGGGGCAAATCACAAGCCTCCCTGATGGTATGTCATGATGAATAAGTATCTGCCTCTATTTCTCAGCGTTGATGACACCATTGATCCTGACTAGGGAGTTCAACTCGACTATTGGTTGTTCGCCAGTTCGCCGAACAGCAAACAATTTGGGGTGTTCGTGGCAAATTCGAAAGCAGCAAAACACCCTTTAAAAGTCTATGGGAGAAATCAAAAGTGCTAATTTTAAAGGCTTATATGCATGGTATTGGTCATAAAAAGTGTTTGGGGACCCGGGTCCTGCCCCAGGGGACATGTATCAATGCAAAAAGAAGTTTTAAAAACTTCCGTTTTATGTACCCGGGTGGCCCCGCCCTCCATTATATAAGAAATGTCAGAAAAACCGAAGCGTCACGCGCCGGAAGACTCCCACTGAGGCGGATAGTGCGGACGGAGCGGAGAAGAAGCCTGGAGGAAGATGCGGGACGAGAAGAGCGGAGGAAGAAGAAGATGGAGAAGAAGATGAAGAAGAAGATGGAGGAAGAAGAAGAACACCGAAGGAAGACCAGAAGAAAGAAGATGAAAGAAAAAGAAATTAATAAAGGACTTGTCAAAAACCGTCTCTTGTGTTTTTTAACCTTTTTGACACTTTTTATGTGAAATGGTAGGGGTACATTTGTACCCCATTACCAATTCACACGGGGGGCCGGGATCTGGGGGTCCCCTTGTTAAAGGGGGCTTCCAGATTCCGATAAGCCCCCCGCCCGCAGACCCCCACAACCACCGGGCAAGGGTTGTGGGGATGAGGCCCTTCTCCCCATCAACATGGGGACAAGGTGCTTTGGGGGCCTACCTCAAAGCACCCTCCCAATGTTGAGGGCATGTGGCCTGGTACGGTTCAGGAGGGGGGCGCTCTCTTGTCCCCCCCCTCTTTTTCTGCGGCCTGCCAGGTTACGTGCTCGGATAAGGGTCTGGTATGGATTTTTGGGGGGACCCCACGCAAATCTTTTTTTAATTTTGGTGTGGGGTTCCCCTTAATATCCATACCGGCCTGGTATGGAATTTAGGGGGACCCCCACGCATTTTTTTTTAAATTTTGGTTCGGGGTTCCCCTGGGGGGAAATCCCATGCCGTTTTTATCAATAAACTTTTATGTGTATTGTCGGACCGACAATTAATTAATAGCCGCGAGTAGTTTTAAATGACTTTTTTTCCTTTGAAATGTCATTTTGCTGTCAGACTGTTCTAAACACGGGAAACATGCGCCCCTTTACAGTCATACTATAGACACCCCCCAGGTACGAAATTTAAAGGAATATTACACTTTTATTGTTTCACTTTAAGCATTATTAAAATCACTGCTCCCGAAAAAGCAGCCATTTTTAAAACTTCATTTTGCATTGATACATGTCCCCTGTGGCAGGACCCAGGTCCCCAAACACTTTTTATGACAATAACTTGCATATAAGCCTTTAAAACGAGCACTTTTGATTATTCATGTTCGTGTCCTATAGACTTGAACGGTTCGGCTCATTCCTAATCCTGACCAAATCTCCAACTCCATTTGGAGTTGGAGATGCAGCCTCAAACATGCAAGGAACCTCCACCATGTTTCACTGTTGCCTGCAGACACTTGTGCATAGTTGAGCTTAGCCTTGTCCTCCCATTGTTCTACCCCCTAGCACATGCACAGAAAGGGCTGTCAACCACACAGTAGGATTATTGCAGCCCTGCACATGTGTGGAAGCACCACTAAATAGCCATCTTGGAGTGCAGATGCATTCCAAGTGGCCAGGACATGACTTGGGAAAGAAGAAGGATATGGCATGTCCACCTCTCAGAGTCTCGACATAACACAGACCCACTAAGGAAGGTTGCCCACCAGTACCCCAAAAGATGACATACCCACCAGTGTACGCCCCCACATACACCACCATAAGAAAGGCAAAATGGGGGGCTTCCATGCCAAGCAGCATTCTGGTCCCACTGATACACACAAGTAATGGTTCCCATATCTGTGCTACCCCCAGACTGATTCCCTGGATGTGCTGTTTAACCACTTCAGCCCCGGAAGGATTTACCCCTTCCTGACCAGAGCACTTTTTACAATTTGGCACTGCGTCGCTTTAACTGCTAATTGCGCTGTCATGCAATGCTGTACCCAAACGAAATTTGCGTCCTTTTCTTTCCACAAATAGAGATTTCTTTTGATGGTATTTGATCACCTCTGCCGTTTTTATTTTTTGCGCTATACACGGAAAAAGACCGAATATTTTGAAAAAAATTATATTTTCTACTTTTTGTTCTAAAAAAAATCCAATAAACTCAATTTTAGTCATACATTTAGGCCAAAATGTATTCAGCCACATGTCTTTGGTAAAAAAAATGTCAATAAGTGTATATTTATTGGTTTGCGCAAAAGTTATAGCGCCTACAAACTAGGGTACATTTTCTGGAATTTACGACTGCCTATGTCGTTTCTTGAGGTGCTAAAATGGCAGGCCAGTACAAAACCCCCACAAATGACCCCATTTTGGAAAGTAGACACCCCAAGGAAATTGCTGAGAGGCATGTTGAGCCCATTGAATATTCTTTTTTTTTGTCCCAAGTGATTGAATAATGACAAAAAAAAAAAAAATTACAAAAAGTTGTCACTAAATGATATATTGCTCACACAGGCCATGGGCATATGTGGAATTGCACCCCAAAATACATTTAGCTGCTTCTCCTGAGTATGGGGATACCACATGTGTGGGACTTTTTGGGAGCCTAGCCGCATACGGGGCCCCGAAAACCAATCACTGCCTTCAGGATTTCTAAGGGCATACATTTTTGATTTTACTCCTCACTACCTATCACAGTTTTGAAGTCCATAAAATGCCCAGATGGCACAAACCCCCCCCCCCCCCCAAATGACCCCATTTTGGAAAGTAGACACCCCAAGCTATTTTCTGAGAGGCATGGTGAGTATTTTGCAGCTCTCATTTGTTTTTGAAAATGAAGAAAGACAAGAAAAAAAATGTTTTTTTTTCTTTTTTTAATTTTCATAACTTTGTGACAAAAAGTGAGGTCTGCAAAATACTCACTATACCGCTCAGCAAATAGCTTTGGGTGTCTACTTTCCAAAATGGGGTCATTTGGGGGGTTTTGTGCCACCTGGGCATTCCTTAGAAAGCCTGAAGGCGGTGCTTGGTTTTCGGGGTCCCGTACGCGGCTAGGCTCCCAAAAAGTCTCATACATGTGGTATCCCCGTACTCAGGAGAAGCAACAGAATGTATTTTGGGGTGTAATTTCACATATTCCCATGGCATGTTTGAGCAATATATCATTTAGTGACAACTTTGTGCAAAAAAAAAAAATTTGTCTCTTTCCCGCAACTTGTGTCACAATATAAAATATTCCATGGACTCGACATGCCTCTCAGCAAATAGCTTGGGGTGTCTACTTTCCAAAATGGGGTCATTTGGGGGGGGTTTGAACTGTCCTGGCATTTTATGCACAACATTTAGAAGCTTATGTCACACATCACCCACTCTTCTAACCACTTGAAGACAAAGCCCTTTCTGACACTTTTTGATTACATGAAAAAATTATTTTTTTTTGCAAGAAAATTACTTTGAACCCCGAAACATTATATATTTTTTTTAAAGCAAATGCCCTACAGATTAAAATGGTGGGTGTTTCTTTTTTTTTTTCACACAGTATTTGCGCAGCGATTTTTCAAACGCATTTTTTGGGGAAAAAACACACTTTTTTACATTTTAATGCACTAAAACACACTATATTGCCCAAATGTTTGATGAAATAAAAAAGATGATCTTAGGCCGAGTACATGGATACCAAACATGACATGCTTTACAATTGCGCACAAACGTGCAGTGGCAACAAAATAAATACATTTTTAAAAGCCTTTAAAAGCCTTTACAGGTTACCACTTTAGATTTACAGAGAAGATCTACTGCTAAAATTACTGCCCTCCATCTGACCGTCGCGGTGGTACCTCACATGCATGGTGCAATTGCTGTTTACATTTGACGCCAGACCGACGCTTGCGTTCGCCTTAGCGCGAGAGCAGGGGGGACAGGGGAGCTTTTTTTTTTTTTTTTTTTCTTTATTATTTTTTTGCTTTTTTATCTTATTTTTAAACTGTTCCTTTCATTTTTTATTTTTTTTTAATCATTTTTATTGTTATCTCAGGGAATGTAAATATCCCCTATGATAGCAATAGGTAGTGACAGGTACTCTTTTTTGAAAAAATTGGGGTCTATTAGACCCTAGATTTCTCCTCTGCCCTCAAAGCATCTGACCACACCAAGATCGGTGTGATAAAATACTTTCCCAATTTCCCAATGGCGCTGTTTACATCCGGCGAAATCTAAGTCATGAAATGCTCGTAGCTTCCAGTTTCTTAGGCCATAGAGATGTTTGGAGCCACTCTGGTCTCTGATCAGCTCTATGGTCAGCTGGCTGAATCACCGGCTGCATTCTCAGGTTCCCTGTTGAGACAGGAGAGCCAGAGAAAAACATGGAAGACGGTGGGGAGGGGGGGCATTCCCTCCCACTGCTTGTAAAAGCAGTCTAGAGGCTAATTAGCCGCTAGGATTGCTTTTACATGAAAGCCGACCGCTGGCTGAAAAGAATGATACCAAGATGATACCTAAACCTGCAGGCATCATTCTGGTATAACCACTCGTCGTGAATGGCGTACCTGAAAACAAAAAAATGGTTAACAATAAAACACAGTAAACAGTAAAGTATAAAAAATTGCATACCTGAAAAGCAAACATGATAAAACATAATAACAATAAAACATTGCAGAATAGAATACAGTAAAAAAGAGCAGAACAATAGAGAGAGAATAGAGAGAGAGAGAGAACAAATAATAATAAAACGACAACTATTTTTTTTTTTATATATATATATATTTTTTTTACACTTTTTTTTTGTAACTGTAACTTTTATAACGGTAACCGGTTCCAGGTTCGGGTCTCTCAAAATGCGATGGCATCTTGGGAGACCCTGTGAAAGTGTGCCTAGTCTGTGCAATTCTGTACCCTACGCTAATACTCAACTAGTGCATAGTAGCGTTCAAAACATTCACCAATGCAAAGACCAGGATTGTCAGGACAGGAGGGACAATAATAGCGGGTGTCACGCCTATATCCGCGCTTGCTGCAGACACAACATATTTTTTGGGGGGGTTCGTTGGGTAGGGGTACTCGGGAGGACATAAAAATGCCTCTCATGCAGCCGACTCCATTTGGTTGGGGTTGTGAATGGGGGAAGTACGGGCGCTGCAGAAGTGGTGGTTCCCAATTAGGATTGGCGAATGCAGCAGGAAGGGCATTATGGGCACGACGGGCTTGTGTTTGTCTTCTTCTTGGTGGCAGCGGGACACTACTTGTGCTTGCCACCTCACCAGCTTGAACTGCACTTATGGGACTCGCCACGTCACCAAGTGTTACTGCAGTGCTGGTTTAACTGCAACCGGGGTGTACTAGGCCGCTGATGCTTGCCAGTTCACCAAAACGCTACCAAAAAAACTGTTAGCGATCGCAGGGATCAGGCCTGGCTCTGCGAAAGCAGCAGTTATGTGTTTAGTGTTTTGTAAGTGACAGTGATCGATCGATACTGCACTTGGGTGGGCTGGGCTGGGCCGGGCGGAGGGGCAAAACGCAGGTGCTAGCAGGTATCTGGGCTGATCCCGCTAACACTGCGTTTGTGAGAACCCTAAAGTGCTGGGGACGCTAGTATAGATCTGATCGGATCAGATATTGATCCGTTCAGATACTATACCACTAAGGGAGGTGTACGGTGCGTGCGTGGGTGTTAGCGGTACTGGCGCTAACCTGACGCTGCCTGGGGCTGGTGCTTGCCAGTTCACCAAAATGCTACCAAAAAAACTGTTAGCGATCGCAGGGATCAGGCCTGACTCAGCGAACGCTGCAGTTATGCGTTTAGTGTTTTGTAAGTGACAGTGATCGATCGATACTGCACTTGGGTGGGCTGGGCTGGGCCGGGCGGAGGGGCAAAACGCAGGTGCTAGCAGGTATCTGGGCTGATCCCACTAACACTGCGTTTTTGGGAACCCTAAACTGCTGGGGACGCTAGTATAGATCTGATCGGATCAGATATTGATCCGTTCAGACACTATACCACTAAGGGAGGTGTATGCTGCGTGCGTGGGTGTTAGCGGTACTGTCGCTAATCTGATGCTGCCTGGGGCGACGCATATCACCGCCAGGTGATCAGGGGGCTAAACCTTTATTCGGTAATAAACGGCGGGTGCCCTGACACTATAAAAAAATAAACGAACTAACCAGCGTCACCGGTAACAGTTATACGGTGATCACTGGTGAAAGGGTTAACTAGGGGGCAATCAAGGGGTTAAAACATTTATTAGATAGTATATGGGGGTCCCTGACGCCATAAAACGCTGACGGCGAACCTAAATATTTACCTCCCTAACTAGTGTAACCAGCGACACTAATACAGTAATCAGAAAAATGATCGCTTAGTGACACTGGCCACGGGGGGTGATCAAGGGGTAAAACTTTATTAGGGGGGTTAGGGGGTACCCTAGACCTAAAGGGGGCTACCACTAACTGCCCTACTACACTAACTGTCACAAACTAACACCATGCAGTAATCAGAAAAAACAAAAAGAAAAGAAAAAAAATGCTTGGTGTCAGTGTGACGGGGGGGGGGGGGATCGGGGGGTGTAATGTGTGCCTGGCATGTTCTACTGTATGTGTAGTGTATTGTACACTCACATTGAAGTCTTCTCTCCTCGGCGCCGGAGCGGAAAATACAGCCGAGGAGAGATGACATAATTTCCTCTGCTGCTGTTTAGCATACAGCAGCAGAGGAAGAAGCTGATTGGCTGGGAGCGATCGCGAGGGGGGGGGCCATGAATGGATGGTCTCCCCCTCACCTCTCATCGCTCCCAGACACAAGCCGACCGCCTCGGGCACCGGGGGGGGGTCCAATCGGACCCCCCGCCCGCGGGAGGCAGATCACGTACAGGTACGTGATTCTGCCTGCCCGTGCCATTCTGCTGACGTATATCAGCGTGAGGTGGTCGGCAAGTGGTTAATGTGCGGATGCATGTTGCAGCACTTTATTATTTTTATATATAACTTTATTGAATTATAAGTCCAGGTTCACATTGCTGTTGGTTAGTAATTGTTCGAGTTCCGCTGAGCTCGCACGGTTCCAACCCGGCAATGCAGTCCGACCTCGGGGGAGATTTGACAGATATCTGTGGGAGTTCCTGCACAGATGTCTATACAAATCTTCACCCCACAGGAACTACTTTTGATAATCGGTGCGTCGTGTCAAAGTCGGCTTCGCACCAATTCAGACGATGCAATAGCTGCCGATCTGGCATGCGATTTGACATGCCAAATAGTACCAATGTGAACCAGGGCTTAAATGATCAACGTAGCTCATTAACACTTGTGTGAATGAGGACACCCCCAGAACCAGCACCTTCATGCAGCTTTCATAGGCCTGTCTCTGTTGGTCAGCAGGTAACATTGTTCTCATCCTTGTGCTTTACACTATGGGGGGTGGTTAGTAGTTTTGGGGCGGTCCGTACTTTGGGTGGTCAGGTGCTGTTATCATCCACCTATCAGAGACTGTGTGTGACCTCTGGGGTTGGCAGTATAGACCTCACACAAGCATTCTCTGGCAGGGAACTCTGGGAATTGTAGTTTAGCTCTCACATAACTGTGTGCCGAGCATAGCAGGTGGAACTACAACTCCCAGAATGCCTGCGGTGAAGATTTTCTCCTTTTATAGGCACAGTCACCCCCTCCCCTTTCCCATGCTTTGGCTTCTGCAGGCTGGTGAGAGGAGCACTATACAGGGGGTGCAAGTACATGTCTCCCAGGCTAGTGGGTAGGTTGTAATTGGGCTACTAGGTAGGTTGCACACAGGCTAGTTGGTGAGGTAGGTTGCACACAGGCTAGTTGGTGGGGTAGGTTGCACACAGGCAAGTTGGTGGGGTAGGTTGCACACAGGCAAGTTGGTGGGGTAGGTTGCACACAGGCAAGTTGGTGGGGTAGGTTGCACACAGGCAAGTTGGTGGGGTAGGTTGCACACAGGCTAGTTGGTGGGGTAGGTTGCACACAGGCTAGTTGGTGGGGTAGGTTGCACACAGGCTAGTTGGTGGGGTACGTTGCACACAGGCTAGTTGGTGGGGTAGGTTGCACACAGGCTAGTTGGTGGGGTAGATTGCACACAGGCTAGTTGGTGGGGTAGGTTGCACACAGGCTAGTTGGTGGGGTAGGTTGCACACAGGCTAGTTGGTGGGTAGGTTGCACACAGGCTAGTTGGTAGGTTGGTGGGTAGGTTGCACACAGGCTAGTTGGTAGGTTGGTGGGTAGGTTGCACACAGGCTAGTTGGTAGGTTGTGCACAGAGATTGCTAGGTAGGTAGCAAGCAAGAGTCTGGTAGTGTCGAGTTGTCTTCACAGGCCATGTGCCCCATAGATCAGGATGGAAGTCTCCACCATGTACAGTCCAGGGGGGGTCATCAGTATATCTTGCAGTCATGGCCCATGTTCTTCCATTGGTGTATAGGAAAACTAAAGCTGCCCATACATTGTAGGTTGCACACAGGCTAGTTGGTGGGGTAGGTTGCACACAGGCAGGTTGGTGGGGTAGGTTGCACACAGGCAAGTTGGTGGGGTAGGTTGCACACAGGCAAGTTGGTGGGGTAGGTTGCACACAGGCTAGTTGGTGGGGTAGGTTGCACACAGGCTAGTTGGTGGGGTAGGTTGCACACAGGCTAGTTAGTGGGTAGGTTGCACACAGGCTAGTTGGTGGGGTAGGTTGCATACAGGCTAGTTGGTGGGTAGGTTGCACACAGGCTAGTTGGTGGGGTAGGTTGCACACAGGCTAGTTGGTGGGTAGGTTGCACACAGGCTAGTTGGTGGATAGGTTGCCCACAGGCTAGTTGGTGGATAGGTTGCACACAGGCTAGTTGGTGGGTAGGTTGCACACAGGCTAGTTGGTAGGTTGGTGGGTAGGTTGCACACAGGCTAGTTGGTGGGGTAGGTTGCACGCAGCCTAGTTGGTGGGGTAGGTTGCACACAGGCTAGTTGGTGGGTAGGTTGCACACAGCCTAGTTGGTGAGGTAGGTTGCACACAGCCTAGTTGGTGGGGTAGGTTGCACACAGGCTAGTTGGTGGGGTAGGTTGCACGCAGCCTAGTTGGTGGGGTAGGTTGCACACAGGCTAGTTGGTGGGGTAGGTTGCACACAGGCTAGTTGGTAGGTTGGTGGGGTAGGTTGCACACAGGCTAGTTGGTAGGTTGGTGGGTAGGTTGCACACAGGCTAGTTGGTAGGTTGTGCACAGAGATTGCTAGGTATGTAGCATGCAAGAGTCTGGTAGTGTCGAGTTGTCTTCACAGGCCATGTGCCCCATAGATCAGGATGGAAGTCTCCACCATGTACAGTCCAGGGGGGGTCAGCAGTATATCTTGCAGTCATGGCCCATGTTCTTCCATTGGTGTATAGGAAAACTAAAGCTGCCCATACACTGTACAACTAGATTGTACAATCTCTATACAAACTTCTTTTAGATTTACCAAAATGTAATATAAAGACGTGCCTAAAGAACACATGGAATTTTATGCAATCAGGCAGACCCTTGTTGGTGGTCGATCTGAAGGGGAATTGTACAATCAGATTTGTACAGTGTATGACCCATGTTTATATCGGGTGCAGAAGGGATACTCGTCTTTATATTGCTATGGTGAACAGACGATGCAATGGGAGAGATTTACTAAGGCCTGGTTCACACCTCTGCATTTTTTTTTTGTTTCCAGTTTTGCAGAAACACACTACAGTCCATTTACCATGGTTTCCTTTGGATGTAGTTCACATCTGTGCGTTTTATGGAAAGGGCCAGGGACTTTATTCTGGTTTTTGGTTCCATAAACTTCAATAGATCAAAAATGTGTATTGAAAAATGCACCCAGCATTAGGGCTGGGGAAAAAATCGATTCAAATCTTGAATCGAGTTGATATGTCAAATCGATTCAAAATTTAAGCAAATCGATTTTTTTTTATAGATTTTTTTTTCACCGCGCTGGTCTTGAGGAGCTGCGGGCAGGAGTTTTTAGGCGAGGCTGCGGCTTGCGGACTAGGCCTGAAGCCGCGGCCTCGCCTGAAAACTCCTGCCTGCAGCTCCTCAGGACTTGCGCGGTGTCCAAAAAAAAACTCGTTTTGAATTGAGTTTTTTTAAGAAAATCGTAGATTTTTTTTTTTTTTTTTTTTCTTTTAGAAAATCGCCCAGCCCTACCTGGAATATGCAAACTGCAACCTGCATAGGTATGAACCAGGCCTCAAACTGGAGCATGCAAAATCTGGTGCAGCTGTGCATAGCAACCGATCCCCCCCCCCCACACTGAATGCGGCTTTGAAATCGTGCGACACTTGAAATCGAACAAATTCAAAGCCGCAGGCATGTCGGTGTGATTTGGCTGATATCTGTGCAGCTTCATTCAGACATGTGTATTTAAGTTGCACCTGAAATTGCCAAAAAGAAAGCTTTTTTTTTTTTTTCTTCTTTTTCTTTTTTTTCCTTTTTTATTTATTTTGTTTTTATTTTATTTTTTTTATTTTTTTTTTTCCTTCTTTTTCTTCTTTCTCTTTTTTTGTGAATCGGTTTGAAGTTTGAACAGTTCCATTGCTGACCATAGGGGGAAACTTGTCATGCCATTTGGACCTGTGAAAGTTGTGTTGGTGTGAACGGGGGCTTATTGTCAAAGCTTTATTTTAGAAGCTGATTGGCTACCATGCAGAGCTGCACCAGATTTTGCACTCTCCAGTTTTAGTAACTAAACCCGAAAGTGTTCTCCACAATATCGCAGCCAGTGTGAAATGTGATAGGATGAAGGTATTGCAAAGCCAAAATTTTTTTCACAAAGTATAGAAACTAAAATTGCAGCGTTGTGTAAGGAATCCATCATGGCGGAGACCCCGTCCAGTACATGGAGATAACATAGGAGGACCTAAAAGTGTTTTACTAGACTTTTATTATTCTTCTTATTCTTGTCATAAAGGGAAGTCTGTCACAGCACATTGTGTATACATCATTGCTTTATGGTGGCCTGCAATGTACTAAACTTGTATGTATCTAATGCAGAGGTAAATCTAAGCAGCTCTCAACATGCAGATAATGGGGCTGATTTACTAAAACTGGAGAGTGCAAAATCATGTGCAGCTCTGCATAGAAACCAATCAGCTTCAGGTTTCATTGTCAAAGCTTATATGAACAAGCTGAAGTTAGAAGCTGATTGGCTACCATGCCGAGCTGCACCAGATTTTGCACTCTCACGTTTTTAGTAAATCGACCCCTAAGTGTTGCAGAGAAAATGGATCTAAAACAGAAATGCCGTTGAAGATGACCGATTTTTTTTTTCTTCACTGTAAGGCCTCATTCCTAGAGGAGCCGAGGCCTGTAGATGGTGGATGGGCAGAGTGTTGATGTTGCTGAAGCCTCCAGATACATGTGTGCTCGGCTCATTTACACCACAATCCCTGCGTTCGCTGTGCGTTCGCTGTGCTTTGGATGTGCGTTCGCTGTGCGTTCACTGTGCTTTTTCATTTCTCTTTGAATAATTAACCACTTCAATACTGGGCACTTCCCCCTCCCCCCCTTCTTCCTGCCCAGACCAATTTTCAGCGCTGTCGCACTTTGAATGACAATTGTGCGGTGATGTAACGCTGTACCCAAATGACATTTTTATCATTTTTTCCCCACAAATAGAACTTTCTTTTGGTGGTATTTGATCACCTCTGGGGTTTTTATTTTTTTGCTAAACAAACTAAAAAAAGACCGAAAATTTTGAAAAAAAAAAAAAAAAAAGTTTCTTAGTTTCTGTCATAAAATTTTTGTTTTCTCCTGCACTGATGAGGCGGCACTGATGGGCAGCGATAGGTGTTACTGCTGGGCACTGAGACTTTGAGGGGGCACTGCTGGCAGCTGTTGGGCACTGATTGGCACATTTGATGGGGGCTGTGCTGATAATCAATGTGGTGATATTATCAGCACAGACACCCCCCCCCCCCCTGACAGGGAGAGCCGCACATTGGCTCTCCATGTCAGCGCGAACCGAGGAATGCCGTTTACCGGCACTTCCTGTTTCACGTGATGATCAGCTGTGATTGGTCACAGTGGATCATGTGGTAAGCAGCCTCTGTCAGAGGATCCTTACCATGATCGGAGATATGACGTGTCAGACTGAGACGTTGCAGGCGCGTGCCGGCATGTGATCCTGCTGGACGTCATGACGACCAGTCAGGATAAACAGAACCACTTCCTGGATGTCAGTCGGCTATAGGCCAGGCAGGAAGTGGTTATCCACTTCAGGCCCAGAACTTTTTACCACCGCGGGAGCGTGAGTTCGGCAGCACGCGCACACCCTAGAACCGATGGGAGATATTGTGTACAGGTACGTGATTTTACACTGAAGGGCCACCCTGCTGCAGTATATGTACGTGGGGTTTGTTCGTTTCGTTTTTTGTTTTTTTTACCAAGTTGTGTTCACGTGTTTGCAGTATGTTAATGTGCAGAAAGATACCGTATGCTGGACTTTTGTTTTTGTGTTTTTTTTTAGTTTGTTTTTTTTTGCATATGAAAGCACTTCATTGGTATAAAATGGGCTCATTAAAATACATAAATATTTTTTCTTGCATATGTGTTTTATGCTGCTTTTTTTACCGTGTTTTATATGGCATTTACAGTGAGGTGGCAAAAAAGTATTTGATCCCCTGCTGATTTTGTACATTTGCCCACTGACAAAGAAATGATCCGTCTATAATTTTAATGGTAGGTTTATTTTAAACAGTGAGAAACAGAAAAACAAAAATATCCAGAAAAACACATTTCAAAAAAAGTTATAAATTGATTTGCATTTTAATCACTTAAGCCCCGGGCCATTTGGCTGGCCAAAGACCAGAGCACTTTATGCGATTCGGCACTGCGCCGCTTTAACTGACAATTGCACGGTCGTGCGACGTGGCTCCCAAACAACATTGACGTCCTTTTTGTCCCACAAATAGAGCTTTCTTTTGGTGATATTTGATCACCTCTGTGGTTTTTATTTTTTGCGCTATAAACAATAAAAGAGCGACAATTTTACAAAAAAAGCAATATTTTTTACTTTTTGCTATGATAAATATCCCCAAAAAATATATAAAAAACATTTTTTTCCCCTCAGTTTAGGCCGTTACGTATTCTTCTACATATTTTTGGTAAAAAAAATCGCAATAAGCGCTTATTGGTTTGCGCAAAAGTTATAGTGTCTACAAAATAGGGGATAGTTTTATGGCATTTTTATTAATAATTTTTTTTTTTACTAGTAATGGCGGCGATCTGCGATTTTTATCGTGACTGCGACATTATGGCGGACACGTCGGACAATTTTGACACATTTTTGGGACCATTGTCATTTTTACAGCGATTAGTGCGATTAAATTGCACTGATTACTGTAAAAATTACACTGGCAGTGAAAGTGTTAACCACTAGGGGGCTAGGGAAGGGTTAAGTGTGTCCTAGGGATTGATTCTAACTGGGGGGGGGCTGTGTGTGACACATCACTGATCATAGCTCCCGATCACAGGGAGCAGAGATCAGTGACAGTGTAACTAGGCAGAACGGGGAGATGCTTGTTTACATTCGCATCTCCCCATTCTTCCTTTTCGTGAGACGACCGCGGTCGGACACGCAGAGCTCATACAGGTACGCCCATTTGCCTGTCCGTGCCATTCTGCCGTACATCGGCGTGCGCCGGTCGTTATGTGGTTAATGAGTGAAATAAGTATTTGACGCCTTCACAAAACATGACTTAGTACTTGGTGGAAAAACCCTTGTTGGCAATCACAAAGGTCAGACGTTTCTTGTAGTTGGCCACCAGGTTTGCTCACATCTCAGGAGGGATTTTGTCCCACTCCTCTTTGCAGATCCTCTCCAAGTCATTAATGTTTTGAGGCTGACGTTTAGTAACTCGAACCTTCAGCTCCCGCCACATATTTTCTATGGGGTTAAGGTCTGGAGACTGGCCAGGCCACTCCAGGACTTTAGTATGCTTCTTCTCGCACCACTCCTTCGTTGCCATGGTAGTGTGTTTGGGTTATTGTCATGCTGGAATACCCATCCACAACCCATTTTCAATGCCCTGACTGAGAGGTGGTTCTCGCCCAAGATTTAACGGCACATGGCCCCGTCCATCGTCCCTTTGATGCGGTGAAGTTGTCCTGTTCCCATAGCAGAAAAACACCCCCAAAGCATAGTTTTTCCACTTCCATGTTTGGCGGTGGGGATGGTGTTCTTGGGGTCATAGGCAGCATTCCTCCTCCTCCAAACACGGCGAGTTGCGTTGATGCCAAAGAGCTCGATTTTGGTCTCATCTGACCACAACACTTTCACCCAGTTCTCCTCTGAATCATTCAGATGTTCAAACTTCAGACAGGCCTGTAGATGTGCTTTCTTGAGCAGGGGGGACCTTGCGAGCACTGCGGTATTTCAGTCCTTCACGGCGTAGTGTGTTACCAATTGTTTTCTTGGTGACTATGGTCCCAGCTGCCTTGAGATCATTAACCAGATTCTCCTGTGGTGTTCTGGGCTGATTCCTCACCATTCTCATGATCCTTGAAATTCAACAAGGTGAGATCTTGCATGGAGCCCCCAGACGGAGGGAGATTGACAGTTATTTTGTGTTTATTTAATTTGCGAATAATCGCACCAACTGTTGTCACCCTCTCACCAAGCTGCTTGGCGATGGTCTTGTAGCCCATTCCAGCCTTTTGTAGGTCTTCAATCTTGTCCCTGACATCCTTGGACAGCTCTTTGGTCTTGGCCATAGTGGACATGGAATCTGCTTCTGTGGAGAGTGTCTTTTATACAGGTAACAAGCTGAGATTAGGAGCACTCCCTTTAAGAGAGTTCTAATCTCAGCTCGTTATCTGTATAGAAGACACCTGGGAGCCAGAAATCTTGCTGATTGTTAGGGGATCAATACTTATTTCACTCATTAAAACGGCAAATCAATTTATAACTTTTCTCGTCCAACATCAGTGCCTGACCTCACAAATGCGCTTCTGGAAGAATGGTCAAACATTCCCATAGACACACTCCTAAACCTTGTGGACTCCCAGAAGAGTTGTAGCTGCAAAGGGTGGGCCAACTCAATATTGAACCCTACGGACTAAGACTGGGATGCCATTGAAGTTCATGTGTGTGTAAAGGCAGGTGTCCCAATACCTTTGACAATATATTGTATATACCTGGTCCTGCCCTTCTGGGCAGGAGATGCGAACGTGCGCCGCCGCCGGCTCGCTCCTGCTGTGATTACACACAGTGGGAGCCGATCAGCGGGTATGGCGGACTCTGTCCACTGGCACCTGCCGATCAGCAGTCTACCTATGTAAACAAGGGAGATTGCGGTTCTGTCAGGAGGGAAGGCAGTGATCCTGTGTCTCTGCAGAGCACCTCCCACACAGTAACCAAGCACGGGTTGGGCACACATTTCACCCTTTGATCTCCCCTGATGTTAACTCCTTCCCAACCAGTGTCAGTTCAGTGACAGTGCATATTTTTTAGCACTGATCACTGTATAAGTGTCACTGCTTCCCACAAAGTGTCAGTATCTGACTGTCTGCCGCAATATCGCAGTCCCGCTATAAGTTGCTGATCACCGCCATTACTAGTAAGGAAAAAAATTATCTATCGATAGATATCCCATAGTTTGTAGACGCTATAATTTTTGCGCAAACCAATCAATATACGCTTATTGGGCTTATACATTAAAGCTAAACTGCAGGTATATATTTTATTATATAGTTACTGTACATTGGTCCAGTGTGGACCTAAGTATACATATACCATACCTGTGGGATCCTTGTGGAAGCTGGAAATCACTGTAGTTGTCACAGCTATTCCAGTGAACCATGCCGTCTTCCAGGTCTAGTGCCAAGCAGCTTTCCTGCTGCATGGTAAAGACAGGGGGTCGTCCGCTTGGCACAAGTGCCATTCACGGAGTAGTTTCATTTTTCTTAATGCAAACAAGGTGTTCTCTGATTGGACTAGTTGTAGATTGCAACGTCACCATCTTGCATCTCCACCCCATTCAATCAAAGAATGCTTTTGTATTAAGAAAAATGCATGGTGTTGCTGGAATGTAGATGACCCCGAGGACTCCAAAGAATTCCATGGTTGACATAGAGCTGCCTGTATATATTTTTTTGGGGGTTTATATATTTGTTCCAACAAATCTATTTTTTGTTTCCTGTCATCAGACGTTGGTTGTCATTTGGGACCCCTATCAAGAAGTTGATAGTGGACTGCAGCGTTGTCCTAACTCCCCTCCAACCCAGGAACTCCAATAAGAGCCACGTCATGAAACGTGCGCCCACACTGGCCTACACCACTATCGAAGATCCCAAGGAGAAGGAGAATTTTGGGGCCTCTCCTGTGAAGTCCAGCGTGGCCAGGAAGCTTCTTGTCTCTCCTCCAGCAGAGGAGGATATGGAGAATGATGCCTACGCCTTTCCACCGCTGAGGTCACCCACTTCTGCACAGAAGGCCATGATGCCGGCCAAGTCTTTCTATAAGAAGGGTGCTTTGTACGTTGGACTGTTGGAGAGAAAACTGATCAAGGAAACCAAGTCTAAGGGTGGTGTGGTCTCCTCGCCTTTGGCCAGCAACAGAATAAAGAGTCTCAAGGCGAAAGATTCTTTGAAGTACACAAAAAACAAAAAGCCACCAAGTCAGAAAAAGAGGGCTCCTAGTCGAGGGGTACCATCCCCCAAAACGGAGAAGAAGATGGAGGGAAAAGAGACTCCCTCACCAGTGGCCACAGAGAGCCATGCCCCCAGTCCCCAGAAGAGCGCTATCTTGGGATTAAAAGTGAAACAGAGGCCCAAACTCACGATAGGAGCAGCTTTTTTTGCTACCAGTAAACGGCCCTATTCGTCACGCAAATTTCCCGCTCACATCAAGTTCCCTTCGTCCTCCAAGCCAAAACCCTCACTGCAGAGCAGCGCTCAAAGTACAGGTCCGCTTCCCAGTTCTGATGAGAAGGTGAAGAAGAGCGCTGGTCTAGAGAGAATGTCAAGCGAAGAGAAGGGCACTGAAATCATCAAAACTAGTGACCCGAAGGATGGGAAACCAAAGAGCGGAGACATCCAGGTCCCTCAACCAAAAGTCACAAAACGATCCCAACCTTCCAGGCAAGATGATACGGAGTCACAGGTATGGTTTTCAGTGGCTTTTTTTAATTTTTTTTTTTAATTTGCTGTAAGCTTTGAGGTTTGCAATCTAGAGCTAAATGTAATTGGTCAGGATTATTCATGGTTCTTCTGCCCTGAATAGAGAGGTTTTTTTCAAAGCCATGTCTGGTGAGGCTCACCACCAGGCCTCATGGAAAACAGTTGTTGTATATCTCTCACCTGAAGTCTTCATTGGCTGCCACAGCTCAACTGCAGTGCATAAACCACTTCAGCTCCAGGCCTTTTCTGTTCAGTATTGTTTTTGCTAGAAAAGTTCTTAGAACCCCCCTCTATATATATATATATATATATATAATTTTTATTTATTTTTTTAAAGCAGAGGCCCTAGAGAATACATTGGTGGGTATTGATTTTTTTTTTTTTTTTATATGTCACGGTATATTTGTGCAGCGGTTTTCAAACACAGTTTTTTGGGGGGAAAATCCACTATTTTTGAATGTTAATGCAAAAAAACCCCATAATACATAACCCAATTTTTTGTAAATGATAAAAGATGTTACGCCGAGTAAATGGATGCCGAACATGTCACACTTTAAAATTGCACATGCCTGTGTACCTGCAACAAACAGTGTAAATTTTTAGTAGCCGTCGGTGACGCTTTAAATGCCTTTTCAGGTTACTTTAGATTTACAGAGGAGATCTGGTGCTAGAATTACTGTCACATGATCTGACCTTTTGCGGTGATACCTCATGTGCGGACTGACATATGCACTCGCCTTTGCTTATTTATTTATTTATTTTTTTATTTTAAACTCGCTTTTAATTTATTTTTTATTTTTTTTATCTCTTTTTTTTTTCCTATTATAAGGAATTCCTTGTAATAGAAATAAGGAATGACAGGTCCTCCTTTATGGGTCGGGTCTGCAAGACACCAAATCTCTTCTCTATCTTTTTAAAAGTAAAATATTTTTTAAAAAAGTGATCTCTTCACTAAAAATAATTAAAAAAAAAAAAAAAAAACATTTTTACTTCTGCCCTTATGTCACTCCGGTCCTCCAAAGTCATAGAGGTGATCCGGTCTGTCCACCTCCATGACCAGCCTTGCAAACCTTTGGATCCTTTCCCAGGCTAGCTGGTAAGAGCTCTAAGCCAGAGAAACATGGGAGGGGGGATGGAAGGGTTTAACGTCCCCTCCTGCCGCTTTCAAAAGCTATCCAGCGGCTAATCAGCCACAGAATCGCTGGTTAAAAAAATAAAAACGCGGGCTTCAACCATAACCCCCCCTTCAAAGCCGCAACATATATAATATATTGAGGTCGGTCATTTTCTAGACGTCGATTGAGGGACAGAGGAAGTCATTCACCTTCAGGTTATACTACCGCCTATGTGAGGATTAGACACTGGCAGACAGAAAAAAAGTGGGTGCAGCTAGTGCTAGTAAAAATAGGTTGAACTTCACATTTAGGGCCACAGGATCGCACAAGATAAATCGCACAGGAACGTACTGATTCACACGCAGGGTGCAGTGCAATTTCAGCCCATTCATTTTATCGCGTTGGACTGCGATCGAAGTAGTGCATGCACTACTAAAAAAGGCACAGCAACCAGATCGCATGGTGCTACTGCACCATGTGATCTGGTGCAAGCAAACACTTCATTTGCTACCTGTGTTTGGGGTATCGTTAAGTTAACATTGACACCCGCTGCATGGAAGCTTTTCCTGTACCCTGTTCTGGTGTAAACTGGCACTAAATGCCCTTTTTTTAATCGATTTCCTGCTGTAACAGGTGCACTTGCTGGGCGCGCTCTATGGTCTGTGTATATCCTCAGCTCCATACAGTATACAGTGCTGTGTTCAGCAGTGACACTGGGACTTCCTCTCCAACTTCCAGAATGAGCTGCTCAGACATTAACTGGAAGCTTTGTATTCTATGAAAAAAATACAAAGCTCTCTCATTGGTTGAGGCAAGTGGATGATGACATCATAATCTCTGCCTCAGTCAGAGGAAGCTTTGTATTCATTCATAAGATACAAGCTTCCCATGAATGACTGAGGAGCTCTCAGCCCGACTCTGTTTTGTTCCCTGTCCTGCTGCCAGAACGCAGTGCTGTATAAGAGCTGCGTAAAAGTTATCACGTTTACAAACTATGGAATATTTTTATTTAATTTTTTACTAGTAATGGCAGCGATCAACGATCTTTAGCGGGACCGCGACATTGCGACGGACAAATCGAACACCTAACTGACATTTTTGACACTTTTTTTTTTTTTGGGGACCAGTGACACTAATACAGTGATCAGTGCTAAAAATATGCACTGTTACAGTACTAATGACAATGGCAGGGAAGGGGTTAACACCAGGGGCGATCAAAGGGTTAAGTGTGCTCCTAGGGGATGCTTGCTAACTGTGTGGGGGATGGACTGACTGGGTGAAGACAGAGATCCGTGTTCCTGCTCAGCAGAAACACAAGATCTCCATCTTCTCCCCCTGTCAGAATGGCGATCTGCCTTGTTTACATAGGCAGATCGCCATTCAGCGTCTCCTGCGAATGATTGCGGGTGGTCGTCGGACATTGACAATGGTAGCCAGTCAGCGTGCGCGCCCCCCCAGTGTCTATTGCACAAAATGATGTACAGGTACGTCGTTTTGTGCAATAGAACCGACCTGCCGCAGTACATCTACAGTAGGCAGTTGACAAGTGATTAAAGGGACAAAGGGTAAGTTCACCTCCTACAGACAACTCTGTATGGTGAGCTCACACAGGTCCCTCTCCGCCCCTCAGCGCACCGACCAATGAGCAGCTGTATAGCCCGTCCTGTCAGCTTTGCTGAAGATGTGAGGATGGAAAGAGGATTTCTAAGCCCCGGGCTCCTGGCGCGGTTATACCGGGGCTTAGAACCGGAGGTTGCGGCGGTCCAAGTCAGCGGGAGGAGGGGGACCTGTTGAAGTTCACCTTACAGATTTTTCTGTAAAGGGGAACTTACCCTTTAAAACGTGGGGTTAGGCGTCAATCTTTTGCACAGCAGGTCTAATGAGAAGACTTCCATTGACCTGGGATATTAGCAAAAAACTGGTGCATGCTGGTAGTAGGCTTTTTTTAGTGTTTACAAAGAGTGTTTACAAAGATCTTGGCTCCTCCTCTGGCCAGATTAAGGGCTCAGGGTATAACTGTCATAGCAAACCTAGACGACCTGCTCTTGATAGACCGGTCCGTAGCCTGTTTGAGCGGGAACTTGATGACCACAGTCAACTACCTGGAACACCTAGGTTGGATTCTCAACCTAGAAAAGTCTTTCTTAAAACCAGTAAGAAGACTAGAGTATTTGGGCCTGGTCATAGATACAAGCCAAGAGAAGGTATTTTTACCTCAGGCAAAGATCACTGCCTTAAGAGAGCTGATTCTGGTAGTCAGGACCAAAAAGGGTCCTTCTGTCCATGTTTGTATGAGGCTGCTGGGAAAGATGGCAGCTTCAATCGAAGCAGTTCCCTATGCTCAGTTTCATTCAAGACTACTGCAACACAGTATCCTGTCTGCTTGGAACAAGAAGGTTCAGGCATTAGATTTTCCGATGCACCTGTCTCGTGCAGTGCGTCAGAGCCTCAGTTGGTGGTTAATACCCGAAAGCCTGCAGAAAGGGAAATCCTTTTTACCCGTTACCTGGACGGTG
The DNA here is from genome assembly GCA_037952835.1 of Lithobates septentrionalis. Lineage (NCBI taxonomy): Eukaryota > Metazoa > Chordata > Amphibia > Anura > Ranidae > Lithobates > Lithobates septentrionalis. The sequence goes on along the minus strand of JBBDGP010001886.1, from coordinate 692,164 downwards.
GTAACAACGGATGCCAGTCTTTCAGGTTGGGGAGCAGTTCTGGAACAGTCTTCGGTCCAAGGGGAATGGTCCAAAATCGAGAGGACCTTACCCATCAACATTCTGGAGATCCGTGCGGCATATCTAGCCCTAAAGGCCTGGACTCTCAGGCTACAGGGTTGCCCTGTCAGGATCCAGTCCGACAATGCCACAGCAGTGGCTTGTATCAATCATCAAGGAGGCACCAGGAGTCGGGCAGCTCTGAGAGAAGTGAACCAGATTTTAGTCTGGGTAGAAAAGCATGTGCCATGCATATTGGCAGTTTTCATTCCGGGGATAGAGAACTGGCAGGCAGACTATTTGAGTCGCCAGCGGTTAGTCCCAGGGGAATGGTCTCTTCACCCCGACGTCTTTTGGGCCATATGCCAAAGATGGGGGGTTCCAGATGCAGATCTCTTTGCATCAAGATTCAACAAAAAGATCGACAAGTTTGTGGCAAGAACAAAGGATCCTCTTGCATGTGGAACAGATGCGTTGGTAAATCCGTGGCATCGGTTCTCACTGATTTATGCATTCCCTCCTATTCTGATACTGCCACGACTCCTTCGCAGGATCAGGCAGGAAAAGAAGTCGGTACTTCTGGTGGCCCCAGCTTGGCCCAGGAGAGCTTGGTATGCAGAAATAGTAAGGATGACAGTAGGTTCCCCGTGGACCCTACCGTCACGTCCAGACCTGTTATCTCAAGGTGCAGTATTCCATCCTGCCTTACAAACACTAAATTTGACAGTTTGGCTATTGAAACCCACATTCTGAAGAGTCGTGGGCTTTCAGGTCCTGTGATATCTACCTTAATCAATGCAAGGAAGCCAGCTTCCAGAGTGATTTATCATAAATCATAGAGTCTGGAAAGCTTATGTATCCTTGTGTGAATCCAGAGGTTGGCATCCCAGAAAATATGTAATAGGTAGAATTCTTGACTTTCTACAAATGGGATTAGAAATGGAGCTGGCCTTGAGTACCATCAAGGGCCAGGTCTCGACCTTATCAGTATTATTTCAACGGCCACTTGCTTCACTTTCTTTGGTACGAAACTTTATGCAGGGGGTGACGCGTCTTAATCCTCCGGTTAAGGCGCCCCTAAACCCCTGGGACTCGAAATTGGTTTTATAGAAACCGCCTTTTGAACCTATACGTCAAATTCCCTTGGTCTTGTTGACAAGAAAGTTAATTTTTCTGGAAGTCATTTCTTCTGCTAGAAGAGTATCAGAATTAGCAGCTTTTTCCTGTAAAGAGCCTTGTTTAATCATACACAAGGATAGAGTGGTATTGCGCCCTCAACCGCAATACCAGCTTTCTACCGAAGGTGGTTTTAGATTTTCATCTAAACCAAGATATTGTTCTGCCTTCCTTTTTTCCAGATCCCTGTTCCAAGGAAGAAAGGTCACTACATTCTTTGGATGTAGTAAGAGCAGTCAAGGCCTATCTGGAAGCAACTGCTCAAATTCGCAAAACGGATGTTTTGTTCACACTGCCAGAAGGTCCCAATAGAGGACAGGCAGCGTCAAAATCTACCATTTCTAAATGGATTAGACAAATGATTATTCAAGCTTACGGTTTGAAACAGAAATTTCCTCCTTTTCAAATCAAGGCACATTCCACAAGGGCTATTAGTGCTTCTTGGGCGGTGCATCACCAGGCCTCTAAGGCTCAAATCTGCAAGGCCGCAACCTGGTCTTCAGTCCATACATTCACCAAATTTTATCAGGTGGATGTGGGAAGGCATGAGGATATCGCCTTTGGGCGTAGGGTGCTGCAGACAGCAGTACGAGGTCCTCAGGTCTGATTACACCCTACGTTGTGTGGTCCCCTCCCCTCAAATAGCATTGCTCTGGGACGTCCCATCAGTAATTACTGAGGCTCTGTGTCCCGTGATGTACGAGAAAGAAAATAGGATTTTTTATAACAGCTTACCTGTAAAATCCTTTTCTTTTGATGGACATCACGGGACACAGAGGTCCCGCCCCTCTTCTAATACACTTATATTGCTTTGCTACAAAACTGAGGTATCCCTGGAAGGGGAGGGGTTATATAGGGGGTTGAACTTCCTGTTTAGGGTGTGCCAGTGTCCAATCACCTAGTGATACCCTATATAACCCATCAGTAATTACTGAGGCTCTGTGTCCCGTGATGTACATCAAAGGAAAAGGATTTTACAGGTAAGCTGTTATAAAAAATCCTATTTTTGGTGGTACAGTTTTTAATCACCACTGGGTTTTTAATTTTTTTCTAAAACAAAAAGCACTGAAAAGTTAGAAAAAACAAACAAAAACTTTATACTTATAAAATTTTGCAAATGGGTAATTTTTCTACTGCACTGATAGGCGGCACTGGTAGGTGACACTGATGAGGCACTGGTGGGCACACAGTGGCGCTGGTAGGTGACACCGATGAGGCACTGGTGGGCACACAGTGGCGCTGGTAGGTGACACTGATGAGGCACTGGTGGGCACACAGCGGCGCTGGTAGGTGACGCCGATGAGGCACTTGTGGGCACACAGTGGCACTGGTGGGCACACAGTGGCACTGGTAGGTGACGCTGATGAGGCACTGGAGGACATCAGTTGTACTGCGGCAACATAGTTTGGCTGTGCGAATCCCCGTCATGTTACGTCACTTCCACTTTTTTTTTCTAATCTCATGTATTTTCTGCATAAAGGTAAAAATAACCTTTTGGGTACAGCAGCCCCACTCCTTATACTTCCCTGAGCCAGTAATGTGCAGGAGAGCAGTGGCTCTCCTGGGGCTCTTCTCGTTCATTGGCTCTGGCTCCTGTCAATCTGAGCTAATGAGGAGAGAGCGGGGGGCTGAGCTGCACTCTGCGACTGAACACACACAGAGCAATAACTTGGGTTAGAAAAAGACGAAAAAGACCCCCTAGGTGGGGCTTTAATGCAGCCAATAATAATAAAAAAAAGGAATAATAAGATAGTCAAATTGATTTATTGGTACAAAAATTATTAAATAGGGTTGATGACTTCTGACATTGGAAGTCAAGACATGAACTGTGGTACAAAAAATTGTTAAAAGGTCAGCAACAATATACAGTACAATATATCCAAAGCAACAAGATCAATTTTACTATTGATGTACTGACGCATTTCGACCCTGGAGGGTCTTCTTCAGAGGCAGATGATTAACAACTGTGGAAATGTAAGCATATATCACAAGATTTTTACAGACCAACAACATACAACTCGATGTGACATTGGCAGTCAAAGAGTGGTAAAAAATATATACATATGATAGTATACAATAAATACGTGGCATTTATATTTATACATGTTACATCTCTATGTATTGTATATATTTACCAATTAAATTGCTTCTGATGGTTGGCCCTGGTGTGGGGAAGTCAACACCTCCCCCCCTCTTCTCTGTCCACCAGACGGTGAACTGAACCCCCCAGGGAGAGCGAGCGTCGAGTCACCGCATCTTACAAGGGATCACACAGAAACTCCCCTTAAAAGACCGGGAGAGGAGGGGGAATGCCCGCACTGCACCCGTAGTCAAGTAACAATAGTACTGGGTTGGAAACAGGAACGTAACAGGGATTTCTTATTCCCAAAGTAAATGAGCAGGTATTGAGTTGGCAATAAATAGAATAAATGTGCATAGGGATCTGTGGACAGGCCCATAGGTGTGCAGGGGGAGAAGAAAAAAAAAAAGTGGGGGGAGAAAAGAATGGGAAGGAGTGAGGGGATGAGTGTGGGGCAGGGAAGGAAAGGAAGGGGACGGGGATGAAAGACTCCTGCAAACAAGTATGGACCATCCACTGCCAAGAAGGATATGTGGGGAAATGGACAGTGATCGATTGGCCACCATGCACCAGATTTTGCACTCTCCAGTTTTAGTAAATCAACCCCAATCTGTCTGTAATAAAAAATCTCCTGCAGAGATCATTGCTATTAGGATAAGAATGCAGAATATATTTGGATTTAGTAAAGCTCAATGTACTTACCTGATACTAATCAAGATTTAAGAGAATTTGCATTTTGTAAAACTTGTTTGACTGACATTTTAAATGTTTTAAAGCTGAAGCCGATTGGCTACCTCGCACAGCTGCACCACATTTTGCACTCTCCAGTTTTAGTAAATCAACCCCAAACTTTTCTAGTGTTTCCTCTCGCCCCCCCCCCCCCCCCCCCATTGTCCCTCTTGCTGCATCTCTGCTTTTTGTGAATGGAGAGGGAGGCAGAGGCACAATACCAATGTCTGTGGCTTAATGGATGTGCAGCAGGGAGCACTAAAGGAACATTTCAAACAGAAGAAAGGCACCATAAGACCACTACAGCACTAAAAAAGTGAACAAACCCCCTTGGAGATTCAAAAACAAACCTCTATCAGGAGGAATAAGATGAAATCACCACCTGAATAAGAGGATATCTGCTAGTGCCAGCGAACTCCACAAGTAATCGGATGTGCTGTGTATAGAGTGAGAAGGTCTCATCCTACAACACAGCCAGACCCCGCCCGACTTGTCAGATGGGGAAGGCCCCTAATCCTATGTAATCACTACCCTGCAGATTACAGGTATCTGCATTCAGTTCAGCATCGCTATCAGATGTGTTTTTCATACAAGATCCATAAATGGCTCCCATTACTCAGATTGAATCCCCCCCCCCCCTCTTGGCCCAATTCCCCCTCCCTGCACAAATCCCTCCTCCTAACTCAAATCCCCCCTATAAGCCCAAATCTCCCAACACGCTCCTAGCTCAAATCCCCCCCTCTTAGCCCAATTCCCCCTAAATTCCCCCTCCCTGCACAAATCCCTCCTCCTCACTCAAATCATCCCTTTTAGCCCAAATCTCCCCACCCCCTCCTAGCTCAAATGCCCCCCCCCCCCTTAGCCCAATTCCCACTAAATCCCTCGCCTGCACAAAGTCTCCCTACTAGCCCATAGCCCCCCTACCTCCTCCTAGTACGTACAAATCCTTCCCAATGTAGCCAATCCAAGGGTCCTCGCTGTCAGAATACAATGGCGCAGAGGTTGTTGTCATTCAGCCAGCATGGCCAGCCTAAAGTTCCACTTCAAGCGGATCCAGTTCTACCAGACAGTTTGCTGCAAACCAGGAAAAGAAACATTCCCACATCGACGTCATAGTGGTGAATCCTCATTGTTGGTTTATCGCTGTAATAAGCTTGTACTATGTCCACAATTGGGACCATTTGACATTTTGTGTCTGAATTGACACGTAGCTTTTCACCAACATGCGTTACATAGAGGAATTCTCCTGCCATTTCCCAGAATTCCCCCTGTGTTTTCACTATGACACCTTTCTTAAAAAGTTTCTTTGCATTGAAAACAGCCTCCTCTTCAGTATAATAGATCTTCTGGACCTCTCTACCAATGCCTGACTCTTCACTGACCAAGTACTCGCTACAGTTTTTCCTAAACATCTTGTAAACGTCTATCCTGTTCTGTAGCTTTTCAAAGGTTTCCTTGACATCTTTTAACGCCTGCTCGCTGGTTTCTATCTCTGCTTTTCTTTTGGGACGTAGCAGATGTTTGTTTTTTATTTCTTCGGCAAGTAAGTTGAAGAACTCTTGTTCGTTTCCTGCCTTTGTGAAATAACCAGCTTTTTGTAAAATGTGCAGGCGTTCCTCACGCAGTTGTGCTTCCTGGGAGGTGTCATGGTCTTTAGATGAACGGGATTTTCCTTTTTTGTGTACATGGTCAGTACTGGTGGAAGCTTTACTTCCTATTAATCCTTGTTCTGGCATCATACTCTCAAGGAGTTTTGCTTCAGGTCGTTTAACCATAAAATCCAGGGCGAGTTTTAGGCTGGAAATTTTCGCTTTCTCCATTTCAATATCCAAATCTTCCAGAGGAGAAACCTTGCTTAGTAAACATAGCGAGAATTTTGTTTTTTCGCTTCTCTCATCATAGACCGCTCCATCAGTATCCTCAAGATCCTTAAGAAGCGGCACCGGACCAATATCCTTATACACTCGGTGCATAAGGTATGTTGTTGGCAAATGTCCGTGGTGGCAAAATACAAAATTCTCATGTTTAGACAGCAGAGAATGCATATTGATGATGTCCTCTGCATTCATGGTTAGCTTGGGAATCTGTACGGCGTCAGCGTACTTGCTAAAGCCGAATTCTATCTCCGGATCTGGAACGTCCATAACTCGCCTAAAGAATGCCCTCAGCTTTTGGGATGTTTGCTTGATAAAGCCATCCAACCCAGGTGAATGATCTCTATAGGGAGCAAAGGAATTGATGGTCGAGCGGAGGATTTGAGACACAAAATATAAGTTAAACTTCTGGTTTGACTTTTTATCCATACGGTAGCCAAATTTATTTGGTTCCTCTATGGCTGTGCGGAAGAACTCAGAGAGAAAATACCCAACCGGCCACAACAGTGAATCTTTACTTTCATTTGGAAACTTTTTTCGCAAAGATTCATGTAGGACTTTTATTAGGTATTGCAGCCCATAAGGAACCTTGTGCACAGAGGCGAATATGGCCTGTGCAAATGAATTTGCTAACTTATATAAATTGCCTTTTCTATTTTTGGGCCTCCTGAAAATTCCTTGAAACATGCCCCGTAGAGTGTTAGACACCACTGGATAGCTCAGTTTTTCAGAGATCATCAATACCTGATTTATCGCTGTACCCATTGCCCTGACTATGCTCTTGTATTTTGGCCCCTCGGTGTAATAATGTTTGATTATCTTTAAAACCTTTGATTCATCAAGCGATATCTCCTCAGGGTGTTGAATTTTTTCCTCCACTTCAGCACGAAGAGCAAATTCCATTAATTTAATAAAATGGTACTCTTCTCGTGGAGTTTCACCGTAATTAAAGAGCGGCAAGAGCACTATTTCTCGGAATCTTTCGATCTCCTCAAAGGATCTGATCTGTCTAATGATTCCGGTCAGGTAAACTGGATTGGTCTGCAGATAGTAGAAGAGCTGTCCATAGGAATCCAGCCTCTCTATCTTCATTCTGGCCTCACGAGCCTCCTGTCTCTGCTTGGCTATGGCCCCTTTAATTTGCTCCTTATTGAAACGGTTTAGTTTTTTGAATCGGGATACCAGATGCTGTTGAGCCCTATTGCACTTCATTAGAGCTGCGATGTCTTTGTCCAAGTCGTCCTGCTCCTGCCACAGTTGACGGAGCATTTTACATTTAGCCGTTAAATCCACGTTCAGCTTATTCAGGTGAAGCTGCTGACTGAAGGTGGGGTCATCGGGGCTCAGGCAATGAGCAAAGTGGGCGACCAAGCTCTGAGAGGGTTCCTCGGTTGTCAGAAATGTCTCGAGTCGCTTTTTGGCTATTGCGCATCTGGCCGATGACTGCATATTTAATATGACTTGAGCGTGCCGCTTCACCTTTGCTCTTTCTCTCTCAAGTTTTTCCTCTTCAGTCTCGGTCAGCTCTTCGTATGTCCATCCATTTGTCTCTTCCATGTCATCAAACATTCTGCCTCTGTATTCTGTTTCATTGCTCGCTCTGAAGAATGTCTCCAGCCAATCAAGGAATGGAGAATCATACATGCAGTTCAGCCACGTTCCTTGGGGAGCTTGCGTCCCTCCGGGAGCCCCCCTCCCTCTGGGAGCTTCCCTCCCTCTTCTATTATATTGGGTGTTTCGCACCATTGCTGCTATCAGATGGTAGAATACACCAAGAATTTATATTCGTAGTATATACTGTGTATTAGATCAGTATACATAAATAAAGTATCACACTAGTATTTAGTGTAGATAAGTATACAGATTATCGGTCTGTAATAAGTTCTAATCAAAGTCGCTCTGTGCTATTAATAACACTAAGGATTTCTGTTTTGTCAAATTCAAAACACGTCTGTTCACTTCAACTGCCAGATGCAGAGTGATTGGATGCATGCTGTGGCTTCTATTTATACCCTTGCTTCCACTGTGATGTCACAATGGATGGTGAGAGCTGATTGGCTGCTGCAGAATGATTGGATGCATGCTGTGGCTTCTATTGATACCCTTGCTTCCACTGTGATGTCACAATGGATGGTGAGAGCTGATTGGCTGCTGCAGAATGATTGGATGCATGCTGTGGCTTCTATTGATACCCTTGCTTCCACTGTGATGTCACAATGGATGGTGAGAGCTGATTGGCTGCTGCAGATTTTTTTTTTTTTTCTTACAAGCTGACCTACACTACACGTATCCTGGAAGTGATGACTGGCAACACATGAGGGGGGGGGGGAGCACTCTGTCACTTGGACTATTATTATACAAATCTGACACTTGTGTTTTTTAGGTTTTATTTTGAGTGGGGGGATTGACAATCCTAATGCATTAGTTGGATATTCACCTTGTCATGTGTTTTTAGAAGGTGACTGGAAAGGAGGAGGAGGCGGGGCGGGAGAGAGGAGGAGGCGGGGCGGGAGAGAGGAGGAGGCGGAGCGGGAGAGGAGGCGGGAGAGCCACAACACGGAGAAGACACACACGGGGGGCGGAGCTACAATGCAGGATAACACCCGGGGGGGGGGGGGGCGGGGGAACACACTGCGGGCGGGGGCAGACAGGCGTGTAAACTCATAAGGGGCGGAGAGGAAAAAAAAACAACAACACACCCAGGGGGCGGAGCCGTTATAAAATGCAAAACTCCGGCGGGTGTAGCAATATGTCCGCTTTCCCCCCCTCCCCTTCTCAGTATATCCTAACTATGGAGGAGTGCGGGGAGGATGTAGCAAGATGGCGGCGACGGAACGTCAGTTCCGTTACACAAACTGACGGGTCGCCGTATCTGACGAAACATCGCCAAAGCGGGAGAACATACGAGGGGGGCCGTTGTTATGTCATAATCGCCAACCTATCAGAAACTCCAACCGCTTGTACTGCGCAGTTGGGAGTTTTTTGAGACAACACGGTGTCGGGAGCGCGCGCGCTACCAGCTCTCCTCACACAGCGCGGGCTCAGTGTCGGGAGCGCGCCTCCCCCCCATCTCGCAGAGGATGCTGGGAACTGAGTTTTGAAGTCTCTGACCGGAGATAGTGAGCGGTATTCGCCGTGTTCAGTCAGTCAGTGTGTGTGCTCGGACCGATCTCTTCCCGCCATGGCCGCCCGGACACCCCGCAAGAGGAAGTACAGCTCCGCCACTGGAGACGGGTGAGAGGAATGAGGGGACATTGTTATCTCATACAGTGTGTATATATATAGATTTACACTGTCTGGTAATACATCGCTAGTATGTTCAGCAACTACAATTCCCAGCGTGACCTGAGGATCCGTGGGGGGATCTGGAGGAGTTTTTATTTATTTTATTTTTTTAATTATTTTGTGTTCTGATATGATTATGTGATGAATTGCAGTTCTCAGGGGGGACCATAGGTGGCGGTGTTGTACACAGATCTGATTACAGTAGCTGTCACTAGTGCTATCGTTATTTAATGTTAATTAATTGCGGTTCTCAGGGGGGACCCATAGGTGGCGGTGTTGTACACAGAGCTGATTACAGTAGCTGTCACTAGTGCTATCGTTATTTAACCACTTGACGACCGCCTCACGCCGATGTACGTCGGCAAGGTGGCACGGACAGGCAAGTGGCACGGACAGGCAAAATCACGTACATGTACGTGATTTGCCTTCCGCGGGAGGGGGGTCCGATCGGACCCCCCCCCCCCGGTGCCCGAGGCGGTCGTCTTTTGTCCAGCGGCGATCAGAGGTGAGGGGGAGACCATCCGTTCGTGGCCCCCCCCCCTCGCGATCGCCGCCGGCCAATCAAATCATTCCTTTGCTGCTGTATGCTAAACAGCAGCAAAGGAAATGATGTCATCTCTCCTCGGCTCGGTAATTTCCGGCCCGAGGAGAGACGACATGTGAGTGAGTGCACCAACACTACACAACACAGTAGAACATGCCAGGCACACTAAACACCCCGATTTCCCCCCCCCCATCACACACACCCCCCCCCCCCCCCCTGTCACAAACTGACACCAGCAGTTTTTTTTTGTTTTTCGTTTTTTTTCTGATTACTGCATAGTGTCAGTTTGTGACAGTTACAGTGTTGGGACAGTTAGTATTACCCCCCCTTTAGGTCTAGGGTACCCTCCTAACCCCCCCTAATAAAGTTTTAACCCCTTGAACACCCCGTCACCAGTGTCGCTAAGCGATCATTTTTCTGATCGCTGTATTAGTGTCGCTGGTGACGCTAGTTAGGGACGTAAATATTTAGGTTCGCCGTCAGCGTTTTAAAGCGTCAGGGACCCCCATATACTACCGAATAAATATTTTAACCCCTTGATGGCCCCCTAGTTAACCCTTTCACCACTGATCACCGTATAAGTGTTACAGGTGATGCTGGTTAGTTCGTTTATTTTTTATAGTGTCAGGGCACCCGCCGTTTATTACCGAATAAAGGTTTAGCCCCCTGATCGCCCGGCGGTGATATGCGTCGCCCCAGGCAGCGTCAGATTAGCTCCAGTACCGCTAACACCCACGCACGCAGCATACACCTCCCTTAGTGGTATAGTATCTGTACGGATCAATATCTGATCCGATCAGATCTATACTAGCGTCCCCAGCAGTTTAGGGTTCCCAAAAATGCAGTGTTAGCGGGATTAGCCCAGATACCTGCTAGCACCTGCGTTTTGCCCCTCCGCCCAGCCCAGCCCACCCAAGTGCAGTATCGATCGATCACTGTCACTTACAAAACACTAAACGCATAACTGCAGCGTTCGCAGAGTCAGGCCTGATCCCTGCGATCGCTAACAGTTTTTTTGGTAGTATTTTGGTGAACTGGCAAGCACCAGCCCCAGGCAGCGTCAGGTTAGCGCCAGTACCGCTAACACCCACGCACGCACCGTACACCACCCTTAGTGGTATAGTATCTGAACGGATCAATATCTGATCCGATCAGATCTATACTAGCGTCCCCAGCAGTTTAGGGTTCCCAAAAACGCAGTGTTAGCGGGATCAGCCCAGATACCTGCTAGCACCTGCATTTTGCCCCTCCGCCCGGCCCAGCCCACCCAAGTGCAGTATCGATCGATCACTGTCACTTACAAAAGACTAAAACGCATAACTGCAGCGTTCGCAGAGTCAGGCCTGATCCCTGCGATCGCCAACAGGTTTTTTGGTAGCGTTTTGGTGAACTGGCAAGCGCCAGCGGCCTAGTACACCCCGGTCGTAGTCAAACCAGCACTGCAGTAACACTTGGTGACGTGGTGAGTCCCATAAGTGCAGTTCAAGCTGGTGAGGTGGCAAGCACAAGTAGTGTCCCGCTGCCACCAAAAAGACAAACACAGGCCCGTCGTGCCCATAGTGCCCTTCCTGCTGCATTCGCCAATCCTAATTGGGAACCCACCGCTTCTGCAGCGCCCGTACTTCCCCCATTCACATCCCCAACCAAATGCAATCGGCTGCATGAGAGGCAGTTTTTATTTGTCTCCAGCCGGAGATTATTCATCATACAAACATATTTACAAAGAACATAAAGAATATACCGTTGCTACACATTTCCAGCTATATTTCTATAAATAATTACATAGTTCCTACTGATACAATGCAGGGTCATAGTATACAGTTTACTGTGTCATTATTGCTTGTGCATCCTCCTATCTGGAGGGAGGAGTTCTTGTGTCAGTTATACCAATTTATCCACTTTTTCTTCTACAGTAGTTTAACCAGCAGCAAGTAATCAGTATGTTATCTACTTGTCAATCATTCCCTCATTAAGTATTGACAGGTCTGTGATCAAGGAGTAGGAGAAGGGAGGGGGGGCGAGGGGGAGAGAAGGGGAGAAGGGGGGGGATCGGGAAAGGAAGAGGACCGGGGAAGAAAGAGATAAAAGGGGGGGGGGAAAGGGGAAGGCCAAGGGAGGAAGGGAGGAGGGGGGGAGGGAGGGCACCAAGAAAGAGACGGATATTCTAATTGGGCTGGTCGCTACTGAACCCTGCTACTGCCTGGTCCAGGCTCCCCAGATCTTGGAGAATTTCTTGGGGCATTTACGGTTGATATATGTGGCTTTATAGAGTGGTAGAACAGAGTCAATTATACCCCTCCATTGAGTTACCGTGGGGGGGTCGGGTTGCTTCCACCTGAGGAGAATAGCCTTCCTGGCATAAAATGAGGCGTAGAATACAAATAGTCTTTTGTGCACATTAGGTATTACATTGTCACATACCCTGAGGAGTAGAATAATCGGATTTCTCTGAATATTTAGATTACCTACTGCATTAATCACTTCAACCACCTCAGTCCAGAATTTTTGTATAAGCGGGCATTCCCATACTACATGAATAAACGTACCCAGCTCCCCCGTACATTTCGGGCATCTGTCCGTTTATGTCGGGTATATTCTAGCTAATCTCTGTGGGGTGTAATATACTCTATGAATAAACTTGAGCTGAATGAATCTATCCCTTGCCGAGATCATAAGAGGAATATATTGCTGCAGACCCTCTTCCCAATCTGGCGCCAGGTCCGGAACGTCTCCCTTCCACTTATCGTACAGGCCCATCTCTCCAGTCTGTTCGTCAGTGAGAATTTGGTTGTATAGGGACGACAAAGTTCGGTCTAAGTGCTTAGAAATAAGAAGCCTTTCTACCCCATGTGACCGCAAAGTAATACCGCCTGGATATTGGGCCCGCACTGCGTGTCTCAGTTGTAGGTAGCGAAAGAACATTTTTGAGGGGAGTTGGAAGTCAGTTTTAAGGGTGTCATATGGGATAACTCCATCCCCAGACCACACTTGCTGTACTGTTTTTATTCCATATCCCGCCCATAGGGCTGGTTCTGGGACTGTTTGGAGATGCTTTAATTTAGGGTTGCCCCACAACGGTGTGTGAGGGGAGATAGTATCAGGCCCTGCAATCTTTTTGGACATCTGTTCCCATACTGCGACCGTCGTTCGCATCGGGGTTGTCATATCTTTATGTGTCTTGACCCCTCTGAAGACCAGGTTACTCAGAGCTGAATATGATCCCATTATTGCTGCTTCAAGATTAAGTGAGGGGTTAGATTTCGGCTGAGAGAACCACCACCGGACAGTAACTATTACTGCCGCCCAGTAGTACTTCCGAAAACAAGGGAGCGCCAGGCCTCCCAACGTTAAGGGGAGCTAGAGGGTGGTCCTTGCCACTCTGGGGGCAGATCCCCCCCATATAAACGAGCTAACAACCTGTTCCAGCTTATCAAAAAAAGATTTGGGGATAGGGACTGGGGTATTGCGGAATACATATAGGAATTTGGGGAGGAACGTCATCTTTAACAAATTAACCCTACCTACTGGTGATAACGGAAGGGACCTCCAGGCCTGACATCGAGCAGTAAGCTGGTGTAGGATTGGATATACATTGTCTATTAGGTACATGTGTGGGTCCCTCTGAATCTCAATCCCCAAGTATCTGAACTTAGAGACCAACACCAGAGGACTTGAAGGGTCGACATCCGGCAGCGCCGGAGACAACGAAAATATAATGGATTTAGACCAGTTGATCTGAATGCCCGAGAAGGATCCATATTGGTTAATGATTTCAAGAGCTGCTGACAGCGATGCCGACGCATCTGGAAGGTACAGCAACGCGTCATCAGCATACAGGGAAAGCTTCTCAGTCAGCGGACCAACCTTTATACCCCCAACCTCCGGGGACGTTCTAAGCAAAATGGCTAAGGGCTCAATGGCTAGAGCAAACAGACCCGGGGACAGTGGGCACCCCTGCCTGGTCCCTCTCTCTAGAGAAAACGGGGGAGAGAGTAGCCCGTTCGTACGGACTCTAGCTGTGGGGTGTGTGTAGAGCAGTTTTATCCATGAAATGAACCGGGGGCCAAAATTGAATCGCTGCAGCACACTCCACAGGAACCTCCATTCAACTGAATCGAAGGCCTTCTCGGCATCTAAGGAGGCCACTACACCCCGGGACTGAGACCTCTCTGCGTGTGAGATATTGGTGTATAATCTGCGTAGGTTTATGTCCGTGCCCTTACCTGGCATAAAGCCTGTCTGGTCGCCATGTATAATAGATAAAATAACCGAGTTAAGTCTATTGCTAGGATCTTGGTAGTTATTTTGGCATCCACATTTAAAAGTGATATGGGACGATAGGATGAGCACGACGTGGGGTCTTTGTTGGGTTTAGCTATGACTACAATCACCGACATTGAGGGAGGGAGGGAGCCCTCTTTTAGCATTGTGAGGAGCAGTTTATGAAAGATAGGGTTGAGAAGGTCCTTGTTTGCCTTATAAAATTCTGCAGGTAGGCCGTCAGGGCCTGGGGTTTTTGCCGACTGGAGAGATGTCACTGCTACTTGGACCTCTTTAAGAGTAATTGGTTCCTCTAATTTGTTTCTAGCCTCTGTGGTCAGTTGGGGAAAATCGATCCGATCTAAGAATGCACACAGGTCTTCCTCAGTAAAGGAGACCCTAGAGGTGTATAGTCGTTGATAGTATTGTGTAAATTGCCTATTTATATCCCCGGGGTCCGAGTGGATCACTCCCCCGTCATCCCTGATATGGGCTATATGTATGGAAGGTGAACGTTCCTTGGCCAACCAGGCTAGCATTCTACCCGTCTTCTCTCCCTGCTCGAAGATCCTTTGCGATTGAGCCAGCAGCTGTTTCTTAGTGGTCTCAATCCGCAAAAGAGAGATCTCTCTATGCAAGGATTGCATAGCATCATATGTTAATACGTTTTTCGTGTGTACATATTCTTTTTCTAAAAGGAGTACCTTTTTCTCAGCTTCCTCTAATGCCAACCGGGTATCTTTCCTGACCCTCCCAATTGCCGTCTGATACTGTCCTCTAGTATAGGCCTTAAAGGCATCCCAAAGCGTAGGGGGAGAGACTGTACCCTCATTGATTGTCCAGTAGACTCCCAACTCGCCCTCCACCAGGGGGACCACCCTCTCATCCGCAATCCAGAGCCCCGAGAGTCGCCAAAGGGCGTTGGCAACAGGGGAGTCTGTCTGTAATTTTAATAGGAGGGGAGCGTGGTCTGAAATACCCCGAGGCAGAATATCTACCTCAAGTATTCTGGGGAGGAGAGAACCAGATGAGTATATCAGATCTATTCTAGAGAAGGAAGCATGCGTCGCAGAGTGGCACGTGTATTGCCTCTCACCCGGATGCTTCATCCTCCAGACATCTGTAAATCCGTAGTTGTCAGCCCATAGTGTCAAGGGGGTTACCCCGGATGGCCCCACACCCATTCTATCCAGGTCTGGGTCTGGGGTCATGTTAAAGTCCCCTGCCATAATTACCCCAGCTGAAGGGTACTGAGCCAATATCGGAGTGATTTTCTTAAGGATCTCCACCGTGGCAGGGGGGGGGATATATATCCCTACTATGAGTAACTCCACTCTATCACACATTGCATGTATAGCTACATATCTTCCATCTGGATCCAGATGGAGATCCAACAGTGTAAACCCCACCGACTTGTTAACTAGGACACTGACACCCCGGGAGTACGAGGAATAAGTCGAGTGGTAATACGCACCGACCCACGGCTTCCGCAGTGCCAGCGTCCTGCCCCCCACCAGGTGCGTCTCCTGTAGCAGACATATATGCGGGTTATATTTTTTCAGGAAGTTAAAAACCAGAGATCGTTTGATTTTGGAATTTAGCCCTCTAACATTCCACGACAGTACTGTCAGTGGTGGCATTGGTTCGCTGTAAAAAATATAACACCAGGTTGATAGTCAACCCTCGTCAGGGTCATTGTAAATTTAAGGAGGAAAAATGAAATCAAAAGTAGCATACATCTTTTACACAGAGAGTTAGATATTAGACCTCTCATGCCATCTGGTGGACACATATGCAAATAGCCCTGTTCTTCAATACAGTATATAGTAACACAGCATATTAGGTACATGTAGCAGCAAAAAAGGAAAGAAAAAAAAGTCAAAAGTCCCAACTTGGAGCAAAAACTTGTGCTCCCCCCCCCCCCACCCCGCACCACCCCCCAAACTTCGGCGTGCTTCACTCCCAAAAACCTTCATGGCAACTGCCAATTGGGGTAATGAACAAAAAGGGGACCGAACCTCCCCTTGCTGGTGAAGGATAAATGTTCCCTGCAGAATAAAAGAGTCAACTTCACCCGGAGAGATATACACAGTCCTCCGGGGGCACTTATCTTGAACCTGTGTTACCTTCCTCCCCCTCAAACTCCCTCAGTGGTACAATCAGGGGGGACTGCTTTGTTGAGAACGAACAGTAGAAATGTTCTGTCTCTCCCCTTTTTCTGGCTGCATTGCTCCTCGCAAGCTTGTATCTAAAGCAGCTCGTCAGTGTCTCTGAATGGTTTCCAGCCACTGCGATGCCTCTTCAGGGGAAGTAAAGAAACGCACCCTCTCTCCGTCCTGGACCCTCAGTCTCGCCGGGAACAGCATGCTGTACTTTATTTTCTTGTTGCGTAGATTCATTTTTACTTGGTCAAATGAACGTCGCTGCTTTTGGGTATCAATTGAAAAATCCGGGAAGATCATTAATTTAGCCCCTTCATAGCGCAGTTGCTCGATCTTTCTAGATTCACGGAGAACAAGGTCCCGATCTCTAAAGTTCAGTAGTTTCAGAATGAATGTGCGCGGAGGAGCTCCCGGGGGCCCCCGGGTAGCAGGCATTCTATGTGCCCTCTCCACCACAAAGACATCTGAAAAAGCCGCCTGAGGCAGCAATCCACGCAGGAGTTTTTCCGTGAATGACGTGGGTTCAGCACCCTCGGTTCCCTCTGGGAGACCCACTATACGGAGGTTGTTCCTTCTATTTCGATTTTCGGCATCCTCCTGCACGAGTTTCAAGGGCCTTGATTTTTGTCTGCAGCGTGCGAAGTGAGACCGTATGGTCTTGCAACACATCTTCCGCGTCTCCCACACGGCGTTCAGCCTCAGCAAGGCGGGTTCTGAATGTGTCCATGTCTCTTCGTATGAGGCTAATATCTAGCTGCATTTGTTCAATTTTCCCTGTGAGGGTAGACTGGCAGTTAGTGATAGCCTGCATAAGTGCCTCAAAGTTGGATTGCTCCTGTTCCCTTTCCAGAGGGGCCTGTTCTATGTCCTCATGCTGCGCCGCCATCTTGGACCCCTTAGCGGGGCGTGGGGTCCGCGCGGGGGTATTTGGGGCACTTTTTTGGGACTTGCGGGCTGATATAGCACCCTTCCCCTTGGTCATACCTCCCTTTACTGCTACCTCAGCCTGTGGGGGCCGCGCACAGGGAGCGGGCTGCAATATAGCAGGGTCTGAGGCCTACAGACAGGGGAGTCAGGTGGAGCAGCAGCGGGATCAAGGTGACCACTGTGGGGACCATGGGGTGTATAGCAGTGTCTCCCTCCACGTCCTACCTTCCTTTGCTGTGGATCGCCGCCTCCTCCTGAGCGTTCTGTGTCCGCAGTTCGCAGGGATAGAGGACTTCAGGCCGGGAGTGGGATTTCGGGCCTAGTACCAGGCGCGGTCGTAACGGGTCCCAGGCGTCCTCCGTGGGGTCCGTGGAGTGCGACCCAGCCTCCCCCCCAGGGTCTCACCGTCCTCCGCTGTGGATTGCAGCTTATTTTGGGCAGCCAGGGGCAATAATCTGCAGGGAAGCAGGATTTTAGACCGTGAAGGCAGCGGAGCTATCTCACTGCACGTCCGCTCCGGTCGCCATCTTGGACACGCCCCCCGAGAGGCATTTTCTTTATGTCCTCCCGAGTACCCCTACCCAACAAACCCCCCCCAAAAAACAATCGACAATTTTGTGGCAAGAACAAAGGATCCTCTTGCATGCGGGACAGATGCCTTGGTAAATCCGTGGCATCGGTTCTCACTGATTTATGCATTCCCTCCTATTCTGATACTGCCACGACTCCTTCGCAGGATCAGGCAGGAAAATAAGTCAGTACTTCTGTTGGCCCAGGAGAGCTTGGTATGCAGAAATAGTAAGGATGACAGTAGGTTTCCCGTGGACCCTACCGTCACGTCCAGACCTGTTATCTCAAGGTCCAGTATTCCATCCTGCCTTACAAACGCTAAATTTGACAGTTTGGCTATTGAGACCCACGTTCTGAAGAGTCGTGGGCTTTCAGGTCCTGTGATATCTACCTTGATCAATGCAAGGAAGCCAGCTTCCAGAATGATTTATCATAGAGTCTGGAAAGCTTATGTATCCTGGTGTGAATCCAGAGGTTGGCATCCCAGAAAATATGTAATAGGTAGAATTCTTGACTTTCTACAAATGGGATTAGAAATGAAGCTGGCCTTGAGTACCATCAAGGGCCAGGTCTCGGCCTTATCAGTATTTCAACGGCCACTTGCTTCACTTTCTTTGGTACGAAACTTTATGCAGGGGGTGACGCGTCTTAATCCTCCGGTTAAGGCGCCCCTAAACCCCTGGGACTTGAACTTGGTTCTGTCAGTTTTACAGAAACCGCCTTTTGAACCAATACGTCAAATTCCCTTGGTCTTGTTGACAAGAAAGTTAATTTTTCTGGAAGTCATTTCTTCTGCTAGAAGAGTATCAGAATTAGCAGCTTTTTCCTGTAAAGAGCCTTGTTTAACCATACACAAGGATAGAGTGGTATTGCGCCCTCATCCTAGCTTTCTACCGAAGGTGGTTTCAGATTTTCATCTAAACCAAGATATTGTTCTGCCTTCCTTTTTTCCAGATCCCTGTTCCAAGGAAGAAAGGTCACTACATTCTTTGGATGTAGTAAGAGCAGTCAAGGCCTAACTGGAAGCAACTGCTCAAATTCGCAAAACGGATGTTTTGTTCATACTGCCAGAAGGTCCCAATAGAGGACAGGACCATAGGTTAGTGACCGGGACTTGGTGGAAGGAGACACCTTGCCCACATCCCTGTATATAGATACACAATGGTGGATTTCCTCTTGGTGGGACTTTAAAGGGCAGGAGTCTCAAAACAGTATCAACAAGATATTAATAATAATAATAAATGAGTATTTTATTTATCAAAAAGTTAAAAGCACATAACAGTCAAAATAAAAAACACAAAGAAAAAGCGGATGCTAGATTTGCAATGGGGATGATACAGCAGTAAAATAAGACCGATTGCAACGATACACTTATCCCCACAAAAAACTGTTCCAGCAAGAGGGAAGCTGTACAGTAGAGCCTAGAGCTTCCCTCTTGCTGGAACAGTTTTTTGTGGGGATAAGTGTATCGTTGCAATCGGTCTTATTTTACTGCTGTATCATCACCATTGCAAATCTAGCATCCGCTTTTTCTTTGTGTTTTTTATTTTGACTGTTATGTCCTTTTAACTTTTTGATAAATAAAATACGCATTTATTATTATTAATATCTTGTTGGTACTGTTTTGAGACTCCTGTCCTTTAAAGTCCCACCAAGAGGAAATCCCCCAATAGAGGACAGGCAGCGTCAAAATCTACCATTTTCTAAATGGATTAGACAAATGATTATTCAAGCTTACGGTTTGAAACAGAAATTTCCAAATTTTCAAATCAAGGCACACTCCACAAGGGCTATTAGTGCTTCTTGGGCGGTGCATCACCAGGCCTCTATGGCTCAAATCTGCAAGGCTGCAACCTGGTCTTCAGTCCATACATTCACTAAATTTTATCAGGTGGATGTGGGAAGGCATGAGGATATCGCCTTTGGGCGTAGGGTGCTGCAGGCAGCAGTACAAGGTCCTCAGGTTTGATTACACCCTACGTTGTGTGGTCCCCTCCCCTCAAATAGCATTGCTCTGGGACGTCCCATCAGTAATTACTGAGGCTCTGTGTCCCGTGATGTACGAGAAAGAAAATAGGATTTTTTATAACAGCTTACCTGTAAAATCCTTTTCTTTTGATGGACATCACGGGACACAGAGGTCCCGCCCCTCTTCTAATACACTTATATTGCTTTGCTACAAAGCTGAGGTATCCCTGTAAGGGGTGCGGGATTATATAGGGGGTTGAACTTCCTGTTTAGGGTTTGCCAGTGTCCAATCACCTAGTGATACCCGATATAACCTATCAGTAATTACTGAGGCGCTGTGTCCCGTGATGTACATCAAAAGAAAAGGATTTTACAGGTAAGCTGTTATAAAAAATCCTATTTTTGGTGGTACAGTATTTAATCACCACTGGGTTTTTAATTTTTTTCTAAAACAAAAAACACTGAAAAGTTAGAAAAAAAAACAAAAACTTTATACTTATAAAATTTTGCAAATGGGTAATTTTTCTACTGCACTGATAGGCGGCACTGGTAGGTGACACTGATGAGGCACTGGTGGGCACACAGTGGCGCTGGTAGGTGACACTGATGAGGCACTGGTGGGCACACAATGGCGCTGGTAGGTGACACTGATGAGGCACTGGTGGGCACACAGCGGCGCTGGTAGGTGACGCCGATGAGGCACTGGTGGGCACACAGTGGCGCTGGTAGGTGACGCCGATGAGGCACTGGTAGGTGACGCCGATGAGGCACTGGTGGGCACACAGTGGCGCTGGTAGGTGACGCCGATGAGGCACTGGTGGGCACACAGTGGCGCTGGTAGGTGTCGCCGATGAGGCACTGGTGGGCACACATTTGCGGCACAGGTAGGGTGACGCTGGTGGGCACGGATTAGCGCACTGGTAGGTGGCACAGATTGGGACAGATGTCCCTGCAACAGAAGCTGGTTACTGGCTGCTTTCTTTTCTCCTCGCGCTGATCATGAGAAGGAAAAAAAAAAGCAGATAACCGGCTTCTGTTTACTTCTGTGATCAGCTGTTGGCTGACAGCTGATCATGTGCTAAAGTGCCGCAGCGATTGGCCCTTTACCCTGTTCTGTGATCAGCCGAGTCCGAAGAACTCGACTGCAGGGGGGCACGTGAGCAGCACGGGAGGACATCAGTTGTACTGCGGCAACATAGTTTGGCTGTGCGAATCCCCGTCATGTTACGTCACTGCCACTTTTTTTTTTCTAATCTCATGTATTTTCTGCTTAAAGGTAAAAATAACCTTCTGGGTACAGCAGCCCCCCCCTCCTTATACTTCCCTGAGCCAGTAATGTGCAGGAGAGCAGTGGCTCTCCCGGGTCTCTTCTCGTTCATTGGCTCCGGCTCCTGTCAATCTGAGCTAATGAGGAGAGAGCGGGGGGCTGAGCTGCACTCTGCGACTGAACACACAGAGCAATAACTTGGGTTGGAGCCTGTTCAGGTTCCCCCCAGAGCAAGCAGCTGGGAAGGTTTGCAATTATGAACTGGGAATAATAGGAAGAACTACTCATGAAATAGAGCTTGCAGATGGTCAGTTGGGTGGGCGGTAAAAACAGACATCTGATCCACAGTTTTGCAGTCTTGATGCTTCAGACTGGCCAGTATAGATGTGTATTCTAAGCTTTGTGCAGCTGGAGGGTTTTCATTATTTTTTTGCTTTCAGTGTGAACTCCTCACCCCAGTATTAGAGCTCTGTGCTCACACAACATTGGTTTGCCTCTATTGATTGGTTTCTGAGGTGGTCCAGCCCGATGCCTCCCATGATCACAATATTCTCTCCCAGTGTTGCTGGGAGAAACCTTGAAACACAATATACATCCTCCAAGCTAATGAATCCAATCCTCTTTATTCACAGATGTGTCTACTCCATCACCAACGTTCGCTATCCCAGCTTCACCATTCATGCAGAAGTTCGGTTATGGAACCGGTGTCAGTGTTTACCTGATGAAAAGGTGAGCTCAGCATTGATCGTGTTGTTTTGTCAGAGAATAAAGGTGAGGGGGTGGGGAATGTTCCAGAATAGATGACAAAGTAGGACATGCTACTAGTCAGCAAATCTAGGACAGGCAAGTCCTACATATTAGCAACTACATATCAGTAGCTAAGGCCGGGTTCACACTTGTGGGAATTGAATGATGGTTTCCCAGCATCCATTTCACATGACGGGGGAGTGTGACCGGCTGTCGTTGGAGCCTGTTCACACATCTCCGGGGCGGCTACAGAGCGCACTGTAGAAGGATCCTGTGTGTCTGTGGCTCTGTTTTTCAGGTCTGAATTCAGGCAAAAGTTCAGACCCAGTTAGCCCCCAAAAAATGGAGAACAGGGACGCTCTGCGCACAGTGTGAACCCAGCCTTCAATCGGAGCTCCACCCAAAAGGGAAGTTCTGCTTTAAGCACCCCCCTCCCTCCGCTTCCACTTCTGCTCGAGCAGAACTTCTCCCCCCTCCCTCCTTGCAATTGTTCTGGGAAACGTCACAGGTCCCCGAAGATTGCCTGACCAATGGGGAGGCGCAGTACGCACCCAGCTGTGAAGCCGCGAGCTGTCACAGCCGGGTGCCCACACTTGAAATGCCGGCGGAGAGGCATTGGAGCGAAGGGAGGGTTCAGGCGGCCACATCGCTATACCGTGGGACAGGTGAGTAGAAGTCAACAGCTACACTTTTTTTTTTTTTTTTTTTGTAGCTGACTCTTAAAACACAAAAAATGAGTGGAACTTTAAGCAGATCTTTACTGCATCTGAGCACCAAAAACACGATTTAATTCCTTGTGAGGGCACGTTCACACTGGTTCTCTTTAAAATTGTCAGTAAAAGGCCTATGTGTTAACCACTTGCCCGCCCGTAGGACGCCCTCGTGTTTCAGTGGTTATACCGGGGTGATGCCAGGCATCCATCCCTGTATGGATCTTTTCAGTCGGGACCGTCCCATCGTGCAGCAATGGCTGCCCTGAACACAGAGGAACTTTTCTCTCCCTCTCTCCCTCTCCCTCTCCCTCCCCTTGGTGGACAGGAAAGCAGCTGATTAGATCTATTTTTTTTTATCAGCTGCATGTAAGGCCAGAGGAGAGATTTGGGGTAGGGTGACCACGTGTCCCGGATTGCCCGGACAGTCCCGCATTTTACAGGTCTGTCCCGGGTCCCGAAACCTTCATTCCAAGACAATACAGTGTCCTGGAATGAAACTGACACAGCAACCCCCCCCCCCTCCCACCGCGCCGATCTGATGCCCCCCAAAAAACGCCGCCACTTTGCCGCTTTACTCACTAACAGTACTTGTCTTGCAGAGGCACAATCCCCGCCCCCTGCTTGTGATTGGAGAAATCATAAATCCCACCTCTTGTGTCCAATCACTGAGCGTTGGAACAAGGTAAAACTGGTCTCGGCCGGCCAGGACAGGTACTGTCAGTGAGTAAAGTGGTGATACGGCGGCCTTTCTTCCAGTGGAGAAACTTTGCTGAGTAAACATAGCGAGAATTTAGTTTTTTCGCTTGTCTCATCATAGACAGCTCCATCAGTATCCTCAAGATCCTTAAGAATCTGCACCGGTCCAATATCCTTATAGACTCGGCGCATAAGGTATGTGGTTGGCAAATGTCCGTGGCGGCAAAATACAAAATTCTCATGTTTAGAAAGCATAGAATGTATATTGATGATGTCCTCTGCATTCATGTTTATCTTAGGAATCTGTACGGCATCAGCGTTCTTGGTAAAGCCGAATTCTATCTCCGGATCTGGAACATCCATAACTCGCCTAAAGAATGCCCTGAGCTTTTGGGAGGTTTGCTTGATAAAGTCATCCAACCCAGGTGAATGATCTCTATAGGGAGCAAAGGAGTTTATAGTCGAGTGGAAGATTTGAGACACAAACCAGAAGTTAAACTTCTGGTTTGATTTTTTATCTATACGGTAGCCAAATTTATTTGGTTCCTTTATGGCTGTGCGGAAGTACTCTGAGAGGAAATATCCAACAGGCCACAACAGTGAATCTTTACTTTCATATGGAAACTTTTTTCGCAAAGATTCATGTAGGACTTTTATTAGGTATTGCAGCCCATAAGGAACCTTGTGCACAGAGGAGAATATGGCCTGTACAAATGAATTTGCTAGCCTATATAAATAGCCTTTTCTATTTTTGGGCCTCCTGAAAATTCCTTGAAATATGCCCCGTAGAGTGTTAGACATCACTGGATAGCTCAGTTTTTCAGGGATCATCAATACCTGATGTATTGCTGTACCCATTGCCCTGACTATGTTCTTGTACTTTGGTCCCTCGGTGTAATAATGTTTGATTATCATTAAAACCTTTGATTCATCAAGCGATATCTCCTCAATGTGTTGAATTTTTTCCTCCACTTCAGCACGAAGAGCAAATTCCATTAATTTAATAAAATGGTACTCTTCTCGTGGAGTTTCACCGTAATTAAAGAGCGGCAAGAGCACTATTTCTCGGAATCTTTTGATCTCCTCAAAGGATCTGATCTGTCTAATGATTCCGGTCAGGTAAACTGGATTGGTCTTGTAGTATGGGTCTAGATTCATATATAACTTCAGTTGTTGAATTACAGGAAACTTAGTAATAGTTTTATAGTGATTACTTATATATATATATATATATATATATAATGTATGTTTCTGATCTCACATATGGTCACTCACAGACATTGTCTTTCGGGAACATTATGGTTAGTCTTTTGTTTGTGCTAGATAAAACCAGCTTTTTAGCACCTTCCATCTAGCCTTTAAAAGGTCAGACAATAGAGAAGGCCAGTGGATTTCTTCTAAGGACATGAATGTGCCTAGAGTTTGAACAGACCATCGCCTTCCAGAACTTTCAGTAGTTATGGGGTCCCCTGGAATTGAATATTCTATATTTATCCTGCATCGTATCATCTGTAAAACATCTTTAATCGAAGCTAAGTAAAACTTTTTATTACATTCTTTGTGTTGTGTGTTTTAATCCTTGCATTTACTGACCACATATCTGAAAGGGTACATATATGAATGAAACTATGAATAAATGTAACATAGAATTTAGCCCCTTGTTAAAAAATGGCACTGTGAGCAGGATATTTAACCCTTTCAGTGCTGGTTTTAAGTGCAGTAATTAATCCTAGTAATACTGTTGTGAATTGTAATGTTTTTTGACAATTGGGAAACTGTATTATTAGTGTGCACTGTAATGGGAGGTTTGTTGCTAGCTTTGCTTTGGTGGCAGTTAGTGGCAGATATGTTTGATTTACATTGGATAAATATAGCAAAGGGTGTAGATGGTCGAATGTTTCCACTCATTGTGTGAGATATAGAAGAGATGAGCTGATGACCGCGTTAGGTGGACGAGTGGCCCTTTCGCTGGTGCTCAAATAGTTGTTCTTTGAGGTTTGAAAACGATGAGCAGAAAACAGGTAGGAAAAGGAAAAAAATGACCTGTGTTGATGCTTAGATTGTGATTACTGCAGTAATATATGTGTTGAGTTTAAATGTTGAGCTCTTTTGTTGGTTGTTTAGCTAGCTATTGGTGAGGAAAAGTTGCTTGTATGGATGATATTTAAAAATGCATTTGGCTACTGATGTTTAAGTATGTTTAACATTAGAATAGTTAAGTAATGAAACTAAGGCAAAACTTTTGAGAAAAGTGAGTCTTTTGTATGTTTAACTGAAAAGATCATAGTTAGCAGGAACGGCTGCAGCTTGCAGCTCAAATCCCCCGCTCTTAGCCCAATTCCGCCTAAATCACCCCTCCCTGCACAAATCCCTCCTCCTAACTCAAATCCCCCCTATTAGCCCAAATCTCCCCACCCTCTCCTAGTTCAAATCCCCTGCTCTTGGCCCAATTCCCCCTCCCTGCACAAATCCCTCCTCCTAACTCAAATCATCCCTATTAGCCCAAATCCCCCCCTCTTGGCCCAATTCCCTCTAAATTCCCCCTCCCTGCACAAATCCCTCCTCCTCACTCAAATCATCCCTATAAGCCCAAATCTCCCCACCCTCTCCTAGCTCAAATCCCCCCCCTAAGCCCAATTCCCACTAAATCCCCCGCTTGCACAAGTCTCCCTACTAGCCCATAGCCCCTCTACCTCCTCCTAGTAAAAATCCTTCCCAATGTAGCCAATCAAGTGTCCTCGCTGTCAGAATACAATGGCGCAGAAGGGGGAGGATTCCCGCCTCCACCTCAGATGTGTTTGGTTTTTGTCATTCAGCCAGCATGGCCAGCTTAAAGTTCCACTTCAAGTGGATTCAATTCTACCAGACAGTTTGCTGCAAACCAGAAACATTCCCACATCGATGTCATAGTGGTGAATCTTCATCGTTGGTTTATCGCTGTAATAAGCATGTACTATGTCCACAATTGGGACCATTTGACATTTTGTGTCTGAATTGACACGTAACTTTTCACCAACATGTGTTACATAAATGAATTCTCCTTCCATTTCCCAGAATTCCCCCTGTGTGTTCACTATGACACCTTTCTTAACCACTTCAATACCGGCGTATAGTCATATGATGTCCACAGATGGGATCTTCCATCCTGGGTGGACGTCATATGATGGCCTGGGATTCCCGGCCGCCGGGAGCGCGCGCGCCCGCCGCGTTGCTCGGGACCCGGTGCGTGTGCCCGGCGGCCGCGATGTCCGCCTGGCACCCGCGATTGCCCGTTAACTGGGCCAGCATGTGGATCTGTGTGTGTAAACACACAGATCCACAGCCTGTCAGCTCTGAGGAGAGCGATCTGTGTTCCAAGAACGGAGGAACACTGATCGGTCTCCTCCCCTTGTGCGTCCCCTCCCCCTTCAGTTAGAATCATTCCCTAGGAAACATACTTAACCCCTCCCCGCCCCCTAGTGGTTAACCCCTTCACTGCCTGTCACATTTACACAGTAATCAATGCAATTTTATAGCATTGATCGCTGTATAAATGTGAATGGTCCCAAAAATGTGTCAAAAGTGTCCGATGTGTCCGCCATAATGTCGCAGTCATGGAAAAAAAATCGTGATCGCCGCTAAAAAAATAAATAAATATATTTTTTTTAAAAATGCCATAAATCTATCCCATATTTTGTAGACGCTATAACTTTTGCGCAAACCAATCAATACACGCTTATTGCGATTTTTTTTTTTTTTACCAAAAATATGTAGAAGAATACGTATTGGCCGAAACTGAGGAGAAAATGTGTTTTTTTTAAAAAAAAAATTGGGATATTTATTATAGCAAAAAGTAAAAAATATTGTGTTTTTTTCAAAATTGTCACTCTTCTTTTGTTTATAGCGCAAAAAATAAAAACCGCAGAGGCGATCAAATACCACCAAAAGAAAGCTCTATTTGTGGTGAAAAAAGGACGTCAATTTTTTTGGGTACAACGTCGCACGACCGCGCAATTGACGTTTAAAGTGCGACAGCGCTGAAAACTAAAAATTGGCCTCGGAAGGAAGGGGGTGAAATTGCCCTGTATTGAACCGGTTAAATAGTTCCTTTGCATTGAAAACAGCCTTATCTTCGGTATAATAGATCTTCTGGACCTCTCTATCAATGCCTGACTCTTCACTGACCAAGTATCGATACAGTTTTTCCTAAACGTCTTGTAAATGTCTATCCTGTTCTGTAGCTTTTCAAAGGTCCCCTTGACACCCTCTAATGCCTGCTTGCTGGTTTCTATCTCTGATTTTCTTTTGCGACGTAGTAGATGTTTGTTTTTGATTTCTTCGGCAAGTAGGTTAAAGAACTCTTGCTCGTTTCCTGCCTTTGTGAAGTAACCAGCTTTTTGTAAAATCTGCAGGCGTTCCTCACGCATTTGTGCTTCCTGGGAGGCGTCATGGTCTTTAGATGAATGGGATTTTCCTTTTTTGTGTGCATGTTCAGTACTGGTGGAAGCTTTACTTCCTATTTTTTCTTGTGCTGGCATCAGACTCTCAAGGAGTTTTTCTTTAGGTCGTTTAACCATAAGTTCTAGGGCTAGTTTTAGACTGGAAATCTTAGCTTTCTCCATTTCCACATCCAAATCTTCCAGTAGAGAAACTTTGCTGAGTAAACATAGCGAGAGTTTAGTTTTTTCGCTTGTCTCATCATAGACCGCTCCATCAGTATCCTCAAGATCCTTAAGAAGCGGCACCGGTCCAATATCCTAATAGACTCGGTGCATAAGGTATGTGGTTGGCAAATGTCCGTGGCGGCAAAATTCTCATGTTTAGAAAGCAGAGAATGTATATTGATGATGTCCTCTGCATTCATGGTTATCTTAGGAATCTGTACGGCGTCAGCGTACTTGGTAAAGCTGAATTCTATCTCCGGATCTGGAACATCCATAACTCGCCTAAAGAATGCCCTGAGCTTTTGGGAGGTTTGCTTGATAAAGTCATCCAACCCAGGTGAATGATCTCTATAGGGAGCAAAGGAGTTTATAGTCGAGCGGAAGATTTGAGACACAAACCAGAAGTTAAACTTCTGGTTTAATTTTTTTATCTATACGGTAGCCAAATTTATTTGATTGCTCTATGGCTGTGCGGAAGTACTCTGAGAGGAAATATCCAACAGGCCACAACAGTGAATCTTTACTTTCATATGGAAACTTTTTTCGCAAAGATTCATGTAGGACTTTTATTAGGTATTGCAGCCCATAAGGAACCTTGTGCACAGAGGAGAATATGGCCCGTACAAATGAATTTGCTAGCCTATATAAATAGCCTTTTCTATTTTTGGGCCTCCTGAAAATTCCTTGAAATATGCCCCATAGATTGTTAGACACCACTGGATAGCTCAGTTTTTCAGGGCTCAATACCTGATGTATTGCTGTACCCATTGCCCTGACTATGTTCTTGTACTTTGGTCCCTCGGTGTAATAATGTTTGATTATCATTAAAACCTTTGATTCATCAAGCGATATCTCCTAAATGTGTTGAATTTTTTCCTCCACTTCAGCACGAAGAGCAAATTCCATTAATTTAATAAAATGGTACTCTTCTCATGGAGTTTCACCGTAATTAAAGAGCGGCAAGAGCACTATTTCTCGAAATCTTTTGATCTCCTCAAAGGATCTGATCTGTCTAATGATTCCGGTCAGGTAAACTGGATTGGTCTTGTAGTATGGGTCTAGATTCATATATAACTTCAGTTGTTGAATTACAGGAAACTTAGTAATAGTTTTAAGGTGATTACCTATATATATATATATATATATATATATATATATATATATATATATATATATATATATATATCTATCAGGGCTTGACAAATTTGCTTGGAATCTAGGAGCCAGCTAAAAAAGTTAGGAGCCAGGTTTTTTTTTTTTTTAACGACCGACAAAGCTTTATTTTCAATATAAAAATTAGCCAATCTTAAATTTACACAGAAAGACGACTAGAACGAATGTGACTGCTTTTATTTCCTGCCATGCAGGGACATAAGACCGCCATATTCCCGCTAAGGATCCAATCAGGTCCGCCTGAAAAACTGACAGGTGAACCTGATCAGACAGCCCATGTGAAAGGGGCCAAGCAGGGAGATGACAAATAATAAATTCATTTTAATTAACCACTTCCTTCCCGCAGGACTATATACGTCCTGTCTTTGAAGAGAAATACCGTTGTTATGGTAGCAGCTAGCTACCATAACCCCGGTTTCTTCTTCAAGAGCCGGCGGTTCTCTTTCAGATAAAAGTGGTCTCTGGAGCAGATTCGCAGCGAGATCACTTTTATCGGCGGCAGGAGAGGGCCCCCCCCTACCGCCGCGCTCCGGTGCCCTTCACCGCTTACCGTGGCAGTCGGTAGCGGCGGAGGCGATCCGGATCTGTCCCTGGCCTGACATGGAGATGAGTGAGAGAAGGATGGCCCCCCCCCGCCCATCTCCAAGTCATTGCAGGGCGGAAGCGACGTCAAATCATCACTTCCACCCATAGCTCTTGAAAGGACATTTTATTATTTATTTTTTTCAAATGACAATTTTTTTAATGCATTTTAGTGTAAATATGAGATCTGTGGTCTTTTTGACCCCAGATCTCATATTTAAGAGAGCCTGTCATGCTTTTTTTCTATTACAAGGGATTTTTACATTCCTTGTAATAGGAATAAAAGTGACTTTTTTTTTTTTTTTAAAGAACAGTGAAAAAATAAAAGTTAAAATAAATAAGAAAAAAAAAAAATTTAAATATGCCCCATCCCTTGTAATAGAAATAAAAGTGACACCATTTTTATTTTTTTTTAAAAACTGTAAAAATAAAAAGTAAAATATATAAAAAAAATAATAATTTTTTTAAATGCGCCCTGTCCCGCTGAGCTCGCTTGCAGAAGCGAATGCATATGTGAGTAGCACCCGCATATGAAAGCGGTGTTCAAACCACACATGTGAGGT
Source organism: Lithobates septentrionalis (assembly GCA_037952835.1). Classification (NCBI taxonomy): domain Eukaryota; kingdom Metazoa; phylum Chordata; class Amphibia; order Anura; family Ranidae; genus Lithobates; species Lithobates septentrionalis. The sequence goes on along the minus strand of JBBDGP010001886.1, from coordinate 662,166 downwards.
ATCGCCACGATCGGTAGAGCGAGAGCAATAATTCTAGCCTTAGACCTCCTCTGTAACTCAAAACATGCAACCTGTAGAATTTTTTAAACGACGCCTATGGAGATTTTACCCCCAAACATTATATATATTTTTTATTCGAACACCCTAGAGAATAAAATGGCGGTCATTAAAATACTTTCTGTCACACCGTATTTGTCGCCATTCCACGAGCGGATGAAATTTTGAAGCGTGACGTGTTGGGAATCAATTTACTCGGCGTAACATTATCTTTCACAATATAAAAAAAATTGGGGTAACTTTACTGTTTTCTTATTTTTTTAATTTAAAAAAGTATTTTTTCCCAAAAAAGTGCGCTTGTAAGTCCGCTGTGCAAATACGGTGTGACAGAAAGTATTTTAATGACCGCCATTTTATTCTCTAGGGTGTTCGAATGAAAAATATATATAATGTTTGGGGGTTCTAAGTAAAGGGAAGGAGATGAGCGGGCAGTGAAAACAGGTAGGGAAAGCTCCATTAGCATTGGTGGATGTCTTGTCATACCAACGGCCACCACCAGAGGGCGCCTGATTGCAGAAGGAACCATAGGACAGCAGTAGGCCGCAAAGCCGGGGCCTCGATTACCGGCGCGGCCCAACGCGATCGTGCCGGGAGGCAGGGGGGGTGTTGAGCGGACACAGGATGCCCCAGCTGTGCCGCGCCAGGTCGCTAATTCTAGTCGCAAATGCGACCTGGCGCCCGGGGTTTGTCGAGCCCTGATTATATATAATGTATGTTTCTGATCTCACATATGGTCACTCACAGACAGTGGGGGTCATTTACTATAGCGCCACTGCGCAAATTCGCGCTAATTAGCGCTAAAACGGTATTCACTATAGCGCTGGTGAGAAAATATTTCCAAAATCGAATTTGCTATAGTTCCGTGAAAGCAAATAGTGCCCAAACCCTTACTCTGCTAAAACCTGGAGAATTGCACATGGAAATAATGTTTAGAGCATGATATAATTGCCTAAATGGTACTGAAATATGCGGTATATTATTTGAAGGTAATCTGCTTTTAATCTATGTGAAAAAGTGATTTCTACGCTTAAATATCTTTAAAAGTCTGAAAAGTGAAAAATTCCCCGTTTTGGAGAACTAGGTGCCAGCACAACTGAGCATGCTCAGACCTGAAAATGACTCTCATTTTAACTCAAGCGTCTTTTTTAGCCGCTGCTATAGTAAATACCAAAATGAGAGCTAATTAGAGAGCATTTTTTGAAAGTTAAAATCTGCTCTATTTTAGTCCAAATGAAGTTTCAGTCATTGATTCTAATGGAACAATTGTAACTTTCACAAAAAACCTTTTAATGTTGAGATGAAATGTATCTTTCTGTGAAATAAATTTTCCTTTGCAACATTGTTGCTTCTACTTAAAATATTTTGATTTTAAGAATAGTAGAATGTGGAATGTTTTGGTAAAATATATTTTTTCCCTGTGACTTTCACTTGTTACTCTTCATCTCACAACCGTCTTTACCCCAAACTCACACAGGTGTCTTTATAATCCACAAACAATACCATTGCTGATGCAAATTTAAAATCACAATTTTTTGTGCTTTTTATCATTTCGAAATACTAATTTGAGCCCAAAAAATGTGATATGTGTACCAACATCAGAAATCAAAATGTGATTCCCAAAAATTTGAGGGTAATATTCTACTCTCACCCACAAAAAAACACCAAATATCACAGAATAAATCAAGAAGAATAACTCTTGAGTAATGTAATTCCATCACCTGTATGTCCATAGAAATGCAGTATTTATGTGTTTTTATGTGTAGTTATGAGTAGGAGGATCTCACACATGGCAGCTCCGTGGCTTAGAGGTTAGAACTTCTGCTTAGTATCTCTGAGGGTCTGGGTTCAAATCCCAACCATGTTACTTAATGTAGAGAAATTGTCTCATCTCCCAGGTCCTATAACTATGTCTAAATGTAGTAGTTATGTGTAGGAGGGTTCCACCACCATTTTAAGTCTTTTCCAGATACACTATTTAGCCAAAAGTATTGGGACGCCTGCCTTTACACACACTTTAATGGCAGCCCAGTCTTAGTCCCTAGGGTTACAATTTGATTTGACCCACCCTTTGCAGCTAGAACAGCTTCTGGGAAGGCTGTCCACAAGGTTTAGTGTGCCTATGGGAATGTTTGATCATTCTTCCAGAAGTGCATTTGTGAGGCCAGGCACTGATGCTGGATGAGAAGGCCTGGCTTGCAGTCTCTACTCTAATTCAGCCAAATGGTGTTTAACGGGTTGAGGCCAGGACTCTGTGCAGGCCAGTCAAGTTTCTCCACCCCAAACTTGCTCATCCATGTCTTTATGGACCTTGCTTTGTGCACTGGTGCGCAGTCATGTTGGAACAGGAAGGGGCTTTCCCCAAACTGTTCCCACAAAGTTGGGAGCATGAAATTGTCCAAAATGTCTTGTTATGCTGACGCCTTAAGAGTTCCCTTAACTGGAACTAAGAGGCCAAGCCCAACCCCTGAAAAACAACCCCGCATCATAATCCCCCTCCACCAAATCATTTGGACCAGTGCACAAAGCAAGGTCCATAAAGACATGGATGAGTGATTTTGGGGTGGAGGAACTTGACTGGCCTGCACAGAGTCCTGACCACAACAGAACACCTTGGGGATGAATTAGAGAGGAGACTGTAGGTCAGGCCTTCTCGTCCAACATCAGTGCCTGACCTCACAAATGCACTTGGAAGAATGGTCAAACATTCTCATAGACACACTCCTAAACCTTGTGGACAAGAAGAGTTGAAGCTGTTATAGCTGCAAAGGGTGGGCCAAATGAGTTTTGAATTTAATACTAATACTGGGATGCCATTACAGTTCATGTGCGTTTAAAGGCAGGCATCCCAATACTTAGGCCAATATATTGTATATTGCTTGTGACACTGAGCAATCACTTTAGACATACATGAAGAGACAGATCGAAAGATACTGGTGGGCGTGTACTTCTATTTGGTGTGTCAGTGTGCTAACAATACAACCTCTCTTATATAAAGTCCTGCAGTAGGGGGGGGGGGTTGTTTGGCCTGAGAAGGTCAGGTTTTTTGTTGTGGGGGAGAAGGAATTATATTGGGAGATTTGATGAAAATCTTGTGCTTTTTTTCACTCAAAAGTGGGTTTATGTGGCCATGCTCTCAATGTGTGTGTATTCCTGTCTGATCATGCAAACATCGTTTGAAAGCATCTGCTGACCTACTCTTTTTTTTATCTCGTTTTAATCGTGTACACCGAAATGCAGCTTCCAGCAGAACATGGTCACCAATGTATGTATGTGTGGATTGTGGGCTGGTGGTGGGTGTTTTGAATAAGTCTTTTGTAATATTATGTGGGAATGCTTTGTAAGAATGACTGTTAAGTATGTTTCTATAATCTTGCAGATAATGTGATGTGTTGCCCGTTATACACTGAAATTAAAGTTGTGTCCACTCTAAGGTTTTGTCAAATTTTAGATTGTAAGCTCCTATGAGCAGGGCCCTTAAAATCCCATTGCTAAATGTAGCGCCATATATCCTGTTCAAATTTTTTTGAAGTTAGTAAATGAATGTAAATTTTTTTTTCTGCTGGTAAAATAAATGTACATTATTGAGCTTTTGTTGTGGTGTTTTTTTTCTTTTTCTTTTCTTTCTCTTTAGTTTTTGTGGGTGGTGGTTTTGGGAAAGTGCAATATCTCTTATATTTTATTTCAATATGTATTTGTGCACCAAAAAACGAATCTCTTTGCCCTGGTTCACATTGATGCTACTTTGAAATCACGCTACTTCACTTGAAGTAGCACAATTTCAAAGTAGCAAAGTCAGTGTGATTTCAGGTGCGACTTGATAGACATCCGTGTGGCTTCATACACAAATGTCTATTGAAGTCGCACCTGAAATCGGCAAAAGTATAGTGCAGGAACTACTTTAGCAAATTGGTGCGGCGCCACAATATTGGTGTCGCCTCGATTGGAACAGTGCCATTGCTGCTTATGGGCTGTGTCTTGTCATGCAATTTGATCTCTCAAATCGCTCCAATGTAAACCTAGGCTTCAGCACACCTGCAAGTAAGTGATAAAGGTGGAATCTTTATATATAACAGCTGTGGAGAATTGCAGGTAATGAAATCAGCTGGTGGATAGGAAGTGTTTTGAATGTATCAGCTCTGGTTCACATTGGTGTGATTTGACATGTCCAATCGGTGGCAATTGCACCGTTCTAATTGGTGCGATTTGTATTGATATCGGTGCAGAAACCTGCACCGATGTCTCTGATGTTGCCCCCACAGTCGGGACTGACATGCAGGAATGAAATTGTGGGAGTTCAGCTGAATGATTTCCTCCCTCTGTCGGTGTGAATCAAGGCTCAAACTGGGCCTTTTGTCTTTGTAATTCACCTGCTGCTAACCCAGGGACACCATTTCTTATCAAACTCCCTTAAGTTTACCTTCAAATATATGTAGAAATACAGATTTTCATATCAGAAAATAAAAAATACTAATCGTGGTTGAGATCAAATATTCGCAGCTGCAATCAAAATCGAGGTTTCACCTTCTGACCTGGAAATTAGTCATTGTATGCACCCGGAAGTTCCTGTGCTGGTCAGGATCTCCATCTAGGTGGACATGGCGAGGTCTCTAGCAAAGACGAGGTGCTGCACATTGGCCGGGTAAGTGTAGGATATGTACTTGTACTTAGTCAATGTGGGGGTGGATGTGGTAGTTGGATTTGCAGTGGGTGGTGTTCATTGATTTGTTTGGCATCACCACACATTTGCTTCCGTCCCATGTGCACACATCACTTCCTGCATTTGTTCTGCTGATGTAAATCAGTAAGGACTATGAAAGTATAAATGAGAGCTCCTTTTATTAAAATATTTAGAAAAGAAGAAATTCCCCTGAGTGGACTTTATCAGCACTATGCTAAGGATACTAATATATATAAAATTGCGTAATAATTGTGTGTAACAAGGTATAAGAAGTAACAGAATTTTTATTTAAACATCACATAATTTAAAAAATATTTCATAGATTTGACAAAGCATATTACATAGTTACATAAATCATTAGTGTGGTATTCTTCACAGAACAATGGGTTGTGCGAAAGCTCTTAATTAACACCCAGCGCGTTTCGGGATAAAATAGTATTGTCCTTCTTCAGGGATGTAACAAAAAAAAGAGCAGTTCGTCTAGAACAGATTAGAATGTAAGATAATAAGTCAAATTATCATGTCTTCTGTGTGTGTAAATATGCATATAGTCTAGTCTAGTTATCCTCACCCATTCATGACTAGACGATATACATATTTACACACACAGAAGACATGATAATTTGACTTATTATCTTACATTCTAATCTGTTTTAGACGAACTGCTCTTTTTTTTGTTACATCCCTGAAGAAGGACAATACTATTTTATCCTGAAACGCGTTGGGTGTTAATTAAGAGCTTTCGCACAACCCATTGTTCCGTGAAGAATACCACACTAATGATTTATGTAACTATGTAATATGCTTTGTGATATCTATGAAATATTATGTTTTTAAATTATGTGATGTTTAAATAAAAATTCTGTTACTTCATATACCTTGTTACACACAATTATTACGCAATTATATATATTAGTATCCTTAGCATAGTGCCGATAAAGTCCACTCAGGGGAATTTCTTCTTTTCTAAATAATATTTGGATGTGGCACAGCTTTGGCATACCTAGGGAAGCTAACTAGTCCATATTGATTTATTAAAATATTTATGACTTGTTTCACAGTTGGGTGAATTTTCCAGCAAATTTGGACCTCTGAGTTGCAGGACAAGTTGTACCCCATGATTCTCAATGATAGCCATTCATATCTGTGCTACTTTAAGTCGCACCAACTTCAAAGTAGTCCCTGTACTACTTTGGTGTGACTTGAGGTATATCGGGTACAATATTACACAGGCATTCCCAGAAGTTGGGGCAAAGTGGCAGCAAAATAGTGTGACTTTCAGGTCGCAGCAGTGTGAATGAGATTCAAGGATAACACCTTTTGAATTTGGCCCTATTGTCACTTGTGCATACTGAAAGTGTAGCAAATTTGTCCCTGCACTACCTTGGTTTGACTTTGATGCAATTTGAGGTCCATACACCACAAGATTACACAGACATTGCTTCAAGTAATGGTAAAGCTGTGCAAATTTAAGGTCGCACAAGTGCAAATGGGGCCTTATATAAAAGGTGTTATCAATTAATCTCATTAGGTTACTTTCACACTTGGGTGACTTTTCATGCAGCTTTGGACCTCAGAGTCACATGAAAAGTTGTCCACCATGATTTCCATTCATATTTATTAGAGCTGCACGATTAATCGTCATCGTGATTTTTTCCCCCTTTGTGATCTTGAAAAAAGCGTTTCACGATTCTTGCTATGCAAAGAATTCTCTCTGCTCTTCTGAAGCCACAGCTGTCAAAAGAAAGGAATAGAAAAACCAGGAAGTCTGTCAAGAATTAGAACATTCTTTATCAGTGAACTTAACTAGAAACATTGTAACAATTTGTCAATGAAATAGACTTCTGTGTAAGTAAGGAAAGTTTAACCACTTAAACACTAAACACTGACATTTGTTGGTTTCAGGTTAAAATCATTTTTTTTGCTAGAAAATTACTTGGAACCCCCCAACATTATATATATTTTTTTAGTAGAGACCATAGAGAATAAAATGGTGGTTGTTACAATATTTTATGTCACACTGTATTTGCGCAGCGGTCTTTCAAATTAAATTTTTTGGGGAAAAAATTACTTTAACGAATTAAAAAAAAAAAAAAAAGTTAGCCCAATTTTTGGGGGGATAATGTGAAAGATTTTACGTTGCGAGAATCAGGATCTTTTTATTCTAAGCAAAAAAATTGTGGTTCTCATTTTGGCCAGAACCGTGCAGCTCTAATATCTATGCAACTTCACCCATGTTCACATAGGTCTGAATTGACATGTCAAATTGCGGGCCAAATCGGCACCTATTGATGGCAATGGAACTGTCCGAATTGGTACGATGCCACAATTCCCAAAAGTAGTTCCTGCACTACTTTGGGCGACTTCATGGGGTGATTTCTTACCTCCCAACTTTTTGAGATGGGTATAAGGGACACCTATTAGCAAAAGTAGGTAGGCATAGGACACCTTCTTAAAGGAGAACAGTTGGGACCTATGTGATTTCACTAGACATATGTGCAGGAAAGTGCACTGATGTCTCTGAAATCGCTCACAAAGTCGGGCTGAGTCACACTTGTGCGACTTTGGACATCAGAGTTGCATGACAAGTCATGCCCCATGATTTTCAATGTGTACCATTCATATCTGTGCGACTTCAAGTAACAATGACTTCAACGTAGTCCCTGTACTACTTTGGTCTGACTTTGACGCGAGTTGAGGTCCATAGACCTCAAGTTTACACAGGCATTCCCTGGAATTGCGGCAAAATTGCTGATGCAAAATCGCGGGAAAGTTGCGTGCCTTTCCCTGCGACTCCTGCGTCCATAGACCTCAAGATTACACAGGCATTGCTTAAAGTGGCATCAAAATCTCGCAACTTTCAGGTCGCACAAGTGTGAAAGGGGCCTAAGTCACCGTGCTGAGTACTTTTATACCTAGAATATAAAGTAGTCCCACCATCAAACACTAGTAAACGTATGTTCTCAATATAATTGTGCTCAAATGGCTGAAAATCACACAGATGGTATCACCTACTGAAAGCTTGCATTAGACTCAGCAGCATATGCTGAAAAGAGGCGAATGCCTATTAGCCAATGCCACATCAGCATGAGCATGGTTGTTACTATAATATTAATGCCTGAAATGCAAAACATTATTGTATAGAATCAAAGATTAGTAAATGTATTTTCTCTGTAGGTATGTGCTCAGCTCTGTAGCATAGCCCCAAAAGTTCAAGCCATGAGTTCAAATCCCACTGACAGCATCACCTCCTGGAAGTGTGCATTGTACTCAGAAGCATAATTAGCCAATGCACATCAGCTTGGTTTATTCCATATTTTAACTCTTCAAATGCATGCAATGGTATGTACTTATTCAATAATATTATGGTATGGAATTCCAAAATTCAAGGAAAAAAATGTCATAGGGTCCCCCCAGTACATACCAGGCCCTTCGGTATGGACTTTAAGGGGAACCCCACACCAAAATGTAAAATAAATTTGATGTGGGTCCCTTCAAAATCCATACCAGACCCTTATCTGAGCATGCAGCCTGGAGGTCAGGATAGGGGGGGGGGGGACGAGTGAGCACCCTCCCCTTCTGAACCTTACCAGGCCACATACCCCAAAGCACCTTTTCCCCATGTTGATGGGGACAGGGAGCCTCTTCCCGACAACCCTGGTTGGTGGTTGTTGGTCTGTGGGCAGGGGGTTTATCAGAATCTGAAAGCCCCCTTTAACAAGGGGGCTCCCAGATCCTGCCCCCCTATGTAAATAGGTATGAGGTACATTTTACCCCTACCCATTCACCAAAAAAAAGCAGTGAAATGTAAAAAAATCAATAGCCGGTTTTTGACAAGTCCTTTATTGTAAAACAGCTCCGAGTTGTCTTCTTCCCTGAGCCATCTTCTCCAGATGCTGTCTTTCCCTCCTCCATCTTCTCCCCGAGCTGTAATCTCCCAGAGCCGTCTCTCCTTCCGCTGCCATCTTCTCCATCTGCTGTGTTCTTCCGCACCGCTGGTTACCCACTAATAAAAAAAAAAGCTACTCTTCCATGGCGGTCTTCCTCCGCTGTGTTGTCACCCACTGTGTGGCGTCTCTTACATAGCCATGGAGCGGACTCTCCGGGTGACATTATCGGATGGCCACAGAAGATCGCCACAAGAAGAGCGGCTTCTATTTTATTAGTGGGTAACCGGCTGCGTGGAAGAACACATCAGCAGGAGAAGATGGCGGCAGCAGGATAGATGTTTAACTGAAAAGATCATAGTTAGCAGGAAGGGCTGCAGCTTGCAGCTCAAATCCCCCCTCTTAGCCCAATTCCCCCTAAATCACCCCTCCCTGCACAAATCCCTCCTAACTCAAATCCCCCATATTAAACCAAATCTCCCCACCCTCTCCTAGCTCAAATCCCCCGCTCTTGGCCCAATTCCCCCTAAATTCCCCCTCCCTGCACAAATCCCTCCTCCTAACTCAAATCATCCCTAGTAGCCCAAATCTCCCCACCCTCTCCTAGCTCAAATCCCCCGCTCTTGGCCCAATTCCCCCTAAATTCCTACTCCCTGCCCAAATCCCTCCTCCTAACTCAAATCATCTCTATTAGCCCAAATCTCCCCACCCTCTCCTAGCTGAAATCCCCCTCTTAGCCCAATTCCCCTTAAATCACCCCTCCCTGCACAAATCCCTCCTCACTCAAATCCCCCCTATTAGCCCAAATCTCCCCACCCTCTCCTAGCTCAAATCCCCCCTCTTGGCCCAATTCCCTCTAAATTCCCCCTCCCTGCACAAATCCCTCCTCCTTACTCAAATCATCCCTATAAGCCTAAATCTCCCCACCCTCTCCTAGCTCAAATCCCCCCCCCCTTAGCACAATTCCCCCTAAATCCCCAGCCTGCACAAGTCTCCCTACTAGCCCATAGCCCCCTACCTCCTCCTAGTAAAAATCCTTCCCAATGTAGCCAATTAAGGGTCCCCGCTGTCAGAATACAATGGCGCAGAAGGGAGGATTCCCGCCTCCACCTCAAATGTGTTTGGTTTTTGTCATTTAGCCAGCATGACCAGCTTAAAGTTCCACTTCAAGCGGATTCAATCCTACCAGACAGTTTGCTGCAAACCAGAAACAGAAACATTCCCACATCGACATCATAGTGGTGAATCTTCATCGTTGGATTATCTGTGTGATAAGCATATACTATGTCCACAATTGGGACCATTTGACATTTTGTGTCTGAATTGACACGTAACTTTTCACCAACATGTGTTACATAAATGAATTCTTTCATTTCCCCCTGTGTGTTCACTATGACACCTTTCTTTGTTTTTTGCTACATCAGTGTTTACATTGAGAGGATTTAAATCACCATTTTGGCTCATTTTTTCCCATCTCGTTGTCATCACATCATAGTAGCAGAAACACAGCTTTTTTATTCAATTTTATTCATTTTAGGAAATCTTTAATTATTCTTTATAAAAATCCTCATAACTCACACTACGCCCCGGTATCCAGCTTAAATTCCCCTACCCAACCCCACCTCTCACCCCCCAGCCTACAGACGGCTCCTGGTAATGCGTGATTTCATTACATGAACTTCTCGGCGAATCTCCCTGTTTTTTTTAAGGATATCCACTTCGCCCACTTTACTCCCTCCAAGTCCTCTTCTATCTCTAGCCTAGTATCTTCACCCTCACCCACCTCCAAGATATAGGTTTCATTGACCCTTGTTAACCAATCACGAATACTTGGGCCCTCAGCCTCTTGCCATTTTTTGGAATTAAACTCTTTGCCGCATTTAGTAGTACCGGAGTTAAAGATACATTGTACTTACTTACATGACCTTCCGTCCCATCCATTTGTGTCTGAATTGACACGTAACTTTTCACCAACATGTGTTACATAAATGAATTCTCCTTCCATTTCCCAGAATTCCCCCTGTGTGTTCACTATGACACCTTTCTTAAATAGTTCCTTTGCATTGAAAACGGCCTCATCTTCGGTATAATAGATCTTCTGGACCTCTCTATCAATGCCTGACTCTTCACTGAGCAAGTACTCGATACAGTTTTTCCTAAACGTCTTGTAAATGTCTATCCTGTTCTGTAGCTTTTCAAAGGTCCCCTTGACACCCTCTAATGCCTGCTTGCTGGTTTCTATCTCTGATTTTCTTTTGGGACATAGTAGATGTTTGTTTTTGATTTCTTCGGCAAGTAGGTTGAAGAACTCTTGCTCGTTTCCTGCCTTTGTGAAGTAACCAGCTTTTTGTAAAATCTGCAGGCGTTCCTCACGCATTTGTGCTTCCTGGGAGGCGTCATGGTCTTTAGATGAATGGGATTTTCCTTTTTTGTGTGCATGTTCAGTACTGGTGGAAGCTTTACTTACTATTAATCCTTGTGCTGGCATCAGACTCTCATGGAGTTTTTCTTTAGGTTGTTTACCATAAGTTTTAGGGCTAGTTTTAGACTGGAAATCTTAGCTTTCTCCATTTCCACATCCAAATCTTCCAGTGGAGAAACTTTGCTGAGTAAACATAGCGAGAATTTAGTTTTTTCACTTGTCTCATCATAGACCGCTCCATCAGTATCCTCAAGATCCTTAAGAAGTGGCACCAGAGTCGGGGAAAGGTAAGAACTAGGAAGTGGAAAGAAGAATTGAAAAAAAAATGTAATTACAGCGATTTTAATTTTTTGAAACGGCATGTCAGCATCTAGGCAATTAAGCGAATACATACAGATATAGTTCAAAATTTGGGTAAAACCCCGCTTTAAGAAGGGGCACCGGTCCAATATCCTTTAAACACTCGGTGCATAAGGTATGTGTTTGGCAAATGTCCGTGGCAGCAAAATACAAAATTCTCATGTTTAGAAAGCAGAGAATGTATATTGATGATGTCCTCTGCATTCATGGTTATCTTGGGAATCTGTACGGCGTCAGCGTACTTGGTAAAGCCGAATTCTATCTCCGGATCTGGAACATCCATAACTCGCCTAAAGAATGCCCTGAGCTTTTGGGAGGTTTGCTTGATAAAGTCATCCAACCCAGGTGAATGATCTCTATAGGGAGCAAAGGAGTTTATAGTCGAGCGGAAGATTTGAGACACAAACCAGAAGTTAAACTTCTGGTTTGATTTTTTATCTATACGGTAGCCAAATTTATTTGGTTCCTCTATAGCTGTGCGGAAGTACTCTGAGAGGAAATATCCAACAGGCCACAACAGTAAATCCTTACTTTCATATGGAAACTTTTTTCGAAAAGATTCATGTAGGACTTTTATTAGGTATTGCAGCCCATAAGGAATCTTTTGCACAGAGGAGAATATGGCCTGTACAAATGAATTTGCTAGCCTATATAAATAGCCTTTTCTATTTTTGGGCCTCCTGAAAATTCCTTGAAATATGCCCTGTAGAGTGTTAGACACCACTGGATAGCTCAGTTTTTAAGGGATTATCAATACCTGATGTATTGCTGTACCCATTGCCCTGACTATGTTCTTGTACTTTGGTCCCTCGGTGTAATAATGCTTGATTATCATTAAAACCTTTGATTCATCAAGTGATATCTCCTCAATGTGTTGAATTTTTTCCTCCACTTCAGCACGAAGAGCAAATTCCATTAATTTAATAAAATGGTACTCTTCTCGTGGAGTTTCACCGTAATTAAAGAGCGGCAAGAGCACTATTTCTCAATCTTTTGATCTCCTCAAAGGATCTGATCTGTCTAATGATTCCGGTCAGGTAAACTGGATTGGTCTTGTAGTATGGGTCTAGATTCATATATAACTTTAGCTGTGAAACAAATCAAATACACTTGTCAGAGAGAGAGAGAAAGAGAGAAAAGAGAGAGAGAAAAAAAAGAGAGAAGGGAGAGAGGGAGAAAAGAGAGAGAGAGAGAAAAGAGAGAAAAAAAGGGAGAGAAAGAGAAAAAGAGAGAGAGAGAACGATCAACAGAAATTGTCCATAAAAAATGTAACATTATACATAAAATAATAATGCATGGTTTTGAAATAAATCAAATCCACTTGTCTTCAAGATAGAAAGAGCGAACGACAGAGGGAGAGAGAGAGAAAATAAATGAGAAAAGCTTTATTCTCTGGCATGGCTTTGAAAAATTCAAATCCACTTGTCTGTGCAATCTATGGAATAAAAATATAAAATTAGATGTATAATATAAATAAAAACAAACAAAAATATACATTTATAATAATTATTCACAGAATGTTGGTACATAGGTATGTATGTATGTACGTACATATGTATGTATGTATTTATTTACGTATGTAGATATATATATACATATATACACACACACACACACACACACACACACATATATATATATATATATATATATATATATATATATACACACCGTATTTATCGGCCTATAACACGCACTTTTTTCCCCTTAAAATCAGGGGAAAGTCGTGGGTGCGTGTTATACGCCAATCCCCGCTATCGCTATGTGAATGTCGGCGATCGCCGCCGACATTCACATAGCGAGTAGTTTCAAATATGGCGCCACGGAGTTCGGAGGGACTCGGCGGTGCTGTACGAGCGCCGCCGAAATCACAGAGCCGAGATACACATAGTCGGGTGTATTCGACTCTTTCCGGCGCCGCTCACAGTCACGCCCAGTCCCGCCATTGGACCTGTGTTATGTCCATCATAGGGCGGGACTGGGCGGGACTGTGAGCGGCGCCGGAAAGCACCGAGAACCCTCGGCTATGTGTATCTCGGCGGCGTTCGTTCACTTCCACCGGCGCCGAGTCCCTCCGAACTCCGCGGCGCCATATTTAAAACTACTACCATGTGTATGGCGGCGGCAGGAGGCATGGACACTGGGGACAAGGCTGCACTGGGGACAAGGCTGCACTGGGGCAAAGCTGCACTGAAAAGGCTGCAATGACACTAACAAGGCTGCAGATGAACACTGATGAGGCTGCATTGATGGGCATTTTAATGTAAGTTTCTTTTCCTTAAACTTCCCTCCTAAAAGTTTTTTTCCTTAAAATTCTCTCCTAAACTTGGGGTGCGTGTTATACGCCGGCACGTGTTATACGCCGATAAATACGGTATATATATATATGAAATTAGTATTTCGTTTCGGTGTGAAAATATTTAATTTTTTGTTTATTACACAGATTTTTAATAAGGTTTATTAACTTACCGGAATTAAAAGATGTATAAGAAAAAAAATGAAACAGTCCAAGTTAGAGTAATAACAAATCTTCTCTCTAAAGGTAATAGAAATAAAAATATTAAAAAAACATATTCTACATTATTTAGGCATTAATAAATTAAAAAATGTATAAAGAAAAAAATAATTATCAACAAATGGGTTACATAATAATTAAAAAAATTAAAAAAAATAATAAAACCTAGATGTATTAAAATAATGAAAAATATTAAAAGTAATTTACATAATGGTAAATATATGGAATTTTCTATTACCAAAAAAATTGTATTTGCAGTACCGAATCAAAGTACAATATTATCTACAAAACAAAAAATCATCAATTACAACAATGCCACCAATGAATTAATTTTTTTTTTACAATCGAAAAGCTGTAAACTCACAAAACTAGTTATCAAATAAATATATCACATATTAATAGTTAAAATTAATTGCTAAATATATTAAAAATAAATAATAAATAAATAGAAAGAAAAGAAACAAATAATTTATCAAAGACCAAAAAAAATAAAAAATAAAAAGAAAGATGTTGGAACTGCAATAAACATTTAAAAAAAAATTAAAATATTGCAGCAGGATGACTGACATTAAAAATACATTACACTTTGTCCAATGTCCGTGGCGGCAAAATACGAAATTCTCATGTTTAGAAAGCAGAGAATGTATATTGATGATGTCCTCTGCATTCATGGTTATCTTAGGAATCTGTACGGGGTCAGCGTACTTGGTAAAGCTGAATTCTATCTCCGGATCTGGAACATCCATAACTCGCCTAAAGAATGCCCTGAGCTTTTGGGAGGTTTGCTTGATAAAGTCATCCAACCCAGGCCTGTACAAATGAATTTGCTAGCCTATATAAATAGCCTTTTCTATTTTTGGGCCTCCTGAAAATTCCTTGAAATATGCCCCGTAGAGTGTTAGACACCACTGGATAGCTCAGTTTTTCAGGGATCATCAATACCTGATGTATTGCTGTATCCATTGCCCTGACTATGTTCTTGTACTTTGGTCCCTCGGTGTAATAATGTTTGATTATCATTAAAACCTTTGATTTATCAAGAGATATCTCCTCAATGTGTTGAATTTTTTCCTCCACTTCAGCACGAAGAGCAAATTCCATTAATTTAATAAAATGGTACTCTTCTCATGGAGTTTCACCGTAATTAAAGAGCGGCAAGAGCATTTTTCGAAATCTTTTGTTTTCCTCAAAGGATCTGATCTGTCTAATGATTCCAGTCAGGTAAACTGGATTGGTCTTGTAGTATGGGTCTATATTCATATATAACTTTAGTTGTTGAATTACAGGAAACTCAATAATAGTTTTAAGGTGATTACTTATTTATATATAATGTATGTTTCTGATCTCACATATGGTCACTCCCAGACATTGTCTCTCGGGAACATTATGGTTAGTCTTTTGCTAGTACTAGATAAAACCAGCTTTTTAGCGCCTTCCATCTAGCCTTTAAAAGGTCAGACAATAGAGAAGGCCAATGGATTTCTTCTAAGGACATGAATGTGCCTAGAGTTTGAACAGACCATCGCCTTCCAGAACTTTCAGTAGTTATGGGCTCCCCTGGAATTGAATACGCTATATTTATCCTGTATCGTATCATCTGTAATACATCTTTAATCGAAGCGAAGTAAAACTTTTTATTACATTCTTTGTGTTGTCTGTTTTAATCCTTGCATTTACTGACCACATATCTGAAAGGGTAAATATATGAATGAAACTATGAATAAATGTAACATAGAATTTAGCCCCTTGTTAAAAAATGGCGCTGTGAGCAGGATATTTAACCCTTTCAATGCTGGTTTTAAGTGCAGTGATTAATCCTAGTAATACTGTTGTGAATTGTAATGTTTTTTGACAATTGGGAAACTGTATTATTAGTGTGCACTGTAATGGGAGGTTTGTTGCTAGCTTTGCTTTGGTGGCAGTTAGTGGCAGATATGTTTGATTTACATTGGATAAATATAGCAAAGGGTGTAGATGGTCGAATGTTTCCTCTCATTGTGTGCTTAGCGAACCCCCGGCAAGCTTTAGATTTTTTGATATATAGAAGAGATGAGCTGATGACCGCGTTAGGTGGAAGAGTGGCCCTTTCGCTGGTGCTCAAATAGTTGTTCTTTGAGGTTTGAAAACGATGAGCAGAAAACAGGTAGGAAAAGGAAAAAAATGACCTGTGTTGATGCTTAGATTGTGATTACTGCAGTAATATATGTGTTGAGTTTAAACGTTGAGCTCTTTTGTTGGTTGTTTAGCTAGCTATTGGTGAGGAAAAGTTTCTTGTATGGATGATATGTAAAAATGCATTTGGCTACTGATGTTTAAATATGTTTAACATTAGAATAGTTAAGTAATGAAACTAAGGCAAAAGTTTTGAGAAAAGTGAGTCTTTTGTATGTTTAACTGAAAAGATCATAGTTAGCAGGAATGGCTGCAGCTTGCAGCATCCCCCCCCCCCCCCCCCGGACAATGGACAATGACATACAACGGTGACAGGAATTTTGTGGAAAGAGACCACCTGCCCACATCCCTATATAGATACACAATGGGGAATTTTCCTCTTGGTGGAACTTTATAGGGCAGGAGTCTCAAGACAGTATATCAAAAATTATAAACAATAATTTTATCAAAAAGTTTAAAATACATATCCAATAATAATCAAAAAGAGGACAACAAGGAATGGATGCCAACGTTAGTGAGTAATGTTGATACAATAGATGTAATAAATATACATGACAAATTGCAAAGGTACAATTAACCTCACAAAAGCTGTTTCAAAAAGGAAAAACTGTACTTATGAAGCCCGACGCGTTTCGAGGTTTTATAAATGTTGAGACCTCTTCTTCAGGGGCTGATAGTGAGGTGTGTTTATCTGTCGTGTTGTTCCTTAATCTGCATCAAAAGCATCCAGTTTTTAAAAAAAGAGGGGACGAAGTGGTTTACCAGTGGGGTTCGGAACTCAGAGCCAATGCCGCTGCAATGGGACCGAGCATGTCCACAATCCAAGACAAGACACAAAGGGCGTCCCATCCACCAACTTGTGGTACTGCAGGTGTTAGTTGTGATAGGGTATTATCATCAGCTGTCAGCGCATATAGGATGAATTATCCCTGTGTAGGCTGAAATGGGGATATCTCATGCGGCACTATCTGGTCTACAATGCCGTAGTGAAGAAAAGAATTGCACCGTTGGAGCCCCTGCCGTCAATGGCTCAAAGAAGCTTGAACGACTGCACGTCCGGTCCGATGCCCCCACCGTTGTAAAATTATTGTTTATAATTTTTGATATACTGTCTTGAGACTCCTGCCCTATAAAGTCCCACCAAGAGGAAAATTCCCCATTGTGGACAATGGACAATTGTCCAGCATGTTGTGAAAGGAAGAGCTGCAGCTGTAGACTGTATTTGTAAGAGCCTGCTTGGACGGAGACGATCCCTTAAGAGAGGGAGATTTCCCCTTAACCCCCCCTTAAAAAGCTTGTGCCTGTGAAAAGCAGGACAGTGCTGAACATCTAAGAAATGCTTAATTATGTTGAAAAATAACATCCTAGTTGAAATTGTTAGTTATTGTTATATAAATCTAGGATTATTTGAAACAAAGAAAGTAAATGGCTGATTGATGTTAACACCCTTTAAAATCCTGAATAGCAGTCATGATTATTATAATTTTATTGGTGAATGTAATAGTGTCATGTTCTAGGATACAACACGAATGTTTTTTTCGTTAATACAGAAGGAACCAGCTCTATTCCTAGAAGTTTTGTAGATCTGTATGGTATTGAACAAGAGGCTGCAATAGAAACATCAATATGAGTTTGGTGATGTATAATGTTTGTGCACAAATGTGATGAACACTATATAATGTTCTTGTGAATTATTTCAACCATGGTTAATGACAACTTTAAATGGACGTCCTTTAATGAAAATCCACGTAGTGATAATTAATTAAGTAAAATGAGCTCAACTAATATGGGTAATAAAAAGTGCACTCATGAATAACAGAAATAATGGCCATATGTTTTGTAGTTTGTGGAAAGTGTTGGTTAAATGTGTTTGTTGTGAGGGGGCGTGGCCTGGCTATGGAGGAGTGAGGACGCGTGTTACCTCAGCTCCCGATACACCGCCGCATTATCAGCCGCATAGAGGGGACAGATCGCCTCCGGAACACCGGAGAACATGTCACAAGGGCGGCGGGCTCTCTCACAGCACTCGAGAGCGGAGGGCTCACAGCGGGAGCAGCTGGAGACATATTTCGGCCCGAACGACGGGCCCGGACATGAGGCCTCCAAGATGGCGCCGACGCCGAAGGCTGGCAAAGTCACAAAAGCCACACAGAAAGCCCTGGCTCAACAACAGCAGCAGTAGCACCAGAATTCCTAGATTCCTTCTCCGCGGTTGGTGAGTGACACAGCTCCTCCACTCTCCCCGGGATCCTCTGCCTCCCATGATCAGGGCCCTGACATGGCGGACTTTTTAGGGGAAGGAGACAAAAAACGCCATATTTGGTCCCTCCCCACCAGGGAAGATCTAGAGCGATTTACTGCCAGGGTTGAGAAGGCCTTCAGGGAAGATATAGCCCAGCTCAAGACAGACACTAATCACTTGGGAAACAGGGTGGAAAATGTGGAGCAGAGGTTGGATGAGGTGCTACCTACTATTGCTAAACTTCAGGACAGATGCAACTCTCAGGATCAGAAAATAGAAGCCCTCTTGTGTCAGTTAGATGACTTTGAAAACCGAAGTAGGAGAGCAAATATCCGCATACGCGGTTTACCGCAGGCCACGGCACCAAAAGATATTATCCCCAAGCTGGAAGACGTCTTCCGAGAAATAGTGGGACTACCTGCCACGGCTCCTGTGGAGATAGACAGAGCTCACAGGGCCCTCAGACCACCCTCCCAAGATGCAGATAATCCAAGGGATGTTATATGTAAGCTCCATAAATATACACTAAAAGACAGAATTATGCAGAAAATGCGTGGGAAGCAATACTTTGACTTTGATGGAGCACACCTGTATTTTTACCAGGACATTTCAAGACGCACGCTCATGCAACGCAGAGCCCTGCGGCCCCTACTAGAGGCTCTTCAAAAAGCAAGTCTGCCTTATCGCTGGGGCTTCCCTTTCTATTTGCAAGCAACCAAGGAGGGGAAGAGTGTCACGTTACGCACTAAAGATGACCTTCCATTTTTCCTAGAGACCCTGGGTCTGGAGCCAGTGGATTTCCCAGACTGGAGGGGCCCGAGTGATCATCCTCACTTACAACTCCCCCAGCCTTGGCTTACGGCCAACCGTAGGAGCCGCAGACGAGACCGCAGGCGCTCTGCATCGGCCTCCCCATGGATCATGTGTCACTAAGGCACTAACAGAAGCTGTCCTATCTTTGATCTGCATTCTGAGAGAAACATTCTCCTTATCTGCTACAGGACCTCATCTAATTGTTCCTTTTTTATACAGGGCCCCTAACCACTAACATAAGCATGCTGTCTACAGTTGGGACAGAGCCACATATGCACACGATGTCGTACGTGATCCTCTATCCGGAGATAACTGCCCCTGATCAGGAGCTTGGCTTTGAACTTATGAGAATACCCCAGGAAGAGATATAGAAGCCATGGCTCTGAACTTACCATGCTTTAGTTTTAGACGCCCTGTTTACCCAGCTTTCCGTTTAGCACTTTTTTCTTTTTTGAGGTCCCCCCTCTTATTTTATCTTTTTGGATTTTTCTCCCCACCTCAAGATTGAGCTGCAAATTTTTGTTTTTGTTATTATGAAAACTCCCCTCTCTTATACACTGTATAATGTATACTGCTTATTGATCAGGAGAGGGCAGTGGATTGGGGCTGGTCCTCGCTCCCCTCCCTCTGGTGATGGTCCACGTCCCCCACGTAGGCCATACCTTTTTAGGTATATATTTCCTTTTTTTGGAAATGGAGACAGGTCTCGGACACTTTTCCCTAGCGGGAAGAGGCCCGATATCTGGCTCACAGGTGTACCACGCTGTGGTAATGTTCACATTAATGTACTTTGCAATTTGTAAGTGTCTTCCTCTAACTTTGTCTTCTTCCTTCCCTTCTGTTTATTCTTTTTTACTGTATACTCTTTTGTAGGGACTGCCTCCGGCTCCGCCTCCCGTTCTGTGCCCACTAGACCACAGCGAAAATTGCTCATCCCGAGCTCCTCCTATGGCATCACTTAAGGTAATTTCATATAACGTGCGAGGTCTCTGCTCCCCATGTAAAACGTAGTAAATTATGGTGGGAACTTAAGCGCTCAGGGGCTCAGGTGGTTCTTTTACAGGAGACGCATTTCACTCCACACTCATTGCCCAAATTGCCTAATCATATATATACCCAATGGTTCCTCAGCAATTCACCTATTGCGAAATCGAGAGGTACGGCTATTGCCATACATAAGTCTTGCCCCCTCCAAGTAATTGACAATGAGGTAGACTCCTTGGGGAGATATGTCTTCCTTAAGGGGACCATAGCTGGGCAGAAGATTACAGTTGCTACGATATATGCCCCTAATTCAAACCAACTAACCTTCATAGACAATACCCTTAATAGACTGGCAGAATTTAGAGAGGGCCCTCTGATCTTGGGAGGCGATTTTAATGTCAGCCCTGACCCACAACTAGACACTTCGCACAAGCGCCCTTCTCATTCACACGCTTTTCTAAAGCACTTTCGTAAAACCCTACAAACTCACCGACTCCTTGATAGTTGGTGAATTCTCCATCCGGTTGACAGGGACTACAGCTACTATTCAAAAACACATGATGTCTATACCCGTATAGACCTGATCTGTGTAGATCATTTGGCCCTGGAGCTGCTGCAGTCCTCGTCCATTGGAAATATAACAATCTCTGACCATGCCCCAGTAATGGCCTCCCTGGTTTTGCCACAGAGCAGCCGTGGGACTTGGTCGTGGCGCTTAAACGATTCTCTGTTGGACGATACTGTAGTGGTTTCTGAGGTTATAGAGGTTCTGTCCCACTACTTTAAAGAAAACACTACAGAGGGGTTGAGTAAGGGGATTGTGTGGGAGGGCCATAAAGCAGTGATGAGAGGCGAACTGATCTCTCAGGGATCTAGACTGAAGAAAGCTAGGCAAGCAGACTTTGACAGGGTACTTCAAGCGCTTCAGCAGGCGGAACTTAGGCACAAACAGAACAGTGACCCGGAGGCTCTGAGGGCTTTGACAGATTTGAGAGAATTGTTCTCTCGGCTGCTGGACAGACAGGCAAGCAGGCGAATGCGATATTTATCGCACAAATACTATGAGCATGGCAACAAATGTGGCCGTATGTTGGCTAGAGCCCTTAGGAAAAAACGAGCGTTCATGTATGTGCATAAGTTACGCCTCCCCACAAATGAAATGATTACACGATTAGGCCCTCCCAGATAGCCTCTGGATTCCGGGACTATTACAATACATTATATAACCTAAATTCAGCACAGACCCCAGAAGCCCAGGCCGTACGGAAAAAAGCCATTCAAACATACCTGACTGCTTCTGGACTGCCAACACTGACAGACGAACAATGTTCTTGCATTAGAAGCACCCATCACTGTCACTGAGATAGAATCCACTGTGAATTCTCTGCCTAACGGAAAGAGCCCAGGCCCTGATGGGTTCTCTAAGGCCTATTATAAGATGTTTTTACCTCTGCTATCCGAATCAATGTGTAACTACTTTAATTCCATAGCAGACGGCGCAGTTATCCCTAGTGAAGCCTTACTAGCTCACATTTCAGTAATACCTAAGGAAGGGAAGGACCCCACTATGCCCCAAAGCTACAGACCCATATCCCTTCTCAACGTAGATATTAAAATACTAGCCAAGATTCTTGCGACCAGACTGAAACACCTAATCCCACTAATAGTCCACCCCGACCAAACAGGGTTCATTACCGGCAGGGAAGCTAGGGACAACTCAATCAGAGCAATCCACCTAATTCATTGGGCACGAGCCTCCCCCGCCCCCCCCTCACTTGATCCTGTCCACCGATGTAGAGAAAGCCTTCGATCGGGTGGACTGGACTTTTTTACGGGCTACGCTGGAAGCTTTGGGCCTTCGCTCCCATATGCTTACTTGGATAATGGCCCTATACTCAGACCCACATGCTCAAGTAAAAGTGAATGGTTTCCTTTCTATGAGATTCCCGATCAGAAATGGCACGAGGCAGGGGTGCCCTCTTTCCCCGCTCTTGTTCGCCCTTGTGCTGGAACCATTCCTGCGCACTGTTAGGGCAAACCCAGATATTAAGGGGCTCACGGTAGGTCCTACAGAGCATAAACTTTCGGCCTATGCTGACGATGTGCTATTCCACATCACAGAGCCTCTGGTCTCCTTGCCTAGTCTGATGCGGGAACTTCAAAATTTTGGAGAGTTGTCTAATTTCAAAATTAACTACACGAAATCAGAGATATTACCCATTCAAATGACACCCTCACTGACAGACCGATTAAAAACTGCCTTCCCGTTCACCTGGACTAAATCATCCCTAAAATACTTAGGTAAAAGGATGACGGACAGATTTGAAACCTTATTTACTACCAATTTTCCCTTCCTAATAACAAATGTGAAGAAAGACCTGACCCAGTGGGCTAAGACAGCCTTCACTTGGATAGGAAGACTTAATATTATTAAAATGAATGTCCTACCACGTGTGCTGTTTTACATGCAGATGATACCTGTGGCTTTTTTACCCAATTATCCAGTACTATATCCACCTTTGTGTGGAACAATAAGAGACCGAGAATCGCCATTAGATTACTGAGGCACCACAGGGATGCAGGGGGCCTGAGCCTTCCAGATGCGCAAAAATATTATTGAGCTATGGTCCTACAAAGGATACTTAATTGGCGCTTCCACACACACTCCAAAATATGGGTCTCTTTAGAAAAATATATGGCGGGAAGAAACCTGGCATATGCCCCGTGGTTGGCCCGGAAGCACAGGGGATTGTCAACTTTTGCGTCTCCATTGACGACCCAGCTTTTGAAAGCCTGGGACCGACTCAATACCAATTTAGACTTAGCGCCCCCTGTGTCACCTCTGGCCCCGCTGGGAGGATATCAGTGGTTTCTGCCTGGGGAACAGACAGGTTTTTTTGGTCCCTGGGTGGATGACAGTAATGCCAGCTGTGGTAAATTGATGGAAAGTAGTAAATTAGTCTCACTAGAAGCCCTCAGAGCCCGGTCAGGGAGTTTCCCTATGGACTTTTGGCGATATAGGCAACTTCACCATTTTTTCAAACAACACGGAGGCTCCATAAGAGATACTTCCTCCCTTACGCCGTTTGAACGCCTATTCGTAGATGAAGAGCCGATTCCACATATGATCTCTGAACTATATCAGTTGCTTAGCTTTGCTTCTCCAATAGTGAAACCACCATACATTAGGGCGTGGGAACGAGACCTGGGAGTCGTTTTTACCCCTGCTCAACTATCTGCCCTTTATCAACTCACTCGGTCCAGTTCCATTGACTCTAATGCCGCGTACACACGAGCGGACATTACGGCGGACTTTGCCCGGCGGACTTTTCGACGTACTTTCCGACGGACTTTGTGAATGAACGGACTTGCCTACACACAATCCACCAAAGTCCGTCGAATTCGTACGTGATGACGTACGACCGGACTAAAACAAGGAAGTTCATAGCCAGTAGCCAATAGCTGCCCTAGCGTGGCTTTTTGTCCGTCGAACTAGCATACAGACGGCGGACTTTTCGACCGGACTCGATTTCAACGGATAAATTTAAAACAAGTTTCAAATCTAATTCCGTCGAACTTTTGAGAAAACAAAGTCCGCTGGAGCCCACACACATCGAATTGTCCGACGAAATCCAGTCCGCCGGGCAAAGTCCGCCGTAATGTCCGCTCGTGTGTACGCGGCATTAGACGCAAGAAATGAATTACAAAATAATGATGCGCTGGTACCGAGTACCGGCAGAGTTAGCGAAAATATATCCAGCTACATCGGAACTATGCTGGAGAGGTTGTGGTCACAAAGGCACTCTTCTCCACATTTGGTGGGATTGTCCTGCGGTTAAACTTTACTGGGAGGATATCAAATCACAAATTAAAGATATCATGGGCATTGACATTCCTCTCTCTCCGGAACACTTCCTGCTGCACATTCCTCCCATGCCAATACGCCAGTATAAGAAAAGTATACTGCCTCACCTGCTTAACGCAGCAAAGCGGCTTCTCCCTATATACTGGAAACGGCCGCAAGTCCCATCCAGAGAGGAATGGTATCGCAAGGTGGGAGATATCCGTGAGGCAGAGGATTGGATTGCCACATGTAAAGGTGTTAGAGACCGCTTCGCAGCGATATGGCAACCCTGGACAATATATAACTCAGACTTAAGTCACATTCCTTCTAGCCTAGACATAGCCCTTCTTGAGCTAGCAGACCCATCCTTGAAAGGACGCCTTACTGACCCACAAAGAGGAGCAGCGAACCAAGACCCGAGGTAAAATAAGATGAAAAACACTTAGGGGAGACACATCCCCTTCTCCTGTTCTATTTTTTAGTAGGTGTGGTGCTGTCGGGAGGGACTCGACGGGGGGCGGAGCTGGACGCAGGTTCCCAGGTATGTTCCAGAGTATTTTTTCTTTTCTTTTCTCCCATTTCTTCTTCCTAAATACTGTATTGAGCCTTAACTAGTTATGGTTGTCTGTTTAAAGACAAGGTAATATGTTTGATGCCAGGTGACAAATAAGCAATGACTAAGCAAGGAAACCGGACGATCTCTGGAGATTTATGGCTACGAGACACCCTGGTCTGGGGGTGTGCTAGCCATACGGTGCTGATATGGTTTTTACATGTGATTTTGGAGGGGGTTGGGGGGGTGAGGGTGTGGAGAGAGGTTAGTAGGAGGCGTATGTTGCCCCCCTCTCTCCGCACGTCCCCGCTCGGCCCACCTTGTAAACTGTCTGCACAGCTGAACTTAGCTCAAAACCTAAAAAAGACTTGTCAAGTTATTATAGTCCAGGGACTAAGACAAGCGTAATTTTATATTTTGTTACCTTGCGGATTGTTGGTTTATTTTTTCCCTTTTTCATTTTATCAACACTAGCTACACCAGTTAAAATGTGACTGTCTAGTATTTCATATATATTACTGATAGTATTGATGTTTTTGTTTTTCTTTCTTAATTATTCCTTTCTTTTTTTTTGTTGAATAATAAGAAAAACTGACTGGTTTATCACCTAAAAACCGTCTATCTAGATAGATGTAAATTTATATTCACAGTTTTATAATTTTGCAATGTGATACCCTGTCTCTCATAAATAAAGATTTATAAAAAAAAAAAAATGTGTTTGTTGCTATTTGTTACTTTCTAGGAAGGAACTGTAAAAATATCACACTAAATACCTTATATTTTGTTTAGTTCCTAGACAATATTAAACAGCATCAATCCACCTGTCTGATATGGTTTGATGTCCAAGAACTAAAGATGAAGATTACAGTCAAATTGAATAATTTATGTTGTTTTTGTTGTTATTTTTATGCAATATGCAAATGTACTGAAAGTTTTCATTGGAACTGATTGTAAACCAGAGCAGCTAATACTCTCGATGCTACATGATAGATTTCTAAGGGTTTTCTCTGATTGAGTTGAATATAAAATGATATAGAACAAATAATGTTTGAATATTGACAGCAAGATTGTTTTGATATCTGGAATTATATAATACTTGAAATGGTTTGAAGTGTATAAGAATACCCAAACATTTACATATTGTTCCTTTCTGTGTATATGTAAGTTAAATTATGGCAGCATCTACTTCTGTATATTCTGCCATAATTATTTTGGTGGAACTGTAAGGCATTACCACTGTGGGAGTGTGCCTGGGGTTTTACATATAAAGTACATTTCCCTGCATGATTGACAGTTTACATTTAAAGTATTCATTTTGTTTATCAAGAAAAAAAAGTACTCATGTCTACTTATAATTGTGAATTTAGGTTAATATTATTGCAATGACCACAATTTTTAAGTCTTTCAACATGAGGTGTTCTAGTGTTATATATATGGTCAGTTATATCTGACACTCGGTGATTCTTTGACCACCCTGTTCTATACACCTGAGTTTTCATAAAATTTTCTTGGTAAAGAAAAAGAGTTATAAAATAGGTTCTCAGGTTTTGTTTTCCTCAATTCTCCTTGATTGCTTGGGGTGGGACTGGCATGTAGAGTACCGTGACACATATGCATGGGCATATTATATGCACATTGAAGAATATTATTAATATCTAATATTCTTGTATCTCAGAGGCATTTCCGGAAAAATAGCATTGATAGTCAAACTGACTTAAACAAAGTGTGAGTTTATTGTCACACAGTTGCCATCATAAATACAATGTAAAAAAAGTATAATAGTTCAGTTCAGTGTGGGTAAAAATATATGACATAGAATAAAAAGTTATAAAGCTGTAATAAGCTTATGAAAGCATGTGTGCTTCATGGATGCTGCCTGTCTCCATGCTGTCTTGTGTGTCATCCAAGAAGAAGCAGGAAATGACGTTCTTAGACTTCTGGCAGAATTCAGCTGTCCCAACTTGTCAAATTGTCTTGTGATCATGTCAGTGTCATCTATCCTTGAGGGTGTGTGTGTGTGTGTGTCTGTGAGTGTGTGTCTGTCTGCCCTCCAATATGGAAGCATAGGCTTTATAAGTTACATGTGAATGTGTGAACGTCATAACCTCACAAAAACTTAGAACCTTGCATGGCACATATTCATTTCTGCTAGCTTCAGCAATATGCTATCAAAAAGAAGATTCTAACTCAGTCATATATGGCATACGATTGACAAGCCCACATGTAACACTCCATACTTGAAGTAATGGGCTGATCATGTAATGTCATATAACCAAACATCTACATAATATGAACACATATCAACTTTACATTAAGTAACTATATACTAATACTTATTAATATGACTGGAACTGTAGTAGATGTGATTATGAGTGCCATGATGAAATGCCTATTTCTAATATAATCGCATAGATATAAGTGCTTATCTCATATAACCAGCTATTAGCCTTAACCATGCTCAATTAGATGTCTGCCAGCTTCCCCCTTTCTGTGGAACAGAATTGCAAGGGTTAAGAACAAGTTAAAAGAAGATTGCGCCTGTTTTCAAGAACTGGAAACAAGACACCCTATTTAGCTATGATAGTCTGCTATTCCCTTATATAGATATAACCCAGCTAAAAGCTTATACTTTGTCACAATAATGAATATGTATATCTTGT
Source organism: Lithobates septentrionalis (assembly GCA_037952835.1). Taxonomy (NCBI): domain Eukaryota; kingdom Metazoa; phylum Chordata; class Amphibia; order Anura; family Ranidae; genus Lithobates; species Lithobates septentrionalis. Next base: position 634,979 of record JBBDGP010001886.1, on the reverse strand, counting down.
GGTCTGCATAAGCTTGTCTTATTTGATATTTGATTTGATAACAAAATATCCGGCTCACGGTATATTAGCCGGGGTCCAGGAAGTAATAAAAGCAGAAGTACCAATTTACTGAACGTTGTATGTGTAAGTGATTTGTGTCGAGTGTGCACACTTTTACATTGAAGGTTAATTTGGCCAGGGGGACAGAAATAAAAGTACCGAACGATTCTGGTTCGGTCCAAAACATTTTGGCGCCCAACATGGGGCTCGAGATTGGCCCAAAGGGAAGCCGAACTAAGGGGACACTGAAAGAGGACCAAAATACGGGCGGAGCAGTGCCTGATCAACTCTGGAGAAAACAGTAAGACATTTTCCTTAATAATATGTCTGCTGTTTGATCCGCATCCGTATTTGGTTAATTTCTGTCTCCGCATCGGCTTCCCGCGGTCCACAAAGACAGGTATATATCTTGTCTCGAGCCTATTTATATAGTACGAACCTGCAATTGTTTCTGACCTTTTGATTGAGCAAAATGAGCACTTTTGATTTTTCATGTTACTGTCCCATAGGCTTTAACGGTGTCCCGACAGCTTTCAAATTTGCCCCGAACACCGCATATTGTTCGGTGTTCACAGAATATCCGAACAACCAAAGTTCGGCCCGAACTTATGCTTGGGCCGAACCGTTCGCCCATCCCCAATGAGTAGCTTGGTGGTTTCCTTAGCGAAAAAGGGGTGAATTTTAGAGATGTTCTGGAGATGAAGTCTACAAGCTTTTGACAGTGATTGGATTTGGGGCTGAAAGGATATTTCTGATTCTAGGATTACATCTAGTACACTGGCATTAGTTGGATTTACTGATCTTTATGCAAAAGTCAAGGAGGAGGGCACAGGTGGGGTGGAAATTTTTTAAGCTCGGTCATGGAAAGATTTAGTTTGAGGAAGTATTGTGACAGTTTGTCGGTTAGTAAATTAGTAATGCTAGAGGAGACTGAAGGAGTGAGGTGAGGAGTAGAGACATAGATTTGGATGTCATCGGCAAAGAGATGATATTGGAAGCCATGAGAGGCTATCAAGTGACCCAGAAAAGAGATATAGATAGAGAAGAGAAAGGGTCAAAGAACAGAGTCTTGGGGGACCCCTACAGAAAGAGGAAGTGGATAGGAGGAGACGGAGTTGTAGGAAACACTGCAGGAGTGCTCTGGAGAACCAGGAAAGACCAGAATTTCACTATTTTATAGTAATTACATTTAGATAATTTAAATAAAAACCTGTGCGCCTCAGTTATTTTAAGGTCATGAGCGCTAATAAGGCATTACTTGGTGTACATTAATAATAATCCCCTTTTTTTCAAGGACAACAAAGAAATGAAAAAATAGTGTAAGAGTTTGTATTATAAAATTCTCAAAGTTTTATTGCAAACTACCAAAAACACAGAAAAAATCCCCACGCTCACCCTCAGAAACAAAAAAAAATTGAATATGTGAAATGAACAATAACAAATTCAAAAACAAAGTGCAGTGTAACCACATATAACCAAATACTGTTATTAAATCTACAATAATTTGAATGGATGATTGCGTACAAAAAAATCGATAACTTCTTTATATACATGTGACCAATAAAAACAAATTAAAGTCTCTTGATACGTGTCCTCGTGTTTCAATACACTATATAGTCCAAAAACAAACTGGTGAAGACGTGCTCTAAAAAGATACGTTTCCTACGTACGTACCCAGGGTTGCAAGATGTGCTAAAACAGGCCAGAAGAGTCTGTAGCCATTTCAGGTGGTCATACACAGCCAGTGCATGGTTGGCTGAAATTCAGCGGGAATTCCACCTGCCTGTAAACCACCTGATTTGTGACTCAACTTTGGGAATGCTGCAGTGGCCATGCATGCAGCAGAGGGTCGTCAACGAGTACCTGTGCAAGTACAGCATGACGACGGGCTCAGGCCACCTCTGCTTTTTTTCCCCACGCCAATGGCTGATCATTAACCTCCCTGGCGGTATGATTATTTCGGATTTTAAGTGCTGAAAGTGGTACAATTATTTTGCATGAGAATTTGGCGTTTTATATTGTAGGCCTGTAATTGTTAACAATAACACACTTAAATCTATCCACCAAGAGTCTAGTAGATATCCGGGTATGATGAAGTTTGAAACACAAAAACATAAATTATAATATAATAAATAAATATAAATAATTATAAAAAATAATAATATAATAATAATAAAGTAAATTTCCCCACAATTCACTATCGCTTAAGTCTGCAAGTGTTCTAATTTACTATCGCTGTTTTCTAGCTGGTCTAAAGCCACTTTTGACGTAAAGGGACACTTTTTGATTGCTATGGACAATCTCAAGTTTCCAGGCAGAAAGAACAGCATATATAATAGTTTCTGTGGCCAGCCGTTTAGGTCTGGGGCACTCCCCCGTGTCCTCCGGGCTGCTGGTGCCTGACTTTGGGGGCCTCTCTATGGCAGCGTTCCCCGCGGCATCGTCTTCCAGTGCGGGGTCCTCCTCTCTGGCTTTCTTGCCTCACCGTTTCATTGCACCATTGTCGGCACCACTGCCCCCATCTGCACTTGCACAGGTATGTGTCTCTTCGTATTCCCTAGTCACCCCTCTTTCTTATTGGGTCACCTCTTTGACCACTCTCACTTTTCCATTTTTCCGTTCCTCACAGCCCATCCTCATGCTTCCCCCTTTGGCTTTCCTTTTCATTTTCCTTTCATTCGGTTTACTTTCCTCCCCTCTTGTTTTTGCTCCCTTCTTTTCCTTTTCTCTCCTTTTCTTTTCTCACTTTTCCCTCTCTCTTTTTTCTTTTCTATTTCATTTCCCCTCTTTTTCCCCCCTTCTGCTTTTCTCACAATCGTCTCAGTTTCACTCTACACACTAACTATTCACACTTTCACACCCCATACTCACTCATTCTGTATATTTTTTTCAGATAAACACCCAATGCACTTCCTCCTCATCCCAGGGATCACCCATCTTAACCACACAATCTGGTTTCACACCTTTGACCCCGCCTGGGGGGCTCTGCGTGCTGGTTCCGTCTTCCGGGACATGCCCCCTCAGCTTTGGGCCTGGGCATCTTTGGCTGGCTTGGCATCCTGGGCCGCACCGCCTCTGTGCAGACACTATTGTGAGTCTACGGCTACAAGTAACAATGTGAGATTCATGTTTTACATTTACCCACCTGTGTATTCATATCATTCAATACTGCCATTTCCCCTATTCATAGGTATCACTACGGTTATGCTCCTGATGAGTGACTTTAAGGTCCCGAAACGACGTAGAGCTTACAACTACCGTTACGTGTACACATGATTAACCTATATGTATGAACGTTCCTATTTTAATGTATTTATTTGTATGCATTAGAAATTACTGATGTAATATTTTCTTGACTATAAATTAACATTATTGAGCTAAGTGCCAACATATGCAGAGCTATGTGCCTAAATATGTAATCGTAATATTTTTTGTATCATTCCAACAATAAATTGCATTTTTCATTCAATCTATATTTTTGCTCCCATGTGCCTTGTTTAAAGTACCGCATCTGTTCTCCCCCTATTTTATCACTAAACCGGGATGGAGGAGGGGTTTGAACGGCCCCACTATCCTCATGCAAAAGGGGACAAAAGGGAAGTGAAATGATTTCATACAGTACTGTAATCTGTAAGATTACAGTACTGTATGTGTTACGATTTTTACTTTTTTTAAAATTTGCCGCCAGGCTCCGCCCCCGTGCGTCGCGACGCTCACAGGGAACGGAGCCTGGCACAGAGAGGCTTCAGAGGAGGACAGAGCCCGCAGACAATGTGGGGGACATCGTAGGATCCTGCAATGTAATCCCGAGTGTAGCTCGGGGTTACCACTAATGGTGCTGAAATTTAACCCTGAGCCACACTCGGGAAAACCGTCAGGGAGGCTACGGATGCATGCACTGTATTGTCACCATTTAAGGAGGCCACAAGGATGGTGAGCAGTGACAGCGCATGCATCAGTGACACAATCCCTGTTGTGTTCCTGCAGGAGCAGACTCTGCATGGCATTATGGACAGGGCACTGGAGGCAGAGCAGCAGGAGGAAGAGGAGGACTTCCTTTCCTCTCAAGGCCCACTTTATCCAGACACCATTATTCCTATGTCACAGAACACACAGGAGGAGAGAGGGGAGGAGGGTGAGAAGGAGGATTCTGGCACTTTTATAGGCTTCGAAGAAGAGGAAGACCTGCATCAATCTGTAAGCGATTTCTTTCCAACCCCAGGACCCATGGGAGTAGTACATGGCTGGGAGGAGGAAGTTCCAGATGCTGTCATCCTGAGTGACCCCGAGGAGTCTGCTTCTCAAGCCTCTACAAATTTGGGGTGCATGGGCAACCTCATGCTTCAAAGCCTGCGAAAGGACCCAAGAATATGTGGCATTAAGGAGAAGGATGATTACTGGTTGGCAACCCTCCTTGACCACCGTTATAAGGGGAAGGTCTCAGAACTCATCCTGTCCCCACAGAGATCGCAGAAGATAAAATCTCTTGAGGACACATTAAAGAGGATTTTATTGAGCGTTTTTCCTGACTCCAGTAGGTTGCAGTGTGGTGGAAAACGTTGTTGTGAGTCTTCTGTTGGTCAAGAGAGGAGCGTTGGAGAAGGCGTCTGCCTAAGTGCGGCATTTTGGAATTTTTTTAGTCCTCACTGCCCAGGGCTGTCAGCTTCTACATCCCATAGGCAACGCCTGCATCACATGGTGGACGATTATCTCGAAGCCAAAACAGAGGTGGAGAGCTTTCCAGCTGACGATCCACTGACTTACTGGGTCATGAGAATAGACCACTGGCCAGAACTTGCCCAGTATGCTATTGAGTTGTTGGGCTGCCCTGCATCCAGCGTGCTTTCAAAACGGGCATTCAGTGCTGCAGGAGGTTTCATTGCTGATCATAGATCACGGCTGTCCACAGACTCCGTGGACCGTTTGACTTTTGTAAAAATGAATCGGTCCTGGATTACCAGCTATGAAGTCCCTGATGCCAATGTCACTGATTAAGTCTTTTTGGGATGTGTAATCTCTGCAGGATTTCGAGGCTGCCTAGCTTTGAGGGTGTTCAGTCATTTCTGGAAGAATGTTTTTGGTATAGGTTTCATGGGCAAAATTAACACCCAAAGACCAATTTTTCTGCACTTGTTTGACAGGTGCATATCATTGCAATTTTTTACAGCAAGGCCAATTCTTGCTTTCATCAAGAGTACCTCTATAGGGTTACGGTGGGAAGGCACCACCGATGCCCGAAGACCAATTTTTACATACTGTTACTTCTATCCAAAGTCAAAGTGACACCAGAATGTATCCAGAAAATCTCTAATCTTGTTCCCAGTGCACTACATTGTGGCCTCATCATACATACTGATACTGATACTCATACTGAGCAAAATAAAGGCAGCTTGCAGGGAAAATGTCATTTTTTTGGCTTTATAAATGCAATTATTGCTGCAGCAGATTCTAGACATGGTACAGATCTGCCACTTTACAGCTAGACCCCCCAGGCATTATATTGGAAGAAATTTTTTATTTTTATGCTTTCACTTTAACGCCTTCCTGACCGCCGCACAATGATATACGTCGGCAGAATGGCACGGGTGGGCAAAAGGGTGTACATTTACATCCCCTTTAAGATGCCGCACTGTGGGCGCACACGCCCACCGCTTGCTCCGCGACCCCAGGTCCCTCGGACCCGATGTCCGCCGGGTGCCCGCGATCATGTCACAGAGCGGAAGAACGGGGAGATGCCTTTGTAAACAAGGCATTTCCCCGTTCTGCCTAGTGATATGACAGAGATCACTGCTCCCTGTCATCTGGAGCAGTGATCACTGTCATGTGAGTAGTAGCCCATCCCCTCACAGTTAGAATCACTCCCTAGGACACACTTAACCCCTTGATCGCCCCCTAATGGTTAACCCCTTCCCTGCCAGTGTCATTTACACAGTTATCATTTTTAATAGCACTGTTTGCTGTATAAATGACAATGGTCCCAAAATAGTGTCAAAAGTGTCCGATGTGTCCGCCATAATGTCGCAGTCCTGATAAAAATCGCAGATCACCGCCATTACTAATAATTAAAAATAATAATAAAAATGCCATAAAACTATCCCCTATTGTGTAGATGCTATAACTTTTGTGCAAACCAATCAATATACGCTTATTGCGATTTTTTTTTTACCAAAAATATGTAGAAGAATACATATCGGCCTAAACTGAGGAAAAAAAAACATTTTATATATATTTTTGAAGGATATTTATTATAGCAAAAAGTAAAAAATATTGCTTTTTTTTCAAAATTGTTGCTCTTTTATAGCGCAAAACATAAAAACCGCAGAGGTGATCTAATACCACCAAAAGAAAGCTCTATTTGTGGGGAAAAAAGGACGTCTATTTTGTTTGGGTGTAATGTCGCACGACTGCGCAATTGTCAGTTAAAGTGACGCAGTGCCGAATCGCAAAAAGTGCTCTGGTCAGGAAGGGGGTAAATCCTTCCGGGGCTGAAGTGGTTAAAAATAAAAAAAAACACTGCTCATTTAAAAATGACTTTTTTTACAGACTTTTTTCTTATTGATACATGTCCCCCAGGGCAGGACCCAGACCCCTATAACCATTGTATGCCCAATTGCTTGCATATAAGCCTTCAAAATGGGCACTTTTGACGTTCAGGTCCCATTGACTTTAATGGGGTTCGGAAGTTCTGGTGCGAACCGAAAAGGGGTCTGTTCGGCCCATCCCTACTGATGACATACATGCATGCCGGACACGGGGGAGGAGTAAAGGAGAAAGCAGGGTTCTTCCTTCTCCTATGGGTATACTCACACTAAACCAATGCATCCCCTATCGTTGGTGCATGCTTTGCTTTTAAATTTGGACAGTGTCAGGGCTGGGCTCAGTCCTTCCTTCTCAAAGCTGGACGCTCAGATGTCGGCTAATTGCCAGCTCCTTTCTCTCCACAGTGACTCACCTGTTGATGATATCCTGCTCGTCAGTCCTGCCTACTTAAGCCGTCCAGCCCAGATGATCTCTGCCTTCACCTTGGTCACATCTCTAGAGACACTTGCCTGTGTTTCCATTAAAGACTTGCTTGGATGACATTCCTTCTGTCTCCAGATTCTGATTGCTGATCTACTAATACGCTCTGGCTCCCTGACGTTTTGGCTTGTCTGACTATACGTACCGGTTCCTGAACTCTGGCTATGTTTTGACTACGTTTACTCTGTTTACCTTTTTATTATTATTATTATTAAACAAGTGTGATTTAACTGTACTTCTGTCTCAGTCTGATTCATGGTTTCTGACAGTAGGCGAAGGCCATGAATTCAGAAGATGCAGTCAATCCACTTATATAATATTATGTAAAATTTTTCCAGATTGGATGAGCAGGATCACCATATGGATCAGTTTGACATGGCGTTACAACCACTTCTGAGTCACACGGCTCACCTGGAATTTCCCACTGTGGCTGCTCTGGTACAACCTGTGTTGCAGGCCTGCTGCTGCTCCAGTCTAAGTGCAGGCACCCGCCTTGAGTATTACCTCTATAAGAGGTATGTCTGGTTCCGCTCCGCTTCCCCATCAATTTGGGGTCGATCCAGTCCAATGCAGAGGGTTTCTCAGCCAGGTTGAGATATACTTTGAGATGCTGCCCCAGACGTTTCCTACGGACAGAAGCAAAGTAGGTTTTGTGATACCTTTACTTTCTGAGAGAGCCTTGGCCTGTGAAAACCCTCTATAGGAGACACAAAAACCTGTTGTCTTGAGTTATACCGAGTTTGTGGCTTCTTTTAAAAGGGTATTTGACGTTCCCGCATGCTCCACTTCTGCTGCCAAGTGCCTCGTGTCCATCAAACGGACTACGAGAACTGTTGCCGATTACGCCACTGAATTCCGTACTCTGGCAGCAGAAGTTGCTTGGAACAATGAGGCCCTCGTGGCTGCTTTTTCTCATGGTCTCTCGGATACCATCAAGGATGAGATAGCAGCCCGAGATATACCCACTTAGCTGGAGAAGTTGATTATGTTTGCTATCTCATTGACTCCAGACTCAGAGAAAGACTTCCTTTTAAGGAGCGCTTGCAGAAGCCTCCTGTACATTTGTCTCCGAACTTTACAGTCCCACCCTTGCCTCCCTCACCTCCCATGCCTCCTGGTACCGAGTCGGTCTGTGAAGATGAACCCATGCACTTGAACGTCACACGTCCTTCACGCAATGCTTCACGCGATGAGAGAACCCTTAGGGGGAGGGAGAGATTGTGCCTTTATTGTGGCCAGGCAGATCACTTTTTGAAGTCTTGTCCTACCCGTCCAGGAAATGCCCGAACCTTGAGGTCCTGTCATGGACAGACCTTAGGTGGCGTTGTTTCGTCTCCTGTTATATCCAGAAGGATAAGCCCCTGGTTTTGGTTACCCTTTCTTGGGCTGAGTCGTCCGTCGAGATACAGGCTCTAATCGACTCTGGGGCTGCAGGCCAGTTCATTGATGCTGCCTTTGTATCGAAGCACTCGATTCCGCTGCAGCTGCATGACATTCCACTTGCCATTGAGGCTCTTGATGGGAGACCTCTACAGCCTGCCCATGTGACTCATGAGACTGTTCTGATGTCCATGGCCGTAGGGGCTCTTCACCATGAAATAATCCAATTCCAAGATATTTCCTCACCTAAGTTTACGCTGGTTATTGGTTATCCTTGGTTACAGAGGCACAACCCCTCTTTTGATTGGCACCGGGCTGTGGTTCTCTCCTGGTCGCCACAATGCAGTAAGTCATGCTTCCAGAAGGTAGCCAAGGTCCTGTGCACCTCTTCACTCTCCTCCCTGCCGGAGGAGTACCGCGATTTTAGCGATGTCTTTGACAAAGGTCAAGCCAGCAGTTTGCCTCCACACCGGTCGTATGATTGTGCAATTGATCTTCAACCTGGTGCCATACCCCCTAGTGGCCGGGTTTACCCTTTGTCAGTCTTGGAGGATAGGGCCATGGAGGAGTATGTTGCAGATGCATTTTCTCGAGGTTTCATCTGCAAATCCCCATCTCCTGCTTCTTTGTGAAGAAGAAGAGTGGTGAACTGAGACCTTGAATTGATTATAGGGGTCTCAATCATTTCACGATTAAGAATACCAATTCCATTGATTACAGAGTTATTTGACCGCCTCAAGGGAGCAACGGTTTTCACAAAGCTTGATTTGAGAGGGGCATAAAATCTCGTGAGGATTAAGGAGGGCGACGAGTGGAAAACTGCGTTTAATACCAGAACAGGCCATTATGAGTACCTCGTAATGCCTTTTGACCTTTGTAATGCCTGGCAATTTATTAACAATGTCCTCCGAGATTTGTTGTAGTTATGTGTGATGGTTTATCTCGACAATATCCTCATTTTCCAAGTTCCTGCAGAGCCACCACACAAATGTCTGTCATGTGCTTTAGATACTAAGAGAGAACCATCTCTATTGTAAATTGGAGAAGTGCGAATTCCATCATGAACAGGTTAAATTCCTGGGTTATGTAATTTCCACTGCTGGTTTTTCGATGGACCCAGAGAAACTTTCAACAGTTCTACAGTGGCCCCGACCCGTGGGTTTACGACCTCTGCAGCGTTTTCTTGGCTTTGCCAACTAATATTGGAAGTTTATTTGTAACTTCTCGCCTCTGGTCAAGCCCCTGACTGATATGACCAGGAAGGACGGTAACTCCCAGAGTTGGTCTCCGGAGTCCATTAAGGCCTTTGAGAGTCTCAGGGCTGCTTTTGTGTCTGCTCCTTTGTTGGCACATCCTGATCCTATGTTACCTTTTATCCTTGAGGTTGATGTTTCTGAAACTGGAGTTGGTGCCCTTCTGTCTCAACGTCCTACCTCTGAAAGCACTATGCATCCTTGTGGCTACTTTTCCAAGAAATTGTCACCTGCGGAGTGCAATTATGAGATTGGTGACAGAGTGATGTTAGCGATCATTTTAGCCCTGAAAGAATGGAGATATCTCCTCAAAGGTACCGCTGTGCCTTTTCTCATTCTTACTGACCATAAGAATCTCACATTCTTGTTTGAGGCTAAACATCTCTCCCAGAAGGGCTCGATGGGCTCTTTTCTTGTCTAGTTTCAATTACATTGTCTCATTCTTACCCGGTACTGGGAATGTAAGGGCTGGCGCTTTGTCATGACAATTTTCATCAACTTCCAAGATATAGTCAGTTCTGGTTCCTGTGATTCCGTCTGATCGTATTCTGGCTACGGTTCACACCAGTCTCACTTCTCCTTTGGGTGACAAAATTCTTGCCGCTCAGGTCCATGCTCCTCCTGAGAAACCTTGTGACCGCTGCTTTGTCCCAGAGAGTCTCCGTACTGCCGTGCTCTAGACTTACCATTCTCCCAAGACTGCTGGCCACCCTGGGAAGAATCAACTCTTTTGGGCCATTTCCCAACAATTCTGGTGGCCTAGTCTACGTTCTGATGTAACCGCCTTTCTAGCTGCCTGTTCCGAGTGTGCTCAGAGTAAGACTCCACGACACCTTCCAGTGGGCCTCCTACAACCCATAACCAATGGAGAGAGGCCCTGGACCCACCTGTCTATGGATTTCATTGTGGAGTTACCCAACTCCCAGGGCAACACAGTTATCCTTATGGTGGTTGACCGGTTCTCGAAATTGTCCCATTGTATTCCACTTAAGAAGTTGCCCACTTCTAAGAAACTGGCTTCCATTTTTGCTCGGGAGATCTTTCGCTTACATGGGCTACCCAAGGTGATTGTCTCAGACAGGGGTAGTCAGTTTGTGTCCCAGTTCTGGCGAGCCTTTTGAGCACAGTTGGGAATTCAGCTAGCTTTCTCCTCTGCGTATCACCTGCAGTCTAATGGGGCTGCAGAACGAGCCAATCAGTCCTTGGAGCAATTCCTACGTTGCTATATTTCTGACCATCATAACAACTGGTCAGACCTCTTACAGTGGGCAGAGTTTGCTCACAACAATGCCTTGAATTCTGCTTCCCGATTGTCCCCATTTATGGCAAACTATGGTTTCCAACCTTCCATGTTGCCTGACTCATTTGTTCTGCAGAGTATTCCTGCGTTAGAGGAGCATCTCAGTGGTCTTCGTTCCACTTGAGTACAAGTCCAGGAGGCTTTGTGACATGCTAATGAAAGGTACAGACTCCATGCTGACCACAGACGCCTGCCTGCGCCTTCCTACCAGGTTGGGGACAGGGTCTGGCTGTCATCTCGCAACCTCCGTGTTTCCTCTTTGAAGTTCGCACCTCAGTTTATTGGGCCTTTCCATATTATTCACAGGATTAACCCAGTGGCTTACGCATTAGACCTTCCTTCTAATATGCGTATCTCAAATGTATTTCATGTCTCCTTATTAAAACCTTTGGTCTGCAACCGCTTTACCACCTTGGTGCCTCGTCCTCACCCTGTACAGGTTAAGAACCATGAGGAGTATGAAGTACAGTCCATTGTTGGCTCCCATAGGTTTCGTGGGTGCATACAGTACCTGGCGCATTGGAAAGGGTACAGTCCGGAGGAACGCTCTTGGGTCTCATTCTCTGACGTACATGCCATAGACATTTTCCCCTCAAGCCTGGTGGTCCTCTGAGGGGGAGGGGTCATTGAGGAGGGGGTACTATCAGGGCTGTGCTTAGCCCTTCCTTCTCAAAGCTGGCCGCTCAGCTGTCGGCTAATTGCCAGCTCCTTTATCTCCACAGTGACTCACCTGTTGATGATTTCTTGCTTGTCAGTCCTGCCTACTTAAGCCATCCAGCCCAAATGATCTCTGCCTTCGCCTTGGTCACATCTCTAGAGACGCTCGCCTGTGTTTCTGTTAAAGACTTGCTTGGCTGACATTTCTTCTGGCTCCAGATCCTGCTTACTGTTCTAATACGCTCATCTCTGGCTCCCTGATGTTAATTAATTATGGGGACCCGCAAGGGGATGTCTCATTTCTAGCCACTGGGATACCACCTGTACCCCCATGGAAAAGTACTAGTCTTCTGGTACCTCAAGTGCAATCAATTTCCGAAGAATATAGGAAGAATCTTGTACAAAGGAAGGTAGTTCCCTATTCAGATGTTTGAACCTTTTGTCTATGTACTTCCCAATTCTCTCCAATGGGCCTCCCACCCCTGACAACATTGGTTTTCCCTGTGGTTTGTCCAGTTTTTTGTGTAACTTGGGAATAACGTAAAAAGTAGGTATATTAAAATCCTTTACCTTAAGAGATAGAAATTCCTTATTGGTAAGGAGTCCCACTTTGTGTACCCTACACAAACGAGAGTTTATTTCTTTAACCAAGTCAGGGAATGGGTTATTGGGCCATCTTTCATAACAACTGGGATCATTGAGCTGCCTGAATACTTCCGCCAAATATTGTTTTTCTTGCCATGGTGCAACATCACCCCCCCCCCCCCCCTCCTTATTACAGGCAAAAAATGTGTTCTAACACGCGAACACCGTTAAAGTCTATGGGACACGAACATGAAAAATCAAAAGTGCTAATTAAAAGGCTTATATGCATGGTATTGTCTGAAAAAGTGTTTGGGGACCTGGGTCCTGCCCCAGGGGACATGTATCAATGCAAAAAAAAGTTTTAAAAACGGCCGTTTTTTTCGGGAGCAGTGATTTTAATAATGCTTAAAGTGAAACAATAAAAGTGTAATAATTCTTTAAATTTCATACCTGGGGGGTGCCTATAGTATGCATGTAAAGGGGCACATGTTTCCCATGTTTAGAACAGTCTGACAGCAAAATTACATTTCTAAAGGAAAAAAGTCATTTAAAACTACTCGCGGCTATAATGAACTGTCGGTCCGGCAATACACATGAAAGTTCATTGATAAAAACGGCATGGGATTCCCCCGCGGGGAACCCCAAACCAGAATTTAAAAAAAAAAGCGTGGGGTCCCCCTCCAAATTCCATACCAGGCCCTTCAGGTCTGGTATGGATATTAAGGGGAACCCCGCGCCAAAATTTAAAAAAACAATGGCATGGGGTCCCCCCAAAAAATCCATACCAGACCCTTATCCGAGCACACAACCTGGCAGGCCACAGGAAAAGAGGGGGGATGAGAGAGCGCCCTACCATTTCACAAAAAAGGTGTGAAAATGGTAAAAAAAAGACACTACATGCCTTGGGACAAGTCCTTTATTAAAAAAATGTAAAAAATAAAACTGTCCCACGGAGTCTTTTTCTTCTTCTCGCACTCCGACGGACCGAAAAAGAAAAAAAAAACCCCGCCAGCCACCTACGATCTGCCTCCATGGGAGGCAACCGCCGTAATGACGGGTATCCTTCTGGAAGTATCTCCATTTATTTTTTCTGGGGACTTATCTAAAAAAGTGACTGATTTATGGCCATCTTGACCGACATTTCTTTTATCCTTTTTCCTAGGTCTATTGCAGGATCTACTCCTCCCTCTTTTCCTCTCCAGATCCAGAATATTCCCTGTCTCAAAATCCATTCCATTTTCTTTTTAAATGTTTTATGGTAAGATTACCATGTTTCCTGAACAATTGTCTAAATTCACTTTGGCGTTTAGGGGCATCCTGTTCCTTCCTGCAGAACACCACCCTAATTGCCTGTTCTACGTCATTATCAATACGAAAAACCATATCTGTGTCAAAGTCCAGACCTGAACAATGCACCAGTAATTACACAATAACAATAGGGGAGAATAGAGATGTGAAATCAAGGGGCTCCCACCACATAGGGATTCTGCGTCCATGTTATAAAACCATAGGTCCAGGTCCAGATCTGGGCGGGGTAGGGACGTAAAAAATGGAGAAGAGGATAAGCAAAAAATATGCTGGTAGTCCAAGTATAAACTTGGAATTACATAGCAGGACTCTACCATATAATGGTTAAAAAAAAAAAAAACTATATATACCAAAAATATAAAAAATGGGAATCCTACTAATATGTGGGGTGTTGTCTAGAAATAACTGCTCACAGACAAAAAATAAAACAAAAACTCAGAAGACACTACACACCAAACTGAGTTAACTACAAGTTTATTGAGAAGTAAAACTCAAAATCTGTTCAAGCATATATAACCTAAATATCCCCATGTGCTCCTAAAAACCACCTGTTTCCCCCTGTAACCCTTCCCAGACTGGAACCATGATCACCCTCATCAATATTGAGAGGGATGAGGATTTAGTCCCAAAGTGGAGCTGAGCCCACCCTCCATTAAACAAAACCTCCCCCCACACCAAAAAGGGGAACCTAACCCACCCCACCAAGGACCAGGAGTGACACTCGTAACCACTGAGTGCTGTGCCCCACCTTAAAGCCACAATGGCCTAAGTGGGACAGAGATGCGTTCCTACCCAAGTGTGGCTGCTAGCCATAAACACACATAACCCACAGTAACAGTCAGTCAAAGAAGGAGTCGGTCAATGGCAAGGGATGGGATCCAATTGGCTGCAAAAGAAAGCTCAAAGATCAAAAAACGATGTCCAGCTGCTGCGCTGGTAAAGAAGCCTTGCACATGACAGTCTTATGACTAGATGCTGATTCAATAGTGTGTGGATGAATGAGTGGGGAGACCAGAGATGTAGAAGTTTATACCAGCATGATATACATTCCTATAGAGCACACTCGTGTCAAGGGATGGGAGACTGACAGAGACGAGCAATCAAGACAGTGAGATGGATCAGGGAGATCCCCAACCTGAACCAGGTTTCCTCAGCCTGTCAATAGTAACACCATGTAACTCTGACTAATGAGTGTGGGTGTCAGGCATACTCACAGACCTCCATTCGTGCTCCCCTCCAGTGGGTGGATGAAAATATAGTCCACTCTGCTGTTCCCAGCTAGTGCAGCTCTCCTGTGTATGATTAAGTCCTGCCAGTGTTCACATGCTGTGCGCAGTACGCTGATCAGCTGTTCCAATCATGTGTGGCTGGTCTCTCCAGTCTTCTGTCTTACGATTGAGTCCTGCCAAATTTCACATACTCCACTGCTGTGTGCTGTCCGTTGTCCGCTATTCACCTGGTTCAATTATATGTGGCTGGTCTCTCTATACAAGATGAACTCATAGACAGTCAGCTAGATGAGCCACGATGGAAAACTTGAACCCTCTGTAGAAATGGGGTGGTCGGGCCAGATGACAAAAAAGGAAGGGGGAGGAAATCCCTGCATCTGCGTCTACATGTTTCGTTCCAGAGTATCAGAACTTCGTCAGGACACGATAGCAATTTTGACTCTTCTGGGAAGGCTCTACAAGATTTTGCAGTGTGTCTGTGGAAATTGGTCTCATTCAGCCAATAGTATTTGTGAGGTACTGATATTAGGGTAGAAGACCTTGCTTGAATCAGCATCCCAATTCATCCGAAAGGAGTTCAGTAGGATTGAAGTCAGGGCTCTGATCAGTCACTCAAGTTCCTTCGCGTCAACCTGGTCAAACCATGCAGCTGGTCCTTTCTGATAGCAATTGCCTGAGCTCCCAACTTGTATGTGTCTCGGCTTCATATCACAATACCAGAGAATACTGGCATAGTGTAGCAAGTGGGATCATAATTTAGTTAAAATGTCTTAAACTCTAAAAAATCCTTCTTTAACGGTACAGTAATCGAGACAGGTAGACCTCTAAGGATCTGAGGTTTTTCTTTGGTTTTCAGTGATTACTACCTTCTCTAAGGATCTGAGGTTTTTCTTTGGTTTTCAGTGATTAATACCTTTTCTAAGGATCTGAGGTTTTTCTTTGATTTTCATGGATTTAGTTGCCTGCAAAATGTACATTTCTGAATTTCTCTGCTTAGCAGATCTAAGTCAGTGTTTAAATAGATTCATAGACATTAACTAACATGTATATGTTTCTAAAACCTTTGGGTAAGCTGTAAAATAAGTTACTGCACAGGGAATGTTTCTTTATAAATAATGATAGCAATGTCTTTCCAATAGCTTGGTATTCCTTATCTTCCTGGGGTTAAAAAAATGCCATATTTCTGCTTTGAAATGTCACTATACACTGAAAAGTCCATGCCTTCAAATTTGTTATGGTTGGGTTATTTCAATCAGCTAAAAATGTGTCCGTGTTCTGGTGGAAACACAGAAAATGCAAACAGAAGTAAAATGGCCTATAGTTTAAGAAACCTTGTAAAATGTCTTTAATGTTCACATAAAGGAAAATGATATTGGACTGACACTGTGACCTTACAGTCCACCTATAAGCCTTTAACAGTCATCCTAAAACCTTTACTAATGTCAAAATGTGTTTATGTGAATTACTTTACTTTAAGCAGTGGAGAGCATCAATATAGGATTGTTTCAGTTTTACATTGCTCATGATTAGCACAACAGAGTGCAGGCTTGGGTAGGCAACCAGGAAAATAAGGCATAATAAAAGAAAAACAGGGCTTTCTGACTGCACACTTAAGGGAAACAAAATTCCACTTATAAAATAGATATAAAAAATAAAAAATGAGACCATATTCCTAATAGCACTTAAAAGGACGTCAAGTTGTTCTTTAGTAAATCCAGTGTTATTATTGCTCACATTTTGGGTGTGCTTGAAGAGCGGTACCACCAAAAAGAAAGTGGCTACACAAAATATGAGAAATGGGACAAAGGATCCAACACCGATGATAATGTGTACACTGACATAGTTTATGCGTAGATGTATTTTTTCAGTTATTGTTCCATTGTAAATATGGGTGGAATTTACCTTGTGAAATGAATTTACACACCATCCATATGGAAGACTTGAAAGAAGAGACACCATCATTGACCCCAGAAGAAGCCAGGGGACCATCCCAGAGATTCTCATCTTGAGTTTTATGAATAAACTGCTGCTGTAGTTGGTGATCTTCACACAGTAGAAGACACAGAGCACAGTGCCCCACCACAGGCTGCAGAACTCTACAAATTCTTGTGCGGTGATTATATAGTCAGCATATATCTTGACCAAATTCCTGAACTCATCGGAAATCACCAAAAAAATTCTAAATGCTGACTGCATGACAAGAATAATCCTCACCGAGCCCAGGCTTGCCATGATTATGTCAATGGATTGTAGCCGTTTACCTTGTAACCAGTCAATTACATTTTTCATGAAAATGAATCCATTTAAAAAGAACCCAATGAAGATCAAAGCAAAAATAATAACTAATGAAAAAATAAAAAGCGCAGAATGCATGTTTTCTTTAAGGTGACATGTACTGGTAACAGCGAATCTGGTTTTTCATCAATATCCAGGTGAAGTTTTTTTTTTCGTTTTACACAGACTGCTCTGTGAAATATGATAGTCCTGAAAATATATTAAACATAGATCTGTTTGCTTCATGTTTTGCATATCATTTGGATACTCAAATCTGTGAATATATTTATAGTCTTTACATTTGAATAGATCAAAGAAAAAAGCGATGGTAGGGTGACGGCCGCAGTTGCTGCTACTCTCAGCCAGCATCTCCACCCCCCAACAGGGAAAAAGAAGGGGACTCTTACGGTACTCAGTGTAGGTATACAATAAGGGTAAGGAGTAAAGGAGAAAAATTGAATATTTTATAAAAGTTCACTTTAATAGAAACAGTTTTCATAAAATTACAATACCGCATACAAATGCGATTGAAAACAACAAAAAAAAACCAACACTACATATAACCATAAAAAGGGGAGGTACCACATAGTCTGAACCAGTGGATTCCGCACAATTAAGATGGCAGATATGTGTACAGCTTAATTTCTCGACCGGTTTCGCGGTTAACACCGCTTCTTCAGGAGAACCATATCTACAATATGACATAGAGTGGTTTTAGCATATATAGACATATCAACAAATACATACAGGATTATTGCAGCAGAGTTGTTAGCAAAATATCAGAACATTCCATACAAAACATAGAAATTAAGGACAAGCTCACCCATTCAGGAAGCCTCTGTGGGCATGCGGGACCCCATATAATTCCCCCTGCGGCGGACACAGGGGATGATAGACAGCCTCTGATGAATAGATATTTGATTAGTGGATTGTACATATCACCGTACTGTGATATCATTTACTGGGTTCTTGTTTTTTTCCCCCCTCCCCTCTTTTCCCTGTCCACCTTTCTTCCCCTCCCTCCTTTTTTTTTCTTTTTTTCCCCTTCCCTTCTTCCCTTCCTCCTTCCCTTTCTCCCTTCCCCCTTCCTCTGCCCCTTCCCTTCCCTTTCTCCCCCTCTTCCCCCCCCTCCCCCCCCTCTTTTTTCCTCCTTCCCGCCCTTCCTCTTTCCCTCCCCCCTCCCCCCTTCTCCCTCCCTACTTCCCCTCCCTTCCTATCACCCCCTCCTCTTGCTTCATTCCTCTTTCCCCTTTCCTGTTTTGCCTTTTCCCTTCCCCCCCCCCTCCCTTCCTCCTGTTCCCCCCAATTCCTTCTCCTGTTTCTTTTCTTTTTTACTTTACTTCCCCACGGAACTCCACACAGATTCCCTCCACTGCACTACTCTGGGTTATCTGAATGATTTGGCATTGGCACCTACACCCCTCCTTCTTTTATGATATCACAGTATGGTGATATGTACAATCCACTAATCAAATATCTATTCATCAGAGGCTGTCTGTCATCCCCTGTGTCCGCCGCAGGGGGAATTATATGGGGTCGCATGCCCACAGAGGCTTCCTGAATGGGTGAGCTTGTCCTTAATTTCTATGTTTTGTACGGAATGTTCTGATATTTTGCTAACAACTCTGCTGCAATAATCCTGTATGTATTTGTTGATATGTCTATATATGCTAAAACCACTCTATGTCATATTGTAGATATGGTTCTCCTGAAGAAGCGGTGTTAACCACGAAACCGGTCGAGAAATTAAGCTGTACACATATCTGCCATCTTAATTTTGCGGAATCCACTGGTTCAGACTATGTGGTACCTCCCCTTTTTTTGGTTATATGTAGTGCTCGCTTTTTTCTTTGATCTTGACATTTTGGGATGATGGTACTTATACCTATTGAAATTTCTATGTTAACATAGGCCGCTCTTTCTGTAGTTTACATTTGAATAAAAAATCCTGTGCACCTCAGTTATTTTTTAGGTCATGACCTTTATTGAGGATTTACTTCTACAATAATAGCAATCACTAAGAAATTACAAGATATAGTGAATGATTTTCTATTATAACATTCTCTAATTTTTGGTGTACACTATATCATATAACCACTTGACCTCCAGAAGGTTTTACACCCTACATGACTAGACCAATATTTTGATATTCAACGCTGTGCTATTTTAACTGGCAATTGCTCTTTAATATAACACTGTACCCAAATGAAATTTATATCATTTTTTTCTCACAAATGGAGCTTTCCTTTGGTGGTATTTGATCACCACTGGGTTTTTTATTTTTTATTATATAAAAGAAAAATGACCAAAAATTTTGAAAAAACTTCATACCCAAAAAACGAATTTCTTCATAAATTTAGGCCAAAATGTATACTCTGTACATGTCACAAGTGCTGGGGCTGATCCTGCTAACACTGCATTTTTGGGGACACTATTATAGTTTTGACCATGGCCAGGATGTGGACCAAGGTTGACACTATACTAATAATGGCCGTGATCAGCGACTTATAGCGTAACTGTGATAGTGTGGTGGACAATCAGGGACTAGCACTAACTGACAATGTCTGATATTGCTAGTTACACTAATACAGTGATCAGTGATGACACTGTATGATGTCACTGTACTAACGACACTGGTTGAGTGACAGAGGTGATCAGGAGGGCAATCAAGGTGTTTAATGCACGCCTAATAATTTCTTCCTGTTTCAGCTCTTTATGTTAATTGAAATCAGGGAGAATAAAACAGCCAGAACTGTGCTGTGATTGGCCACAGTTATCAGCCTGTTTCACAGCCAAATGTTTTGCTGTATGCCTGCTAATGAACTTGTGCTTTCTCCAACCACAGCAGGCGAGGCAGGGGGCACCTGTAAACTGGGAAGCTTGGCGTGACATATGAGTATGTCCAGGGAACTGCCAGCCAGCAGTAAAATTACTTAAGTGGTTAAATTAAATTGCTCTGAATGTTGTATGAACATTTGTAATGACTAAAGTGCATGGATGACAGTACAGCCACCCTCTGCATGCTCAGAGCTAAAGACATTGGTCGGCAACCCAGAACCCCTTTAATCAGCCTGGAGCACACGATGAGGGAGCAGAAGCAAGGTGACATCAATCTGGAAGGTTGAAGCAGTGTGGGGTAGTACATGCAGGAGAGGAGTGCGGAGTGTGACAGCATGTAGTATCCGCAGGCAGAGGAGATCTGCACACTAGGCCCGGTTTGGCCACACTAACCCCCCTTCTGTGCCTTCCTGCTGCCTTAACACCTTTCCACATTAACATGTAGGCAGGTGCCTACAGAAGGGTTCATGTTTTTTCTATGCTGACTAATGTTTTTCAGTTATCTTGGTCAAGTCTGCTGTCTTTCCTGTGAAACTGTTAAAATGTAAATGTGTGGTCGATCGGAGTGACTGATTGGCTAGTTTTCCCCACCATTTTTCTACAGATTCACATAAAAATGGGCTATTCCGTGCCCCAAAAGAAAGCTGCTGGAGATACTGACAAGATGTAAGCTGTTATGCTCAGCTGAGGGGGTAACTCGGGGTTCCCTGAGGGACTGGGAACTTGTGGGCTCTTAACTACCATGGATGGGACTGATAACCTTTTAAAGATCTTTGCCAAACATGGACTATATGGACTCTGTGCTACCTGTGGTCGATTACTGTATTTACCAATCATGGCCTCTAATGGATACTAAGGATACCAAGGATTCTCTGCTGTTATTGAGGTATAACTACCCTATGGGCACTAAAGCACCTTGTACAGGAGTTCATGTGAGAAGCTGCCTGATGAGAATTCTTCCTATGTGATGCTTTTCTTCAGTAAAGTTACAGTTAACTATTTAATGTCCGGTCTGAAGTCTTTTCTTAAGTGGTGTATTGAATGGCGCTTCTAAAGAACAGGGATTGTAGGTTAAAGTAGATACAGTACAGTTTAGTCCAGCATGTAGTTTGCTGTCATGTGTAGGCTATGTTTTCATTGCTAGGGAAACCATACATGTATTATAGCTTAATGCATCCAACCAGTCAAGGAATGGGTGACTTGGCATAAGATGAAGATTACTCTTGTAGTGAAGGGGTGTTGTGCTCATCCCCTTCACTAGCAGCTGGCTCCCTGCATTTTGTGTCTAGGCCTGTGGGACAGACTACCTAGGGACAGATGTAGAGGGGACCCTGAGAGACAGAGCATGTAGTTACAGAGTGAGGTTAATTTCCTGTATCGATTGGTAAAAGTAGATATGTCACTGGGAGTGAGGTGATGGGTATTGCTGGGTTGGTGGATGCTGGTTCAGGCTCTGCAGCACCGGTTTCCTAAAAGTTGAGCACCTGGGAGTTGGTGTTATCTAACTGTAATGGTGTCTAGTGTTCCTAGTGTAAAAGTACATTCAATTAACCTGGGGTTGCTAGAAAGTTAACTGTGTGTCGCACGTAGGTTTGGAGTTATGACTTAATGCTGATTTTTGCATGAAGGCAAGCTCCTGCCTAGAACCCAGGCAATTAGCGAGTGTAGTTCCAGTTTCCCCCCACTAGGGTCCCTAAGCCCCACCCACAAACACCCTGCCACCTTGTTTTGCTTTTGTCTATCTATTAAAGGTTCTTGCTGTAAAACCAAGGAAGCTTAGACTGTAGTGTATTAATGCTGTACTAAACAGAAAAGCTGCACATACAACTGTAGGATACACAATACAACACAATTCATAGCTTACAAAATATGCCTACAACATGCAAAAGCCAACTATCGTTTCTAGCTAAATATAAGCATGTACAATACGTACGCATTGAACAAACTAAACAGTTACTCAACTTAGGGATCAAGATGTAATGTCCTTCATGGTTCCTTGGTCAAAGTCCAAATTCAAAACTTCTCCAAAGTCCTCCAGCTTGAAGCAGCCACGTCTTGCCTCTTTGTCTTCCAAAAACCAATTCTCTTTGTCTCCCCACATTCTTGCTTCAAAACCTAATCTCCTCCCCCTACTTCCCGTTGCATCATATCCTGCAGAGAACCTCCTTTGCTACCAGCCCAACTGGTATATTTACTTAGCATTGGGTGGGGCTTAGATTCTCAAAACAGCACATGGGTTTAAAAATTAAACTTCAGCACTTCCACAGTGTGATCCCTTAGGGGTGGAGTGCTGTTAGTCCGGGTGTTGAATCGGACACCCTTTCCTTTTGTTAATGGGCATTTTTACTCCCCTAAATCCTGAGTCTTGGTCGGCCTCTCATGTCCCTCTCCAGTAACTCTTCCTATGTTGTTAAAATGATTTTGTTTGTCCTCTTGCATGAAGGAATTCTTTATCATCACTATGTATTTTTGTGCATAAGTAATGGCATGTATCTTCTTACGTGATTTGTTTGACCGTTTTCTTCAATAGCATTAAAATTTTAAACGTAAAAATTTAACTTCATATTATTAGTAGAAAGTCACTACAAATAGCCATAGCAACCCACACCTTAACACCTTGCCACATTAATACCTTGCCTTCATGCCCCCTTAACAGATTTCCTCCCTACCACCTTAACACCTTTCCTACCTGACATGTTAACATTTTCCACCCTCTTGACATCCTACAATATTCTGCCAGCTTACCTCCCAATACACATGCTGGAACACACAACTGGAGGTTCCATCCCTCGTGGCAGTATTTCCAATGCTGAGCAGTAAGGAAAAAGGCAACATGACAAACCTAATAATTTTACATGTGTGCCTATTGCTTTGTAAATAATTTTGTCATAGCTTATTATATTGCCATGATGCATGCATTTTTTTATGTGTGGACTGTTTTTTTTTTTTTTGGTTGTATTGATTTCTAAGATTTTTTACATTTTGCAGTACATATTAAATGCAAAAAGTGGGAAAGTTTTTTTTCACAGTTTTTTAAGAAACTAGTGTTACTCTAGATCAGGGGTCAGCAACACCTGGCACATGTCCCAGATATGTCATGCAGTCACATTTATGCTGGCATGGGAGAAATGCCTGGGACACTCACCTCCCATGCATAAGCAAAACCGGTCAGAGAGTGCAGCTGGCTACACAGAAAGGAGCATGGCTGGAATCATCTCACTGCCGCCTGCCTCCATTACCGGCCACCTCACTTGGCTTGCATACAGCCGACATTAAAGTAGTGGATGGTTGGATGTAGAGGGTGGTGCGCCGCAACCCCCCCCCCCATGCCTCATTCCCGCATGGATGCTGTGCCTTGTTCAGTAAGCTCTTCCATCCTTGGACTGCTCTCAGGCTTGACGCAGGAAATGCAGCTGAGTTTCTTTTCCAGACACAACCTCGATTGGCACAGTGTGTAGATGGCAGTTGCAGCTCTGGTCTGTGAAATCCTCAGCCCGCAACAGCCAGCTACACACTGTGCAAATCCAGGTTGTGTCTAGAATAGAATCAGATATTGTATGCAGTGTTCAGAGGAGCAGCACTGCTGAGTGTCCTGTCAGTAGTGGCCTCATCCTACGTCCTGCTGACACCCGCCCTATGCCCCGCATGATACCTGTTCTACACCCTGCTAATGCCCATCCTATGCCCTGCTGACATGCATCCTCTCCCCTGCTGATACCCATCCTACGCCCTGCTGACATGCTTCCTCTCCCCTGCTCATGCCCTTCCTATGCCCTGCTCACACTCGTCCTCTGCCCTGCTGATGCCTGTCCTCTCCCCTGCTGACACCCATCCTCTCCGCTGCTGATGTAGACCTATGCCTTGCTGACGCCCATCTTACAGCCTGCTGATGCCCATCTTACAGCCTGCTGATGCCTATCCTCTCCACTGCTGATGCCCATCCTCTGCCATACTGACACCTGTTCTACCCCTGCTGAAAACCTTTCTACACCCTGCTGACCCCATCTTACGCACTGCTAACCCCATTACTCTGTCCTGCCAAGCCTGTCTTATGCCCTGCTGACCCTGCCCTATGCCCTGCTAACCCCCTCTTATGCCCTGCTTACCCCAGTTCTCTGCCCTGCTGACCCCAGTCCTTTGCCCTGCCAAGCCTGTTTTATGCCCCGCTGACCCCTGACCTATGCCCTACTGACCTCATCTTATGCCCTGCCAGTCCTCTGCCCTGCTAAACCTGTCTTATGCCCTAATAACCCCTGCCCTAAGTCTTGCTGATCCCATCCTCTGCCCTACTGACCCTATCCTCTGCCCCGCCAACTCCTAAACATTGCCCTGCTGATTCTTGTCCTATGCCCTGTTGATCCCATGCTCTGCCCTGCTGACCTCTGTCTTTCCCCCTGCTGACCCCTGTACACTGCCGTACTAAATCCTGACCCCCTGTCCCCTGCCCTACTGACCCCGTCTTCTTTTTTGTTAACCCCTGTCCTCTGCGCCACTGACCTCCTATCTTGTGTCCCCTGACATTTTTTTTACTGCACCCCCACATCAAAGCTAGATGGTCCAGGTGTTGAGTCAGATACTTCAAGCTGCTGCACTTGGTTTGGACTAATAATTAGCCAGCTATTCAGATGTGCATGAATTGGGACTGATCTGAGATGTGAAGGTGTAGGAATTGGGGTGATCTGATGTGTGATAATGCAGGAATTGGGACTGATACAGTATAAGGTGTGAAGGTGCAGGAATTGGGGTGATCTGAGGTGTGAAGGTTCAAGAACTGGGGCTGATCTGAGGTGTAAAGGTGTAGGTATTGGGACTGATCTGAGGTATGAAGGTGCAAGAATTGGGGATGATCTGAAATGTGAAGATTCAGGAGTTGGGGCTGATCTAAGGTGTGAGGTTGCTGGGATAGGGGCTGATTTGTGGTGTGAAGGTGTAGGAAATGGGGTGATTTTAGGTGTGAAGGTTCAGAAATTGGGGCTGATCTGAGATGTGAAGATGCAGAAATTTGGGTTGATCTGAGCTGTGAAGATGTAGGAATTGGGGTGATCTGACACGTGATAATGCAGGAATTGGGACTGATATGAGGTGTGATGGTGTAGAATTTGAGGATGATCTAAGGTGTGAAGGTGCAAGAATTGGTGCTGATCTGAGGTGTGAGGGTGCAGGAATTGGGGTGATCTGAGGTGTGAAGGTGCAAGAATTGGGGATGATCTGAAACGTAAAGGTTCAGGAGGAGTTGGGGCTGATCTGAGGTGGGAGGTTGCAGGAATTGGGGTTGATCTGTGGTGTGAAGATGCAGGAATTGGGGTGATCTGAGGTGTGAATGTTCAGGAATTGGGGTTGATCTGAGGTGTGAAGATGCAGAAATTGGTGTGATTTGAGATGTGAAATTCAGGAATAGGGACTGATCTGAGGTGTCAAGGTGCAAGAATTGGGCTGATCTGAGGTATGAAGGTGCAATAATTGGGGTGATCTGAGATGTAAAGGTGTAGGAATTGGGGCTGATATGAGGTGTGAAGGTCAGGGAATTGGGGCTGATCTGAAGTGTGATGGTGCAGGAAATAAGGCTGGTGTGAGATGTGAAGGTGCAGGAATTGAGGTGATCTGAGGTGTGAAGGTTCAGAAATGAAAGGATAATCAGAGATGTGAAGATGTAGAAATTGTGGTTGATTTGAGGTGTGAAAGAGCATGAATTGGGGTGATCTGAGATGTGAAGGTGTAAGAATTGAGGTGATCTGATGTGTGATAATGCAGGAATTGGGACTGATATAAGGTATGATGGTGCAGAATTTGTAGGTGATCTGAGGAGTGAAGGTGCAGGAATTGGGGTGATCTGAGATGTGAAGGTGCAAATATTGAGGATGATATAAAGTGTGATGGTTCAGGAATTGGGGCTGATCTGAGGTGTGAAGAGGCAAGAATTGGGGTGATCTAAAATGTGAAGATTCAGGAATTGGGACTGATCAGAGGTGTGATGGTACACAAATTGGAGTAATCTGAGGAGTGATGGTGCAGGAATCGGGGTGATCTGAGGTTTAAAGTTTCAGGAGTTGGGGCTGATCTGAGGTATGAAGGTGCAAAAATTGGGGCTGATCTGAGGTTTGAAGGTGCAGGAATTGGGGTTTTATGTGGTCTGAAAGTTCAGGATTTGGGGCTCATCTGAGATGTGAAGGTACAAGACCAGGGGTGTACTGAGGTCTATAGCGAAGGATTTGGGGTTGATTTGAGATGTGAAGATGCAGGAATTTCAGTGATGTGAGGTGTGACGATGCAGGAGCTGGGTAATCTGAGGTGTGAAAGTGCAGGGATTGGGGTGATCAGAGGTGTAAAAGTTCAGGAATTCGGACTGATATGAGGTGTGAAGATTCAAGAATTGGGTTGATCTGAGATGTGAACATGCAGGAATTCGAATGATCTGAGATGTGATTGTGCAGGAATTGGGATAATCTGATGTCTGAAGGTTAAAGTGAAGTTCCACTCATTTTTGTGTTTATTAAAAGTCAGCAGCTACATAAAGTGTAGCTGCTGACGTTTAATAAACACACACTCACCTGTCCCATGGTCCAACGATGCGGCCGTCCAAACACTCGCTTTTCTCCCTCGCCTCTCTGTGGCAGGGGCATTGCAAGTGTGAGCACCCGGCTGTGATAGCTTGCGGCTTCACAGCCTGGTGCACACTGTGCATGCACAAGTCACGCAGTGCATCTCCATTGGTCGAGCAATCTTCTGGGACCTGTGATATGTCACAGAAGATGGCAAGGAGGGAGAGGAAAACCTCCACTCGAGCTGCCTAGACAGCCCGAGTGGAAGTGGGAGCAGGTACCTGTCAAAACTAGGTACCTGCTCCCCCCCCTCCAAAAAAAAAATGAGATGCTAAATGTGGCGTATTTGGGGGGGGGGGATTGCTTAAAGCGGAGGTTCACACAAAAATTGAACCTCCACTTTTTGGAACCCCCCCCTCCGGTGTCACATTTGGCACCTTTCAGGGGGGAAGGGGGTGCAGATACCTGTCTAATACAGGTATTTGCACCCACTTCCGGACATAGACTCCCACGGGAGTCTACGCCACTTCCCGTCCCCCCGCGCTGTCTGCTGGGGCACACATGGGTCCCAGAGACAGCAGGGACCATTCTGATTACGCAGCGCGACTCGCACATGCGCAGTAAGGAACCGAGAACTGAAGCCACAAGGCTTCATTTCCTGATTCCCTTACAGAAGGTGGCGGCGGCAGCACCCGAGAGCCGAGCGATGGTTCAGGCTCGGGTGCCGACATCGCTGGACCCTGAGACAGGTAAGTGTCCTTATTTTAAAAGTCAGCAGCTGCAGTATTTGTAGCTGCTGACATTAAAAAAAAATTTTTTTGCGGGACTCCCTCTTTAAAGTGGAACTTACTCTTTTGGGTGGAGCTCCGCTTTAAGGAGTTGGGGCTGACCTGAGGTTTGATGGTGAAGGAATTTGGATTGATCTGAGGTGGGAAGATGCAGGAATTGAGGCTGACCTGAAATGCGATGGTGCAAGAATTGTGTCTGTCTGAGATGTGAAGGTGCACGAATAGGAGTAATGTGAGGTGTAGGAATTGGGTTAATCTGAGTTGTGATGGAGCAGAAACTGGGGCTGATCTGATGTGTGAAAGTTTAGGAATTGTTGTGATCTTAGATGTTAAGGTACAGGAACTGGGGTGATGTGAGGTGTGATGGTGCAGGAATTGGGGTGGTTTGAGGTCTATAGCACAGGAATTGGGCTGATTTGAAGTGTGAAGGTGCAGGAGCTGGAGCTGATTTGAGGTCTGATGGTGAAGGAATTTGGACTGATCTGAGGTGGGAAGTTGCAGGATTTGGGGTCATCTGAGGTGGGAACATGCAGGATTTGAGGCTGATGTGTGGTGTGAAGGTGCAGGACTTGGGGCTGATGTAAGGTGTGAATGTGCAGGAATTGGGATGATCTGAGATGTGAATGTGCAGGAATTGGAGTGATCGGATGTGTGAAGGTTAAGAAATTGGGACTGATCTGAAGTTTGATGGTGAAGGAATTTGGGCTTATCTGAGATGGGAAGGTGTAGGAATTGGGGCTGATCTGAAGTCTGATCCTGCAGGAATTTTGGCTGGTCTGGGATGTGAAGGTGCAGGAATAGGGGTGAAGTGAGGTGTGATGGTGCAGCAATTGGGGTAATCTGAGGTGTCATGGTGCAGGAATTGGGGTGAGCTGACCTGTGAAGCTTCAGGAATTGGGGCTGATATGAGGTGTGAAGATGCAGGAATTGGGGTGATCTGAGGTCTATAGGAATTTTGCTAATCGGAGGTGTGAAGGTGTAGGAATTGAGGCCGATCTGAGGTGTAAAGGTGCAAGAATTGGGGTGATCTGCGGTGTAAAGGTTCAGGAGTTGGGGGTCATCTGAGGTTTGAAGGTGCAAGAATTGGAGCTGATCTGAGGTATGAAGGTAAAAGAATTGGGGCTGATCTGAGGTATGACGGTGCAGGGACTGGGGCTGATCTGAGGTGTGAAAGTTCAGGATTTGGGGCTGATCTGTGCTGTGAAGGTATAGAAACTAGGTTGTTCTGAGGTCTATAGTGTAGAAATTGGGCTGATTTGAGATGTGAAGGTGAAGGAATTGGGATGATGTGAGGTGTGATGGTGAAGGGGGGTAATCTGATTTGTGATGGTACAGGGGCTGGGGCTGATCTGAGGTGTGAAGATGGAAGAATTGGGGTGATCTGAGATGTAAAGATTCAGGAATTGGGACTGAACTGAGGTGTCATGGTGCACAAATTGGGGTAATCTGAGGTGTGATGGTGCAGCAATCAGGGTGATCTAAGGTGTAAAGATTCAGGAGTTGGGGCTGATCTGAGATTTGAGGGTGCAAGAATTGGGGCTGATCTGAGGTATGAAGGTGCAGACACTGGGGCTGATATGAGGTGTGAAGATGCAGGTATCGGGGTGATCTGAGGTCTATAGCGCAGGAACTGGGCTGATCTGAGGTATGAAGGTGTAGGAATTGGGGGAATCTGAGGTGTGAAGGGTCAGGAGTTGGGCTGAACTGAGGTCTGATGGTGAAGGAATTTGGACTGACCTGAGGTAGGAAGGTGCAGGAACTGGGCTTATTTGAGATCTAAAGCTGTAGAAATTGAGGCTGATCTGAGGTGTGAAGGGGCAAAGCTCACTATTTATTTCTTCCTGGTTTTCAAGTCGTTTACAGCATTTTGTTTATAAAAATTATTTTTGATTGAGTGTGGGAAGTTGGCCTTTTTTATGTAGCTGGCACTCTCAATTTCTACCACACAACAAACGCAGCTTAACTTCAACATAAAATTAAAAAAAACAGTCCATAAAACAACGCTTCAGCTAACTGGCAAAACCAACTTGTCTCACCACAGGGTTTAAAAGTCCCCACCTACTCCAGGGGTCCAAAAAATGTCAGCAGCCTCACAGCAGATTGGACAGTCACAGCTCTTTCACTTTGTCCTACTCCACACAACACCCCATCAATCTGCTGGCTGCTTCCTGCGCATTTTGGGGCATGGGTGGGTTTAATCTTGTGTACGTCAAAACTGCTCTATCATCCCAAATAAAAGGACTATAATCCAAACAATAATGATACAAATACATCTAGGACCCATCCCTGGCATCTTGTGCCATACCCTAAATTTATTTACTGATAAAAAATGCATTAAAACAAATAAATAAATGCAGTAATGAGAGGTAAATGAGCAATTTGGAGCCAATTAGGGGTTAATCAGCAGTTAAATAGAAATTGATAAGACTTCAGCCGTGAAATTCCCAGTGGGCCTCAACCATTATTTTCCACACAGCGTTATCTCTAGGGAGGATTGTCAAGGTTTAGGGAACCTACCACATACAGTTCTTACATTTGAAAGAGCACAAATATATAAAAAAATGAAGGTCAGTAAATATGGTTAATAAAGTCATTATAACGATAAGGTGCACCCATAAAGCCCTGCACAGGATCGCCAGCACCAATTGCCTACTAAACCATGGCTGTGGGTTATAACAACCTTGACTCTTCTGGGAAGGCTTTCCACAAGATTTTGGAGCAGTTGTAGAAATTGTCCCCCTTTACTAAAGGCTATTTATTAAGTCAGTTACTAATGGTAAACTAGAAGACCTGCCTAGCATGGCATCCCAATTTAACCCAAAGGTGTTCAGTAGGGGTTAAGGCTGGGTTCGCGCATGCTGCGGCCGTGGCTCACAGCAAGGGGTCCAGTGCATCCCTATTCACTGATACAGGTGCAAATTAAGTGCAAATTTTTGCCTGAATTGGCACCTGAATCAGATCAAAAGATGCACATGGCCGCTCTGGAGGTTTGTGAACTGGCTCCATTGCAAGCCAGGCACACTCTCCTGTCATGCGAATTGGACACGAGGAAACCATTCAAGTTTCTCCACACTAAACTGGTGAAATCATTTAGCTTATTCTTTTTTATAGTAATTGCCTCCACCCGCAAACCATATGTCTTGCAGCTTCATATCGGAATTCCAAAGCATGCTGGCATAGCATAATAAGTAGGATCATAATTTCATTCAAATGTCTTAAACTGTATAAACCCTTGTTTGAATGTACTGTCCTACAGACTGGGTAGACCCCTCAGTACCTGAGTTTTGTGACTGGCCACTTATTATCTTCCTGGTGTTAAAATGTCTTATACTTTGACCTGCGACAGGTCACTACACCTGAACGCCATACATTAAAAGTTGTGTAATGGTCTGAATTGGGCTTGGGTTATTTCCTATAACTTAAAATCTGTCTGTATTCTGGTGGGTACACAGATTATGCAATTGGGTGTAAAATGGCTAATAGTTCAAGGAATCTGATAGGACATCTTTACTGTTCACATAGTATTAGAAATCAACAGGAGGACTCTGGAAAAGCCTTCCAAACAATCATCACCTCCCTAGCCCCCTCCTTACAGAGATTGGCTGAGCCATTATAAATATTAATACTGGTCTTTTGAATCTCCCTGCCCTATATTCTAGAAAAGTAGTCTCCAAACTGCAGCACGGGGGGCAGATGTGGCCCCTTGCATGCCTTTATCTGGCCCTTGGGGCACTTTTCCTTCCACTGATACAAGACACTATTCCTCCTACTGACAACAACAATGTGTCAATGTTCCTGCTACTGAGTACTGACATCAACAATGGGACACTATTTCTCCCATTGACACCAATGATGGAGCACTATTCCTCAAACTGACTTTAATGATGGAGTACTATTAGTCCCACTGACACCAATGATGGAGCACTATTAATCCCACTGACACCAATTATGGGGCATTATTGTCAGAAACCATGAAATTTCTTGGAAAAATACCCACAAGGATGCATAGTGCTCTCAGAGGTAGGACGTTGAGACAGAATGTCACCAACACCAGTCTCAGAAGCATCAACCTCAAACAGGAACGCAGGAGATAGTTTCTTGTGATGTGACCAAGGCAAAGGAAGAGCTCCTCTGGACTGGATGGCTTAAGCAGGCAGGACTGATGAGCAGGATCATCAACAGCCGAGTAACTGTGGATAGAGATGGGAGCTGGCAATTAGCCGACAGCCGAGCAGCCAGCTCAGAGAAGGAAGGGCTGAGACCAGCCCTGACAACTATTTATCCTACTGACACCAATGAGGAAGCACTATTCCTCCCCCTAATACCAAAGATGCATTGTTTCCTCCCACTGATGCCAGGACAATATCTACTCCCAGTGGCAACAGTCTGGTCCCCCTAAAGTCTGGAGAACAGCAAACTGGCCCTGTGTTTAGAAAGTTTGGAGACCCCTGTTCTAGAAGATTCTTCCAGAAGCAGGTGGGAGAAATCAAACCAGCCAGGAAACCTTGACAAAACAAGACAAGGTCACTGTTCCACTCAATACAGTAAAGCCAAAAATGAAATTTAGCCTGACAACCCAACTAAAGGAGGGAGCTACTTCAATAATTGTATTTAAAAACTGATTTTAACATTTACAGTATTTAATTTCGTTAAAGAAATTTCACTGTATGCAGCAAGGAGAAAAAGGAAGGTTCACAACAGATGGAAAAGGTACAGTAATCAGGAAACAAAAAGAAAAGGTATCAAATAGACAATGTCATAATATAGACACAAAAATAGTGGAGCATTTGCTACTTCTAGTAGTTACTACTTCTAATAAACAATCAATTCTATTAAATAACATGTTTTAATAGATATTTATTTTTTAAATATTTTTTATGGAATACTTTAAATAGAAAAATGGGTTTGCAAGTAATAGAATAGTATAGAAAACAGGAAAGACAAAAGAAAAGATATCAAATAGACAATGTCATGATATAAATGAAACAACATGACTAACCTTGATTTCAGCTGTGTGTCATAACTTATCATATTGACATGTTACAAACATTATTTGTTTTTTATTTGTCTTTTTTGCTTTGTTTTAGGGTGGGAGCTAGATTTTCTTTTGCTTGTATTGTTTTCTAAGATTTTTTGAATTTTCTGTACATATTACTTGCAAAAAGTAAGAGATTTTTTCAATTTTTAAAACACCTGTTGTTATTCTAGACACAAAATACACACATTTTCTATTATTTGTCCCAGTTATCAAGACACCAAAATAATGTTAACAGTGATGCCACACAGCATGTTAAAGTTATTTACAAATTAAAAAGTTTTTTTTTTTGGTTACATATTACTGCAAACACGTTAACAAGAAACATACACATATACCTTCAAAATATTTACAAAAAAAAGAAAAAAAACTTAATTATAATTAGCACAAGTACAAAAATAAAAAGACCTCAGTTGTCAAAATCCCAGTGGGTCTCAATCACCCTTTTCCACTAAGCGTGGTCTCTGGGGGGGGTGTCAGGTCACCTGAGTCCAGATGACAGATGCACCTCATTGGGGTCTGGAATGCACCACAAGGTAGTGGACCCTATGGCTGATTGCTGCGGATGGAGCTCTAGAATATACAGGAGAGCAGGTACTCTGTAGTACCTACATGGATGACACTGGGAGCTAGAGCATGAGATTTCCCAGGGCGCAGAGTCTAAGAGCCAGTGGGTGTTCACCAGAAGCCCCTAGTGGCAGGGATAGATTTAGCTGCAGTCTGGCTAAAGGTCGCGACCCCTAGGGCCTGCCAGCTCACGGCATGGTAGACTACAGGAAGGTAGAGTGGAAGCAGCAGACAGTGATAACAAAGGATAGTCAGGAGATAGCCAAAGGTCGGGTCAGCAAGCAGGTAAGGATAGTCAGGAGATAGCCAAAGATAGGGGTAAAAAGCATGTAAGAATAGTCAAGAGCAAGTTAAGATCGGTAACTGGAATCAGACGTAGAAGACACAGCAAGTCACACATGAAAGCTAAGCACACAATATTGATCAGCAGAGCTGGCTTGCAGTGCACAGGTTAAGATAGAGTTCCCTGATAGGGGCTGAGGTGGAGCCATGCTTCGAGGAGAGACTACTTAACCACTTGACGACCGCCTCACGCCGATGTATGTCGGCAAGGCGGCACGGACAGGCAAAATCACGTACATGTAAGTGATTTGCCTTCCGCGGGTGGGGGGTCCGATCGGGTCGTCTTTTGTCCAGCGGCGATCAGAGGTGAGGGGGAGACCATCCGTTCGTGGCCCCCCCCCCTCGCGATCGCCGCCGGCCAATCGAATCATTCCTTTGCTGCTGTATGCTAAACAGCAGCAAAGGAAATGATGTCATCTCTCCTCGGCTCGGTAATTTCCGTTCCTGCCCGAGGAGAGAAGACAAGTGAGTGAGTGCACAACACACACACATCACAGTAGAACATGCCAGGCACACAAAACACCCCGATCCCCCCCCGATCCCCCCCCGATCCCCCCCAATCACCCCCCCCCTGTCACAAACTGACACCAAGCAGATTTTTTTTTTCTGATTACTGCATAGTGTCAGTTTGTGACAGTTACAGTGTTGGGACAGTTAGTATTACCCCCCTTTAGGTCTAGGGTACCCCCCTAATAAAGTTTTAACCCCTTGATCACCCCCTGTCACCAGTGTCGCTAAGCGATCATTTTTCTGATCGCTGTATTAGTGTCGCTGGTGACGCTAGTTAGGGACGTAAATATTTAGGTTCGCCGTCAGCGTTTTATAGCGTCAGGGACCCCCATATACTACCGAATAAATGTTTTAACCCCTTGATGGCCCCCTAGTTAACCCTTTCGCCACTGATCACCGTATAAGTGTTACGGGTGACGCTGGTTAGTTCGTTTATTTTTTATAGTGTCAGGGCACCCGCCGTTTATCACCGAATAAAGGTTTAGCCCCCTGATCGCCCGGCGGTGATATGCGTCGCCCCAGGCAGCTTCAGATTAGCGCCAGTACCGCTAACACCCACGCACGCAGCATACGCCTCCCTTAGTGGTATAGTATCTGTACGGATCAATATCTGATCCGATCAGATCTATACTAGCGTCCCCAGCAGTTTAGGGTTCCCAAAAACGCAGTGTTAGCGGGATCAGCCCAGATACCTGCTAGCACCTGCGTTTTGCCCCTCCGCCCAGCCCACCCAAGTGCAGTATCGATCGATCACTGTCACTTACAAAACACTAAATGCATAACTGCAGCGTTCGCAGAGTCAGGCCTGATCCCTGCGATCGCTAACAGTTTTTTTGGTAGTATTTTGGTGAACTGGCAAGCACCAGCCCCAGGCAGCGTCAGGTTAGCGCCAGTAGCGCTAACACCCACGCACGCAGCATACGCCTCCCTTAGTGGTATAGTATCTGTACGGATCAATATCTGGTCCGATCAGATCTATACTAGCGTTCCCAGCAGTTTAGGGTTCCCAAAAACGCAGTGTTAGCGGGATCAGCACAGATACCTGCTAGCACCTGCGTTTTGCCCCTCCGCCCAGCCCAGCCCACCCAAGTGCAGTATCGATCGATCACTGACACTTACAAAACACTAAATGCATAACTGCAGCGTTCGCAGAGTCAGGCCTGATCCCTGCGATCGCTAACAGTTTTTTTGGTAGTATTTTGGTGAACTGGCAAGCACCAGCCCCAGGCAGCGTCAGATTAGCGCCAGTACCGCTAACACCCACGCACGCACCGTACACCACCCTTAGTGGTATAGTATCTGAATGGATCAATATCTGATCCGATCAGATCTATACTAGCGTCCCCAGCAGTTTAGGGTTCTCACAAACGCAGTGTTAGCGGGATCAGCCCAGATACCTGCTAGCACCTGCGTTTTGCCCCTCCGCCCAGCCCACCCAAGTGCAGTATCGATCGATCACTGTCACTTACAAAACACTAAATGCATAACTGCAGCGTTCGCAGAGTCAGGCCTGATCCCTGCGATCGCTAACAGTTTTTTTGGTAGTATTTTGGTGAACTGGCAAGCACCAGCCCCAGGCAGCGTCAGGTTAGCGCCAGTAGCGCTAACACCCACGCACGCAGCATACGCCTCCCTTAGTGGTATAGTATCTGTACGGATCAATATCTGGTCCGATCAGATCTATACTAGCGTTCCCAGCAGTTTAGGGTTCCCAAAAACGCAGTGTTAGCGGGATCAGCACAGATACCTGCTAGCACCTGCGTTTTGCCCCTCCGCCCAGCCCAGCCCACCCAAGTGCAGTATCGATCGATCACTGACACTTACAAAACACTAAATGCATAACTGCAGCGTTCGCAGAGTCAGGCCTGATCCCTGCGATCGCTAACAGTTTTTTTGGTAGTATTTTGGTGAACTGGCAAGCACCAGCCCCAGGCAGCGTCAGATTAGCGCCAGTACCGCTAACACCCACGCACGCACCGTACACCACCCTTAGTGGTATAGTATCTGAATGGATCAATATCTGATCCGATCAGATCTATACTAGCGTCCCCAGCAGTTTAGGGTTCCCAAAAACGCAGTGTTAGCAAATGTTAGCGGGATCAGCACAGATACCTGCTAGCACCTGCGTTTTGCCCCTCCGCCCGGCCCAGCCCAGCCCACCCAAGTGCAGTATCGATCGATCACTGTCACTTACAAAACACTAAACGCATAACTGCAGCGTTCGCAGAGTCAGGCCTGATCCCTGCGATCGCTAACAGTTTTTTTGGTAGCGTTTTGGTGAACTGGCAAGCACCAGCGGCCTAGTACACCGCAGTCGTAGTCAAACCCGCACTGCAGTAACACTTGGTGACGTGGCGAGTCCCATAAGTGCAGTTCAAGCTGGTGAGGTGGCAAGCACAAGTAGTGTCCCGCTGCCACCAAAAAGACAAACACAGGCCCGTCGTGCCCATAGTGCCCTTCCTGCTGCATTCGCCAATCCTAATTGGGAACCCACCGCTTCTGCAGCGCCCGTACTTCCCCCATTCACATCCCCAACCAAATGCAATCGGCTGCATGAGAGGCATTTTCTTTATGTCCTCCCGAGTACCCCTACCCAGCGAACCCCCCCAAAAAAGATGTCGTGTCTGCAGCAAGCGCGGATATAGGCGTGACACCCGCTATTATTGTCCCTCCTGTCCTGACAATCCTGGTCTTTGCATTGGTGAATGTTTTGAACGCTACTATGCACTAGTTGAGTATTAGCGTAGGATACAGCATTCCACAGACTAGGCACACTTTCACAGGGTCTCCCAAGATGCCATCGCATTTTGAGAGACCCAAACCTGAAACCGGTTACAGTTATAAAAGTTACAGTTATAAAAGTTAGTTACAAAAAAAGTGTAAAAAAAAATAAAAAAATATATAAAATAAAAAAAAATAGTTGTCGTTTTATTGTTCTCTCTCTCTCTATTCTCTCTATTGTTCTGCTCTTTTTTACTGTATTCTATTCTGCAATGTTTTATTGTTATTATGTTTTATCATGTTTGCTTTTCAGGTATGCAATTTTTTATACTTTACCGTTTACTGTGCTTTATTGTTAACCATTTTTTTGTCTTCAGGTACGCCATTCACAACTTTGAGTGGTTATACCAGAATGATGCCTGCAGGTTTAGGTATCATCTTGGTATCATTCTTTTCAGCCAGCGGTCGGCTTTCATGTAAAAGCAATCCTAGCGGCTAATTAGCCTCTAGACTGCTTTTACAAGCCGTGGGAGGGAATGCACCCCCCCCCACCGTCTTCCGTGTTTTTCTCTGGCTCTCCTGTCTCAACAGGGAACCTGAAAATGCAGCCGGTGATTCAGCCAGCTGACCATAGAGCTGATCAGAGACCGGAGTGGCTCCAAACATCTCTATGGCCTAAGAAACCGGAAGCTACGAGCATTTTATGACTTAGATTTCGCCGGATGTAAATAGCACCATTGGGAAATTGGGGAAGCATTTTATCACACTGATCTTGGTGTGATCAGATGCTTTGAGGGCAGAGGAGAGATCTAGGGTCTAATAGACCCCAATTTTTTTCAAAAAAGAGTACCTGTCACTACCTATTGCTATCATAGGGGATATTTACATTCCCCGAGATAACAATAAAAATGATTAAAAAAAAACAAAAATGAAAGGAACAGTTTAAAAATAAGATAAAAAAGCAAAAAAATAATAAAGAAAAAAAAAAAAAAAAAGCACCCCTGTCGCCCCCTGCTCTCGCGCTAAGGCGAACGCAAGCAGCGGTCTGTCGTCAAACGTAAACAGCAATTGAACCATGCATGAGAGGTATCACCGCGAAGGTTAGATCGAGGGCAGTAATTTTTGCAGTAGACCTCCTCTGTAAATCTAAAGTGGTAACCTGTAAAGGCTTTTAAAGGCTTTTAAAAATGTATTTATTTTGTCGCCACTGCACGTTTGTGCGCAATTTTAAAGCATGTCATGTTTGGTATCCATGTACTCGGCCTAGGATCATCTTTTTTATTTCATCAAACATTTGGGCAATATAGTGTGTTTTAGTGCATTAAAATTTAAAAAAGTGTGTTTTTTCCCCAAAAAATGCGTTTGAAAAATCGCTGCGCAAATACTGTGTGAAAAAAAAAAAGAAACACCCACCATTTTAATCTGTAGGGCATTTGCTTTAAAAAAATATATAATGTTTGGGGGTTCAAAGTAATTTTCTTGCAAAAAAAAAATAACTTTTCATGTAAACAATAAGTGTCAGAAAGGGCTTTGTCTTCAAGTGGTTAGAAGAGTGGGTGATGTGTGACATAAGCTTCTAAATGTTGTGCATAAAATGCCAGGACAGTTCAAAACCCCCCCAAATGACCCCATTTTGGAAAGTAGACACCCCAAGCTATTTGCTGAGAGGCATGTCGAGTCCATGGAATATTTTATATTGCGACACAAGTTGCGGGAAAGAGACAATTTTTTTTTTTTTGCACAAAATTGTCACTAAATGATATATTGCTCAAACATGCCATGGGAATATGTGAAATTACACCCCAAAATACATTCTGCTGCTTCTCCTGAGTACGGGGATACCACATGTGTGAGACTTTTTGGGAGCCTAGCCGCGTACGGAACCCCGAAAACCAAGCACCGCCTTCAGGCTTTCTAAGGCCGTGAATTTTTGATTTCTCTCTTGACTGCCTATCACAGTTTCGGAGGCCATGGAATGCCCAGGTGGCACAACCCCCCCCCCAAATGACCCCATTTTGGAAAGTAGACACCCAAAGCTATTTGATGAGAGGTATAGTGAGTATTTTGCAGACCTCACTTTTTGTCACAAAGTTTTGAAAATTGAAAAAAGAAAAAAAAAAAAGTTTTTTCTTGTCTTTTTTCATTTTCAAAAACAAATGAGAGCTGCAAAATACTCACCATGCCTCTCAGCAAATAGCTTGGGGTGTCTACTTTCCAAAATGGGGTCATTTGGGGGGGTTTTGTGCCACCTGGGCATTCCATGGCCTCCGAAACTGTGATAGGCAGTGCAGAGTAAAATCAAAAATTTTCACCCTTAGAAATCGTGAAGGCGGTGATTGGTTTTCGGGGTCCCGTGCACGGCTAGGCTCCCAAAAAGTCCCACACATGTGGTATCCCCGTACTCAGGAGAAGTAGCTAAATGTATTTTGGGGTGCAATTCCACATATGCCCATGGCCTGTGTGAGCAATATATCATTTAGTGACAACTTTGTGCAAAAAAAATAAAAAATAAAAAAAATGTGTCACTTTCCCACAACTTGTGTCAAAATATAAAATATTCCATGGACTCAATATGCCTCTCAGCAAATAGCTTGGGGTGTCTACTTTCCAAAATGGGGTCATTTGGGGGGGTTTTGTGCCACCTGGGCATTCCATGGCCTTCGAAACTGTGATAGGCAGTGAAGAGTGAAATCATAAATTTACACCCTTAGAAATCCTGAAGGCGGTGATTGGTTTTCGGGGCCCCGTACGCGGCTAGGCTCCCAAAAAGTCCCACACATGTGGTATCCCCATACTCAGGAGAAGCAGCAGAATGTATTTTGGGGTACAATTCCACATAGGCCCATGGCCTGTGTGAGCAATATATCATTTAGTGACAACTTTTTGTAAATATTTTATTTTTTTTTGTCATTATTCAATCACTTGGGACAAAAAAAATAAATATTCAATGGGTTCAACATGCCTCTCAGCAATTTCCTTGGGGTGTCTACTTTCCAAAATGGGGTCATTTGGGGGGGGTTTGTACTGCGCTGCCATTTTAGCACCTCAAGAAATGACATAGGCAGTCATAAACTAAAAGCAGTGTAAATTACAGAAAATGCACCCTAGTTTGTAGACGCTATAACTTTTGCGCAAACCAATAAATATACGCTTATTGACATTTTTTTTTACCAAAGACATGTGGCTGAATACATTTTGGCCTAAATGTATGACTAAAATTGAGTTTATTGGGATTTTTTTAGAACAAAAAGTAGAAAATATCATTTTTTTTCAAAATTTTTGGTCTTTTTCCGTTTATAGCGCAAAAAATAAAAACCGCAGAGGTGATCAAATACCATCAAAAGAAAGCTCTGTTTGTGGGAAGAAAAGGACGCAAATTTCGTTTGGGTACAGCATTGCATGACCGCGCAATTAGCAGTTAAAGCGACGCAGTGCCAAATTGGAAAAAGACCTCTGGTCCTTAGGCTGCATAATGGTCCGGGGCTCAAGTGGTTAAGCAGCCAGGTGAGAGTGGCTAGCCTCTTAAGCAGAACACATGGAGAGGTAAACTGACAAAAAAAACATTACTGCATACCCATGACAGGGGGGTTGTAGGGCATCTGAGAAATGCCCTTGGTCAAGTTTCCTAAACCTACCTCATACATAAGAAAAAAGAGGGGAAGGGGTTCAACAAGGAAACCCAAAATGGACTTTAGAGGCACAGCAAACCTAAGAGAGCATAGTCAAAATAACAATATAATAAATTGTATTAAATATAAATGCATACCAAACAAAGACATTGACAAAAGGTAATAAAAAATAAGAAAGGACGCATCGGGGCTTGTATCATGTATATTCTCATATAGATGATTTTTTATTACCTTTTGTCAATGTCTGTTTTGTATGCATCTATATTTAATAAAATGTATTATATTGTTATTTTGACTATGCTCTCTTAGGTTTGCTGTGCCTCTAATGTCCGTTTTAGGGTTCCTTGTTGAACCCCTTCCCTTCTTTTTTTCTTATGACATACAAGTTATACAGATGTGGCTATAGGAGTGTCTTTTTTTTACATTTTGTCCTACCTCATACATAGTTCTTACATTTCAAGCAACACAAATGTATTGAAAAAACTAAAAGAAAAAAAGTTATTATGATGATATGGTGTACCCATAAGACCCTGCATAAACTTGTCAGTACCGATTGCCTGTTCTTATATTGCATTCCAAAATCATGACGTTACAATTTAATTTTTTTCCCTTTTGTGTTTATAGAAACCTTCTTTCCACAAGATTTTGGAGTGTGTCTGTAATAATTGTTCTCCTTCAGCCAATAGGGTATTTGTTAAGTGAGGCACCGATGTTAGGGTAGAAGACCTTGCTTGAATCAGCATCCCAATTCATCTCAAGGGAATACAGTAGGGTAAAAATCAGAGGCCTGAGCAGGTCACTTAAGTTCACATCAACCTGGTCAAACCATGCAGCTGGTCCTTTCTTATAGTAATCATATTTGTCCCCCTTCAGCCAGTAGGGTATTTGTTAAGTGAAGTACTGATGTTAAGGTACAAGACCTTGCTTGAATCAGCATCCTAATTCATCTCTAAGGTTTTCAGTAGGGTTGAAGTCAGGGGTCTGAGCAGGTCACTCAATGTTCTTCACACCAACCTGGTCAAACCATGCAGCTGGTCCTTTCTTATAATAATCGCCTTGGCTCCCAACTCTTATGTCTTTCAGCTTCACACCACAACACCAGAGCACACTAGCAGAGTATAGTAAGTAAGATCATAATTTAGTAAAAATATTGTAAAGTGTAAAAATCCTTGTGTAAATTTACTAATCGGGACAGGTAGACCTCTCCAGATCTGAGGATTTTCTTTGGTTTTCAGGGATTTCCATACCTGCAAGATTTACATTGCTGAAATTCTTTGTTTAGCAGATCAGTGTAAGTGTTTTTAAAAGATTTATTAACATATGTGAATACTTTTCCAACCTTTTAAGTCAAAATTAAAATAAGATAATGCAAAGAGAATGTTTTTTTATAAATAATGATAGATGGCTTTTCAATAGCTTGGTATTCCTTATATTCCTGTGGTTAAAATATCCCATATTTCAGCTTTGGAAGGTCACTTACAACTGGTCACTATACACTGAAAAGTTCATACCTTTAAAGTTGTGTTATGGTTGGGTTATTTCTATCACCTGAAAATCTGCCTGTATTCTGGTGGAAACACAGATCATGCACACAGGAGTAAAATGTCTCATTGTTTAAGGAACCTGTTAAGATGTTTCCACTTCAAGAAAAATGATATTGGACTGACACCATCACCTTACAGTCCACCTACAAGCCTTTTAAAGTCCACTTACAAGCTTTACTAATTTAAAAATGTGTTAATGTTAAATTACTTTACTTTAAGCAGTGAAGAGCATCAATAATGGATTGTTTAAGTTTTACATTGCTGAAAATTAACACAACAGAGTGCAGGCTTGGGTAGGCAGCCAGGAAAATAAGGCATACTAAAACAAAAACAGGGCTGCCTAACTGCACACTTAAGGGAAACAAAACTCCACTTATAAAATAGAGGATATGAAAGATTAAAAAGGAGAACATATTCCTGATAGCACTTAAAAGGACATCAAGTTGATCTTTTGTAAATCCAGTGCTATTATTGTTCATATTACGAGTGTGTTTGAAGAGTGGTACCACCAAGAAGAAAATGGCTACACAAAAGATGAGAAATGGGACGAAGGATCCAGCACTGATGATAATGTGTACGCTGACATAGTTTATGTGTAGATGTATTGCTTCAGTTATTGTTCCATTGTAAATATGGGTAGAATTTACCTTGTGGAATGAATATACACACCATCCATATGGAAGACTGGAAACAAGAGACACCATCATTGACCCCAGAAGAAGCCAGGGGACCATCCCAGAGATTCTCATCTTGAGTTTTATGAATAATCTGTTGCTGTAGTTGGTGATCTTCACGCAGTAGAAGACACAGAGCACAGTGCCCCACCACAGGCTGCAGAACTCTACAAATATTTGTGCAGTGAAAATATAGTCAACATATATCTTAGCCAAATTCCATAAGTCAATGAAAATAGCCACAGAAATTCTAAATGCCGACTGCATGAGAAGAATAATCCTCACCAAGCCCAGACTTGCCATGATTATATCAATACCTTGTAGCTTTTTACCTTGTAACCAGTCAATGACATTTTTCATGAAAAGGAATCCATTTAGAAAGAACCCCATGAAGATCAAAGAAAAAATAATAATGCATGAAGAAATTAAAAAAGCAGAATACATCT
Organism: Lithobates septentrionalis; assembly: GCA_037952835.1. Taxonomy (NCBI): domain Eukaryota; kingdom Metazoa; phylum Chordata; class Amphibia; order Anura; family Ranidae; genus Lithobates; species Lithobates septentrionalis. The sequence goes on along the minus strand of JBBDGP010001886.1, from coordinate 592,301 downwards.
TTGTTTTTAGAGAATCTGGTTTCTTTGTCGATATCCGGCAGAAGGTTTTTAGAGTCTGACACAGGCTGCTGTATGTGGGATATGATAGTCGTAAGGATATATTAAACATAGATCTGTTTTCTTCAGGTTTTGCATGACATTTGGATACTCAAATCTGTATAGCTTGTATTAGTCTACATTTAAATGAAAACCTGCATATTTTTTTTTTAGGTCATGAACTTTATTGCTGCTTTACTTCTATAGTAATAGCAATCTATTTTTTTTCAAGAACAACACAAAATGTCAATAAAAAGTAAAGGTTTTGTATTATACAATTCTTAAATTTTGGTGTGGACTAAACTGCTATGGATCTTGTATGAACATTTTTAGTGACTAAAAATTCATTGGTTGCCTCTTTGCTGAAAAGGAATCCAATACTGAGAAAATAGGTAAGTTGACATTGCTGAATCTTACTTTTTAAAATGCTAATTGCCTGTCTGTCTAGCTGATCCAAAGGTGGCTCACTTTATGAGTCACTACACCAAACCCGTTGGCTAAGCAAGTATTGAGACCAGAGACATCCAGTCATCTTGCAGTTTCAGAAGCAGATCAACAATGGTAGCCTCCAAACTTTTCCTTCCACTGACTACTGAAGTTGGAGGTTTTTTCTCCTGCTGATCACTGAGCCCAGGCATTTTTTTCTCCTGCTGACCAGCAACTCTGAATGTTTTCTTCCCTCCCACTGGCCCTGGCATTTTATTCTCCAAATAATAATGCATATTATTAGCACTGATCACTGTATTAGTGTCACTGGTGATGTCAGTGGTAGTTAGCCAGTTCCCCCCAGCATCAGTTAGTGATTGTATAGCACAATATAGCAGTCCCATTATAAGTCATTGATCGCAGCCATTAGTAGTATAAAAAAATAAAAATTCCAGGATATATACCATAGTTTGTAGGACACTAATGCCTCGTTTCCACTGAGCGGATCGGTTTGGTACGGTACGCTATTTTGGGTGTTTCCATTATGAAAGCGGCCCATACAACCGAACCGAACCGTTCCATTCAGGGTCCTGCTTCAGATGTGGGGCCATAGAAAATGGAACGGTTCGGTTAGGGCTGAGCTACGATACATTCCACTGATTGGCTGACAGAAAACCCTCTGCTGTGCTATGCTGAGGAATTTTTTTCTAAACCCTGTATGGCCCCTTGTGGTCCCACTTGCAGTGGAAACGCTCACCAGAATAGACCGGACCATTCTAGGCCATTCAAACTGTACCGACCCGAACCGATCCGCTCAGTGGAAACAAGGCATAATAAATATACACTTATTGGGATTTCTTTTATCAAAAACATGTAGCAGAATACATGTTGGCCCCCCTTCCTTTCCCCACAGCATTCTGGGACCTATCACAGGTCCCAGAATACTATGGAACCATTCACAAAATGCAGCATGGCTTGCACATGCGCAGTAGGAAACCAGCTGTGAAGCCGCAAGGCTTAATTACCAGTTTCCCTTATGATGTTGGCACCTGCACCCAAAGCCGGTTGAAGAATTGTCTCAGGTGAGGACATCACTGGATCCCTGGACAGGAAAGTGTCCTTATATTAAAAGTCAGCAGCTACAGCATTTTTTGGGGGGGGGGGTGGGGGGGCTGGAGCTCCTCTTTAAACAGGCTTCCTCCAGCTCTGTGACAGGTTCCACACAGCTTCTGTGTACGTTGTGATTCACTATGGTCATACTCAAGCCCCCCCCCCCTCCCCCCCTCATCACACCATACAGGGTAATGTTCCTGTATGGTATGTGATGAGGCTGAGGTTTTAGGAGGAGGGAGAGAGCGCTGCAGCTGGCTGGAGCATAGAAATAGGTAAGTGAAAGAGGCAACCCCTCCCATTCCCTCCCACACATACACACACAATGCAAGAATGAACTTTTTTCTTTACTTTCCCAGCCAGGGCTGTGTTAGGACACCACATCACTTTCTGTTGATGCTCAAATTCTTGAGTATGTTAGGAATATACCGGTGGTGGACATACTCCTCTGCATGCCCACAACCGGCATCCTCCCAGCCTTATACAGGCCCAAGGGGTTTCTTATCTGAACAGAGACACTGTCCTGGCTCCCAGGGGGCGCTCTCCTCCTCCTCCCTTGTTCAGCCATGTCACAGCTCGGGGTCCAGTCAGTACTGACATTTTCCATTCTACCTCGCAAGCTCCTTTCCGGCTCAGGACTCACAAATGGCTCCAAAAATTCAGAGCCATGAATTCTGATGTACTGATCTCATTTTTGAGGCCTGAAAACACCAGGACAGTAGAAATATCCTCTAAATGACCCCTTTTTGGAAACACCAAGACAGTAGAAATGTCCTCTAAATGACCCCTTTTTGGAAACACCAGGACAGTAGAAATATCCTCTAAATGACCCCTTTTTGGAAAGTAGACAGTTCAAGGTATTTAGTAAAAGGCATGGAGAGTTTTTTAAAGTTTTAAAAGTTTAAAATAAAAATAGTTTTTTTCATAATTTTATTTTTTTTATATACTGTCACCGGTGCAGTACAGTGTCATCATCATAATCACCCTGGCAGTGATCAGAGACACTAACTGGTAACAGCATATAAAAATACATATAATAGTTTTTGTCAATTTAAAAAAAACATTTTTTTTTACACTTTTTTTTTTTTGCAATTTTTTTTAACACACTGTAACCATACAGTAGTAACACTGTACTACTCTGGGGAATTGATCAGGAATTTTTTTTTTTTTTTTTACACATTGTGATTGCCTATACCAGTGAATTTCACTGGTACAGTATAAGCAACCATTTTTACTGAATTAAACTGAATTCATTTAGTGTGTTTTAATGTGATTTGCTGTGATTTGCCACAGCTAATCACATGATAGAGATGGGCTGTAATTGGCCCTGTCTGTACCATGTGATCACTGTGACCAATCACAGCTAGCAATACAATTGTACACAATGAATGGTATGAAAGGAAGCCATCCATTGTTTACAATTGTCATGTAATCTGCTGTGATTGGTCACAGCAATCATATGGTACCCACAGCAGATCGATACACTGATCAGGCTTTGGCTGGATCCTGTGACAAATAGATGGCCCTTGCCTACACCTATAACTGGCCTTCACAGCAAGGAGAACATGGAAGGGCAAACGCATGAAAGACAAAACTAGAAACAATTCCCAGCTTAACTCACCAACCAGTCTGCTTACCAACCGAATTAACCTGTCCAACAGTATGCATTAAAAACAGGGGTTTAGTTAGCATACATTTGCAAATGCATGCATAAGCTGCAAGGCCCCTTCACGGCACTCTGTATTACTTGCAGTCCTAACCCTTCTAAATTTATGAGAGTCTCCACAGTGGGAGCACATGCATTCTAATGGATAGATAAGGGGGTGGGATCGGCTGGATCCCATGGACAGAGCTGGTATACACAGCTGGTGTCAGATCGTGTCGGAGGGCGGCTCGACGAATGTCCTGCCCAGCCATCATTTGACAATAGGCTGGACAGAAAGTGGTTCATTTCTATTTTGCATATTCATATGTTATGGAATAAAGTGGACAGTAAGTCTCTGTCACCAGTAATAAAACAGTAGTACTAAAATCAGAAAATTATCAAAACTGCATCCAATGGAGGCCTTATGAATTCCAGAATGTTCTTATGACATAGTCTTAGCATTTCATAAAAAGAGTCAAAAATTTAGAGATAAATAAATCTTATGCGATGCCTCTTAATGTTTACCATGGTTTTGTTATATTTTTTTTAATGATGTCTCATAATAACATGCAAAGTTCTTAGAGGTGCCTGATCTCCTCTAGCTAAATTTGAATACTTTTGCTGGCTGGTGACAGATTATATACATTGATATTAGTAGTTGTGACAGTTGCCATGTTTCAAATTGTATTCAGTAATATCAGTCAATATAAAAATTATATTATTATGTTATAAATTTGGATACAGTGATACAGCCACTAATTGAGGGCATGCAACTAGTGCCACCAGCAATGGAAGATGTGTGAAGAGGTGTGAAGAGTATGAAGCTATAGGAAAAGCTATGACAGAACAGCTGCACAGAAGCTTGAGCCAGGAGGGAACATGTTAGAGACAATATAGAGACCACACACACAATTCCAAACTACAAAGTTCACACTCCAGCACTACACACAATATTGCACTACAGACTCTAACATGCCGCCATACCTTGCCCTCATCTTCCAACCGAGTACTTACTGAAAATTCTGAAAAGCAAATGAGCATAGGCATAAGGACCCTGCCTTAAGCTGTAGTGTTTGTAACACCCTCCTGGATAGGTTGCTAGTTAAGTTAGGTACATTTAGTTCATTAGACTCCTCTGTAATCAGTAGAGCAGCTTGTGATTACTTTGGACTGTTCTGGGTCTCACTGGTTGCAAGTTTGGCTACTCCCCCCTGCCTTTTTGAAGGATTCTTGAATATAGTTGTATGGGAAAGTCAGATTTACAGACTGAATATTTAAGTGGTTCCAGAAAATCCCTGGGGGAGGATGCCCAGTAGGTGGCTGGGAGTGCATAAATAGTCTGAGACAGCCGGGTTCTTGTCCAGGAGAAGAAGTTCCCAGCCTGAAGAGCTGTTGCACATCTGGGCAGTCCAGCTGCTCTTTTTCTTTTGCTCACTAAGGTCCCAGCTTGGCTAGAGCTGGGGGGGCTGTTCTAGTGCTCATCAAGGTCCCAGCTGTGTTAGAGCTGGTTGCCTATTCTACTGGACCTTACCTGAACTGACTGAGGAATTTCACTGAGGATCTGGTCTGAAGAGTTCATGGGAGAAATGTCTGGCTGATATTGGAAGGTGGTATCCAAGTATCCAGGCACATATGTGAGTACAGAACTAAGTGAAGGATCCTAGTGACTGAGTGCTGCTACTATACCTTGTGCCAGATTCTGCTCAAGTTTGGATATTTCTTATGGTCTTATGGTGTTCTAGTATAGCTCAGTCCCTTAGTTGCTGCTTCAAGGACTGTTCTAAGAAGCTTTACGAAAGTGAGAAATGTCCTTGGGTTTTTGCATTGTGTTACTGGAGTATCCCACAGCTTTCCTATACCCTAAGTTTAACTAATGATAAAGCATCAAAAAAGGGTACCCCTAGTTTGTTCATTAAGCCAGAAGAGTGATTGAAGCTGTGTGCATGGCTGCTGATACACTAGTTTGAGAAGTTAACCTTGGGACTGCTTAGTGGGCCCTTTTAAGGGTGAGCGTTACATGTCCTTAGGTAAAATCCAACTCTGGGAAACAGTGTGCCTGCACTGCAAGGGTTATTTGCTCATTTTAGGTCTGGGGACTCGTTAAAGGACATTTACTTACCTGATCCTCCTCTCCTTTGCACTGCTAGACCTGTTCCAACAGCAGCTTTTCATCAAGACCAATAATGGATACATAGCCATGCATTGGATGTGATGACGTCAGGGGACAGTCCACTGCTGGAGCATGAGGAAACGTTGTTTGCCGAGGGAGCGGAGGAACAGGTAAGTTCAAGTGCTTCTCCTTTCTCCTAAACTAAACGTGCAGTTAACCCTGCATCATTTTCACAGAGACACATGGGACCCCCCCTTTCTCCTAGGCCCAGTGTTGTGGGCTGAGGAAAGGTGATAAATGTTTGGTGCAAACCTTTCCCTCCTGGACCTTGCCCCTTTAGGACTAAGGAATTTAAACTGGCATCCAGAAGGAGCAAAGCAGGAGAATAGATCGCTGTACGGCACATCTTTGGTAACGTTTTCTGTGCTGAAGACTGTCCTGGAGAGCTTGGAAGAGACTTCTGCTGGCGGACATTGAAACAAAATCTCACAGCTTAAAGTTTATGGTACCTATGACTGCTTGTGTAAGGTCAAGGGCCTAAAGATAGATCTAAAAAGTGACAGTGTCATTGAAAGCTAATTGGCTGCTCCTAAAGGATAAGTGCACTTTCAGACCAATTGCACTTATCCTGTTTGCCCCTTAAAGTTGCCCCAACAGATCCCATTCCACCCTCTTGAGATGCATACTTACCTTGATCCAAAGGCCACAGATTCCAATGATTATTTACAGCTAATGCTGCAAATCTTCTGTTTCCTAGCCACATCTGCACAGTAGAGCCCAAGAGAAGTCAATGTGGCTCAGTTCCCTGTGTTTCCAGGCTATGAGACAGAGATAGACGTGCCCCATAAAAGTTTATACTTTACATTTTTTTACTGGACAGACATGGCCAGGAGACAGAGGACTTGCAGAAAGGGATGTAAAAAATCTCTATCAGATCGAGGTAAGTATGCATCTTTGAAGGGGCAAATGGGGCAAGTGCACTTTGTCTGAAAGTGCACTTTTCCTTCCAATGACCAACTAAATTAACTGTGACTGGTGCCCAACAAAAAGCCAAGGACTCTCCCATGAGATGGAAATGTTAGCCTGATGCTGACCACTTAACGCATTATTCATTAACATCCCAAGAAGAGAAGTGCTCCATTTTTGGTGCCCAGGTTGGGGTCTGACAAGGTTTGTGCTGCAGCTGCAATTACCCAAAGCAATCAGCAATGGAACAATGAAATCTCATCTTAGCAACATGGGAGCATAGTGTTTTGTGACTTTCTTTGAGAAGCAAAGTAGACATTTGAAATGCTGATGTTCAGCGTGGGGAAATGCTTTTTTGTGAAGAGAAGGTTGCAAGTCTTTGTTACTTTAACTGACAATCACAGAGTTATTTCTTGGTTTCTGTGAACTTTCCTCGTGACCTGTTGGTGCATGGGAAATGTCTGTTGCCTGCATGCTAAGGAAACCAATGGGGAGAGCAATCACAGTCTTTTGCTAGAGCCATCCTGTATGCTAGTAAGAAAAGTTGTTCATACTACAAATGAGCAATATGGCTCAGCAAGCATGTGGGTGGGGCTTAGGCGTCCGTGTGGGGGACAAGTGAAACTGCACTCACTAATGCCTGAAGTTCAGGCTGAGAGCTGCAGTCATGTGATGGTCAACATTACGTAGGTCTCCCAGACTTAGAAACGAGCTGCAATGACACTGTAACTCCTTGCTCTGTGTTCACACAGTCTGTGCTGACTCAGTTACACTGATAGCACCTGTACACTTCAGTCTAGGGATGGGCGAACGGTTCGGCCCGAGCATGAGTTCAGGCCTAACATTGGCTGTTTGCTCGTTCGACGAACACCCGAATTATCAGGGCGTTCGACCATTTGTTCGGTCCACTGAATGACCGCAATGCACAGTGCATTGGAATCCCTGATTGACTAAAGCAATGAAAGCTTTGCCCAATCAGGGCACAGAGCATTGTCAGAGCCATGATTGGATGCTGGCATTATGACTCTATCCAATGATGGCTCAAAGCTCTTAGTTCCGCCCCACACTATAAAACTATTCGTTCAATAGCAGCCATTTGTAGTGTGATATCGCCATGGAGAGAGATAGAACAGGGCTCTGTTCAGTGCTACTCAACAGTGTGCTTAAGTGTGCTATTCTGTTGTCAGTGTAGAATATCAGTTTAGTGTGAATCTAGTGATAGTTCAGTCAGTGTGAGTGTAGTGACCCCCATTCATATTTACATTAGTGTGAATCTAGTGATAGTTCAGTCAATGTGAGTGTAGTGACTGTTTAACACAGTACATTTCAGTGCGTTACAGCAAGTTTATCGCTGTATATTTCAGTGCATTACGTGCCGTTTAACGCAGTATATTTCAGTGCGTTACTGCAAATTTAATGCAGTATATTTCAGTGCGTTACCTTCCGTTTAACACAGTATGATTCACTGCATTACTGCAAGTTTAACGCTGTATATTTCAGTACATTGCAAGCCGTTCAACGCAGTATATTTCTGTGTGTTCGTGCACGTTTAACGCAGTATATTTCTGTGATTTAGTGCATGTTTAGCGCAGTATATTTCAGTGCGTTACTGCAAATTTAACACCGTATATTTCAGTGCATTACTGCAAGCTTAACGCCGTATATTTCAGTGCGTTACGTGCCAATTAACACAGTATATTTCTGTGCATTACTGCAAGTTTAACGCCGTATTTTTTAGTGCGTTACCTTCCTTTTAACGCAGTATAGTTCAGTGTGCTACTGCAAGTTTAACGTTGTAAATTGCAGTGTGTTAGTGCACGTTTAATGCAGTATATTTATGTGCATTACTGCACATTTGACGCAGTATATTGCAGTGTGTCAGTGCAGTGTTACTGTAGTATATTATAGTGTATCAGTGGAGTGTGTCTGTGTAGTGAGTACTCAAGTTAAAGTGCACCAAACACCACTTTCCATTGATTAAAATGCATCCATGTACACATTTAACCACTTGCCTACTAGGCCAATTCTGACATTTCTCTCCTACATGTAAAAATCATCATTTTTTTGCTAGAAAATTACATAGAACTCCCAAACATTATATATGTTAGAATGGCGCCAAACTTCGCTACTTAAAAATCCCCTTAGGCGACACTTTAAAAATTTTTACTGGTTACATGTTTTGAGGAGGTCTAGGACCAAAATTATTGCTCTTGCTCTAGCGTTTGCGCAGATACCTCACATGTTTGCTTTGAACACCGTTTTCATATGTGGGCAGGACTTACGTATGCGTTCGCTTCTGCGTGCGAGCCCACCGGGACAGGGGCGCTTTAAAAAAATTTATTTTTTTTATTGTTAATTTTACTTTATTTATTTTAGCTTGACACTTTTTTCCCCAAAAATTTTTTTGATCACTTTTATTTCTATTACAAGGAATGTAAACATCCCTTGTAATAGGAATATGGCATGACAGCTGCTCTTTACAGTGAGATATGGGGTCAATAAGACCCCACATCTCATCTCTAGGCTGGGAAGTCTGTAAATAAAAAAAAATGATGACTGCTTCCCAGCTGATTTTTTGAATACAGAGGCTGGGCGTGACATCATAAAATCGCGCCCGGCACCCGAACGATCATAGAGACTCCGGCGACCATCTGGTCCACCGGAAATCTCTATTCTGAACATCCGGGGCCGGCGGATGCTGTGTCCGACTCACCGATCGTAGTGGTGAGTTGGCAAAAGCACCGGAGGGTGGCGGGAGGGGGGGACGTCCCCTCTCGCCTCCCGTAAGAACTATCAAGCGGTGGAACAGCTGCTATGATCATTCTTATGATGCACAGATTCACCGGCTCTAAAAGACGATATCTGAATGATGCCTGTAGCTACAGGCATCATTCAGATATCCCCGCTCAAAGCCAAGGACGTCATTTGGCGTAGGGCAGGTGGGAAGCGGTTAAACATCTTTATTACATTTTGTTAATAAGCACCCCCCATCATGTCTGAGAGGACAACAAGGAAAGGCAGATGTTCCCATGGCACTGTGAGGGGCCAGCAGCATATGTGTTCACAGGCAACGGTAGACGTGGTCAGTCTTCAGGCAGGGCATCATTTCCTCTGTTTAGTGATGTTGCCAGCGCTATACAGCCACAGCTTGCAGAGGAGGTGGGGGACAGGCTTACTAAACCATCCTCATCCTCCTCATCTTTCGTCACCCATGCAGAGACTAGTGTGCAGTCCACAGCAGCTGCCTCCTTGTCCACAGATATTCCTGCCATATCCCCAGCATCAGGCATGGAGGAGTTGGCTGAGTTATTTCAACACAGCGTCAGCCACTTGCCCCTTGATGATGCACAGCCATTACTTGATTCAGATGTTGGTTCTGAGGTTGAGGAAGGCAGGAACAGGAGCCTACAGAGATAGGGGAGAACACTGGTACACAAACTGGCAATCATGTTCCCTCAGCCGCAGTGTATTGCCAACATGCTTGACAATGCATTTAACCTCCCACCACTCAGCCTGTTAGCAAGAGCACCTGAAAGCCATACAAAAGGGGCGCAATTCTGTTCCTTCTCCTTACTCACCTCAGTCTGCCCTGCTATACCTCATGACCTCTTAGCAGCCTCCACTGACAGGGATGATGGTATAGCACCCGGTGTCCCAGATCCTTGCTGCACATCTGCCAGTAGCACACCACCAGCTGTAGACTAAAGTCAGCAAATTTCTCTACCCCATCTGCTGCAGCAAAAAATAAATAAATACAGTCACTGCCACCCACATGCCCAGCGTCTAAATGCAAGCTTGTCAAAGCTGCTGACTCTACAACTTCTGCCTTTCTGTCTGGTGGATTCTGTCCCCTTCTATGAATTTGCAGAATGTGCTGTACCACAATGGCAGGTTCCCAGTAACTATTTGTTTTCACATACGGCCATTCCAGCTCTGTACCATCATGTGTAATGCAATTTTGTGGCATCTTTGGGCAAGGCAGTCAGCCGCAAAGTCCATGTTACTGCTGACACCTGGTCCAGCAAGCATGGTCAGGGACAATATATTTAGTTCACAGCACACTGGTTAACTCTACTTGCAACTCGGAAGGATGCAGGACAGGGCTCAGTGCTGCAGCTTGTTGTGCCCCATGTCTCCATACAGCTAGTGGTGATGATACGAGATTTGTCAGATCTACCCCCTCCTCCTCCTCCTTCATGCCCTCTTCTGCTGAATTGTCCTATGAACCACAAGTACCCCCTAAGCATTCAAGGGGCTATTCAATGAGTCAGGCTAAAAGGTTCCATGCAGTGCTTCAGCTGGTGTGTCTAGGGGACAGGAACCACACCAGAGCAAAGATTTCTGCAGCTCTGCAGGGGCAGGCCCAGAGGTGGTTCACGCCACGCCAGCTGGAGCCAGGAATGGTGGTGTGCTTAATGGCACAAACCTCCTGTCCGCCCTTAGACAGGGAAAGTTGACACATGTGCCATGCCTGGCACAAGTCCTCAATTTGGTGGTGCAGCATTTCCTAAGTACGTACCCAGGGTTGCAAGATATACTAAAGCAGGCCAGAAGAGTCTGTAGACATTTCAGGCGGTCATATACAGCCAGTGCTCGGTTGGCTGAAATTCAGTGGGAATTCCACCTGCCCGTAAACTGCCTGGTTTGTGACATGCCCACCAGGTGGAACTCAACTTTGGCAATGCTGAAGTGGTTGCACATGCAGCAGAGGGCATCAATGAGTATCTGTGTAAGTATGGCACAACGACAGGCTCAGGACAACTGGGCTTTTTTCCCCACGACAATGGCTATTCATAAAGGATGCATGCACTGTACTGTCACCATTTGAGGAGAGGCCACAAGGATGGTGATCCGTGAAAATGCATGCATCAGTGACACAATCCCTGTTGTGTTCTTGCTGGAGCAGACTCTGCATGGCATTATGGACAGGGCACTTGAAGCAGAGAAGCGGAAGGAAGAGGAGGACTTCCTTTCCTCTCAAGGCCCACTTTATGCAGACACCATTGTTCCTACACCACAGAACACACAATAGGAGAGGGAGGAGGATTAAGAGGAGGAGGATTCTGGCAGTTTTGAAGGCATTGAAGCAGAGGAAGACAAACAAACAGTAAGAGATGGTTTTCCATCCCCAGAACCCGTGGGAGTAGTACGTGGCTGGGAGGAGGCAGTTCCAGATATTATAATCCTCAGAGACCCCAAGGAGTCTGCTTCTCATGCCTCCGCATGGGCTCCCTCATGCTTCAAAGCCTGCGAAAAGGACCCAAGAATAAGTGGCATAAAGGAAAAGGATCACTATTTGTTGGCAACCCTACTTGACAACCGTTACAAGGGGAAAGTCTCAGAACTCATCCCATCCCCACAGAGTGCAAACGATGAAATCTCTTGAGGACACCTTAAAGAGGAGTTTAATACTTTTCCCCACTTTGGTAGGTTACAGTGTCAAGGAAAACGTAGTTTTGATGCTTCTGTTGGTCAAGAGAGGAGCGGTGGAGAAGGCGGCCGCCTAAGTGATGCATTACACAATTCTTTTAGTTCTGGCTGCCCAGGGCTGTCAGCTTCCACATCCCATCGGCAGTGTCTGCAACACATGGTGGACGATTATCTAGGGGGCGAAAACAGAGATGGAGAGCTTTCCAGTTGATGATCCACTGGCTTACTGGGTCATGAGAATAGACCACTGGCCAGAACTTGCCTAGTATGCAATTGAGCTGCTGGGCTGCCCTGCATCCAGCGTGCTTTCCAAATGGGCATTCTGTGCTGCAGGAGGTTTTGTTCCTGATAATAGAGTGCATCTGTCCACAGACTCCGTGGACTGTCTGACATTTATCAAAATGAATCAGTCCTGGATTACCAACAGCTATGAAGCCCCTGATGGCGATGTCACTGATTAAGTGTTTTTGGAATGTGGAAGGACTTCTAGGCTGCCTAGCATTGTGGATGTTGAGTTCATCTGGAAGAATTTTTTTTTGTGTAGGTTTCATGGGCACAATTAACACCCACAGACCAATTTTTCTGCACCTGTTTGGCAGGTGCATATCATTTAAATTTTTGACAGCAAGGCCAATTCTTGCTTTCATCAAGACTACTTCTATAGGGTTACGTTGTGAAGGCGTCACAGACACCTAAAGACCAGTTTTTTCGCACCAGTTTGCCAAGTGCATATCATTTCAATTTTTGACCGCAAGGCCATTTCTTGCTTTCATCAAGACTACCTTTAGAGGGTTACGATGTGAAGGCATCACCGACACCCAAAGACCAAATTTTTCACACCTGTTACTTCTATCCAAAATCTGTGGAAGATACCAGAATTTTTCCAAAAAATCTCTAATCTTTTTCCCAGTGCACTACATTGTGGCCTCATCATACAGGCTGGCCCCACAAGCCATTGCTTACAAAGTAAAGAAAGCTTGCAGGGAAAATGTTTTTTTTGGCTTTATAAATGCAATTATTGCTGAAGCAGCTTCTATACACAGTACAGATGTGCCACTTTACAGGTAGACTAAGGGGACCCCCCAAGGCACATTATATTGAAAGGAATTTTTTATTTTTATGTTTTCACTTTAAGCATCTATAAATCACTGCTCATTTAAAAATTAAGTTTTTACAAACTTTTTTTTCATTGATACACGTCCCCCGGGCAGTACCCAGACCCCTATAACCATTTTATGCCCAATTACTTGCATATAAGCCTTCAAAATGGGCACTTTTAATTTTTCCAGTTCCGGTCCCAAAGAGTGGGGCACCAGCTGCTAGTGGAGGTGCAAAGCATTTAACCCCCTCCGCTACAAGAAGAACTCTCACCTTTACCAGTCACCCATCTCTTGGCTGATTGGCTGTCTTGCATGTCACACATATTTTGTAGTCCTTAGCAATAACGCATAACCTTCCACTGGACAGTACAGTGTGTATTAGACCCATGTATTGCATTGTCCCCTAGTTCAGTCCCCTTTTTGTGTTGCAAGGCCTGTTGCACCCCTTTAAAAGATTTCAGACTTGGCAATTAATAGTTAATGGTAACTTTACTGAAGAAAGGCAAGCATACAGGAATAATTCTTGTAAATCAACTGTGATAAAATGCTTGGCACTCCACTTAGGTGCTTCTGCCAAACAGTGCCTCCTGCTCTTCAAATCGTTCCAGCAGACTGAGAGCTAATACCAGCCCTTTTACCCCAAGAATCGCACACAGACAAGATGTTGAGGTAAAATCCAAAGGAATGACTGTTTATTGAACAGAAATACAGGTTTTTATACACTTCAAAATTAGGTCAGTCATCACATGAACAATAAAACCAAATATTACCCAAAACATCACACAATGGTTAGATAACGAGTTAGAGTTGACACAAGGCTAATCCCATCATAGGAACCTGCAAGAGTTAGCCAAATTAGCAAACAGAAACAATAGGTAACTCAATTAACAATGAGAATGCACACCTAGGAGGCACACAATGGGAGATACATACTTAACAGAAAGACACATGACACCTTAATAAACAGGCTATAGCAGGAGACCCCCCAGCATCAGGTTGCTTGAGCTGATTATATTAACATCTGCTCTGAGTCTCACAGTCTGAGGAAGTCATTGCTGGTTTAGATCATACGGGACTCTGCCGCATGCGCATAGGCGCTATCACGTCCGCATCTGGTCGGTGATGTCACATGCCGACTAGATGGGGGGCACATATAAGCCGGCCTCTCGGGCAACACCAACGCCAGAGACGGAGGGCGACTGTTGCACTCTCCTTGCTGAAGACTATACATTATAGATTCCATATCTACCTCCTTGTCTAGATACTTTAAATTCTGTTCAACTAAATGCTTTCTTTATTTGGTTTATCATTTAATTCACCTTATCAACCCCACTATTGTTTTTTATTTAGTACTGCCCATTTTTAATGCCACTACGCTTTCATCAATATACATTATACACCCTTCCTGTTGGCCTTATTATTTCAGTATTATATTCTGTTTCTCAGACATATTTTGGCCCCCTTTGTTTCTGTTTCCCTTTATTCAGAATTATTATTTTATTTTTTTTATGCTGATCACATTGAGACAATTGTCCGGTGCATCCCTTAGTTTTGGATGCATCTTTGATCTTGTTACTGATATTTTTAAGTATTAATCTTTACTTCAATGGTCTCTTAACTATTTATAATCTTCATACCCTTTCATACAATATCATTAAAAAACCTTAGTATTTGTTTGATCCTCCTACTCATAATCTGCTCAATTAGTATATTTGACTACGAGGTGTTAAATCTACCTCCGTCTTACACATTGTTATTATCTGTTTTTCATAATTTTTTTGGTTAATTCATTCCTCCTTTTTCCTCTTCTCTCTTTTTCTTTTTTCCTTACTAACCCTTTATTATTATTCCTTTCCTATTCCAGAGCTGTTTATTACATCCCCATAGGATTTAACTTCTTTTGTACCCCAGACGCCCTCCACCCCATGCTCTGAATTTATTAATTTTAAGTAAGTACTCAGTTTCCCTTCCATTTTTTCCATTTTTCGGATTTTTCTTGGCACCTCATTGTGATTTTGGTGCCAAATCATTTTGAACATCATGAAATGTTGAATACTTTTGAACAAATTGGCCCTGTTTGGTTTTAACTTTATTCTCATTAAAATTATACATTTTTAAATATATGAATTCCATTATTATCTGTAAGCACCGCGACAATCCCCTTTTTCCTTTCCCATTTCACATCATTGCTGGTTTAGGCATAGAGACCCCAAAAACGTACAGTATATGGGTCCTCTACTTCCCAGAGTCTATGTGTTTTGGGGAAACCTGGACTTGAATCCAAAGCAAAACCACTTCAAGGGTCCTCCAGGAACACACCTCCCAAAGAGTACTGTTCCCTTAAAAGCCAGGGTCCATAGTCAGTGGGCAGGAGGCTTGCACCTCTCCACTACAGGTTTCTGAATTATTTTTTATATATTTTTTTATTTTCCGTCCACTGTTTATTTTTTTATTTCAATATTCCAATTTTCTTATATTGTTTTGATTTGCCATTCTGAACGATTAGTCTGTTATTTATTCATCCTGACCCTGTAACCTTGCTAATCCTTCTCCGTCACGCCCACCCTGTCTGACATTGTTCCTATGCAACCCGCGCTAGACGTTGGTGGGCGGTGTCAGGCTGGATGTCCCCGGGCGAGGGATTAACTATCAGACGCTTGGCGGAAGTGACGCAGCGCTCCGGCCGTGACGACTTCTTTTACACACACATGGGTCTTGGAACGCAAGCCTCCTGTGTGTAGGCGGATGTGACGTCATTGCCTCTGGCTCTGTCCTTTTTTACTGCCTCGAGGCTTGGAACACATCCGGAGTTAGTTTTATCTTTGCGTCCCAGACGCCATTGGTGCCATCATCATTGTTTTTAAGTTCCCTTGCATTTGAGTGCTTTTCATTTTGAATGTTTACTGAATATGGTTCAGTTATATGCACATATTCACTTCCGGTTCCGCCATGACGGGGGCGGATCTTGTCTAATTTTTAATTATTGTATAGTCTATAAGTAAGAGCAATGTGGGGAGGCTAATTTATGCCCCTGTTGAAGACTTTTTAGTTAAAACGCGTAAGGATAGCATTTCTAGCTTCCCACATTGCCATTTATATTTTTATTGTGATCACTTTTTATTTATGTATGGCGTTTTATTCCAATTTTGGTTGACCTGCACCATGTGGAGTTCCCCTTTTTCTTTCTCCCATGCTTGAGTGCTGATAATTAGCCCTGGACCACCCCCTCCTGGAAACGAGTGTTGTGAGTGACAGCCTTCGAATCTCCGTCTGGGACCACCCTCCACCCTGTGTCTATTGGAGTTTGTGACCTACAGGATAAAATATATATAAAACACAAAGCGCTGTGATGCTAAATAGCTGATAATTACACATAAAACCAAGTGAGGCTGCTATCAAAAGAGAGTGTTTTCAGAGTCACCTACAGGATACCGTCCAGTCCGAAAAAAAAATCCATAAAAACCCTGTGTGTCCACCCGGTAGACCTATCATCAGTGGCATTAACTCTATTACAGCAACTCTATAACTCTATTACAGCAAGAATTGGGAAGTATATTGATTTTTACCTGCAACCGCTGGTAAAACAAATACCCTCCTATCTTAAGGATACCGGTTCCACCATCAGACTTCTCGAAAAGGTTAACGTACAAGAAGGATTTATTATGGCCACTGCTGACGTGGCATCCTTGTACACGTGTATACCCCACGGGAAAGGCATAGAAGCAGTCAAACATTTTCTCAATCGCGAACAATCCCTCGCAACGTTTCAATGCGACTATATATTTGAATTGTTGGACTTTGCAACCAGACACAATTACTTCTGGTTCAACCAAAGCTACTATCTCCAACAACGGGGAGTGGCAATGGGTGCCAAGTTCGCACCTAGCCTTGCGAACTTGTTTATGGCCAAGTGGGAGAAGGATGTCGTCTATGCCCATGGGACCACTTCGTTGGTTCTGTGGGCTAGGTGTATAGACGACATCCTCCTCCTATGGAATGGCACTTTTGAGACACTCAAACAATTTTTTGAGTGTCTGAACTCTAACGATAGAGGCATTTCCCTTTCCTATGAAGCCAGTTTAACCAAGATACATTTTCTTGACCTGGAGATTGAAATAGTCGACAAAAGATTCATATTCAATACCTATTTTAAGCCCACTGACCGTAATGGTTTCATCCCTATTACTAGCTGTCACCACAGATCCTAGCTCAATGCAGTCCCTCGCAGCCAATTTCTCAGGCTCCGTAAGGAACTGCACGGACACGGAACTATTCATTACACAAGCCGGTATCCTAAAACAAAAAATTATCAATAAAGGGTATGACAATACCAACTTAGATTCTGAGATCCAGGGAGCTATTAATATAGAAAGGAAAACTTTGCTTGAAATAAAGCCGAAAAAAGAACCAGATGAAAAGTTTAAATGGGCTATGGTTACTTCTTTTTCAACCCAGCATAAACAAATTAAAAACATTGTAAAAAAACACTGGGACGTGTTGAGACATGATAACATTCTAGGCAGGTCATTGCCAGAAGAGGCTAAGATTATATTCAAGGGAGTACCATCCTTACAGGGTCGGATAGCCCCCAACGTTATTAATCCACCATCCCGGCCTTCTTTTTTTCACAATATGACAGGCTTTTATCCGTGTCGAAAGTGTGTGGTTTGTCTGCACAACAACCTAGAGGGACGTAAAGTCACAGAATTCACATCAACAGTCACGGGGAAGAGATATACGGTGAAACCCTTCTGTACGTGTAGCACCAAATACATAGTGTATCTCATTACGTGCCCTTGCCGTAAACAATATATAGGTCGCACCACCAGAACGTTCACAACAAGGGTAGGGGAACATATTGCTTTAATTAAAAATAGGGACCCCAAACACACAGTACCCAGACATTATAAGCAATACCATAATAGTAACCCCGCTGGATCACAATTTGTCATTATAGACAGATATGTCCCGCCTTGGAGGGGGGGTGCCAAAACTAGAGGTGTCTCCCGCCTGGAAATGTTTTGGGCGTATGAACTACAGACCTTCTTTCCTCAAGGCATGAACGTTGAGGTTGATATTAATGCCTTCATAGATGAATCTTGATTGATACACTATGAGAAATATTAACCTTCTCTGATGAATTTTATTAACCTAAGGGATATATACTGTCTGATACCTATTTTATGTATATAAGTATGTCCCCTTCGATATTTTTTATAGCGATTCACAATTTTTTTAACTATTTACATTTTTATTCCGGTTATATTTGTGCATCCATTAGTAGTGTAATTTCGATGTGATACAATATGATAAGGGTTATATGTGGACAAGGAGGGGTCTATGAGATGGAACAATCAATTACCCATCCCTTTCTCCTGCTGAGAATCCATCTTCCTTATAAACCCATTTATCTTTTTTAATTTCTACTTTTCTGACCCCAACAGACTTGTTTCATATATCATTGAGATTTCAGTCTGTTTTTAAACTAGCAACTAATATGCACACACTGCGTACACTCCTTTGCTTTTCTGGTTGCTGTAACTCTAATTCCGGTTCATCTCCCCTCTCCGCGCGTCATATCCTGACGGCCTTGAAGGGAGACCTGAGGCGCTGTACGCACGCGTCACTATTTGATGACGTTACCGCGCTGGGCCACGTCGCGCGCATGCGCGATCGCGGACATCGCGGTTTTGCACCATGTACGAGGTCTTTAGACGCTGAGACGTGGGGTCACGGCCTATTCCTCCACACACGATACATCAATGAGACCAGAGGGTGTGATTATGCTAATAGGGGATACGTTGAATTCTACGAAGCGATGTCACAGCCCCCTCCCCTATACACATCACATCACGAGACCTATGAGGGTTGGATCACATGAGAGAGAGGCTTGGAACGCACGCGGGTCCGCCATCTTGGATGACCCCGGAAGTGCCAATTCACAACAAGCCTGGGAGCTGGATTCTCATTACAGGGGTCCTTGTCCATATATAAAGGAGTCTGGCTGCAGTGGGTAAGTACCCCAGACGAAGTCCTGTGTGACGAAATGCGTCGGGAGGACTCCACTGCCGCCATTTTATACTTGCAAGCGCTTTTTACTTTGAGATGTAAGTTTTTTTCTTTAATAAAAAATTCTACATGGTTTACGGAATTACACTATTGGCCACTTCTTCATTACATGTGGGTTATGTCCGCTGGTGTCTGAGCTTCCATACGGAGAAGACTGCTTTGGGATAGCACGGCTAAGATCTCACCATCTATCAGCCCTTGGTATTCTACTTCCATTGCCAGAGAGCAACTTAAGCCTGTTTGACCCATATAGCGTATGCTCTGTGGGTCCCAACTTTCCGGTAAGCCTCCACTCATTCGGGTGGTGGTTCTATCAATACTGATCGGATTGTATTCGAGAGTGTCCATGATCATATATCTTGGAGTTCATCACCATTGCAATATTTATGTTTTCTGCACTTGTTTATTCAGCTCTGGACTTTTTTCCACTTTATATTTTGCCATCACTCATGGTGATCTTAAACGTTTTCCTAATATGATGGACTTTTCATGCACGAACTTTCATTAGATACACAATACTTATTTACTACTATTATTACATGTGTTATCGTACTATTTACAATTTTTTCTCATTTATTAGCACTACACTTGGTTTTATAGCATTCTGAACGATTAGTCTATGTTATTTATTCATCCTGACCCTGTAACCTTGCTAATCCTTCTCCGTCACGCCCACCCTGTCTGACATTGTTCCTATGCAACCCGCGCTAGACGTAGGTGGGCGGTGTCAGGCTGGATGTCCCCGGGCGAGGGATTAACTATCAGACGCTTGGCGGAAGTGACGCAGCGCTCCAGCCGTGACGACTTCTTTTACACACACATGGGTCTTGGAACGCAAGCCTCCTGTGTGTAGGCGGATGTGACGTCATTGCCTCTGGCTCTGTCCTTTTTTACTGCCTCGAGGCTTGGAACACATCCGGAGTTAGTTTTATCTTTGCGTCCCAGACGCCATTGGTGCCATCATCATTGTTTTTAAGTTCCCTTGCATTTGAGTGCTTTTCATTTTGAATGTTTACTGAATATGGTTCAGTTATATGCACATATTCACTTCAGGTTCCGCCATGACGGGGGCGGATCTTGTCTAATTTTTAATTATTGTATAGTCTATAAGTAAGAGCAATGTGGGGAGGCTAATTTATGCCCCTGTTGAAGACTTTTTAGTTAAAACGCATAGGGATAGCATTTCTAGCTTCCCACATTGCCATTTATATTTTTATTGTGATCACTTTTTATTTATGTATGGCGTTTTATTCCAATAAATCCCATTTTGGTTGACCTGCACCATGTGGAGTTCCCTTTTTCTTTCTCCCATGCTTGAGTGCTGATAATTAGCCCTGGACCACCCCCTCCTGGAAACGAGTGTTGTGAGTGACAGCCTTCGAATCTCCATCTGGGACCACCCTCCACCCTGTGTCTATTGGAGTTCATGACCTACAGGATACCGTCCAGCCCGACATCACATCACGAGAGATCTTCCCTATGCCTTTTTGACGCACTGCCATATGGTATGTGCGTCCTACTGATCTGGTAAGGGTACCTACCTCTTCCTATTGAATGCCTTCATGCCTTTTGGTGCTCCCCCTTTGATTGGAAATTGAGAAGAAAGCTTCCCATCATTTGACACCTCACATGTGGACTTCCAGTATTTAGAAGTTCATTTTGCTGTTTCATATTTTACATATGGACTCTTGATCCTCTTTTTATATATTTATTTATATGCATTCATTTCACTTTTGCACTTGAATGTGTTTTTGATCCACATTTATATATTCACATATTGTACAATTGGTTAATATTAGCGCTGCACTTATTTTTACTATTACATGGCAGAAGACTCCCACTGAGGCGGATCGTGCTGACGGAGCGGAGAAGAAGCCTGGAGGAAGATGCGGGATGAGAAGAGCGGAGGAAGAAGAAGAACATGCAGGTCTGGTATGGATTTTAAGGGGAACCCCGCTCCAAAATAAAAAAAAATGGAATTTGGGGGGATCCCCCGGCAATTTTTTTTGGAGTTCCCCTTAATATTCATACAAGACCCAAAGGGCCTGGTAATGGATTGGGGGATCCCATGCCATTTTTTTCAATGACTTTTATCTGTAAAAGATAATTCATTATAGCCGCAAGTAGTTTTAAATGACTTTTTTCCTTTAGAAATGTCATTTTGTGCAGGGACTGTCCTAAACATGGGAAAAATGCGCCACTTTACAGGCATACTATAGACACCCCCCAGGTACGATATTTAAAGGAATATTTCACTTTTATTGTTTCACTTTAAGCATTATTAAAATCACTGCTCCCGAAAAAAACGGCCATTTTTAAAACTTTTTTTTTGCATTGATACATGTCCCCTGGGGCAGAACCCAGGTCCCCAAACACTTTTTATGGCAATACCATGCATATAAGCCTTTAAAATTAGCACTTTTGATTTCTCCCATAGACTTTTAAAGGGTGCTCCATGGCTTTCGAATTTGCTGCGAACACCCCAAATTGTTCGCTATTCGGCGAACAGGCGAACGCCCGATGTTCGAGTCGAACTTACGTTTGACTCAAACATCGGGCTCATTCCTATTTATGATATATACTTAATATACAGTATATCTACGACAGAAATATTTGTTTAAAAAATATATTTATGGGAGGCAATAATAGGTGGTCAGGCAGTAATAGGTTCCCCCCAAAGTCTTGGGACTAAGGCTCGATTCACACCTATGCATGTTGCTTTTGAGCGTTTTTGGAGGTTTTTTTTTCATGCTTGCCACGTATTTGAGCCGCGATTTTGCCGCGATTTGCGTTTTGCGTTTTTTTTTTTTTTTTTTACATTTTTTTTTACAGTCTTAAAAAAAATTACAAAAAAAAAACAAAAACGGCAAAAACGCTGCAAAAACGCTGCAAAAACGGTGCACTTGCGTTTTTGATGCTTTTCCATTGAAATCCATTACATGCAAAACGCTGCATTTTGCATGAAAAAAAGTCCCCGACCCTTTCCAAAAATGCAGAGAAACAAAAAGGCATTGATGTGAACATGTTCCATAGGAACCCATGTTAAAAAATTCAAAAAATGCAAAATGCATCAAAAAACACGCTAGTGTGAATGGAGCCTTATGCCGCGTACACACGGTCGGACTTTCTAGAAAGCTAGGTCCGACGTACTTGCCGCCAGACTTCCGGCGGACTACCGCCGGACTTTCTGAACGGCCGGACTTGCCTACACACGGCCGGACTTTCCGGAATCCGGTCTTCCCGACGGACTTTCAGAACGAACGGACTTTCCCACACACGGACAAGTCCGTTCATTTTGAACGTGACTTTGGTACGACGGGACTAGAAAAGGAATTCAATCTCGCCGCTTTTTTTGGCGAGATTGAAACCTTGCGAGCCCCGTCGCAGGCCCTTAGGTCTGGTATGGATTATAAAGGGGAACCCCTACGCCGAAAAAACGGCGTGGGGTCCCCCTAAAATCCATACCAGACCCCGATCCGAGCACGCAGCCTGGCCGGTCAGGAAAGGGGGTGGGGACGAGCGAGCGCCCCCCCCCTCCTGAACCGTACCAGGCCGCATGCCCTCAACATGGGGGGGTGGGTGCTTTGGGGGAGGGGGGCGCCCTGCGCCCCCCCCCCAAAGCACCTTGTCCCCATGTTGATGAGGACAAGGGCCTCTTCCCGACAACCCTGGCCGTTGGTTGTTGGGGTCTGCGGGCGGGGGCTTATCGGAATCTGGGAGCCCCCTTTAATAAGGGGGCCCCCAGATCCCGGCCCACCACCCTATGTAAATGAGTATGGGGTACATGGTACCCCTACCCATTTACCTAGGTAAAAAGTGTCAGTAATAAAACACAACACAGGTTTTTAAAATAATTTATTAAACAGCTCCGGGGGGGGGGTCTTCTTCCGTCTTCGGGGGTCCCTCCGGTTCATCTTCTCCCGGCGTCCGGTTGGTTCTTCTCCGCTCTCCGGCCTCTTCTCCCGGTGTCCCAGGTCTTCGGCCGGCCCCTCCGCTTTCTTCAGGTAGCTCTATTGCCAGCGGAGGTCCGGACTTCTGGGCTTCTTGGCTTCTTGTGTTCTCTTCTCTTCCCCCAGATGTTGACACGACGCTCTCTCCGGCTGGACTGGTCTCTGAGGGCTGCGTTGTGACTTATATAGGCGGAGACCCCGCCCCCATATGATGTCACAGTCCCTGGGCATGCTGGGACTGTGACGTTTTAGGGGGCGTGGTCGACCGAAGACGGAAGAAGACCCCCCCCCCGGAGCTGTTTAATAAATTATTTTAAAAACCTGTGTTGTGTTTTATTACTGACACTTTTTACCTAGGTAAATGGGTAGGGGTACCATGTACCCCATACTCATTTACATAGGGTGGGGGGCCGGGATCTGGGGGCCCCCTTATTAAAGGGGGCTCCCAGATTCCGATAAGCCCCCGCCCGCAGACCCCGACAACCAACGGCCAGGGTTGTCGGGAAGAGGCCCTTGTCCTCATCAACATGGGGACAAGGTGCTTTGGGGGGGGGGCGCAGGGCGCCCCCCTCCCCCAAAGCACCCACCCCCCCATGTTGAGGGCATGCGGCCTGGTACGGTTCAGGAGGGGGGGGGCGCTCGCTCGTCCCCACCCCCTTTCCTGACCGGCCAGGCTGCGTGCTCGGATCGGGGTCTGGTATGGATTTTAGGGGGACCCCACGCCGTTTTTTCGGCGTAGGGGTTCCCCTTTATAATCCATACCAGACCTAAGGGCCTGGTATGCCCCGCGCTCGCCGCAATAGGAAGATTTGTTTTTCCTATTGCAGCGAGCGCGAGATGCAGTAACCTGCTCCTCCGTCGCATCTGGTCCTTCGGACTAGCATACAGACGAACGGGCTTTCCGTCAGGAACTGAGTCCGGCGGAGGTACGACGTAAAGATTTGAAGCAGGCTTCAAATCTAAAGTACGTCGGATTTCCGCAAAAATCCGACCGAAACGGTCCGTCGGAAGTCCGATGGAGACCACACACGGTCGGACTTTCCGCCGGACTTTGTCCAGCGGCGTCCGTCGGACTTTTGCAGGTGAAAAGTCCGACCGTGTGTACGCGGCATTAGACTGCTGCCTAAACCATCCATATTAAAATTTGCTTAGAGCAGACACCTTATCAAACCCCACTGTCATAAGCAGTGTTCAGTGGATCAATGAAACTCCTGTTGCTGTTCAGACTGATTTAGCTATAAATTCACTGGATTAGGCCATGTGATCCAATTCATTTGATTAATTATTTACAAAACTAGCAGCTGCAAGTGAGCTGAAGAAGGACCCTATGGACCCTTTGTTTCCTATTTGTGGATCAGCACATGGGGTCCCTCTGCCAACACTCACTAATCAAAAATGAATTAATTGGCAATGTTTTTTTTTTATAATAACTGACATAGCATCACTTTATGGCAGCAATGCACTATTAATATACTATGTAATATTGATGTACTGTACGTTACGTGCAACATCAGTCATTATAATTGGGGTATTAGCACTAGCAATAGGTGGGCATTTGGTTTATTCAAAAGGTAAAGGTATAAGCAGAGATGCTCGTGTCAATGAAGGAGTTGGGAAACCCTCTTCCAGGATTTTATTAACGACAGAATTATGTCGCGTACACACGATTGGAAATTCGGCCAGTGTCAGGAACGGTGTCATCTCCGGTTTCTCCTGCTGGTGGCACTATTACATTCAGCACCAAAAGGGTGTAATTCCAGTCGCCACCAACGGGGGTCTCCCTGCCTGGTCTGCAGACTTGCCATCAAGCACACCTGTCATGGTTTTGCTGGACTATATAAACCCGCCCTGAACTAACCTCCAGTGCTTCAGTATTTCTCTGCTAGCCCTTGTCCCTGCCAGTACCTGCTCTTGTTCCAGCTCTTGTTCCAGCCTGTTCCTGTTTGTTCCTGAACCCCGTTTGTGTATCCTGACCTTGAACCCTGTTTCCTGTTCCCTGTTACCTGCTCCTTGGTCTGCTTCATTATTCCTGGTTTCTGTTCCCTTGTCGCTTTGGCCCATGCCTTATATTTTGCATGTTGGTTTCCTTGCTTGTGTATTATATTAGTTAGATAGATAGTTAGGTGGGTTTGGGGGTTTGCTGTGTTTTCACCATTTTCTTGTTTTTGGTTTGCTGTCTTGTTTCCACGTGTATCGTTATCATTATAATAAACATACTTTCTTTATTTACTCGTTTGTCCCTGATTCCTTGGTGCAGCCCAGCGATCTGATCACCTGCATTGGATGTTGTGTATAACATCCCCTGACAGAATACTGAAGCCATACAATCAGATCGGTTGCACCTGGGAATTGGGGCCTGAGTCCCAGCTATTGTTGAAATATGGATTTTGAAAGTATTTGGTATTTATCGCTCTTGGCAACTGATGACAGAGACCTTTGTTATCAGACATTGGCTGCATACACTAGGGAACAGTTGTTAGAAGGCATCCGCCTAGCTCATGTTTTTATTGAGCAAGGCAGTTTTTTGTTTGAAGATGTGCAACCATTAATTTGGATCTGTACTGAGTTGGCCCTGTCTGATGTCGCTGAGGGAGGTGATGACTATACACCCCCTTTTAGTGCAGCTCAGGTAGAATCTTTAGTTTGGCTGTTGGAGGATGACTCAGCATTCTTTTTTGAACAATATTCAGCTTGTCCCCAGCAGGTGCTTGCAAAATGCATTGAATCAGTGCAGTCTCTGGTCAGACAAGCCAAGTGCAAACCTGATGCAGTGCAATCATTAATACAGGCCTGGTCAAGTCTGTTGCATTCAGCTTCTGTTAGCTCCAAATATACTTCTCTACCAATGAAATACCAGTACCCTGTTTCCTCCTGTTGCACCTACCCTGCCTTTAACTCCCCTGCTGCTTCTCAACTGCCTCCATCAGCTCCACTAAATCTCCCTTCAAAACCTACTCCCTCTGTCTTGCCATCCTTTCACTCTTCGCTTCTACCAGCTGCATTCCCTACCTACAGCCCTGTACCCACTTATAGATCCCTAGTGGCTAAAAGCAAAAAGAAGCGGAAGTTTTTTCCAACCCATACCATCATGCCAATATCCAATCCTGTCTCCCCACCAGCTGATCTGTTCCAGCCTGATGTGCCAGCACCTGTGCCCACTGTCCAGTCTGAAGTTCCAGTACCAGCTGTCCGGTTTGGAGTTACAGTACCTGCTATCCAGTCCGCTGTACCTGCTGTTCAGCCTGTTGTGCCAGTACCTGCTGTTCTGCCTGATGTGCCAGCACCTGTGCCCACTGTCCAGTCTAAAGTTCCAGTACCAGCTGCCTGGTTTGAAGTTCCAGTACCTGCTATCCAGTCCGATGTACCTGCTGTTCAGCCTGTTGTGCCAGTACCTGCTGTTCTGCCTGATGTGCCAGCGCCTGTGCCCATTGTCCAGTCTGCAGTTCCAGTACCAGCTGCCCGGTTTGAAGTTCCAGTACCTGCTATCCAGTCCGATGTACCTGCTGTTCTGCCTGTTGTGCCAGTACCTGCTGTTCTGCCTGATGTGCCAGCGCCTGTGCCCACGGCCCAGTCTGAAGTTCCAGTACCAGCTGCCCGGTTTGCAGTTCCAGTATCTGCTATCCAGCCTGATGTACCTGCTGTTCTGCCTGATGTGCCAGCACCTGTGCCCACTGTCCAGTCTGCAGTTCCAGTACCAGCTGCCCGGTTTGAAGTTCCAGTACCTGCTATCCAGTCCGATGTACCTGCTGCTCTGCCTGTTGTGCCAGTACCTGCTGTTCTGCCTGATGTGCCAGCACCTGTGCCCACTGTCCAGTCTGAAGTTCCAGTACCAGCTGCCCGGTTTGGAGTTCCAGTACCTGCTATCCAGTCCGATGTACCTGCTGTTCAGCCTGTTGTGCCAGTACCTGCTGTTCTGCCTGATGTGCCAGCACCTGTGCCCACTGTCCAGTCTGAAGTTCCAGTACCAGCTGCCCGGTTTGAAGTTCCAGTACCTGCTATCCAGTCCGATGTACCTGCTGTTCAGCCTGTTGTGCCAGTACCTGCTGTTCTGCCTGATGTGCCAGCGCCTGTGCCCATTGTCCAGTCTGAAGTTCCAGTACCAGCTGCCCGGTTTGCAGTTCCAGTACCTGCTATCCAGTCCGATGTACCTGCTGTTCTGCCTGATGTGCCAGCGCCTGTGCCCACGGCCCAGTCTGAAGTTCCAGTACCAGCTGCCCGGTTTGCAGTTCCAGTATCTGCTATCCAGTCTGATGTACCTGCTGTTCTGCCTGATGTGCCAGCACCTGTGCCCACTGTCCAGTCTGCAGTTCCAGTACCAGCTGCCCGGTTTGAAGTTCCAGTATCTGCTATCCAGTCTGATGTACCTGCTGTTCTGCCTGACGTGCCAGCGCCTGTGCCCACGGCCCAGTCTGAAGTTCCAGTACCGACTATCCAGTCCGATGCACCTGCTGTCCTGCCTGTTGTTCCAGCACCTGCTGTTCTGCCTGATGTGCCAGTGTCTGTGCTTGCTGCCCAGTCTAAAGTTCCAGTACCGGCTGCCCGGTCTGAAGTTCCAGTACCTGCCGTCTGGTCTGATGTCTCGGTGCCAACCCTCCAGCCTGATGTCTCTGTGCCAGCCCTCCAGCCTGATGTCTCGGTGCCAGTGTTCCAGTCGGAGGTGCCAGTGTTCCAGCCGGAATTACCAGTGCCTGCTCTCCAGCTTGATGAGGCCGCTGCCCAGCTTGAGGTGCCCATGCCTGCTGCCCAGCTCGATGTGCTTTTGCCTGCTGCCCAGCTCGATGTGCTTTTGCCTGCTGCCCAGCTCGATGTGCTTTTGCCTGCTGCCCAGCTCAATGTGCTTTTGCCTGCTGCCCAGGTCGATGTGCTTTTGCCTGCTGCCCAGGTCGATGTGCTTTTGCCTGCTGCCCAGGTCGATGTGCTTTTGCCTGCTGCCCAGGTCGATGTGCTTTTGCCTGCTGCCCAGGTCGATGTGCTTTTGCCTGCTGCCCAGCTCGATGTGCTTTTGCCTGCTGCCCAGCTCGATGTGCTTTTGCCTGCTGCCCAGCTCGATGTGCTTTTGCCTGCTGCCCAGCTCGATGTGCTTTTGCCTGCTGCCCAGCTCGATGTGCTTTTGCCTGCTGCCCAGCTCGATGTGCTTTTGCCTGCTGCCCAGCTCGATGTGCTTTTGCCTGCTGCCCAGCTCGATGTGCTTTTGCCTGCTGCCCAGCTCGATGTGCTTTTGCCTGCTGCCCAGCTCGATGTGCTTTTGCCTGCTGCCCAGCTCGATGTGCTTTTGCCTGCTGCCCAGCTTGATGTGCTTTTGCCTGCTGCCCAGCTTGATGTGCTTTTGCCTGCTGCCCAGCTTGATGTGCTTTTGCCTGCTGCCCAGCTTGATATGCTTTTGCCTGCTGTCCAGCTCGATGCGGATGTGCCACTGCCCAGCGTGATGTACCTCTGCTTTCTGCTCAGCCTGATGACATGGTGCCTGCTAAAACTGTTCCTGACTGATGGCCATCTTGCCGCTGGGTCAATCCTGTCTGTCGCCTGGCTTGAACGTAATGCTCCTGTGTGGTCTGCCTCCGATGGTTTCTTTCCCGTTACCCTGCTAATTTTCATCTCCAGATCCAAACTTCCTGACCCGGGTGGTGGGGTACGTGTCCTATTTTCAGACTCTGATGGCACGTCCCCCAGTGAACTAAAAGTCTCTGACCTTGGAAGGGCGAAGAAGTCCGCAGACTCTGTAGGGAAACATTTTAAGGTGTTTCTGCACCCACTCAGACTGTCGTACCCAGGGCTGAATGGAGTGTCCGGAGGCCACTCCTTTAGGAGGGGGAACTGTCAGGAACGGTGTCATCTCCGGTTTCTCCTGCTGGTGGCACTATTACATTCAGCACCAAAAGGGTGTAATTCCAGTCGCCACCAACGGGGGTCTCCCTGCCTGGTCTGCAGACTTGCCATCAAGCACACCTGTCATGGTTTTGCTGGACTATATAAACCCGCCCTGAACTAACCTCCAGTGCTTCAGTATTTCTCTGCTAGCCCTTGTCCCTGCCAGTACCTGCTCTTGTTCCAGCTCTTGTTCCAGCCTGTTCCTGTTTGTTCCTGAACCCCGTTTGTGTATCCTGACCTTGAACCCTGTTTCCTGTTCCCTGTTACCTGCTCCTTGGTCTGCTTCATTATTCCTGGTTTCTGTTCCCTTGTCGCTTTGGCCCATGCCTTATATTTTGCATGTTGGTTTCCTTGCTTGTGTATTATATTAGTTAGATAGATAGTTAGGTGGGTTTGGGGGTTTGCTGTGTTTTCACCATTTTCTTGTTTTTGGTTTGCTGTCTTGTTTCCACGTGTATCGTTATCATTATAATAAACATACTTTCTTTATTTACTCGTTTGTCCCTGATTCCTTGGTGCAGCCCAGCGATCTGATCACCTGCATTGGATGTTGTGTATAACATCCCCTGACAGCCAGCAAAAGACCGATGAGAGCTTTTGGTCGCAAAATGCAACTGTGTGTATACTCCATCAGACTTTTACTGGCGGAATTCCCGCCAGCAAAAGATTGAGAGCAGGTTCTCAAATTCGGTGGGAAAAAGTTTCTATCCCAAATTGCGATCGTCTGTCCAAATTCCGACACGCAAAATTCCTACGCATGCTCGGAAACAATTTGACGCATGCTCGGAAGCATTGAACTTCATTTTCTCGGCTCGTTGTAGTGTTGTACATCAGCGCGTTCTTGACGGTCGAAAGTGCAGAGAACTTTTGTGTGACAGTGTGTTTGCAAGCCAAGCTTGAGCAGAATTCTGTCGGAAAAACCATCCAAGTTTTTTCCGACGGAAAATCCTCTTGTGTGTACGCGGCATTAGAACAGTTTTGTGGCACTGGGCACTTCTTCAGGATTGGTGTACAGAGGACTTTTCTGGCTGCAGAATACATTTGTCTCTAGGAGCAGAAATCTACTTTCTAACTTGAAAGAATATTACATATCTTGCTCATTGATATCAGCATCTGCCCTAATCCTTGCACCTTTTGTGGCACTACATACTCACATAATTTCTCACCAGTATCTGACCACTCCCAGTGCACATAATTTCTGACCACCCTACCCAGCATTGAGAGCGACCTCACAATACTAAAAGTCTATGCAGAGACAGCTATGTTCATAAGGCTGTCTACAAGTTTGTCTACACATTTCTAAGTATTTCTCACCGGGTTCCTTATCCTATGTTTTCTCTTTCCACTGTTTTGAAGAACCTTTGCATATTTCCACCATAAAGTTGAATTTCCTACCATTTTGTCTCTCCACTGTTTTTGGAGAAATTTTGCATATTTCCTTTGTAAAGTTGGATATCCTATCTATTACCCTCTCCAGTGTTTTTGGAGAACCTTTGCGTGTTTATGTCATAAAGTTGGGTACCCTACCTTTTTCTCTCTCCATTGTTTCAGGAGAACTTTTGCATATTCCCTTTTTTAAGCTGAATATTCTACAAAATACTCTCTCCAATGTTTCCAGAAAACCTTTGCATGTTTCTATCATAAGGTTGGGTATCCTACTTTTTTTCTCCTGCCACTGTTTTTGGAGAATCTTTGTGTATTTCTATTGTAAAGTTGGGTATCCTACCTTTTACTCTCTTCACAGTTTTTGGAAAACCTGCACATATAAATTACCTCCGACACCATAAATGAATGGTAAATACTGTGCAAAGGAACCCCCCTTTACTGATTTACATAATTGTATACATTGATTCACCTGACAGTTCTATTCACCAAATATCCTCTCTTTGTATCAGCCCAAACTGAGTCAAATTTTTGTTATAGTGAATCAATCTGTTTTCTAGTCATAGTCATAATATCTAATCATAAGAAGCCCTAATACCAAAGCTTGGTAGACAAAGTACAGCATATGTGATCTTACAGTACTCATTGTCAGCTTGCAATGCCAAGTGCCACAGCTAGGCAGTGTGAAATGGTGAGGCACCACTGTTTGTTGATGTACAGAGAGTCCCGATGGAGTCCATGAGAAGTTTACTCCATATAACACTTTACAGTTTCTACACTGTACCTAACTTTATTACGTGGTCATTACAGTGCCATGAAATATGTTAATGTTTTCTTTTTTATTGTTGCGTGAGCAACAAATACACTTGATGTAAAATGTATTTTCTTTCACTATTGGGTGACTCTGCTGACCTCACCTTCATTTTCTGTTTTGGGGCAAATAGTTCCCAGAATATTCAAGATTGAAGGCCCTCAGTTTTATAATCGTTCTTATTATATGATATAGCCATAGCCATATAGTATAGAGAAGTGTTTGGCATGATGCGCAGTGCTGCATGGTCATGAAGGCAATACCATGGACCAACCGAAGGACAACAGAAGATCAAATTAGAGACCACAAGTTGATAACCAATGGTAGAGCTGCAACTGCCTGTCCAGGATAAATTGTGTATATACAGTGCCTTGAAAAAGTATTCACACCCCTTGAATTTTTCCATATTTTTTCATGTTACAACCAAAAATGTAAATGATAGACCAACACAAAGTGGCATATAATTGTGAAGTGAAAGGAAAATGATAAATGGTTTTCCAAATTTTTTCAAATACATGTTTAAAAAGTGTGGTGTGCATTTGTATTCAGCCCTAACTAAAATCTAGTGGAGCCAATTGCCTTCAGAAATCACCTACTTAGTAAATAGAGTCCACTTGTGTGTAATTTCATTTAAATATAAATACAGTGGTCCTTCGAAGTCTTCTGAGGTTTGTTAGTGAACAAACACCATCATGAAGGCCAAGGAACACACCAGACAGGTCAGGGATTAAGTTGTTGAGAAGTTTAAAGTAGGGTTAGGTTATAAAAAAAATATCCCAAGCTTTGAACATCTCACAGAGCTCTGTTCAATCCATCATCCAAAAATAGAAAGAGTATGGCACAACTGCAAACCTACCAAGACATGGCCGTCCACCTAAACTGACAGGCCGGGCAAGGAAAGCATTAATCAGAGAAGCAGCCAAGAGGCCCATGGTAAACCTGGAGGAGCTGCAGAGATCCACAGCTCAGGTGGGAGAATCTGTCCACAGGACAACTATTAGCCATGCATGCCTTTATGGAAGAGTGACAAGAAGGAAGCCATTGTTGAAAGAAAGCCATAAGAAGTCCTGTTTGCAGTTTGTGAGAATCCATGTTGGGGACACAGCAAACATGTGGAAGAAGGTGCTCTGGTCAGATGCAAATGCATGTCATACTTTTCACATATTTTTTTGTAAAAAAAAATTGAAAACCATTTATAATTTTCCTTCCACTTCACAATTATGTGCCACTTTGTGTTGATCTATCACAAAAATTCCCAATAAAATACATTTACGTTTTTGGTTGTAACATGACAAAATGTGGAAAATTTCAAGGGGTATGAATACTTTTTCAAGGCACTGTAGGCAAGTTATGATTATACAGTGCATATGTTCTACTGTATATGGTTTAAAGTAGATGTAAACTCAATCAATACATTTCATATAAACTTTAAAATTGTAATGTAATTTCAAAAGTCATTCTTAATATTTTCCAATTTGCAGATTTCATTGATATCATATCTGATGCCCCTGCCACAAAATTCCTTTTCCAGGCACTTCCTGTTATGCAGTGAAAATACTGTGTCTATGTTTCCCAATTGCTCCTGCATTGTCATCCTGTTACATGGGCTTCCAACAGAAACCACAAATTTAACGGCTTCAGCCCCGGAAGATTTCCTTCCTGACCAGAGCACCTTTTGCGATTCGGCACTGCGTCGCTTTAACTGACAATTGCGCGGTCCTGCGACGTTACACCAAAAACAAAATTGACGTCCTTTTTTCCCCACAAATAGAGCTTTCTTTTGGTGGTATTTGATCACCTCTGTGATTTTTATTTTTTGCGCTATAAACAAAAAAAGAGCGACAATTTTGAAAAAAAGCAATATTTTTAACTTTTTGCTATAATAAAGATCCCCATAAAATATATAAAAAACCAAAATTTGTTCCTCAGTTTAGGCCGATATGTATTCTTCTACAAATTTTTGGTAAAAAATTTGCAATAAGCGTATATTGATTGGTTTGCGCAAAAGTTATAGCGTCTACAAAATAGGGGATAGATTTATGGCATTTTTATTATTTTTTTTTTTATTATTAGTAATGGCGGCCATCTGCGATTTTTATCAGGACTGCGACATTAAGGCGGACACATCGGACAATTTTGGGACCATTGTCATTTATGCTGCGATCAGTGCTATAAAAATGCAATGATTACTGTGTAAATGACACTGGCAGGGAAGAGGTTAAACACTAGGGGCCGATCAAGGGGTTAAGTGTGTCCTAGGGAGTGATTCTAACTGTGGGGGGGTGGGCTACCACTCACATGACAGCGATCACTGCTCTCGATGACAGGGAGCAGTAGATCCCTGTCATGTCATTAGGCAGAAGGGGGAAATGCCTTGTTTACATAGGCATCTCCCCGTTCTGCCGCTCCGTGACGCGATCACGGGACACCGGCGGACATTGAGGCCACGGGATCCCCGGGCACGGTCACGCCGCATGCGGCGGGTGCGCACGCGCTCCCCACTGGCGTTGTGTGCGCGCCCACTAGCCCCGCAAATTACAGGGGATGTACAGGTACGCCCATTTTGCCCACTGCTGCCATTGTGCCGACGTATATCGGCGTGCGGCGCTCGGCAAGTGGTCCTCTATTGTCAGCATCAGGAAACCAGCCCCAGGAAATGCCATACATCAATCACTGGAGTGCATGTAGACAAAAAATTGTCTACAAAGTGTCTGCAGGAATTGAGCAGAACTACAGTGCAAAAAAAGAAAAAGGCAAAAACGCCTTTTATTTTTCAAATGGCCCAGGCACACTATTGCAATGCGTTAGCTCTTGCACATTGGTATGTTATCCACTAACGTGGTTTGTCGGTATTAATTCATGATAAAGTCAACACGTTTCGCGGTCAGAAAAACTCCCCCTTCATTAGGGCTACAATAAAACACAATAGAATGTAAATGTAACTGTATAATCATAAGTCTATTAATCATAGAAAATCATGGATAACATACATACAGGTATATGTGTATTTACACTGTATTGTCCAAAGTATTGGGATGCCTGCCTTTACACGCACATGAAATTTAAGGGCATCCCAGTCTTAGGCTATGTTTCCACTATTGCGTCCCCAAAGTCGCGCGATTTTGCCGCGATTTTTTACCGCGATTTTTCCGCGACTTTTTACCGCGATTTGAAGCAATGCCTGTATCTATGGACCTCAAGTCGCATCAAAGTGGGACCAAAGTAGTGCAGGAACTACTTTGAAGTCGCACAGATATGAACGGTACTCATTGGAAATCATGGGAAACAATTTGTCATGCGACTTTTCAGTCCCAAGTCGCATAAAAAGTCGCACTAGTGGAAACAGAGCCTTAGTCTGTAGGGTTCAATATTGGGTTGATCCACCCTTTGCAGTAATAACAGCTTCAACTCTTCTGGGAAGGTTGTCCACAAGGTTTAGGAGTGTGTCTATGGGAATGTTTGACCATTCTTCTAGAAGCACATTTGTGATGTCAGGCACTGATGTTGGACGAGAAGGCCTGGCTCACAGTCTGTGCTCTAATTCATCCCAAAGGTGTTCTACAGGGTTGAGGTCAGGACTCTGTGCAGGCCAGTCAAGTTCCTCCACCCCAAACTCGCTCATCCATGTCTTTATGGACCATACTCTGGTGCGCAGTCATTGGGAGCATGAAATTGTCCAAAATGTCTTGGTATTCTGAGGCCTTAAGAGTTCCCTTCACTGGAACTAAGGGACCAAGCCCAACCCCTGAAAAACAACCCCACACCATATCCCCTCTCTATCAAATTATTTGGACCAGTGCACAAAGCAAGGTCCATAAAGACATTGATGAGCAGGTTTTAGGTGGAGGAACTTGACTGGCCTGCACAGAGTCCTGACCTCGACACGATAGAACACCTTTGGGAAGAATTAGAGCGCAGACTGTGAGCCAGGCCTTCTCGTCCAACATCAGTGCGTGACCTCACAAATGCGCTTCTGGAAGAATGGTCAAACATTCCCGTAGACACACTCCTAAACCTTGTGGACAGCCTTCCCAGAAGAGTTGAAGCTATTCTAGCTGCAAAGGGTGGGCCAACTCAATAATGAACCCTACGGACTAAGACTGGAATGCCATTAAAGTTCATGTGCGTGTAAAGGCAGACGTCCCAATACTTTTGACAATATAGTGTATATATGTGCATACATAAGTACACATACACATGCATTTACACATGCATAGAAATGAAAATATCAGATGTACGTAATAGTGTGTGATATGTTCATTTTGGAATTATTATTATCAGATGCTACATGATCAAAACATACCATTGTACCATTGTTCATTGCACAGGACGCCAGTGATTGGTCCTGGACGGCAGGTATATTTCTCTCATATATGGGTTGTGGTCCCTTTAAGGGGGACAGTTTGAAGGTAATGTTGAGTACTCAGGGGTTCTCACCCATGCAGGGTGAGAGGTTCAGTGGTAGTCCAGCCAGAGAGGAGAGGGCTGCCTTTCTGTGCTCTCCAAAATGTTAAATTGTTCAAATTGCTTATTGTTCAAAGTGTTGTCCCTTATTAGGGACCCAGAATTTTGAAGAGGAACCTCCAAACTTTGAGTACAGGGACATGAGGGTTAACTCGTAATGATTCGGAATTCAGAAACGGAGAGCAGGAGATACCTGATTGAGCAGACTGAAATAGCTTGGGATTGAGCCAAAGTTGCTGAACTATGCCTCCTCTCTGGAACCCCCGAAGCAAATGGGATACTCCAAAACCCCGGTGTGGGACTGATAGATTGGCAGTGAGCCATTACCTTGCTTTTGCCATTGAACCTAAGCTGTGGACTATTTTTGTTCATTTTTGCTGATGTAAGCTGTTTGTTTACTGTTTAAAAAATACCAGTAAAGACAGTCACATTTACAAGTGGCTAGGGGTGATCCTGGGTTCCCATATGACAACACATAACTAAATTAAATTTGAATGGAATGCCTAGTGCACCAGAACACACCAAAAAATGTGCATGTAGTATTTCTGGTAGCACGTCACAACACGCATTGGGGTTGATTTACTAAAGGGAAAAAGACTGCTGTGCACTCTGAAAATGCAGTTGCTCCAGAGCTTAGTAAATGAGCAGAAACTCTGCTGACTTCCATCATCCAATCACGTGCAAGCAAAAAAGCTGTTTTTTTTTTTGTTTGCCTTGCATGTGATTGGGCACTTTTTGTTAAGTCAAGCCTTACCTCATTTACTATTGAAAAAAAAGAGAGCCAAGTGGAATGTATTGGGAGCTGCCGACATCACAAATTCTAGAAAGAATATGCATAAGATACATAAAAGACACCCCCCACGGAGGCTGGAAGTGTGGGCCGGGGGGCCCGCCCATGCCCGCCCACCATTCGGGGTTGGACCGGCTGAGTGTCTTCCAGGCCATCAGCCGCAACAGCAGGAGTGGGCTTCACCTGCACACCATTTTAATGAATTAGTTGTCTCCTCAATCCAAAGAGGTGGTCAGCTGGAATTTCCGGCCAGTTCATTGTGGCTAGGCCAGTATACGAAGTTCTGGTATACAGGAACGAAATATGCTGACGCTGATGCTGGGACATGCACCCCCCCTTTTTTGGCCTAACCACCATGAACTCCAGGGACCTTAACCCAAATTTTTGATGCACTGGCTGGAAATTCCATCTGACCACCTCTTTGGATTGGAGAGACTAGCCATCTCTGATTACACTGGAGTATACCAGCTGATCGGCACAGGCAAGAGGAAACCCAAGTGAGGAGACCACTTGCAGGAGAACCGTATGTATTGGGAGTAGGGATGAGCTTCGTGTTCGAGTCGAACCCATGTTCGACTCGAACATCGGCTGTTCGACCGTCCGTCGAATTGCGAACGTTATGGGCCGTTCGCGCCAAATTCGTGTGGCGCGTCACGGCCCATAATTCACTGCGGCATCGCAGTGCATTGCTGGCTGATGATTGGCCAAGCATGCACTATGACCCGCATGCTTGGCCAATCACAGCGCCGTCAGTAGAGAGAGCTGTAATTGGCCAAAGCCAGGGTGGCTTTGGCCAATTATGGCTCAGGGGATTTAGTACACGCCCCACACTATATAAGGCCGCCTGCACGGCGGCCCTGTGTAGTGTGTTCCGGTGTGCTGATAGAGAGAGAGACAGACAGTGTCATTTGATTTGAGAGCTAGATTAGGCTAGATCTGTTCCTGCTCTTTACATTTAGTGCAGTGCGTCCTGCTCACAGTGTTCAGCTAGATCTGTTCCTGCTCTTTACATTTAGTGCAGTGCGTCCTGCTCACAGTGTTCAGCTAGATCTGTTCCTGCTATTTACATTTAGTGCAGTCAGTGCGTCCTGCTCACAGTGTTCAGCTAGATCTGTTCCTGCTATTTACATTTAGTGCAGTGCGTCCTGCTCACAGTGTTCAGCTAGATCCGTTCCTGCTATTTACATTTAGTGCAGTCAGTGCGTCCTGCTCACAGTGTTCAGCTAGATCCGTTCCTGCTATTTACATTTAGTGCAGTCAGTGCGTCCTGCTCACAGTGTTCAGCTAGATCCGTTCCTGCTATTTACATTTAGTGCAGTGCGTCCTGCTCACAGTGTTCAGCTAGATCCGTTCCTGCTATTTACATTTAGTGCAGTGCGTCCTGCTCACAGTGTTCAGCTAGATCCGTTCCTGCTATTTACATTTAGTGCAGTCAGTGCGTCCTGCTCACAGTGTTCAGCTAGATCCGTTCCTGCTATTTACATTTAGTGCAGTGCGTCCTGCTCACAGTGTTCAGCTAGATCCGTTCCTGCTATTTACATTTAGTGCAGTGCGTCCTGCTCACAGTGTTCAGCTAGATCCGTTCCTGCTATTTACATTTAGTGCAGTGCGTCCTGCTCACAGTGTTCAGCTAGATCCGTTCCTGCTATTTACATTTAGTGCAGTGCGTCCTGCTCACAGTGTTCAGCTAGATCCGTTCCTGCTATTTACATTTAGTGCAGTCAGTGCGTCCTGCTCACAGTGTTCAGCTAGATCCGTTCCTGCTATTTACATTTAGTGCAGTCAGTGCGTCCTGCTCACAGTGTTCAGCTAGATCCGTTCCTGCTATTTACATTTAGTGCAGTGCGTCCTGCTCACAGTGTTCAGCTAGATCCGTTCCTGCTATTTACATTTAGTGCAGTCAGTGCGTCCTGCTCACAGTGTTCAGCTAGATCCGTTCCTGCTATTTACATTTAGTGCAGTGCGTCCTGCTCACAGTGTTCAGCTAGATCCGTTCCTGCTATTTACATTTAGTGCAGTCAGTGCGTCCTGCTCACAGTGTTCAGCTAGATCCGTTCCTGCTATTTACATTTAGTGCAGTGCGTCCTGCTCACAGTGTTCAGCTAGATCCGTTCCTGCTATTTACATTTAGTGCAGTGCGTCCTGCTCACAGTGTTCAGCTAGATCCGTTCCTGCTATTTACATTTAGTGCAGTCAGTGCGTCCTGCTCACAGTGTTCAGCTAGATCCGTTCCTGCTATTTACATTTAGTGCAGTGCGTCCTGCTCACAGTGTTCAGCTAGATCCGTTCCTGTTATCTTCCTACTGACAGGCAGGCTTGTCTGGTTACAGTATATAAAGCTACCTGAAGAAAATTACAGGTGTTCTATCCCAGCTTAGTGCAGCTACAGGCCATTAGTATGTCTGGAAGGCCAAGAAGGAGAGGCAGACAGTCACAAGCCAATAAGAGAGGGCAAGCAGGCTCTGTGTCTAGTGCTGGTCGTGGAGACGGTGCATCCTCATCAGCACGTGGCCATGGGACACGCTTGGCCTTTTTTTCGGCAGCTGGCCGTGTTGAGCCGCAACATGCAGAAAACTTGGTCGAGTGGATGACCAAGCCGTCCTCATCCTCCTCATCCTCTCTCACCCATGCCCAGGGTGCTTTGTCTGGCAAAGCAGCGGCCTCTTCCCTCAGCTCAATGTCATCAGTGACTCCTTCCCTAGCTCCACCATGTCCTCATGAGGATTCCCTCGAACTGTTTGACCACAGTGTTGGGTACATGCTCCAGGAGGATGCCCAGCGTTTGGAAGGCTCTGATGATGATACTGAGCTCGATGAAGGCAGTAACATGAGCACGGACAGAGGGGGTGCCCAAGAAGGACAGCAATCTGGCAGTCATGCTCCCCCTGCTGCAGCATACTGCCAGGTTTGCTCCAGTGATGAGGAGGGAGGGGATGATGAGGTCACTGACTCAACGTGGGTGCCTGATAGGAGAGAGGAGGAGGAGGAGGAGGAGGAGGAGGCGGCACATCACCAACGAGGCAGGATGCCCTCCAGGGGCCAGCCTAAGGGCAGCACATTGACTGCATCACACCCCAAAGCTCCACATGTGCAGGGCGCTGCAGTCTCTGCGCGTTATTCAAAAAGTTCTTTGGTGTGGGCCTTTTTTGAGACGAGTGCATCAGATCGCACCGCTGCTATTTGCAACATATGTCTCAAGCGTATCTCGCGTGGCCAAAACATCTCCCGCTTGGGTACCACATGCTTGACCAGACATATGTTGACCTGCCATGCAGTTCGTTGGCAAGCATATCTAAAAGACCCACACCAAAGAACAAAGAGGATCTCTCCTTGCTCCTCATCAGCTGAGATTTCCAACCCCACTAGACCTTCAGTCCTCTCTGAGACCTGCAGTGAGAGGAATGAAGGTGTAGAATTAGGTGTGTCACAGCCAAGTACTTGTGGGCAATCTGCTTTTGGTACACCGACGCCAGATTGTACCAGGCAAATTTCCCTGCCCCAGCTGCTGCACCGCCGAAAGAAGTTTGCTCCCAGCCATCCACATGCCCAGCGGTTGAATGCTAGCTTGGCAAAATTGCTAGCACTTCAACTGCTGCCTTTTCAGTTGGTAGACTCTGCACCCTTCCGTGAGTTTGTGGAATGTGCGGTTCCTCAGTGGCAGGTACCCAAACGCCACTTTTTCTCACGGAAGGCGATTCCAGCTCTCTACCGGCATGTGGAAGGCAATGTCCATGCCTCGCTGGACAGGGCGGTCAGCGGTAAGGTGCATATTACCGCTGACTCATGGTCCAGCAGGCATGGACAGGGACGTTACTTAAGTTTCACGGCGCATTGGGTGACTCTGCTGGCAGCTGGGAAGGATGCAGGACAAGGTGCAGTAGTGTTGGAGGTTGTTCCGCCACCACGCCTCCAAAATGCTGATTGTGACACACCTCTCTCCTCCACCCCCTCCTCTTCTTCTTCCTCCATGGCCTCTTCCTCGGAACCAGCGGTGCTCCGTAGGCGTTCAAGGGGCTACGCAAGTACGCAGGCCAAAAGATGCCATGCGGTGCTTGAGCTGGTGTGCTTGGGGGACAGGAGCCACACTGGGGCAGAGGTTCTGTCAGCTCTGCAGGGGCAGGTTCAGAGGTGGTTGACGCCACGCCAACTTAAGGCAGGAATGGTGGTTTGCGACAATGGCACCAACCTCCTCTCTGCCCTCCGACAGGGACAACTGACCCATGTGCCCTGTTTGGCTCACGTCCTTAACTTGGTGGTGCAGCGGTTCTTGGGCAGGTACCCGGGCTTACAGGATGTCCTGAGGCAGGCCAGGAAAGTCTGTGTGCATTTCCGCCGGTCATATAATGCCAGTGCTCGGCTGACGGACCTCCAAAAGGAGTTTAACCTGCCCAAGAACCGCCTAATCTGTGACATGCCCACCAGGTGGAACTCGACATTGGCCATGCTGCAGCGGCTGCACACGCAGCAGAGGGCCATAAATGAGTACCTGTGCGACTATGGCACCAGGACAGGGTCAGGGGACCTTGGTTTTTTTTCCCCACGCCAGTGGGCCATGATCAGGGATGCATGCACTGTCCTGTCACCATTCGAGGAGGCCACGAGGATGGTGAGCACTGACAGTGCATGCATCAGTGACACTGTCCCCCTTGTCCACCTGTTGGAGCACACGCTGCGTGGAATAATGGACAGGGCACTTGAGGCAGAACAGAGGCAGGAAGAGGAGGACTTCCTTAGCTCTCAAGGCCCCCTTTATCCAGACAGTGTTCCTGCGTGCCCGCCGATCACACAGGAAGAGGACGAGGAGGAGGAGGAGGAGGAAGATTGTGTCAGTATGGAGGTGGAGCCTGGCACTCAGCATCAGCAGTCTTTAAGGGATCAGTCCCAAGGAACACATGGACTTGTACGTGGCTGGGAGGAGGTGGCTGCGGACGTTGTTGTCCTTAGTGACCCAGAGGACTCCGGACCGAATGCCTCAGCAAACCTACGCTGCATGGCCTCCCTGATCCTGCAAAGCCTGCGTAAGGATCCTCGTATTCGTGGTATCAAGGAGAAGGACCAATACTGGCTGGCAACCCTCCTTGATCCACGTTACAAGGGTAAGGTTGCGGACCTTATCTTGCCATCGCAGAGGGAGCAGAGGATGAAACATCTTCGGGAGGCCTTGCAGAAAGGTCTGTGCAACGCGTTCCCAGAGACTGGGAGGTTACAAACTCCTGTTTCTGGACAACGTGTTGCTGAGGCTTCGGTCAGTCAAAGAAGGAGCGGTGGAGAAGGTGGCCGTCTGACCGATGCGTTCAGACAATTTTTTGGTCCGCAGCCCCAAGGTATGATCGGTTCCAGCAACCATCGCCAGCGTCTGTTTTACATGGTGCAGGAATACCTAGGGGCAAGATCAGACTTGGACACCTTTCCCACCGAAAATCCTCTGGGTTACTGGGTCTTGAGGATGGATCACTGGCCAGAGCTTGCACAGTATGCAATTGAGCTACTGGCCTGTCCTGCATCCAGCGTTCTTTCGGAACGCACATTCAGTGCTGCTGGAGGCGTGGTAACCGATCACAGGGTGCGTCTGTCCACTGACTCGGTCGATCGGCTGACCTTCATAAAAATGAATCAGTCTTGGATCACCACCAGCTACCAAGCACCTGATGCTGATGTAACTGAATAATTTTTTTCAGATCCCTTCAAAGACTGCCTATGCTGATGCTGAGTGACTATCCCTGAGTAATTATCCTCTTCCTCCTCAATCATCACGCTGATAGCTTGTAAGAACATTTTTGGTTCTGGGCGCCACCACCAGTGCCTAAGGCACAATTTTTCAGCCCCTGTATAACAGGGGCGTGTAATTACAATTTTTGATGTAATACTTTGCAGCAGGGCTCGTTCCTGCATTCCAACTAGAGTGTCTGTGAGGGGTTGCAGTGTTGTGGCACCAGCACCAGTGCCTAAGGCCCAATTTTTCTGCCCCTGTCTAACAGGGGCGTGTAATTACAATTTTTGATGCAATACTTTGCAGCAGGGCTCGTTCCTGCGTTCCAACTAGAGTGTCTGTGAGGGGTTGCAGTGTTGTGGCACCAGCACCAGTGCCTAAGGCCCAATTTTTCTGCCCCTGTCTAACAGGGGCGTGTAATTACAATTTTTGATGCAATACTTTGCAGCAGGGTTCGTTCCTGCGTTCCAACTAGAGTGTCTGTGAGGGGTTGCAGTGTTGTGGCACCAGCACCAGTGCCTAAGGCCCAATTTTTCTGCCCCTGTCTAACAGGGGCGTGTAATTACAATTTTTGATGCAATACTTTGCAGCAGGGCTCGTTCCTGCGTTCCAACTAGAGTGTCTGTGAGGGGTTGCAGTGTTGTGGCACCAGCACCAGTGCCTAAGGCCCAGTTTTTCTGCCCCTGTCTAACAGGGGCGTGTAATTACAATTTTTGATGCAATACTTTGCAGCAGGGCTCGTTCCTGCGTTCCAACTAGAGTGTCTGTGAGGGGTTGCAGTGTTGTGGCACCAGCACCAGTGCCTAAGGCCTAATTTTTCAGCTCCTGTTCAACAGGGGCATGTAATTACAATTCTTGATCTAATATTTCACAGCAGGGCCCTGTGAGGGCTTACAGTGTTTTGGCCACAGCAACACCTAAGGCCCAAATTTCTGCTGAGTATATAGGGCAGGACCCTACTTTCAAACATCTAACTTACAAACGACTCCTACTTGCAAACGGAAGGAGACAACAGGAAGTGAGATGAAATCTACCCCTAGGAAGGGAAATTCTCTCATGTAAGAGTTAATATGGGAAAACAATTTCTCCTTTCCACTGGTGCTTTCCAATCCTTGTTCCACAAAAAAACCCAAATTTTCAAAAAACATTTTTCATTGGGACAAAAAAGTGAGGTGAAATCTTCTGAAGAGGAGGAAAGACGCAAAACAAATGTCACAGGGGTGATAACCCTTCCCTATGTTTTCCAAAAAGCTTAGAAAAGATTTTTTGGCTGGAGCTAAACACGTTAAAAATGTTCAAAATTACAAACAGATTCTACTTAACAACAAACCTACAGTCCCTGTCTTGTTTGCACCGCCTGTATACTGCTGTTCAGAGTATATAGGGCCTTTCCTTATTTTAATTTGGGTGCGGGGTTCCCCTTAATATCCATACAGGACCCAAAGGGCCTGGTAATGGACTGGGGGGGTACCCATGCCGTTTGTCTCACTGATTTTCATCCATATTGCCATGACCCGACATGACATTAAACCCGCAAGCAGTTTTAAATGAGATTTTTTCCTTTAAAAATGACATTTGGTGCAGGGACTGTTCTAAACATGGGAAACACGCGTCACTTTACAGGCATACTATAGACACCCCCCAGGTACGATATTTAAAGGAATATTTCACTTTTTTTTTTTTACTTTAAGCATCATTAAAATCACTGCTCCCGAAAAAACGGCCGTTTTTAAAATTTTATTTTGCATTGATACATGTCCCCTGGGGTAGGACCCGGGTCCCCAAACCCTTTTTCGGACAATACCATGCAAATTAGCCTTTAAAATGAGCACTTTTGATTTCGAACGTTCGAGTCCCATAGACGTCAATGGGGTTCTAACGTTCGTGCGAACTTTCGGTCCGTTCGCGGGTTCTGGTGCGAACCGAACCGGGGGGTGTTCGGCTCATCCCTAGACCTGGTATTGAATGATTTGGGTAATTTAAATATTAGATCAGTACAACCCCAATACAATATTAACCTCCCTGGCGGTATGATTATTTCGGATTTTAGGTGCTGAAAGCGGTACAATTATTATGCATGGAAATTTAGCGTTTTGTATTGTAGGTATGTAATTCTTAACAATGACACACTTAAATCTGTCCAAACAAGAGTCTAGTAGATATCCCGGGTATGATAAAGTTTGAAACACAAAAACATAAATTATAATATAATAAATAAAAATAAATAATTAAAAAAATAATAATAAAATAAATTTCCCCACGATTCACTATCGCTCAATTCTGCAAGTGTTCTAATTTACTATCGCAGTTTTCTAGCTGGTCTAAAACCATTTTTGACGTAAAGGGACACTTTTTGGTTGCTATGGACGATCTCCAGTTTCCAGCCAGAAAGAACAGTATATATAACATAGAACTGCATGCAGGGCATAGGACAAAGCACTGGGGACAAAAGGGATGTGAAATAATTTCATACAGTACTGTAATCTGTAAGATTACAGTACTGTATGTGT
Organism: Lithobates septentrionalis; assembly: GCA_037952835.1. Taxonomy (NCBI): domain Eukaryota; kingdom Metazoa; phylum Chordata; class Amphibia; order Anura; family Ranidae; genus Lithobates; species Lithobates septentrionalis. Next base: position 547,923 of record JBBDGP010001886.1, on the reverse strand, counting down.
TATGATTTTTACAGTTTTTTGAATTTGCCGCCAGGCTCCGCCCCGTGCGTCGCGACGCTCGCAGGGAACGGAGCCTGGCACGGAGAGGCTTCGGGCAGAGGACACAGCCCGCAGACACAGCGGGGGACATCGCAGGATCACGGGGACAAGGTAAGTAACGCCGCACCAGGATCCTGCAATGCGATCCCGAGTGTGGCTCGGGGTTACCGCTAATGGGACTGAATTTTAACCCCGAGCCACACTCGGGAAAACCGCCAGGGGGGCTACGGTCAGTTTGGAGGCATTGTGTAATAGGAAGCACATCGTCATACGCCCGGCAGACAAAGGCGGTGCGATTGTCATCCTAGACCATGATTCCTACACCAATGAAATGTTGAGGATTCTTTCGGATACAAGTACAGTACCTTCTCCCCTTTACCATCAGATCCAACCTCTAATTTCAAACAGGAACTGAAGGTCCTGATTGATAAAGGTTATAATTTGGGAATTCTTAATAAGAAAGAAAGGGAGTACTTGGTCCCCCTGACCCCCCGGCTACCGGTAATGTACATATTACCGAAAATCCATAAAACATTGTTTAATCCACCAGGGAGGCCCATCATCAGTGGTATAGACTCCATAACCTCACGTGTGGGGAAATACATAGATTTTTTTCTACCACCACTGGTTATGGGCACCCCCTCCTACTTGAAGGACACTAAGCATGTCCTCAATTTGTTGAGAGAAATAGAGTGGAAGGCCACATATATGCTGGTGACGGCTGACGTTGCATCACTCTATACATCAATATCCCATAACTTAGGACATGATGCGGTGCGTCACTTTCTCTAGCGGGACTCCAGTATCTCCACCACGCAATGTAACTTTGTGATGGAGTTACTGGACTTCTCGATGGAACACAACCATTTTTGGTATGGTGGCATACACTATTTACAAATAAAGGGAGTGGCCATGGGAGCCAAATTTGCTCCCAGCATGGCCAATCTCTTCATGGCCAAATGGGAGGAGGATGTAGTTTTACGGAATAAACCACCTCAATTGGTCATGTGGAGAAGGTTTATTGACGATGTGTTGTTCATCTGGGATGGCGACATCAATTCTGTAACAACTTTCCTGTCTACTCTCAATAATAATGATAGAGGTATAGAGCTCACTCATGAAGCTAGCTCTACCCAAGTCCACTTTTTGGACTTGGAGATAACAATTGTTGATAATGTGGTTACTACCTCGACTTATTTCAAATCAACTGACAGGAATAGTTATATTCCGCTCAACTCCTGCCATCATCGCTCTTGGTTGTCTGCTGTTCCCAAGGGCCAGTTTCTGCGTCTAAGACGAAACTGCTTGGATCTTGGTGAATTTCATAAGGAGGCTTTAGTTTTAAAATCCAGATTCGTGGACAAAGGTTATGATGCAGCCACAGTAGATTCCCTCATTACAGAGGTAGCGAATAGGGACCGAGAGGACCTATTAAATGATAGACCTCCCCAGGCAGTAAATAGGGAGGACTTTGGATTGGCTTTCCTCACAACTTATTCGAGCCAACATTGGGCCATCAAAAGGATCATTAAAAACACTGGCCAGTATTAAAAATGATTGGGTTTTGGGACCCATATTGTCTGACAAACCATGTGTTTTATTTAGGGGAGCCACCAACTTTAGACACCTACTGGCGCCCAACATTCCGGTTCCACCCATACGACCTACTTTTTTTGGGGACCTAAATGGTTTCTCCCCTTGTAGGAGATGTAATCTTTGTAGGGTTAACACACTACTGGATAGAAGACTAACTGAGTTTACATCTAGTGGCACTGGTGATACATACTCCATTAAGTCACTTATCACATGCACCACTTAATGTGTTGTATATCTTCTCAGGTGTCCATGTGGGTTGGAGTATGTTGGGCGGACCATTAGGAAACTAAATGTTAGGTTGGGGGAGCATATTGCTAACATTAAGCAAGGCTTTTTTTTTTTTTTAATTCAATACTTTTTATTCATCTTCATACAAAATACATCACATCTCATATTCAACAATGTACATAAAACCTCATAGTAATACAATCAACTACTTCACTACAAGATGTATATATCCACCCTACCGGGTGTATTCTGCTAACTTTCTTCCCTTTTATACCCCCCTTTACACTAAACTATAAACCTGGTAGTCAGCCCACTCTATATCTTAAAATACCTGCACGCACACCTCTACTTAATACTTAGATCTTGCACTTTTCCATATCCTCTTTTTTCCCCTATATTCTATCTAGATGTTCTACCTTCTCAATCCATGGAGTCCAGATTTTTTTAAATTCCTTTATATTCCCTCCTCTAACATAAACAGTCTTTTCCTTCCCTATTGTTTCTGACACCATTCTAAACCAATCCTCTACTGAAGGGGCTTTCTCTGCTTGCCATCTCCTTGCTATTTCCTTTCTTGCCTGATAAAGGCATCTCCGCACCGCTTTACTCTTAGCCTTTCCATTCCCCAGATTCCCCACTACCCCCAAAACACATAATTTCGGGTCTATATTAAGCTTTAGATCGAAAACCTTATTTATACTCTCGACCACTTCCGTCCAATAGCGAAATAGCTTGGGGCATTTCCATATCATATGTAACATATCTCCCGTATTTTGACATCTGGGACAATCAGCATTTACCCTTCTCCCATACTTAAGGCTTTGACAAGCATAGTGTCTCTACACACTATGACCTTGTGCATAACAGGGATCCCAAGGGAACAGTTTTTATTGGCATTGAGAAATATGTTCCACATTGGCGTGGCAGTAATGGCAGGAGGACTATCTCCAGATCCAAAACAAAGTGGATCTATAGACTTGGTTGCCATGCCCCCAATGGGTTGAATATAGAGTGGGACATCAACTGTTTTATCAATAACAGTTGATGTCCCCTCTGGGAATAGGTTTTGATTTATTTCACTTTATATAATTTTTGGTGTTCACTTTTTCCTTATTTTCCATTTTTTATTTTATATTTAACATATTTCCTTGATTGTAATGCATCACGGAGACTAGGGTAACCTAGCAGTATTCGTGATATATTCGCTTTACATTAATAACTTTTCATGCACTATATTGTATGGGGGATATTTAGTATAATCACCTCATATAAATATACGTTATATGCTTTTTTATGAAGGTATTGTATTGTAACTGTTATGCTTTTTTCTGTATTATTTTGGATCTTTTTTGGGGTATTTCTCAGTTTTGACCACTAGATGGCATTGTGTGCAATGTAGATTATTCCCTTGTAAAATACCTGGATTATCCCCTTACATTTGGATGAGTATTTAGCATATTCAACTATGGGCGTCTCACTCCTGTTTTAGGTGGGCTGGGTGTGACAATTTTCTGCATCCAATCAGCACCAACTCTGGTGTTAGATTACCCACGATCGCGCTGTACGGCGCATCGCTTAGGTTTATAAGGCGCATGCGCGTGCATTATTGCGTACCCCTGATGACGTCAGTTGTGACGAAATGGCCGTAGGGTCACAACACAAGCATGTACCGCGCATGGGCGATCTTATTTTAAACGGCAAAGGAGTTTTATTCTTGTTACCTTGCTGGAATTGCTTTTAAAATTGATTTTTATTCAATAAATCAAATGGTCCAAGTCTGTCTACACTACTGGAGTCCCCTTTTTTTTTCTTTTTTTGGGGTCTGTGGTTCACATCGCTTGATCTTGCTGGGAGGAAGGATTGGAAGCGTCCCTGGGAGCATTTCCTCTGTATTGGTGCCCTGGCCATTGCTAACTAGCTGCCTGAGAAGGAGACCGGCAGGTCAGTCCATGGACTCCACTGTGGGACACCCCCAGGAGTCTCTCCTCTACTACTAAGTCTGTTTTGACCCCCCTGAGTAAGGGCGGTCGCAGGCTTTCTGGTAAGCCTTCAATTTTTATCATCTGGTGACGGGCTATATAAGTAGTGGATCATACTCATCACTTCAAAACTCTGCAGGATTTTATTCACTTGGTTGCTAATCCAGCGCTGCACTATTTTTTTGATATATTGGCCCAAACTTGTCTTGCATATACACGGTACACAATTGTACTACTAGACATACTACGTGGTTTTTCAGCTCTTTAGCGCCTCCCTTTGGGATCCTTCTGCTAATTTTGTGTTAGTAGAAGTTTGGTGATTGCTGATTCGCGCTTTTTATTTCGCACTTTTCATTTCTTTTTTTTTTAACTCATTTATTTTTATACATTTTTACAAAAACATATACCACTGATCGAGAGGCACCTCATATACATACTATTATTACATCTTTATAATGTCGTGTATAAATTCACACTTAAATAACCTTCAATACATTACACTTTTCATTTCTTACTTTTCAGTTCGCGCTTTTCAGTTAATTTCTGAACAGCCGTTAGTTAGTCAACCAGCCATGTTGCGGAATCGGAGGAGATAACGTGTTATTTATTATTGGCCTTGGAGTTATTGCTTTGACATTATTTTTTTGGTTGAATTATGATTTGATTTGGTATATTTTCTATATTTTTGGATGCATAGAATGCACTTTTTGGTTAAGTTCTACTGGCAGATAGCATGTCTAATTATATTTGTTTTATTTTTTTTAATGCACAATAAAAAAATTGTGTAGAATAATACTTGGCTATGTGTTTTACTTTAAATGACAGTTTGAGAGTAGGCAGTTACATTTTAAAAAATACAATGTAAAATTGACAAGGGACACCAAAATATCTGTGATTTTAAAAACTACGTGATAACGGTGTTGTGGTAACTTGCCCAATTAAAAAAAAAAAGAATAATAATATTATTCTTGATATAACTAGAAAAAAAAGCCTTTGAAAATTAATTTGCAATAACTCCATCAGTATCACCAGCAAAGCAGCTTTATTATTATCCCATTAAAGAAGTAGAGAATTGTGCGGTGCATTTGGAGATTTCATCATTTTTTCACAAATGTTAATTCTCCATTACAAACGCTAGTTTACAAGACCGACCGCTTCTCGCTCGTCCTTGCTTCCGAGCATGCGTGTTTCTACTTTGGACTTTTGTCCGACGAACACACGCTCAACAATTGTCTGATGGAGCATACACACGGTCGGATTTACCGGCAACAGCCTGTCATCGAACATTTCCCGTCAGAAAGTCTGATCGTGTGTACGGGGCTTTAGTGTTGCACCCTTACTACTTCTTATATATTTGAACTTCTTTCAAGACCCCCCTCCTCTTGGGGTGCTCTGCTACATGTGAGTAGCTTCACTGAATTAAGCCAGCTTTATCAATGGAAGTCCTTTCCCCCCTTATTAATAGGGACACTGGCAACTCTTATGCATGTACCCACCAATAAAAAATAGTCAGAGGTTCGTACTCTACTCTATCCCAAACAAAATAACTCGGCTTTATATTCTGATTTAATAATTTTATTGGGTTTTCAACAGAGATGGATTACACAACAGACATAAGGTTGAATTTGACATATAAAGCAAAGAGAATACACAATAGTATGGATTGGACATCTAGCAATCATATTTAAACTGGAATTATATATATATATATATATATATATATATATATATATATATATATATATATATATATGTATATATATATATATATATATACTGTATATATACAGTATATACTGTATATATACAGTATATACTGTATAAATGGGAAGAAGAAGAAAAAGCCCCCAATGTTTACATATTACGTAAATATTAGTTAATAATTAAATAGAGAAAAAGATTTTGGTTTAATGCAAAACCAAAATGCAAAGCAAAAATGAAGGAGGTGATGGAATGTATTAATATGACCATATAGGTAAAGATGAAAAATAAAAAAATTACAAATTAAAAGTAAAGATTACATATGAATATATATGTTTAAAAATATTATTAAAAAAAGTTATACTTATTTATAATAATACAAAAAAATGATAATAATAGATAATATAAAGATAAAATGGCGGTAAAAGTAAATAAAAAAACAAAAAAGAATTTCAAGGAGTGGGGTTGGGGTGGAGAGTAGGAATATGGAAAGTTCCATCAAGGGGTTTTTAAACAGCAAAAAGGGGTTAAATTGATTTAAAAAAAAGAAGGTAACTATTTGTAAAATTCTTTTTATTGCCATATGAAAATCCAATAGCATGTATGAATTAAAATATGAGCTCTGGTTATACAATACAAAACACATTTCATCATGAATAATGATGTTGATACAGTGGAGCAAAACATTACATTACAGAATGCCAGCCACATGGATACACCAACGCGTTTCGACCCATACTGTTATGGTCTTCCTGTGGGGGGTTATTTACTCTAAAAATATATATATATACATTAGGAAACTCAAAGCATTTCATAGTGCACACACCTCTATGTACACGGCAATGGTATATTTACCGCCAAAAGATGAAATTGGGACAGAGATCCTATAACCAGAAAATTAAAAGAAATTGAATAGTCCCGACGGATCCATGATCAATCCTCGTCCTCACAAGAGGGAATCCACTCCAAAGGAGCTTACAAGAAGCCACACTCTTCTTGACACCTCCAGAGGAAGAAACAAATGGCACTTGCGGTATTATTCTCAATGATGATAATAAATTAATATATATTATATGATCAAACCTTAAAGGGTACTGACAGAATGACAGAATGCCAGACTAACAATAAAGATTATTTTTTATATATGTTATTTATATTCATTATATTTGTTATTATATAAAGTAACCTTATGTAATATGTTTATGTATATTAGAATGTATATTTGAAGTAGGAATATGTGTGTGTGAGACACTAATGTGAGTGTGTGTGTGTGTGTGTGGAGGGGGGGATGTGACCAAAAAATAATGGTAAATAAACGATATCTATAATGTTTAATTGCAGAATGGTGTGCGTGAGAGAAAGATCAAAAATCAAAGTGTCAATTAGGCAGTGGATGTGAAATAATAATAATAATGACTAAACTCATAACAATCCACAAAATAACCTGAACAAAAGAAAAAAATAATAATAACTTCATTACCTTTACTAGTGAAATAACTAATGTGGAACCATCAGTTGAGGATAAATTAATACAGAGCAGAGTTAAATGGGGTAATAGGCAAAAAATCCTATCCCGTGCTTGTTTCTTGCAATGTATTGTGCTAGCTGTGATTTCTGTCTGACCATGTAGCAGATGGGAGGGGAAGAGTGAAAATGTCAATCTGGCATTGCTGAAATCTGTACTTAAGTAATACCATCAGTGTGTGTTGATCATCTGTGTTGTTGGCGTCCATGGAATCATCTTGTGATTCACATGGCGGAAGGCTAGGCCTCGACCACCACCGTCACCTCCATAGCAAATGTGTGACGTCACGGCATCATGTGCACGCAGAATACTAGGTCGCACATGCGCGCCCCCGCTGTTTGAATGTCCAGAGGGGATCAAGGAATGCCATTGGCATGTGAGTGCTCCTCCCAGCAACCAAAGAGGAGATTTTCGGCCGCCCGGTTGGAGCACAACAAAGGGGGAAATTGCTGAAAGAATTCACATCCCCCTACCATGCCTGGAAGCCCAATTGAACCAAGAACCATAAAGAGGGGTTTGAGAAAGACCATGGATTAATCCGATCTGAAACAATAAATTGATATACAACATAATAACATGCAACATACAAAAACTTTAATACAAACTATGCATCTAAAATATAATAATCTGAGATTAATATAATCCTATATCAGGTATAATACCAAAACATATTAAAGGTTTATCTTATGGGAGCTATGTGCTTATTCAATATTCCATATTCTTTATTATATATATATGTATAAAGTTTGAGAAATTAATCTTGGCTATATGTATATACACCAAAAAATGGAGCTAGGGCTATTGTGTAAAGTTGGTCTCATAACCTGACATTAAATTTGCTAATTTAATCGCCCTGAAAAATGCTAACTTTGATCAGCTACCAAGATCTTTGTCACTAGATGTAAAGTTTGATAAGATAGTACCGTAAATCTATTTTTAATTTTAACCATATAAAAATAAGCTAATGGTTACATAGGTTGAAAAAATGTTCATTGAGTTCAACTAAAAATAATAAATATACAGTATTGCATTCCTAGAACGTGGAGTAGATCTGTAGGAAGAGAAAATAAGGTCTAATTTGCTTTAACATGAAAATAAAAAAATGCCTTGATCCCCAAAAAGGCAACCAGGTAATTTTGTTTATTAACATTCTTCAATGTTGTTTGCTAAAAATATTAGTAGTCATTAAGTTGCGTAGAGATAAACCGTACATTATCTGCAACAAATATACTAAACTGAAAAAAAAAAAAACAATTAGAAGAATTATAAAGTCTCAAGACTCAAATTTTAGTTATAGTTTGATACTAGGGGTTACCTCACTCCACTGGTTTTTACCAGCACTTGGTAAACAGATTGCATCCATAGACCATGCACTTGATCCATAGGAAGGGAGAAAGATCCAATTTGCTCCAACATGACTGAGTATAAAATAATGTCTTGATAGCCAAAGGCAATTAGATAACCCTCTATGTTAAAATTCCGCAGTGCTATTTGTTGATAATATTAGTAGCTATTCAAATATTGTCTAAAACTAAACAGTACATTGTAAATTTTAAACGTTTGAAGAAATGTATGCCAAAAAAGGCATAAATCAGAAAAATATTTTGTATAATTATGCATTTAGTTGACTGTGAAATTTTTGTTAGAGGTTGATATTGGTAACTGATATTGATATTGGTATTTACCATCAGTTGGGGGCTTCAACAGCAGCACATTTCTTGGTCTTCTCCCCAACACCACTGCTGTGCAGCCAAGGAAGACATTTTGGTTCCTCCAGTTTAAGAGTAAAGTTCTTTAGTGATGGCTGGAGCATGGCGATAGATGTATATTGTAGATATCATGTAGATAGAGATTGAGAGATAAAGAAGTAAGGTTGGCCTGACCCCCTTTTACCCTCACTTGAGGGCTTCAACATCAGCACATTTCTTGGTCTTCTCCCCAATACCACCGCTATGTAGCGAACAAAGGCACTGTAGTTCAACCTGTTTCAGAGTAAAATCTTGTAGCGATGGCTGGAGCCAGTAGATGTAAAGGGAGATTTAGGCAGAGACTTTACCAGAGTTTAGATACAGTATATAGGAGTTGGGGTGACTTGACCCCTAAAACAACCCCTCTTGTTAGTATTCCAAGTTGTTTTTAAACTTTTATTTCTTTGCACATGTTGTAAGACCATGCCACATTTCTAGACATGTCTCTTTTAGTTTTGAATTGCTTGCTATGATAAAGGCAGAGTGGAAAAATGTGGGAGCGTTCATTACAATGCTGCTCAACACTTTCCAGGGACTATCTCTAGGCTGTGATTCAGATGCAGTAAAGGAAGCACTTACAAAAAACACCATATGACAGAATAAGAAGAGGACCATACCCTTTACAACATTGAAGTGGACCTCTAAATGTGAGTTTGCAAAGCTTGTCCCACTGCTTTTCATCTGTATGCTGTGCAGCCAAAGAGATTTAATTAATAGACTGACTGCAACACAGAAAATTATGAATGGGAATAAGGAGGGCACAATGAAATTTATCAATCGGGAGGTTCCATTTAGTATCAGAACATCATGAGTGGTCATATTGTTCATGGCCCCAACTGTTGTGTTTTGTAGTTCTACATAAACAATGCACCAACCAGCTGGAAAACTGAAAATCAGAGATATCAGAAGAGATGCCATTAATAACCAAGGGACTAGTCTGGAGATCCTGGGCTTCAGGAAGATGAATAATTTATGGCTGAAGTTTGTAATCTTTACACAGTAAAATACACAGAGGACAGTGGTGATCCAGAGATTGGCGAGGCTCAAAAACATACTTATTACTAAAGTTGGTGAGAGAAAAGAATGTAATTGAATCAACCAAGGTAAATACATTATGAGCAAATAATATATTAAACTGAAGAGCATGCGAAAGCTTCTGAAAATCCCCAGACAGGTGAGGATCTTGTCACAGGTGTCCAGAGATTTCAGCTCCTTCCATTTCCTCAAGTAGACAGCAACAATAAAGGCATTAATCTTGATTCCCAAAAAGCATTCAGCCAACAGCACAGCTGTAAATATCTTCTTCAGAATGAAATCCATAGTATGAACTGAGATCCCCCTTCCCAGAAAGGTACTGAATGTAGAACTTGCCTGTAGAGTCCCGCAGTAGGCTGTGTGTAATGATCAGGATATGTTGAATGTTACATGGAGAATCTGCTCCCGTCGCTCATGTAAATTCAAGAAAAGTGTTTCATTTGCATGCATTGCTTTCTCCATGGAAAATATATGTGCTGTCTAGCTTTTTATTTTTTTTAGATAGTTGCATTCTGTCAAAACTGTATTTACCACTTGTAAATGTGTACATGGTAATTTAATAGTACACCTAGGTCTTTAGGGAAAAAAAATATGTATTCCAACAATTGCAGCATAAGTGACATATAGAAAAAAGTTGAAAGAAAAGACAAACCTCATGGACTATTTTGTTTATCTGTTATCACCTGCTTAACAATTTCGTCAATAAAGCATCATTAACAATAGGCAACAACTGACCTACAGGTAATTTCTACAGCAATCTGGTTCCTCTCCAACTAAATGTTTAACTTGTTGAAGAATCTCTGAATAGACTCCACTTAAAGGCCTCTCTTCACCCCCCTCATAGTCCATACATGTGGCCACATCCTCAGATATCTCTAATGCCTTTCATTTCTATTGGGCTTAAATGTAGAGGTCACCTACATAGAGGAGACACCCCTATGTAGAGGATGGACCTCTATCATTAGGCTCAATAGTGGGTGAGATGCTTTGGTAAACTTTTACCTTGCCTCACTCTAATGTCGCGTACACACGACCGGACTTTCCGGCAGAAAAGGTCAGACGGAATCATTCCGCCGGACATTCCGATCGTGTGTGGGCTTCATCAGACTTTTTCTTTCTAAAATTCTGATGGACCTAGAAATAGAACATGTTTCAAATCTTTCCGATGGACTCAATTCCTATCGGGAAAACCGTTCGTCTGTATGCTAGTCCGACGGACCCAAAACGACGCAAGGGCAGCTATTGCATACTGGCAATTGAACTTCCTTTTTCTAGTCCCGTCGTACGTCATTGCGTTCTAATTAAACGGACTTTGGTGTGATCATGTGTAAGAAAGTCAGTTTCAGTGAAACTCCATCAGAAAGACCGTCAGAGTCTACTCTGACGGAAAGTCCGGTCATGTGTACGCGGCATAACTATCATTGATGAACAAACCTGCAAACCTGTTGTATCTCTCCCAGAAATGCCAGCTTATTTTCCCTGTTACTGTCTCTCCTGTTTGATAGAAAAATCTGTGTCCCTTTCACCAGAACTCGTCATTTTAAATTTAGGGATTGAGAAAATCCCCCTCACATTCAGATGTATTGTTATACATATTCAATTATCAGCTAAACTGACTATCGCCCACAACTGGCTCTCTAAATCAAGCCCTTCCTGCTCTGACGTTGATGGTTGCCTCCAGAGCACGGCTGCTATTTAAACCTCCTATATCCTCACGCTGACACTAGTAATGGCTTCTTTCACCAAGCATTCATTGCTGCACGGTTTTTGGATTTGAAACTATTTACACTTATATATGCAGGTACCTATGCCACACTACACTCTAAAAATATATCCTAATCACATTCTGATACTTTATCCCATTTCTACACTTTCCTATTTCTATACTTTCCACACTTTTTCATTTTCATCTACCTTGTTATCTTTTCACACACTTCAACCTTGGGGACTTTTTTCTCCAATTTTTCTAACTGTGGAAGTGGTTTACCCTATTATCTTACCATTTTTGCGTATTGATTCCCACAGATACCCTTGGGAATTAGCTACAAGACGATCCATACTAAACACCATATATACCACAGTTAAAAATTGGGACATCCTGTCATACAATCACCACCTGTCACTGTTTTCTTGCCGTGCCTTGAGGTTTTCCATCTCAGCTTCCGGGGTTGACGTTCCCTATAATGTCTCTTACCTGGGATACTATCTACATTTATATATATATTTTTATACTACAACAAGGTGAGAATGTTTGGGACTCTTTTTTTTCCCCCTTCTTATACATTTTTTACAATTGTATATTTTATATTATACTCATTCTGGTAATTATTTCATTATAGATACCCCCTAATTCTGCATCTGCTCCTGACGAGTGGTACAACCACGAAACGCGTAGAGCTTTCCTATGATGCGTTGTCACAGTATCTATGTTCAATATTTGTATTTTACTTTATTTACTTTTATGAATCAATCTACCCTTGCTTTTATACCCTCAGATTGCTTCTGTTACTATTGGGGTTTACATACCTAAGTTAAAATTATGTACACTATTATATCAGCCTTGCATTGATGTGGAATGTCCTGATCTTGTCAACCACTGTTCATTAACATATTATACTGCTATATATTACTTTCTTGTTAATGAACTTACCGTGTACTACTTTGTATTGTCCAGATCCGCTCATTTAGACCCATTAGTGCATTGCTATATTGATTTACTATTTATTATTCCTTGGGTTATGTACAAACCTTGCAATTAATAAACGTTGGTATATTGATTGGTTTATATTACGTAGTGGTTGCTTAATTTAAAGTCCCACCATTTAGTTTTCCCTTTTGTTCAATGTGTCGGGGATGGAGGCGTATGTGTAGTTCACTGCCTCAATCAAAGTCCCATCTTAGCCTTAGGTTTAATTTGTTCTAACATATGGAAGGTGTCTAGGCTGCAGCTTTGTTTTTTCTTTTTGCTGGTCAGCAGTCTTCAGACATCAAGAGTAAAGTAAACCTGCATCGCTGGACCACCTTATTGACAATTAATTTAAAATGAGGAACTTTTTGGGGATTTATTAAAGGACTTGTCAAATGTTTTGGTGTAAAAAAATGTTACAACCTTTTTTTTTGGGGAGGGGATGAGTAGGGGTGCTATATACCCCATACTCATTCATATAGGAGGGAGAGTGGTATCTGGGTATCCTATTATTATTAAAGAGGGCTTCCAGCTTTTGATAAGCCCCCCACCCACAGACCCCCACAACCCCAGAGCCAGGGTTATGAGGTATAGGTTCTTGTCCTCATCAACATGGGGACAATGTAATGCTGAGAGCATGTGGCCTGGTATTGTTCAGGAAGGGGGGATTTACACTCGCCTTCCCCCTTTTCTGGTCAGTCAGGCTGCATGCTCAGATTAAAGTGGACCTTAAGTCATTTTTTGACTATTAAGTCTTCTGCCCTTGTTGTTTTAACTTTGGATAGTAAAACTTTTTTTCTGCCAGTAAATACCTCATGCAGCCCACTTCCTGTCTCTTGTCTGGTTATTAGCCTAAGCTTATAACATCATGCACATCTCTCTCTCTCTCTCACTCTCGTGAGAGTTTGCCAAGAAGGGAGAGGGGGTGAGTCATAAGAGGGCCAATGAAAGCTGCAGGACTGCAGAGCTGGAGGTGTGCCTCTGTGTGTCTGTGTAAATCCAGGATGTGAATAGGCAGCAGCTTCAGTTGCCCACAGTTAAAATGGCTGCAGCCAGAACTAGAGGAGGGAGATTTCTGCAGCATATTTGGCAAGTACAGAATCACTGTATATATAAAATAATATACAAAGTGGTTGGAGGGAAGCTTCACAATGGCAAAGATGTTTTTATTACAAATTATGTGAGCAGACTGCAGTTCCTCTTTAAGGGTCTGATATGGATTTTTAGGGGGACCCGCACTTTTTTTGCGCGAGGCCCCCCCTTAAAATCAAATGTTATTTCATTGCTGGCTTCTTAAAAAAAAAAAGCACACAGATCCCTCCAAAGGATCACCCAAATACATAACAGACCCTTGCAGAGGTCTGTGTGCTGTTTTTTTGTAAAACAAAAGAAGCTGTCAATGAATGTCATTTGCTGACATTTCTTCATTTGTAAATATCAGTGTTGCTGGAGAAATGTCTGTACATCACAGAGATGTGTCCTTTCACAGGCAGAATGAGGATACCCCTAGGCATTTTATTTAAAGGAATTGGGCATTTTTAATGTTTCAATATAGGAATTTAAAAAATCACGGCTCCTTGTCAAATAAATGGGGTTGGGACTTTACATGAGGCATGTTGGTGTGTATAATGGTATATAGAATAAACATGAATGGATTGAATGTCACAATCCCCTAGGGGTACATCATAATGAATGATTATAATAAAGCCGATAATAGTAAAACATTTATGATACAGAATGTAGTCATAAAAAATCAATATATAATAATAATAATAATACAGTTAATGGCAGGTAATTAAGTAGAGAACGTTATTTGTGACAAACAAAGTAAATGATAAGCAATCAGATACATGCAAATAATCCATACAGTACATGATTGTCATAATATATGAAATTGATGAAGGTTGTAATATAATACAATTAACAGGGCAAACTTGTATTTGGCATCCATGGATGAACACTCAACGCGTTTCATGGCCTCTGGCTAATCGTCAGGAGTTGGATGCATGAATGAACTAAGAATGAATAAATGAATAGATTATTGAGTGATCTATAGGGATCCACTATTCCCCATAGAAAAGGAAGGAAAAAGGAAAAGGAGCACTGTCAATGTTACTTACAAGGTAGCCTATAAGTTATGGCCAATACTAGGGTATGGGAGAGAGCGGTGGCCTGACATGGGTGGTCCCAACCGGGGTTGAGGCAGGAGATCCCCTGGAACAGGATCCTTAATACATTAATAATACATTAAATGTATTATTATTATTGTTATTATTATATATTGATTTTTATAACTACATTCTGTATCATAAATGTTTTACTATTATTGGCTTTATTATGATCATTAACATTCATTATGATGTACCCCTAGGAGATTGTGACATTCAACCCATTCATATTTATTCTATATACCATTATACACACCAACTTGCCTCATGTAAACTCCCAACCCCATTTCTTTTGTTTACGCATAGTATTTAGGGATGGAGGCATTTTGGTGTTCTAGCTCCAGGCTGAGACATTCACTAATTTCTAGGTCCTATTATTCTTAAAGAGGGCTTCCAGGTTTTGATAAGCCCCCCACCCACAGACCCCCACAAGCCCAGAGCCAGGGTTATGAGGTATAGGTTCTTGTCCTCATCAACATGGGGACAAAGTAATGCTGAGAGCATGTGGCCTGGTATTGTTCAGGAAGAGGGGATTTACACTCGCCTTCCCCCTTTTCTGGTCAGCCAGGCTGCATGCTTAGATTAAAGCGGAGCTTCAGTCATTTTTTCGACTATTAAGTCTTCTGCCCTTGTTGTTTTAACTTTGGATAGTAAAACTCTTTTGTTTTCGCATAGTATTCAGGGATGGAGGCATTTTGATGTTCTAGCTCCAGGCTGAGACATTCACTCATTTCTAGGTCTCCTTGTCAAATAAGTTTCTTTTTTTTGCACTGGTACATGTTCCCAACGGCTGTGTACATAAAAATGAGCATTTTCAATTTGACACATTAAGCTCCCATTCATTCCCCAACTAGGTATCCAAATTTCTTTGAAGCTCACCAAACCCTGCTTGTACTGAACCCATAGCAGTTCGGCTCTTCGCTGCTAACAACCACATTGTGGGGGAGCACCCACTGTTTTCCATTCCAGCCTGGGCATAGGCAGGTCTCCTTAGATACATTGGGTTTCGTGGACCTTTGGATCTACTTAAGGTCAGATCAAGGCGTGAGCACCCCCAGGGGCCCCCAAACTTGCCTAACCAGCACCAACAGTAGTCCGTCCCATATCTTCCACGGCCTTATGGCAATGAACCCCAGTAGCAGCCTCACCCAGAAGCAATCCTTTTCCAGAATACGCTCCCATCTTGGGGCTGGGAAAGATAACAGGAATCCTTTTACCTTTTTTTACTGAACCAGCTGATTTACATATTTACATACTTTAAACTTCCTGTTCCAGTACTGGGCTGCAAGCCCTTCATGTGCTGGGCCTAGCCATGTGTAGTGGCCTAGTCAAGTGCTGAGCTGGATGTCCACCACGTGAATGCCCAACACACGGAAACCATACAGACAGACATAATGCTGGGATGCTACACAGCTGTTATACATCTTGCAACTTCAAAAGATATATTTTTTTATTTTGTAAAAAAAAAATACACTTAGAAATTAAAATTGCCAAAAGAGCACACAAGGAATGATGAATCTTCTGAGGGACACAGAGGTTGATTCTTCAAAGAGGTTGATTCACTAAAACTGGAGAGTGCAAAATCTGGTGCAGCTGTGCATGGTAGCCAATCAGCTTCTAACTTCAGCTTGTTCAATTAAGCTTTGACAGAAAAAAACTGGAAGCTGATTGGTTTCTGTGTAGAGGTACACCAGACTTTCCACTCTCCAGCATTAGTAAATAAACCCCACAGGGTCCTTGTTGACTTCTGAGACTATAAAAAGCTCTACTGTAATAGGGGATTTCTCAGTCAGAAAATACAGTATCTTTATCGGTTAAATTTACCTAAGAGGCTGCAATTATTATCCTGTCTATCTTTTTGTTAACCTCAAATGTAGGATTAGAACTCAATTTATTATACACATCTGCATCAGCTGGATGCCTCCAGATCTCATAGGCATAGATAGACAATAGAATTATTTATTCTATTATCTGCAGTTTTCACTATTATTTCATAATGTTTATACACCTTTAATAGGAAATTCTGTCTACCAACTTCAGGATATCTAAAGGTATTTTCAGACACAAATGCAATCAAATGTTCATATGTTGTAGGAGGTATAGTGGAACCTACAGTGCCTTTAAAAGTATTCATACCCCTTGAAATGTTCCACATTTTGTCATGTTACAACCAAAAACGTAAATGTATTTTGTTGGGATTTTATGTGAAAGACCAACACAAAGTGGCACATAATTGTGAAGTGGAAGGAAAATTATAAATGGTTTTCAAAACCTTTGATTGACAGTAGTGGGAGCCAATGGTGCCTCGCTGCTGTCTCAGCCAATGAGTAGGGGAGTGCAGGACGGCCGAGACATTCCTACAACATCGCTGGAGCTAGAGGGACCTCAGGTAAGTATAAGGGGGCTGAGGGAGACTGCTGCACACAGAAGGCTTTTTAGCTTAATGCTTTATGATAAAAATACCTTACGTTATAACCACTTTAAGACCGGGCCTTTTTCTGACATTTGTTGTTTACAAGTAAAAATCTGTATTTCTTGCTAGGTGTAACTTTGATGTAAGTGGGAGGTTTGGTGAGCAGAATCCCCCTTACATCAGAGTTCTCCTTTACATCAGAGTCCACAGTATTCCCCCTTAAAAATCTTTTTTTGCCGTGCACCACTAAAGTGTTCAGGTTTGGCTTGAAGAAAAGGTGGCAACCCTAGTGCCACATGGTTTCTGCAAAGAAGATTCTTGTCAGCCTAATGTAGCATGGACCCCCGAAGGAGCTGCTGATTTAAATTGGGTTGTTGCCATCACCCCTTACCTGTAGTTTCACCACATCAGGAACTTAGAGTCTATATTGGTCCTTGCGCTTACCAACGTATGCATCAGTCACTTAGTTCTTTTTCCAATGATTTATTACAAGACAACTTGAAAGAAGTAGCAGTAAAGAGGTTGAAGGGGAGTTGCAGATACCTTTTTGTAGCAGAGTTGGAGGACAAAACAGAGTTTTCTCTCTGTAAATCTTGTATGGCTGGGTAGATCTCTGCCACAGATCTAGCAAGCTGCAAGATGTCTGGACAAGCCTCTCTCACAGGCTTAGCAGCCAGCATACGCCTGGATAAGTCTCTCTCACAAACTTAGCAGCCAGACAGTTAGTTACCTTGCTTGAATTGTAGAGCAGCTTCTTAACAGTACCAGAACCTTTAAGCTGACCCAGCAGTACTGTGAGGGTAGGTTAGAGATAGATGCGTCCTCCAAGTAAGTCACCAGGCCCTTCTGAGAGACCAGCCTTCATCCTGGCTCTCTCCAGCAAGGGTCCTCCCCTGGATCTCCTCAGCTTGGCTCGGCTTCTTCCTAGCAGGCAAGACAGCCTAAGGACCACCTCTGCGGTAGTAGGCCCCAGACAGGCTTCTGGGCCTACTTGCACAGCTGCAGTGACGCAACCCTCCAGCCTGGAGGGCCACGAAGTAAGAACTCATCCCTAGCACATGGCACCTGTCCCATAAATACTCTCCCCCAGAATGCACAGCGGCAAGAACCTCCCACTGGGCTGTTTCTGAAGGAAGAATATTCATTAACGTTTCACCAAGTTGTTATTCACACACTGTCCCATGGCACCAGTGACACCTACTGGCAACAGTGGGAACTGCACAACCAAGTCAATTCCAGAACAGATCCAGTAAACGATATACATTCAATCTGAGCTGGTTATAGCTCAGCCAAAAACTAAATTTACCTGCGAGCGCCTGGTCAAAAGGAGCAGGGCGCTACACTAATATCACCAAGAAGAACTGACTGCTGCATTGTAAGTGCCATATGGTTTCTGCAAAGGAGATTCTTGTGCTATAGTGACTGTATCACAAATTTCTTGAATTATACAGTATTTCTCTGCCACTTATTTGTTCATCTTATCGAAGCTAGTGTGATAAACTGTATTGCATAAACAAGGAAAGTCAGCTAAATACAGACGATAAAAATAGACAATTGCTTTACAGTAGTGTCATTGGATAAGTGAACTCCTTGAGCAGACATCTTTCTTCAAGGTGTATCATCTTGAAACACGTGTTATTTTTTTCAGTATGTAATATTTGCCCTGATCCCCAACACAGGCTTGTGAGCTTTCCAACAGACAACTTTGAGACTAAGGCTGGGTTCACACTGGTACGACATAACTGTTGTACTACTGTCGATCCGACTTTGCCCTGCGACATCGGTCTTACTTCGGTCCTACTGCCATCTGACTTGAATGAACAGGATACGATTTTCTCTGACTTTGAGATAGTCTGACTTGTTCTTTGACCAATCAGAACAATCCCAGTAAATTCCTTTTTCTGCTGCTGTAATCACCATGTCGGATGTCACAAGTCGGATGGTTACATACCTCCCAACCATACCGGATCCTGCGGGACTGTACCGGAAACTGAACAGCGTTTTGGCATCCTGCAGCTCTGAGCTGTGTCCCGTAGGCAGAACACAGCAGCTGTCATCTCCCTGCTCTTTCTTTAACTGTTCTCTGTTTTCTTCTAACTGGACTGACTAGGAAAGTCCAATCTGCACACAGTGATTACAGTGCCAAACTGTGTGCTGTTGCCACTCCCCTCCTCCCCTTCCTCTTTCTGTGCTTGTCTCCTGATCAGGATCGTTGTGTGTGTGTGTGTGGAGGATCAATGTGTGCTGTGCTGCCTACATGCAGAGCGTGGACTGCACACACTGCCGATCCTCATGCCTTCTCTATTTAAACTATCAGTAAGAAGTGCTACCGCTGCTGGAAAGCCATGGAAAGAGGTTTCCCTTCTTATCTAAACAGGCTGCTATTGTCATACAATCCCTGCTCTGCTGAATGATTCTTCTGGGAGGCCTCCTGCCGAATGCTTCCTCTACGCTTTGACATTTCTTATATAGGTAAGGGGCAGTGCCTCCCAGGAGGCTGGAGCATTTTTAACCACTTCAGCCCGGGAAGAATTTACCCCCTTCCTGACCGATTCGGCACTGCGTCGCTTTAACTGACAATTGCGCAGTCGTGCGACGTGGCTCCCAAACAAAATTGACGTCCTTTTTTTTTCGTATTCTTCTACATATTTTTGGTAAAAAAAAATCGCAATAAGCGTTTATTGATTGGTTTGCTCAAAAGTTATAGCGTTTACAAAATAGGGGATAGTTTTATGGCATTTTTATTATAAATTTTTTTTTTACTAGTAATGGCAGCGATGAGCGATTTTTATCATGACTACGACCTTATGGCGGACACATCAGACATTTTTGACACATTTTTGGGACCATTGTCATTTATACAGCAATCAGTGCTATACAAATGCACTGATTCCTGTGTAAATGACACTGGCAGTGAAAGGGTTAACCACTAGGGGGCTAGGGAGGGGTTAAGTATGTCCTGGGGAGTGTTACTCACTGTGGGGGGCGTGGCTACGTGTGACACCTCACTGATCTCTGCAGGGAGCAGATCGGGGAGATGCTTGTTTACATTAGCATCTCCCTGTTCGTCCTCTCCGTGAGGCGATAGCAGGTACCCCCGCGGCGATCAAGTCCGCGCGACCTGCGACCTGACTCACGGAGCTCCAGGCCACCGCGCGCGCGCTGCAGCGCACACAACGGCACAGCGGCAAATTCAAAGGGAGGTACGGGTACGCCCATTTGCCCAGCTGTGCCATTCTGCCGACGTACATCGGCATGCGCTGGTCGGGAACCGGTTAATTTATATGTTTTGGGTCTGGCGGGCAGCGTGATTGATGAT
This sequence comes from Lithobates septentrionalis, assembly GCA_037952835.1. Lineage (NCBI taxonomy): Eukaryota > Metazoa > Chordata > Amphibia > Anura > Ranidae > Lithobates > Lithobates septentrionalis. Next base: position 527,486 of record JBBDGP010001886.1, on the reverse strand, counting down.
GGATTTACATTGATGGACACTATTTTTTTATTTTTTAATAAAGCAATTGTCAAAAACTGTCTCTTATGTGTATTACTTTTTGCCACTTTTCTGGTGAATGAGCAGAGGTACGATGTACCCAAAACTCATTCACATGGGGGGCGGGATCTGGGGGCCCCCTTGCTGAAGGGGGCTTCCAGATTCCAATAAGCCCCCTGCCCACAGACCCCGACAACCACAGCTCAGGGTTGTCGGGAAGAGGCCCTTGTCCCCATTTGGGGTAGAGGGGCTGCCCAAAAGCATCCACCCCCCATGCTGAGGGCATGTGGCCTCTTCCAGACAACCCTGGGCTATGGTTCAGGAGGGGGAGGCTGCTCACAGCCCCCCCCTTTTCCTGATTTGCCAGGCTGCATGCCCGGATAAGGGTCTGGTATGGATTTTGGGAGGTCCTCATGCCATTTTTTTGGATAAAAAAATGCCATGGGGTTCCCCTCCAAATCCATACCAAACCCAAATGGACTGGTATTGACTGGGGGGGGGGGGGGGCACGCTGTTTTTTTCTTTTTTTTGTCAATAGCCGGATGCCGGCAATTTTAACCGCAACTCATTTTAAATGGAATTTGACTGTTTTTTTTTTCCTTTAGAAATGTAATTTTTGCTGCAGCATGTTTTATGCATGCTACAGATACGCCACTTTACAGGCACATTAAGAGAGAGGACCCACCAGGCACTATATTTAAAGTAATTGTTTATTTTTGCACTTTAACCACTTGCTTACTGGGCACTTAAACCCCCCTCCTGCCCAGACCAATTTTTAGCTTTCAGCGCTGTCGCACTTTGAATGACAATTGCGCGGTCATACAACACTGCACCCAAATGAAATTTTTATAATTCTTTTCCCACAAATAGAGCTTTCTTTTGGTGGTATTTAATCACAGCTGGGATTTTTATTTTTTGCTAAACAAACAAAAAAAGATGGAAAATTTTGATTTAAAAAAAAATCATGTTTCATAGTTTGTTATAAAATTTTGCAAACAGGTAATTTTTCTCCTTCATTGATATGCGCTGATGAGGCGGCACTGGTGGGCACTGATAGGCTGCACTGATGGGCACGGATAGGCACATTCAAGGCGGCACTGATAGGCACAGTTAAGGCTGCACTGATGGGGACAAATAAGGCGGCACTGATGGGCACAGATAAGGCGGCACTGATGGCCACTGATGGGCCCTGATGGGTGGCACTGATGCGTGGCACTGATGGGTGGCACAAATGGGTGGCACGGATGGGTGGCACTGATAGGTACCACTGATAGGTACCACTGATGGGCGGCACTGATGGGCGGCACTGAGGATCAGGTGGCGCTCACCGTGATCAGGACTGATGTCCCTCTCACGGCCGCTGGTGATCGCCTTTTTTTCCCTCCTCATGCTGTCAGCGCGAGGAGAAAAAATAACTGATTACCGGCTCTGTTGATGTCACATGATCAGCTGTCATTGGCTGACAGCTGATCATGTGCTAAGGGGTCGGGATTTCATAGACTCGCTGATCACAGAGTGCGCCGCGTGCCCTGCAGGGGGCACGCAGGCCACTCATGCACAGGACGACGTCAATGGACTTAGTCCCGGCAAAGCAGGGCCGTGCTGTAGCCGTCATTTAGCTATAGCGCGGATCTCTACTGGTTAAGCATAATTAAAATCACTGCTCCTGCAAAAACGATTGTTTAAAAAAAATGTATTATAAATTTTATTGATACATGTCCCCCAGGGTAGTACCCAGACCCCCATACCCCTTTTATGGCAAATTATGTGTATATAAGCCTTCAAAATGGGCACTTTTCCGGTTCAGCTCCCATAGACTTCAATGGGGTTCGCAGTTTGGGTTAGAACATTTAGCCTGTTCGGGAGTTCTGCTGTGAACCGAACAGGGGGGGGGGGGGGTGTTCTGCCAATCCTTAATTGTCAGTTTAAAATGTCTGTAACAAATTTACTAAAAAGACATAAATCAGAAAAAGAACTCTGTAGGCTTCATCCAGTTGTCAGTGACATTTTTGTTATAGATTGATATTGGTGATTAACTCACCCACTGGTTTTTACAATCACTTGACGGCTTCAAAAGCAGCACTATTCTTGATCTTCTTCCCAACACCACTGCTCTGAAGCCAAGAAAGGCATTTGGTCTCTAACAGTTTTAGTGTAGAGGTAAGCGTGGCCTGACCCCTAAAACAACCCGTCTTGTTAGCAATCCAGGTTGTTAGAACTTTGCACATTTGATAAGACCACGCCACTTTTCTAGATATGTCTCTTTTAGTTTTGAATTGCTTGCTGTGATAAAGGCTGGGCTGATCAAGTGGGTTGACTTACCCACTGGTTTTTAACATCACTTGAGGGTTTCAACAGTAGAACTTTTCTTTGTCTTTTCTCCACCATACCAAGGGTGGTCTGACCCCTAAAATGACCCCTCTTGTTAGCAATCCACATTGTTAGAACTTTGATGTCTAAGCTAAGACCATGCCACATTTCTAGACAAGCCTCTTTAGGTTTAGAATTGCTTGCTATGTTAAAGGCTGGGCTGATCAAGTAGGTTGACTTACCCACTGTTTTTTAACATCACTTGAGGGCTTCAACAGTAGAGCATTTCTGTGTCTTTTCCTCACCACCATTGCTGTCAAGTCAATAAAGTCACTTTGGATCCACCGGTTTTAGAGATAAGTCCCTTTGTGATGGTTTGAGCAGGTGGATGTGGACAGAAAAAGATTTCATACCTCAGGAGTAAGGGTGGCCTGATCCATACAATAACCCCTCTTGCTAGCAATCCAGGTTGCTAGAACTTTGATGTCTTAGCACATGCTGCAAGACCATGCCACATTTCTAGACATGTCTCTTTTAGTTTTGGATTGCTTGCTATGATATAGGCTGAGTGGAGTAAAGTGGGAGCGTTCATTACAATGCTGCTGAATACTTTCCAGGTGCTGCCTCTAGGCTGTGATTCAAATGCAGTAAAACACACACCTATAAAATACACCATATGACAGAATAAGAAGAGGACCATACTCTTTACAACATTGAAGTGGACCTCTAAATGTGAGTTTCTACAGCTTGTCCCACTGCTTCTCATTTGTATGCTGTGCATCCAAAGAGAACGAATTAATAGACTGACTGCAATACAAAATATTATGAATGGGAATAAGGAGGGCACAAGGAAGATTATCAATTTATTGTGGACATTTAGCAAAATATCATGGCTGGTCATATTGTTCATGACACCAACTGTTGTGTTTTGTAGCTCTATATACACATTACACAAACCAGCTGGGAAACTGAAAAGCAGAGATAAAGGAAGAGATGCCATCAATAACCAAGGGACTGTTCTGGAGATCCTGGACTTCAGAAAGATGAATAATTTATGGCTGAAGTTTGTAATCTTTACACAGTAAAATACACAGAGGACAGTGGTGATCCAGAGATTGGTGAGGTTTAAAAATATACCTATTACTAAAGTTGCTGAGCGAAATGCATTTAATTGAATGAGCCAAGGAAAGTACATTAAAAGGGAAAAGTATGTTAAACTACCAAGCATGAAAACGCTTCTGGAGATCCCCAGACAGGTGAGGATCTTGTCACATGTTTCCAGAGATTTTAGCTCCTTCCATCTCTTCAAGTTAACAACCACAATGAAGGCATTTATTTTGATTCCCATAAAGCACTCAGCCAACAGGACAGCTGCAAATATCTTGTTCAGATAGAACTCCATGGTACAACTTAATACAAAATGAGATCTCCCTTCTTAGATGGATGCAGTATGTAGAGACTTGGCTGTAGAGTCCTGCAGTAGACTGTGTGTAATGATCAGAATACGCTGAATGTTATATAGAGAACTAATTTCCATCGCTCATGTAAATTCAAGAGAAGTGTTGTATTTGCATGCATCGCTTTCTCCATGGAAAATGTCACGTGTGCCATCCATCTGCCTTTTTTTCAGATAGGTACATTCTGACAGAGCTGTTCTTACCACTTGCAAATGTGTCCATGTTAATTAAAGGGTAAAATTCTGTGCTGCAAGTGCTTGCAACATGCTTGGGATAAACACAGGTCTTTAGACAGAAAGGTATGCATTTTAACATCTGCAGTATAAGAGACAAATAAAAGAAAACAAAAAGAAGAAGGGCATCCACATGTACTACTTGGTCTTTTTCAGCCTCTACTCTTCTATGTTTCTATCCTATTGTTTGCTTAACAATGTCCTTCACTAAAATGTCGTTAAAATTAGATGCTCTCAGGCATCATACTTAGAATTTTCTACAGTGGTCTGATTCCTCTCCAATCAAAATCGAATCTTGTTGAAGAATCTTGGACTAAGTGGCTCTTAAAGCCCTTGTGTACATCTTTGGTTTGCACTGACTGGGTGTCAGCTTCAGGGAGCTAATCCACACTTAGCATACTGCATCAAACATAAAAAAGAAGCCACGCACTGATGAGGTCACACCATACTGTAGATACTTTATTCAGCCACATTGGTCTCCTGGATAGTCCCCACCCGTGGCCACACCCTCTGATGCCTTTCATCATTAATGGGCTCAATTGAGGTCAACTAATTGAGGTTAATAGAGGTCAACTACATTGAGGAGGAATGACAATAAGCCCAATAGGGGTGAAATGTTGCTGCAAACATTTATCTTGTCTCACTCTGTCATGAAGCAGCATACCTGGGAACCTGCAGTATCTATCCCTGCAATGCCGTCTTGTTTCCCCCATTACTGGACCTCTGTTTTTTTTTACAGCAAAATCTCTGGCTTCAGTTTGAATGAGACGTGCAGGGATGGTGAGGAATGCTGGCATAGAAGAGATGTCGGAAGTTATGAGGGACTCTGTGCTGAGGAGAGGTTTGGGGATGGTGGGGGAAAATTTGTGAGTGGAAAGGTGTGGGGTTAGTGAGGGAGTGTGCTGACAAAGGTGAAAAAAAAGATCATTTATTGTGTGGACTTTTCATTATGTTAATTGACAGGGCTGTCCTGTGATTTTGCAAATGTATGCTCACGTACTGCTGGGTACACCTAAAGACCTCAGCCCACAGTACATTTACCCATCCACTGACCTTCTTGTTTCATTCCATTTATATGAAAATAATCTCTGCCAGTTGATGCATTCAGGTTTGTTTCTAGCAAGTGTTTAAGCCCTTTTTTTCTATCAGACAGCAACCTCATAGACTGTAAGACTGAAAATTATGAGGACACATTTTATTGAAATGTTAATATTTATATGGAGTGCCACAGATGTGCACAATGACTCAGGAATCAAAAGGTTAAAGACAATGACTGGAACTGCATATTGTCACAATTGGCTGTTTGTTGCGATTGCCCATTTTTTGTCCATATATTGCCTATTTATTGTAACAATTGCAGCATGAGTGACATGTAGAAGAATAAATGTGGGTGGTTGTGGCTTTGGGACCCAGGAAATTCACCAGCAGGTGTCACTCAATGTCAAAGTGCAGTGAGCTCAATTCAGAGATGGAGAGGGGGGATTTCTGCTGAAGATGGTGTGGTCATGGGGATGGGGATGGGGTATTGGTAAAATGGACATTCTGCACTTTACTTATATTGGCCAGTACACTCTATGCTTTACTCTCTATTCATTCTGTGACCCAGAGCAGAGTAGGCTTAGGTTTTAGTTAATAATATATCACATACCTGGTTGGAGACTGAAGTGATGAGAGAGCTTCCACTATTGCTAAGGTCCAGGCACTCCTGAAGCTGGTGACAAGGAGCACAAGGCCCAAAGAAGCATGGGTGTCATTTAGGCAGAGCTGCTGGTACCACTTCTGGCAGTGCTCGACTGGATGGTGCTAAGGCAAGACAGCAAAGACACAAGGCACACTGGTGGAGGAGGGGGTTGGTGTGCAGCAACCGGTAGTGTGATATCACCCATAGCAGATGCAGGATCAGACTGGCAAGACAGCACTGGAGAAATGTGAGCATGGTCAAGGTCCAAGATAAGAGGGTAAAATGGATGCAAGATCAGGAGCCAAAGCCAAAGTCATACACAGGAGTCAGCAGGGAAAGGCAGAAAAGTCAGCAGGCCAGATCTTTAAACAAGCCTAGGTCACAATAAAAGATCAGAGGGAAAGTCCAGAGGCAGGCTGAGTCAATAACAGGAAATCAGAATCAAGGCAGGAAGCATGGGAACTAGAAATATATGAGGAACTAAAGATCATACCAGAGTCTTCTGTGGCTGCTAACCTCCTTACATACAGTGCCTTGCGAAAGTATTCGGCCCCCTTGAACTTTTCAATCTTTTGCCACATTTCAGGCTTCAAACATAAAGATATAAAATTTTTATTTTTTGTGAAGAATCACCAACAAGTGGGACACAATTGTGAAGTGGAACGAAATCTATTGGATATTTTAAACTTTTTTAGCAAATAAAAAACTGGAAAGTGGTGCGAGCAAAATTATTCGGCCCCTTTACTTTCAGTGCAGCAAACTCACTCCAGAAGTTCAGCGAGGATCTCTGAATGATCCAATGTTGTCCTAAATGACTGATGGTGATAAATAGAATCCACCTGTGTGTAATCAAGTCTCTGTATAAATGCACCTGCTCTGTGATAGTCTCAGGGTTCTGTTGAAAGCGCAGAGAGCATCATGAAGACCAAGGAACACACCAGGCAGGTCCGTAATACTGTTGTGGAGAAGTTTAAAGCCGGATTTGGATACAAAAAGATTTCACAAGCTTTAAACATCCCAAAGAGCACTGTGCAAGCGATCATTTTGTAATGGAAGGAGTATCAGATCACTGCAAATCTACCAAGACCTGGCTGTCCCTCTAAACTTTCAGCTCAGACAAGGAGAAGACTGATCAGAGATGCAGCCAAGAGGCCCATGATCACTCTGGATGAACTGCAGAGAACTACAGCTGAGGTGGGAGAGTCTGTCCATAGGACAACAATCAGTCGTACACTGCACAAATCTGGCCTTTATGGAAGAGTGGCAAGAAGAAAGCCATTTCTCAAAGATATCCATAAAAAGTCTCGTCTAAAGTTTGCCACAAGCCACCTGGGAGACACACCAAACATGTGGAAGAAGGTGCTCTGGTCCGATGAAATCAAAATCAAACTTTTTGGCCACAATGCAAAACGATATGTTTGGCGTAAAAGCAACACAGCTCATCACACTCAACACACCATCCCCACTGTGAAACATGGTGGTGGCAGCATCATGGTTTGGGCCTGCTTTTCTTCAGCAGGGACAGGGAAGATGGTTAAAATTGAGGGGAAGATGGATGCAGCCAAATACAGGACCATTCTGGATGAAAACCTGTTGGAGTCTGCAAAAGACCTGAAACTGGGACGGAGATTTATCTTCCAACAAGACAATGATCCCAAACATACAGCAAAATCTACAAAGGAATGGTTCAAAAATAAACGTATCCAGGTGTTAGAATGGCCAAGTCAAAGTCCAGCCCTGAATCCAATCGAGAATTTGTGGAAAGAGCTGAAAACTGCTGTTCACAAACGCTCTCCATCCAACCTCACTGAGCTCGAGCTGTTTTGCAAGGAAAAATGGGCAAGAATTTCAGTCTCTCGATGTGCAAAACTGATAGAGACATACCCCAAGCGACTTGCAGCTGTAATCGCAGCAAAAGGTGGCTCTACAAAGTATTAACGCAAGGGGGCCGAATAATTTTGCACGCCCCACTTTTCATTTTTTTTATTAGTTAAAAAAGTTTCAAAAATCCAAAAGATTTCGTTCCACTTCACAATTGTGTCCCACTTGTTGGTGATTCTTCACAAAAAATAAAAATTTTATATCTTTATGTTTGAAGCCTGAAATGTGGCAAAAGGTTGAAAAGTTCAAGGGGGCCGAATACTTTCGCAAGGCACTGTAGGTCATTTGGCACCAACTTCAGTAATGGGTGTGTGCACACCAACGTGCCCTCCATGGCCCTGGTGGAAGTGCCAGGCCTGTGAACCAATGAACATGCACCTCTGTGCTGAGTAGTGCCCTGACACAATATCCTTTTAAGTCCCTCCTTTTGAAACTGGCCATGCCCACAGTTTGATATTTTTCAAGCCGACTGACTTCCCAGGTACGTTGACGAAGCCTGCCTTATCCATCCCTTTCTTTGTTCCAATGGAAATATCCTGTTCGTGATGCCAAAATGTAAAAGGGGATAGACAGATAAGGTGCTACTGCCTTCTCCTGTGCTCTCTATTCTTAGGTTTGTGTTAAAGTGTTAGAAATATGTTCAAGGGTTGGATTTGCATGACTGCAAGCTCAATTGTATGTAACTGCCTGGGGCCAAGAAGAAGCTCTTTTGAAGCAATACCTCTATAACAATACCAAAACTGTCAATTAGTGCAGGCTAAGGATTCCTAGTTTTTTTTTTTGTTTTGTTTTTTTTTTTTTGCCATTTCAGCGAGGTGTTTTTCCAGGGGGTGTTACTTCAACTTTACAGTTCAGTATCTTCCCTTATAAAATCACATCATTGTGGCTTTATCATCATCTCAAAAACCAAACAATTACATTACATTCAACAATGATTCACCCCCCCCCCCCTTATTTATCTATCCACGATTTTTCACTCGCCCCCACCCCCCTAATCCACTACCTCCCCTTATCCCGCCCCCCCTTTTAAGTCTCCCTCCTTCTTGTTCATACTTCCTACTATACTTTCGCTCCTAATCTGCCTTGACTCCTATCCAATCCTCATCCGCGATTCTTCTATGGTCTTACCTGTCTAGTTTCTCTAATTACTATGGGGCCTCTAATTAAATACCACACATCTCCGCTGCTCTGTTTGAGTACCTATATTTTACCCACTTTCTCCATGTCATTTCGAAAGCATCCAGTCCCGTCCCTTCACTAAACCTCAAATATTCTAAATAATATATTTCATTGACTTATTAAGCCACTCCCGTATTGAGGGTCTTCTCTTATCCTGCCAATGTCTAGGGATAAGGCTTTTGGCCGCGTTTATAAGGTGTGGTAATAGCGACTTCAAATATGTTTTCGTGGGCATTTCATTCCCATGAAATTAACATATCCATGGGTCATCTGGGATGACGATGTTAGTAATCTCCCCTATAATACTTCTTATCTCATCCCAGTACTTCTTAATTTCCGGACAGTGCCACCAAATATGCGCCAATGTCCCAATTTCGTTACATCCCCTCCAGCATAGTTGTGGATCCGGATCCTGTGTGCTCTGTCAGGTGTAATGTACATTCTCGCCAGTAGTTTGTAATTCATCTCCACTATCCCACAATCCACCGAAGTGATGTTCACACTTTTCAATTTCTGCCCTGACTCTCGTTCATTAAGCTTTAAATCTAATTTTTTCTCCCACTTCGCCATAAATGAAGGAGTTTCCACACTCCCTAAATCCATTAAAACTCTATATATCTTCGAGATCCCCCCTTTCCCTTTTTTCTCCATGCATATTTTCTCCAGGGGTAACGAGTTCCTTATCGACCTAATAGGCTGCGGGAGTGAATCAACAAAGTGTTTCAGTTGTTTATAACGCCAGGGGTTTATAACAAACCACGCATCTTTATGTTTTAATTCTTGGTATGTGCAAATGTTGCCCTGTCTCATGACATCTTTTAATTGGGCATCTTCCTTCAATATCCACTTCCCAAACATATCCTCCTTTTCCGGAGTGAAAAATTCTGTGTCCTTAAGTGGAATTAATGGTGAATTAAATACTCATTTTTCTCTTTTATATAAATTATCCCATATTTTTAATACGTGTCTAGTGCTCTCCATTGTTCCCGTGCTCAATTTTCTACATTGTGGTGGAATCCATACTATCTTACCCAAATCCACTTCACTCTTACTATTCTCCATTTTCACCCATTGTTTTTCTCTGTAATTTTTTACCCACTCTAATATACGTGATAAGGTGATTGCCCCATAATATTTCCTAATATCCGGTGCCCCCCACCCCCCTTTCGTCTTATTTTTAGTTAACTGTGTAAAATTTATACGCGTTTTTTTTCCCTCTCCAGATAAACCTCGTCAACATAGTGCACAAACCTTTAAAATAACCCTGTAGAAGTGCGATTGGGAGCATTTGCATTTTGTAAATAATCTTTGGTAGGATTATCATCTTATAAATATTTATTCTCCCCCCCCCCCCTCCCCATGATAGCTGTCCTCTTGAAATTTTATTCAATTCTTTCTTGATCTCATTGAGAAGTGGTATAAAGTTAGCCTGGAATATTAAGTTCTTCTAATCCCTACCTAAAGGGGAAATATTTTTGATATGTAGTATTCCCATGTCTATTTTTATTGATCTCTAACGTTTCAGATTTATCTGGGTTAAAGGGGTTGTAAAGGTAAACATTTTTTCACCTTAATGCATTCTATGCATTAAGCTGAAAAAACTTCCGACAATACCGCTGCCCCCAGCCCCCCCGTTTTACTTACCTGAGCCCTCGAAAGTCAAGCGCTCACTCCTGACATCCTCTTTGTTGATCAGCCTGACTGCTAATTGGCTAGAGTGTATGGATTGAAAGCAGCGCAGCCATTGGCTCGCGCTGCTGTCAATCACATCCACTGACGCGGCACGCCGGGGGCGGGGCCAAGTGATACAGTGAGTGGCTATGGTCGCCGGCTGTATCACAGGAGCGCGCCCGCAATAACTCACCACCATGTGAGCTCCCTCGCATGGTGGTGATTAGTTCTTGCGGGGAGGAGCTGAAACAGCCGCCGAGGGACCCCAGAAGGTTCGGGGCCACTCTGTGCAAAACGAGCTGCACAGTGGAGGTAAGTATAACATGTTTGTTATTTAAAAAAAAAAAATTACCTTTAGTGTTCCTTTTACTCAGAAGTTGGAGAGCTTCGCAAATTCTTTTAAAACCAATATCAGGTTTGGAAGGGTGGTCCTTGGGCGGGTGACATAGAACAATATGTCATCCGCATAGGCAGCTAGTTTATACTCCTCATTGCCCACCTTAACCCCGCCAATGTCTTGGCACTTCCTTATCTCATTTAACAGGGGTTCCAAGGCTAACACAAACAGTAGCGGGGAAAGTGGGCACCCCTGCCTAGTGCCGTTATTTATTTCAAATATGTCTGAGAAGGTGCCATTTACTTTTACTTTCGCAGTGGGGTGGGTATATAAGGCCTTGATCCATTTAAGCATTCTCTCTCCCAGACCAATCTCCTCAAGAGTGCCCCACATGAAGCCCCAGTCTACCCTGTCAAAAGCTTTTTCAGGGTCAATTGACAGGAGTAGACCTGGGGCTCCACTCTTCTTGATCTCCTGGACCACCAGTAGCGTTTTAATACCATTGTCCCGCCCCTCTCTTCCTGGTACAAAACTTACCTGGTCTGGGTGAATAGTCTCGTTGATTATCACTTTCATTCTCTCAGCTAGTATTTTGGCAAATAGTTTTATGTCTACATTTAGGAGTGATATGGGCCTGCAACTGGAGCATAACGTGTTATCTTTACCTTCTTTCAGGATGATGGCTATGTTGGCTTCTAATGCTTACCTTCTTATCTCCCACTTATCCCCAATCCCATTCGTATATGAACACATTTTGGGAACAAGCAGATCCTGGTATTTTTTGTAGTATATAACGGTCAACCCATCAGGCCCTGGGCTTTTACCTACTGGGGTTTCCTGCAGTGCTTTTCTAGTCTCCTCTTCCATGATGGGGGCCTCTAATATGTTCTTTTCCTTATCCCTGATTTTATGTAATCGAGCCTCTTTTAGATTATTTTTTATTCTCTCTCTTTTTGTTTCTTTGGCCTCTTGCGAATCCTTGTCTATTGCATATAGCCCACCATAGTACTTTTGAAAGACTTTCACGATGTCACTGGTTTTATACCTAAATTCTCCCGAATTTGTCTTTATTTTTTCAATAAAGTTAATAGATTTCTTTTTTCTCACGACCCTTGCCAGGAATTTGCCTGGTTTGTTACCGTTTATGTATCTTTCTTTCTTCGTTAGATTGAAGACCTTACGTGTTTCTTGCTCTACTAGGTCCCGCATCTCCTCTCTCTTCCTATGAAGGCTTACCAACACCGCCCTGTCCCCCAATATTTTATGTTGTTGTTCTAACTCATAAATTTCTTTTGTCAAAGCTATCTTATCTTTCAGCATTCTTCTCTTTTTCTCTGCGCCCACCATCATAATAATACCCCTTATATAGGCTTTGTGAGCCTCCCAAATCGTTGCCTCGGCAACCTCCCCGGACCCATTTATTTTAAAATACAGCTCTTGTTCTTCCTTAATTCTCTTAGCTATGTCTTTATCTTGAAGTAGGTCTTCGTTTAATCTCCGGAAAAAGAAAAAAATAATTGTGCTTCAAAGTGTCTAAAATTATGAAAAAAAGCAGCGATGTCTAAATGTGACACAAACACATAACATGAACAAGGAAAAAATTGGATGACTCGCGCTATGTAGATTGGTAAATGTGTGGCCAAATTTGCCACACAAAAAACACTAAATACAACCAGTATCAGTGAAGACATAAAGCATCTGTGTGGTAATATATCACAATCAGTGCAAACAAATGACAAAAAATATCAGTGAATACATAAATCATCCGTGCATTAATATATCGCAATCAGTGCACCCAAATGACAAAAATAAAGTCCAAATGAAATAAACATATTGAAAAAACCATTATGAAGGGTAAAAAAATAGTCCAAAAAAGGAACCCGAGAAAAAGTGAATTAGCAATCACGGGTCTTTCAACCGCATGGAACCTCAAATGTGTAGGACCACCACCGACAGTAAGAGCCTGGCCGCTTACCAGAACCCCATTACCCCCCGTTACAGAGGGTCTAAAAGGGCTTTTAAGATCCTAGTACTCCGGACTTCCCAGAAGCAGAGATGGAGCAGAGATGAAAATGGAAACTTGAAAAGGGCGTCAGGTGCTGGGATGGAGATGGATGGATCCACAGGAAGGGGGCTCAGCCCTCAGCATAGTGGTGTCATCATAGAAGAAAAGAAAGGGAGGGCTCCTGCAAATTTCTGGGTTTTCTTTAACTGTGACTTTTCCCAGCAGTGCTTCTGTGCAGTTACATGGTTTTCTCGGGTCTTACTCCCAAGCAGGGGGACTCAGATGGGCCTTCGTTTAATCTTCAGCTATTGCCTTGTTTCTGTCGCTCCCCTATTTTTGTCTGTAGGCTCACCGGCGCATGGTCTGAGAGAGTCACAGTGCCAATACTTGTACAAGTGACCACTTCCAGTAATCTATGATCCATTAAGAAAAAATCTAATCTCGAGTATGTCGCATGCATGGGGGAATAATATGTGTAGTCACGTACTTTCTCATGTTGCATCCTCCAGACATCAACCAATTGGTACTGGTGCAGCTTCTTTTTTAATTATTTCACCCAAACCTCTTCTGTCCCTGCCTGGGACCTACTATCTCTCACTGGGTCCAAACAAAAATTAAAATCCCCTGCAATTATGGCCCCCCTCTCTTAAATTCTTCACTTTGCCAGAACACCCATTACAAATCTATTTTTCTTTTTATTTGGTCCATAGATGTTTGCCAATGAGCATTCAAAGCCATTTAGCTTACCTCTTAAAAAGAGGTATCGCCCCTCGGGGTCGGTCAATCCAGTCTCCAGCTCAAACTTTACTTCCTTGGCAAACCCTTTTGCGACCCCTTTAGCACCCCTAGTCGGAGCGTCACCATAAAACCAGACTGGAAAATCTTTTGAGTAAATTTTTTGACAGTTGCCCAACCACAGATGTGTCTCCTGTAGAAGTGCCACGTCGGCCTTCAGGAACTTCAACTCTCGCAGTATATTAGCCCGTTTACGGGGGGCATTCAACCCCCTTACATTGTATGTTATTATGTTTACACTAGACATTTTGCTTTCTTCTTTTCTTTTTTTTTTTAAGCAATCAAAGGAGAAGGAGCCAATACCCTGAACCCTCCCCCTACTCTGTTTCCCCCCCTTGCCCTCCCTCCCCCACCCTTCCATCACCTCCTCCCACCTTCAACAACCCCCCCGCCCCACCCCCTTGGGGTAAATAGATCTCCCCATGATCCAGCGAACCGAGGCCCCATCTACTCCTCCTGTTCCCACGGTTGGCTCCCAGAAGGTTGAACTCGGCTGAGCCATGATCAGAACTGCCTTTCCCCCCCAGATGTTTGGGGGTACCCCAGGCCGTTCCCCTCCCCCACCCCACTTTCCCCCCACCGCCAACCCATACCCTCTTGCGCCCACCCCACCGCAAGCACTGTTTTACTATTTACTAGTGGACTGGAAAAACATTTTTTTTTTTTTCCCTTCCATAAAGTCCAAGACTTATTATTTCTTTCTCCCTGTTTGGTCTTTTTGGATTAATAACAGGTTGCCAAGAGTGGGGTTCTTAGTCCGCTCCCACCATCCTGGGATTTCCATTATAGGTACATTTAAACGGTCGCAGAAATTTAATGTGTCCTCTGGGAATCTTAACACTGCAGAGCGTCTATCTTTGCATCCCGTTAGATACGCGGGGAAGCCCCAAGAGTATTGAACATTATTTGCTTTGAGTTGGGCCAGCAAGGGTTGTAAGCTTCTTCTTCTGGCTAAAGTTTCAGCTGCCAGATCTGGGAAAACCTGCAAGATAGTTTCTCCATACTTCGCCGGTTGGTTGTTTTTCAGGCATATCCTAATCTGCTCTTTATCTTGAAAGTTATGGAATCTGGCGATGACATCTCTTGGTGCGTCTCCAGAAATCACAGGTGGTTTTCTGATCCGATGTATTCTTTCAAACTTTATTTTGCTGGTTTTACTCCCTCTCCTTACCATATGCCCGAAAATTCCCTCCATTTTCTCCCGCAGGTCCTCCTTTTCTCCTTGTATCTGCGGTAAGCCTCTAATCCTGAGGTTCTTCCTTCTATTCCGGTTCTCTTGATCTTCAATTTTATATAGTATGTGTCTTTGATCTTGTTGAATCCTATTTAATTGAGCCTTGAGATTTTTTATCTCCTCCCCTTGCATGTCCAGCCTGCCCTCAGTGTCCTCGACTCTTTTTATTATATGGTGCATATCTTCATGTAGAGTTGCTATCTCTCTTTTTATAAATGTTTCCAGTCTCGCAAACATTTCTGCCATTTCACTCTTGGTTGGGAGCTGTTTTTTTTGTTTGGAGTCCATTTTGACTTCCTCTTCAGCTGCTACTGGCATTTGCCTACCAGACTGGTATCAATATCTCCTAGCTGTTTTCTTACCACAGTTTTTTGAGTGCCCTCTGTGTTTCTGCTTTTACCGGTCACCTGTTTACTTGGGCCTTCTTTACTCCCTTCTTGCACTATGTATTTTTTAATGGTTCCTGGGCTTGCACTTGTCCTGGACTGGATAGTAGAATGGGTTGGGTTCACTACAGCCCCTTTCCCTGTTTTACCTCTCATTTCTCATTAATACAAGTGTACTTACTTGGGGTATTTCAATTAGATAACGCCTAATTCGTTCTCTCCTATCCTGTGAAAAATCTATGTCCTCCTGGGTTTTTAGTCAAAACTTTAAGCCTTCCTTTCCCCTGCCTGAACCGTACTGTTGTTACCATCCCCTACCATCATACTCCCCTATCCACCAGGAGGAGTCATCTTTACTGGTAGTCACAACTCATTAAATATATGTACTGTGCTCTGAGCGTTCTAATGCGAGCAAGCCCCTATTTTATTTCTGCTGACCCGTTTAACCATGTACTTTTCCCTTTTCCCCACGCTTTTACGGGTTCCCTCAGATCTTAGCAGCCAAGTCCGCTTACAGCTCTTATATCGTCGCCCAGCTTTAGTAGCAGTCTAGATATCAACAAGTGTAAGAAACCAGGAGTCTATAGTCATTAATTCACTTGCAAGAAAAACCTTCTGATAGATCAGGTTCATCTTTTATCACTCATTAATATCTGTAATTCTTGTCTTAGCATCACTTTAACAGCACTTTACTGCTTTGATATTGCACTTCTAATCCCTCAGCCTGTGGGTAATACCCCTGGTACTTCCGGTTTGTGGGTAGTGGGATCTTCTGTCTCTCTCAGGCTTCTCTCACTCCTCCACTTCCGGAGGCTCCCAGCCTCAGTTGCCGCGTCTTGTCAGCCGCCCTTCGGCCGGCTCTCCTAGCCTGCCGTAAACGGGAGGAGGCAAACAAGCATTCAGTGTCTCTGGAGGGTGGAGATTCTCTTCCCATCCTGGCAGCGATCTCCACTACAGTAAGGACAGCAGGGTGACCAAGGCTGGCGGCGGGGGGGAGCGGGAATGCCCGCCATATGCAGAGGGGGGAATCCCAATCAGGGAAAGGGGGAACTTGCTGTCTCCTCCCTAGTCGGGCATCTCATGGAGGGAGGTTCGCGGGCTTCACAGGCTCAGCCGCAGCTCTGACACAGCTTTCGCATCGGTCCCTCCCTCCTCCGAAGGATTCCTAATTAATAAAATTATGTGTGTGATTAAGATTAATGAAATCAAGCTGATGGTGGAACTCATGGCATCAGAAAATCATAGAGAAGATCCTTTCTGTAAAACCTGATTCTTTTGGACTGAGTTTACCTGATCACCTGAATATTGAGATATACTGGGCTCTCAATCATGAAACAGTGAGATGGATATCATTCTTGATTAAGTCAACTGGAGATGCAACAGACTCTCTCAGGGCTGTTTGTGGTTTACTCGGCACAAATTGCACACATGACCCCCCTCTCCCCTTCCTCTCTTCCCTTTCTTTGCCACTGACCTTTTTTCCACCTCATACTTCTTAGCAGTTTTGGCCTTTTTTCTTTGGAGCTACCACAGTTGTTTTAGCAGTAATGGCAATATGACAATTAGTCTATGTTCTACTTATGTTGATATGGTTATGAGGGAAGAGCTTTGTTCAGTTATTACTAGCGCGCATGGAGAAAATATCTGGATTTTGTAGCATTTGAAGGATCTCTTACAAATTTCCATAGACTTGATGTGATTGTAGCCGTATTAGTGCAATTGTGACAGAGAAAACCAAGCAGTACTGCTTGGACCTTGAAGAAGGGGACATATCCCGAAAGCTTGTCCTGAAAAATTGTATGTTAGTGCAAATAAAAAAAGTATCACGGACAGTACTCAATTTTCTCTGTTCAAATTTCCATAGATAAAGGTTTTAAGTTTAGCCAGTGTTGTTTACTACTACTAAATCATTACAGAATGGGACCCTGTTGCACGGTATCTGGTTTTTGTATATGTGCAAGGTTAGAGGTCTGTTCTGCACATTTTCATTGTTCTCCAACTAAATAAATAAGAATTAAAAGAAAATACCAGCTCTAGTATGCCTACATGTTTCTTCTTTTGATTTCATGTCTGCCTTATTGCCTGTCTAGGAAAAAAAAATATATATAGAAAAACCTTGGATTGCGAGTAACTTGGTCTGTGAGTGTTTTACAAGATGAGCAAATTTTTTTTATAATATGTAACTAGATAATTGAGCAGCTTCACGTCACAACTGTGTATAAAAGAGAATTGAAAGCCCATTTTAGTCAATGAGAGCTGTCTTAATTAGCACTACTGAAGACGCTCCAACGTAGGAAAAGTTTCCTGTACTACATCAAGGCGACTTCTATCCGACTTATGCCCATAGACTTTAAAGACTCATGCACACTGCAGCTCGAAGAAGCTCAAAGAAGCTGCTCCTACAGGCTTTTGAGCTTTTTGGAGCTCATTTTTTCTGCCTGGAAACTCCCCTCCATGTTAACTAATGTGCCCATACACACTATGGCTTTTCAGGAGTTTACAGGCATCGGCTCCTGCAGGCAGAAAAAAAACCAAATTCGCATTTTTGAGAGGAGCTTTAGAGCAGAAAAGACGTCTAAGTGCCGAAAAACACACGAAAAAGCGCGAAGAAGCATGAAAAAGCTCAAAAAAGCTCAAAGAAGCTCGAAAACACAAAAAATAATAGACCAAAATTAGCTGAGGGGAGGGTTTGTGAAAAAAAATTCTTAAGCTCAAGAAAGCTCACAGAAGCTGTGCAAATGTGCAAATGCAAATTTGCAAAAGAGCACAGAGAAGCAATAAAAGAAATAAAAGCTCAAATGCCTGTAAAAGCAGGGTTTTTTTGAGCCATAGTGTGCAGAGCCTTAAGGAGGATTTGCGAAAAAAAAAAAAACTTATGCTCAAAGAAGCTCAAAGGAGCTCAAAGAAGCTCAATAAAAATGTGCACAAGAGCACAAAAAAAGCACAAGCTTCTTCAAGCTGAAATAAAAGCTTAAATACCTGTAAAAGCAGCTTTTTTTGTTTTTGAGCTGCAGTGTCCATGAGCCCTAAGTCGGTTCCTCATCTTAACTGATGTAATTTGGATCCAACATTACAGGAAGATTACCCAGGCATTCCCTGAAGTTGCCTCGAAGTTGCCTTGAAGTCACATTGCTATAATCATTTTTTTATATGGACTGTAGACTATAGTTTCCATTATTGCTTATGGGGAAAATTTGCTTTGATATACGAGTGCGCTGGATTACAAGCACATTTCCGGAACTAATTATGCTTGCAATCCAAGGTTTTACTGTATATACAGTATATATATATATATATATATATATATATATATATATATATATATATATATATATAAAACATAGTTATATATACTGTAAATATACACTAGTGGCCAAAATTGTCGACACTTTTGCAGTTACATTTTCACTCAAGTGCTGAAACTCATCATATCATATATCATTGTATTCCAAATTTAAAGGCTAAGTTCACCTTTGTTCACCTTTTTTTTCTAAATTCCAGCTCCCCTATGTACCAATATAGCATTAATGTATTTATTTGTAATGTATTTATTTTGCAAAAATAAAACAGCTTTCCATTAATTCTATGCACGCTTACTGTCTTCATGGATGTTTATAAACACTCCTCCATTACTTCTGCCTTACTTCTTGGACAGACTTCAAGTCATTAAACAGGAAGGAGTTGACTAGCTGAGGGTAGATGATGCAGGTGTTTCATCAGATTAGACGACCTGTCAGAATTTGTAATGAAAGTGACGTTCCGTCGCCGCCATCTTGCTATACCCCGCACTCGTCCACAGTAAGGATACATTGAGAAGGCAGGGTAAGAGGGCAAGCGAACATCTTGTTACACCCACTGGAGTTTTGCATTTCACACTTATGTTTAACATTAAACAGAGCTTATAAGGTGAAATACAGTCTTTAGAAATCCGACGGTCTGTTTAGATGTTCGATTATAAAAGCAGCAGCAAACCTGGTGATCTTACAGGTTTGCCAATCTCACAGAACACCTCTGATTTTATAATTTAACATGTAAACAGTCAGACGGATTTCTAAATACTGTATTTCACCATATAAGCACTGTTTACTGTTAAAAATAAGTGTGAAATGCAAAAATCCGGTGGGTGTAACATGATGTCCGCTTGCTGCCTTCCCAGTGTACCCTTACTGTGGAGGAGTGCGGGGTGTAGCAAGATAGCGGCGACTGAACGTCACTTTCATTACAAATTCTGACAGGTCGTCTAATCTGACGAAACACCTGCATCATCTATCCTCAGCTGGTCAACTGGTCAAATCTGATGAAACACTGGGTGTGTGCTAATGAGGTCAGCTGGTCAACTCCTTCCTGTGTCATGACCTAAAGTCTGTACAGGAAGTAAGGCAGAAGTAATGGAGCAGGGTTTTTAATGAAAAACTGTTTTAGTATATTAATGCTATATTGGTACATAGGGGAGCTGGAATTTAGAAAAAAAAAGGTGAACAAAGGTGAACTTAGCCTTTAAAGCTTAATATAATTTTATACTATTTAACATCATATCTTTTCAAACTGGAATGATACATGCATATATGTTTGGATAGCCTTCAGAAGGAATAATAGCTCTGCGTCTTTCTGGCATTACATTTTTTTCATTTTTCTGGTGTAATAATATGATACAAGCACATTTTTTTAAAGATTTTATGATTTCATGTTATTTGTAATGCCCTGTACACACGATCGGACATTGATCGGACATTCCGACAACAAAATCCATGTATTTTTTCCGACGGATGATGGCTCAAACTTGTCTTGCATACACACGGTCGCACAAA
This sequence comes from Lithobates septentrionalis, assembly GCA_037952835.1. Lineage (NCBI taxonomy): Eukaryota > Metazoa > Chordata > Amphibia > Anura > Ranidae > Lithobates > Lithobates septentrionalis. Next base: position 507,491 of record JBBDGP010001886.1, on the reverse strand, counting down.
GTTGTCGGAAAATCCGATCGTTCTGAACGCGGTGACGTAAAACACGTACGTCGGGACTATAAACGGGACAGTAGCCAATAGCTTTTGTCTCCTAATTTATTCTGAGCATGCATGGCACTTTGTGCATCGGATTTGTGTACACACGATCGGAATTTAACCGATCGGATTTTGTTGTCGGAAAATTTTATATCCTGCTCTCAAACTTTGTGTGTCGGAAATTCCGACAGAAAAAGTCCGATTGAGCCCACACACGTTCGGAATTTCCGACAACACAATCCGATCGCACTTTTTCCGTCGGAAAATCCGTGTGTACAGGGCATTAGTCTTTCTTATTCAACACATTTGTGTTGAATAATCCTAACCCTATTCCTGCTGCTCCCCCACTGCTTTTGATTTTCATGTTTCTTGGAGGTTTTTTGAATATTCCCAGGTCCCAGCAATGATGTTGGATAATATGGATAATATCTGTTTTTACTGAGTGAAAGTCAAAAACTCTCATAGGTGAAAGAAATAGATTTTTAGCAATCACTAATATGCAAATTAAGAACCTCCTTTTTTATGCAAAGATTTGCTATGAATATGTAAGGGTTAACATGTGGTTACACCTCTTTAGTATGCCATGTGTTGTATATATAGAAACCATCTAGGACCTGAGCACTTTCCTATCTCCATTTTTACTACATAGTGCCGTTCACTGATTAAAATGGCAGGTATGCCTAAAGTTATTAAAAGGGCAGGATGCCTAAAGTTGGATGATTATTCTTTATAGGTGCAAATAGTTATGTTTTATTTTATATTCCCAAGTCCCAACAACAATATTGGATGACATGAATGACATCTGCATTTAGTGCATCAAATGCTCATATAAGTGAATGCAATAGATTTTTAGCAATCACAAACACATTAAATGATCACTGTTGTGTTAAATAAAGCTCTCACCAAACCAATCTGATCTTGTTAGGCTAACAATGTATGTAAACATATGTAAAGATATTTTTCCATGTTTGTCTGTCCGCCGTAAAGCACCCACACCCCCCCCCATGTTGAGGGCGTGTGGCCTGATATGGTCCAGGGGTGGTCGCTTGCTCCCCCCCTTTCCTGACCTACTGGTCTTGGGGGGGACCCCCACACAGTTTTTTTTCCATTTTGTCAGGGGGTTTCCCTTTCAAGATCCAAATCAAAGGGCCTGGTATGGATCTTGGGAGGGACCCCACACCATTTTTTTTATTTTGGGTTGGGCTTTCCCTTCAAGATCCTCAGAGCACACGCGCACCACAAGTCGGATAATCATGATCCGACTTGGATGCGACTTATAATCAAATCAGTGGGCTGAAAGTCAGATCAGTTATGGCTTTCATAGGGAACCATTGATTTTGAATAGAGGCAGAGAAACGCTGCTAAAAGCTAATACTGCTAAACGCACATTAATGCCAATGCAAAAAGCTACTAAAAGCGATTTTTTACAGTCGCTTTTTTCCAGGCGTTGGTAGTGGCTTTGCAGCTCATTTGTTCTAATGCCCGTGTACATGAGGCCTAACCACTGCAGGTAATTTCTACAGTCAGTGTTACAGGCCAATCTTCCACCGAGTATATTAATAGTGGTCTGGCCTACCAGATATAAAGTTAATGATCCTACCATGGACACTGTTACCTCTACAGAGAGCACCTGGCCTGCCCACCAGCTGTGATATGCTTGGGCTTCCAAAGGCCACTGTTGAGGTCTATGATGGTGTTTATCAGAGAAGAAACCTGAAAGCTGCCATGCACTTAATCAAACATCTGCCATCAAGAGTGGTGATCAACCTGAGGTTCTTATGCCATGTACACACAAGCGGAATGTCCGACAGAAAAAGTCTGACGGAAGCTTTTCATCGTATATTCCGATCGTGTGTGTGCCTCATCGGACTTTTTTTTTCTCGTAAATATTTCTGACGGAACCAATTCCTATCGGGAAAAGCGCTCGTCTGTATGCTGTTCCGACGCACCAAAAACGACGCAGCTCTGAAGCAAGTACAAGACGGAAGCTATTGGCTACTGGCTATTGAACTTCTTTTTTCTAGTCCCGTCATACGTGCTGTACGTCACCGTGTTCTGGACGGTCGGACTTTGGTTTGACCGCGTGTAGGCAAGACCGCTTGAATGGAATTCCGTCGGAGTTCCGTCGGAGAAATCTTCGGAGTTTATGCCAATGGCAAAACCGGTCATGTGTACACGGCATTAGTGCTTCTAATACCATACATCCTGCCCCAGCCCCTACGCAGTTTCCTCCAGGAGAAACCTTAACAGATTTAGTTCTCACAGAGTAATTTTCTGCAGCAGTGTCTAGAAGGAAGACATAGTTACATAGTTACATAGTAGGTGAGGTTGAAAAAAGACACAAGTCCATCAAGTCCAACCTATGTGTGTGATTATGTGTCAGTATTACATTACATATCCCTGTATATTGCGGTCATTCAGGTGATTATCTAATAGTTTCTTGAAGCTATCAATGCTCCCCGCTGAGACCACCGCCTGTGGAAGGGAATTCCACATCCTTGCCGCTCTTACAGTAAAGAACCCTCTACGTAGTTTAAGGTTAAACCTCTTTTCTTCTAATTGTAATGAGTGGCCACGAGTCTTATTAAACTCTCTTCTGCGAAAAAGTTTTATCCCTATTGTGGGGTCACCTGTACAGTATTTGTAAATTGAAATCATATCCCCTCTCAAGCGTCTCTTCTCCAGAGAGAATAAGTTCAGTGCTCGCAACCTTTCCTCATAACTAAGATCCTCCAGACCCTTTATTAGCTTTGTTGCCCTTCTTTGTACTCGCTCCATTTCCAGTACATCCTTCCTGAGGACTGGTGCCCAGAACTGGACAGCATACTCCAGGTGCGGGCGGACCAGAGTCTTGTAGAGCGGGAGAATTATCGTTTTATCTCTGCAGTTGATCCCCCTTTTAATGCATGCCAAGAGATAAGTGAATAAACTTTCTGGAAGAGGGTAACTAAGAAGGACTTGAAAGAACTATCCTGCTGCCTTCTGGTTAGTTTCCTGTTTGTTCAGTGCCTAAAGGACAGAGCAGAGAAGCTGCTTTTTGTCAGCCTAAGATCACCAAGAAGAACTGACTGCTGCATTGTACGTGCCACATGGTTTCTGCAAAGAAGATTCTTTTACTCTAGTGACTGTCTCACAAGTTTCTTGAATTATACAGTATTTCTCTGCCACTTATGTGTTCATCTAATCAAAGCTAGTGTGATAAACTGTTTTCCATAGACAAGCTTTCTATCTGCTCAGCTGTGCTCTCCTTGGTGGCCACCATCCCCGCACCAGGTCGTTTTTCTTGACTCCCTGCACTAACAGCTCCGTCTACCATTTGGCCTTTAGTCTCCTATATAACAGGGCAAGATGGCCTCTGTCCGCCATCTTGCCATGTTATATAGGAGACTAAAGGCCAAATAATAGATGAAGCTGTTAGTGTGAGGAGCCAAGACAAACGGTTTGGTGCAGAGATGATGGCCACCGGGGAGAGCCCAGCTGAGCAGACAGAAAACTACTGAAGACACCTAAAGCTGTCAGAAACCTTAAAGGCTAAGTTCACTTTTTTTTTCTTCTAAATTCCAGCTCCCCATGTACCAATATAGCATTCATGTACATTTTTGTAAAAATATCAAAGCTTTTCATAAAATCTACAGACACATACCTTACTGTCCACCATCCATGATTCCAAACGTATCTGTTGCTTCTGTCTTACGTCCTTACAGTCCTTAATGAATATGCAGCTGGGAGTGGGAGGGTGGATGATGCAGGGTGTGTGCTTATGAGGTCAGCTGATCGACTCCTTCCTGTGTCATGACCTACAGTCTGTAAGGAAGTCAGACAGAAGCAATAGATACGTTTGGAATCATGGATGGAGGACGGTAAGGTACATGTCTGTAGATATTATGGAAAGCTTTGATATTTTTCCAAAAAAAGTATATAAATGCTATATGGAAAAATGCAGCGCATGTACAAATGAATATAGGTCTTTAAAATGGTGAAACAGTCAAGAAATAACTAATTGACCACAGGTGCCTTGAAACACAAACGTCCATAGATGGATGTAAATGTCCAACCGCACAGGAGGTATAAGTACTCCAAGGGGTGGTGATGGTCTGATGGTTGTCAGAAAACACCTGGCATCATACAGCGACTTCCCAACCGAGAAACCGGGTCCCAATGGGTCATTCAGAGAAAGTGCAAAAAAAGCCTCTTACCAGATCCTGTGGATTCCCATGTCAGCGACAGGGAATCGCATGCGCAGTTTGTCACAAATGACGTGGAATGGGAGCTCAGGAATCGCCAATCTCTTGGATTGTGGTCTGTATGGATCTCGGCCGGCAACCGGATGGGTCCTCACAACGAACCGTCCTCACACCGAACCGTCCCAGCATGCATCAGAAGTTTCACAAACGGTCCCCCGAAAGGAGCAGTTGGAGGGACTGGATCTCATGCGGTAAATGTGGAAACAAAAAGAATGTGCCTCCACATGGTGCAGATAAAAAAGGGTGTTTTTATTGACAAAAACGACCATACACAAATAAAAGCGTGATCACGGTGGATAAAAACAAATGGGCAACAAAGAGAGTGGTGTATGTACCCGACGCGTTTCAACCTAGGGGTCTTCAACAGGGGCATCTTTTTTTTTTTTTTTTTTTTTTTTTTTTTTTCTTTTGACGCGTTTCAACCTAGGGGTCTTCAACAGGGGCATAGACCACTCACTCCAAGTTGCCAAATATATATAATAAAATTATTTAGAGAAGGACCAATCACAAGGGCTGAAAAAACAGGAGATTGGATTGGGTGAATACAATCACATGACTTGCTTGAATGTCTAGACATAAAGATCATACACAATTTCTATATAAATAAATGAATGACATTAAGGTGAAGCTCAGGAGACTGTATAAAGGTCTACAAGCAGAAAAATATATCACTCTATGATCTCTCTAACAAAAATAAAGCATTTAAAGATTAAATGAAAACAGCACTCCTCTGCTGACAGTCCAGCAGAATGTACCGCCCTGTCAGCCAGAGGAGCCAATCCTCAATAAGAAGACAAAAGGTGTTAAATAAAGCTGACCAATAGGCCCCTATGTATGAGCCGGCCTCTATCCCTGAACGCCCACATGACCAGTCTGTGTAGGAAATGATGTCACGTCCGTGGGCGTGTCTGACGTCTCCCTCTCACATGACTCACTGGGCCAATCAGAGAGCAAACATCCCACTCAACTCTGCTGCACGTACAATCCGTACACCGCAGAGGGATGGGACTTAAATAAATACACCTAGCGTCCCGGCAATGCAATCCAGCAAGCAACGGACGCTGAATGAGACAAAACAGCATCTCTATGGTGTCTGTGTAAAAAAATGTGTTATGCAGCAGACCGGGACCCGATGACCCGGAAGTGTGCATAGAACTCCAGTGAGCCAGAAGTGTATTGGAAGTGGGGACAATTTCTATATAAATAAATGAATGACATTAAGGTGAAGCTCAGGAGACTGTATAAAGGTCTACAAGCAGAAAAATATAACACTCTATGATCTCTCTAACAAAAATAAAGCATTTAAAGATTAAATGAAAACAGCACTCCTCTGCTGACAGTCCGGCAGAATATACCGCCCTGTCAGCCAGAGGAGCAAATCCTCAATAAGAAGACAAAAGGTGTTAAATAAAGCTGACCAATAGGCCGCTATGTATGAGCCAGCCTCTATCCCTGAATGCCCACATGACCAGTCTGTGTAGGAAATGATGTCACGTCCGTGGGCGTGTCTGACGTCTCCCTCTCACATGACTCCCTGGGCCAATCAGAGAGCAAACATCCCACTCAACTCTGCTGTACGTACAATCCGTACACCGCAGAGGGATGGGACTTAAATAAATACACGTAGCGTCCCGGCAATGCAATCCAGCAAGCAACGGACGCTGAATGAGACAAAACACCATCTCTATGGTGTCTGTGTAAAAAAGTGTGTTGTGCAGCAGACCGAGACCCGATGACCCGGAAGTGTGCATAGAACTCCAGTGAACCCGAAGTGTATTGGAAGTGGGGAAACATATAGTGAAATATAATGTGTTGGGAAATGACTAGCTGAGGTGGAATCGCATAAATGTGTAAAAAAATACTGGAGTGACATGTGTGAATGTCTCTTAAGGTCCATGTGTGTTAGGTGGGACTGAAATAAAAAATTAAAAAATTGAAAAATTATGTGAACACAAAATCTCCAAAACGCACATTGTAAAATGTGTTAAAATGAATCTATATGTGGAGGGAATGTGTAGATTTGTAAAGTGACCCAAATATCTGATAGTTATCCCTATGATCACTTGACTGTAAAGAATCATCAGCATAGACCGAATGGGTCAATTTGGATTGGACCAATTTCAATTGGGTGAATAGATAACCCTCTAAGGTGCACCATATATAAACTGTGTACCAGCTTGTGAATATAGGTGAAAAAAAAGGGAGAGGGGGAGGGGGAAAAAATGTTGGAATAATGAAAATAAAAAAATATATAAAAATGTTAATAAAGAGAGGGAGGGACATGCATAGAGATGTGGAAGGAATTTAGGATTGGTTGATAAAGGAGTTGAGGTCCCACTCCACGTTTAAACCTAACGGGAAATAGGACCTCAACTCCCATATCCAATAAGTCTCGAGGCGTGACACTCCTCGGAGGCGGGACTCACCTCTCCAATGTGGGACAAATTTGTCGATCACCTGGAATAAAGTCCCGGTAGGGTCTTTATTATGGTGTTCCAGATAATGCCGGGGTACTGTATGTTTGTCCTTGCCTTTCTTGATACCTGCCACATGTTCATTGACTCGTATAGAGAAAGTTCTGATGGTACGCCCAACATACTGTTTGTGGCAGGGGCAAGTAATGAGGTAGACAATGTATTGTGATGTACAAGTTGTGAAGTGTTTCATCTGGTAAGTGAGGGAGGTGACTGTGGATTGGAAAGTGGTACTTTTTTGTCTGCCTCGAATGTTGTGGAGGCAGACATTGCATCTACGGCAGGGGTAATAACCCTGACATTCCTGAAAAAATGAAACTCTTTTGGGGGGGTCTATTATATTCGGAGCAATCTGTCCTTGAATGGACCGTGCTCCCCTGAATACAACAGCCGCCCGTTCAGGAAGAACTGACCCCAGTAGATTATCATTTAAAAGTACCTTCCAGTGCTTTTTGAATATAGCTTTTACTTGTTTGGACTGAATGGAGTGAGTGGTAAAGAAAGCCCATTTGTGCATAGGTTCAGCTGTGGATTTGGGGCGTTCTGTCAAGGTGGATTCTCTATCAGTGGATAGTGCCCTATTGAGTTCCTCGTCTAGATGTCTGGGATCATAACCTTTTTCAATAAATCGATCTCTCAGAACTAGCGATTGTGACTGGAAATCAATAGCATTGGTACAGTTGCGTCGTAGTCTCAAAAATTGGCTACGGGGAACAGACTTGAGCCACTGCTCCTGATGGCAACTGTCAATGGGAATGAATCCGTTCCGGTCGGTGGCCTTGAAATACGTGCGGAACTCCAAATGTTTGTCCACCACAAATATTTCAAGGTCCAAAAAATGTACACTGGTAGAGCTGGCCTCATAGCTCAAAGATATTCCTCTATCATTAGAATTGAGACTAGTCATGAAACTGTCAAGTGATGTACGGTCACCATCCCATAGGAAGAGGATGTCGTCTATGTACCTGGCCCAGAGGATCAACTCGGATCTCTGGGCCGCATAGACGACATCCTCCTCCCACTGGGCCATGAAGAGGTTGGCGAGGCTGGGGGCAAACTTGGCCCCCATAGCCACGCCCCTCTTCTGTAGAAAAAATTGATTCTGGAACCAAAAATAATTGTGTTCCGTTGCAAATATGAGTAATTGCATAATAAAATTACGCTGAAGGGAAGGGAGCTTGTTGTCTCTAGATAGGTGTTTCTCCACCGCCTCAAAGCCCAAGTGATGTGGAATGCACGTATAAAGTGCCGCCACATCTGCTGTGACTAAAAGCATCCCTTCTGAAACTGAAACAGGTTCCAGTAATCTAATGGTGTCTCTAGTGTCCTTAAGATAGGACTGCGTGGAACGAACCAACGGTTGTAAATAAAAATCTACGTATTTACCAATACGGGCTGTGACTGAGTCAATCCCGCTGACAATAGGTCTGCCAGGGGGATTGACTGAGTCCTTATGGACTTTAGGAAGATAATAGATAGCTGGAATGCGTGGGACTTGTGGGACTAGAAAACTTTTTTCCTTTTTGTTTAAAATCCCTAGCGCATAACCTTCCTCAATAAGTTTGACCAGAGCCTTTTTGAAAGGTGTAGTGGGGTCCGTGGGAATAGGGCTGTAAGTGTTTGAATCGTTAAGGATTCTATACAGAGAGAATAAGTTCAGTGCTCGCAACCTTTCCTCATAACTAAGATCCTCCAGACCCTTTATTAGCTTTGTTGCCCTTCTTTGTACTCGCTCCATTTCCAGTACATCCTTCCTGAGGACTGGTGCCCAGAACTGGACAGCATACTCCAGGTGCGGGCGGACCAGAGTCTTGTAGAGCGGGAGAATTATCGTTTTATCTCTGCAGTTGATCCCCCTTTTAATGCATGCCAAGAGATAAGTGAATAAACTTTCTGGAAGAGGGTAACTAAGAAGGACTTGAAAGAACTATCCTGCTGCCTTCTGGTTAGTTTCCTGTTTGTTCAGTGCCTAAAGGACAGAGCAGAGAAGCTGCTTTTTGTCAGCCTAAGATCACCAAGAAGAACTGACTGCTGCATTGTACGTGCCACATGGTTTCTGCAAAGAAGATTCTTTTACTCTAGTGACTGTCTCACAAGTTTCTTGAATTATACAGTATTTCTCTGCCACTTATGTGTTCATCTAATCAAAGCTAGTGTGATAAACTGTTTTCCATAGACAAGCTTTCTATCTGCTCAGCTGTGCTCTCCTTGGTGGCCACCATCCCCGCACCAGGTCGTTTTTCTTGACTCCCTGCACTAACAGCTCCGTCTACCATTTGGCCTTTAGTCTCCTATATAACAGGGCAAGATGGCCTCTGTCCGCCATCTTGCCATGTTATATAGGAGACTAAAGGCCAAATAATAGATGAAGCTGTTAGTGTGAGGAGCCAAGACAAACGGTTTGGTGCAGAGATGATGGCCACCGGGGAGAGCCCAGCTGAGCAGACAGAAAACTACTGAAGACACCTAAAGCTGTCAGAAACCTTAAAGGCTAAGTTCACTTTTTTTTTCTTCTAAATTCCAGCTCCCCATGTACCAATATAGCATTCATGTACATTTTTGTAAAAATATCAAAGCTTTTCATAAAATCTACAGACACATACCTTACTGTCCACCATCCATGATTCCAAACGTATCTGTTGCTTCTGTCTTACGTCCTTACAGTCCTTAATGAATATGCAGCTGGGAGTGGGAGGGTGGATGATGCAGGGTGTGTGCTTATGAGGTCAGCTGATCGACTCCTTCCTGTGTCATGACCTACAGTCTGTAAGGAAGTCAGACAGAAGCAATAGATACGTTTGGAATCATGGATGGAGGACGGTAAGGTACATGTCTGTAGATATTATGGAAAGCTTTGATATTTTTCCAAAAAAAGTATATAAATGCTATATTGCTACATATAGGGAGCTGGAATTTAGATGAAAAAAAAAAGGTGAACTTAACCTTTAAAGCCAGAAGGTCTGATTGATTCCTCTATCTAAATGGCAAGAAGAGCTGGAAAGATTCTCTCCATGGGAGTTGATTAAGGCCTATTTTTATATGTATATGCTGGTGAAGGCTTGCGGATGGTGATTTTGCATTTACCATACTGGGTGATGTGTATTGGATATTTAAGGCTATCTGTGTGCATGTTTCTGTTGAGTGCACTGTCACTGTACTAATGACACTGGCTGGGAAGGGGTTAAAGTCAAGGGCGATCAGAGGGTTAACTGTGTGCCTAACCAGTGTTTTACTATACTGTGTGAGGTGCTTTTACTAGGGGAAGAGATGGAATTTATTCCCTGCTTTGCAGGGACACAAACTCCTTCCTATTCTGCATGTCAGAATGGCGATCTGACTTGTTTACATAGGCAGATCGCTGCTCTGTCTGTCTACCCGATGATCACCAGGTGCTGGCGGACATTAAGCAGCCGGAACCCACCCATCGGCTTCCTCTGTGTGTAATTACAGCCGAAGCAAGCCGCTGAAGGCTCGTATACATGCCCCCTACCTGGACTTTTGGGATCACATATATATAATATATATATACGTGATTCGGCACACAGCTGCCGCCCTATAGCAGTAAAACTGCTATAGGGTGGACGCAAGCGGTTAATAAGGTATGGGATCAATTCTGAGTATAGTTACCCACTGCCTTCCACTGTCACAAGCCTAGACCACCCTGCTTCTTTATGATTGCTTTAGTGCTCCTGGTGTGTATTGTCCTTTTATGCCCCTGCACTTTTTCTATGCCTTGAGTTTATTGTCATCATTTAACGTCTATTATTCTTTTTATTGTTGCCCCTCTGGTCTGTAAAGTATAGCCTTTTCCATATTGTTATGCTGTATCTGCGGCAATCACCATCCTTTTTTCTGATAAATGCTATGTTTCTTTATATTTTTGTTATGTTGAAAATCTAATAAAAATACAATTTTAAAAAACTTTATTCCTCTATTCAATGTTCACACTTTGATTTAGATACAAAGACAGTTACGTTCTACAGATCACTTGTAAAAGTTGCAAAAAAATCAGCTAAATAAAATGTGTCAGTTACCAAGTTAATTGTTTTTTCACTCAGTGTGAAGTTACAGAAATTAATAAAGCTATTTTAACTTTAGTAATATTCAAAATGAGCTAGTAATTACATAGGTTAAAAAAAGCTTCCATACATTTCAACTAAAAAGAAAAAAAAAAGAACATGTATTTGATTCAAAGGAAAGGAAAAGGTCCAATTTGCTCCAACATGATCCCCTTTATCCCCAAAGGCAATCAGGTAACATTGTTATTTGTTGAAAATATTAGTAGCCATTGATATACAGTATTGTTTAAAGTTAAACAGCACATTGTCAGTTTAAAATGTCTGTAACAAATATACTAAAAAGACATAAATCAGAAAAAGAACATTTTGAAAAACTATGAAGATTTCATCCAGTTGTTAGTGACATTTTTGTTATAGATTGATATTGATGATTATCTCACCCACTGGTTTTTACAATCATTTGAGGGCTTCAAAAGCAGCGCATTTCTTGATATTCTTTCCAACACCACTGCCAAGCCAAGAAATGCATTTGGGCTCTACCAGTTTTAGTGTAACGTTCTTTAGTGATGGCTGGAGCAAGGAGATGTAGATAGAGACTCAGACAGAGCTGTGAGATAAAGAGGTAAGGGTGGCCTGACCCCTTAAAATAACCTCTCTTGTTAGCAAGCCAGGTTGTTAGAACTTTGATGTCTTAGCACATTTGATATGACCATGTCGCATTTCTAGATATGTCCCTTTTAGTTTTGAATTGCTTGCTATGATAAAGCTGGGCTTATCTAGTGGGTTGACTTACCCACTGGTTTTTAACATCACTTGAGGGCTCCAACAGTAGAACTTTTCTTTGTCTTTTTTCCCCACCACAGCAAGGGTGGGCTTCAACATTAGAACACTGAATAACATTAAAACATTAGAACACGGCTTCAAACATGCTTGGAATAAACATAAATATATAGTCAGACAACGAGGTTAATTAAAAAACAAAAAACAAAACAAAAAAATTTAAATGGGCAGACTCGATGGACTACTCAGTCTTTTTCTGCCGTCACTTTTTTAATATTTCTACGTTTCTATGTCTTTGTCTTTTCCTCACCACCATTGCTGTGAAGTCAAGACAGTCACTTTGGATCCACCAGTTTTGGAGGAAAGTCCCTTTGTGATAGTTCGTGCAGGTGGATGTAGACAGAAAAACATTTCATACCTCAAGAGTAAGGGTGGCCTGATCCATACAATAACCCCTTTATCTAGTCATCCAGGTTGCTAGAACTTTGATGTCTTAGGACATGCTGTAAGGCCATGCCACATTTCTAGTTATGTCCCTTTTAGTTTTTAATTGCTTGCTATGATAAAAGCTGGGCTGAACAAGTGGGTTGACTTACCCACTGATTTTTAACATCACTTGAGGTTTTCAACATTAGAACATTTCTGTGTCTTTACACCACCACCATTGCTGTGAAGTCAAGAAAGTCACATTGGATGCACCAGTTTTGGAGGAAAGTCTCTTTGTGATGGTTCGAGCAGGTGGATGTGGACATAAAAACATTTTATACCTCAGGAGTAAGGGTGGCCTGATCCATACAATAACCCCTTTTGCTAGCAATCCACTTGATTTGATTGTAGCCGTATTAGTGCAATTGTGACAGAGAAAATTGAGTACTGTCCGTGATACTTTTTTATTTGCACTAACATACAATTTTTCAGGACAAGCTTTCGGGGTATGTCCCCTTCTTCAAGGTCCAAGTTGTACTGATTCACAAATTTTTAAGCAGAATGTTAAAGAAAAAAAAAAAAAATAGAGAGAAAAACAAACACATACAAATCATTGGTAATAAAGATAGCAGCAGAGTTAGTGAGATAAGACAGAGGGAGAGCTATAGAGTGTGTGTGTGTGTGGGGGGGGGATACTAGTCACAGAGGGGGTTGTAAAACTTTAGCATAATGAGTAAGGAAACCAATATCTAAATTCAGGCCATTATTTTTCGTGTCAAAAAGAAGTATTCTTAGTTCAAACATTTTCCTTTCCTGGATAGTTCTGAAATTCCCTTTAAGAACTAAAACATTGAGGTCTTCTATAGTGTGGTCCAGTTGTGAGAAGTGATGTCCCACAGGTGTGCATAAACTGTCTTCTTTATGTTCCTTGATGGTATGTCTGTGCAAATTCATCCTGTCCTGTTTCACCAACATAAGATCCTTTGCTGTACCTTTTGCATTGGATGAGGTACACAACATTACTGGAGGTACAGCTGTATGATCCCATGATATTGAAGGTCCCATTTGTGTGTGTGACACTTTTGGATAGATTGATCTGGTTGCATAGTTTGCAGCGTTTTTTATTGCAGGGTTTGCTTCCATTATTTGTGACTTCATAATCAGAGTAAAGTTTCCTGCTGATTGTGATTATCACAACCGGACTACACTACAGAAGACCTCAATGTTTTAGTTCTTAAAGGGAATTTCAGAACTATCCAGGAAAGGAAAATGTTTGAACTAAGAATGATACTTCTTTTTGACACGAAAAATAATGGCCTAAATTTAGATATTGGTTTCCTTACTCATTATGCCAAAGTTTTACGACCCCCTCTGTGACTAGTACCCCCCCCCCCCTCACTCTATAGCTCTCCCTCTGTCTTATCTCACTAACTCTGCTGCTATCTTTATTACCAATGATTTGTATGTGTTTGTTTTTCTCTTTTTTTTTTTTCTTTAACATTCTGCTTAAAAATTTGTGAATCAGTACTGCTTGGACCTTGAAGAAGGGGACATACCCCGAAAGCTTGTCCTGAAAAGATGTATGTTAGTGCAAATAAAAAAAGTATCACGGACAGTACTCAATTTTTTCTGCTAGCAATCCAGGTTGCTAGAACTTTGATGTCTTAGCACATGCTGTAATACCATGGCACATTTCTAGAAAGGTCCCCTTTAGTTTTGAATTGCTTGCTATGATAAAGGCTGAGTGGAGTAAAGTGGGAGCGTTCATTACAATGCTGCTGAACACTCTCCAGGGACTATCTCTGGGCTGTGATTCAGATGCAATAAAACACGCACTTATAAAATACAGCATATGACAGAATAGGAAGAGGACCATACTCTTTACAACATTGAAGTGGACCTCTAAATGTGGGTTTCTAACGCTTGTCCCATTGCTTCTCATCTGTATGATGTGCATCCAAAGAGATCGAATTAATAGACTGACTGCAACACAAAATATTATAAATGGGAATAAGGAGGGCAAAAAGAATATTATCAATTGGTTGTGGCCATTTAGCATCAAACCATGATGCATGGTCATATTGTTCAGGGAACCAACTGTTGTGTTTTGTAGCTCTATATACACATTACACAAACCAGCTGTAAAACTGAAAATCATAGGTATCAGAAGAGATGCCATTAGTAACCAAGGGACTAGTCTGGAGATCCTGGGCTTCAGAAAGATGAATAATTTATGGCTGAAGTTTGTAATCTTTACACAGTAAAATACACAAAGGACAGTGGTGATCCAGATATTGGTGAGGTTCCAAAACATACTCATTACTAAAGTTGCTGAGCGATAAGCATGTAATCGAATCATCCAAGGAAAGTATATTAAAAGGAAAAAGTATGTTAAACTGCAGAACATGCAAAAGCTTCTGGAGATCCTAAGACAGGTGAGGATCTTCTCACAGGTTTCCAGAGATTTCAGCTCCTTCCATTTCCTCAAGTGAACAGCAACAATAAAAGCATTTAATTTGATTCCCACAAAGCACTCAGCCAACAGTACAGCTGTAAATATCTTGTTCAGATAGAACTCCATGGTACAACTTAATACAAAATGAGATCTCCCTTCTTAGATGGATGCGGTATGTAGAGACTTGGCTGTAGAGTTTTGCAGTAGGCTGTGTGTAATGATCAGGATACGCTGAATGTTATAAAGAGAACTAGCTCCCATTGCTCATGTAAATTCAACAAAAGTGTTGCATTTGCATGCATCGCTTTCTCCATGGAAAATATCACACGTGCCATCCAGCTGCCTTTTTTTTTTAGATAGTTACATTCTGTCAGAGCTGTTCTTACCACTTGCAAAATGTGTCCATGTTAATTAAAGGGTAAAATTCATAGAAATGTGCAGTAAATGGAACATGCTTGGGATAAACACAGGTCTTTAGACAGAAACGTATGCATTCTAACAATTGCATTATAAGTGACAAATAGAAGACAATAAGAAAAAGGGTATCCACGTGTAATACTTGGTCTTTTTCAGCTACTACCCTTCTTTTTTTTTTTTTTTTTGCCACCTCAGAAAATTCTTAAAGAGACTAATTCAGCTTTCTCGCTCATACATATCTCTTCTTATTTCTTCATCACTGTGGCATATTTATTTTTATTTCTCCCGGGGGGTCAAAACAGGGGTTTACATAAAATAGTTATATAAAACTTAGCCTCACCTATTAAGGCGTAGCCCTTCCTTCCTCTTCTCTAAAATTTTATCTTTATTTATGAAACTCTCTGTTTCCCCTATCTAAAAGCAAAGAGAGAGGAAAAGTCAGAGAGAGAGAACAAAAAAAAGAAAAAAGAAAGAACAAAACGTACACGTATATATATGTATATATAACCCCTCCCCCCCTCCCCCTCCCACCCCCCCCCCACCCCCCACCCCCGTGCACTGCCCGTGGTCTTATTCAGTGGGTAGTTACATCTTGATTTTTTCAGCATAGCTCCATGTTTTTTTAAACTCCTTCCAACATTTCCAGTTGTCTACTTCTCTCTTTTCCTCTTTATACATAGAAAACTGCTCCATGGTGTGGGTCTCCTCCACGGCATTTATCCAGTCCCACACCTCTGGACTTTCTTTTCCCCACCAATTTTTGGGGATTAATCTTTTTGCTGCATTCAGTAGATGTGGAACCAGAGATGTCTTATATTGTTTCACAGTTCCTTCTATGCCGTGGAAGAGAACCACCCACGGATCCTCCTTCACCTCTATTTTTGTAATCTCCTTTATCAGACCCAGGATTTTTTTCCAATATTTCCTAATTACCGGGCAATTCCACCATAAGTGAGCCATAGTACCCCTTTCTCCACATCCCCGCCAGCACTCTGCCGATTTCCCCTGTTGGAATTTACTCATCCTATCTGGCGTTGCGTACCACCTTGCCATGCATTTATAATTCATCTCGGCCGTTTTTGTATCTGCCGCTGAGCTATGGGCTAGATGAAGCATTTTATTAATCGTGTTTGTGTCTTTTTGTGTTCCCAGCTCCTTTTCCCAATTTCTGATGAATGTAGGTACCTCTGCTTCTTCTACTTTTAGTAATAGTTTATATAACTTGGATATTGTGTTTTTTGTCTTTTCCGCGCAGCATAGTTTTTCTAGATCTGTCAAGTTTTCTCCAGATCTTATTGGTTGAGGTAAATTTTTCACGAAGCGATCTAGTTGCATGTACCTCCATTCATCTATCACCCATGTGTCTGTGTTTTCTTTCATCTCATCTATTGTGACTATTTTCCCTTTTTTAAGTATTTCTCCAAGCTGTACTTTATCTTTTTTTATCCAGTTCCCCCCTATATCTCTTTTCCCTGGTGCAAAATATTCATTCTCCTTTAATTCTATCAGAGGAGAATTAAAAGTCTTGTCTAACTGTTTATATGCTACCTCCCATGTTTTTAAAACTATTTTTGTCAAACCGTGTGTTTCCTCATCTACCGTTCTGTGACTCGGAGGGTTCCAAATTATAGATCCTAAACGTGTTTTACTGTAGTGATTCTCTATATTCACCCATCTTTTTTCTTGGTTATCCCTAGCCCATTCTATTGCTCTTGACATAATTATTGCTTTGTAATATTTTTGGATATCTGGGACCGCGAGGCCTCCTTTGGCTCTATTTTGTTTTAGTGTTTTAAGAGATATTCTTGATCTTTTGTTCTTCCATATTATGTTAGAGATTATTGATTTCAGCTTTCTAATATATTCCTGAGGGAGTCTAATGGGTAACATTTGGAATTTATACGTAATCTTAGGTAAAAGGACCATCTTTATGGCGTTAATACGTCCCATCCATGAGAGAGGTTTTATCTGAAGTTTTTTCCCTTCCCTCCTTATTTCCTCTAAGAGATGGATATAGTTTTTCCTATATAGCTTTTCTGGGGAGTTCGAGAGCATTATTCCTAGGTATTTAATCTCTTTTTTCCAACAAAATTGGAAATCTCTCTTCAGTTTTTCCTCCTCTATTTTATTCACTTTTATCTTCAAGATTTCTGATTTCCCCATATTGATCTTAAAGTTTGTTATTTCTCCATATTGTTTTAATATTTTGACCAATCTTGGTAGTGTATTTCCGGGGTTACTTATATAGAAGAGCACGTCGTCCGCATAAGCAGCCAGTTTGTGCTCCTCTTTTCCCACCTTGAATCCTTCAATATCAGGGTTATTTCTGATTGTTGACAGGAGGGGTTCTAGGGCCAGGATGAAGAGAAGGGGGGACAGGGGACATCCCTGTCTTGTCCCTCTCTTCATCTCAAAGGGTGATGACAGGGTTCCGTTAATCTTAATGGCCGCCTTAGGTTTCCTATATAGTGCTTTAATCCATGGTACCGATGGACCCAAAAAATAGAAAGAAGAAAAAAACTCCGCCTCGATGGGAGGTGTCCCGCCAACTGCTGTCTTTTTGCGGTGACAGTTGTTATACAGGCAAGGGCGTGGCCACCCGGTGATGTAACTGAGTGACCCTGCCCCTTCTGACGTCATGTGCCACCACAGGGGGGCGGGGTCATCTGGTGACATCCATGGGTGTCCCCGCCCTTGCCTTTGTAACATCTTTCACAGCAAAAAGACAGCAGTCGGCAGGACACCACCCATCGAGGCAGAGCTTTTTTTTAAATTTTTTGTGTCCGTTGGCACTGTGATTGAAGAAGGATGGACATCGCGGGACAGTTTTTTTTCTTCTTCTTTTTTAATAAAGGAATTGTCAATAACTGTCTTTTGTGTTTTTTTACTTTTTGACACTTTTTTCTGGTGAACTTTTTTCGAGGCTCTTTACCACGTGATCAGCCGTGTCCAATCACGGCTGATCACGCTGTCAATAGGAAGAGCCGTTGATCGGCTCTTCCTCACTCGCGTCTGACAGACGTGAGTAGAGGAGAGCCAATCGGCGGCTCTCCTGGCAGGGGAGGTCTGCGCTGATTGTTTATCAGCGCAGCCCCCCTCAGATCACCACACTGGACCACCAGGGATCGCCACTAGGACCACCAGGGAAGGGGCAACATGTGGATGGCCAGGTATGTACCCCATGGCCATCCACATGTGCCCAGTGTGCCCAATCTGTGCCAATCAGTGCCCACAAATGGGCACTGATTGGCACCATTATGTTGCAGTGATGCCCAGCAATGCCACCCTTAGGGGCATCACTGCAAACAACCAGTGTAATCAGTGCCACCCATCAGTGTCCATCGGTGCCACCTGTCAGTGCCCATCCGTGCCCACCTACAAGTGCCCATCCATGTCCATCTGTGCCAACTATCAGTGCCACCCATAAGTAACCATCAATGCCACCTAAGAGTGCCCATCAATGCCACCTGAGTGCCCATCAGTGCCGCCTATGAGTGCCCATCAGTGCCGCCTATGAGTGCCCATCAGTGCCGCATACCAGTGCCATCTATCATTGCCCATCAGTGCCACCTATCAGTGCCCATCAGTGCCGCCTATCAGTGCCCATCATCAGTGCCCGTCAGTGCCACCTCATCAGTGCCACCTCATTGGTGCCACCTCATCGGTGCCAATCAGTGCCGCCGTATCAGTACCCGTCAGTGCAGCCATATCAGTGCCCGTCATTGAAGAAGAAAACATACTTATTTACAAAAAGTTTTAACAGAAACAAAGAAAAACTTGTTTTTTTTCAAAATTTTCGGTCTTTTTTTATTTGTTGCGCAAAAAATAAAAACCGCAGAGGTGATCAAATACCACCAAAAGAAAGCTCTATTTGTGGGAACAAAATGATAAAAAAATTGTTTGGGTACATTGTTGTATGACCGCGCAATTGTCATTCAAATTGCAACAGCGCTGAAAGCTGAAAATTGGTATGGGCGGGAAGGTATCTAAGTGCCTGGTATTGAAGTGGTTAAAGGGGGCTTCAAGATTCCGATAAGCCCCCCCACCCACAGACCCCACAACCACCGGGCAAGGGTTGTGGGGATGAGGCCCTTGTACCCATCAACATGGGTACAAGGTGCTTTGGAGGGGACCCCAAAGAACCCTTCCCATGTTGAGGGCATTTGGCCTGGTATGGTTCAGGAGGGGCGCTCGCTCACCTCCCCCATCCTGTTCTCCAAGCTGCATGCTCAGATAAGGGTCTTTTATGGATTTTTGGGGGGACCCCACACTGTTTTTTTTTCATCATTAACGGGCTTAATTGTGGAGGTCAACAACATACAGCAGGGACTCCAATAAGCCCAATAGGGGTGAAATGTTGCTGCAAACATTTATCTTGTCTCACTCTGCCATTGATCAGCATACCTGGAAACTTGCAGGATCTCTCCAGGCAATGCCGTCTTGTTTTCCCTATTACTGGATCTCTCATTTGACAGCAAAATCTCTGTCTTCATTATGAATGAGAAGTGCAGGGATGGCGAGGAACTCTATTCTGGTATAGGAGAGATGTTGGGGTTGTGAGGGACTCTGTGCTGAGGAGAGGTTTGGGGATGGTGGGGGAAAATTTGTCTGTGGAAAAGTGTGGGGTTAGTGAGGGAGTGTGCGGGCAGAGGTGTAAAGAAATCATGGAGTGTGTGTGCATGATGTTAATGGACAGGGTGTCCTGTGATTTTGCAAATGTGCTGGTGGATCCAGCTAAAGATCTGAACCCACAGTACATTTACCCATCTACTGACCTTCTTGCTTCATTTAACCTATATGAAAATGATCTCTGCTAGTTTATGCTTTTAAGTTTGTTTCTAGCAAGTCTTTAAACCCTTTTTATATCAGACAACAAGGCCGTAGACTGTAAGACTGTAAATCATGTGGAATTGATTGAAATGTTAACATTTATATGGAGTGCCACAAATGTGCACAATGATTTAGAAATCAAAAGGTTAAAGACCATGAATGGAACTATGTGTTGTCACAAGTGTCTGTTTGTTGTTATTGTATTGTCATGATTGCCCATTTTTTGCCCACATATTGCAACAATTGCAGCATACGAAACAATGAAATAAAACATCTGGTACTTGAGGTACGGTGGGAAACCCCTAAGAGTCTTTAATAGCCAGATAAAGTCCGTAGTATAAAAATATAAATTTTATTACATCATAACAAAAATTTGTTACAGCTCGAAATGCGTTGGATTAGTTGCTTAAAAGCAACAATTCCACCAGGCATAAATGAAAAACAAAGCTTCAGACCCTTTTTGTGCTATATTCTGAACAATTTGAACATGTTGTTTGGTTTTAAATATGTGCCTCATGCGAGGAGTTTTTAAAGTGATATTAATAAAAATGTATATTTTATATTAATATAGTTTTGTTACTTTTGGTTGACCTAAAAGTCCCATTTAAAGAGATCTTTTGATACTATATAAAAAGAAGCAAGATCTTTAACCACTTTATTACAGGGCACTTAAACCCCCCTCCTATCCAGACCAATTTTCAGCTTTCAGCGCTGACGCACTTTGAATGACAATTGCGCGGTCATGCAACAATGTACCCAAATGAAATTTTTATCATTTTTTTCCCCACAAATAGAGCTTTCTTTTGGTGGTATTTGATCACCTCTGCGGTTTTTATTTTTTGTTAAAAAAATTTAAAAAGACCGAATTTTTAAAAATTTTTTTTTTTTTTTATTTTGTTATAAAATTTTAAAAAGGGTAATTTTTCTCCTTCATTGATGTACGCTGATGAGGCGGCACCAATGGGCACTGATAGGTGGCAGTGATGGGCACTGATGAGTGGCAGTGATGGGCACTGATTGGTGGCAATAATGGACACTGATCTTGTACACTGCTAGGTGGCACTGATTGGCACCACTGGTGGGCACTGTTAGGTGGCAATGGTGGGCATTGATAGGTGGCACTTGTAGGCATTGATAGGTGGCACTTATGGGCATTGATACGTGGCACTGTGATGTGGCAATGTCAGGTGGCACTGGCAGGGGGTACTGGTGGCACAATTGAGGCATGTATGAGGCATTATTGCCTCCTCCTCTTTGGGACCGATGTCCCTTGCTGGTGAGCCGTAGATCGTTTTTTTTTTCTCCTCGCACTGTCAGCGCGAAGAGAAAAAAAAAACGATCACAGAGCTTTTGTTTTGATCATGTGATCAGCTGTCATTGGCTGACAGCTGATCACATGGTAAGGGGCCAGGACTGGCCCCTTACTTGGATCGGTGATCACCTGAGTCTCAGTGACTCTGTGATCACAGCGCGCTCCACGCATGCCCTGCAGGGCACGCGCGGGGCACGTGCACAGGGGAGGCCGTCATATGACGGCCTCCCGGGAATTCAGGTCCGCGCTGTAGCCGTCATTCGGCTATATCGCGGATATCAAGCGGTTAAACAAGCCCAGGTCTCAATGAAAGATCAAACAGAGGAAAGTCCAGAGGCAGGCTAAGTCGGTAACAAGAAACCAGAATCAAGGCAGGAAAAACAGAAACTAGAAATACATCTTCTGTGGCTGCTAGCCTCCTTGAATATGGCATTTGGCACCAACTTCAGTAATGGGTGGGTGTGTGCACAACAAAGTGCCCTCCATGGCCCTGGTGGAAGTGCCAGGCCTGTGAATCGGTGCACGCGCACCTCTGTGCTGGGTAGTGCCCTGACACAATACTCCTTTAAGGCCCTCCTTTTGAAACTGGCCATGCCCACAGATTGACATTTCTCAGGCCCACTGATTTTAAAAGTTCCCAGATATGTTGACCAAGCCTTTCTTATCCATCCCCTTCTTTGTTGAAATAAAAATATCCTGTTGGTGATGCCTACATGTAAAAGGGGATAGACAGATAAGGTGCTTCTGCCTACTCCTGTCCTCAATGTTCTTGAGTTTGTGTTAAGGTGTTAGAAATATTTTCAAGGGCTGGATTTGCACTACTTCAAGCTCAATTGTATGTAACTGCCTGGGGCCAAGATGTTGTTATGAAGGAGTACCTCAATGACAATACTAAAACTGCAAATCAGTGCAGGCTAAGGTTTCCTAGTTAACAAAAGTATGTGTGTGACTAAGATGAATGAAATCAAGCTGATTTATTTTTGGTTCTTTTGGACTGAGTTTACCTGCTCATCTGAATATCAAGATATACTGGGCTCTCAATCATATAACAGGGAGATACATAGTATTCTTGATTAACTCAACTGGAGATGCAACAGACTCTCTCAGGGCTGCTTATGGTTTACTCGGCACAAGATGCACACATGACCCCCCCCCCCCCCCCCTATATCCCTTCCCTTACTTTGCCCCGACCTTCTTTTTTCTGCCTCATACTTCTTGGCAATTTTGATATTTTTTCTTTGGAGCTACCACGGTCATGTCAGAGGTAATGGCAGCATGACAAGTATCCTCTTTTCTACTTCTTTCTCTCTACCTGTTGATATGGTTATACATTAGGAACTTTGTTCCGTTATTACTAGCGCACATGCAGGAAATATCTGGATTTTGAAACATTTGAAGGCTCTCTTTCCATAGATAAAGGTTTTGAGCTGAGCCAGTGTTGTCTGCTACTACTAAATCATCATGGGATCCTGTTGCAAGGTATTTCGTTTTTGTATAGGTTAGAGGTGTATTCTGTACATTTTCATTGTTCTCCAAATGGACTGTTTATTCCTGTATAACCTAAAAACTGGAAATAAAGAAGTAAAAAAATGTCAGCTCTAGCATGCCTACATGTTTCTTCTTTTGATTTCATGTCTGCCTCATTGTCTGTATGGAAAACAACTTCTTTAACTTGAATATGTTTAATAAAATTGTAAAGATTGGCAACATCCCAAGTCACCAATAAAGTTCTTCAGGTAGTTGTGTGAAAAGGTCTAGTTTCATGCTGAGAAGCTTATCCTCCACGTGCACTAGCAAATACATTGTGGGGAAGCACCCACTTTCTTTACCCTATTTCTGCCTGGAAGTAGGCTGGTCCCTTTACACTTACTGTGAGCAATGGATTCTCTCTGGTGCAGTCCAGGAGGCCCCTGGCCTAGCCTAACTAGCACCAACAGTAGTCTGTCCCATACTTTCTTCAGGCCTTTTTCCAATAGACTCCAAATCACCAGTTTATTTTCAGAGGATGTCCCCATCGCGAGGTTGTAAAAAAGATGAGTCCCAACAACTAAAAGCTTTTTAACTGTTTACTGAACCAGCTGATTTACATATTTACATACATCAGTCTTCCTGTTCATGATGCTGTGTGATACTGTGTGTTGTGTAGCAGCCAAGCTAGGTCCCTACACAACAATTGTACATCCTGCAACTTCAAAAGGGTATTTGTAGAATCTTTTAAAAAAGATTTACCCTTAACAATTAAAAATGCTAAAGGTGCACACAAGGAACCCATACTCACTATAGTGTGTCTCCTGTGAGAGACATGGGGTCCTAGTGGATCTTTGACACTATACAAAGCACTAGTGTAATATATAGGGAATTTCACTATCAGAAAATACATTATCTTTATCAATTAAAGCCTTATTGGGTGTTGCAGTTACCACCCTGTCTATGTTTTTGGAAACCCCAAACTTAGGATTAGAATTCAATTACTTATACACATTTACATCAGCTAGCTGCTTCCAGATCTCATTAGCATGGCCAGTAGCATTAACAATAACCAGTATCCCACCATTATCTGCAGGTTTCACTATTCTTTCAGATTTATTTTTTTTATAACTTTGATATGGAATTCTGTACTTGCCTACTGACATTAGACTATCTAGCTGTATCTCCAGACACGGACACAATCAATTGTGCAATGTCTTTCATAATGTTACTGACAAATATTCCCACTAGGGATAAGTAAGAAGCCCCATACATGTTGGATGTCAGGCTGTTGGCGGATAATCTGACCGTGTGTATGCTCCATTGGACAATTGTTGTCGGACTTTCCGCCAACAAATTTTGGCTAGCGGGTTTTCAAATTTTCTGCCAACAAATGTGTGTTGTCGGATTTTCCGATCATGTGTACGCAAGTCTATCGGACAAAAGTCCAAAGTTCAAACACGCATGCTCGGAAGCAGAAGCAGTTGGTCTTGTAAGCTAACGTTTGTAATGGAGAATTAACATTTGTGACGTGGCAAATTATGAAATCTCCAAATGCAGCGCACATTCTCTTTTTCTTTAATGGGATAACTATGAAGCTGCTTTGCTGGTGATACTGATGTTGTTATTGCAAACAAAGTTTCAAAGGCTTTTTTTTTTCGAATTCACTGAATCACAGGTTTTAATGAGAATCACTATACTCAATAGTAGGTGTACCTGCTTACAAATAAAAGCCAAAACTTATGGGTGCGCTATACTTCTTATTGTATGCACCCATATAGTACAGAAAGAAAAGACACAGTATTCCTCTTCTGCAATAAAAAGCCTTTATTTTGATGTTAAGTTCCACTTTAAAATGACTTTTATATATGTTTATATATGTTCTATGCTTCTTTCACATTTTGCTTTAGATACAAATATAATTATGTCATACAGAACCCATGCAAAAGGATAAAAAAAATATCAAATTATACGTGTTAGTTACCAAGTTCATTGTTTTTCACTCAATGTAAAGCCACATAAATTATTAAAACTATTTTTAACTTTAGCAATTTACAAAGAAAGCTAATTACGTAGGATGAAAAAAATATCCATAAAGTTCATCTAAAAATAAAAAATACTTTGCATCCATAGAACATGCATTTGATCTATAGG
Source organism: Lithobates septentrionalis (assembly GCA_037952835.1). Lineage (NCBI taxonomy): Eukaryota > Metazoa > Chordata > Amphibia > Anura > Ranidae > Lithobates > Lithobates septentrionalis. The sequence goes on along the minus strand of JBBDGP010001886.1, from coordinate 482,877 downwards.
GAGGAAAAAAGATCCAGTTTGCTGCAACATGTATACAAAATAATGTTTTGATTCCTAAATGCAATCAGATAATCTTCTAGTATCTTAGTAGCCATTCATATTTTAAAGCTAAACAGTACATTGTCTGTTTAAAATGTCTGCAACAAATATACCAAAAAGTCATGAATCAGAAAAAGAACATATTGAAGAATTATAAAGTCTTCAGCCAGTTGACAGCGCCATTTATTAAATAAAGGTTGATAAAGGTAATTGTCTCACCCACTGGCTTTTAACATCACTTGAGGGTCTCAACAGCAGCACATTTCTTGGTCTTGTCTCCACCAGCACTGCTGTGAAGCCAAGAAAGACATTGACTCCACTATATTCAGAGTAAAGTCCTTTAGTGATGGCAATCCAGCTCGTTATAGCTGTGATGTCTTAGTACATGTTGTAAGACCATGCCACATTTCTAGACATGTCTCTTTTAGTTTTGAATTGCTTGCTATGATAAACACTGAATGGAGTAATGTCAAAGCATTCATTACAATGCCACAGAGCACATTCCAGGGGCCGATGTTAACATCTGACCCAATAAAAAAAGGACATGTAAAATATAGCATTTGACAGAATAAGAAGAGGACCATACCTTTTACAACATTGAAGTGGACCTCTAAATGTGGGTTGCTAAAGCTTGTCCCACTTCTTCTCATCTGTATGCTGTGCATCCAAAGAGAATGAATTAATAGACTGACTGCAACAGAAAATATTATCAGTGGGAATGAGGAGGATAGAATCAACATTATCACTTGGTGTGGGCCATTTGAAAGCAAAATATCATGTGAGGTCATATTGTTCATGGCACCAACTGTTGAGTTTTGTAGCTGTACATGTGCAACACCCCAAGCAGCTAAAAAACCAAAAAGCAGAGATATCAGAAGAGATGCCATCAATAACCAAGGGACTAGGCTGGAGATCCTGGGCTTCAGAAAGATGAATAATTTATGTTTGAAGTTTGTAATCTTTACACAGTAAAATACACAGAGGACAGTGGTGGTCCAGAGATTGGAGAGGTACAAAAACATACCTATTACTAAATTTGCTAAGAAAAAAGCATGTAATTGAATGAACCAAGGAAAATACATTACAAGGAAAAAATATAATAAACTGTAGACCAAGCTAAAGCTTCTGAGGATCCCCAGACAGGTGATAATTTTGTCGCAGGTTCTCAGAGATTTCAGCTCTTTCCATTTCCTAAGGTGAACAGCCACAATAAAGGTATTTATCTTGATTCCCACAAAGCTCACAGCCAACAGCACAGCTGTCAATATCTTCTTTAGAATGAAATCCATGGCATGAAATAAGATCTTCCTTCCTAAACAGGTACTGTATGCAGAGACTTGGCTGTGGAGTCCTACAGTAGGCTGTGTGTAATGATCAGGATACACTGAATGTTATATAGAGAACTTGTTCCCGTCGCTCATGTAAATTCAAAAATATATTTAATTTGCATGTATTGCCACCTCTGTGTAAAATATGATACGTGCTGTCTAGATTTAATTTTTTTTTTAGATAGTTGAAGTCTTTCCGAGCTGTATTTACCACTTGCAAATATGTCCTGTTGACTTAATAGAAACATTCTTGCATTGTACAATAAGTGAAACATATTAATAGAAATTAATGTGCTGTCTCCCTATATCATATAAACAGAAGGTGACAAATCAATACACAAAAGTCAATGCAAATACTGTATATATGTGACAGTTCAATAAGTGATTCAAATGTATAATGTGATGACATAAAAAAAAATAATTACAATCAATACAAATTCATAAACATATGAATTTCATAAGTTCATAAAAAATGTATAATCCACAAAACATCCCAAGCCGGTGCTGTGAAATTTTGTAACTTTATTTGGTGCTTCTCAAAGGGTTCCACCACCTTCAAGTGTGCAAACTGCTTACCAGAAGTAGCTATAGGAGGTCAGTATAGCTTAGATTGAAAAAAAACCCAATCTCAGCAGCATCAGCACATGGTGTACATCTAGCATTTCCCAACATTAGAAGGCTCCAACACACTCTCAAAGGACTCCAATAGTTCCACTACTTGATCTGCATGTGCCACTCAGAGAGAGAAAAATAAAGATACACACTCCATGGCCCAGTATCAACAAAACCGAAGGGTTTATTAAGTAAAGCTGCTCAAAAGACATTGCCTGTATCAAGCAAAGTGCAAAGTGCGTGATGACATCATGAATAGACTCCACTCAACACATTTGGTGGAGTCTACCCATGAGGTCATCATGCACGCCGCTGGTCGGTTGGCATTGTGTTTACTATGTTGGTTGCAATTCGCTTGATACATGCAAAGTCTTGTGAGTACCTTTACTTAATAAATACTTTAGTTTTGTTGATACTGAGCCATGGAGTTTTTTCTTTTATTTTTCTTTCTCTGAGTGGCACATACCAATTCAAGTCGTGGAACCAATCGAGCCCTTTGAGAGTGTGTTGAAGCCGTCTAATGATGGGATATGCCAGATGTACACCCTATGCTTATGCTGCTCAGATTGTGGGTTTATTCAATCCAGGCTATACTGACCTCCTATAGCTAAAAAGTCTGCTATTTCTGGTAAGGAGAAGCACCAAATAAAGTTACAAAATTTCACACCAGCTGGGGATGTTTTGTGGACTATGAGTTTTTTGGTTGGTCTTTTCATTGTATATTTATTCACACACTTGGGCACTTCATTCATCGTATGTGTTCTAACAATTCCAGCATAAGTGAATATATATAAAACAAAAATTTAAAAGGCCATCCACGTGGACAACTTGGTTTATTTTTTATTTGTTGCCCATCACCTTTCAATGTTTCTGTGTTATTGTCTGCTTAACAATTTCCTTCATTTAAGCATCATTAAAACTAGATGCTCTAGTCTAATGCCGCATGCACACGACCGGTTTTGCCGTCGGAATAAACTCTGAAGGTTTCTCCGAAGGAACTCCGACGGAATTCCATTTAAGCGGTCTTGCCTACACACGGTCAACACGGTCAACCCAAAGTCCGACCAAAGTCCGACCGTCAAGAACGCGGTGACGTACAACACTTACGAAGGGGCTATAAAAAGGAAGTTCAATAGCCAGTAGCCAATAGCTTCCGTCTCATACCTGCTTCAGAGCATGCGTAGTTTTTGGTCCGTCGGAACAGCATACAGACGAGCGGTTTTCCCGATAGGAATTGGTTCCTTCGCAAATAATTAGAACATGTTTCATTTCTAGGTCCGTCAGAATTTTTCGAAAAAAAAAAGTCCGATGAGGGCTACACACGATCGGAATAGACGTTGAAAAGCTTCCGTCTGACTTTTTCTGTCGGACATTCCGCTGAATTTTTTACAGTGATCTAATTTCTCTCCAACTAAACTTTTATCTTGTTAAAGAATCTCAGAAAAATTGGCTCTGAAAAAACCTTGTGTACATCTCTGGTCTGCAGTAGCTAGGTGCTGGCTTCAGGGAGCTTGTCCCCACCTTGCATTTCACAGCAAATATAAAACTGAAGCCTCCTGTAAAAGAAATTTGTAAGTTCTGTATATAATTGTATTCTATTTTGTATGTATTGCACACTGCCCTCACTGTGCACACAGCACTAATAATGTTTTCATTACATATTTGCATTCTTTCGAGTCCTGATTAGAATTAGTCTGCCTATTAGGGATGAGCTTCGTGTTCGAGTCGAACCCATGTTCGACTCGAACATCGGCTGTTCGACCGTTCGCCGAATTGCGAACGATATGGGCCGTTCGCGCCAAATTCGTGTGGCGCGTCACGGCCCATAATTCACTGCGGCATCGCAGTGCATTGCTGGCTGATGATTGGCCAAGCATGCACTATGACCCGCATGCTTGGCCAATCACAGCGCCGCCTGAACAGAGAGCCGTAATTGGCCAAAGCCAAGGAGGCTTTGGCCAATTATGGCTCAGGGGATTTAGTACACGCCCCACACTATATAATGCCGCCTGCATGGCGGCCCTGTGTAGTGTGTGTTCCGGTGTGCTGAGAGATAGAGAGAGAGAGAGACAGTTTCATTTCATTTGAGTTAGATAGATTAGGCAGAACAGTCAGTCAGTTAGCTGCACTTACAGTGTATTGTGTATATATATGCATCCCAGGTGTTGCATATATATATATATACACTGTATTCAGTTTAGCTAGATCCGTTCCTGTTATCTTCTAGACTATTTACATTTAGTGCAATGCGTCCTGCTCACAGTGTTCAGCTAGATCCGTTCCTGTTATCTTCCTACTGACAGGCAGGCTTGTCTGGTTACAGTATATAAAGCTACCTGAAGAAAATTACTGGTGTTCTATTTGATCCTATTAGTACCACGGTCAGGCAGCTAGACTATTTACATTTAGTACAGTGCGTCCTGCTCACAGTGTTCAGCTAGATCCGTTCCTGTTATCTTCCTACTGACAGGCAGGCTTGTCTGGTTACAGTATATAAAGCTACCTGAAGAAAATTACTGGTGTTCTGTTTGATCCTATTAGTACCACGGTCAGGCAGCTAGACTATTTACATTTAGTACAGTGCGTCCTGCTCACAGTGTTCAGCTAGATCCATTCCTGTTATCTTCCTACTGACAGGCAGGCTTGTCTGGTTACAGTATATAAAGCTACCTGAAGAAAATTACTGGTGTTCTATTTGATCCTATTAGTACCACGGTCAGGCAGCTAGACTATTTACATTTAGTACAGTGCGTCCTGCTCACAGTGTTCAGCTAGATCCGTTCCTGTTATCTTCCTACTGACAGGCAGGCTTGTCTGGTTACAGTATATAAAGCTACCTGAAGAAAATTACTGGTGTTCTATTTGATCCTATTAGTACCACGGTCAGGCAGCTAGACTATTTACATTTAGTACAGTGCATCCTGCTCACAGTGTTCAGCTAGATCCGTTCCTGTTATCTTCCTACTGACAGGCAGGCTTGTCTGGTTACAGTATATAAAGCTACCTGAAGAAAATTACTGGTGTTCTATTTGATCCTATTAGTACCACGGTCAGGCAGCTAGACTATTTACATTTAGTACAGTGCGTCCTGCTCACAGTGTTCAACTAGATCCGTTCCTGTTATCTTCCTACTGACAGGCAGGCTTGTCTGGTTACAGTATATAAAGCTACCTGAAGAAAATTACTGGTGTTCTATTTGATCCTATTAGTACCACGGTCAGGCAGCTAGACTATTTACATTTAGTACAGTGCGTCCTGCTCACAGTGTTCAGCTAGATCCGTTCCTGTTATCTTCCTACTGACAGGCAGGCTTGTCTGGTTACAGTATATAAAGCTACCTGAAGAAAATTACTGGTGTTCTATCCCAGCTTAGTGCAGCTACAGGCCATTAGTATGTCTGGAAGGCCAAGAAGGAGAGGCAGACAGTCGCAAGCCAATAAGAGAGGGCAAGCAGGCTCTGTGTCTAGTGCTGGTCGTGGAGACGGTGCATCCTCATCAGCACGTGGCCATGGGACACGCTTGGCCTTTTTTTCGGCAGCTGGCTGTGTTGAGCCGCAACATGCGGAAGACTTGGTCGAGTGGATGACCAAGCCGTCCTCATCCTCCTCATCCTCTCTCACCCATGCCCAGGGTGCTTTGTCTGGCAAAGCAGCAGCCTCTTCCCTCAGCTCAATGTCATCAGTGACTCCTTCCCTAGCTCCACCATGTCCTCCTGAGGATTCCCTCGAACTGTTTGACCACAGTGTTGGGTACATGCTCCAGGAGGATGCCCAGCGTTTGGAAGGCTCTGATGATGATACTGAGCTCGATGAAGGCAGTAACATGAGCACGGACAGAGGGGGTGCCCAAGAAGGACAGCAATCTGGCAGTCATGCTCCCCCTGCTGCAGCATACTGCCAGGTTTGCTCCAGTGATGAGGAGGGAGGGGGTGATGAGGTCACTGACTCAACGTGGGTGCCTGATAGGAGAGAGGAGGAGGAGGAGGAGGAGGAGGCGGCACATCACCAACGAGGCAGGATGCCCTCCAGGGGCCAGCCTAAGGGCAGCACATTGACTGCATCACACCCCAAAGCTCCACATGTGCAGGGCGCTGCAGTCTCTGCGCGTTATTCAAAAAGTTCTTTGGTGTGGGCCTTTTTTGAGACGAGTGCATCAGATCGCACCGCTGCTATTTGCAACATATGTCTCAAGCGTATCTCACGTGGCCAAAACATCTCCCGCTTGGGTACCACATGCTTGACCAGACATATCTTGACCTGCCATGCAGTTCGTTGGCAAGCGTATCTAAAAGACCCACACCAAAGAACAAAGAGGATCTCTCCTTGCTCCTCATCAGCTGAGATTTCCAACCCCACTAGACCTCCAGTCCTCTCTGAGACCTGCAGTGAGAGGAATGAAGGTGTAGAATTAGGTGTGTCACAGCCAAGTACTTGTGGGCAATCTGCTTTTGGTACACCGACGTCAGATTGTACCAGGCAAATTTCCCTGCCCCAGCTGCTGCACCGCCGAAAGAAGTTTGCTCCCAGCCATCCACATGCCCAGCGGTTGAATGCTAGCTTGGCAAAATTGCTAGCACTTCAACTGCTGCCTTTTCAGTTGGTAGACTCTGCCTCCTTCCGTGAGTTTGTGGAATGTGCGGTTCCTCAGTGGCAGGTACCCAAACGCCACTTTTTCTCATGGAAGGTGATTCCGGCTCTCTACCGGCATGTGGAAGGCAATGTCCATGCCTCGCTGGACAGGGCGGTCAGCGGTAAGGTGCATATTACCGCTGACTCATGGTCCAGCAGGCATGGACAGGGACGTTACCTAAGTTTCACGGCGCATTGGGTGACTCTGCTGGCAGCTGGGAAGGATGCAGGACAAGGTGCAGTAGTGTTGGAGGTTGTTCCGCCACCACGCCTCCAAAATGCTGATTGTGACACACCTCTCTCCTCCACCCCCTCCTCTTCTTCTTCCTCCATGGCCTCTTCCTCGGAACCAGCGTTGCTCCGTAGTCGTTCAAGGGGCTACGCAAGTACGCAGGCCAAAAGATGCCATGCGGTGCTTGAGCTGGTGTGCTTGGGGGACAGGAGCCACACTGGGGCAGAGGTTCTGTCAGCTCTGCAGGGGCAGGTTCAGAGGTGGTTGACGCCACGCCAACTTAAGGCAGGAATGGTGGTTTGCGACAATGGCACCAACCTCCTCTCTGCCCTCCGACAGGGACAAATGACCCATGTGCCCTGTTTGGCTCACGTCCTTAACTTGGTGGTGCAGCGGTTCTTGGGCAGATACCCGGGCTTACAGGATGTCCTGAGGCAGGCCAGGAAAGTCTGTGTGCATTTCCGCCGGTCATATAATGCCAGTGCTCGGCTGACGGACCTCCAAAAGGAGTTTAACCTGCCCAAGAACCGCCTAATCTGTGACATGCCCACCAGGTGGAACTCAACGTTGGCCATGCTGCAGCGGCTGCACACGCAGCAGAGGGCCATCAATGAGTACCTGTGCGACTATGGCACCAGGACAGGGTCAGGGGAGCTTGGTTTTTTTTCCCCACGCCAGTGGGCCATGATCAGGGATGCATGCACTGTCCTGTCACCATTCGAGGAGGCCACAAGGATGGTGAGCAGTGACAGTGCATGCATCAGTGACACTGTCCCCCTTGTCCACCTGTTGGAGCACACGCTGCGTGGAATAATGGACAGGGCACTTGAGGCAGAACAGAGGCAGGAAGAGGAGGACTTCCTTAGCTCTCAAGGCCCCCTTTATCCAGACAGTGTTCCTGCGTGCCTGCCGATCACACAGGAAGAGGACAAGGAGGAGGAGGAGGAGGAGGAAGATTGTGTCAGTATGGAGGTGGAGCCTGGCACTCAGCATCAGCAGCAGTCTTTAAGGGATCAGTCCCAAGAAACACATGGACTTGTACGTGGCTGGGAGGAGGTGGCTGCGGACGTTGTCGTCCTTAGTGACCCAGAGGACTCCGGACCGAATGCCTCAGCAAACCTACGCTGCATGGCCTCCCTGATCCTGCAAAGCCTGCATAAGGATCCTCGTATTCGTGGTATCAAGGAGAAGGACCAACACTGGCTGGCAACCCTCCTTGATCCACGTTACAAGGGTAAGGCTGCGGACCTTATCTTGCCATCGCAGAGGGAGCAGAGGATGAAACATCTTCGGGAGGCCTTGCAGAAAGGTCTGTGCAATGCGTTCCCAGAGACTGGGAGGTTACAAACTCCTGTTTCTGGACAACGTGTTGCTGAGGCTTCGGTCAGTCAAAGAAGGAGCGGTGGAGAAGGTGGCCGTCTGACCGATGCGTTCAGACAATTTTTTGGTCCGCAGCCCCAAGGTATGATCGGTTCCAGCAACCATCGCCAGCGTCTGTTTTACATGGTGCAGGAATACCTAGGGGCAAGATCAGACTTGGACACCTTTCCCACCGAAAATCCTCTGGGTTACTGGGTCTTGAGGATGGATCACTGGCCAGAGCTTGCACAGTATGCAATTGAGCTACTGGCCTGTCCTGCATCCAGCGTTCTTTCGGAACGCACATTCAGTGCTGCTGGAGGCGTGGTAACCGATCACAGGGTGCGTCTGTCCACCGACTCGGTCGATCGGCTGACCTTCATAAAAATGAATCAGTCTTGGATCACCACCAGCTACCAAGCACCTGATGCTGATGTAACCGAATAATTTTTTTTGAAATCCCAGATCCCTTCAAAGACTGCCTATGCTGATGCTGAGTGACTATCCCTGAGTAATTATCCTCTTCCTCCTCAATCATCATGCTGATAGCTTGTAAGAACATTTTTGGTTCTGGGCGCCACCACCAGTGCATAAGGCACAATTTTTCAGCCCCTGTTTAACAGGGGCGTGTAATTACAATTTTTGATGTAATACTTTGCAGCAGGGCTCGTTCCTGCATTCCAACTAGAGTGTCTGTGAGGGGTTGCAATGTTGTGGCACCAGCACCAGTGCCTAAGGCCCAATTTTTCTGCCCCTGTCTAACAGGGGCGTGTAATTACAATTTTTGATGCAATACTTTGCAGCAGGGCTCGTTCCTGCATTCCAACTAGAGTGTCTGTGAGGGGTTGCAGTGTTGTGGCACCAGCACCAGTGCCTAAGGCCCAATTTTTCTGCCCCTGTCTAACAGGGGCGTGTAATTACAATTTTTGATGCAATACTTTGCAGCAGGGCTCGTTCCTGCATTCCAACTAGAGTGTCTGTGAGGGGTTGCAGTGTTGTGGCACCAGCACCAGTGCCTAAGGCCCAATTTTTCTGCCCCTGTCTAACAGGGGCGTGTAATTACAATTTTTGATGCAATACTTTGCAGCAGGGCTCGTTCCTGCGTTCCAACTAGAGTGTCTGTGAGGGGTTGCAGTGTTGTGGCACCAGCACCAGTGCCTAAGGCCTAATTTTTCAGCTCCTGTTCAACAGGGGCATGTAATTACAATTCTTGATCTAATATTTCACAGCAGGGCCCTGTGAGGGCTTACAGTGTTGTGGCCACAGCAACACCTAAGGCCCAAATTTCTGCTGAGTATATAGGGCAGGACCCTACTTTCAAACATCTAACTTACAAACGACTCCTACTTGCAAACGGAAGGAGACAACAGGAAGTGAGATGAAATCTACCCTTAGGAAGGGAAATTCTCTCCTGTAAGAGTTAATATGGGAAAACAATTTCTCCTTTCCACTGATGCTTTCCAATCCTTGTTCCACAAAAAAACCCAAATTTTCAAAAAACATTTTTCATTGGGACAAAAAGTGAGGTGAAATCTTCTGAAGAGGAGGAAAGACAGCAAAACAAATGTCACAGGGGTGATAACCCTTCCCTATGTTTTCCAAAAAGCTTAAAAAAGATTTTTTGGCTGGAGCTAAACACGTTAAAAATGTACCCGTTCAAAATTACAAAGAGATTCTACTTAACAACAAACCTACAGTCCCTGTCTTGTTTGCACCGCCTGTATACTGCTGTTCAGTGTATATAGGGCCTTTCCTTATTTTAATTTGGGTGCGGGGTTCCCCTTAATATCCATACAAGACCCAAAGGGCCTGGTAATGGACTGGGGGGTACCCATGCCGTTTGTCTCACTGATTTTCATCCATATTGCCATGACCCGACATGACATTAAACCCGCAAGCAGTTTTAAATGAGATTTTTTCCTTTAAAAATGACATTTGGTGCAGGGACTGTTCTAAACACGGGAAACACGCGTCACTTTACAGGCATACTATAGACACCCCCCAGGTACGATATTTAAAGGAATATTTCACTTTTTTTTTTTTACTTTAAGCATCATTAAAATCACTGCTCCCGAAAAAACGGCCGTTTTTAAAAGTTTTTTTGCATTGATACATGTCCCCTGGGGTAGGACCCGGGTCCCCAAACCCTTTTTAGGACAATACCATGCAAATTAGCCTTTAAAATGAGCACTTTTGATTTCGAACGTTTGAGTCCCATAGACGTCAATGGGGTTCTAACGTTCGTGCGAACTTTCGGTCCGTTCGCAGGTTCTGGTGCGAACCGAACCGGGGGGTGTTCGGCTCATCCCTACTGCCTATGTTACGCCCCTTGTTACCATAAACGTACAATTGTAATATTAATGTGATACCTGTGTATAAAAACCTTCAATTGCATCATAATAAAACAGTTATTTGGAAAGATGTGGAGTGTATCTTTGGTCTCTGTTCCTTACTGCAGTAGTTATTAATTTGGAACCACTAATCAATATGAGGATAGGAGTTGCCTATCTATAAAATGTCCAGGTCACCTCTCACTGAGGATGTCACACTGTAGATACCTAATTCAGCCACACTGGCTGACTGGATAGTCCCCGCCTGTGGCCACAGCCTCTGAAATGTTTTATCCCTAGTAATCTTAATTGTAGCGGTCACCTACATAGAGGAGGAAACTATAGATATTAGCCCAATAGGGGTGAAATACTGCAGTAAACTTTTTCTTGTCTTACACTGACTGTCGTTAATCAACATACATGGGAACATGCCAAAACTCTCTCTGCAATGCAAGCTTGTTTTCCCCATTACTGGATCTCTGGTTTGTCAGCAAAATCCTTGTGCTGAATTAGAGGTGCTGGAATTGTGAAGGACTCTGTTGCGTCAGAGGACCGATCTGGGTATAGTGGGCACTGTGCTGGCAGAAAAGAGGTTCGGGGATGGTGGGAGAATATCTGTCCGTGGAAAAGTGTGGGGTTACTGAGGCAGTTTGCTAGTAGAAAGGTAAGAAAATCATAGAGTGTTTTGTGATAGGGTGGCCTTTATTTTTGCAATGAAATGCTCATGTAGTGCGGGTTCCAGCTTAAGACCTGAGCTCACAATACATGTACCCATCTTCTTCCTTCATTAAATCTACATAGAAATGGTCCCTGCTGGTTGGTGCATTTAACTCTCCCAGTTTGTCTTTGACCACGTCAGCTCTGGAAGATTTACCCCCCTTCATGACCAGTCCTTTTTTTTCTGTACGACACCGCGTTAGTTTAACTAATTCAGCCACGGAAGGATTTACCCCCTTAACATCTTCAGCCCCGGAAGGATTTACCCCCTTATTGACCAGAGCACTTTTTACAATTTGGCACTGCGTCGCTTTAACTGCTAATTGTGCGGTCATGCAATGCTGTACCTAAACGAAATTTTCGTCCTTTTCTTCCCACAAATAGAGATTTCTTTGGATGGTATTTGATCACCTCTGCCGTTTTTATTTTTTGCGCTATAAACAGAAAAAAACTGAAAATTTTGAAAAAAAATGATATTTTCTACTTTTTGTTATAAAAAAATCCAATAAACTCAATTTTATTCATACATTTCGGCCAAAATGTATTCGGACTCATGTCTTTGGTAAAAAAAATGTCAATAAGTGTATATTTATTGGTTTGCGCAAAAGTTATAGCGTCTACAAACTAGGGTATATTTTCTGGAATTTACACAGCTTTTAGTTTATGACACCCCAATGAAATTGCTGAGAGGCATGTTGAACCCATTGAATATTTATTTTTTTTGTCCCAAGTGATTGAATTATGACAAAAAAAAAAAAATTTACAAAAAGTTGTCACTAAATGATATATTGCTCACACAGGCCATGGGCCTATGTGGAATTGCACCCCAAAATACATTCAGCTGCTTCTCCTGAGTACGGGGATACCACATGTGAGGGACTTTTTGGGAGCCTAGCCGCGTACGGGGCCCCGAAAAACAATCACTGCCTTCAGGATTTCTAAGGGCGTAAATGTTTGATTTCACTCCTCACTACCTATCACAGTTTTGAAGGCCATAAAATGCCCAGATGGCACAAAACCCCCTCAAATGACCCCATTTTGGAAAGTAGACACCCCAAGCTATTTGCTGAGAGGCATGTTGAGTCCATGAAATATTTTATTTTTTGACACAAGTTGCGGGAAAGTGACATTTTTTTTTTTTTTGCACAAAGTTGTCACTAAATTATATATTGCTCAAACATGCCATGGGCATATGTGGAATTACACCCCAAAATAAATTCTGCTGCTTCTCCTGAGTATGGGGATACCACATGTTTAGGACTTTTTGGGAGCCTAGCTGCGTACAGGGCCCCGAAAACCAAGCACTGCCTTCAGGATTTCTAAGAGCGTAAATTTTTGATTTCACTCCTCACTACCTATCACAGTTTTGAAGGCCATAAAATGCCCAGATGGCACAAACCCCCCTCAAATTACCCCATTTTGGAAAGTAGACACCTCAAGCTATTTGCTGAGAGGCATGTTGAGTCCTTGGAATATTTTATTTCTTGACACAAGTTGCGGGAACGTGACAATTTTATTTTTTTTTGCACAAAGTTGTCACTAAATGATATATTGCTCAAACATGCCATGGGAATATGTGAAATTACACCCCAAAATAAATTGATATGATATGAAATATGATAGCAATAGGTAGTGACAGGTACTCTTTTTTGAAAAAATCTCTCCTCTGCCCTCAAAGCATCTGACCACACCGAGATCGGTGTGATAAAATGCTTTCCCAATTTTTTACATCCGGCGAAATCGAAGTTATGAAATGCTCGTAGCTTCCAGTTTCTTAGGCCATAGATATGTTTGGAGCCATTCTGGTCTCTGATCAGCTCTATGGTCAGCTGGCTGAATCACCGGCTGCATTCTCAGGTTCCCTCTTGGGACAGGAGAGCCAGAGAAAAACATGGAAGATGGTGGGGGGGGGGGGCATTCCCCCCCACTGCTTGTGAAAGCAGTCTAGAGGCTAATTAGCCGCTAGGATTGCTTTTACATGAAAGCCGACCGCTGGCTGAAAAGAATGATACCAAGATGATACCTAAACCTGCAGGCATCATTCTTGTATAACCACTTAAAGTCCAGCAGCATACCAGTACGTTGCTGGTCCTTGTTGGGCATATATTGTAATCTTTTTTTTCATGCAGCCTGTGGGCTGAACGAAAAAAAGATATTAATCGGTGGGTATGCCCACCATGAGAATACCTCCCTTCATCCACCCACTTCTAATGATGGGCATACATGCACCGTTTATATATGCCGAAGCATGGGGCATTCTCCCACAAAAGGCAGGAGCAAATCGCTCCTCCACCCACTGCTGCCCCCACGCTTCCTCATATATGCTGAAGTATGTAACTGTGGTGGTGAAATCACCTCCGACAGCGCTGGAGTCACGGCTTTATGTATCGTGGGAGCAAACGCTGTTGCTGTCAAGATAAATAAATCCGCGCTGCAACTGAATGGCGTACCTGCTAAGCAAATGATGGTTAACAAAAAAAAATAACATTACAGTATAACAGTAAGACTTACCATACCTGCAAAGCAAATACAAAAAAACATAGTAAAAAATAAAACATTTAACCTGTGCCTAAAATATATATATGCCGAAGCATGGGGGCATCCTCCTGCAAAAGGTAGCAAATCGCTCCTCCGCCCACTGCTGCCCCCACGCTTCGGCATATATGCTGAAGTATGTAACTGTGGTGGTGAAATCACCTCCGACAGCGCTGGAGTCACGGCTTTATGTATCGTGGGAGCAAACGTTGTTGCTGTCAAGATAAATTAATCCGCGCTGCAGCTGAATGGCGTACCTGAAAACAAAAAAATGGTTAACAAAAAAACACAGTAAACAGTAAAGCATAAAAAAAATACATACCTGAAAAGCAAACATGATAAAACATAACAATAAAACATTGCAGAATAGAATACAGTAAAAAAGAGCAGAACAATAGAGAGAGAATAGAGAGAGAGTTAACAATAAAACAACAACTATTTTTGTTTTTTTTATTTTATTTTTTTTGTTTTTATTTTTTTACATTTTTTTATTTTTTAAATTTTTGTTTATAACTGTAACTTTTATAACTGTAACCGGTTCCAGGTTTGGGTCTCTCAAAATGCGATGGCATCTTGGGAGACCCTGTGAAAGTGTGTCCTAGTCTGTGCAATGCTGTACCCTACGCTAAAACTCAACTAGTGTATGGTAGCACTCAAAACATTCACCAATGCAAAGACCAGGATTGCCAGGACAGGAGGGACAATAATAGCCGGTGTCACGCCTATATCCGCGCTTTCTGCAGACACAACATTTTCTTTGGGGGGCTCGTTGGGTAGGGGTACTCGGGAGGACATAAATAAAATGCCTCTCATGCAGCCGGCTTACTGCATTTGGTTGGGGATGGTGAGGTGGAGCACCGTCTGGAAACAGAAGGGCTCTGACGATCTCTTCCTGGAATTAAAGGAAGGATCCAGTCCGTCCTGAAGCTCTGTATAGCACATGAGCGTTCAGCAAAGCCAATTGAAATAAGTATACAGACACTTTTTTTGTACCAGCGTCTGGCCTTACAGGCAACTAGGTACGGCGCCAACAACTGGTCGTTGAGGTCCACCCCTCCCATATTTTGGTTATATTCGTGGACACAGAGGGGTTTCTCCACAACACCAGTCGCTGTAGTAATTTGGACCGTGGTGTCTGCATGAAGGGAGGTAAGAACGAAAACATTCTTATTGTCCCTCCACTTCATAGCGAGCAAATTATTACACCGCAAGCAGGCTCTCTCCCCCAGCCTAAGACAGGAATCTACAAGCCGCTGGGGAAAGCCCCGGCGATTAGATCGCACAGTGCCACATGCTCCAATTTGATGATCCAAAAGGTGACTAAAAAGTGTCACGCTCGTGTAATAATTGTCCACATATAAATGGTACCCTTTTCCGAATAAGGGTGACACCAAGTCCCACACAATCTTGCCAGCGCTTCCTATGTAGTCAGGGCAGTTTGTCGGCTCTACGTGACTATCTTTGCCCTCGTAAACCATAAAACTACATGTATAGCCTGTGGCCCTGTCACAGAGCTAATACATCTTGACCCCGTATCTGGCACGCATGCTGGGAAGGTACTGTTTGAATGACAAGCGGCCAGAAAATTTAATCAGGGACTCATCGACGCAGACAACTTGATGGGGAGTAAACAAGTCTGCAAAACGTTGGTTGAAGTGGTTTACGAGGGGCCGAATTTTGTAGAGCCGATCGTATTCAGGGTCTCCACGAGGACGACAGAGTTCATTGTCGTTGAAGTGCATGAACCGCAAAATCTGCTCGTATCGTGCCCTGGCCATGGAGGCAGAGAACACGGGCATATGGTAAATTGGGTCAGTGGACCAATATGACCGCAACTCACTCTTTTTATTTATGCCCATGTTGAGGGAAAGGCCCAGAAAGAGCCTAAATTAGGAGACCGTAATTGGTCTCCAATCTCTGGCAAGGGAGGACTGGG
This sequence comes from Lithobates septentrionalis, assembly GCA_037952835.1. Taxonomy (NCBI): domain Eukaryota; kingdom Metazoa; phylum Chordata; class Amphibia; order Anura; family Ranidae; genus Lithobates; species Lithobates septentrionalis. The sequence continues at coordinate 467,161 of JBBDGP010001886.1, read as the reverse complement.
AATTAGTGGCGATGTGTTGACCAGCGTACAAATTGCTTTGGTCCACAATAGATCTATAGAGATCTTCGGTGAAAAACAGCGAATAAAAATCCAGTGACGTAAAATCAACTGTTTCCACCTGAATGCCGGGTTGGCCAGTGAATGGGGGAAGTACGGGTGCTGCAGAAGTGGTGGGTTCCCAATTCGGATTGGCGAATGCAGCAGGATGGGCACGACGGGCCTGTGTTCATCTTCTTCTTGGTGGCAGCGGGACACTACTTGTGCTTGCCACCTCGCCAGCTTGAACTGCACTTATGGGACTCGCCACGTCACCACGTGATACTGCAGTGCTGGATGTACGACCAGGGTGTACTAGGCCGCTGGTGCTTGCCAGTTCACCAGAAGGAATAGCGGCGCTAGTACTTCTCTGCTCCATACGAGGGACCTGCGGTTCTTGCACTTCAAGGACAGAAGAAGAAGTTTGGGGTCTGGTACGCCTGACCTTGGCAGGGACCACAACTCCGTCGCCAGAGCTATCTGTCATGGAGCCGCTGTCCTCTACAGGATCGTATTCTGAGCCTGAATCTGAGAGATGAGTGACTTCCTCTTCACTATCTGTCATTCTCAGAAATGTGTAGGCCTCTTCACTAGTGTACCTTCGATTTGCCATTTTGGGCTCTAAATTTAGGGGTACACTAGGTAAACGCTACCAACAAAAACTGTTAGCGATCGCAGGGATCAGGCCTGACTCTGCGAACGCTGCAGTTATGTGTGTTTAGTGTTTTGTAAGTGTCAGTTATCGATCGATACTGCACTTGGGTGGGCTGGGCTGGGCCGAGGGGCAAAACGCAGGTGCTAGCAGGTATCTGGGCTGATCCCGCTAACACTGCGTTTTTGGGAACCCTAAACTGCTGGGGACGCTAGTATAGATCTGATCGGATCAGATATTGATCCGTTCAGATACTATAGCACTAAGGGAGGTGTATGCTGCGTGCGTGGGTGTTAGCGGTTTTGGCGCTAACCTGATGCTGCCTGGGGCGACGCAGACCTTATCTGACCCTAAAAACTTAACTTATATCACCGCCGGCAATTAGGGGGTTAAACCTTTATAAGGTAATAAACGGCGGGTGCCCTAAAACTATAATAAACAAACTAACTAACCAGCGTCACCCGTAACACTTATATGGTGATCACTGGTGAAAGGGTTAACTAGGGGGCAATCAGGGGGTTAAAACCTTTATTAGGTAGTATATGGGGGTCCCTGTCGCTATAAAACACTGACAGCGAACCTATATACTTACCTCCCTAACTAGCGTCACCTGTGTCACTAATACAGCGATCAGAAAAACGATCGCTTAGTGACACTGGCGACGGGGGGTGATCACGGGGTTAAAACTTTATTAGGGGGGGTTGGGGGGGTACCCTAGACCTAAAGGGGGCTAACCCTAACTGCCCTACCACTTATAACTGTCACAAACTGACACCAATGCAATAATCAGAAGAAGAAAAAACTGCTATTGGTGTCAATGTGACAGGGGGTACAGGGGGGTGATCAGGGAGTGACTGGGGGTGATGGGGGGTGAAAAGTGTGCCTGCGTGTTCTACTGTTAGTGTAGTGTTGTGCAAACTTACTTGGATGTCTTCTCTCCTCGGCGCCGGAACGAAAAGACTGGCTCGAGGAGGGATGACATCCCTCTGTTTACATTACAGAAGCCGGGGAAGCATCTCATTCGCCAGGAGCGATCACTCATTCGTGGCCCCCCCCTCACCTCTGATTGCCCCTGACGATAATCCGACCGCCGCTGGCACGGGGGGGGGTCCGATCGGACTCCCCACCCGCGGGAAGGCAAGGACTTATATATAAGTCCTTTTGCCTGCCCATGCCATTGTGCCGACGTACATCGTCGTGCGGCGGTCGGCAACTGGTTAATGACCAGGCCATTTTTTGTGCTACGGCACTGCGTCGCTTTAACTGACAATTGCTTGTGCGACACTGTACCCAAACAAAATTGAGGTCCTTTTTTTTTCCCACAAATAGAGATTTCTTTTGGTGGTATTTGATCACCTCTGTGGTTTTTATTTTTTGCTCTATAAACAAAAAAGTGTGACAATTTTGAAGAAATAAACTATATTTTTTACTTTTTTCTATAATAAATACCCACAAATTAAAAAAACAAACACATTTCTTTACCAGTTTAGGTCAATCTGTATTCTTCTACATATTTTTGGTAAAAAAAAATAACAATAAGCATATATTGATTGGTTTGCACAAAAGTTATAGCGTCTACAAAATAGGGAATAGATTTATGGCATTTTTATTATTATTTATTTTTTACTAGTAATGGTGGTGATCAGCGATTTTTAGCGGGACTGCGACAGATCGGACACTTTTGACACTTTTTTGGGACCAGTGACATTATTACAGTGATTAGAGCTAATAATAGCTAATGATTACTGTATAAATGAAATTGGCAGGAAAGGGGTTAACACTAGGAGGCGATCAAGGGGTTAAGTGTCCCCTAGGAAGGTGCTTTCTAACGGTGGGTGTACTGACAGGGAGTAGAGAGAGATTGCTGTTCCTGATCACTAAGAACAGGCAATCTCTCTCTCTAGTCCCCTGTCAGAACGGGGATCTGTTTGTTTACATTGACAGGTCCCCGTTCTGGCTCTCTGAGGAGCGATCGCAAGTGGCCGACAGACATTGCGACTGGCGGCAAGGCGTATCAGCTCCGGCGAAGCACCGTGGGCGAGTGCGCATGCCTGCTAGAGCCATTAAAGGGACCTCCGTACCGGTACGGCAATTTGCGCAGTCGAGCCATACTGCCGTATAACTGCGGCGGCTGGTCGGCAAGCAGTTACTGACAATTGCGAGGTCGACGTTGTACCCAAATAAAATTTACGTCTTTTTTTTCCCACAAATAGAGCTTTATTTTGGTGGTATTTGATCACCTGTGCAGTTTTTATTTTTTGCGCTATAAACAAAAAAAGACCGACAATTTTGAAAAAAAAAACAATATTTTTTACTTTCTGCTATAAAACATACCCAATAAAAAAATTAAAAACATCTAATTTCTCTATCAATTTAGGCCAATATGTATTCTGCTACATATTTTTGGCAGAAAATATCCCAAAAATCATAAATTGATTGGTTTGCGTAAAAGTTATAGAGTCTACAAACTATGGTATATTTTTATGGAATTTCTATTTATTTATTTTTTTTACTAGTAATGGCGAGCTAACTAGGCTTCAGTTGTGAATGAACACAGTGAGTGATCTGTACCATTCACTCAATGTGCTGATTCAGAAAAGGAAGCAGCAGGTAAGTGACATGGGCCTGGGCAGCAGGGGGAATCTACGCCACACAGGGGTAACCTGGCACACAGGCACACCTGGCACACCCCCTGCGCACACGCCTATGCACTGTGTCCAATCACAGCGGGAGCTGATCGCCAGCAGCGCGCATGTGCTGCAAACCCAGAATTAACCGAGGACGTACAGGTACGTGATTTCGTCTGTACGAGCCACCGCCCCGCAGTACATATACATGTTAAGGGTTAATCAGACATAGGGCACCAGCAGATGCCAAAGTCTAGTGAGTTCAATTCAGGTTATCTTTTTTTACAATATTTTTGAACAGAGAGTGATACTGTGCTACTCTGGCGGGATTAATAGGGGAATGCTTGTTACAGTGATGATCACTGTAAGCTAGTGTAATAAACTATATTGCATAGACAAGGAAAGTCAGGTAAATACAGAGGATAACAATGGACAATTGCTTTACAGTAGTGATGATGGACAAAGTGAACAGCTTGAGGTGTCCTTCAAGGTGTATCATCTTGTAAGCACGCCTACTCATAGGCGTGCGCAAAGGGTGTGACAGGTTACATAGTTACATAGTAGGCGAGGTTAAAAAAAGACACAAGTCCATCAAGTCCAACCTATGTGTGTGATTATATGTCAGTATTACATTGTATATCTCTGTATGTTGCAGTCATTCAGGTGCTTATCTAATAGTTTCTTGAAGCTATCGATGCCCCCCGCTGAGACCACCGCCTGTGGAAGGGAATTCCACATCCTTGCCGCTCTTACAGTAAAGAACCCTCTACGTAGTTTAAGGTTAAACCTTTTTTCTTCTAATTTTAATGAGTGGCCACAAGCCTTGTTAAACTCTCTTCTGCGAAAAAGTTTTATTTCTATTGTAGGGTCACCAGTACGGTATTTGTATATTGAAATCATATCCCCTCTCAAGCGTCTCTTCTCCAGAGAGAATAAGTTCAGTGCTCGCAACCTTTCCTCATAACTAATATCCTCCAGACCCTTTATTAGCTTTGTTGCCCTTCTTTGTACTCGCTCCATTTCCAGTACATCCTTCCTGAGGACTGGTGCCCAGAACTGGACAGCATACTCCAGTTGCGGCCGGACCTGAGTCTTGTAGAGCGGGAGAATTATCGTTTTATCTCTGGAATTAATCCCTTTTTAATGCATGCCAATATTCTGTTTGCTTTGTTAGCAGCAACTTGGTATTGCATGCCATTGCTGAGCCTATCATCTACTAGGACCCCCAGGTCCTTTTCCATCCTAGATTCCCCCAGAGGTTCTCCCCCCAGTGTATAGATTGCATTCATATTTTTGCCACCCGAATGCATTATTTTAAATTTTTCTACATTGAACCTCATCTGCCATGTAGTTGCCCACCCCATTAATTTGTTCAGATCTTTTTGCAAGATTTCCACATCCTGCGGAGAAGTTATTGCCCTGCTTAGCTTAGTATCGTCTGCAAATACAGAGATTGAACTGTTTATCCCATCCTCCAGGTCGTTTATGAACAAATTAAATAAGATTGGTCCCAGCACAGAACCCTGGGGGACCCCACTACCCACCCCTGACCATTCTGAGTACTCCCCATTTATCACCACCCTCTGAACACGCCCTTGTAGCCAGTTTTCAATCCATGTACTCACCCTATGGTCCATGCCAACGGACCTTATTTTGTACAGTAAACGTATATGGGGAACTGTGTCAAATGCTTTTGCAAAATCCAGATACACCACGTCTACGGGCCTTCCTTTATCTAGATGGCAACTCACCTCCTCATAGAAGGTTAGTAGATTGGTTTGGCAAGAACGATTCTTCATGAATCCATGCTGATTTCTGCTAATGATACCGTTCTCATTACTAAAATCTTGTATATAGTCCCTTATCACCCCCTCCAAGAATTTACATACTGTCAGGGATCTACCAGCACCAGACCTGGGCACTTGCATGCGCCTATGCGCCGGCGCACCCCTGTACAGACGCGGCATCAAACTGCTGCTGTTGCTGTGCATCAGGGCGCGCGCGGGTGCGCGGCGCGTGTGCGTACGCTTTAGCACCGGTTTGGCGCCAATGAGCACATAAAAGTTCCCCTGTCCCATGGGAACATCGCTGCTTCGTCTCAGCTCTGTGATTCCTGTTTGAACCTGCATCTGATTATCTGCTACCTGATTTGACCCGGCTTGTTTGACCATCCGACCTGCTCCGAACCCGACCTGGCCTGCCTGACTACTCTGCTGCCTCTACCTGATACCGTTGCCAACCTCTGCCTGTCCACCAACTCTGCCTCTGCCTGCCGTTTTTACCTGTATTAGCTGCCTGCCGACCCGGACTGTCTGACTCTGCTTGTGCCTGCTGCTCACTCCTGCTGTTGCACCTTCAGCTTCAGCTCCTGTGATCTCTCACCTCCAGTGTGTTAGTCTGCTGCTTCCAGTATCCACCTCACCTGCAGTCCAGCCATCCCTGGAGGGATCTCTGCTTCAGCATCAAGAGACTATACTCCAACAGGCACTCCTACCCCACTGCGCTCAGGAGACCACTGTCCCCACTCTAGTGGCTCCTGAACCAGCGCTGTATGAGAGGTCTTCTCCTACAAGTCAGGCTCTACTACCAGGTACCTAACACATACTATTGATGTTAGGCTAACTGGTCTGTAATTCCCAGGGATGTATTTTGGGCCCTTTTTAAATATTGGTGCTACATTGGCTTTTTTCCAATCAGCTGGTACCATTCCAGTCAGTAGACTGTCTGTAAAAATTAGGAACAACGGTCTGGCAATCACTTGACTGAGTTCCCTAAGTACCCTCGGATGCAAGCCATCTGGTCCCGGTGATTTATTAATGTTAAATTTCTCAAGTCTAATTTTAATTCTGTCCTCTGTTAACCATGGAGGTGCTTCCTGTGTTGTGTCATGAGGATAAACACTGCAGTTTTGGTTACTGAACCCCCCCGATTCACTTGTGAAGACCGAGGAGAAGAATAAATTCAATACCTTCACCATCTCCCCATCCTTTGTAACCAGATGTCCTTCCTCATTCTTTATGTGGCCAATATGGTCCCTCCTCCCTTTTTTACTGTTTACATACTTAAAGAATTTCTTGGGATTTTTTTTGCTCTCCTCCGCTATGTGTCTTTCATGTTCTATCTTAGCCGTCCTAATTGCACCCTTACATTTCTTGTTGCATTCTTTATAAAGTTTGAATGCTGAGGATGATCCCTCAACCTTGTATTTTTAGAAGGCCTTCTCCTGTGCTTTTATATGCATTTTTACATTTGAGTTAAGCCATCCAGGACTTTTGTTCGCTCTTTTAAATTTATTACCCAATGGGATACATTGGCTACCTGGAACACCCGAATAACCCTGTGTGGTGCAGATTCCCCCTGTTTGGACCCCTGATATTTCAGCAAAGCCCCCTAATAGAGCTCCTAAAAATAATTGTAAAAAAAATAAATAAACTAATATTGTAAAAAATAATAAAATATTAAAAATTAAAACTTCTGACACCATCCACTCCCCTACTGACACCAATATTTGCTCACTAACATTGTAATATTTATAAGGAAATATACACATGCACACACACGTATATGTATTTGAGCTTTGGAGTGCTCACCTATGATCCTACACTTGACATTTTTTCAGTGTGTAAGATTTGTCCTGATCCCCAACACACACTCATGGGCTTACCAACAGACAACTTTGAGACTAATGCCTCGTACACACGATAGGACTTTCCAAAAACAAAACTGTGGAATTTTGTCCGAAGGGTGTTGCTCAAACTTGTCTTGCATACACACGGTCACACAAATGTTGGCCAAAAATTACAAACGTAGTGCCATACTAGACATACTACTTGGTTTTTCAGCTCTTTAGCGCCACCCTTTGGGCTCCTTCTGCTAATTTTGCGTTAGTAGAAGTTGGTGAGTGTTGATTCGCGTTTTTCTTTTCACATTTTAGCGCTTTTCAGTTCATTTCTGAATGGCCGTTCGTCAACCAGACATGTTGCGGAATCGGAGGAGATAACGTGTTTTATTGGCCTTGGAGTTATTGCTTTGACATTATTTTTTTTGCTTGAATAATGATTTGATTTGGTATATTTTCTATATTTTTGGATGCATAGAATGCACTTAAGTTCTATTGGCAGATAGCATGTCTAATTTTTTTTTTTTTTAATGCAAAATAAAAAAATTATGTAGAATAATACTTGGCTATGTGTTTTACTTCAAATGACAGTTTGGGAGTAGGCAGTTACATTTTAAAAAATACAATGTAAAATTGACAAGGGACACCAATGCCTCGTTTCCACTGAGCGGATCGGTTCGGTTCGGTTCGGTTCGGTATGCTATTTTGGGTGTTTCCATTATGAAAGCTGCCCATACAACCAAACCGAACCGTTCCATTCAGGGTCCTGCTTCAGATGTGGGGCCATAGAAAATGGAACGGTTCGGTTAGGGCGGAGCTACGATACATTCCACTGATTGGCTGACAGAAAACCCTCTGCTGTGCTATGCTGAGACATTTTTTCTAAACCCTGTATGGCTCCTTGTGGTCCCACTTGCAGTGGAAACGCTCACCAGAATAGACCAGGCCATTCTAGGCCATTCAAACTGTACCGACCCGAACCGATCCGCTCAGTGGAAACGAGGCATAACATAGTTGTATCTTTGTTCTTATAAACTACGGGATAATGGTGTTGTGGTAACTTGCACAAATTAAAAAAAAACAAAACATAATAATATTATTCTTGATATCACTAGAAAAAAAAAGCCTTTGAAAATTAATTTGCAATAACTCCATCAGTATCACCAGCAAAGCAGCTTCATTATTATCCCATTAACCACTTCAATACCAGGCCCTGACCAATTTTCAGCTTTCAGCGCTGTCCCAGTTTGAATGACAATTGCGCGGCCATGCTCCACTGTACTCAAACTAAATTTTTATCATTTTGTTCCCACAAATAGAGCTTTCTTTTGGTGGCATTTTATCACCTCTGCGGTTTTTATTTTTTGCGAAACAAATAAAAAAAGACCGAAAATTTTGAAAAAAATAAAAGTTTTGCTTTTGTTTCTGTTAAAAAATGTTGTAAATAAGTAAGTTTTCTCTTTTACTTATGGACACTGATAAGGCGGCACTGATACGGTGGCACTGATGAGGTGGCACCAATGAGCGGGCACTGACTGGCACTGACGATGGGCACTGGTAGGCGGCACTGATGGGTGGCACTGATGTGCAGCACTGATGGGCATTGATAGGCAGCACTGATGGGCACTCATGGGTGCCACTGGGTGGCCCTGGTGGGCACTGATGGGCACTGATAGGCGACACTGATGGGCACTGAAAAGGCTGCAAAGATGGGTTCCTATAGGTGGCACTGATGGGCACTGATAGGCGGCACTGCTGGGCACTGATGGGCACTGATACGTGGCACTAATACGCAGCACTGATACGCGGCACTGATCGGCATCCCTGGTGGCACTGGCAGTGGTAGGCATTGGAGTGGGCACTGATTGGCAGCTGCCTGGGCACTGATTAGTATTTGCCTGGGGGTCTAGGGGGCATACCTGGTGGTCCAGTGTGGATGGATTCTCTGGTGGTCCTGGGCAGCTTCCCTGGTGGTCCTGGGTAGGATCCGAGGGGGGGCTGTGCTGATAAACAATCAGCACAGACCTCCCCTGTCAGGAGAGCAGCCGATCGGCTCTCCTCTACTCGCGTCTGTCAGACGTGAGTGAGGAAAAGCCGATCACCGGCTCTTCCTATTTACATCGTGATCAGCCGTGATTGGACACGGCTGATCACGTGGTAAAGAGTCTCCGTCAAAGACTCTTTACCTATATCGGTGTTGCGGGGTGTCAGGTTCGCTCGCTGCGATGCGTGCCCCCGGGTGCGCGCAGCGACTCAATATCCTGCGAACGCCATGTGACGCCCAGTCAGGATATTGAAACCACTTTGTCGTTGTCATTCTGCTATATGGCGGGCGGCAAGTGGTTAATGAAGAAGAGAATTGTGCGCCGCATTTCGAGATTTCATAATTTGCCATGTCACAAATTTTAATTCTCCATTACGAACGCTAGTTTACAAGACCGACCGCTTCTGCGTTCGAGCATGCATGTTTGTACTTTGGAACTTTGTCCAATGGACTTGTGTACACACGATCGGAAAATCCGACAACACACATTTATTAGTGGAAAATTTGAAGACATGCTAGCCAACATTTATTGAAGGAAAGTCCGACAACAATTGTCCAATGGAGCGTACACACAGTCGGATTTTCCGCCAACAGCCTGACATCCAACATTTCGATCGTGTGTACGGGGCTTTACTGTATATTACAGATAGCTTAGCTAGATAAGGGAAAATGAACTGGTATATTACATTGCTTGATATATTCATGCCAAAACTGAGATTCCACTAGTGATTATTGAACTTGCTGCTCACTTTAACCACTTAAGGATCGTAAGGATTTACCCCCTTGACCAGGCCATTTTTTGCGATACAGCACTGCGCCGCTTTAACTGACAATTGCGCACTCATGCCACATTGTACCCAAACAAAATGTATGTCCTTTTTTTCCCCACAAATAGATCTTTCTTTTGGTGGTATTTGATCACCTCAAAAAAAAGTCACAATTTTGAAAAAAAATGTCTGCTATAAAACGTATCCAATAGAAAAATGTAAAAAATCTAAATTTCTTCATCATCTTCACATTTAGGCCAATATGTATTCTGTTACATATTTTTGGTAAACAAAATCCCAATAAGCGTATATTGATTGGTTTGCGCAAAAGTTATAGCGTCTACAAACTAAGGGATATTTTTAAGGAATTTTTGTTTATTTTTTTTTACTAGTAATGGTGGCGAACAGCAATTTTTAGCAGGACTGCGACATTGCGGCGGACAAATCGGACACTAACTGACACTTTTGACACTTTTTGGGGACCAGTGACACTAATAAAGTGATCAGTGCTTAAAAAAAAATGCACTGTCACTGTACTAGCAGGGAAGGGGTTAACATCAGGGGTGATCGAAGGGTTAACTGTGTTCCCTATGAGTGCTTTCAAACTGTGTGGGGGATGTGCTTTCACTAAAGGAAAACAGAGATTCGTGTCTCTGCTTAGCAGAAACACAAGATCTCAATTTTCCTCTCTGGCAGAACGGCGGTCTGCCTTGTTTACATCAGAACCGTCGCGAGTGGCCGGCAAAAATTGCAATAAGCGTATATTGATTGGTTTGCGCAAAAGTTATAGCGTCTACAAAATAGGAGATAGTTTTATAGCATTTTTATTATTATTTTTTTTACTAGTAATGGAGGTGATCTGTGAATTTTGTCATGACTGCGACATTATGGCGGACACATCGGACAATTTTGACACATTTTTGGGACCATTGGCATTAATACAGAGATCAATGCGATTAAAAATGCATTGATTACTGTAAAAATGTCACTGGCAGTGAAAGGGTTAACACTAGGGGGCGGTGAAGGGGTTAACTGTGTTCCCTGGGAGGTGATTCTAACTGAAGGGGGAGGGACTAACTACAGGAAGTGACAGATCGTGGTTCCTAGCTAATAGGAGCACACGATCTGTCACTTCTGTCAGAACAGAACAGGGAAGTGTTGTGTTTACACACACTCGTCCCTGTTCTGTGTCTCCTGGTCACGATCGCTCGTGGCCGGCGGTCATCGCGACCGTCAGCCACCAGCATCGGCACCCCCGCTGTGCCAATCAGAGAGAGAATATTAAAAATGAAAACTCCATGGCCCAGTATCAAAAAAAGCTGGAGGGTTTAAGTGAAGGTATAAGCAAGACTTTGCATGTATCAAGTGTATTGCATCCAACATTAGACACATGTGGTTCGTTTCGTTCTGAATTAAAATTCGGACGAATTTTCCTTTTACAGAACTTCAGATGTATCCGAATTACAATAGGACCGAATTTAAACGAATCTGGAATAACAAAAAAAAAGATTTGAATGAAATTCAAATTTGAATCGTTATTGAATAATTTTCGAATACTTTTCGATTTCGAAAATAATAGTTATCAAATTCAAATTCGAAAAGTTTTCTAATTCGAATAGTTTTCCGATTTTCAAAGGATATAAAATAGAATAGAAAATAAAGGAATAGAACAGAAAAAAAATAATAGACTAGGAAAGAATATAACAGAAAATTAAAGAATACAATATAATAGTCTAAAACAAAATAGAATAGAAAATAAAAGAACTGAATAGACTAGAATATAATAGAAACAAATAGAATAGAATAGAATAACATAGAAAGAATATAACCATCTTCTGAAATTCGAATTTCAAATAGAATAAATTTGAATTTGAATAAAAAAAGAATAGAAAAAAAAGAATAGAATAGACTATAATAGAATATAAAAGAATATAATTAAAAAAAACAATAGCATAGAATAGATTAGGATAGAAAGAATATAACCATTTCCCAAAATTCTAATAGAATAAATTTGAATTGGAATAGAATAGAAAAGAATAGATTAGAATGGAATAGAAAATAACAGAATAGTATAGAAAAAAAAACAGAATAGAATAGAAAGAATATAACCATCTTCCGACATTTGAATTCCGAATAGAATAAATTGGAATAGAAAATAATAAACTGAATAGAAAAGAATAAAAATTTAAATAGAATAGAAAAGAATAGAATAGCATGAACAAATAAAAAAATATATAATTAAAAAAACAATAGAATAGAACAGAAAGAATATAACAATTTCCCAAAATTCAAAAAGAAAATTTGAATTTGAAAAGAATGAATTAGAAAAGAGAGATGGTTATATTCATTCTATTCTATTCTGTTTTTTTTTTCTATACTGTGTGTATAGAATACGTGTGTTATTTTCTATTCTTTTCTGCTCTATTCTTTTCTATTCTATTTAAATTCACATTCATTCTATTTGACTTTTGGAAAATGGTTATATTCTTTCTATTCCAATCTATTCTATTGCTTTTTAAATTTTATTCTTTTGTATTCTATTCGAATTTCAGAAGATGGTTATAATCTTTCTATTTGATTCTATTCTTTTTCTATTATATTCTATTCCATTCTATTCTGTTCTTTTATTTTCTATCCTATTGTGTTCTGTTTTACTCTATTATATTCTATTCTTCTATTTTCTTTTATATTCTTTTCTATTCTATACATTTTTTTCTATTCTATTCCTTTATTTTCTATTCTATTTTATTCTCTTTGGAAATTGGAAAACTATTTCAATTCGAAAACTTTTATAATTTTAAAACTATTCGAATTCAAAAGCTTTTCGAATTTGAAAACGATTCAAATTTGATTCAAAAACTTTTCAAATCGATCTGAAAACGAATAAACGAAATGAATTCCGAAAATGAATGAATTGAATGAAACAAATTTAACTAAACAAATTTATGTAAATAACAAATCGAAACAAAACGAAACAAATTTTTTCTTCTGCACATGTCTATCCAACATAGTAACCACAATGCCACCCAACCAGTGGGGTACATGATTACGTCATAAGTAGACTCCACCCAATGCATTTTGTGTCAGAACACTGTCCCCTAAAGGTGTGTTCTGATACAAAACGCGTTGGGTGGAATTTACTCATGACATCATCATGCACACAACTGGTCAGGCGGCATTGCAGTTAATATGTTGGATGCAATACTTCTGATACATGCAAAGTCTTGTGAATACCTTTACTTAATAAACCATTTGTTGATACAAATAAATTATTATAAAAATTGTTTTACATGTCATTAACCACTTCAGTCAAAGACCAGAGCACTTTTTGCGATTCGGCACTCCGTCGCTTTAACTGACAATTGCGCGGTCGTGCGACGTGGCTCCCAAACAAAATTGACGTCCTTTTATCCCCACAAATAGAGCTTTCATTTGGTGGTATTTGATCACCTCTGCATTTTTATTTTTTGTGCTATAAACAAAAAAAGAATGACAATTTTAAAAAAAACGCAATATTTTTTACTTTTTGCTATAATAAATATCCCCAAAAAATATATAAAAAAACATTTTTTTTCCTCAGTTTAGGCCGATATGTATTCTTCTACATATTTTTGGTAAAAAAAAATCCCAATAAGAGTTTATTGATTGGTTTGCGCAATAGTTATAGCATCTACAAAATAGGGGATAGTTTAATGGCATTTTTATTAATAATTTTTTTTTACTAGTAATGGCGTCGATCAGCGATTTTTATCGTGACTGCGACATTATGGCGGACACGTCGGAGACTTTTGGTGCTATTTTGAGACCATTCTCATTTATAAAACGATCAGTGCGATTAAAAATGCACTGATTACTGTGTAAATGTGACTGGCAGTGAAGAGGTTAACCAGGAGGGGGCGCTGCAGGGGTTAAGTGTGTCCTAGGGAGTGATTCTAACTGTGGGGGGGAGGGGTTATGTGTGACACGACACTGTTCACCGCTCCCGATTACAGGGAGCTGTGATCAGTGTCAGTGTCACTAGGCAGAACGGGGAAATGCTTGTCTACATTACCATCTCCCCATTCTTCCTCTCCATGAGACGATCACGGGTATCCCCGCGGACATCGAGTACGTGGGACCCGCGGTCGGACTCATGCACGCCACGAAGCTGCTATGCAAGCCTTGTGAGATCACGTACAATAACGTGATTTCACACAGCGGAGCCAACCTGCCACAGTAAAACTGCGGCGGCTGGTCCACAAGCAGTTAATATCGACACATTGTATACAAGGGTGAAGCTGTATTTGAAAAGCAAACAGTATACATTTGTAAAAAACGAATAAAAACGAATAAAAGGACTTCAAGGGAAGCAGTCTGATGTAAGTGCTGGAGAAACTGAGAAAATGAGGAAGGGGGAAAGAAAAGGTGGGCGGCGTGGGAGCATGGGAGGGGAAGGGGGAAGGGAGGAGGGAGAGAGAGGGGAAGAGTGGACAGGGAGGTGATGGGGAAGGGGGGTTGAAAGACGATGTGGGGGATGGGGGAGGGGAGAAACAGAAATTGGAGTCGGAAGAGGGGTAGTGGGGAAGGTGGCATTGGGGGGGGTGGGGGGAAGGAGTGGGGGGTTGGAAGAAAAGAGGAGGCACGAGGGGGGGTTGGGAAAGAGTGAGTGTTGGGAGAGGGGGTAGGGAGAATGTAGCTGCTGGGGGGGATCTAGGAGAAGGGGAAACTGTTGGGGAAAGAGGTAGGCACAGGGGGGAGGGGGATAGGTAGTTGGGAAGGAAGGTATTGGGTGAGGGGGGTTGGGCTGGGAGGGAGCGCAAGATGTGGCTGGGGAGAGGTGACAGAATGCACTGGGTTGTGCATCTAGTTGGCACCGGATGGGAATTCCAGAGATAAGTAAGGAATTGGGAGGGACTGAAGAAAAGGTAGTGCTGGGGACATGGATGGGTGGAAAGGTGCTGATGAGAAGTGGGCATGGGAGTCGGAGGAATCTGCAGGGGGAGGGAGACAGTGGGTAATAGGTGACAGGAATGGCGAGAGCGGATCTGCGCTCGTGCAGGAGATGGAGGGAGGTGTGATATGGGAGAACTGCCCATAGTTTGGGATGCGGGAGAGTGGATGGGGCAGAGGTCCGTGTGTGACAGCTGGTGGCGGATAGAAGGAATGGGATAGCTGAAGGAAGAGGGGGAAGCAGCGGGGGTCCATGGTATCAGCAGGCGGCTGAGGGAAAGGAGCGGGGGTGCTAAAGAAAAAGGGAGGAACCGTGGTGACAGCTGGTGGGAGAAAGTTATGTCCGAGTCGGCCAGCTCAGGCAGCGGAGGGGAATGACAAGACTATAGCCGAGGGTGGTTGTTAATACTGACCGGGAGAGTGTCTGTATTCTCCAGTGGTCGCAGCATAGAGAGAGGCAGTTGGCGCCACTGGAACTTAAATTTGACAGGTGTGTGGTTTTAGGTTTGACAGATGTGAAAGCGGGCTGGGTTCTCTGAAGGGTCACGTGGGTGTGTGTTGGGTGCGGTGTGTGCTCGACTGAGTAGAAACCTTTGCTAAAAAAAAAAAAGTTAACAATAATATATGGCCTATACATATGTAACCACAAACCCACGCACACATATATGTATCAAAAAGCATACTAAAAGAAGAAAAAGGTTGCTGTAGTTCATTTTTGACTGTTGGAGTACCTGTATATGTGTGTTCGAAATTACCGGTATACATCCTCCTTCTTGGACGCATGCCCATGTGTGTCCCATAGTGTAATGGGGGATATGTTAACCACTTCAATACCAAGCTCTTTGCCCCCTTCCTGCCCAGGACAATTTTCAGCTTTCAGTGCTGTCACACTTTGAATGACAATTGCACTGTACCCAAACTAAATTTTTATAGTTTTCTTCCCACAAATAGAGCTTTCTTTTGGTGGTATTTGATCACCTCTGCAGCTTTTTATTTTTTGCTAAACAAACTAAAAAAGACCAAAATTTAAAAAAGAAAAAGTTTTTCTTTGTTTCTGTTATAAAATTTTGTTTTCGCCTTCACTCAAGGGCACTGATGAGGCTGCACTATTGGGCACTGATGAAGCGGCACTGATGGGCACTGATGAGGTGGCACTGATAAGGTGGCACTGATGGGCACTGATGAGGAGGCACTGATATATAGAATTGATGGGCGCTGATGGGGCACTGATTGGCACATTTATGGACACTGATTGGCATATTTATGGGCACTGATTGGCACTTTCATGGGCGCTAACAGGCGTTACTGATGGGGCACTGATTGGCAGCTGATGGGCACCTCTCATGGGGGCTGTGCTGATAATTAATGTGCTGTTTATCAGCGCAAACCCCCCCTCTGACAGGGAGAGCCACTGTTTGGCTCTCCCTGTCAGCGTGAACCGAGGAAAGCCGTTTACCGACACTTCCTGGTTCACGCTGTGATCAGCTGTGATTGGCCTCCGTCAGAGGCTCCTTACCATAATCAGAGATGCGGTGTGTCAGAGTGACACACAACACCAACGATCGCCGCATTGAGAGCCCCTGTAGGCACCCGCTGGCATGTTATCCTGCCTCTGGCTCTGGCTCTGAGTGGCTCTGGGGCCAGCTGGAGGGTTCATTGTACAATCACGGGAAATTATGACTATTGCACCATCTGGTACAAATATTGGAACAAGAAATCATTAGGAGTGATGGACATAATAACTATTGCACCATCTGGTACAAATATTGGAACAAGAAATCATTAGGAGTGATGGACATAATCATCACCAAAAGGAGAAGTCTAGCAGCTAAACTTAACCTAGAAATGGCCTTCCATACCAACACTCCCTAATATAAAAAACAAAAACATCACCACCAAACTGTGGAAACTAAAAGAAGAAAACTAAAAGAAGAAACTAAAGAAAACACACAGAGATGAGCGAGACAACGAAAACAACATGACAAGACCCTGGGAATACAAAAGGATATTCCCACAAAATCCACCACATGCTCCCGAACCCAAAGAGTCAAGACCAAGAAGATTCTCTACCTCTAGACCCCCCCACAAGAAAACCACACACAACTCATCACATACACACACAAACAATAGATCAAGAGCCAATCAGATGCAAAATAGGTATGAAAACAGAAACAGAACATTTACCAACAGCCTACTTCCAAACCACTGATCCAATTCCGGAAACCCCAGACCCAAACATAATTCTCCCCAGAACCCAGACATCAGAGTTACCCTTCTCCAGAAACAAGAAGAATCAAGCAGAAACTCTGTGAGAAGAACGGATGAGGGAGAACACCCCCCTCCAGCCTTCCCAACTACCATAAATATAGCCATTCAAGACCTCCCCACTTCCCTTCCATCCCCTCCATCCACTACCCTAACTCCCATTGATTTTTTAGACCTACCCACCAATTCCACAACCATCCAAATACACCCCCAAATACAGAGTCCAAGACCCCAGAAAATAACCCAGCTCTTCACACCCCTAAGATGAAAGCGCCAACACACAGACACCAGAGAAGAGGATGTAGAGGAGGAGCCAGAAAAGGGAAACCACAACAAGAAGCACAAAACACAGTGAAAATTTTCAACCTTTCTACATGCTGTATCAAGTCTTCCAGGCTGAAGAATTACTACTGAGAAAAGGCCTGAACCTCTGCCCGTCAACCAAACCCAACACATTTTAGCTATTTGTGGACCTACAGAGTTACATAAGAAAACTCACTCTCCAGAGGTACCATGCATCCAAAAGACTAAAACAAAAAAAAATCACGGAAAAAGCAATCCCAATTCTGCTGGATAGCCCTCCACCCGCAGATGACATCCTCTCCAGATGCATAACCACAAATTTCAGAGCAAAATCTAAAGCCAATTCTGTACAATACAAAGGCAATTTTATCTCTACATTCCAATCTCTGGTAACAACCAATTTTAACAACCTAGCGACCAATCAGGAGCTAACCAGTAAGAACCTGAATAAATCCAAACGTAAAGCGATTGAGCACCTGTAGGAAAATAGCCAAATTGTCATAAAAAAAAAACAGACAAAGGAGGGAGATTAATAATTGCTGAAAACCTAGTAACAAAAAATGAAAAGGAGTTTCTCACAATAGACAATCCAAACATTCAGTTTTTCTATCACCTTCCAAAGATCCACAAGTCTCAAGACAACCCCCCGGGCAGACCAATTATATCTGGCATCAATTCTATCACATCCATTATCTCCCAATTTATTGACCACCACCTTAAAAAATTAGTTAAAAGGTTACCATCCTACCTCAGAGACACAACAGACCTCCTACTCAATCTAAAGGACTATACCTGGTCCACAGACCTCCACTGGCTCACTCTAGACGTAGCCTCGCTATACTCAAACATCCCTTTTTCCAATGGAATCATGGCCACCAGACAGTACTTATTCTCTAACCCACTCATGCCCAAGCAACAAGCCGTTTTCCTTTTAGAAGCTATCCATTTTATTTTTACCCACAACTTCTTTACCCATCTAGACGACTTCTACCTGCAAATGTAAGGAACAGCTATGGGAACCAGGTTCACCCTGAGCTATTCAAATCTTTATATGGGCCAATTCGAACAAGAATATATGCTGTCCCAAAACCCTTACACCCAATACATCCACTTCTACAAAAGGTACATAGACCACCTAAATACTCATTTGGCATGTTTACCCAGAGAAGATACCAGAGTTCATCAACCACCTCAACCAGAACAATTGGGGCCTCACCTTTACCTACCATACACACCCAACTACCATAGACTATTTAGATATCACTATCAATGGAAATACAGATGGCACAATCACTACCTCTAATTTCTTTAAGAAGGTAGACAGCAACAGTTATCTAGATTTAAAAAGCTGCCACCACAAACCATGGCTGAAGAACATACTCTTCGGTCAATTCAAAAGACATTGCACAACCGACGAGTATTTGCTCTCTCAGTCACAGACCTTCAGATCAAGGTTCAAAGCCAAAGGATACCCAGATAAACTAATCGAGGGAGCATGTAATAGAGCTCTCAACATCCCACATGAAGACTGGCTGAAACCGTCTTCCACCAAGGGTCCAAAAAATATCCTTACACAAGGCAGATTCATCACGAAGTTTAACATAGATCACGCCCTAATCAGGGGCATCCTCTAAAAATTGACACTTTTTACAGTCAACCCACTCTACACACCCCCCTAACCTAGACTCATTTTACCGGAGAGCCAAAACCATCAAAAACCACCTAACCCCCAGTAGACTACCTCCTGTTCAACAGAACCTCAGGTCCTCAGAGGATGTAGGCTTTCACAGATGTAAAAGCTCCAGATGCCTCTCCTGCTCCATAATCACCAACGAGAACAAAACCTTACAGTCAACAAGCCGCCTAAAAACCTGGCAAATCACTTCTCACCTAGATTGCTCCTCCCAGTACATTATCTATCTACTAACTTCTCTATGCAATTTGCAATGTGTTGGAAGGACCATCTAGACTTTTCGCCAAAGATTCAACAAGCATAGATTTAACATCAAGAATGCAGTCCCAGAACCCAGTGTCTCCCATCATTTCTCCACGCATCATGATTGCAATTCATACCTAATCACCAACAGAATTGATAAACAGATTCCAGAATCCAGGCATCAACTACTACCGATACACCAGACTGTGCCAAAGGGAATCCTATTGGATATATCAGCTCAATACCCTCAATCCAAATGGACTCAATGAGATGATAGAATCATATTAAGTATGTATTAATGATTGTACGTTGAACCCTCCAGCTGTCCCCAAAGCCACTGTTTTGATATTCATTCATCACCATTTCCTTTCTCTTTCCACTCAGTTGCTCCATTTCCACTACTGATGGGGTGACAGGTTACATAGTTAGATAGTAGGTGAGGTTGAAAAAAGTCCATCAAGTCCAACCTATGTATGTGATTATATGTCAGTATTACATTGTATATCCCTGTATGTTGCAGTCGTTCAGGTGCTTATCTAATAGATTTTTAAACTATCGATGCTACCCGCTGAGACCACCGCCTGTGGAAAGGAATTCCGCATCCTTGCGCTCTTACAGTAAAGAAACCTCTATATAGTTTACGGTTAAACCTCTTTTCTTCTGATTTTAATGAGTGGCCACGTGTCTTGTTAAACTCCCTTCCGCGAAAAAGTTTTATCCCTATTGTGGGGTCACTAGTACGGTATTTATAAATTGAAATCATATCCCCTCTCAAGCGTCTCTTCTTCAGAGAGAATAAGTTCAGTGCTTGCAACCTTTCCTCATAACTAATATCCTCCAGACCCTTTATTAGCTTTGTTGCCCTTCTTTGTACTCACTCCATTTCCAGTACATCCTTCCTGAGGACTGGTGCCCAGAACTGGACAGCATACTCTAGGTGCGGCCGGACCAGAGTTTGTAGAGCAGGAGAATTATCGTTTTATCTCTGGAGTTGAACCCCTTTTTAATGCATGCCAATATTCTGTTTGCTTTGTTAGCAGCAGCTTGGCATTGCATGCCATTGCTGAGCCTATCATCTACTAGGACTCCCAGGTCCTTTTCCATCCTAAATTCCCCCAGAGGTTCTCCCCCCAGTGTATAGATTGCATTCATATTTTTGCCACCCAAATGCAATATTTTACATTTTTCTACATTGAACCTCATTTGCCATGTAGTTGCCCACCCCATTAATTTGTTCAGATCTTTTTGCAAGGTTTCCACATCCTGCGGAGAAGTTATTGCCCTGCTTAGCTTTGTATCGTCCACAAATAAAGAGATTGAACCGTTTACCCCATCCTCCAGGTCATTTATGAACAAATTAAATAGGATCTGTCCATAGATTGATTACAATCTCGGCCATTCCCGTTGAAACGACCGAGATTCAAACCATCTATGGCCAGCCTAACTTCTTAGTACGCCAAGGTCTTAATTACCTCCAGTTTTCATCTGTTATACACGTCAGCACAGTTTCCGCAACTATCACAAAACTTTCAAGATTTTGGTGCAGGACATTTTAAAATAGTACCACCAGAAAAGTGTTGCAAATGCTTTATTGAATTCCTCCATAGAATATTCTGCAATAAAAAGCCTGCTGGCTCACACATTTATACTTTGTATTTTTTTCTACTTATTCTTTAGCTACTTTACAATTCTACAATTAAAGCAGTGTAATGTAAATTATAGTAATTAACATTTTGTAAAGAACAAGCTTCACACAATTTTAGGCACAAAAGATTATATTATATAGATCACTTTGAAAAGACAAAACATCAGCTCAATAAAATGTGTAGTTACCAAGATTATTATTATTATTATTATTATTATTTTTTTACTAGATGTAAAGTTACAGAAATTAGTAAAGCTATTAATAATTCCAGCAAAATAACAAAGAAGCTAGTAGTTACATAGGTTGAAAAAATGTCCACAAAGTTTAGCTTAAAATAAATTATTTCATTGCATCTTTAGAACATGCAGTTGATCCATATGGAAAGAAAAACAATGGTCAAATTTGGTTCAACATGATAAGAAAGTTTTGATCCCCAAAGGCAATCAAATGTTAATATTCCAAAATGTTATGTGATAAAAATATTATTAGTTATTCATATAATGTGTAGAGCTAAACAGCACATTGTCAATATTAAATGTCTGCAACAAATATATTAAAAAGAAGAAAAAAAAACAGAAAAAGAAAATTTTGAAGAATTATAAAGGCTTCAGTCAGTTGACAGTGAGATTTTTGTTATAGGTTGATATTGGTGGTTGACTCCTTACCACCATTGCTGTGGAACCAGGAAAGGTACTTTGGTTCCACCAGTTTTAGGAAATTCCCTTAGTGATGGCTCAAGCAGAAAGAGACTCAGGCAGAGATTATACCAGAGTTGAGATATATGGGAGTAGTGGTGGTCTGATCCTTAAAACTGTGTTAAGACGTCTTAGCATATTTTGTAAGACCATGCCATATTTCTAGATATGTCTCTTTTAGTTATGAATTGTTTGTCATGATGAAGGCTGAATGGGGTAATCGAAGAGTGTTCATTACGATGTGAATGAGCACTTTCCAAGAACCATCTCTAGGCTGTGACCCAGATGCAGTATTGGGGGGCCAAACCATCACTTTCAGGACTCCTTTTTCTCCTTTACACTAAAGATAGTTCTTAAGGACATTGGCTACAGGTTTTGGGTCATTGTCCTGCTGTTGATTAAATGTGGGCACAATCACACGCCTCCCTGATGGTATGGCATGATGGATAAGTATCTGCCTTAATTTCTCAGCATTGGCGGCACCATTGATCCTGACCAAATCTCCAATTCCATTTGCAGAAATGCAACCCCAAACTTGCAAGGAACCTCCACAATGCTTCATTGTTTCCTGCAGACACATATTATTGCACCACTCTCCAGCCCTTTGGCAAACAAACTGCCTCCTGCCACAGCCAAATATTTAACATTTTGACTCATCACCAGTCCAGAGCACCTGCTGCCATTTTTCAACACCCCAGTTCCTATGTTTTCCTGCATAGTTAAGTCTTTTAGTCTTGTTTCCACATCCTATGCATGAAAACCTAGGAAAGTTATAGCGATTAGTAAGGCTATTTTAAATTTAAGCAATATAACAAAGAAGCTAGTAGTTACATAGGTTAAAAAATGGCCACAAAGTTCAGGAAAAATACATTATACATTCCATCCATTGAACATGCAGCTGATCCATAGGAAGGGAAAATAATCCAATTTAATCCAACATGAAAAAAAGAATGTTATAATCACCAAGGGCAATCAAATAACTCTATATGTTAACATTCTGCAATGTTACTGTTAAAAATAATAATAGTTATTCATTTTTGTGCAGCACTGAAAAGCACATTGTCAGTATTAAATGTCTTCAACATATTTACAAAAAAAAGACATAAATCAGAAAAAGAACAATTTGAAGAATTATAAAGGCTTCAGCAAGTTGACAGTGACATTTTTGCTATAGATTGATAATGGTAGTTGATGTATCCACTGGTTTTAAACATCCCTTGAGGACTTCAACATAATAACATTTATTGGTCTTCTCCTTTTCACCATTGCTGTGAAGCCAGGAAAGTTACTTAGGTTCCACCAGTTTTAGAGGAAAGTCCCTTAGTGATGGCTTGAGCAGTTGGATGTAGAGCGAGAGATTTTTGTTATAGGTTGATATTGGTGGTTGACTTCTTACCACCATTGCTGTTGACCCAGGAAAGGTACTTTGGCTCCACCACTTTTAGAGGAAATTCCCTTAGTGATGGCTTGAGCAGACAGAGACAAAGCCAGAAATTACACCAGATTTTAGATTTATGGGAGTAGGGGTGGCCTGATCCTTAAAACAACCCCTCTTGTTAGCAATCTACATTGTTATAACTGTGATGTCTTAACACATTTTGTAAGACTGTGCCACATTTCAAAACATGTCTCCTTTAGTTTTGAGTTGCTTGCTATGATGAAGGCTGAATGGAGTAATGGAGGGGTGTTCATTACTATGTTAATGAATACTTTCCAAGGACTACCTCTAGGCTGTGACCCAGATGCAGTAAAACAGGCACTTATAAAATACAGCATTTGACAGAATAAGAAGAGGACCATACCTTTTACAACATTGATGTGGACCTCTGAATGTGGATTTCTAAAGCTTGTTCTGCTTCTTTTCATCTGTAAGCTGTGCATCCAAAGAGATTGAATTAACAGACTGATCAAAACACAAAATATTATGAATGGGACTAGGCATGGCACATAGATCATTGCTTGTAGGTTGTGGTCATTTAGCATCAAAACAGTATGGGTGCTCATATTGTTAATGGCAGCAACTGTTGTGTTTTTTGGCTCCACATGCACAATATACCAAGCGACTGAAAAGCTGAAAAGCAGAGATATCAGAAGAGATGCAATCAAAAGCCAAGGGACTATTCTGGAGATTCTGGGTTTCAGAAAGAGGAATAATCTATGGCTGAAATTTGTAATTTTTACACAGTAAAATACACAGAGGACAGTGGTGATCCAGAGATTGGTGAGGTGCAAAAACATGCCTATGACAATAGATGAGTAGAGAAAATAATTTAATTGCCTTACCCAAGGAAAATACAAAAATAGGAAAAAATTTGTTAAACTGGAGAGCATGCAAAAGCTTCTGAAGATCCCCAGACAGGTGATGATCTTGTCGCAGATTTCCAGAGATTTCAGTTCCTTACGTTTCCTCAAGTGAACAGCAACAATAAAGACATTTATCTTGATTCCCACAAAGCACTCAGCCAACAGCACAACTGTAAAAATCCTGTTCAGAATGAAATCCATGGTTTGAAAAAAGATATCCTTCCCAGGCAGGTACTGTATGTAGAGACTTGACTGTGGAGTCCTCCAGTAGGCTGTGTGTAATGATCAGGATACGCTGAATGTTATATAGAAAATCTGTTCCTATCACCCATGCAAAATCAAGAAAAGTGTTTCATTTGCATGCATTGCTTTCTCCATGGAAATTAGCATGTGTACTGTCCAGCTTCATTTCTTTTTTTTTTTTTTTTCAGTCTGCCAGAGCTATATTTTACACTTGTAAATGTGTGGTATGAGCGTGGAAATGTACAGTAAGAGATAAAGGGATAAACATAGGTTTATACTCAAACAAGAAGATAGAAAAAAAATGGGGTCAATTTGATGGGCCTTTTAGTCTCTGCTACTTTTCTATGTTATTGTCTGCTTAACAATTGTACTCAATAAAGAATCATTATAAAAAAAAAAAAAAAATAGAAGAGTCTACAACTTGTAGCATCAACATAAAAAAAAATTAAAAAATAATAATCTTTAACTAAACTTAAAAAATACTTTAAAAAAAAACAAAATGTTGGGTATTAGCCGACACCATTCCTGCTAGATTAGTGAGAACTTTCTACAACAATTTGACTCCTAACCAACTAAACTTTTACTTTGGGTCACTATAGCAGTCTTTGACCACACTAACCTTATCTATCCCTCTCCTTGTTCCAATGGCAATATCCTGTTTGTGATCCCAAAAATACACTGAAGCTGGCTATAGATGGTGCAGATTTCTTTCCTGCAACACCGGTTTGCTGGAAAGAAATTTGCACGATTCCCCCATCAACACAGACAGTGCTGACAGGGGAATACCTCCTGCTGAGGCATTGCATTCCACCGCCCCAACCCCACCACCATCCCCCCTCCTCCGCCAGGAGAAGACAGTAATTATTGCTAGTGGCTATTGCAGCCGCTAGAGATAATCACAAGTAAAATCCAGCAGGCTGGTTGTACCCAAATTGATACATTCAGCCTGCCCATATATAGTTTGAATATCGGCTGGTCCTTGCTGAATCTATCGCTGGCCTTACTCAAGAGGACTACAGAGATATTATTAGGTATTAGAGAGGGCTTTTTTCTCAAACAATAGGTGCTGGAACTCAACCACGACCTCCCAAAAACCCTCCACCCACACACACCCTCCAAATCACATCAAATTGTGGGTGTGGTCAGTTTCAATTTCACGAACAGTAGGAGGGTCTTAAAGGGGCATTAAACACCAGGATTGCATTACATACAGAGTGCAGAGTTCAGGGGGGTTACACACAGAGTGCAGAGCTGTCACTTGTAAACACAGAAACCGGACTTCTGTGTTTACAAGTGATTGTGGTGAGCAGCTCCCCCAAGGGTCTGAGCCAGAGGTGGTGGAACTGAGTTCCACGAAGTTCCCCCTGAAAAAAAGCCCTGGTATTAGATATTCTTTCTATATCTCTCACATATTCCTCAAAACACCCATTTGCCCCATATACCTGTAGCACCCTTCTAGAAAGGTGCTAGGTTAGATTAATTTAATTCTTCCGCTGTTCTTTAGTCTGTGGAGCGGCTTGTGATGACTCTGGTCTGCTCAGAGTTTCACAGGCTGTGTATGTGACTGCTTCCCCCCTGCCTTCTGGATGGTTCTAGAAAGCAATGGGCTGGGAGAGTGAGATTAGCAGTCTGAAAATGTATGTAATCCCAGTCAATCTCTGAGGGAGGATGACCAGTTGGTGGCCAGGAGGGAGTATAAATCGTTGGAGGCCTGGAACAGAGGGGTTCTTTTCCAGCAAGAGAAGGTCCCAGCCTGAAGGGTTGCTGCCCTTCTGGGAAGTTAAGCTGTGCTTCTCCATTTGCTCATCGAGATACCAGCTATGCTTGCCCGGGGCATATTCCACTGAGCTTTGAGCTGGCTGAGGGATTTCCTTTTGGGGATCTGGATCTGATGAGTGCACAGGAGAAATGTCAGGCTGATATTGGAAGGAGGCATCCAACTATCTAGAGATATTTGTGAGCATAGACCGGGTTATGAGATTCCAGTGACAGTGTGCTGCTTCTGTCCTTCTTGCATCAGATTCAGCTTGCACTAAAAGTGGACATTGCTCATAGTGTCCCTGTATAGCTCAGCCCATCATTTGCTGCTACAAGGTCTGTGCTCAGAATCTTTAAGTGGAACATAGGTATCCTCAAGTCATTACTTAATCTTACTGGAGTATCCCATGGGAACCCTTTACCCATCGAAGTTCAAGTTTTCAATAAAGCATCAAAAAAAGATTCCCTTAGACTAAACATTGAGTCAGAAGAGAGTCATAGATGGTGTGCTTGGCTGCTAGTACACTTACTGGGGAAGAAACCTTGGGACCAAATCAGCGGGTACTTTTGGAGGTGTGTGCTACACACCATTCTACCATTCTTTACTCTCTATAGGCATTTGTGCATCAGCTTCATTACTCAGAAATATTTCCAATATTATGAAAGGAGATCTCCCTTCCAAGACAGATCATGTACAGTCTTGGCTTTAGAGTTTTGCAGTAGGATCAATGTAATGACCAGGATACGTTGAATGTTATATAGACTTTCATGCAGACTGCCTTTCACAAATTTATGGTAAAGGACCAGAGAACGAAGCACAAGAGTATTTTACATGCTGATCATCCAGGGATTGGCACTCCAAAGAGACAGTCCATCACATTGCCCCAAATGAAATCACCTAACATGCATCCATTATCTAAGAGGAGAATTTATTATTCCTCAGATAAGAGAAAGATAGTCCCATTGGTCCCGTACACCAGTCTCCCATTCTTTATTCTCTCTGGGCATCAGCTTCATAACTATCTTACTCAACACTTTCAATGATACTCTCAGCCAGGGGCGGACTAACCATTGAGCCTTTCGGGCACTGCCTGAGGGCCCTGGGCCACTAGGGGGCCCCATCAGGGTTGCCAGCCTCAGTAAAACCAGGGATAGTATGTATAAATCTGTGTTTTTTTTACATCTGTCTGTGTATACTGTGTGTACATGTATGTGTATACTGTGTGATTGTATACTGTGTGTGTGTATACTGTGTGGCCCCATAATCTCTGATTGCCTGGGGGCCCCATAATCTCCTATTGCCCGGGGGCCCCATGAGTTATCAGTCCGCCCCTGCTCTCAGCTTCATAATTTAAGGATTTCTCAGCAAACAATCCCTTAAAGCATTATTAAAAACAGACATTTATTATGTTACAGCTTACCAATTCTTAGATTTGGTGTCTGCATTGTTTTTTTGTTAGGCTTTTTCCCTCTGTTTTTACCTGGTGATCTGGCCAGTAGCACACTCCATATATTAAAGTCCCCCTACTCTGATGAAGGAGTACAGGGGGCCCCTTTGGACAGCAGCATTGAGTCTGGGGGGGTAGGAGTGTAATGTGTACTAGCAGATTTAGTTGCACTAATAAATAGAAGCCAAAACTCCAGCTAACATGCTATATAGAAAACCTTTTTTTTTTCTTTTGCTATAAAGGATTTTTTTTTTCAAAATGACAATTTAATTAATTGCATCAAACATCAGTACAAAATTACAAAATTTCTGCTAGTACTCAAATATCCCTCCCAGGTATTACTGTGCAGTTACGCCAAAGAAGCTCGAGCAACTCAACCCATCCAGTGCAATCCTGTGGTCAGCAGCAACTGCAACAAACCGAGCCTCAGCCAATAGCCTCCTGCCATATGCTTTTGCAAGACAGCCTAGTCATATAGTCCAGAAGTATCTAAACAATAATAACTATTCTTGGACCATAGATCTCATAGTTGCCTATAGCACAGTAGTAATTCTTTGGCTAAGGCTGGGTTCACACCTATGTCAACTGGATGCGGGTTTCTCCGCCTCCAATTTGCATAGCAGCAGATTGTGACCGGCTCTCTATGGAGCCAGGTCACACATCTTTGCAGCGGCTGCGGTGCAAATTGCAAGGAGCCCTGTGTGTCCGCCCCAGGTCTAAACTCAGCCCAAGATTCGGGCTTAAATCAGGCCTAAAACGGTAAATGGAGATCCACCGGACTTCTGCTGTTGTCCGCTGTGTGTTCTAGTGTAAACCCAGCCTCAAGGTAACCTCCTTATCACAAAGGTATTGTTACTTCACTTGATGTATATAAGCCAAGTTTATGTATAGCTAATCACCTTGACTTATGTCCACTTGGTCAAATTAAGCTTTTAGCTGGGAGTAAGGACACTGTATCTGTCAGAAGGAATAATTTAGACAATGTCACTTTAAGAAATCAGCAGTGGACGGCAATCTTGACATGGTCAACCATTTGTAAGGGGGCAACATGATGGCGACCATTTTCCTGACGAGGCTGTGCTAGATCCATTAGCAAAACATATTGACACTATCAGTACGTCCGGTAATGTCACTTGGCATTGCCCCTCAACAAGAGCCCGAGCTGAAGAGGGACTATGTGATCTGACTTGTCAGGCATGGTCGGCGTGCATGGAGTATACAAGCAGCAAAGAGAGGCACTTAAAGGAGCCAAATAGGAGACTTTGGAATGCACAGGCTAAGTATGGTAACGCACCCACAAGAACAGGGACATCTAACCTACTGAGTGGCATGCTCCGCACAGTATGTTGATGACGGTGAAGCCTGTCCATTTACAAGTTCTTACAAAGCTGAGAGGAGACCTATAGTCATGCTGGATCGTGCTGTGAAGCAAAGATAGGTCTTTCACAATAGACACTACAATTTGGGACTGAGACCACTTCACAATAATCCATTCGCTTGCAATGCTATTGGCCTGTTTGATTGCCTTTTCCTGCTTGAACTGTATGCATTAATCCATCAGATTTCTTTGCTTTGCTTACTTTTATCATTCATTAGAAGTGCACCTGATAATTGATCGGTTATCCAAGTGAAGTATGTTTGCTATGTTGGCCTATAGGAGGTAGCCACTAGCCAAGGCCAGAATCACTACATCTGCCACTGACCACAGGATCGCACCAAACAAGCAAAACCACTCGCCTCCCTTGGGCACACGCACAGCAATTCCTGTCTATTATATTAGGTTATTGTACTTGGACAGACTATTTATTTATTTTTTATTATTGTTTTCAGCATTTCAGAAAATTCCAAACATTGTCTTGAAACATGTACAATGCAATATATCTTATTATTTCCCCTCATCTACCCTAGCATAGCAGAATAGCGGGAAGAGAGTAAGAACAACACAAAAAGGAAAGAGAAAAACAAAGGCAAGAAAAAAGGGGGAAAGGGGGAGTTAAAGGAAAGCTTAGTATAGGTATAAAACCATCAGAAGGGTGCAAAAACAGAAAGTTAATCAATAATTACTGTATTTATCGGCATATAACACACACTTTTTTCCTCTGAAAATAAGGGGAAAATCGCGGGTGCGTGTTATACGCCGATAGCGTACCTCGGAGGGGAAGGAGGGGGACGAGTGCTGCAGGAATTCACAGAGCCATCATCTCCTCTCGGCTCTCACTCGGCTCGCACGTCACAGACACAGTCCCACCTCTGCCACCGGCATTGGACCAGGGTTCTGTCTATCACATGAGCTGGTCCAATGCCGATGGCGGAGGCGGGATTGTGTGCGTGACTTCTGACTGAGAGCCGAGTAAACAAATGATGCCTCTGTGATTTCCTGCGAGAGATGAGAGATGGTGAGCTGCATTGATGGGGGAGATGGGCGCAGATCAGGCTGCAGATGGGCACAGATCAGGTTGCAAACGGGCACAGATCAGGCTGCAGATGGGCACAGATCTCACTACAGATGGGCACAGATCAGGCTACACTGAAGCTGCAGATGGGCACAGATCAGGTTGCAGATGGGCACAGATCAGGCTACACTGAAGCTGCAGATGGGCACAGATCAGGCTGCAGATGGGCACAGATTAGGCTGCATATGGGCACAGATCAGACTGCAGATGGGCACAGATCAGGCTACACTGAAGCTGCAGATGGGCACAGATCAGGCTGCAGATGGGCATAGATCAGACTGCAGATGGGCACAGATCAGGCTGCACTGAAGCTGCAGATGGGCACAGACCAGGCTGCACTGAAGCTGCAGATGGGCACAGATCAGGCTGCACTGAAGCTGCAGATGGGCACAGATCAGGCTGTACTGAAGCTGCAGATGGGCACAGATTAGGCTGCTTTGAGGCTGCAGATGGGCACTAATCAGGCTGCATTGATGCTCACTGACCATTATTTTGCTTCAAAGTGGTTTATTTAAAAAGAAAAAAAATTCCTGAAACTTCCCTCTTAAATTGGGGTGCGTGTTATACACCGGCGCGTGTTATACGCCGATAAATAAGGTAATCATATTCTGATTTACTTTTAGAGTCTGAGATTATTTCATAATGTACCCTAGTTTCCTTGAATTCAAACCATTTTTCCCAATTCCTAAAATATTTCCTGGTCAGCCCTTTATTTCTACAAGTTATTTCTTCCATTAGATGGAGCTCATCGTAGCCACTGTGAAATAGTAGGTATTGAACATTTTTCCGAATATAGTGGAATCAAGGATTTACAGGCGTTTAACAAATATGGGGACATAGACATCTTATATTGCTCTGTTGTTTCATTCGTACAATGAAGTAAAAAGGTTAATGGTTCAGGTTTAATTTCTCGGCCCAGTATCAGAGAAATCACCTTCGCCACCTCTTCCCATAATGTACAGATTTTCGGGCAAAACCACCATATGTGTCCATGTGTAGCTCCTTCTCCGCATTCCCTCCAACACAGGGGCGAAGTTGAATCAAACATTGTGTGTAATTTTACTGGTGTAAAATGCCATTGAGATAAAAGTTTAAAGTTTACCTCTGTCATTTTACTCAAAGGGATAACGGTTTACATAAATGACATTACATAAATGAATAAAAGCTGGTCATTGTAAGCACTAAGCACCCCTGTCAGTGGTAAATGGTTTGTCTCATCTCTGTAACTGCCACATCTGCTGGAAAGCTTGTTCTTTTGAAAAACAACAGACCAACTGGCTGGATCATCAGGTGAAAATTGAAAAAAGAAAGCCTTAAAAAAGAAAATGAATGCAACCACCACATCTAAGTAAGCTGCTTTTGGGTTTAATACTGCTTCAAAGATGGTGCTTTCTAAACAATATTGATATCATGTTCCTGATACATTTTCAAGCTTGACAAAGGGGGGTGGGGTCCCTTAAAATATAACAGTGAATATCACTGTTATAAACAGCCATTTTACTGAATGAAATAGATTCATTCAGTGTGTATTGTTGAGATTAGCTGTTATTGGCCACAGCTCATCACATGGTACAAATGGGCTGTGATTAGCCCTGTCTGTACCATGTGATCTCTGTGATAAATCATGGAGATCAACACAATAGTACACAATACATGGCATGAATCAAAGCCACTCATTGTGTACAATCGTTATGTGATCTGCTGTGATTTGTCACAGTGATCACATGATACCAGCAGCGGGCTGGTACACTGATCTGTCATACACTGTGACAGATCGCGGTGAAGCTCGGCCCACGGGGCACGATTCTAGGAGGACATCATACGACATCCACCCAGGATATAATAGCCTATTGTAAGATGATGGCAAAGCAGTTAAAGTGTCATTAAAATGATATGCTCTCAGGCATCAGCTGATGTACTTAGAGTTTTCTACAGTGATTTGATTTCTCTCCAAGTAAACGTTTATCCTGTTGAAGAATCTGAGAGCTCTCAAAGCTCGCATTTACGTCTCCGGTCGGCAGTGGCCAGGTACTGGCTTCAGGGAGCTTTTCCCCATTTAGCATATCACAGCAAAACATAACATTGAAGTTTCACACTGATGATGTCATGCCATAGATACCTTTTTCTGCCACACTGGCCAGCTAGATAGTGCCCACCTGTGTCCACACCCTCTGACATGTGCCATTCCTATTTGGCTTAAATCCAGGGGTCACGTACATCGAGGAGGGACTTCTACAATTCAGCCCAAAAGGGGTGAAATGCTGCAGTAAATTTGATCTTTTCTCACTCTATTGTGAAAACCTGACAGATCTCTCCCTGCAATGTCGTCTCGTTTTCCCCATTACAGCTCTCTGGTTTGACAAGAAAATCTCTGTCCTGACTTAGGTACGGGAATGGTGAAGGACTCTGTGGTGGCAGAGGAGAGATTAGGGGGTGGTGGGGGACTTTGCTGGCAGATAAGAGGTTCAGGGATGGTGGGAGAATATTTGTTAGTCAAAAGGTATTCCTCACACTGACACCAATGATGTGAGACCTTTCCTCTCAACGACACCGATGATAGGGCACTATTCCTCCCCAATACCAAATACGGCGATGTTTACTCCCACTGATGCCAGGAAAATTTCCACTCCCACTGGCCACAGTCCGGCCCCTGTAAAGTTTGAAGGACAATAAATTGGCCCTTTATTTAGAAAGTTTGGAGATCCCTGCTCTATATCAACATTCTGCTATTCGTATTTTGTGTAGAGATAAACAGTACATTGTAAATTTTTAATCTCTGCACTAAATATACTTAAATTTAGAAAATAGAGAACATTCTGACGAATTATGAAGGCTTCATCCAGTCAACGCTCACATTTTTGTTATAGGATAATATTGATGGTTGACTCTTCCACTGGCTTTTAACATTAGTTGAGGGCTTCAATAGTAGAACTATGTTTGGTCTTCCCCCACCACCATTGCTGTGAAGTTAAGAAAGACACTTTGGTTCCACCAGTTTCAGAAAGAAAGTCTCCAATGCCCTGTACACACGGTTGGATTTTCCGACAGAAAATGTGTGACAGGACCTTGTTGTTGGAAATTCCGACCGTGTGTGGGCTCCATCACACATTTTCGGAATTTCCGACACACAAAGTTTGAGAGCTTGCTATAAAATTTTCTGACAACAAAATCCGTTGTCTGAAATTCCGATCGTGTGTACACAAATCCGACGCACAAAGTGCCACGCATGCTCAGAATAAATTAAGAGACGAAAGCTATTGGCTACTGCCCCGTTTATAGTCCTGATGTACGTGTTTTACGTCACCGCATTTTCTGACAACTTTGTGGGACTGTGTGTATGCAAGACAAGTTTGAGCCAACATCCGTCGGAAAAAATCCATGGATTTTGTTGTCGGAATGTCCGATCAATGTCCGACCGTGTGTACAGGGCATTAGTGAAGGCTGGAGCAGGTGGATGTAGACAAAGAATCAGACAAACATTTCATTTCTCAGGAGAGATAAAAGAAGTAAGGGTGGCCTAACCCTTAAAATAGCCCTGTTTGTTAGCAATCTAAGTTGTTAGAACTTTGATGTCTTAGCACATTTGATAAGACCATGTCACATTTCTAGACCGGCTTATTTTAGGTTTGAGTTGCTTGCTATGATAAAGGCTGAATGGAGTACTGGGGAGCATTCAATACAATGCTGCTCAGCACTTCCCATGGACTGCCTCTGGGCTGTAATTCTGATGCAAGAAAACACGCACATATAAAATAAACCACATGACAGAATAAGAAGAGGACCATACTCTTTACAACATTGAAGTCGACCTCTAAAGCTGGGCTTCTAAAGCTTGTCCAACTGCTTCTCGTGTGGAAGTGTGTGGGAGAGCTGGAATATGTGGAGAGAGGTAAAGTTTGTGTGTGTTTAGCAGAGGGGAGAACAATGTACTCAGAGGAGAGCTGGGGGGGACTTGTGATGAAAGGTGAGCTGAGAAAGTATGTGTGCGTGGAGGAGTGGGGTCAGCAGAGAGGAGAGCTGGGGGTATTTGTGATGAGAGGGGAGCTGAGAAAGTATGTGTGTGTGGAGGTGGAGGACAGCAGAGAAGAGAGCTAGGAGGAGATTTGTGATGAGAGGAGAGCTGAGGGGATTTGTGATGAGAGGAGAGCAAGGAGGGGATTTGTGATGAGAGGAGAGCTAGGAGGGGATTTGTGATGAGAGGAGAGCTGAGGGGATTTGTGATGAGAGGAGAGCTGAGGGGACTTGTGATGAGAGGAGAGCTAGGAGAGGATTTGTGATGAGAGGAGAGCTAGGAGGGGATTTGTGATGAGAGGAGAGCTAGGATGGGATTTGTGATGAGAGGAGAATTAGGAGGGGATTTGTGATGAGAGGAGAACTAGGAGGGGATTTGTGGTGAGAGGAGAGCTAGGAGGGGACTTGTGATGAGAGGAGAGCTGAGGGGATTTGTGATGAGAGGAGAGCTAGGAGGGGATTTGTGATGAGAGGAGAGCTAGGAGAGGATTTGTGATGAGAGGAGAGCTAGGAAGGGATTTGTGATGAGAGGAGAGTTAGGAGGGGATTTGTGATGAGAGGAGAGCTTGGAGAGGATTTGTGATGAGAGGAGAGCTAGGAAGGGATTTGTGATGAGAGGAGAGCTAGGAAGGGATTTGTGATGAGAGGAGAGTTAGGAGAGGATTTGTGATGAGAGGAGAGCTAGGATGGGATTTGTGATGAGAGGAGAGCTAGGAGAGGATTTTTGATGAGAGGAGAACTAGGAGGGGATTTGTGATGAGAGGAGAGCTAGGAGGGGATTTGTGATGAGAGGAGAGCTGAGGGGATTTGTGATAAGAGGAGAGCTAGGAGGGGATTTGTGATGAGAGGAGAGCTAGGAGAGGATTTGTGATGAGAGGAGAGCTAGGAGAGGATTTGTGATGAGAGGAGAGCTAGGAGAGGATTTGTGATGAGAGGAGAGCTGAGGGGATTTGTGATGAGAGGAGAGCTAGGAGAGGATTTGTGATGAGAGGAGAGCTAGAAATGGATTTGTGATGAGAGGAGAGCTAGGAAGGGATTTGTGATGAGAGGAGAGCTAGGAAGGGATTTGTGATGAGAAGAGCTAGGAGAGCATTTGTGATGAGAGGAGAGCTAGGATGGGATTTGTGATGAGAGGAGAGCTAGGATGGGATTTGTGATGAGAGGAGAGCTAGGAGAGGATTTGTGATGAAAGGAGAGCTAGGAGAGGATTTTTGATGAGAGGAGAACTAGGAGGGGATTTGTGATGAAAGGAGAGCTAGGAGAGGATTTGTGATGAGAGGAGAGCTAGGAGGGGATTTGTGATGAGAGGAGAGCTGAGGGGATTTGTGATAAGAGGAGAGCTAGGAGGGGATTTGTGATGAGAGGAGAGCTAGGAGAGGATTTGTGATGAGAGGAGAGCTAGGAGAGGATTTGTGATGAGAGGAGAGCTAGGAGAGGATTTGTGATGAGAGGAGAGCTGAGGGGATTTGTGATGAGAGGAGAGCTGGGGGATTTGTGATGAGAGGAGAGCAAGGAGGGGATTTGTAATGAGAGGAGAGCTAGGAGGGGATTTGTGATGAGAGATGAGCTAGGAGGGGATTTCTGATGAGAGGAGAGCTGAGGGGATTTCTGATGAGAGGAGAGCTGAGGGAATCTGTGATGAGAGGAGAGCTGAGGGGATTTGTGATGAGAATAGAGCTGAGATGGTTTGTGATGAGAGGAGAGCTGGGAGGGATTTGGGGGAATTTGCCTTATGTGATACACAGTTCTAAGCCCTAACTTATTACAATTTTTTGGTGCCGCTGTAATTCTTCCCTCTAAGGAAGGTGTGGCTGGGGGTGGTGTTTGAGTGTGGGAGGGGATTTGTGATGAGAGGAGAGCTAGGAGAGGATTTGTGATGAGAGGAGAGCTAGGAAGGGATTTGTGATGAGAGGAGAGTTAGGAGGGGATTTGTGATGAGAGGAGAGCTAGGAGAGGATTTTTGATGAGAGGAGAACTAGGAGGGGATTTGTGATGAAAGGAGAGCTAGGAGAGGATTTGTGATGAGAGGAGAGCTAGGAGGGGATTTGTGATGAGAGGAGAGCTGAGGGGATTTGTGATAAGAGGAGAGCTAGGAGGGGATTTGTGATGAGAGGAGAGCTAGGAGAGGATTTGTGATGAGAGGAGAGCTAGGAGAGGATTTGTGATGAGAGGAGAGCTAGGAGAGGATTTGTGATGAGAGGAGAGCTGAGGGGATTTGTGATGAGAGGAGAGCTGGGGGATTTGTGATGAGAGGAGAGCAAGGAGGGGATTTGTAATGAGAGGAGAGCTAGGAGGGGATTTGTGATGAGAGATGAGCTAGGAGGGGATTTCTGATGAGAGGAGAGCTGAGGGGATTTCTGATGAGAGGAGAGCTGAGGGAATCTGTGATGAGAGGAGAGCTGAGGGGATTTGTGATGAGAATAGAGCTGAGATGGTTTGTGATGAGAGGAGAGCTGGGAGGGATTTGGGGGAATTTGCCTTATGTGATACACAGTTCTAAGCCCTAACTTATTACAATTTTTTGGTGCCGCTGTAATTCTTCCCTCTAAGGAAGGTGTGGCTGGGGGTGGTGTTTGAGTGTGGGAGGGGATTTGTGATGAGAGGAGAGCTAGGAGAGGATTTGTGATGAGAGGAGAGCTAGGAAGGGATTTGTGATGAGAGGAGAGTTAGGAGGGGATTTGTGATGAGAGGAGAGCTTGGAGAGGATTTGTGATGAGAGGAGAGCTAGGAAGGGATTTGTGATGAGAGGAGAGCTAGGAAGGGATTTGTGATGAGAGGAGAGTTAGGAGAGGATTTGTGATGAGAGGAGAGCTAGGATGGGATTTGTGATGAGAGGAGAGCTAGGAGAGGATTTTTGATGAGAGGAGAACTAGGAGGGGATTTGTGATGAGAGGAGAGCTAGGAGGGGATTTGTGATGAGAGGAGAGCTGAGGGGATTTGTGATAAGAGGAGAGCTAGGAGGGGATTTGTGATGAGAGGAGAGCTAGGAGAGGATTTGTGATGAGAGGAGAGCTAGGAGAGGATTTGTGATGAGAGGAGAGCTAGGAGAGGATTTGTGATAAGAGGAGAGCTGAGGGGATTTGTGATGAGAGGAGAGCTAGGAGAGGATTTGTGATGAGAGGAGAGCTAGGAAGGGATTTGTGATGAGAGGAGAGCTAGGAAGGGATTTGTGATGAGAGGAGAGTTAGGAAGGGATTTGTGATGAGAAGAGCTAGGAGAGCATTTGTGATGAGAGGAGAGCTAGGATGGGATTTGTGATGAGAGGAGAGCTAGGATGGGATTTGTGATGAGAGGAGAGCTAGGAGAGGATTTGTGATGAAAGGAGAGCTAGGAGAGGATTTTTGATGAGAGGAGAACTAGGAGGGGATTTGTGATGAAAGGAGAGCTAGGAGAGGATTTGTGATGAGAGGAGAGCTAGGAGGGGATTTGTGATGAGAGGAGAGCTGAGGGGATTTGTGATAAGAGGAGAGCTAGGAGGGGATTTGTGATGAGAGGAGAGCTAGGAGAGGATTTGTGATGAGAGGAGAGCTAGGAGAGGATTTGTGATGAGAGGAGAGCTAGGAGAGGATTTGTGATGAGAGGAGAGCTGAGGGGATTTGTGATGAGAGGAGAGCTGGGGGATTTGTGATGAGAGGAGAGCAAGGAGGGGATTTGTAATGAGAGGAGAGCTAGGAGGGGATTTGTGATGAGAGATGAGCTAGGAGGGGATTTCTGATGAGAGGAGAGCTGAGGGGATTTCTGATGAGAGGAGAGCTGAGGGAATCTGTGATGAGAGGAGAGCTGAGGGGATTTGTGATGAGAATAGAGCTGAGATGGTTTGTGATGAGAGGAGAGCTGGGAGGGATTTGGGGGAATTTGCCTTATGTGATACACAGTTCTAAGCCCTAACTTATTACAATTTTTTGGTGCCGCTGTAATTCTTCCCTCTAAGGAAGGTGTGGCTGGGGGTGGTGTTTGAGTGTGGTTGGGTCGGAGTTTGGGAGTGGTTGGGGCGGAGAGTTGGACAGAGAGGGTGAGTTCCTGCACCTTTGCTCTGAGAAAAAAAGCCCTGAATAAATCCATAGTATGAAATGAGATCTTCCCTTCAGATGGATACTGACTATAGAGACTTGGCTGCAGAGTCCTGTAGTAGACTGTGTGTAATGATCAGGATACGCCGAATGATATATAGAGAACTTGTTCTTATCATGCATGTAAATTCAAAAAAAGTGTTTAATTTGCATGCATTGCTTTCTCCGTTGAAAATATCAGATGTAGTTTCTAGCTTTTTATTTTTTGCATGCTACCAGAGCTGTATCTACCACATGCAAATGTGTCCCTGTTAATTAAATGGAAAAAATATAGAATGGTAAAGAAAGTGAATTTTAATATGCTTGACATAAACATAAGTCAGGCAAAGAGGTTAGAAAACAATGTTAAACAAAAATGGCCAAATTGATTGACCACTTGGACTTTTTCTGCTGTTATTCTTCTTCTTATTATTATACAGGATTTATATAGCGCCAACAGTTTGCTTTGTGCACTTGTCCAAATCATTTAGTGGAGGGGGGATTATGGTGTGGGGCTTGTTTTTCAGGGGTTGGGCTTGGCCTCTTAGTTCTAGTGAAGGGAACTCTTAAGGTATCAGCATACCAAGACATTTTAAACAATTTCATGCTCCCAACTTTGTGGGAACAGTTTGGGGATGGCCCCTTCCTGTTCCAACATGACTGTGCACCAGTGCACAAAGCAAGGTCCATAAAGACATGGATGAATGAGTTTGGGGGTGGGAAACTTGACTGGTCTGCAAAGAGTCCGATAGAACACCTTTGGGATGAATTATAGCGGAGACTGGGAGCCAGGCCTTCTTGTCCAAAATCAGTGCCTGACCTTACAAATGTGCTTCCGGAAGAATGGTCAAACATTCCTATTAGGGATGGGCGAACGGTTCGGCCCGAGCATAAGTTCGGGCCGAACTTTCACTGTTCAGACGTTCGGCAAACAGCTGAACAAACGGGTCGTTCGACCGCTTGTTCGGCCCCCTGAACTGACCACAATGCATTTTGGCTCTGAACAGTGCATTAAAAATGCACAGTGTGGCGCTATTATGTGAATACAATATGAAAAAACTAAACATAAATTATTCAAATCATAAACATCTCATGTGAGCACTTATGACAGTGACTAGTGAAAGAATAATACATATGTGTGTTTAGATGAATTAAACATCAAAGGCAAAATCAAATATAGAGTCCATAACACCAAAAAGAAAAAGTCCGTGATAGCAGTGTATAAATGGTATACAGGTGTTTTTCTTGTATATGCAGGAAGATCAATTAAACCCGGTAGCCTGGTAGATGAATGGACCATAAACGACCAGAGGTGCACAGAAATTTGAAAACGGTGCCAGGACCATCACCAGAAGATATGGAGGCTTACCAGAAGTAGTGGCCTGAAATAGCGTATGCTAAAACAGGTCAAGAAGGCTTGGTGACCAACTGGTCTAGATGTATTGTCTGGTTAGATGTCATCACCACACCAACGGAGGGAAGGGGGGGAAGCAATCAGCACGATTTCCTCAATAATAATCACACCACCAAGCCAAGCGAAAGATTCGTGTACCATGTGAGGGATGAAAACACTCACATAGTGTAATAACGTATTAACTTGGATTTATTAAAAATAGCAATAAAAAACAAACTCACATTTTATGCAGATCAAACAGGCATGTAAATCGTATAGCGGTAGTTGTGAGGGGTCCACCCACAACTACAGCTATACGATTTACATGCCTGTTTGATCTGCATAAAATGTGAGTTTGTTTTTTATTGCTATTTTTAATAAATCCAAGTTAATACTTTATTACACTATGTGAGTGTTTTCATCCCTCACATGGTACACGAATCTTTCGCTTGGCTTGGTGGTGTGATTATTATTGAGGAAATCGTGCTGATTGCTTCCCCCCCTTCCCTCCGTTGGTGTGGTGATGACATCTAACCAGACAATACATCTAGACCAGTTGGTCACCAAGCCTTCTTGACCTGTTTTAGCATACGCTATTTCAGGCCACTACTTCTGGTAAGCCTCCATATCTTCTGGTGATGGTCCTGGCACCGTTTTCAAATTTCTGTGCACCTCTGGTCGTTTATGGTCCATTCATCTACCAGGCTACCGGGTTTAATTGATCTTCCTGCATATACAAGAAAAACACCTGTATACCATTTATACACTGCTATCACGGACTTTTTCTTTTTGGTGTTATGGACTCTATATTTGATTTTGCCTTTGATGTTTAATTCATCTAAACACACATATGTATTATTCTTTCACTAGTCACTGTCACAAGTGCTCAC
This sequence comes from Lithobates septentrionalis, assembly GCA_037952835.1. Lineage (NCBI taxonomy): Eukaryota > Metazoa > Chordata > Amphibia > Anura > Ranidae > Lithobates > Lithobates septentrionalis. The sequence continues at coordinate 427,094 of JBBDGP010001886.1, read as the reverse complement.
ATGAGATGTTTATGATTTGAATAATTTATGTTTAGTTTTTTCATATTGTATTCACATAATAGCGCCACACTGTGCATTTTTTAGTTGTTTTTTTCTCCCTGAGTCTACGGGTGTGTTGGCTGCTTACTTCGTTTGTTTTAGCGCAGCGCTGTATCATATTTCTTGAAATTCTGAACAGTGCATTGCAAGCCCTGATTGGCTGAAGCAGGGAAAGCTTGAGCCAATCAGGGCACAGAGCACTGTCAGAATCATGATTGGACACTGTCATCATGACTTTATCCAATCATGGCTCATTCCCACCCCACAGTATAAAATTATTCTTTCAATGGCAGCCATTTTCAGTGTGATTTCGGCGTGGAGAGGGATAGAACAGGGCTCTGTTCAGTGCTATTAGTTAGTTAGTGTGCTATACTGTGCTATTTTGCTTCAATTGTCAGTGTAGAATATTAGTTTAGTGTCAGTCTAGGGATAGTGTGAGTGTAGTGAGGAGGACCATCATTCAGGTTTGCATAGTGTGCAGCTAGAGTAGGGACAGCTCAGATACATTCAGGTCCATACATATTGGGACATCGACGCAATTCTAATCTTTTTGGCTCTATACACCACCACAATGGATTTGAAATGAAACGAACAAGATGTGCTTTAACTGCAGACTTTCAGCTTTATATTGAGGGTATTTGCATCCAAATCAGGTGAACGGTGTAGGAATTACAACAGTTTGTATATGTGCCTCCCACTTTTTAAAGGACCAAAAGTAATGGGACAATTGGCTGCTCAGCTGTTCCATGGCCAGGTGTGTGTTATTCCCTCATTATCCCATTTACAAGGAGCAGATAAAAGGTCCAGAGTTTTCAAGTGTGCTATTTGCATTTGGAATCTGTTGCTGTCAACTCTCAATATGAGATCCAAAGAGCTGCCACTATCAGTGAAGCAAGTCATCATTAGGTTGAAAAAACAAAACAAACCCATGAGAGAGACAGCAAAAACATTAGGTGTGGCCAAATCAACTGTTTGCAACATCCTTAAAAAGAAAGAACGCACCGGTGAGCTCAGCAACGCCAAAAGACCCGGAAGACCACGGAAAACAACTGTGATGGATGACAGAAGAATTCTTTCTCTGTTGAAAAAAACACTCTTCACAACAGTTGGCCATATCAAGAACACTCTCCAGGAGGTAGGTGTATGTGTGTCAAAGTCAACAATCAAGAAAAGACGTCACCAGAGTAAATACAGAGGGTTCACCACAAGATGTAAACCATTGGTGAGCCTCAAAAACAGGAAGGCCAGATTAGAGTTTGCCAAACAACATCTAAAAAAGCCTTCACAGTTCTGGAACAACATCCTATGGACAGATGAGACCAAGATCAACTTGTACCAGAGTGATGGGAAGAGAAGAGTATGGAGAAGGAAAGGAACTGCTCATGATCCAAAGCATACCACCTCATCAGTGAAGCATGGTGTTGGTAGTGTCATAGCGTGGGCATGTATGGCTGCCAATGGAACTGGTTCTCCTGTATTTATTGATGATATGACTGCTGACAAAATCAGCAGGATGAATTCTGAAGTGTTTCAGGCAATATTATCTGTGCATATTCATCAAAATGCTTCAGAACTCATTGGACGGCGCTTCACAGTGCAGATGGACAGTGACCCGAAGCATACTGCGAAAGCAACCAAAGAGTTTTTTAAGGGAAAGAAGTGGAATTTTATACAATGGCCAAGTCAATCACCTGACCTGAATCAGATTGAGTATGCATTTCACTTGCTGAAGACAAAACTGAAGGCAAAATGCCCCATGAACAAGCAGGAACTGAAGACAGTTGCAGCAGAGGCCTGGCAGAGCATCACCAGGGATGAAACCCAGCATCCGGTGATGTCTATGCATTCCAGATTTCAGGCTGTAATTGACTGCAAAGGATTTGCAACCAAATATTTAAAAGTGAAAGTTTAATAGATGATTGTTAATCTGTCCCATTACATTTGGTTCCTTACAAAGTGGGAGGCACATATGCAAACTGTTGTAATTCCTACACCGTTCCCCTGATTTGGATGTAAATACCCTCAAATCAAAGCTGAAAGCCTGCAGTTAAAGCACATCTTGTTCGTTTCATTTCAAATCCATTGTAGTGACGGTTGAATTTGTCTATTTGATTGCGTTACTGCCAGTTTAACGCCATTTACTTCTGTGTGCGTTACTGCCAGTTTAATGCCATATAGTTTTGTGTGCGTTACTGACAGTTTAACGCCATACAGTTCTGTGTGCGTTACTGCCAGTTTAACGCCATATAGTTGTGTGTGCGTTACTGCCAGTTTAACGCCATATAGTTCTGTGTGCGTTACTGCCAGTTTAACGCCATATAGTTCTGTGTGCATTACTGCCAGTTTAACGCCATATAGTTTTGTGTGCGTTACTGCCAGTTTAACGCCATATAGTTCTGTGAATCACTGTACGTTTGGTGCATTATATTGCAGTATATTATAGTGTATCCGTGGAGTTTGTCTGTGTAGTGGGAGTACTCAAATTAAAGTGCACCAAACACCTCTTTACATTGATTAAAGTGCATCTACGTACTGATTTCAACTTCTTCTTTACATTTGCTTATTAGCACTGCCCCCTCCCTCCCAATAATGTCTGGGAGGACAACAAGGAGAGGCAGATATTCCATTGGCACTGTAAGGGGGCCAGCAACAAATGTGTCCACAGGCAAAAGTAGACGTCGTGGTCAGTCCTCAGGCAGGGCATAATTTCCTCTGTTTAGTGAGTTTGCCTATGCTATCCAGCCACAGCATGCAGAGGAGGTGGTGGACTGGCTTACTAAACCTTCATCATCCTCCTCATCCTCTGTCACGCAAGCAGAGACAAGTGTACAGTCCCCTGCAGTTGCCAGAGTGGATAAACCTGCCTCCTTGTCCCCATCTATTCCTGCTATAGCCCCAACATCAGCCACTGAGGAGTCAGCTGAGTTATTTGACCACAGCATCAGCCACTTGCTCCTTGATAATGCCCAGCCATTACTGGATTCAGATGTTGGTTCTGAGGTTGAGGATGACAGGAACATGAGCCTAGAGAAAGGGAGGAACACTGGTAGACAAATTGGCATTCATGTACCCCAAGCCACAGCGTATTGCCAAGTTGTCTCCAGTGGTAATTATGAAGATGGAGGAGATGGAGATGATGATGATGATGATGAGGTCATTGATGTAAATGGGGGGCCAGATAGAGCAGAGGAGGAAACTGAAGGTGAGGCAGCACAACCCCAAGGAGGCCGACATCAAGAAAGAGTAGAGAGCAGCTGCCCTATTCCATCACATTCTGCAGCTGTTATCTCCCGGCCCACTCCCCAAAGCTCAGCTGTCTGGGCCTTTTTCAGCACATATTCAGCAGAAAGCAAACTGTGTCTCAGGCACATCAAACGTGGCAAAAACACCAACCATTTGGGTACCACATGCTTAACAAGGCATTTAACGTCCAACCACTCAACCTGTTGGCAAGAGCACCTAAAAGCCACATAAAAGGGGCACAAATCTGTCCCTCCTCCTCCTTCTTACCCACTTCAGTCTGCCCCCACTATACCGAGTCATTACCTCTCAGTAGCCTCCACTGACAGGGATGATAGTATAGCACAGGGTGTCCCAGGTCCTAGCAGCACATCTGCCAGCAGCACACCACCAGCTGTAGACTGTAGCCAGCAAATTTCTCCTCCCCATCTGCTGCCGCGGGAAAAAATACAGTCCTTGCTACCCACATGCCCAGCGTCTAAATGCAAGCTTGTTAAAGCTGTTGGCTGTCCAACTTCTGCCTTTTAGCCTGGTGGATTCTGCCCTCTTTTGTGAATTTGCACAATGTGCTGTACCACAAGGGCAGGTCCCCAGTGGCTACTACTTTTCACGTAAGGCCGTTCCATCTTTCTACCATCACATGGAAGGGAATGTTCTGGCATCGTCTGGCAAGGCAGTCAGTCGTAAAATCCACCTTACTGCTGACACGTGGTCCAGCAAGCATGGACAGGGACAATATATATTTCGTTCACAGCATACTGGGTAACGCTGCTTGCAACTCGAAAGGATGCAGGACAGGGCTTGGTGCTGCAGCTTGTTGTGTCCCCACGTCTCCATATAGCTAGTGGTGACAATGCCAGACCTTTGAGTTCTACCCTCTCCTCCTCCTCTTCCTCCTCCTCCTTCGCCACCTCCATGCCCTCCTCTGCAGAATTGTCCTATGAACATCAGGTACCACCTAAGCGTTCAAAGGACTATTCCCAGAGTCAGGCTTAAAGGTTCCATGCAGTGCTTCAGCTGGTGTGTTTAGGGGACAGGAACCACACCGGAGCAGAGATTCTTGCAGCTCTGCATGCACAGGCCCAGAGGTGGTTCACACCAAGCCAGCTAGAGCCAGGAATGGAGGTATGCGATAATGGCTCAAACCTCCTGTCCACCCTTAGACAGGGAAAGTTAACACATGTGCCATGCCTGGCACATGTCCTCAATTTGGTGGTGCAGCGTTTCCTAAATACGTACCCAGGGTTGCAAGATGTGCTAAAGCTGGCCAGAAGAGTCTGTAGCCATTTCAGGCGGTCATACACAGCCAGTGCTCAGTAGGCTAAAATTCAGTGGGAAATCCACCTGCCCGTAAACTGCCTGATTTGTGGCATGCCCACCAGGTGGAACCCGACTTTGTCAATGCTGCAGTGACTATACATGCAGCAGAGAGCCGTCAACGAGTACCTGTGCGAATATGGCATGACAACAGGCTCAGGCTGCCTCAGCTTTTTTTCCCCGTGCCAATGGCAATGCCGATGTTAAGGATGCATGAACTGTATTAGCACCATTTAAGGAGGCCACAAGGATGGTGAGCCGTGACAGTGCATGCATCAGTGACACAATCCCTGTTGTGTTCTTGCTGGAGCAGACTCTGCGTGGCATTATGGACAGGGCACTGGTGGCAGAGCAGCAGAAGAAAGAGGAGGACTTCCTTTCCTCTCAAGGCCCACTTTATCCAGACACCATCATTCCTATGTCACAGAACACACAGGAGGAGAGAGGGGAGGAGGATGAGGAGGAGGATTCTGGCACTTTCATAGTTTTTGAAGAAGAGGAAGACATGTGTCAATCTGTAAGTGATGGCTTGATGGCTTTCCAACCCCAGGACCCTTGGGAGTTGTACATGGCTGGGAGGAGGAAGTTCCAGATGCTGTCATCCTGAGTGACCCCAAGGAGTCTGCTTCTCAAGCCTTGGCAAGTTTGAGGCACATGGGCAACCTCATGCTTCAAAGCCTGCGAAAGGACCCAAGAATACATGGCATAAAGGAGAAGGATGATTACTAGTTACTACTAGCAACTCTCCTTGACCACCGTTATAAGGGGAAGGTCTCAGAACTCATGCCATCCCCACAGAGAGTGCAGAAGATAAAATCTCTTGAGGACACGTTAAAGAGGATTTTATTGAACGTTTTTCCTGACTCCAGTAGGTTACAGTGTCATGGAAAACGTTGTTTTGAGTCTTCTGGTGGTCAAGATAGAAGCGTTGGAGAAGGCGTCCGCCTAAGTGAGGCATTTCGGAATTTTTTTAGTCCTCGCCGCCTAGGGCTGTCAGCTTCCAAATCCCATCGGCAGCGTCTGCATCACATGGTCAACGATTACCTCAGGGCCAAAACAGAGATGGAGAGCTTTCTAGCTGACGATCCACTGACTTACTGGGTCATGAGAATAGACCACTAGCCAGAGCTTGCCCAGTATGCTATTGAGTGGTTGAGCTGCCCTGCATCCAGTGTGCTTTCAGAACGGGCATTCAGTGCTGCAGGAGGTTTTGCTACTGATCATAGAATGCGTCTGTCCACAGACTCCACGGACCGTTTGACTTTTATAAAAATGAATCAGTCCAAGATTACCAGCTATGAAGCCCCTGATGCCAATGTCACTGATTAAGTCTTTTTGGGATGTGGAATCTCTACAGAACTTTGAGGCTGCCTAGCTTTGAGGGTGTTCAATCATTTCATCTGGAAACATGTTTTTGGTATAGGTTTCATGGGCACAATTAACACGCAAAGACCAATTTGTCTGCACCTGTTTGACAGGTGCATATCATTACAATTTTTAACAGCAAGGCCAATTCTTGCTTTCATCAAGAGTACCTCTATAGGGTTACGGTGGGAAGGTGCCACTGACACCCAAAGACCAATTTTTCTGCACCTGTTTGACAGGTGTATATCATTGCAATTTTTTACAGCAAGGCCAATTCTTGCTTTAATCAAGATTACCTCTGATTACCAAAAAATCTCTAATCTTGTTCCCAGTGCACTACATTGTGGCCTCATCATACACACTGACTCCCCGGCTGTTGCTGAGAAAAATAAAGGCAGCTTGCAGGGAAAATTTCATTTTTTAGGCTTTATAAATGCAATTAATGCTGCAGCAGATTGTAGACATGGTACAGATCTGCCACTTTACAGATAGACCATGGGGACCCCCCAGGCACTATATTGGAAGAAATATTTCATTTTTAGGCATTCACTTTAAAAATCAAAAAATCATTTAAAAATCATTTAGGGAGTCTGTTCGGCCCATCCCTAATTCCTATAGACACACTCCTAAACCTTGTGGACAGCCTTCCTAGAAGAATTGAAGCTGTTATAGCTGCAAAGGGTGGAGCAACTCAATATTGAACCCTAGTGACTAATGCCCCATACACACAATCGGACATTCCGACAACAAAATCCATGGATTTTTTCCGACGGATGTTGGCTCAAACTTGTCTTACAAACGGTCACACAAATCTTGTCGGAAATTTTGAACATCAAGAACGCAGTGACGTACAACACGTACGACGGCACTAGAAAAGGGAAGTTCAATACCAAGTGCGCCACTCTTTGGGCTCCTTCTGCTAATCTCGTGTTAGTAGAAGTTTGGTGAGAGATGATTTGCGCTTTTCCGCCTCGTGCTTTTCCGATCTTTACTGCTCTTCATTTTGTGCTTGTGGGTTTGTATCTGGTTTTCAGTTCTTGCCCCCCCCGAAGTGCACGCGAGGTCCGTATTAAATATATGGAGTACTTTGCGGGTAGGGGGGCCATTGATATGCCAGAAAATGTTTAATAAAAATTTTAACAAAAAAAATGTTATATTTAAACTGATTGTGTTTCTTTTAACTGTCTCCTAGATTCTCCAATGGGCTTTTATTTTTTTACACTTTCTTCAATAGTGCAAACGTAATTTATTTGATACATGAGGTGACAATCTCTTCTTCAGCAAACTATTATTATGTTGTGCGTCTGCTACACACACACCTTGTTTTTGTTGTTAATGTATGTAATGCATTACTGTTAAAAATATACATAATTTTCAGCACCATGAATGAATTATGCAGAGTCACGAAAATGGCATGATTGTGGCAAATTATAAAGCACTGTGGAAGTTATTTAATAAAGGAAAATCCACTTTGCACTACAAGTGTTTGGGGACCTGGGTCCTGCCCCAGGGGACATGGATCAATGCAAAAAAAAGTTTTAAAAACGGACGTTTTTTCAGGAGCAGTGATTTTAATAATGCTTAAAGTCAAACAATAAAAGTGTAATATCCCTTTAAATTTCGTAGCTGGGGGGTGTCTATAGTATGCCTGTAAAGGGGCGCATGTTTCCCGTGTTTAGAACAGTCTGACAGCAAAATGACATTTGGAAGGAAAAAAGCCATTTAAAACTACTCGCGGCTATTCCATTGCCGGTCCGACAATACACATAGAAGTTCATGGACAAAAAACGGCATGGGAATTCCCCACAGGGGAACCCCGAACCAAAATTAAAAAAAAAAAAATGATGTGGGGGTCCCCCTAAATTCCATACCAGACCCTTATCCGAGCACGCAACCTGGCAGGCCGCAGGAAAAGAGGGGGAGACGAGAGAGCGCCCCCCCCTCCCGAACCGTACCAGGCCACATGCCCTCAACATTGGGAGGGTGCTTTGGGGTAGCCCCCCAAAACACCTTGTCCCCATGTTGATGAGGACAAGGGCCTCATCCCCACAACCCTGGCCGGTGGTTGTGGGGGTCTGCGGGCGGGGGGCTTATCGGAATCTGGAAGCCCCCTTTAACAAGGAGACCCCAGATTCCAGCCCCCCCCTGTGTGAAATGGTAAGGGGTAAGTACCCCTACCATTTCACTAAAAAACTGTCAAAAATGTTAAAAATGACAAGAGACAGTTTTTGACAATTCCTTTGTTTAAATGCTTCTTCTTTCTTCCTTCATCTTCTTCTTCTGGTTCTTCCTCTGGTGACCCCGCCCCCTCTAACGCACGGTGACTTGACGGGACTTCCCTGTGACGTCACGGGGAATGCCACAGGGAAGTCCCGTCATGTCCCGTGCGTCAGAGGGGGGCGGTGTCACCGGGTGGCCCCGCCCCCCCCGTTATTTAAGAACCGTCAGACGAGGAGACGCTGTCACACAGCGGGAGCCTCCCTCCATGCTAGCATGGATGCGGAGCGGCCCGGAGAAGAAAATTATGAAGAGGAGAAGAGAAGAAAAGAAGAGGATGAAGAAGAGAAGAAGATGAAGAGAAGAACGGGAGCCTCCCCCCATGCCATGGGTGCGGAGCGGCCCGAGGAGAAGAAGATAGAAGACGCCGCGGACGAGATGCTGGACGAGAACGCCGGAGGAAGAAGCAGAAGAGATAGAAGAACCAGAAGAAGAAGATGAAGGAAGATAGAAGAAAGGAGAAGCATTTAAATAAAGGAATTGTCAAAAACTGTCATTTTTAACACTTTTGACAGTTTTTTTGTGAAATGGTAGGGGTACCCCCTTACCATTTCACACAGGGGGGGTCGGGATCTGGGGGTCCCCTTGTTAAAGGGGGCTTCCAGATTCCGATAAGCCCCCTGCCCGCAGACCCCCAGAACCACCGGCCAGGGTAGTGGGGATGAGGCCCTTGTCCTCATCAACATGGGGACAAGGTGTTTTGGGGGGCTACCCCAAAGCACCCTCCCAATGTTGAGGGCATGTGGCCTGGTACGGTTCAGGAGGGGGGGGCGCTCTCTCATCCCCCTCTTTTCCTGCGGCCTGCCAGGTTGCGTGCTCGGATAAGGGTCTGTATGGTTTTTTGGGGGGACCCCACGCCGTTTTTTGGGGTTTTTTGGCTTGGGGTTCCCCTTAAAATCCATACCAGACCTGAAGGGTCTGGTATGGAATTTAGGGGGACCCCCACGTCATTTTTTTTTTTAATTTTGGCCGGGGTTCCCCTTAATATCCATACCAGACCTGAAGGGCCTGGTATGGAATTTAGGGGGACCCCCACGTCATTTTTTTTTTAAATTTTGGTTCGGGGTTCCCCTGTGGGGAATTTCCATGCCGTTTTCATCAATGAACTTCTATGTGTATTGTCGGACCGGCAATGCAATAGCCGCGAGTAGTTTTAAATGGCTTTTTTCCTTCCAAATGTCATTTTGCTGTCAGACTGTTCTAAACACGGGATACATGCGCCCCTTTACAGGCATACTATAGACACCCCCCAGCTACGAAATTTAAAGGGATATTACACTTTTATTGTTTGACTTTAAGCATTATTAAAATCACTGCTCCTGAAAAAACGTCCGTTTTTAAAACTTTTTTTTGCATTGATCCATGTCCCCTGGGGCAGGACCCAGGTCCCCAAACACTTTTTATGACAATAACTTGCATATAAGCCTTTAAAATTAGCACTTTTGATTATTCATGTTCATGTCCCATAGACTTTAACGGTGTTCGCGTGTTCGAACAAACTTTTTTCCTGTTCGCATGTTCTGGTGCGAACCGAACAGGGGGGTGTTCGGCTCATCCCTACTACAGAGCTGCACTCCACAGACTTACACAGCAGGACTTAGGCCCCCCACTTCCTCTGATTGACAGCAACAAGAGCCAATGGCTCCTGCTGCTGCTCGAATGCAGTATAAAGAGGAAGTAAGGAGAGAAAAGGTGCAGCCCTGCACAGCGCTGATCTCTTCACCCCTCTTTTCCCCTTCCCACAGGGAAGGGGAGGCACAGGGACACTGAAAACTTTTTTTACCTTAATGCAAGGAATGCATTAAGGTAATAAACGTTTTTAGGTTTAGTAACAATTTAAAGTTCATGTGCATGTAAAAGCAGGTGTCCCAATACTATTGACAATATAGTGTGTGAATATATACAGTATATATATATTAAAAAAATATTCATACCCCTTGAAATTTTCCACATTTTGTCATGTTACAACCAATATTGTAAATGTATTTTATTGGGATTTTATGTGATAGACCTACACAAAGGGGCACATAATTGTGAAGTGGAAAGGAAATGATAAATGGTTTTCAAATTTTTTTAGAAATAAATATCCTAAAAGTGTGGCGTGAATTTTTATTCAGCCCCCCTTGAGTCAATACTTTGTAGAACCACTTTTCGCTGCAATTACAGCTGCAAGTCTTTTTGGGGATGTCTCTACCAGCTTTTCACATCTAGAGAGTGACATTTTTGCCCATTCTTCTTTGCAAAATAACTCAACCTCTGTCAGATTGCATGGAGAGAGTCTGTGAACAACAATTTTCAAGTCTTGTCACAGATTCTCAATTGGATTTAGGTCTGGACTTTGACTGGGCCATTCTAACACATGAATATGCCTTGATCTAAACCATTCCATTGTAGCTCTGGCTGTATGTTTAGGGTCGTTGTCCTGCTGAAAGGTGAACCTCTGCCCCAGTCTCAAGCCTTTTGCAGACTCTAACAGGTTTTCTTCTAAGATTGCCCTGTATTTGGTCCCATCCATCTTCCCATCAACTCTGACCAGTTTCCCTGTCCCTGCTGAAGAAAAGCATCCCCACAACATAATGATGCTGCCACCACCATGTTTCACGGTGGGGATGGTGTTTAGGGTGAGGTGCAGTGTTAGTTTTCTGCCACACATATCGTTTTGCTTTTAGGCCAAAAAGTTCAATTTTAGTTTTATCTGACCAGAACACCTTCTTCCACATGTTTGCTGTATCCCCCACATGGCTTCTCGCAAACTGCAAACAGGACTTCTTATGGCTTTCTTTCAACAATGGCTTTCTTCTTGCCACTCTTCACTAAAGGCCAGATTTGTGGAGAGCACGACTAATAGTTGTCCTGTGGACAGATTCTCCCACCTGAGCTATGGATCTCTGCAGCTCCTCCAGAGTAATGCTGGCCATACACTCTACGAACAATCATCTGAAATTCGGTCATTTAGACAGTTCAATCGCTTTTCGGCCAGTTAATGGGCACAGAATCGATAATTGTTGGGACGTTTTTGAGCCGAAAAAATGAACAATAAATTGAAAGGTTAATGTGTTTCCCGTCCGAACTGTCTGCACTAGGTATATGTAAAAAAACGAACAAAAAATGCAATCATTATGTCCGCTGAACGATTTATCGGTCATTACATGATGGCAATATCGTTTGTGCTCACGGCCGAATGTTCGTTTATCGAATTTGGGTTCGGCCGATTTTTCATATAGTGTATGGCCAGCATTACCATGGACCTCTTGGCTGCTTCTCTGATGAATGCTCTCCTTGCCCGGCCTGTCAGTTTAGGTGGACGGCCATGTCTTGGTAGGTTTGCAGCTGTGCCATACTCTTTCCATTTTCGGTTGAACAGTGCTCTGTGAGATGTTCAAAGTGTGGGATATTTTTTTATAAGCTAACCCTGCTTTAAACGTCTCCACAACTTAATCCCTGACCTGTCTTGTGTGTTCCTTGGCTTTCATGATGCTCTTTGTTCACTAAGGTTGCCTAACATTCCTCTGAGGGCTTCACAGAACATCTGTACTTATACTGAGATTAAATTACACACAGGTGGACTCTTTTTACTAATAAGGTGACTTCTGAAGGCAATTGGTTTCACTAGATTTTAGTTAGAGGTATCAGAGTAGCACACGTTTCACATATTTATTTGTAAAAGATGTTAAAAACCATTTATCATTTTCCTTCCACTTCACAATTATGTGCCACTTTGTGTTGGTCTATCACATAAAATTCCAATAAAATACATTTAGGTCTTTGGTTTTAACATGAAAGAATGTGGAAAATTTCAAGGGGTATGGATAATTTTTCAAGGCACTATATATATCAGTGGCAGCCCGTCCATAGGGGGCGCCGAGCAGAAGGCAAGCATGCGGGGGGCACACTGGCAGCATTTAATGGGCACACTGGCAGCATTTAATGGGCATACTGGCAGCATTTGATGGGCACACTGGCAGCATTTGATGGGCAGTTGGGCACACTGGCAGCATTTAATGGGCACACTGGCAGCATTTGATGGACACACTGGCAGCATATTTTTTGCAGTTGGGCACACTGGCAGCGTTTGATGGGCACACTGGCAGCGTTTGGCACAGTGGCTGCGTTTGATGGGCACACTGGCTGCATTTGATGGCACGGTGGCAACATTTGATGGGCACAGTGGCAGCATTTGGCACAGTAGCTGCTTTTGATGACACAGTGGCTGCATTTGATTGCAAAGTGGCAGCGTTTGATGGGCACAATGGTAGCGTTTGGCACAGTGGCTGCATTTGATGGGCACAGTGGCAGCGTTTGATGGCACAGTGGCTGCGTTTGATTGCATAGTGGCTGCAATTGATGTTTTTTTTTCTAAATATTTTCAGTTTGTTTGCGCCCCACCCAAAACATTTTGAGCACCAGCCACCACTGATATATATATATCTATATACAGTGGCTTGCGAAAGTATTCGGCCCCCTTGAACTTTTAAACCTTTTGCCACATTTCAGGCTTCAACATAAAGATATAAAATTTTAATTTTTTGTGAAGAATCACCAACAAGTGGGACACAATTGTGAAGTGGAACGAAATCTTTTGGATTTTTGAAACTTTTTTAACTAATAAAAAAATGAAAAGTGGGGCATGCAAAATTCTTCGGCCCCCTTGCGTTAATACTTTGTAGAGCCACCTTTTGCTGCGATTACAGGTGCAAGTCGCTTGGGGTATGTCTCTATCAGTTTTACACTTCAAGAGACTGAAGTTCTTGCCCATTCTTCCTTGCAAAACAGCTCGAGCTCAGTGAGGTTGGATGGAGAGCGTTTGTGAACAGCAGTTTTCAGCTCTTTCCACAGATTCTCGATTGGATTCAGGTCTGGACTTTGACTTGGCCATTCTAACACCTGGATACGTTTATTTGTGAACCATTCCTTTGTAGATTTTGCTGTATGTTTGGGATCATTGTCTTGGAAGATAAATCTCCGTCCCAGTTTCAGGTCTTTTGCAGACTCCAACAGGTTTTCATCCAGAATGGTCCTGTATTTGGCTGCATCCATCTTCCCCTCAATTTTAACCATCTTCCCTGTCCCTGCTGAAGAAAAGCAGGCCCAAACCATGATGCTGCCACCACCATGTTTGACAGTGGGGATGGTGTGTTGAGGGTGATGAGCTGTGTTGCTTTTACGCCAAACATATCGTTTTGCATTGTGGCCAAAAAGTTCGATTTTGGTTTCATCGGACCAGAGCACCTTCTTCCACATGTTTGGTGTGTCTCCCAGGTGGCTTGTGGCAAACTTTAGACGAGACTTTTTATGCATATCTTTGAGAAATGGCTTTCTTCTTGCCACTCTTCCATAAAGGCCAGATTTGTGCAGTGTACGACTGATTGTTGTCCTATGGACAGACTCTCCCACCTCAGCTGTAGTTCTCTGCAGTTCATCCAGAGTGATCATGGGCCTCTTGGCTGCATCTCTGATCAGTCTTCTCCTTGTCTGAGCTGAAAGTTTAGAGGGACAGCCAGGTCTTGGTAGATTTGCAGTGGTCTGATACTCCTTCCATTTCAAAATGATCGCTTGCACAGTGCTCCTTGGGATGTTTAAAGCTTGGGAAATCTTTTTGTATCCAAATCCGACTTTAAACTTCTCCACAACAGTATTACGGACCTGCCTGGTGTGTTCCTTGGTCTTCATGATGCTCTCTGCGCTTTCAACAGAACCCTGAGATTATCACAGAGCAGGTGCATTTATACAGAGACTTGATTACACACAGGTGGATTCTATTTATCACCATCAGTCATTTAGGACAACATTGGATCATTCAGAAATCCTCGCTGAACTTCTGGAGTGAGTTTTCTGCACTGAAAGTAAAGGGGCCGAATAATTTTGCACGCACCACTTTTCAGTTTTTTAATTGCTAAAAAAGTTTAAAATATCCAATAGATTTCATTCCACTTCACAATTGTTTCCCACTTGTTGGTGATTCTTCACAAAAAATTACATTTTTATATCTTTATGTTTGAAGCCTGAAATGTGGCAAAAGGTTGAAAAGTTTAAGGGGGCCGAATACTTTCGCAAGCCACTGTATATCTATATCTATATATATATATATATATATATAGATATAGATATATATATATATAGATATATAAATATCTATATATATATATATACACACACATATATATATATATATATATATATATATATATATATATATATATATATATATATGGGAGGAAAGGTTTGCTCGGGCCTGCAGCACACCGCTCAGCGCCAAATGGATAAATTAATGTCCAAAGGTAAGAGAGTAGAACTAGAGAATGGGGGAGGTATAAACACTCAGTTTCTACACTAAATGTTCCAAAAAGCAGCAGCCATTTAAAAAAACATAAAATTGCAAAGTAATAGTATATATAAACAATACAAGTAAACATAAACTACAAACAGCGCTATTGTTGAGCAAAAACATATAATTAAAATCATGCGGCCAACTACGCACAAAAGTGATAAAACAGAGAGGTATAGAGTCTGTGAAGTGATCAGGAAAATGTCCATAGGTGATAATAAAGCTGAATCACAGTGTGCGCCTTCCACCGGTCAGTAGGACTTCACCATGTGTTAGCACTCTCCCCCTAGGGGGTCAAACTCACCAAATATGCAAGTTATAAAAGCCTCCAAGAGAAAAAGATCTCCTTAGCACATCTCTCTCAGTACCACTCCAGGGGGTTCAGGGGGGGGGGGGGTCACAACTCCAAACAGATAAATGACAAAGAAAGAAAGTATGCACATAGCGTAATTCTGTTTATTAAGATGAACCCCACAATCTTCACAAAACGCCCCTCAACCAATATACGTACAAAATAAAAGCAGTCAATCAAGCAAAAAAGGAGTATTGCGTGTCACCGTTCAGAAGATCAGCCGGCTCGGTATTCAGGGGAACAGATCACTTCCTGGTTTGTGGAACAGGCTGAGGTGGAACGCATACCTCACTTCCGGCGTCGTGTAAGCCACGCCCTGATGCGTTTCGTCATATCCTGACTTCGACAGAGGGCGTGGCTACACGGCGTAGTAAGAGGTTTATATCGCCCACCCCACTCCAAGCCACCAATCACAGAGCATCCAGCCCGACGTCAGGCGCACGACGTCAGACAGGAAACTAAGCAGCGGCTCAGCACAAGGAGAAGAGGGGGGCGTACTCAACCTCACTGCACATATCAAATGACAGTGCCAATGTGTCAGGATCCATGAGCGATCACTCGTCTCATAATCCCACACAAAGCACATATTGTTATTAGGCCTGCCGACAAGGGAGGAGGAGTTGTTATTTTAGATAAACAGTTTTATCACAATCAGCTTACTGAAATGCTGAACGACAGCAATACTTCCGTGAAATTGGCAAAAGACCCTTCCGTACAGTATGAGAAGGATTTAAGAAATCTGGTTGAAAGTGGTTATGCTTTAGGTGTACTATCTACTCGTGAGAAAAAGTATCTTGTGCCAAGTAGTAGTAGGATCCCTACGATCTACACTCTACCGAAGATTCATAAAGATCTGAACAACCCCCCAGGCAGGCCAATCGTGAACGGGATTGGCTCAATTACATCTCGTATGGGCCAATACCTGGATCATTTCCTGCAAGACAGCGTTATATGCACCAAGGCATATCTTAGGGACACTAAAAGCCTTCTGCAAATTCTTCAGCAGATAGACTTAACAGGGAAACAAGAAGTTTACTTAGTAACTGCAGATGTTGCATCACTGTATTCAGTGATCCAACACGATGATGCTCTTTTAGCCCTTAATTGGGCTTTGTTCCAGCGTGATGACTTGCCACACAGTCATAAAGTTTTTATTAGAAATGCTTTAGATTTTTGTTTAGGTCACAACTTTTTTTGGTTTAATGACCAGTTTTACTCCCAGTGTAGAGGTGTAGCTATGGGAGCAAAATTTGCCCCGAGTATAGCAAATTTGTTCATGAGTGAGTGGGAGGACAAAACTATTTTCTCGGTCGCCCGTCACCAACTACTGCTATACAGGAGGTATATTGACGATTTATTTTTTATCTGGGACGGTACTAGCGATAGTCTTCATGAATTTCTGAGAGAACTTAACTCTAATACGAACAATATTGTATTGACCAGTGAGGCTAGTCAGAGTGACATACACTTTCTTGATGTCACCATTTTCAGGAAAGGGAACTGTTTAGCAACTAAAGTATATTTTAAGCCCACGGATTCCAACAGCTACCTACCCACCACTAGCGGCCATCACCCGATGTGGCTTAAGAACATCCCTAAGGGACAACTCACAAGAGTAAAAAGGAACTGTTCGGAAGATATCGATTTTTTGATGCAAGCTCAAGTTATAAAGAAAAAATTCATGGAGAAGGGGTATCAAGAGAGGGCGTTGGACTCCATTATCCATGAATTAGCTCTTCAACCAAGATCTTCTTTACTGGATGAAGCCCCACGCCCAGCGGCTAGAGAAAGTCATGAATGGAGCTTTATTTCAGAATTCCACTCCCAGTATAGGGAGGTGGAGGGCATCATTTCGGCCCACTGGCATGTGTTGCTGATGGATAAAGTTCTCCATTCTGTCTTGCCACTTAGACCCAAATTTATTTATAGAAGGTCGCTAAGCTTTGCTGACAAAATAGTGCAGAAAGTACTTGATCCTCCGTCCAGGTTGCCCACTTTCTGGGATAGAAAAGGTTTTTTTAGTTGCAGAAGATGTCGGGCGTGCAGAGAGGTCAGCAGGCCCCTTAGGGCTGTTGAAAATTTCGTGTCGACTTCTAATGGTAGGGAATTCGCTATTGGCGAATTCATTACATGCAACACCTCACATGTGGTCTATGCTCTGCAATGTCCATGCGGTCTGATTTATATTGGGTGCACAAAAAGGCTTCTGAGAATAAGAATTGCAGAGCATATAGCCAACATCAAACTGGGCTTTAAAGACCACAACGTGTCTCTCCATTTTAAGCTTATGCACAATCAGGACCCGTCAGGTCTTAAGTTTTGGGGTATTGACCATCTCAAGCTGAAATGGAGGGGTTCCAATCTGGTCCGTGATCTCTCACAAAGAGAGACCCAGTGGATATTTTTGGTGTACTCTTTATCGCCAAAGGGGTTAAATGTTGACCTAGACATCAATTGTTTTATCAGTGATTCTTAAATTAATTTAAAAAAAAAAAAAAAAAATGTTATTATTTTTTGTAGTAATTATGATGACAGTGTCTATTATATGAGCAAGGAGTATCTTTTGAATAGAGTTTCTTAACTTATGTCATTTATTTATTTATAGTGTCAATTATTCATTATGACCCCCCATATGATGCTCAATGTTTATGCGTGTGGTATTTTGTTATGATATATGTTTACTTACGCATATTTTTTAATGCTTGTTAGTTTATTATTAGTTTGTTTGTATCTGACCTACATACCCCTTCATGAGGGTGTGTTTTATAATGCATACTGCCCAATGATTTATGCTTGATAATATCTATGCAATCATAGTTTGCAAGCGTTTATTGCACTATTAGGATCTTATCATGTCTATTATTGCTTTTACAGTGTATATAACTATGTCTATTTTAATTAACTGCAGCGGCATCCGTTTGTCTAATATTACGTATGCCGGCTGGTGACTCTAAAGGCGTGTGCTTTGTGTGGGATTATGAGACGAGTGATCGCTCATGGATCCTGACACATTGGCACTGTCATTTGATATGTGCAGTGAGGTTGAGTACGCCCCCCTCTTCGCCTTGTGCTGAGCCGCTGCTTAGTTTCCTGTCTGACGTCGTGCGCCTGACGTCGGGCTGGATGCTCTGTGATTGGTGGCTTGGAGTGGGGTGGGCGATATAAACCTCTTACTACGCCGTGTAGCCACGCCCTCTGTCGAAGTCAGGATATGACGAAACGCGTCAGGGCGTGGCTTACACGACGCCGGAAGTGAGGTATGCGTTCCACCTCAGCCTGTTCCACAAACCAGGAAGTGATCTGTTCCCCTGAATACCGAGCCGGCTGATCTTCTGAACGGTGACACGCAATACTCCTTTTTTGCTTGATTGACTGCTTTTATTTTGTACGTATATTGGTTGAGGGGCGTTTTGTGAAGATTGTGGGGTTCATCTTAATAAACAGAATTACGCTATGTGCATACTTTCTTTCTTTGTCATTTATCTGTTTGGGGTTGTGACCCCCCCCCCCTGAACCCCCTGGAGTGGTACTGAGAGAGATGTGCTAAGGAGATCTTTTTCTCTTGGAGGCTTTTATAACTTGCATATTTGGTGAGTTTGACCCCCTAGGGGGAGAGTGCTAACACATGGTGAAGTCCTACTGACCGGTGGAAGGCGCACACTGTGATTCAGCTTTATTATCACCTATGGACATTTTCCTGATCACTTCACAGACTCTATACCTCTCTGTTTTATCACTTTTGTGCGTAGTTGGCCGCATGATTTTAATTATATGTTTTTGCTCAACAATAGCGCTGTTTGTAGTTTATGTTTACTTGTATTGTTTATATATACTATTACTTTGCATATGGCTGAACTATGGCCGGCATATCTACTCTGACAAAGTGGTCATCTTGCAGACCTGGAAATGAATATGTTGTTTACTATGTTACTACTGTGGATAAACAAGGCAAGCCAGTTACTTTGCCAGATCCTCGTTTCTACTGCTAACCATTTAAAGGGACTGTCATAGTTCAGCTGGCAAATATCAGTCTCCGCTCTAAAGCAACAGTTTGTTCTTGTTTAAAACTCAGAGAAGAGTCTTCAGTCCTTTGAACAAAGATTGAGAAAAGTTCTTGACTATGGTATTAACTACAGCTTATACTGCTATCCAATAATCCCATCCCTCCCTCTAATAACCACACAACGCAGGTGGAGTGAATTGGCCATAGGAGCCATTTTAATAACCAAATATATAAATCTCCATAATTAACATAATAATAACATAATAACCTTTTTATATATACATCCAGTTTTATCACAACAATGGGGCACAAGGTCCAATAGGCATAACCCATAACTGTACCTGCCAGTCACTTCTCAGGCCTCAAGTCCCTAAAGCCTCTGACTCAGAGACAACTAGCAGGTACACATATACCAAATGGGAGCCATACCTCAGACGGGTCAATAAGCCATGCCTTTTTAGGTGCCCATATGACCTAACAAGGACCTTGCACCCCGCCAAATATCCACCAAACCTGAGTCCGTGCAACCCTCACCATATCAGCACACCAAGCTCCCCCAAACAAAGGGCTGGTTTGGAAGCTCCTTACCCTCATGGCTCCTTGTGTCGACTGGCCCCTCCCCTTCCTGCCCAACTATACAGCCAGAATCTGCCAGCCCCCAGATGCCTACCACTTCCCTCTTTTTCTCCGCCCTGTTAACCCCTGTTATGCCGGCCCTCCGCTGATACCTGCTGCATTACTCTGGGACTCTCTTTACTCTAAATGAACTATGGGGTACATAGCCAAATAGTTCTAGATTTAGAGAACTTCATGGTCAAGACTTTCTTCATGTGTACAGTAATTTCAATACTTTGCCACTAAGGACTTATGTCATACTAATTTCTGCTGCTAGATGGTGGCTAAGTTACTTATAGAAAGGGAGGGACTTTTTAGTTACATTCTAGTTTGCTTTGCATTTAAAATGTGGAAGAAAGTTTTACTCTCCTGGGAGTGAGGCTTTACTCCCAGTTGATCAGTGATACTGTTATGTGTTTCTGTGTGTGTAACCTTGTTCTTTTTCAGGTAACAAAGATATCCTATCAAGCTGCTAGAGTGCGGGCAGTTAGATAGATAGTGAGGTTCCTGTAACATGTTTGATGTGAATATATTGTTGATTGATGTTTGAAACTGTAACCTTCTTCTCTTACTGCCTTACCCTTCCCTTCTCCCATCCAGGTTTTTTTTTTTTGGTTCAGATACCTACTCTCAGGACATCATCCCCCTTAGTGGGGGGAGTGTGTGGCCCCCTGTTCCTAAAATTGAGGCTATAGTGTAAATTTAGTTCTTGGCTGAGCTGTAAACAGCTCAGATTTGATTGTATAGTTTATTTGGTTCTGCTCTAAACTTAACTGAGTTGTGCATTTCTCACTATTGCCAGTAGGTGTCACTGGTACCACAGGCCAGTATGAGAATTACAACTAGGTTGAGCAATGTAATGAATATTCTTTTTCCAGAACAGCCCAGTAGGAGGTTCTTGGTTGCTGTGCATTCTGGGAAGGGGGTATTTATTGGGCAGAGCCATGTGCTCTCATGTCTTCTATTACCTCGGGGCCCTCCTGGCCTGAGGATGTGTTGCTGCAAGTTCTGCAAGTAGGCCCAGAACCCTGTCTGGGGCCTACTAATCTTGTGGTGGTCCTTAGGCTGTCTTGCCTGTGTGGAAGAAGCTGAGCCAAGCTGAGGAGATCCAGGGGTGGACCCTTGCTGGAGAGAGCCAGGATGAAGCTGGTCTTTCAGGAGGGCCTGGTAACTTATTTGGAAGATGCACATATACCTAAACTACTCTTACAGTGTTGCCCGATGGCCTAAAGGTTCTGACACTGTGAAGCTGAATCCTATTCTACTATCAAAACTGTGGTAACTAGCTACTGGCTGCAAAGTCTGTGAGAGAGGCTTATCCAAGAGTGCTACTGGCTGCTAAGTCTGTGGGAGAGGCTTATCCAAGAGTGCTACAGGCTGCTAAGTCTGTGAGAGAGGCTTGTCCAGAAATTCTACCAGCTGCTAGGTCTGTGTGAGAGGCCTATCCAGGTAGTCAGGGTCTGCTAAAAGAGTAAGCTGTTTTACCTTTGGATTCAAGGAGTTTGTAAGTTATCTGCAACTGGTATCTAAAACTTCCCCTAACCCTCTCTCCTACTACTTCTCTCAAGTTACTTATTAAAGCATTGCAAATATATAAAGTGACTGGCGCCCAAATTCTGTTCTAACTTCCCATTATAGTCATGGACTCGGGGTGAATGTAAGCTTGAGCCCTGTCTCTGGAGTTACCTCCTTGCTCCCAGTAGACCCAGGGGGCGCTACATTAGGAATACATCACCTTCCCCTTACAGCCCTGTTTCCTTGAAAATAAGCCCTCCCCCGAAAATAAGACCTAGTGTGAGTTTCAGCGATGGCTGCATTATAAGCCCTACCCCAAAAATAAGCCCTAGTTGTAAAATCATGTAATGCTGTAAAAAGATTATATAATGTGCAGTGTGTCATCTTGTGTAACTTTATTGTGGAAAATACCTTATTTACAGTGCTGCTGGGCTCCCATGACCCGCCATAGCTCTTCTCTTCTCCCAGCTGATGTCAGCGCGGATCTTGGCCTCTCCCTCTCCAGTATTTGGAGTGGGGAAGAAGAGCTCTGGCAGGTCACGTGAGCACCCAGTGGCTCTGTAAATAAGGTATTTTCCACAATAAAGTTACACAAGAAGACACACTGCACATTATATAATCTTTTTACAGAACTGATTACTTGATTTTACAGGGTCTTTAACTAAGGATTATTTTTGGGATTACAGAATTTCACAATGCTGACTCCTAAACTGACAGGGGGAGGAACTTTTTTGTACATACCGTAAATAAATAAGACATCCCGGGAAAATAAGCCCTAGTGATTTTCTTGTAGCCAAATTTAACATAAGACCTGGTCTTATTTTCGGGGGAAACACGATAGTAACTCTGGCCTGTCTTTTTGATAACTTTAAGTTGGTCTTATTTACCTCCAGTTTCATTATCTGGAGGTAATTTTACTTGAATTTGTTGCAGCCATATCAACATATTGTAAAAGTGATGCAAATAAACACGACACAACGCTGTTGCATGTACCGGAACCAATTCCAAGACTGGCACAAGACTTTCATTTGTTGCAGGGGATTTGACAGGGACCACAAAAAAGGTGTTGCAAATGCTTTATTGAATTCCCTTAAGTATATTCTATAGCTGCTTCATATAATCCTACAATTAAATGGCAACAGTAAAATTACATATACTAAATTGATTGTAAAGTAACAAGCTTCACACTTATGTTATACACCAGGGGTGTCCACCCTTTTGACCTTCCTGGGCCACATTGGAAAAAGAGGGCAACATAAATCTAGTGTGATTTTTGACACATCAATAACTATGCCTGCTTATGCCTGTACATACCAAATGGAAGACTGGAGGCTAAAGAAATGAGGAGAGAAGTTACAACAAACTGAGGGACAAGTCTAAAGATCCTGGTCTTCAGGAAGATAAACCATGTGTAGTTATAGCTTGCAATCTTTGCAGAGCTAAACATGTACAGGACAGTGGTAATTGGTGTAGTGCAGTACCATTTGCTACAGTAAAAATATTATTTTCAAGTGTCCAATGAAAATACACATCCAGACGATCAGCAAACAACACAAATAGGTTTCTGCAAATCCCCAAACAGGTGAGGATCTGATCGCAGGTTTCCAAAATTTTCAAAGTCTTCCATCTTATGAACTGAACAACAAAAATAAACATATTTAACATGATTCCTATGTCTTTTCTTTACATAAAGACCTTTATTTTGTTAATTTTTCATCTAGCAACATTTCATCAGACCATAGCAAAGTTCTTTAAAGGCCTGTTTTAATTTAGCATTGCCGTAGACCATGTAGGCTGAATGGAGAAATGAAGGAGAGCATATCAATATGGAATACCAAATATTCCAGGGACCATTAATATTCAACATGTCTGAAAAGGAACAAATCATGCTTGCAAAATAGATGACCTGACAGAGAAAAAAAAGAATCATGCTTTTCACAACATCAAAATGAGCTTCTACGTTGGGGCTTTGGGAACTTGTCCCGCTGATTTTCATCTGTCTGGTGTGTCTCCAAAGAGACTGAATTAAGAGGTAAATTGCACCACTAAATAAGAGGAATGGAAGCAAAGAACCCACAGAGAAAATAATTACCTGGTCCTGGTATTTATGTTGGAAATTGGAAATGTTCATTGTGACGTTTCTTAAAGAAAACATTGCTGAATTTTGTTGGCGAATACAAAACTCATACATGCCAAACGGAAGGCTGGAGGCTACAGAAATGAGGAGAGAAGCCACAATAAACTGAGGGACAAGTTTGGAGATCTTGGTCTTCATGAAGATAAACCAGGTGCAGCAATAACTTGCAATCTTCAGGCAGTAAAACATGTACAGGACAGTGGTGATCCAGAGATTGGAGTAGTGCAACATCATTCCAGAAAACCAAATTATTAAAGTTAAAAAAACATTTTGCTGTGTCCAATGAAAATATAAATCCACAATATAGGCAAATACCACGTTGGTCAGAAAAAGGCTTCTGGAGATCCCCAGACATGTGATGATCTTGTCACAGGTTTCCATAGATTTCAGAACTTTCCACCTTACAAACTGAACAACTACAATAAACACATTTAGCACTGTCCCCATAAAGCGCTCACCAAACAGCACAGCCAGGAATACCTTCTGAAGAATGAAATCCACAGAATCCATTGTGGGAAATTAAAGATTCCTTCTGAGATGGATGTTAACTGAACACTTTGTTGCAGAGTCGTGTGTCAGGCTGTGAGTGATGATTTGGTTATACTGGATTGGAATGTACAGATCTTGTTCACGTCTTTCATGTAAATTGACCAGTCATGTTGCCTTTGCATGCAAATCTCAGAACCATTGGAACATTGTAACATACTACATATGTAGCTAAGCAGAAGGCATCAGATTGCTTGCTTTATTCCATAGCCAGGCAAAAGTGCAAACCACAATTTGCACAAACTGAGGGAAGCCATGCAAATGTAACAGTGTGTGCTGCAACTCACAATTTAACTTGTTGCTGAACAAAAAAAAATAAAAATTTATATGAAAATTCAAGCCAGGCAAATACAGATAGGTCCATAAATATTTAAAGTGTAGCTCCCCTTTTGTGAAAAAATATAGCAAAAAAAATATAAAAACCCAATATAGCATATACAATTGCTAAACAAGCCGTGTTGTAATTTATTGTTTCTAAAAATTACTCCTACTTTTCAATATGCAGCTGTTGTAATTTTATAAAACATTTAATTTGGAAACATGGATTTGTTGGTGTACAGAACGCTCCAAGAAATATCATTTTCTGCTTGCATCAGGGGAGTACCTGCAGGGGTCGCAGGGGTTGCGATTGCGGCCCAGTCCCATGCTCCAGGGGGGCCCATGCAGCCCCCCTGTGCACCTGGATAGGAGGGGTGGCAGTATGTAGAGGAACCGATCTCTCCATGCAGCCTCTGCATTCTCCTCATCTCCCTTCTGCAGGAATTCAGCATTGGCAAGAGAGAAATTGATGGATCGGTTCCTCTATATGCTACCCCTGTCCTCTCTCCAGGTCACCCTGTGCTTTTTACTGGCTCCTGTGTGCTCTCACCCAGCCTCCCCCTCTTTTGCCAGGATGGAGAATGGGGAAGGAGCCAGTAAATGTGTCATTTACCATCTCCTTCCTTGTGTTAATGAATAGGTCTGTGATCAGTAACGAATACTAGCTCTGTTTTTTTTCGTTTTTTTCGTTCATAGCTGAGGCATAGTAAATTTACGCTTCAGTTTATGAATGAAAGGGAAGCTCTGTACAGAGCTATTCCTGTTCCTTCATTCTATGCAGCTGAGGCTGCAGAGATGGAGATTGAGGTATCCTCAATTTCCTTTCTCTGTTTTAAAGGTGAAACATCAGAGGCCTGTTCAAACCCCTGATATGTCACCAAAGCCAATGGGGGGTCCTAAAAAAAAAAAAATGTAAAAAAAATAAAATTAAAAATAAATATAAATAACTAAAAAAAATTGGTAAAAAAATTGATAAAAAATAAAATATCAAAATAGGGGGGGCGTGGCCTGACCTGACACGAAGATGGCTGCTTAGCTTGGAAGCTCCTGCTACCTCACGACCTAATATCTGACTAACGGAGGTATTACACCCCAAAAATTGCTGGTGTTATGGGGACAGCATCTCGGAATTCATCCGCCTCCCGTTCCCGATCCCCCCGGGAACAACCGGGATCCCAGGGACATATTTTACCTGTAATGTTACGCTCAGGACGGGGTAATATGGCATCTTCCCGCCAGAGGCTATCACAACCGCAGGCTCCTTCACTCATGGGAACTCCCTCAGCCTCCCCTCAGGTGATCTCCTCGGACAGAGAGGACACAAGAGATGCACCATTACCTCACTTAAACATCAATGACCTGAAGACAATCGCAGCGGACATAAAAGATACCCTGTCAGCAGCCATATCAGAGCTCCGACTGGATATACACGCACTCACTGACAGAGTGCAAGCGGTGGAAAAGATGACAGAACGCCATGACACACAACTACGAAAAACCACTCGGCATGTAGAACAAACACACCCTCCAGATGAGGGATATGCAGAGGCACCTGGAAGACCTCGATAATAGAGGCAGAAGACACAATCTACGGGTCAGAGGACTGCCAGAAACCATAGAAGGGGAGCAATTATTACCCTCCATCACTGATCTCTTTAATAAGCTCCTGAACAGACCACCTCAGGCCCATATTGAAATGGAGAGATTCCATAGAGCATTGAGACCCAAAGGAAGAGATACTGATCCCCCACGGGATATAGTATGCTGCATAGTGGATTTTAAGCTAAAGGAGGAAATACTGAGACGGGCCAGAATGAACCCACAGATCATACATGAAGGAAAACAGATTCAAATATACCAGGATCTCTCAGGGATAACCCTGCAACACCGACGGGACCTGTGACCCTTACTAGACACCTTGCGCACTCAGGAAATATCCTACAAGTGGAAGTTCCCGTTCTGCCTCTCAGCCACATCCCGAGGGCACACCGCTCTTTTGAAAGTGCCAGAAGATCTTCCTCGTTTCTGCGACATGTTAAACATCCCGCTGATAGATGTACCAAACTGGTATGCGGACTTTCGCCATTCAGCGGTCAGGAAGGAACACCAGCGGAAGAACCAATGGAGGCACAGGCATCCAGGCACCAGAGGAGACATTCTCCCTCGGCACCAGGTAACCGTCATGACTCCCGAGGCACATACCGCAGCACTAACCCCTTCACCTCACCAAGCTCACGGAGGGCTAGGAGAGAACGCTAACTTTTGTCCCGAGAGATCAGTTAACTTACATTAACGTTGACCTATGTTCGGCTTATATTAGTTCACCACAGTTATGTGTTCTCTTTATATGATATTGACCTGACAGCAACGAGTCTTTATCAATGGGTTGCATTGTCTGACATGCTGTCCCTGTCAAACAGCCTTAACACCCATTGGACTTCCTCGGAGTTTGTGATAGCACACAACTCACTTCCATCCACCCCCTGCAGTAAAAATCTCATGTACGGCTCGTATTACAACTACAATACCCACACTCTCTAGCGGCAAACGAACGTCAGCACGCAGTACGACTGCCTCTCCTCTTTACAACGTACGAGACACCTCACGATACACAGAAGATCTCTTCCCTGTACCACGCTCGTCACAGCAGAGACCCACAGAAAACATCAGACAAGCACAGAACAGGCAACGGCTCTACAAATCCACCACGGAATGGAAATCTACAAACAAGACTAAACATACAACCGGGACTATAAACCTCTGCTACCGGAACACAACAGAGGTAATTGTCCAGCAATAACTTTTATATTCTTTGAGGCAGGCTGAATGCTCCCATGTTTGTACTTCCAAAGTTACAGAACACCACCTTAAATGTAATGGAAGCTTCTAAAACCACTTGCATTCCCCACTAAATCTCCGGAACTGATACGACATGGGAAATATCTTAATGCCACCTCCTTCTCAAATGCTATGGTTCCTTTTAAACTATATCCCCTGGCAATGCGCCCCTATAGAGAAGACTGCTAATACCAATACACCTGTCTGCTGGGTACAATGTAATATTGTGGTTATAATTATCTAAGTTAAACTTAACTGTTTTACATTCCAGTTACCCTCTACAAGTAGAATGTTTATACATTGTTAATGTAAAAGTTAATACTGTTTAAAAATTAACTACGAGACACCTTTGGGGACATTTCCATGTTCTCTCACGGTGTCTCCCAATGATCACTGCCCGCCGGGGCAGTGGTGTCACATATGATTTCTTAAGGCTAACATTCCTAGGACAACGATTATACAGAAGAGGTATTTCATACCCCATGATACGTTAAAACTGATTTAGATATCTACCAATGAGTTACACATACACGGAAGTGTCACCCACTAGAGCATTACACAAGATATGGACCCCCGCACCCTCTTATGTAATCTTCCAACACCTCCATCACCTTCCAACATGGTCAGTCGGTAGCGGATATCTCTAGGATCTGTGACCCCACTCGTGTCCGGCTTGGGACAACCCCCACACAGCAGCGGACCAGGGTGTGACCACACAGGTTGTGGGACGCGTTCTGACTCCGCTCTGTACATAACCGATACCCCCGCAAACGAGGTTGGGAGATAGATTCTCCATCGCCTCATCGGTACATCGAATATACTTTTTAAAAAAGTAACCTAAGTCTAACTTAACTCCTGTGACTTTCCTTGACCCCTAAACCTAACTACCCTTTATCCCACATCCACACACCTTCATGGCGGAGGTCATGAGTACACACAACTCACATCAGGATCGGGCTCCATTAACCGCACACCTCAAACTCTGCTCTATCAACATACGAGGTCTCAATATACCCGAAAAAAGATCACAATTACTTTCCTCTCTACATAATCAAAAATCCATATTGCACTCATTCAGGAAACCCACTTCAGAACAGATAGCATTCCCAAATTCTACACTAAACATTATCCAACGGTATACCACGCAACCAACAAAGATTCAAAATCCAAAGGGGTTTCCATCCTAGTATCGAAACACTGCCCGCTGCTCATATCGGAAGTCCACAGGGATTCACAGGGTCGCTATCTTTTTATTAAAGGCACGCTTCACAAAAGACCCATCACCATAGCGAACATATTTGCACCAAACACTAAACAAGTTTCTTTTTTCCGGACAACGCTACAACACCTTCTAACATTTCAGTCGGGCACACTAATCGTAGGCGGAGACCTCAATGTGGCCTTAAATCCCTCTTGGACACATCGAATGGGTTATCCTCACTGTCTTACAGAGCATTATGGGTGATAAAAACGCAGTTCAGTGATATGCTACTTCACGATACATGGCGTACTCTACATCCTAAAGATAAGGATTTCACCTTCTTCTCTCCACCCCATCACAAGTACTCGAGAATTAAGCACTTCTTTATTTCCCAAAATGATCTTTCATATCTCACGAAAGCAAATATTGAGCCGATGATCCTATCAGACCATAACCCCATCACTATGACTCTAAACATCCCCACCACAATGGATAGATCACCCATTTGGAGACTCAATAATTCTCTTCTCACTGACCCAGAAACAACTCAAACAATTTCCAAAACCCTTACAAAATACTTTGCTGAAAACATACAAGAAGGCTCTTCCCCGGACACAATCTGGGCGGCACATAAATGTGTTATCAGGGGTGTATTCATATTCCAAGCAGCCAAACGGTCAAAACTAAGAAAAGCCCGCATTGAGGAATTGACTAAACGCATACATACACTAGAACTAAAACACAGGCCACTCTAGCCAACAATGCCTTGTCCGATTTGATACAAGCCAGAGAGGAACTCCTGGAGCTATTGAACAAATCAATAAAACACAAGTTCGCCTTGACTCAAAAAATCTACTACGAGTTCGGAAATAAATCTGGGAGGCTATTGGCTAGGGCTATACAAGTTAAGAAGGCGATGAACACTATCCACACAATAAAAGACATGGCAGGAAACACCTTTGAGACCTCAGATAAAATAGCAGACCAATTCGTGAGGTACTTCTCCAAATTGTACAATCTAACTTCCCCACTGACAGCTTCAGACACAAATGACAGACGATCTAGGATACAAGACTTTCTAAAACAATATGCTCCTTCACCCTTAAACGATGCAGAATCTGCAGGTTTAGACTCCCCACTATCGGTAGAAGAAATCCTACAGGCTTTGAAACAATTAAAAACCGGCAAAAGCCCAGGTCCTGACGGATTAACGGTAAGCTACTATAAAACCGTCCCAGACATACTCATTCCACCATTAGTAAAGGCCTTTAACAATCTAAACCCCACAAATAGTGCGAACAAAGACATCTTAGAAGCACATATCGCTGTTATACCAAAACCTGATAAGGACGCTACCCTAGTATCAAACTATTGCCCCATATCGCTTCTAAACGTTGACGTAAAACTTTAAGCCAAGGCACTAGCCAATTGTCTACTTCCCCTAATTCCCAGATTAGTATCCCTGGACCAAGTCGGTTTTGTCCCCGGCAGGGAAGCAAGGGACAACACCACAAAGGCTATAAATATCCATCATTGGCTCTCCTCTACCTCGACCCAGGGCTTTTTCTTGTCCCTGGATGCAGAGAAGGCGTTCGACAGGGTAGCCTGGGATTACATGGAGGAAACACTTCGTATAGTGGGTATACCGCCACGCCTCTTACAGATGATTCTTGCTCTGTATTCCTCCACAACAGCAAAAATCAGAGTGAATGGTTGCCTGTCGGACGCCTTCTCCGTGTCTAACGGAACGAGACAGGGTTGTCCCCTCTCCCCCTTGCTATTCATACTCACCATGGAACCTATGCTACGTAAACTCAGAGAGAACCCTGATATAAAAGGCTCAGAGATCAATCACAGAAACTATAAAGTAGCTGCTTACGCAGATGACATCTTACTATTTCTAACGGACCCTATAACCACCATCCCCAACCTGCTTAAGGACTTCTCTCTATTTAAATCACTCTCCAACCTACAAATAAATTTTTCCAAATCAAAGGCCCTGAATATAACCCTGCCAAATACACTGGTTACATATTGTAAGAACAACTTTCCATTCCAATGGGAATCCCAAACCATCACATATCTGGGCATTAAAATTCCTACCAACCTGACTGATCTATACGCTCAGAATTTTCAACCCACTTTAATGGCCATTCAAGGAGATCTGCATAAATGGCACACAGGCTCTTTTCATGGCTTGGCAGGATAGCTATCTTAAAAATGAACGTACTACCTAGACTATTTTACTGTTTCAGGCTATCCCCATCAAACTCCCCAAATCCTTCTTTGTTACCTACAAACGAATGTGTAGGGCTCTTATCTGGTCCTCCAAAACACCCAGATTAAGTTGGGAGAGGCTGACACTCCCTAAATCGCAAGGAGGCTTAAGTCTTCCTGATATTCAGAAATACCATTGGGCATGCCACCTGACTAGAATAGTCGACTGGCACTTACATGGGAGCAACAAGGACTGGATTCAGCTAGAGAATGCTTTCTCCCAAATCCCAGTGGCACACCTACCCTGGCTTAATCCCTCGAGCATTCCTAAAGAACTTAAATCTCATCCCTTAATCAATGCTACAACACTGCAGTTCAAGAATTCAAGTACAAAATTAAACTTTAAACCCATTCGCGGTCCCATGACTCCTATAGAAAACAACCCTGATTTCCAACCGGGCATCTCCTCACTCCCTTCATTGACAGACCCACCCAGACGACATATAAGGGGTAAATTAATTGTTTCACAACGACAGATTGCTTTCACATCAAGCTATGACTTCTCAGTTACCAAATTATCAAATACCATTTTACAAGTACCTGCAAATTCGGCACTTTCTTCAACACTCTAATCCAAATCCTCAATGGTCCCGAGACCTCTCACCTTTCGAATCCATATGTAACAGCGAAGAACTGCAACAACACTTAATATCGACGGTGTATGCACTCCTTTTCTCCTCACATAAAATAAAAGACGACAAGCTGGTCAAACAGTGGGAAACAGACCTCAAACTGGACTTAAGCACGGAGGAGTGGGATCGCATATACAACTATATACATAAAGGCACGATTAATGTATCAACACAAGAAAGCAGATTCAAAATATTTACAAAATGGTACAGAACACCAGATAAAATCCACACGTTCCACCCTAGTGTCTCCCCTTTGTGTTGGAGATGCAATGCATCTCATGGGACCCTACTTCACATCTGGTGGGAATGCACCCTCATACAACCATTCTGGATAGAAATACATCGATTAATCAGCCAGATCACAACTATCACACCTGACTTTACCCCAGCTCAATTTTTACTACACCACACGACAATTCCTAGATCGACATACAAAAAATCCTTAGTTCTTCATCTAATAAACGCCGCTAACCAATGCATCCAAGTACATTGGAGAAGCATTTCCCCCCCAACAATCTCAGAATGGATATGCAGAGTTGACAAGACAGCTGAAATGGAAAACCTCAATCACCAATCCCGAGACAAACCAACGAAATACTGGGAAATTTGGGCATGTTGGTTGCACTACAAAGAGAAGCTAACAGATAGTGCTTCCAAAGGAATCTCTTCTCCCTTGTTACAAAGCACCACGTAGATCCTATTTCTAAAAAAAAAAAAAAAAAATCTCAGTCCTCCGCCTTCCTCATACCTCTCCCCACCCTTCCCTCAATTTTGTATAGCTCAATTACTTTACACCGAACATATCACGAAATGCAATACATACACTTTCTAATAATAAGACTTTTAAAGCTTCGCAGGTTGAAATACATTAATAAAGGGTCTTCAGGGACAACATTTGATACCCATACATAGATTTCTAATACCTAAGCCCACGCTTACTCAACATCAGGCTCTTTCCCCTTAGACGAAGCTCCGATCTTACCAAATCCTTCACTACACATGTAGGTGTTCCCCCCTGACCACAGTTAGAACCCCTCTGGGGTGGTCAGAGAGGAGAACTAATATGGTCGGATAATATTCATATTTTTTACAGAGCCCATTTCATGACCCAGATACCATTGCCCGTTTTAAAACACGTTGTCTTTTCTATGATCTATACCGCACACGTCTACATTATACTAAGACAGTTACGGATATGTTGATTTTCAAGAGTTCATTCTTCATACGAAACTCTAGGAATTTATATTATCGTTAAATGCAATGTTGGATAGACTGTTAACATTTTGCATGTAATAGTGAATTATAGTAAATTCATCGTATTTTAAGACTTCACTGTATTCCCTGTAAAATTGTAAACTTTCAATAAAATTTCTTCAAAAAAAAATATCAAAATAAAAAAATACTGACACTAGTGGTGGAACTACTGGGGTCGCAAAGGTCGCACTTGCAACCGGGACCTGGCGTTCTGCCAGTGTGGCGGGACCCCAAGATGGCAGGAAGGGTGCTCGCTACAGGACCGCAATAAAGAGTCCCAGGATGGGACTAAAGGGCCCTGGGATCAGTGGGAAGGGACCCTGCCTGGGGGCCAGGTTGGCCCTTTATGGTCCTAGTTACGGCTCTGGCTTGCGTGATTGGCTCACTGATTTTCCCAGCAGTCTGCACTGTCAAATAGGAAATTTGAGTTTGGGGAACATACTCTACAAGGGTACTTCCAAAGGGAGTGTTTCTCATCAGAACTTGAAGAGTGCCATATGTAATTAGTATCCAAAGGACATAGTGACCATAACTAAAAAGTGGCTGTGCTAAAAAGTGACCAAGAAGACATAAATATAGTGAAATCAAAGAAAACAGTATCCATGTGATATCAAACAAATGTTCTTGGTGATTAACAAATTATATAAATCTTTCTAAGCATTAAACTTGTAGTAAAGTGAGGGACAAGTGAGGCTTCTTCAAAACTTTCAGAAACACTGATTTGAATTCTTCTGCAAAAAGACACTGCAAAGACGCTTACCGCAATAAATTGATCCTCTAAGATGAGAAGAGAAGTCATTGAAACCATTATATAATCTCAAGCAGGTAAATCAAAGGTGTTGCCAATTCCATGTTAGATCTGATTAGAAGACCATACATGGGAGACAAACCATAGTGTAAATCCACTTTCAAACTTTATTAAAAACAAAGAATGCCTACTCACATAAATATACACTATATTGTCAAAAGTATTGGAACACCTGCCTTTACACGCACATGCGCTTTAATGGCATCCCAGTCTTAGTCCGTAGGGTTCAATACTGAGTTGGCCCACCCTTTGCAACTAACACAGCTTCAACTCTTCTGGGAAGGCTGTCCACAGGGTTTAGGAGTGTTTATGGGAATGTTCAACCATTCTCCCAGAAGCGCATTTGTGAGGTCAGGCACTGATGTTGGACGAGAAGGCCTGGCTCGCAGTCTCCGCACTAATTCATCCCAAAGGTGTTCTATTGGGTTGAGGTCAGGACTCTGTGTAGGTCAGTCAAGTTCCTCCACCTTAAACTCATGCATCCATGTCTTTATGGACCTTGCTTTGTGCACTGATGTGCAGTCATGTTCGAACAAGGGGCCATCCCCAAATTGAGAAGCCAGGCCTTCTCGTCCAACACCACTGCTTGACTTCACAAAATGTGCTTCTGGAAGAATGGTCGAACATTCCCATAGACACACTCCTAAACCTTGTGGACAGCCTTCCCAGAAGAGTTGAAGCTGTTATAACTGCAAAGGGTGGTCCAACTCAATATTTAACCCTACGGATAGGGATGAGCTTTGAGTTCGAGTCAAATTCATGTTCGACTCGAACATCGGCTGTTTGCCAGTTCGCCGAACAGCAAACAATTTGGGGTGTTCGCGGCAAATTCAAAAGCCACGGAACACCCTTTAAAAGTCTATGGGAGAAATCAAAAGTGCTCATTTTAAAGGCTTATATGCATGGTATTGTCATAAAAAGTGTTTGGGGACCTGGGTCCTGCCCCAGGGGACAAGGATCAATGCAAAAAAATTTTTTAAAAACGGCCGTTTTTATCTTCTTTCTTCTATCTTCTTTCTTCTATCTTCTATCTTCCTTCGGTTTCTTCCTCCATCTTCTTCTTCTTCTGATTCTTCTGGTTCTTCCTCCAGTGTTCTCGTCCGGCATCTTCCTCCGCGGCGTCGGCGTCTTCTTCCCTTTTTCTCCTCAGGCCGCTCCGCATCCATGATGGCATGGAGGGAGGCTCCCGCTGTGTGACGCTTCTCCTCTTCTGACGGTTCTTAAATAACGGGGGCGGGGCCACCCGGTGACCCCACCCCCCTCTGACGCACGGAGACTTGACGGGAACTTCCCTGTGGCATTCCCTGTGACGTCAGAGTGGACAGGGTCACCCGTTACGTAACCCCGCCCCCTTCTTACGTCACGGGGAATGCCGAAGGGAAGTCCCGTCAAGTCCCGTGCGTCAGAGGGGGCGGGGTCACCGGGTGGCCCCGCCCCCCGTTATTTAAGAACCGTCAGAAGAGGAGAAGTGTCACACAGTGGGAGCCTCCCTTCATGCCATCATGGATGCGGAGCGGCCCGAGGAGAAGAAAATAGGAAGACGCCACGGAGGAAGATGCCGAAAGAACCAGAAGAACCAGAAAAAGAAGAAGAAGATGGAGGAAGAAACCGAAGGAAGATAGAAGATAGAGGAAAGAAGATAAAAGATAGAAGAAAGAAAAAGCATTTAAATAAAGGAATTGTCAAAAACTGTCTTTTGTAATTTTTAACATTTTTGACACTTTTTTTTGTGAAATGGTAGGGGTACTTTTGTACCCCCTTACCATTTCACACAGGGGGAGGGCCGGGATCTGGGGGTCCCCTTGTTAAAGGGGGCTTCCAGATTCCGATAAGCCCCCCGCCCGCAGACCCCCACAACCACCGGGCAAGGGTTGTGGGGATGAGGCCCTTGTCCCCGTTAACATGGGGACAAAGTGTTTTGGGGGGCTACCCCAAAGCACCCTCCCAATGTTGAGGGCATGTGGCCTGGTATGGATTAGGGGGGGGTGCTCTCTCGTCCCCCCCTCTTTTCCTGCGGCCTGCCAGGTTGCGTGCTCGGATAAGGGTCTAGTATGGATTTTTGGGGGGACCCCACGCCATTTTTTTTTAATTTTGGCACGGGGTTCCCCTTAAAATCCATACCAGACCTGAAGGGTCTGATATAGATTTTGAGGGGGACCCCACGCTATTTTTTAAAAAATTTTTGGCCGAGGTTCCCCTTAATATCCATACCAGACCTGAAGGGCCTGGTATGGAATTTAGGGTGTCCCCCCACGTCATTTTTTTTAAAATTTTAGTTCGGGGTTCCCCTGTGGGGAATTCCCATGCCGTTTTTATCAATGAACTTTTATGTGTATTGTCGTACCGGCAATTCATTAATAGCCGAGAGTAGTTTTGAATGACTTTTTTTCCTTTGAAATGTCATTTTGACTGTTCGAAACACGGGAAACATGCGCCCCTTTACAGGCATACTATAGAAACACCCCAGGTATGAAATTTAAAGGTATATTACACTTTTATTGTTTCACTTTAAGCATTATTAAAATCACTGCTCCCGAAAAAATGGCCGTTCCTGTCACGGAACGTCCCACACTCCGCTTGAGTGCTTCCGTCATATCCCACTTCCTCCCAATCTGAATACAGATATCAGATATTCCAACTGCTTATAAGCACAAAACAAGACGAGACTTGCTTAGCTGCTAACATGGACTCATTTATTAGAACCAGAATACAAGTCTTTTTATACAGTAGAAGAGGAGGTTCCGCCCTCCTGCTCATATTACTCTAACAATACACCTGTAACAAATTAACATGAGCTAATTAACTAATCCCTTTAAGCAGCCGATGTGACTCTGTGCCCGTCAGGATTTCACTACAGGTCAGACTTGTTGTCACCGAGCTTCACACAGTACATTATATATTATCATAAGTAAAACCACAGGAAATTTTCTCACAATAGCAGGAGCTCCACTAGGAGTCGGCCCGTCTCCTACATTGTACAGAGAACAATATGATCAGCTCTCTCAATTAACTAACATGTTGAGTTCAGAATCAAACAAACCAAGAATAGTCTCTACATACATCCTACCCCAAAGCACCCTCCCAATGTTGAGGGCATGTGGCCTGGTACGGTTCAGGAGGGGGGGGCGCTCTCTCGTCTCCCCTCTTTTCCTGCGGCCTGCCACTTTGCATGCTCGCATAAGGGTCTGGTATGGATTTTTGGGGGGACCCCACGCCATTTTTTTTTATTTTGGTGCGGGGTTCCCCTTAAAATCCATACCAGACCTGAAGGGCCTGGTATAGAATTTAGGGGGACCCCCCCACGCCATTTTTTTTTTAAATTTTGGTTTGGGGTTCCCCTGTGGGGAATTCCCATGCTGTTTTTATCAATGAACTTTTATGTGTATTGTCGGACCGGCAATTCATTAATAGCCACGAGTAGTTTTAAATTACTTTTTTTCCTTTGAAATTTCATTTTGCTGTCAGACTGTTCTAAACACGGGAAACATGGGCCCCTTTACAGGCATACTATAGACACCCCCCAGGTACGAAATTTAAAGGAATATTACACTTTTATTGTTTCACTTTAAGCATTATTAAAATCACTGTTTTTAAAACTTTTTTTTGCATTGATCCATGTCCCCTGGGGCAGTACCCTGGTCCCCTAACACTTTTTATGACAATAACTTGCATATAAGCCTTTAAAATTAGCACTTTTGATTATTCATGTTTGTGTCCCATAGACTTTAACGGTGTTTGCGTGTTCGAACAAATTCTTTGCCTGTTCGCATATTCTGGTGCGAACCGAACAGGGGGGTGTTTGGCTCATCCCTACTGGTCAGTAGAATGAATATAAGGGGCATCCTTCTTTCAGTGACCCTCAATATAAGGTGCATTCTGCTCACTGACCATAGGAGGAAACCGGAGCACCCGGAAGAAATGCAAACTGCAGGCAGGTAGTGCCTGCTAACCACTTAACCACTGTGCTGAAAAGAAAACTTCTTACATTTGTGGTCAGTAGGAAGAAAGCCCCTTACATTGGTGGTCAGTAGGGAAGAACACTGCTCTTAAAGACTAAATACTTTTTGGCATACAATCTTGGCTAAACTCATTTGTATGTAAATTTCTTAGATCGTCTATCTGTTCTGTTGTCCTCTCATCTAGATCACCGTATTTGTTTATGGTTTAATTATCTTTTGCTCTTTGATGTCCACTGTATTTGGGAACAGGATGCATGGAGTGAGTTTGTAGAAACATTACCAATTTAGAAACTCTCTATCTCACTTGAAGAGCTGTTTAAATAAATATTCCTTTAAAAAATAATTCTTCTCTTTTTTTCTTTATTTGGAGAGTGGTTTTTGGTGGAGGGGGGGGGGGGTGCATTTAGGGTAGTCTATTATTTCATTTGGTGTTCTTTGTACTTGTTTCTTTAAAATTTTTGTGCGTTTGATACTTACAGTGCCTTGAAAAAGTATTAATACCCCTTGAAATTTTCCAAATTTTGTCATGTTACAACCAAAAACGTAAATGTATTTTATTGGGATTTTATGTGATAGACCAACACAAAGTGGCACATAATTGTGAAGTGGAAGGAAAATGATAAATGGTTTTAATTTTTTTTTTTACAAATAATTATCTGAAAAGTGTGGCGTGCATTTGTATTCAGCCCCCTTTACTCTGATATCACTAACTAAAATCTAGTGGAAACAATTGCTTTCAGAGGTCACCTAATTAGTTAATAGAGCCCACCTGTGTGTATTTAATCCCAGTATAAATATAGCTGTTCTGTGACGCCCTCAGAGGTTTGTTAGAGAACCTTAGTGAACAAAAAGCATCTTGAAAGCCAAGGAACACACCAGGTCACGGATAAAGTTGTGGAGAAGTTTAAAGCAGGATTATGTTATAAAAAAATATCCCAAGCTTTGAACATCTCACGGAGCACTGTTCAATCCATCATCTGAAAATGAAAAGAGTATGACACAACTGCAAACCTACCAAGACATGGCCATCCATCTAAACTGATAGGCTGGGCAAGGAGAGCATTAGTCAGAGAAGCAGCCAAGAGGCCCATGGTAATTCTGGAGGAGCTGCAGAGATCCACAGCTCAAGTGGGAGAATCTGTCCACAGGACAACTATTAGTCCTGCACTCCACAAATCTGGCCTTTATGGAAGAGTGGCAAGAAGAAAGCCATTATTGAAGAAAGCCATAAGAAACCATGTTTGCAGTTTGCAAGAAGCCATGTGGGGGATACAGCAAACGTGTAAAAAGGTGCTCTGGTCAGATGAGACCAAAATTGAACTTTTTGGCTTAAAAGCAAATCGCTATGTGTGGTGGAAAACTAACACTATACATCACCCTGAACACACCATCCCCACCGTGAAACATGATGGTGGCAGCATCATGTTGTGGGGATGCTTTTCTTCGGCAGGGACAGGGAAGCTGGTCAGAGTTGATGGGAAGATGGATGGGAAGAAAACCTGTTAGAGTCTGCAAAAGACTTGAGACTGGGGCGGAGGTTCAGCTTCCAGCAGGACAACGACTCTAAACATGCAGCCAGAGCTACAATGGAATGGTTTAGGTCAAAGCATATTCATTTGTTAGAAGAATGGCGCAGTCAAAATCCAGACCTAAATCCAATTGAGAATCTGTGACAAGACTTGAAAATTGATGTTCACAGGAACTCTCCATTCAATCTGACAGAGCTTGAGCTATTTTGCATAGAAGAATTGGCAAAAATGTTACTCTCTCTAGATGTGCAAAGCTGGTACAGACATCCCCAAAAAGACTTGCAGCTGTAATTGCAGCGAAAGGTGGTTCTACAAAGTATTGACTCAGGGGGGCTGAATACAAATACATGCCATACTGTTCAGATATTTGTTTGTGAAAATTTTTTAAAACCATTTATCATTTTCCTTCCACTTCACAATTATGTGCCACTTTGTGTTGGTCTATCACATAAAATCCCAATAAAATACATTTATGTTTTTTGGTTGTAACATGACAAAATGTGGAAAATTTCAAGGGGTATGAATACTTTTCAAGGCACTGTATTTATTTCCTGTACACTTTTTATTGTCTGTCTTTTTGGTTTTTGTGTGTGCAACACCCAAGCAGGTATACATGCTTTTGGGTACCCTCTAAAACATGCTCTGTATTGGAGACCTGTTTTTGGACACTTGACTCCTCCTATGGCCCTGCCCATGGACACTTTTCAAGCTGGAGGGTTGAAACTCCCACAGACTGGATGTGACTGTACTATTTTCATCACATCTCTTTGCCACTCATCCAATTGAAGCCCAAGTGGACTTTTAGTTAAATCAGCTAAATACATTCCACGGGCATCAAAACAATACACACAATCGCACATTCCGCCAACAAAATCCATGTTTTTTTTTCCGACGGATGTTGGCTCAAACTTGTCTTGCATACACACGGTCACACAAATCTTGTCGGAAATTCCGAACGTCAAGAACGCAGTGACGTACAACACGTATGTGTTGCGTTTGTTAAAAATATGATTTTTTTTTTTTTATAAGACTCATAGCATTCTGGTGTCACAGAGACAGACTTTCTCAAACAAATGTTGTTGGATACAATGGGAATGTAGATATCATTGTTGTATTCCTTTGGCAGTTTGAGAACAGTCTATTGTCTTGAGCTCTCAAACTGAAAGAATGACTGTTACTGTCAGGTCTTGGCTTGAGTAGACAATGGTTTACATAGATATCATTGTTGTATCCAATTGACAGTTTCAACAGTCCATTGTCTACATAGCTACAGTAAACAGGTATGTTTTCTGTTGTTTGGTAACTATGGTAAACAGCCTAGCACATAAAAGGGGGATTCAGGCATAAGCTAGGGACACACACACACACCATCATGCTGTAAGATCAGAAGCAACTCATGATAGAAGAAAGGTGCCTGATGCTCCAGGAGAATCGTTGCCAATGGAGATCACGAACATACAGTAACAGAAGATAAGTAACCTTTAAGTGTATTTGTACTGTCAGACCATAGGTTGTTCATTTGCTAGGCATTTTGCTTGTTATAGATATTTGCCAGTCTTGTATTGTATTCCTAATATTGTAATAGTTGTGTATGTATAGCATCTTTGTATAGTAAAAGCACATTTACACACTGCAGAAGTTCAGCTTCCTTGCTTATACCACAGAGTAACCTTGCTAGATAGACGCAAGCAAAACAACGTATGATGAGCCGAGAAGAAGGAAGTTGAATAGCCAGTGAGGCTCTTCTGCTTGATTCCGAGCATGCGAACTTTGTGCGTCGGAATTGTGTACACACGATCGTAATTTACGAGAACAAATTTTGTTGTCGGAAAATTTGAGATCCAGATCACAAATTTTGTGTGACCGAAAATCCAATGGAAAATGTCCGATGGAGCCAACACACCGTGGGAATTTCCGACAACAAGCTCCTAACAAACATTTTCAGTTGGAAAATCCGACCGTGTGTATGGGGCATTACAGTTTGTTTTCTTTTTAAAAAGCAGGCACATCCTGAGTAGCAAAACCGGTCCCCTGACAGAGGTTGCAGTGGGGGAATAATGCTTTCTGAATGGAAGCAGTGATCAATCTGCAGAGGGCTAGCATGCCCTCCCTACAGCTCAGCTATCAGCTCATGCTAACCACTGATTGGACGGCTCGAGTTCTGATAAAGCAGGGCTGTGTCAGACCTCTACGACTATTACTACTGCTTCCCCATAGAGAGCAAGCATGCTGACGGGGGATGTGTTGGCTCTCTGCAGAGAGACCTCTTCTTCCACAAAAAAACAAGAGTACTACTCTGCCACTGCTGGCAGAGTGCAGGTTTTCCCACTCGGGCTGTAACTGCTTTAGTAAGAAATTGACCTGAAAAGCTGGCCATACATGAATCAAAATTCAGCCAGTTCAGCGGGGGGCTGGCCGAATTTTCATCCATGTATGGGAACTTTGGTTGTACAGAGTTCGATCTACCAATCGGCTTCTGTAAGACTGCCCAGTAGGATTTTCCCTCTCTCGATCAGCACTGCAGGTATAGCCTGCAATGCTGATCTGTGTATTCTGAAGGTGGTGAAGTC
Organism: Lithobates septentrionalis; assembly: GCA_037952835.1. Taxonomy (NCBI): domain Eukaryota; kingdom Metazoa; phylum Chordata; class Amphibia; order Anura; family Ranidae; genus Lithobates; species Lithobates septentrionalis. The sequence continues at coordinate 385,977 of JBBDGP010001886.1, read as the reverse complement.
TCCCTGCTGTCAGAATGCAAAGACACAGCAGAGAGGATTCACCCATCCACCTCGAATGTGTGGATGGGGAAATTAAGTCAACTCGGTGGTTGAATGAAAAAAACGGACTCAACTATGGGCGGCTTAAGAATTTTATGTTAACCTCTTGCCTCTCATGTAATGCATATGTGTGTTGACAAAAAGGGTGGGCTTTAACATCCACATATAAAGAAAAAATGCCTTGCCACTATCAAAAAGAAGGGGGGAATCCATCTGTGAAAACAAAAGAGGGGGAAGAGGGGACAGCGCAATCACTCTAGTGTAGTAGGTTCCAACAAATTGGAAGAGGAAGCTCCCTTGAAACACTGAAGAAGAGGAAGGCCCTTCAAAACGCGTCCTTTGACCCTGGACATTAGGTGGACTACACCATCCATTGGCCATCCATCCTGACAGTGAGTAGTGTAATGCCGTGTACACACGGTCGAACTTTTCAGCAACAAAAGTCCGACGGCCTGTCCGACAGACTTTCAACAGACTTTTGGCGGACTTCCGACGCACTTTCTAACGAACGGACTTGCCTACAAACGATCACACAAAAGTCCAACGGATTCGTACGTGATGACGTACACCGGACTAAAATAAAGAAGTTGATAGCCAGTAGCCAATAGCTACCCTAGCGTCGTTTTTTGTCCGACGGACTAGCATACAGACGAGCGGATTTCTGGGTCCGGCGGAGTTACGACGTAAAGATTTGAAGCATGTTCCAAATCTAAAGTCCGTCAGATTTGCGACGGGAAAAGTCCGCTGAAGGTCCGATGAAGCCCACACACGATCAGATTGTCCGCCGGACCAGTCCGGCCGAAAAGCTCCTATCTCTCCACAGTGACTCACCTGTTGATAATATCCTGCTCATCAGTCCTGCCTACTTAAGCCGTTAAGCCCAGATGATCTCTGCCTTCGCCTTGGTCACATCTCTAGAGACGCTCTCCTGTGTTCCTGTTAAAGACTTGCTTGGATGACATTCCTTCTGGCTCCAGATCCTGCTTGCTGTTCTACTATGCTCATCTCTGGCTCCCTGACGTTTTGGCTTTTCTGACTATCCGTTCCGGTTCCTAAACTCTAGCTATGTTTTGACTATGTTTTCTCTGTTTACCTTTTTTTATTATGTACTTCTGTCTCAGTCTGATTTATGGTTTCTGGCACAGTGCTTGTGCTATGTAATCTGTCCCCCTCTAAACTGTAAAAAAAACCCTAAACCTACCACTTCCTGTATGCCCTCTCTAATCAGACCACGATAACCAGGGCAGCTCTGCCCTATTCACCGTGGTCAAAGTGCCTCCCTCTGTGATAGGCTGCCCTGCTCTGCTCTCCTCTCTCCCCCCTCCTTCCTGCCTGTCATTCCCCTCTGTGTCTGTCTCCGGCCCGGCCCCGCCGCTATTCTTGTAAAATAAATTTGCAAAATTTTCACTGTCAGCCTCTATATTAGAGGCTGGCATAGCACACTGTGTCATTTGTTTTAACAAAATAGCACTGTAAATACCTAATGTCAGCTGTCTTCAGGCCGGTCACGTGACTCGCGGCCGCTTTACAGCTACGATACATTGCTTCTGCAGAGGAGACGGGCGGCCACATGATCTCCCCGGCTGATGTCAGAGGGAGATCACGGCCTCTCTCTCAGAAGACATGTATCGTAGCTAGAAAGCGGTCGCGAGTGATGGGACCGGCCTGAAGACAGCTGATATTAGGTATTTACAGCGCTCGTTTTTTAAAACGAATGACATAGCGTGCTATGCCAGCCTCTAATAGAGGTGCTGGCATAGACTTGTGTAGATGGGTTAACAAACCCTTTAACTTCTTGCCACACATTTAATGCATGTGTGTGCTGGCAAAGAGGGTGGGCTTTAATACCTACATAAAAATAAAAAGTGCACCGCCTCCTAGTGCAACACTGTTTATTGGATAGAGATAAAAAGTAACAAAATACACTAAACACTTACATGGTGTACTTTAAACAGAGCGTTTGTGTTAGGCTGTGGTATTTCTTCAGTACACAGGGCTCTAGGCTGGATCAGCTCCAGGCTGATGCAGTCCCAGTATGAAAGCGTGCGGCCACTGACAAGCTGCACGTGAGCCTCCCGCTCACAGCGGAGATCCTCCAATGAGAGGGAAACCAGGCCTCACTGCATAGTCACCTGATGCACGAGCTGGAACAGCTGATGAGAGTCGATAAGGGTTGCTATGATAACGCGTTTCATAGGGTGTGGCCTCCTTATTCAGGTCTACGATGTGTTTTCAGAAGAGCCCTTAAGTAGTATCAATCCTGGGATTATTAACCACTTCATTATCAAATAATAGGCTTCTACAGGGAACACATAACTATTGATTGAAAGGTAACCCCTTTCTTGGTGAACTGTAGAGATTTCAAAGACCATCCCGATCTTATAAGATCATACCTATACTTGGTGAAACTTTGATTGTCTCTTCATTGTCTTTTATTTTATAGATTTATGGACTTTAGCGCTAGAATGAATCTTTTTTTTATACCCATATGCTACACATATACTTTATGTGGCTTTCCAATGTATGCTACTTGTATCAAAGACACCTTCTATAATTGGGTCACCATTATAGCTGTTTATGAGGTCTTATGAGGTGCAGGAGTACTTAGTGTTCCAGTACATGCAGCAACCTGTTATCATGTGTAACATAATTCTACAACTGTGTTCCCCACTAGTCACAATTATCTGAATGTTTGAGAAGTGATTTGGGAACTGACAACAAGTGGGTTGGACCGACTGTGTTATAGTGAACAATTCATTACTCTGTACTGTACTGTGCTATGCAATACATTCCTATAAGGGATCCTGTTTTTGCCCAGTATGTGAACCCTTTTTTTTTTTTTTTACATAATTACATAGTTGGTAAGGTTGAATAAAGACACCAGTCCATCCAGTTCAACCTGTGTGCCTGTGGGTCTGTTTATGTTAAAACCATTTCCCATATCCCTGTATATTGCATTCGTTAAGATGCCCAGCTAATGCTGTGTACACACAACCGGACTTTTCGACCGAATTGTTCCTCACGTCATCACATTCAAATGAACGGACTTTCGAACGGACTTTAGTCCGTTCGTGTGTGGGCAAGTCCGGTCATTCGAAAGTCCGTCGTAACTCCGTCGAAAGTCCGTCGGAAAGACCGTCGGACCTTTGATGCTGAAAAGTCTGCTCGTGTGTACGAGGCATAAGAGTTTTTTTAAATTGTCAACACTTCCTGCTGACACTACCCATTGTGGAAGGGAGTTCCACATCCGTATGGCTATGACAGTAAAGAGCCTCTTACGCAGTTTAAAGGTAAATTGCTTCTCCTCCAACTTCATTGAGTGACCGCGTGTCTACTTAAGCTCCCTGAGACTGAATCGTTTTCTCCGTATGCTAGAATCACCATTGATAAATTTGTATTCAGAGAGCATGTGGCAGGCAGTGAGGAGGTGTTGTACTGCCTCCTCAATGCCTGCTTTAACCCCTTGATTGCCACACTTGAATGGGTCACTTCAGCAGTTGCCATGTCCACCAAAAGTGGCAGGGGGAATAATTCCTGCTGTGTCCATGAAGCATGTGTATGCATGTGCCTCCTCCCAAGACCTCCTGCTCTAGCTCCCCTAGTCACCTCATCCCATGCTCGCCTCCAGGACTTCTTCCGAGCCTCTCCCATCCTCTGGAATGCTCTACCCCAATCTGTCCGTCTATCTCTTACTTTGTCTACTTTCAGACGATCCCTGAAAACGCATCTCTTCAGAGAAGCCTATCTGGCCCTCACCTAACAACTGTACATTTATTTTCTCCATCAGCTCATCCCCCACAGTTATTAACTCTTGTATCTCTTGACCCTCCCTCTTAGATTGTAAGCTCTAACAAGCAGGGCCCTCTGATTCCTACTGTATTAAAGTGTATTGTATTTGTACTGTCTACCCTCAAGTTGTAAAGCGCTGCGTAAACTGTCTGCGCTATATAAATCCTGTATAACAATAATAATAATAATAATAATAATAATGTGCCTCTGTAGCTAAATGGATAATGGTTGGGAGGTTAGTAAAAGTGTGACTCAACCATGTGTTTTTACTGCCCCTGACTTCATGTGTGAACAAGCCCTTACAGAGGTTGGGACAAATCATAGTACACTTCCAGGAGGACTTACAACACTCAGAATTCTTTCATATGGTTTAAACCTTCCCCTTCTCCAAAAAAAAATTGTTGCTGTATCTGCTCAGAAATTGTTAGGCTTTCATTCACCTAAAGTGTATTTCAGGGGTATTAAATTAAAATTCACAGAGGTCCAATTAGTAAAATATTCTTCCAGCAGAGGTCCAAATTGTTTGTACCATGATTCAGATCTTTCATAACACAGTCCCCCTCCCCTCTTTGGCTAGGTTCAAATCTCTGACTGGGGAGCATGTGCAAAATTGCATGCGTTCCCAAACCACAGAGAAATGAGCTGCAATTTAGCACAAATTTCATGAACTACAGCACGTTTTTGCGCACGCAAACCACATGGAGCATTGTGCAGCTTGGTGCGGCATGATTTATGAAAACAGGGTCGGGACTCCTTTCTCTGCATTTGTCACTGATAGGGCAGCCCATCAAAATGGAAGGGATGCCCTACTCGTGACATGTGTGTGCAAGCATGCATGCACACATCTGAACTGAGCCTCATGTCACAATCCTGTTCTTACATCAGCATCCTTAATCCCCCTTCACATCACAGTCCCTCCCCTTCACATCAAAACCCCCCCCTTTCACATTACACCTCTCAAATCCCCTCACCCCCCCCCCAACATTATTGTCCTCAGCCCCCCCCCCACATTACTGTGCTCAATCTCCCCCATTGCTGCCCCCTCCCCGATTACTGTTCTCAACTGCCCATTACTGTTCTTTCCCTCTCCTATTACTGCCATGAGTCCCCCCTTTACTGTCCTCAGCCCCCCATTAATGTCCTCAGACTCCCCCATTACTGTCTTCAGCTCCGTTCTATTACTGTCCTCAGCCACCCATTACTGTCCTCATCTCCGCCCATTACTATCATCAGCTTCCCCTATTACCCTATTACTTTTCTCAGCTCCTCCCCATTACTGTCCTCAACCTCTTCCCTGATTACTGTTCTCAACTGCCCATTACTGTTCTTTCCCCTTACTATTACTGTTCTAAATGCCCCCTTTACTGTCCTCAGCCCCCCATTAATGTACTCAGCCTCCCCATTACTGTCCTCAGCTTTACTGTCCTTACTGTCCTCAGCTTTACTGTCCTTACTGTCCTTAGCCCTGCTCTATCACTGTCCTCAGCCACTCATTACTGTTCTCATCTCCCCTCATTACTGTCCTCAGCTCCTCCCCATTACTGTCCTCAGCCCCTCATTACTGTCCTAAGCCCCCCCACCTGTTACTGTCCTCAGCTCCCCCCCATTACTGTCCTCAGCTCCCCCCCCCCCCCCCGCAGTACTGTCCTCAGATTCCCCCATTACTGTTATCAGCTTTCCCATTACTGTCCTCAACTCTCTTCCATTACTGTCCTCAGCAACCCATTACTGTCCTCATCTCCCCCATTACTATCCTTAGCTTCCCCAATTACCCTATTACTATCCTCAGCTCCTCCTCATTACCCCATTACTGTCCTCAGGCCCCCCATTACTGTCCTCAGCCCCCCCATTACTGTCCTAAAACCCCCCATAACTGTCCTCAGTTCCCCATTACTGTCCCAGCCCCCATTACTGTCCTCAGGCCCCCCAATACTGTCCTCAGCCCCTCTTCCTTTCCTACCTTACACAGACAGGGCTGAGGGCAGGAGGCACAGCAGGTCTGGACAGAGGGCAGAAGCTGCAGACTAGTGATTGGTTATTAGGACCGCCCTGCATCCTATCAACCAATTACCTGCTTGTTTACTTGGCAGCCCCGCCCTTCATCCAAAGCTGTCTTGCCTTCAGCTTTCCGCTCTGTGAGAATGACAGTGATGGTGGCGACAGCTGCTGGGAAGAACAGCTCCTAAATGGCAAGACTGCGGCGATCCGGATGGGACAATGCCTTGTTCCGAATCCGAACCACAGTCCGCCATTTAGTGATGCCTGGTGTTTTATAAGGCAAAATAAAAAATAGTAAGACTATGCTGTCTACACTGTGATAATGTACCTTTGCAATATCACAGCAGAACAAATAATGTTGTCACCCTCTTACAGGAAGTATAGAAATAGCTGGCAGGATAAACAAGTAACAGGGTGAAAAAAAAACTCATGTTTTATTTTATTAATTTTGGCCATAGTATCATTTTAATAAATATTTTCAAATAAAATATTATTATAGGTAACAGTTTCTTTTTAGAAATACGCAAGAACATACAATATTTAAAATGCCAATAAATAGACAAACAAAGTTAAATTAAATTAAGTACAGCCCCTTGTGCTGAGGGGTGGTGTTTACATTCAGTGAGAAGTGTCTCTTGTCAGTGGCTTGTCATTAGGGTTGGTGTCACCCGGTGCCATAAAACAGGGTGTCGCCCCCCCCATGGACATGATACAGGAGATGGTCAGAGACTGCAGAGAGGATACAAGAGAGGGTCAGAGACTGCAGAGAGGATACAAGAGATGGTCAGAGACTGTGAACACAGCCATACTCACAGTGCCATGGGAGTCTCCAACAGCCAAGGATGGAAGGTGCATGGGTATGGTCTCTGGGCCGTGCTCACACAGTGGAAGGGTCCAGTCTCCAGGACTCTTTGTCTGTTCTGCTCACAGCGGCATGGTGATAGGATAGTGTGCCAGGATCCAGTCTCTGGGACGGGACTCAGGCATGCCCACTGTCATGCCGCTGTGCTGCCATTCAATCAAACATGGTGCCAGGCAGCGCCATGATGTCACTGACTTATTGTGCATGCCCTCACCTGGATGAAAATAGCCAAGCATGTCCGAGCCCAGTCAAATTTGGAACTGTATGTGCAGTTTCAAAATCATCACACAACCAATTTTTTATAGATAGTTGGCAACCCTGGTGCAACCCCTCTGTCGGGTGTCACCCAGGTGTGGTCTGTACCCCCCCCCCGCAGCATCCCCTGCACCCCCACGTTTTCTTGTGCTGCTGGCCACTTAGTTTAATTCCGAAGTCCTCTGCTCCCCCCCCCCCATTCTCCAACAGGCTTATTCTTCCAGTGCTGAGGGGTTACTTTGATTAGCTGTCGCCTCCATTCATTGACGCTGTAATATAGCTTCCATCAATTAAGTGCACTCTATAAAAGATGGGTGTTGACCTTTCATTCTTCTTTCTGTCCTCCATTCACAAAAACATTTTCATTGATAGAAGCTCTAATAAAGCATCTATGAATTAACCACTTCAGCCCCGGAAGGATTTACCCCCTTCCTGACCAGAGCACTTTTTACAATTCGGCACTGCGTCGCTTTAACTGCTAATTGCGCGGTCATGCAATGGTGTACCCAAACGGAATTTGCGTCCTTTTCTTCCCACAAATAGAGCTTTCTTTTGATGGTATTTGATCACCTCTGCCGTTTTTATTTTTTGCGCTATACACGGAAAAAGACCGAAAATTTTGAAAAAAAATGATATTTTCTACTTTTTGTTCTAAAAAAAATCCAATAAACTCAATTTTAGTCATACATTTAGGCCAAAATGTATTCGGCCACATGTCTTTGGTAAAAAAAATGTCAATAAGTGTATATTTATTGGTTTGCGCAAAAGTTATAGCGTCTACAAACTAGGGTACATTTTCTGGAATTTACACAGCCTTTAATTTATGACTGCCTATGTCGTTTCTTGAGGTGCTAAAATGGCAGGGCAGTACAAAACCCCCACAAATGACCCCATTTTGGAAAGTAGACACCCCAAGGAATTTGCTGAGAGGCATGTTGAGCCCATTGAATATTCATTTTTTTTGTCCCAAGTGATTGAATAATGACAAAAAAAAAAAAAAAATTACAAAAAGTTGTCACTAAATGATATATTGCTCACACAGGCCATGGGCATATGTGGAATTGCACCCCAAAATACATTTAGCTGCTTCTCCTGAGTACGGGGATACCACATGTGTGGGACTTTTTGGGAGCCTAGCCGCGTACGGGGCCCCGAAAACCAATCACTGCCTTCAGGATTTCTAAGGGCGTACATTTTTGATTTTACTCCTCACTACCTATCACAGTTTTGAAGGCCATAAAATGCCCAGATGACATAAAACCCCCCCAAATGACCCCATTTTGGAAAGTAGACACCCCAAGCTATTTGCTTTGAGGCATGTTGAGTCCATGGAATGTTTTATATTTTGACACAAGTTGCGGGAAAGTGACAAATTTTTTTTTTTTTTTTTTTTTTTGCACAAAGTTGTCACTAAATGATATATTGCTCACACAGGCCATGGGCATATGTGGAATTGCACCCCAAAATACATTTAGCTGCTTCTCCTGAGTATGGGGATACCACATGTGTGGGACTTTTTGGGAGCCTAGCCGCGTACGGGACCCCGAAAACCAATCACTGCCTTCAGGAATTCTAAGGGCGTACATTTTTGATTTTACTGCTCACTGCCTATCACAGTTTCGGAGGCCATGGAATGCCCAGGTGGCACAAACCCCCCCCAAATGACCCCATTTTGGAAAGTAGACACCCCAAGCTATTTGCTGAGAGGCATGGTGAGTATTTTGCAGCTCTCATTTGTTTTTGAAAATAAAGAAAGACGAGAAAAAAAAATTTTTTTTTTCTTTTTTCAATTTTCAAAACTTTGTGACAAAAAGTGAGGTCTGCAAAATACTCACTATACCTCTCATCAAATAGCTTGGGGTGTCTACTTTCCAAAATGGGGTCATTTGGGGGTTTTTTTTGCCACCTGGGCATTCCATGGCCTCCGAAACTGTGATAGGCAGTGAAGAGTGAAATCAAAAATTTACGGCCTTAGAAAGCCTGAAGGCGGTGCTTGGTTTTCGGGGTCCCGTACGCGGCTAGGCTCCCAAAAAGTCTCACACATGTGGTATCCCCGTACTCAGGAGAAGCAACAGAATGTATTTTGGGGTGTAATTTCACATATTCCCATGGCATGTTTGAGCAATATATCATTTAGTGACAACTTTGCGCAAAAAAAAATAAAAATAATAAAAAATTGTCTCTTTCCCGCAACTTGTGTCACAATATAAATTATTCCATGGACTCAACATGACTCTCAGCAAATAGCTTGGGGTGTCTACTTTCCAAAATGGGGTCATTTGGGGGGGTTTTGAACTGTCCTGGCATTTTATGCACAACATCTAGAAGCTTATGTCACACATCACCCACTCTTCTAACCACTTGAAGACAAAGCCCTTTCTGACACTTATTGTTTACATAAAAAAAAAATTTTTTTTGCAAGAAAATTACTTTGAACCCCCAAACATTATATATTTTTTTTAAAGCAAATGCCCTACAGATTAAAATGGTGGGTGTTTCATTTTTTTTTTTCACACAGTATTTGCGCAGCGATTTTTCAAACGCATTTTTTGGGGAAAAAACACACTTTTTTACATTTTAATGCACTAAAACACACTATATTGCCCAAATGAAAAAGATGATCTTAGGCCGAGTACATGGATACCAAACATGACATGCTTTAAAATTGCGCACAAACGTGCAGTGGCGACAAACTAAATACATTTTTAAAAGCCTTTAAAAGCCTTTACAGGTTACCACTTTAGATTTACAGAGGAGGTCTACTGCTAAACTTACTGCCCTCGATCTGACCTTCGCGGCGATACCTCACATGCATGGTGCAATTGCTGTTTACATTTGACGCCAGACCGACGCTTGCGTTCGCCTTAGCGCGAGAGCAGGGGGGACAGGGGTGCTTTTTTTTTTTTTTTTTTTTCTTTATTATTATTATTTTTTTATCTTATTTTTAAACTGTTCCTTTCATATTTTTTTTTAAATCATTTTTATTGTTATCTCAGGGAATGTAAATATCCCCTATCATAGCAATAGGTAGTGACAGGTACTCTTTTTTGCAAAAATTGGGGTCTATTAGACCCTAGATTTCTCCTCTGCCCTCAAAGCATCTGACCACACCAAGATCGGTGTGATAAAATGCTTTCCCAATTTCCCAATGGCGCTGATTACATCCGGCGAAATCTAAGTCATAAAATGCTCGTAGCTTCCGGTTTCTTAGGCCATAGAGATGTTTGGAGCCACTCTGGTCTCTGATCAGCTCTATGGTCAGCTGGCTGAATCACCGGCTGCATTTTCAGGTTCCCTGTTGAGACAGGAGAGCCAGAGAAAAACACGGAAGACGGTGGGGGGGGGGCATTCCCTCCCACTGCTTGTAAAAGCAGTCTAGAGGCTAATTAGCCGCTAGGATTGCTTTTACATGAAAGCCGACCGCTGGCTGAAAAGAATGATACCAAGATGATACCTAAACCTGCAGGCATCATTCTGGTATAACCATTCAAAGTCGTGAATGGCGTACCTGAAGACAAAAAAATGGTTAACAATAAAGCACAGTAAACGGTAAAGTATAAAAAATTGCATACCTGAAAAACAAACATGATAAAACATAATAACAATAAAACATTGCAGAATAGAATACAGTAAAAAAGAGCAGAACAATAGAGAGAGAGAATAGAGAGAGAAAGAACAATAAAACGACAACTATTTTTTTTTTATTTTATATTTTTGTATGTGTTTTTTTTTTTTTTTTTTTTTGTAACTAACTTTTATAACTGTACCCGGTTCCAGGTTCGGGTCTCTCAAAATGCGATGGCATCTTGGGAGACCCTGTGAAAGTGTGCCTAGTCTGTGGAATGCTGTACCCTACGCTAATAGTCAACTAGTGCATGGTAGCGTTCAAAACATTCACCAATGCAAAGACCAGGATTGTCAGGACAGGAGGGACAATAATAGCGGGTGTCACGCCTATATCCGCGCTTGCTGCAGACACAACATCTTTTTTGGGGGGGTTCGTTGGGTAGGGGTACTCGGGAGGACATAAAGAAAATGCCTCTCATGCAGCCGACTGCATTTGGTTGGGGATGTGAATGGGGGAAGTACGGGCGCTGCAGAAGCGGTGGGTTCCCAATTAGGATTGGCGAATGCAGCAGGAAGGGCACTATGGGCACGACGGGCCTGTGTTTGTCTTTTTGGTGGCAGCGGGACACTACTTGTGCTTGCCACCTCACCAGCTTGAACTGCACTTATGGGACTCGCCACGTCACCAAGTGTTACTGCAGTGCTGGTTTGACTACGACCGGGGTGTACTAGGCCGCTGGCGCTTGCCAGTTCACCAAAACGCTACCAAAAAATCTGTTAGCGATCGCAGGGATCAGGCCTGACTCTGCGAACGCTGCAGTTATGCGTTTAGTGTTCTGTAAGTGACAGTGATCGATCGATACTGCACTTGGGTGGGCTGGGCTGGGCCGGGCGGAGGGGCAAAACGCAGGTGCTAGCAGGTATCTGGGCTGATCCCGCTAACACTGCGTTTGTGGGAACCCTAAACTGCTGGGGACGCTAGTATAGATCTGATCGGATCAGATATTGATCCGTTCAGATACTATACCACTAAGGGAGGCGTATGCTGCGTGCGTGGGTGTTAGCGGTACTGGCGCTAATCTGACGCTGCCTGGGGCTGGTGCTTGCCAGTTCACCAAAACGCTACCAAAAAAACTGTTAGCGATCGCAGGGATCAGGCGTGACTCTGCGAACGCTGCAGTTATGCGTTTAGTGTTTTGTAAGTGACAGTGATCGATTGATACTGCACTTGGGTGGGCTGGGCCGGGCGGACGGGAAAAACGCAGGTGCTAGCAGGTATCTGGGCTGATCCCGCTAACACTGCGTGTTTGGGAACCCTAAACTGCTGGGGACACTAGTATAGATCTGATCGGATCAGATATTGATCCGTTCAGATACTATACCACTAAGGGAGGTGTACGGTGCGTGCGTGGGTGTTAGCGCTACTGGCGCTAACCTGACGCTGCCTGGGGCTGGTGCTTGCCAGTTCACCAAAACGCTACCAAAAAAACTGTTAGCGATCGCAGGGATCAGGCCTGACTCTGTGAACGCTGCAGTTATGCGCTTAGTGTTTTGTAAGTGACAGTGATCGATCGATACTGCACTTGGGTGGGCTGGGTTGGGCCGGGCGGAGGGGCAAAACGCAGGTGCTAGCAGGTATCTGGGCTGATCCCGCTAACACTGCGTTTTCGGGAACCCTAAACTGCTGGGGACGCTAGTATAGATCTGATTGGATCAGATATTGATCCGTACAGATACTATACCACTAAGGGAGGCGTATGCTGCGTGCGTGGGTGTTAGCGGTACTGGCGCTAATCTGACGCTGCCTGGGGCGACGCATATCACCGCCGGGCGATCAGGGGGCTAAACCTTTATTCGGTAATAAACGGCGGGTGCCCTGACACTATAAAAAATAAACGAACTAACCAGCGTCACCCGTAACAGTTATACGGTGATCAGTGGTGAAAGGGTTAACTAGGGGGCAATCAAGGGGTTAAAACATTTATTAGGTAGTATATGGGGGTCCCTGTCGCTATAAAACGCTGACGGCGAACCTAAATATTTATGTCCCTAACTAGCGTCACCAGCGACACTAATACAGCGATCAGAAAAATGATCGCTTAGCAACACTGGTGACAGGGGGGTGATCAAGGGGTTAAAACTTTATTAGGGGGGGTTAGGAGGGTACCCTAGACCTAAAGGGGGCCTAACATTCACTGCCCTAACACACTAACTGTCACAAACTGACACCAATACAGTAATCAGAAAAAAAAAAAAAAAAAAAAAAAAAACCTGCTTTGTGTCAGTTTGTGACAGGGGGGGGGGGGGTGATTGGGGGGGGATCGGGGGGCGATCGGGGGGGGGGATCGGGGTGTAATGTGTGCCTGGCATGTTCTACTGTGTGTGTGTGTGTTGTGCACTCACATTACAGTCTTCTCTCCTCGGCCCGGAACGGAAAATACCGAGCCGAGGAGAGATGACATCATTTCCTCTGCCTCTGTGTACAATACAGAGGCAGGGAAATGATCCCATTGGCTGGGAGCGATCGCGAGGGGGGGGCCACGAATGGATGGCCTCCCCCTCACCACCGATCGCCGGGGGACATTTGCCGACCGTCGCAGGCACCGGGGGGGGGTCCGATCGGACCCCCCACCCGCGGGCAGGCAGGGACGTACAGGTAAGCCCTTATGCCTGCCCGTGCCGCTTTGTCGACGTACATCTGTGTGCGGCGGTCGGCAAGTGGTTAAGGAGAAGGTCAGTAAGGATGGGCATAGCCATCACTCTTGATGAGTGCCTATGACATCTCCAGCATTCATATTAACCCTCACAGCACCAGAAATCACATCTGCAGGGGTATGGGGAGGCAACTGACTTTAGATTTAATTAAAGAGAGCAGCCACTAGCACAAGGGACACTTCTCATTCAACATATGTACTGTCCCCTGGGCTGATTTGAAAACAATGTAACTGGGTTCTACTCCTCTTCTCGTATCCTACTTGCAACTACAGCCATGCTACTGTACAATGCAGTCAAAAAATGTCTAAAACCAATTTTCTTTATTCTTATAAGCTTGATATTGGCCTTTATAATGGAAAAAGGCTATTTCATTGTAGAGGACCTTACAATTTCCATTAGTCCTTTTACTGTATATGTCACAGTTTTTCACTGTCCTGATGCTCATACAATTCTTAGAGACTCCATATACAGTATTTTGTAACAGGAGAAAAATAACATTTATTATTATTATTATTACTACAGGATGTATATGATGCCAACAGTTTGTGCAGTGTTTTACAATATAAAGGAAAACAGTACAGTTACAATACAATTCAATAAAAGAGCTTTAAGAGGGCCCTGCTCCTGAGAACTTACAATATAAAAATCAGCAATCAAGTGATATAAAAGGAAATAACTGAGTGATGAACTGGCAGAGAAAATAAAGTAAAATTTTTAGGTGAAGGTGGGATAGGTTCCCTGAACAGATGAGTTTTCAGTAATCATCTAAAGGATTACAGAAGTTCTGGAGATGAGCAAGGGAGGAGGTGATAAGGGAGCGAGAGATCCAGAGGTCTTATGAGGAGTAGAGAAGATGTTTTGGTTAACATTCTGAGATGAGGTTGGTGATGTAACTCGTGGCAGAGTTGTGAATGGCTTTGTATGTTGTTCTTAGTATTTTGAATCTTATTCGTTGGGTGAGCAGAAGCCACTGGAGGGATTGATGGAGAAGGGTGTATTGAAGATAGGCTGAAGGGAAGATAGTCGACAACAAAAAGTGGCATCCCAAATATTACAAATATTAAAAATTAAAAATAGCAGACATATAATTTGTGTATTGCCCAGCTCCAGGTATACAGTTGTTTATTTTTAATGCAAGGTCAGTTATAAATAGCAATGTCTAAAAATGTAATGAATATTTATAAAATTATCATCCTCTCAAGAGTCACTTAGGATATTCGGAAATATGAAAGTAAATACTCAAGGGGAAAAAAAGTTGACACAAACATATGCACATAGAATCCAGTAACAGAGGTGCATGCTTTAAATGTTGCTGTACAATGCGATCTCACACTCTCTCCTCCCAACCGGCTTTCAGCCAATGCGTTACCACCACTGCGCTTATGGATAAGTGAAAAAATGTATAAATATGTCGTTGTTGTATTCAATGCAAACAGTAATGCCCTGTACACACGATAGGATTTTCTGATGGAAAATGTGTGATAGGACCTTGTTGTCGGAAATTCCGACCATGTGTAGGCTCCATCACACATTTTCCATAGGAATTTCCGACACACAAAGGTTGAGAGCATGCTATAAAATTTTCCGACAACAAAATCCGTTGTCGGAAATTCCGATCGTGTGTACACAAATCCGACGCACAAAGTGACACGCATGCTCAGAATAAATTAAGAGACGAAAGCTATTGGCTACTGCCCCGTTTATAGTCCCGACATACGTGTTTTACGTCACCGCGTTCAGAACGATCGGATTTTCTTTGTGTGACAGTGTGTATGCAAGACAAGTTTGACCCAACATCCATCAGAATAAATCCATGGATTTTGTTGTCGGAATGTCTGATCAATGTCCGACCGTGTGTACAGGGCATTAGACTTTATGCCTAAACTTATTATGTGATCATAACTTTGACCCTAAACCTTTCCTGTGATAGAAAGCTAAGTCACAAAAGACTTACAAGTCCTCCTAAAATTTTTAATTTCCCATACCTTTCTGTCCTAGTGACAATGACCACCAAGATGGATGGAGAGACTGAATTTTCCTAATGGGGACTCAGTGGGGACAACAATAAAAATATGAATACAGATTAAAGGATTAAAGCTCCACTACTTGTATAAAAGCCAGAACAATATTTATTTAAAATTATCAATGAAAGATCTAGGGCAGGCATTACTAAATGGCAGAGCATAGTCTGGATCTGGACCAAGTGACTCTCCCATCCAGACCACTGAAGCACCATTTAGGAGTCAACGCCCCCCCCCAGCCAATATCGTCATCCTCACAGTAGAGCATACATCGGAAGGCAGGACAGTTCTGAAAAGAGAGCAGGAGCTGCTAGGATGCAGGGTGGTGAAGGAGGGCTGAAGACGCAAGTGAAAGGTGGGGAGAGTAGAAGTGATGTGCAGGAGAGTTGAAGATGCTAGTGTGAAGGTAGGGTGATGTGAAGGGCATTGAGAACAATACTGTGGGGTGGGGGTGAGGTGAAGGGGGCAGGGGACTCTGCAGTTAAGGGTGTGTGATATGAAGGGGGCCTTAGGACACTACTGTGAAGGGGTGCCAAGAACAATACCATTGGGGGAGTTGAGGACACTGCTGTGAAGGGAGAGGGGGTGATGTGAAGGGGGTTGACAAGACTATTGTAAAGGGGGTGGAGGGGTGTGATATGAAGTGGGGCTGAAAACACTACTGTGAAGGGGATCCGACGACACTCCTTTTGAAACGGGGACTATGATGTGAAGTGGGGGACTGTGGTGTAAGGGGGGATCTTGATGTGAAGGGGAGAGAACTGTGATACAAAGGGGGGATTGTGATGTGCAGGGTGGACAGAGGACATTAATGTAAGAATGGGATTGTGATATAAGAGGAGGGAGGCTGTGATTTGAAGGATCTAAACCATTGCACAAACAGGCAAAACATTTACTGACCAGACCTCAGTGAATTTTAACTTAATACCCCTGATCTAGGGCATTTTGGGGGTAGTCAATCTAAAACATGAAAGGAGACTGTCAACAGGACTGCCATAAATAGCCATGAAGAGCAGAGACATTTACAACCCCCAAAAGGCATTTCTAACTTTTATTCAATATGCAAATTTTCCTACAGACCTTCCACAGAATTCCTAGGTCAAATACAGCTGCCAGTTGACTCCAAAATGTAACAACTGATAGGGGTTGATTTACTAAAGGCAAATAGGATGTTGCATGGGTAGTTGCCCCGGAACTTAGTAAATGCGGTGGAGTCAGCAGAACTTCCACTCATCTACTAAGCTCGGGGGCAAACCAGGAGAGGACATACAGGGTGTGTCTTATATTTCTAGCATGGTTTCCTTGAGCTGAGTTCCAAGGTCTGCACACCTGTTGCGGGCAGAAGGGACAGGAAGCCCCTCTATACAAAAAAAAAATGGCACTAGATTTATTTTAATTATCACCCATGTAGCTCTAACAAAAAGATAAAAAAATACAGTAATTAATATTAATGGATTATTAATTAATAAAAATTTTCATTAATTAATGTTGTACATTCATTAATAAAAATAATATGTAAAATTAACATAAAAGAGTTATTTAAATCTACATTTTTACAACTGATGACGTCAGATACATCATGTAAGACCTTGACATGTTTTTATAAATGCCGTCTTTAACTTAGGATTGTGGTAAATCAGGTGGGCTGAATGAAGAAACTGAGGGGCGCACCTTAAAATAAACATCCACAACCTCAAAGGGCTGTGAAAATGCACAATGTATACTAATATAAAAAACATACATACAAAAATAATGACTTGGCTAACCAGGAAAAGAACCATACTTTTTACAACAGCAAAGTGAGCCTTTAGGTGGGGGTTTTGTAAACTCTCTCTACTATTTCCCATCTGCTTGATGTGCATCCAAAGAGATCGAATCAATAAGTAGACTGCACCGCAGAAGACAAGGAATGGCAGGAGAGAGCCCAAGAGGAAAATGATTACCTGGGCTATGAAGGCATATCCTACTTTGGCATTATTTGCTATAACATTTTCAAGAAAAATATTTGTTGAGTTGTGTCTATGAAGGACAAGCCCATATTGGACTATTGGGATGCTGGAGGCTATAGAAATAAAGAGAGAAGCCAGGATAAACCGAGGAACCAGTCTGGAGATCTTGGTCTTCATGTAGACCAGTAATACATGGCTGTAATTTGCAATTTTCACACAGTAGAACACGCACAGAATGGTGGTGATCCAGAGGTCGGTGGAGTGTAGTAACATTCCTGATAATAGAATGCCTAGGTTGAATAAAATGCTTTCTTGGATTAGCCAGGTGAGGTAGGTTCGCATTAAATAGGCCACAAAACAGTTGGCCAAAAAAAGGCTCCTAAAGATCCCCAGACAGGTAAGGATCTTGTCGCAGGTATCCAGAGATTTCAGAGTCTTCCATCTCATGAATTGAACAACCACAATAAACAAATTTAACGCAATCCCCATAAAGCACTCAGCAAACAGAACAGTTGTGAATATGTTTTGGATATAACCATCCATTGTGTGATATCAGATCTATCTCCCGAGAAAGATAGGTGTATAGAATCTTGGGTGCAGAGCTGTGTTTGTGTATCAGGCTGTGTGTGATAATTTGGCTATACTAGATTGGAACATACAGATCTTGCTCTCGTCTCTCATGTAAATCTAGCAATCATGTTTCCTATCCATGCAAATGTAAAATGTTAGTGAGATAAAGATATTTCACTTCATGTGCTGTCACCTGTCACTCTGAGGAAAAATGCATGTTGGTTACACAATTGTCCCTTTTATGGGCCCAAATCCCTCTGAAAGCAGAGACCCCGGAGAATAAAATGATGGTAGTTCCAATGTTACACGGTGCAAAATATGATTAAAAAATACACTAAAGTTAATTTTGGAGTACACAAATGCAATATTTTATCCAATGTTTTTGATAAAATATAAGAGATGAGGTTGCACAAAATAACTAGATAACCAACATGTCAAGTGCTAAATTGCTTGTGCCTGGGAAACTGACAAAATTTGGTACTCTAAATTCTCTAAAGGTGATGATTATTTTTTTGGGGTTGGGGGGGGATAAAGTGCTTGCATTTATCTTTCATTTTTAACATTTTTTTTTTCACTTAACTTTATTTTTTATCACATAGGGGGCTTAATGCCCCCCTATTTGATACTGTTTTGTTATGATAGCTTCTCTTTTACCCTTTTGCTGCCAGAGTGATTTTTAAGGGTTTTTCTGCACACTTGTTTAAAAAATCATTTTAAGCTTGAAGATTAGTTAAAACCCTCAAACAGTATGTATATATTCTGAAAGCAAACACCCTGAAGAATAAAATAGTTGTAATTCCAATTTTCTTTTTATGTCACACGATATATGCACAACAATTGTTAAGCACAACATTTCAGTCAATAATACATTAAAGTTCATTTTAGGGCACAAAAATGTAACATTTTACCCACATTTTTGCTAAAATATAAAAGATGAGGTTTCACCAAAAAACTAGATGCTCAACATGTCAAGTCCTAAAATTGTTTGTGCCTTGAACACATTTTGGTACCCTAAATTTTCCACAGGTAATGCCTCAATTTTTTTTTTCGGGGGGGGATTTTAAAGTGCTTGCGTATAACTTTTTCATTTTTATTTTCACTTAACTTTACTTTTTAACACATAGGGGACCAAATATCCCCTATGTGGTAAAAAGCAAATTTAAGTGAAAATAAAAATGTCCCCTGTGTGATACTATTTTGTTATGATAGGTTCCTTACAACCCTTTTATTGCCAGAGGCGTTTTTTCATGTTTTTTTTTTTTACACAATTTTTCAAAAAGTAATTTCAGGCCTGAAGATTAGTTAAAACCCTAAACATTATATTATTATTTTCTGAAAGCAGACACCCTGTAGATTAAAAGTTGTAGTTCAATTTGTTTGTCACGCAAAATATGCACACCGGTTTACCAAGTGTAATATCAGTAAAAAAAACATTAAAAATAATTTTCGGGCACAAAAATGTTATTGTATGTAAAATGTTGTTATATTGCACACCTGTTTGGTAAAATATAAAAAAAGAAGTTGCCCCAAGTGAACAGATACCCAGTATGTTAAGCTTTAAATTT
This sequence comes from Lithobates septentrionalis, assembly GCA_037952835.1. Classification (NCBI taxonomy): domain Eukaryota; kingdom Metazoa; phylum Chordata; class Amphibia; order Anura; family Ranidae; genus Lithobates; species Lithobates septentrionalis. The sequence continues at coordinate 366,647 of JBBDGP010001886.1, read as the reverse complement.
AAGCAGGCCCGCAAAATGATAATGAACTTCAGTACCCTGGATTTTCCACAGGCGATGCTTTAAAAGCCCTACAGGTCATAATTTTTGAGTTAAGCATAAATAATGGGCCTGGAAATAATGATCTCAATCTGGCGTTCGTGGTGATATGTAATGGCTGTGTTGCAAGTGATATTTTGCTTGGATGTAAGTTCGTTTAATATAGGGAGGTTCCTTGTTAACAATAGTCTTATGCCCCGTACACACGGTCGGATTTTCCGACGGAAAATGTGTGATAGAACCTTGTAGGCTCCATCACACATTTTCCATCGGATTTTCCGACACAAAAAGTTTGAGAGCAGGCTATAAAATTTTCCGACAACAAAATCCGTTGTCGAAAATTCCGATCGTGTGTACACAAATCCGACGCACAAAGTGCCACGCATGCTCAGAATAAATAAAGAGATGAAAGCTATTGGCTACTGCCCCGTTTATAGTTCCGACGTACGTGTTTAACGTCACCGCGTTCAGAATGATCGGATTTTCCGACAACTTTGTTCGACCGTGTGTATGCAAGACAAGTTTGAGCCAACATCCGTCGGAAAAAATCCTAGGATTTTGTTGTCGGAATGTCCGATCAATGTCCGACCGTGTGTACGGGGCATTACACTTGGGGAAGGTAGGTATAGATTTCAAGACCTTTATAAGATCTTTAATTTTTACATTTTTTTTAACTTTCGCTAAAAATGTGTTTATTTCACATAGGGCACAAAAAGTTCCAAATGTGATATAACATTTTTAAGACCGGTTCTCTTTCTTGAGAAATCAGGGGTGTTTAGGCCTATGATGTCTCACCTGCCTTCCTAATAGAGTTCAGGTAATGCTCCATTAGCTTCCTCCCTGACCACAAGTGACAAAGAAAGTGTCTCCAGAGACCGGAAGTGTCATTGCTTCCAGGTTTTTTCTGGCTAGGGAAGAACAACAAATGGATGTTTGATGGTTTCTCTACCTTCCAATCGGTGGCACCTGCAGGGCCCTCAGGTGGGACAGCAAGCCTAGAAAGCATGGCATGGGGGTCTCGCTGAGGGGGCACACTCCAAGGGTCACAGAAAGTGATCGAGCAGCTGTACAAATGCCATATCACTTTAATTCGAAAAGCCAACATTTGGCTTTTGGAGTTTACTGCAGTTACCCCCCGCCACTTCCGTAAGCCTTAAAGCAATGGCAGTAAAAGTGTTAATGAGACATCAGGGGTCTATTAGATATGCATAAATCAAAAAATAAAATTGTTTCTGTAGCTCTACCTCCAAATGAATAAGACCTAGTAGGAATATGTATTCCAATATCCTAGATTGTTGGGTACCATTGCAGGAAGCATATATAATAAATGGACTAAAGGTCCACAAGAATTTCGTCAAGGAGGGCCAACCAGTATAGAAAAAAATACAAAGGCTTTATTAGAAATTCAAAAAGGTAATAAACTTCACCTCCACCATTTGCCAAAAAAATGACAACATTCTCACAGGACACAGGTAGCTACCACGGACACTCATCCATCCACACATGCATGAAATGGTAAGTAGTAATTAGGCAACAGGTGAATACCCAATTCCCGATCTGCTCACTGAGGACTCATGACTAGTTCAATGAATTGGGTCTTCACCTGTTGCCTAATTACTACTTACTGTTTCATGCATGCCTGTGGATATAAGAGCGTCCGTGGTAGCTACCTGTGTCCTGTGACAACATTGTCATATTTTAACAGTTTTGTAAATGGTGGAGGTGAAGTTTATTACCTTTTTGAATAAAGCCTTTGTAATTTTTTCTGTACTAGTTGGCTTTCCTTGACAAAATTCTTGTGGACCTTTCAGTCCATTTATTATATATGTCTATTAGATATGCAGTTGCAGGGCGATTGTGGTCTATCCCTAATTTCTTGAATAGTTCATGTTCGGTGGTTCGGTACCGTTTTCCAAGTGCAGTCATTTTTTCTGTGGTCGCAATGCTTTGCTTTGGCAAATGAACATCCCCATATGCTGTCTTTGCAGCATAAGGGGTGGCGGTTGGGGGGGGGGGGGCGCTAAATACACAGCTTAACCATGTGTTTCTAATGCCCTTCAAATCTTTAAATGGTCCATTTATTGCCTCGTTTCCACTTAGCGGATCGGTTCAGTTCGGTTCGGTATGGTACGCTATTTTGAGTGTTTCCATTATGAAAGCGGCACATACAACCAAACCGAACCGCACCATTCAGGGTCCTGCTTCAGATGTGGGGCCATAGAAAATGGTATGGTTCGGTTAGGGCGGAGCTACGATACATTCCACTGATTGGTGGATGTGTGACACCATGCTAGGCATTTTTTTTAAACCCACGTATGGCCCCTGTCGGTCCGACTTGCAGTGGAAACGCTCACCTGAATAGGCCGGACCATTCTAGGCCTTTCAAACTGTACCAACCCGAACCGATCCGCTCAGTGGAAAAGAGGCATTAGTCTCTGTGGCATCCATTAATGTTGAGTCCCCTTCAATTTCAAAATGACAATGGACCAATATATATTTGATGTTTTTTGGTCTCTGACATCTAATGTTGGGAATACAACATGAATAAAATGGATCATAGAAAAGGACAACAAATAGATGAGTCCAATGGAAAATATACTAATAGGAGTAAATGCCATCCAACTAACAGTATAGAAATGAAATAAATGCAAAAAATGGCTGATTCAGACGTCCAGACGAATGTGAGTAACGATTTAATTCCCGGAATACCAACGGCGTGGCACTGGTGAGTTACACAGCCATTCGCACTCAAGCATGTTCTCACATATTCTAACATGCACTCGCCTGGGTTGCAGACCAGTTATCTTTATGGAGTAGTGGAAGAAATAACATGTGTGTGCGTCAAACTGTTGGCGGAAAATGGTTGATAGGAATCTGGAACAGCGGCTTAACATCAAATATTCTGTGAAAATTGACAAACGTGAGAGTGAAACTTTAGCTTTGTTACAAAAGGACTATGGTGAACATTCCATGACGAAATCAAGTGCTTTGAATGGCATAGGCAGTTTAAGGAGGGTTGGTGTAAAAATGTCACAAACTCGCATGTCACAAACTCTTCAGAGAATGATCTGTTACAGTCAGTCTTAGCTATCATGCTTCGTATACACTACACTGTACAATTTTGTAACAATCTAGTTTTTCATTTTTAAAATGTTTAACCTTTTTACCACTTTTTAAACATATTTTGTTTGTACATCTTCCAAAAATCATGTACACTACGTTATATGACTTTCCTGATTATAGTAATGACAAAAAAAAATTGTTTAGAGGACAATCTCAATCACAGGACAATCACAGATTGGGTCCTGCCCATAAACTGCGATTGGCCATTTCCCCGAGAAAACTCCTCCCTCAATCAAAGTCCTTAACTTTACCAGAAATACTCATTTACAAAGACTTTTAACAATTGTTATTTTTACATTTTTTTTAGATTGAACAAAACTTTCATATTTTAATATTTTCAGTAAATTAGAACAATTTACTACTTTTAATTTAATAACCAAATCCAAGTTTGGAATTTTTTGTAAAAATTGTTCAATCCTTAACTTGTTATTTCTTACAACCAAATCTAGGATTTTATTTTCCATAATCTCAATTTCATACAGTTCTTTCCACAATCTTAATCAATACTTTTTTCTCTGAAAACTTTTTTTTTCTCAGCCCCCTATATATGTGTTTTAAAATGACCACATGTAATAACACACATTTTCTGTTGTTCAGGGCCTAAATATTCATAAACATTTACATGCAGCATTAAACTTAGTTTCCTTAATAAATTACTTTTTTACACTCTGGCATTAATTAATTACTACTGCATGTATTCCTGTATTCCATATATATGGAATGTATCAATTTCCCGATGCTACAGGAAAATACTTCTAAGCCTTGAGATGTTAACCATCCCATGTTACCCTTCTATATAAACAAACACACTCACCCCTTGTTAGTATGATAGTCCCGTGTGCACTTAAAAAAAAACAAGAGATGAATAATGTTCTTTAACTTTGTTGTTCGTTGCCTTTTCTTTCGTTTGTTGCTTTTTCTTTCGTTTGTTGCTTTTTCTTGGAAGAATCATTTTCTTGTAGCTTTTTGCCTTGTTCCTTGTATTGTGTGCTGTAGTGTGCTTTAGTGTGCTTTAGTGTTCTTGCCTGTTGATTTTTCTTTGCCTGTTTCCTGGACTTTCCATCTTCAAACATCAAAATCCGACTTTCATCTTAGCTCACCCAAAGAGTACTATCTGCCTGTTGTACACAATGGTGGCTTTTTCAAATAACGTGAAGTCTCAGTTCCTGATTCAACATTTTTTCTTCTTGGGCAACTACCCAATATTTTCTTATGTGAGAGTTTCTCACCTTCTTAGGAACTAACCTTGGCAGAAATCTTCACGTACGTAACGTTACGTTTTCACAAACAAAGTCTTGGATTTCCAAAAATAACTTGAAGCATACCGTCCAAATTGCCTTGACAATCAACTTCGTAGGCTGGGTCTTCCTTTTTTTTTTTTTTTTCAAAGTTACAAACTTTGGCTAGAGGTGAGAAAACTGACATAGAAAAAACTCACCCTCGACTTTTATTGAACTGTCCACATCTGACGCAAACACCTCCTTCTAGGTTCTTTACTTAGTTTCTTCTTGGAGCTTGTTGTTCCTCCATATTTGATTATCAGATGCCATATCGTATTTAGAAGAATTTCTCGTCTTTAGCTGGCTCAGTTCCTTGAACCTTTCGTCCTCATCTGATGGAACACAAAACGCCTCTTTCTAGGTTCTTTGATCATTTTTTCCCGAGACTTGATCAATCATGAAAATGTGTTAGTCTCCCCCCTTGTTCGAGGAGCAGGGAAAAAAAAACTGGCTGGCTAACGCCAATGTAAAAATGTAGCGAAAGTGTAAAAACCTTCTCTTCTCAGACACGTGTTATGTCAACAGTGTCTTAGGCGTTTTGTTCAAAAGTTCAGTAGCCAGACTGTCTTTAAACAAAGTGTGAGTTTATTTGGTCACACTTGGCAACAACTTGAAAATATATACAAAGTTAAATTCTTCTTACAGCTTGATGTAGTAAAACAAAAAATAATAAGAACAAAAACTGGTATCAAGAAAGTTCAAGAAATGTTTCAGCTCTGTCTGTGCTTCTCTATGTCAGAAAGATGTCTGCTCTAGCAGCTGTTTGTGAGGTAGGCTGTAGATAGGCCTAAAGTAAACAAAATGTCTTCTGTAGTGTAAGGATGCGTGTGTTCTTCTTTGTGTGTGTGTGTAAAAGTAATGAAGTCCTTCTGTGTGTGAGTTAAGGACGTGTAGTGTGTCGTGTCGTGTTGTGTGTCGTGAAGTGAAGTGTCACTCTGTTTTTATACTATTTCAAATCTACTAGTCAGCAGACTATAGCCATAGCCATATACGGCTAGAACTAAAAATGAAATGAACATATTCGTGATTATTCTAAATATTCTCTTTGCCAACAGCTGACACGTCTCTTAAGCTTCTTTGATTGTCAGTAACACACAACAGATTCTTATAAAAAACTCAAGGTGAATGACCTTTCCAAATGGCCGAATTCTTGTAATGGATATTCTTTAAGCTACAGAAATGCAATTCTGTACCAAACCTTACAAATGCATATTAAACTATAATGGGATACATATAAACATATATTACTTCACACAAACTCAATCTAGCTAACTAATTAAATAACTATATCAAATAACTAACTATATTATAGATAATATATGTTTTTACTTTTAAAAAGATCTTTACAATAAAGTCTATGACAGATACTCTGAGTATATTCTTATCTGTGAAACCACTGACCTACTGACCTTTAGTCATTAACTGTACATGGAGAACAACTGGTACAAAAAATGACATGCACACAACCTAGCTATTTCAAGATTCGTCTTATGCTGAGCTGAGTGAGCTTTTCCAAAGTCAAAGCATAAAAGGGAACTCAGACTGCATACTTACAGATCTTGATTATAAAGCCAAATTAATATAATTATTCTACAGTTGGGAAGATGTCCACAATGATGCAAGAAGTGGGCAGCCTAAAGCATAAAGGACGGATGCAGATGTGGACAGAGTGCAAACCAGGGGCGTACATACAGGGGTCGCAGGGATCGCTATTGCAATCTGACCCCATGCTCCAAGGGGCCCCAGCGGCCCCCTGTACACCTGGATTGGAGGGGTGACACATAGAAGAACCAATCCCCTCTATTTTCCTCCTGCAGCCGCTTAAAGTCTGCAAGAGGAAAATGCAGATGATTGGTTCTTCTACATGCCGCCCCGCCATCCCTCCTATCCACCTCCTGCTGTGTTCAGGCCCCTTTGTGATCCCTTGGCCCCCTTTCATTCCCCCCGCAGCGCAGACGGGTTATCTCCTCCCCTCTCCCGCCAGCTTCTTCGGAGACTTGTCAGAATGGAGATCCCCTTCCTTGTCTTAATGAATAGAGTCAGTGATCCATACCACTCCTGCAGGTAACTGTTTGCAGGTTGGTGGCGTGAGAGGTAGGAGACAGGGAGAGTCTTTAAACGGATAAGTTTGTGGTCGAAAAGAGGAAAGGGGGTGTTAGAGAGGTTGCATCGAGTGCAGAGGTGGGAGAATACGAGATTGAAGGTGTTCCTATTGGAGTGAGTGGTGGTTTGTGTCCATTGCATTAGGTCAAAAGAGGAAGTTAAGTTGAGTAGTTGAGAAGTGGCTGAGATGTTAATGTTGATTGGAATATTAAAGTCCCTGAGGATGATGGCATTGAGAAAGCGTGACACTGGGCTGGGAGGCTGGTAAATTGTTGCAATCCTTGGACAAACTGGAGAAAAAAGACAAATGCAGTGCACTTCAGTTATATATAGGGAATAGCACTCAGTGTACAGATATCAGTGTTATATATGGGGAATATCACTCACTAAGTGCTATGCCCTATATATAACACTCGTCGCTGTATACTGAGTACATATGACACTTACACTATACTGCAGCTATAACAGCTTCAACTCTTCTGGGAAGGCTGTCCACAAGGTTTAGGAGTGTGTCTATGGGAATGTTTGACCATTCTTCCAGAAGCACATTTGTGAGGTCAGGCACTGATGTTGGACGAAAAGGCCTGGCTCGCAGTCTCCACTCTAATTCATCCCAAAGGTGTTCTATTGGGTTGAGGTCAGGACTCTGCAAGCCAGTCTAATTCCTCCACCCCAAACTCGCTCATCCATGTTTTTATGGACCTTGCTTTGTGCACTGGTCCAAATCATTTGGTGGAGGGGGGGTTATGGTGTGGGGTTGTTTTTCAGGAGCTGGGCTTGGCCCCTTAGTTCCAGGGAAGGCGTCAGCATAACAAGACATCTTGGACAATTTCATGCTCCCAACTTTGTGGGAACAATTTGGGGATGGCCCCTTCCTGTTCCAACATGACTGCGCACCAGTGCAGTCATGTTGGAACAGGAAGGGGCCATCCCCAAATATATCTGTACAGTGAATGGCACTCATTGTACAGATATAAGTGTGCATAGAAATCAGGGTTATTAGATATAGGGTAGGGCAGTATTTTTCAACCTTTTTTCAGTCAAGCCACCCTTAAAAATGATGGACAATCTCGAGGCACCCCATTCAAAAATGTAGGATGCCAGTGTCTAGAAAGTCATAATGGTGCATAATGAAAACATGGACATGGATGAGCGAGTTTGGGGGTGAGGAACTTGACTGGCCTGCACAAAGTCCTGACCTCGAACCGATAGAACACCTTTGAGATGAAATAGAGTGGAGACTGCAAGCCAGGTCTTCTCATTCAACATCAGTGCCTGACCTTACTCCTCAACCTTGTGGACAGCCTTCCTAGAAGAGTTGAAGCTGTTATAGCTGCAAACGGTGGGGCAACTCAATGTTGAATCCTACAGACTAATGCCGCGTACACACGGTCGGATTTTCCGATGGACAATGTCCGATCGGAGCGTGTTGTCGGAAATTCCGACCGTGTGTGGGCGCCATCGGACATTTTCCATCGGATTTTCCGACACACAAAGTTGGAGAGCAGGAGATAAAATTTTCCGACAACAAAATCCGATCGCGTCAATTCCGACCGTGTGTGGCCTGTTCTGACGCACAAAATGCCACGCATGCTCAGAAGAAATTCCGACACGGGACAGCTCGTTCTGGTAAACTTAGCGTTCGCAATGGATACAGCACTTTCGTCACGCTGCAATGTTAAAAATGGTTTAATACAGCGCACTCTCTTCTTCTTTATAATGTGACAAGAATTAAGTAGTTTTGCTGCTCATATTCACACACACTTCTCACAAACTTTTATTTGTGTTTTTTTAATGGGATTCCCTGAATATATTGTTAGTTGGTTTGTGAGGATTCAGGTACATTTAAAATATACAATGTGAAATGAACAAGGGACACCAACAACAAACAATCTCCTTGAGATTAAATAATAAAAGATATCAATGGTGTTGGGGTAACTTGACACACAAAACACACCCAAAAATATTCTGGAGTAAAAATAAAAATAACATTGAACAAAGATCAGCCTTGGAAAAAATCCAAACATTAAAGAAAAAAAAAGGCTGAAAATCCAAAAAAAAAAAAAATATATATATAAAACTGTCAGATGTGACAACTAATAACAATATATTCAGGGAATCCCATTAAAAAAACACAAATAAAAGTTTGTGAGAAGTGTGTGTGAATATGAGCAGCAAAACTACTTAATTCTTGTCACATTATAAAGAAGAAGAGATGTTCATTTCACATTGTATATTTTAAATGTACCTGAATCCTCACAAACCAACTGTCATTTTTGAAGTAAAACACATAGGAGAGTATAATTCAAAACAAAAATCCTTTATTAAGGGATTAGAACCAAACAAAGAGGGAGGCAACACTGGATCAACAGCAGAAATTAGCGAAGCCTGGGACCCCCACGTCAGACATCAATTCTTCAACATCAAAATTGGTGGCCTGAGGAGTCCATATCTAAGGGAGGGCAGTCTGGTCCAGAATTCGCAGAGATCTGGAAAGCAGCAGATGACATCTATGTTCCCAGGCTGTGGTACCACAAGAGGCTGCATCTTTTGGCCGACCAGACTGGATCCAGGGCAATCACTGTCTGGTCTTCCTTCCACGCTTCCTTCCGGGCTGTGGCTGTGCAGTTGGAGATGTGGCAGGAGGAGGAGTAGGACCTGGAGGAGGAGGAGGACTGGGGGGACCTGGAGGAGGACTGGGAGGACCTGGAGGAGAGGGAGGAGGAGGAGGAGGACCTACAGGAGGAGGAGGAGGACCATCCCCAAGATGTGTCTGAGGTGTAATTTGGCCCCTCATACCTTTCTCCAGAGCCTCCGATATGAGGGCCTCACACAAGACTTTTTGGCCCTCCTCCATCCTCTGCATTTTATAGGCTATGAAGGCAGCAATGTTCTCCTCCATGGTGTGGGGTGCTCCCAGGACCTCTGTAGCCCTCCAAAAGAATTCTATAGCAGCCTCCTCTAGGGTACTCCTCCTACTGCCACTTTTTATTTTCAGGGGGGTGGAGGAACCTTGATATCAGTCAGCCGGCTCGGCCCGGCCACCTCCTGGCTGAGACTTCCCTGTGTATGAAAAAGGGACATGGTTGTAATGTTTTGCTTCATCAATCACAATCCTAAATTAGTACTCCCAACTAACATCTAGTTAACATCATTAGAATGTCAGAGATATTCCTGCGCTATCAGGTATGGAAACGGCTAAGGGAGGAAAAGCTGCATGCACCTGTACGGGTGAACACCTGACCTTAAGATTGATTGTATGGATGGGTGGTGCAGCGCTAATCCTAAGTAAAAATACTCAGATGGTATAAAGTGGGGTCAAAGTTAACATAGCGAAGTGTATAGAGGAGCAATACATAAAAGTAAAAAACCCAAATAGATGAATATCACTAACCAGTGAATGCAATAAGCTATTAAATACTGTGTTAGAAATCTTGAATCTCTGAGGTAAACCACTAATAAAACGTGGATAACAAAAACCAGTATATAAAGAAATAAATGTGATACAACTTGATTTCAATGCATATAAAATACAAAAAGTGATAATGTGCAATGTGTAAACACTGTGCGTGTTGAATATAGCTACACTTCAAAGTCCATGCAGTGTTTGGTATTTAAACCTATATAAAGTGCAGAAATTGTGCCAAAAAAAAAAAACTCTCTATGGTGCATGAAATGATATCCCAAAGAAACTGTATAAATAAACAATATTAACACAAAAAGAATGTCCTTTTAGATAAAGTGAACTCTGTGACAATGATGTGCTGGCATGCGCATGTAGCAGTTAAAGTGCCAAGTGAAAAAAATCCGTGCCTCTTCGTGTGCAAACACTTCAGTAGGTAATGGCCCCTTACCTCACAGCAATGGGGCAACAGCATATGACCAATGGGCTTTTTAACTCGTCCTCCTAGGGGCTCCTACACGTCCCTGACCGTCCTCACAGTTATGGGGCAGCAGCTTATGACCAAGGGCTCTTTGACTCGTCCACCTTTGAGTTCCTGCAGATCCCTCATTGACCCAGAATTGGGTCCCCTCCGGTGCGGTACAGGAATGTATAAAGGATATTGAAGTGGAGAAAGAGCCCAATAGTGTAATTCCGTTTCAGCAGTACAATTTTATTAGGTAAAAAACGGGTACTCACATTTAGTAATTAAGAAAAAACAGTTGTATCCGACGAGCGGCGAACTCGTCTGCTTCTCACTGTGTGTACAGCCTATCCCGTCCCTACGCGTGACGTCACACCACACGTGACTTCTTCAGGGGATGAATATAGGCTAGAATAGTGTCCTTAAATAGTTTAGTATTGGCCGGCTATGGGCGGCCATTTTCTCGGAGTTTACATGTATTAGTATACGGCGGCCATTTTCCTAGAGATTTGTTATATAGTTCAAGTTCCGCTGTGTGGAGGATATCTGCTGACTTATATTGGCCAATAGAGGCTGTCTCCTATTTTAATATCATTTGTACTGTCAGCAGAGGGAGACACATATGTTGTCACTAAATAAAGCGAGGTGAATGTACGAATTGCGGGTGGAACTGATAACAAATGGATCAGTTGTTTGCATCCGCCTTGGTTAAATGAAAAAAAGGCAGAGCTTGTAAACAATTGTATAATATTGGGAACGAAGGAAGGGAGAAGCTGGAGACACTAATGGCATACTAAATATACATATTGAGTAGGGATTAAAAACAAGCGTGTTGCAATATACTAATCTATATATAAAACCAATGTATATAAAATCAATTTTACATAAATTATGTCAATATTGTTTTATTACCAAGAGGCCTATACCTTGTTCGAATATATATAAAATTACTGTATCTAAAAATTAAAAACTCAAATTTAATTAAATTATTAAAAAATGTAATGAATGGCCTAGGCCAGTGGATATTAAAAAATAAAATAAAATAGAGGAGAGACAGCTCCTACAAGGACTTGTATTTACTTCCAGATAGTCCTATACTATAATGAGAGGGAAAGTAGTTGCATGTAAAGCCGATAGGAGATGTAGGGGAGGGGGTGGGGGGGGGGGGGGGGGGAGGAAAGGGGGAGGGGGGAAGAGGGAGGGAGGGGGACACTTGTAGTCAACTAAAAAATCTCCCGCCATTGGGAGTATGGCTAAAATAAGTGGCCTCACCAAGTATAGTTTGGGTACTTAGAGGGTACCAGGTGGGCCGACTGATAAATAGCTAAAAAGTCAATCTGATTATGTTAAAAACCTCTATGTTTTAAGAACATTCATATTCTAAAAATCACTCAGGAAACAATTAAGATCAAATTCTATGTTAAGGCCACGGGGCCAGAAAGTGTCCAAGGTAAAGATCCATTTGGATTCCAATTTACTTAGAGCTCTCACCTTGTGGCCCCCCCGCCAGTGCTTAATGTATGGGGTAATGCCCCAAAAGGTCAAATGAGTGGGGTCTTTGTTATGACAGATGAGAAAATGTTTTGATACGCAGTGTTTGTCATAACCGTTAAGGATATTTTTGACATGTTCCTTAATCCGGACTTTCAGGGGTCTTTTTGTGCGGCCTACGTATTGAAGGCCGCAACTACATTCGAGTACGTATACTGCCCCTTCCGTGTTACAACAAATGAAATCTTTGATTTCATGGCTTTCGCCAGTGCTGGTTGAAGTAAAATTAAAGACTTTCTGGTTTGGTCGTTTGGTCCTGAGGCAGGCAAAACACCTCTTACATGGAAAGAAACCATTTCTAGAGAAAAAAGTAAAAGGTTTCTTGGGTGGATCCACAACATTTTTTACTATTAAATCCCTAATCGTCGGTGCCTTTTTATATATAAATCTCGGGTTCTTGGGGAGGATTTCTTGCAGTTGCTTATCTGACCGTAGAATATGCCAGTGGCGCTTTATTATTCTTTCAATTTTTCTGTATTGTACATTGAAGTCTAGAATCAAAGGTATCCCCTCTACTGGATTTCGCGGTTGCGTGATTTTTTCTTTAATCAATTCGTTCCGATCCAATTTGGAGACTTCATCGATTTTGGTCTTGATAAATTTCTGATCATAGCCTTTGGCCGTAAATCTGTCTCTCATTTTCTCTGCCTGTTCGAAGTATGTGTCTATTTTGCTGCAGTTTCTCTTTATCCGCATCAATTGCCCTTTCGGGATATTGTAAATCCAATTTTTATGGTGGCAACTTGTGGTTGGGAGGTAGCTGTTTCTATCAACTCCCTTAAAGTGCGTTTTCGTGCTAAATGTGGAGTTGTTTAGTGAAATCTCAAGATCTAGAAAGTTGATTTTTTCTGAACTGACATCCCAAGTTAATGAGATGTTTCTATCATTGTCGTTGAGTTTCATGAGAAATTCAATAAGATGTCCTTTTTCTCCATCCCATAGTATGACAATGTCGTCAATATATCTTTTATATATGACGAGTTGACTTGGACGTTCGCTAAACACATTGTATTCTTCCCACTGTGCCATGAACAGGCCGGCTATGCTCGGGGCAAATCTGGCACCCATGGCCACCCCAGTCTGTTGGTGGTAGTAGGATCCATCGTACCAGAAATAGTTATTCTTTAGACTATATTCTAGACATTTGATAAGGAATTTTCTCTGTGTGCACGGGAGTTCAGTATATTTCCTTAAACCCCATTTTGCTGCTTCACAGGCCCTATGGTGGGGGATAATTGTGTATAACGCTGATACATCAGCCGTGGCCATAACCCATGATCTATCCTCTCCTTGGATGTTGTCTATAACCCTTAGCATCTCTTTACTGTCTTTCAGATAAGCTTCGGTTTTCTGAACTGCCGGCTGTAGGAAAGCATCTATATACTGGCCCATCCTGGCTGTGATTGACTCTATGCCATTCACTATCGGCCTAGGTGGTGGGTCAGTTTTATTCTTATGTAGTTTAGGGACTGAATAGATATATGGCGTCCGACAGGATTCTGGTATGAGAAATCTCGCTTCTTTTTTGTTTAGTATCGCCTTTTTCACTCCCAGATGGACCACTTGCTCGAGCGATTTGCGGCATCCAAAGACTGGATTCTTCAATAGTTTTGTGTAGGTATTGCTATCATTCAGCATGGTGGTCATTGTATTGTGATATTGTTCTTTAGAAAGTATCACAATACCTCCTCCCTTATCTGCCGGTCGGATGACAATGTCTTGCCTTTTGGACAATTTGCGGATTCCACTTTTGATATGATTAGGTTCTTCTTTTCTCTTGATTTTTACTTCTTTAATTTCATCCAAAACAATTTTTTTAAAAACATCAATGTGTTTATTATCTTTTGCTGGCGGGTTAAAAACTGATTTGTTCCTGAGTGAACTATGTAAAAAACCATTATCTGGTGGCTGTGTTACTCTAGATGTTGGGGGATTTCCTACCATGTATTTTTGTATATTTAATTTTCGTACAAATTTCTGGATTCCAATGTAAGTCTCGAATTTATTAAGGTTTTTTGTGGGTGCATATTTCAACCCTTTATCGAGTACCCCAATTTCTTCATGTGTCAATGTCAGCCCACTAATGTTAAAAATTCCCTCTCCTTTTATTCTCTCTTTCTTTTGCTGTCTCTTTCCAGATCTTCGTCCTCTCTTTTTTCGGGGCTTCTTCTGGGGCCCCGCATTTCGTCTGGATATCTCACTGGATGGTTCTCCCTGCTCCGGTCTAAAAAAGGCCTGTTTGATTCTTGGTCTCCGTAAGGTGGAGGGTAGGGTCTTATTGATCTTTCATCTCCTTCTCTGTTATCCAGGGGAGCATAATAATTATAAGTAGGGATAGGGCTCCGCTCATCCTGCCTGTAGTTCCTATATGGTGGTCCTCTTCTATCATCGTATCTAGAATCTCGTATGGGACTTCTCTCTCTTGGTCTATAGTATTCCAAATCTCTGTTCTCCCTGTATTCTTGCATAGGTCTCCTTTGGTCTCTATGTTCATACGGTGGGCCTCTATAATCTCGTTCTTCGTATGGGGGCTTGTACCAATTATTCCGACTGTAGGGCCTTCTGTAATTCTTCCCATAGTATGGTTTTCTTCCTCCATTCCGTGGTGTCCGATTACTTTGTTGGGGCCTCCTGTCATTTCGATATGGTGTATAGCTTTGGTATTCATTGTTTCTTCCATCACTCCCTCTTTGTCTAGGTGTCATGATTCTATTTTCTTCTCTAGGCTCTTGATGGCTTCTGACTTCCGTGGCTGGCCTGAGTGGTTCATTTTGTGGTTGAGGATGGAGTCTTACCGTTTTTTCCGGTGTGGAATATGTAGATGAACATTCTACTTTTCCCAATTGGCTTTGCCATTTGAACACTTGGTCATTGCGGAAATCATTTGTATCTCTCGTATGTTTCTTGCTTTTTCTTTGTTGCACTTCTTTATCTTTCTTAGCGAGGTCCTTGTTCAATTGGGTCATTAGAGTTTTATATTCAATCGTGTCTTTGTATTGTTCAATATTTCCTTTAAGATCTGTAATATTCTGATCTATTATCTTATTCTTCCTCCTTTTTCTATCTAACAGAAAACCTATAAGTTCTAGGCCTTTGTTGTTGAAAAATTTGTACCACTCTTCATTAGATTCCTGATCAGTGAGCCCATCATTTGGGGGGACATCCCACCTTAGCCTTCTAGGGACAATGCTTTCCTTAAGATATGTCTCAAAGGTGCAGATGTCCCACCAAAGGCTCACTTTCTTTTCCATGTTGTGCCCTAGTTTGCGCATAAGGCTTTCAAGGTCTAAGTTACTACTAGTTTTTGTTTTTGTATTATTAAATACTTCTTCTAGATTTACCTGCCTTTTTTCCATATATGAAAATACATCCATGATTGCCGCAAGAATAGGGAGTGTATGAGATAGGTAAGTAATAGAATGTCAGAGATATTCCTGCGCTATCAGGTATGGAAACGGCTAAGGGAGGAAAAGCTGCATGCACCTGTACGGGTGAACACCTGACCTTAAGATTGATTGTATGGATGGGTGGTGCAGCGCTAATCCTAAGTAAAAATACTCAGATGGTATAAAGTGGGGTCAAAGTTAACATAGCGAAGTGTATAGAGGAGCAATACATAAAAGTAAAAAACCCAAATAGATGAATATCACTAACCAGTGAATGCAATAAGCTATTAAATACTGTGTTAGAAATCTTGAATCTCTGAGGTAAACCACTAATAAAACGTGGATAACAAAAACCAGTATATAAAGAAATAAATGTGATACAACTTGATTTCAATGCATATAAAATACAAAAAGTGATAATGTGCAATGTGTAAACACTGTGCGTGTTGAATATAGCTACACTTCAAAGTCCATGCAGTGTTTGGTATTTAAACCTATATAAAGTGCAGAAATTGTGCCAAAAAAAAACTCTCTATGGTGCATGAAATGATATCCCAAAGAAACTGTATAAATAAACAATATTAACACAAAAAGAATGTCCTTTTAGATAAAGTGAACTCTGTGACAATGATGTGCTGGCATGCGCATGTAGCAGTTAAAGTGCCAAGTGAAAAAAATCCGTGCCTCTTCGTGTGCAAACACTTCAGTAGGTAATGGCCCCTTACCTCACAGCAATGGGGCAACAGCATATGACCAATGGGCTTTTTAACTCGTCCTCCTAGGGGCTCCTACACGTCCCTGACCGTCCTCACAGTTATGGGGCAGCAGCTTATGACCAAGGGCTCTTTGACTCGTCCACCTTTGAGTTCCTGCAGATCCCTCATTGACCCAGAATTGGGTCCCCTCCGGTGCGGTACAGGAATGTATAAAGGATATTGAAGTGGAGAAAGAGCCCAATAGTGTAATTCCGTTTCAGCAGTACAATTTTATTAGGTAAAAAACGGGTACTCACATTTAGTAATTAAGAAAAAACAGTTGTATCCGACGAGCGGCGAACTCGTCTGCTTCTCACTGTGTGTACAGCCTATCCCGTCCCTACGCGTGACGTCACACCACACGTGACTTCTTCAGGGGATGAATATAGGCTAGAATAGTGTCCTTAAATAGTTTAGTATTGGCCGGCTATGGGCGGCCATTTTCTCGGAGTTTACATGTATTAGTATACGGCGGCCATTTTCCTAGAGATTTGTTATATAGTTCAAGTTCCGCTGTGTGGAGGATATCTGCTGACTTATATTGGCCAATAGAGGCTGTCTCCTATTTTAATATCATTTGTACTGTCAGCAGAGGGAGACACATATGTTGTCACTAAATAAAGCGAGGTGAATGTACGAATTGCGGGTGGAACTGATAACAAATGGATCAGTTGTTTGCATCCGCCTTGGTTAAATGAAAAAAAGGCAGAGCTTGTAAACAATTGTATAATATTGGGAACGAAGGAAGGGAGAAGCTGGAGACACTAATGGCATACTAAATATACATATTGAGTAGGGATTAAAAACAAGCGTGTTGCAATATACTAATCTATATATAAAACCAATGTATATAAAATCAATTTTACATAAATTATGTCAATATTGTTTTATTACCAAGAGGCCTATACCTTGTTCGAATATATATAAAATTACTGTATCTAAAAATTAAAAACTCAAATTTAATTAAATTATTAAAAAATGTAATGAATGGCCTAGGCCAGTGGATATTAAAAAATAAAATAAAATAGAGGAGAGACAGCTCCTACAAGGACTTGTATTTACTTCCAGATAGTCCTATACTATAATGAGAGGGAAAGTAGTTGCATGTAAAGCCGATAGGAGATGTAGGGGAGGGGGTGGGGGGGGGGGGGGAGGAAAGGGGGAGGGGGGAAGAGGGAGGGAGGGGGACACTTGTAGTCAACTAAAAAATCTCCCGCCATTGGGAGTATGGCTAAAATAAGTGGCCTCACCAAGTATAGTTTGGGTACTTAGAGGGTACCAGGTGGGCCGACTGATAAATAGCTAAAAAGTCAATCTGATTATGTTAAAAACCTCTATGTTTTAAGAACATTCATATTCTAAAAATCACTCAGGAAACAATTAAGATCAAATTCTATGTTAAGGCCACGGGGCCAGAAAGTGTCCAAGGTAAAGATCCATTTGGATTCCAATTTACTTAGAGCTCTCACCTTGTGGCCCCCCCGCCAGTGCTTAATGTATGGGGTAATGCCCCAAAAGGTCAAATGAGTGGGGTCTTTGTTATGACAGATGAGAAAATGTTTTGATACGCAGTGTTTGTCATAACCGTTAAGGATATTTTTGACATGTTCCTTAATCCGGACTTTCAGGGGTCTTTTTGTGCGGCCTACGTATTGAAGGCCGCAACTACATTCGAGTACGTATACTGCCCCTTCCGTGTTACAACAAATGAAATCTTTGATTTCATGGCTTTCGCCAGTGCTGGTTGAAGTAAAATTAAAGACTTTCTGGTTTGGTCGTTTGGTCCTGAGGCAGGCAAAACACCTCTTACATGGAAAGAAACCATTTCTAGAGAAAAAAGTAAAAGGTTTCTTGGGTGGATCCACAACATTTTTTACTATTAAATCCCTAATCGTCGGTGCCTTTTTATATATAAATCTCGGGTTCTTGGGGAGGATTTCTTGCAGTTGCTTATCTGACCGTAGAATATGCCAGTGGCGCTTTATTATTCTTTCAATTTTTCTGTATTGTACATTGAAGTCTAGAATCAAAGGTATCCCCTCTACTGGATTTCGCGGTTGCGTGATTTTTTCTTTAATCAATTCGTTCCGATCCAATTTGGAGACTTCATCGATTTTGGTCTTGATAAATTTCTGATCATAGCCTTTGGCCGTAAATCTGTCTCTCATTTTCTCTGCCTGTTCGAAGTATGTGTCTATTTTGCTGCAGTTTCTCTTTATCCGCATCAATTGCCCTTTCGGGATATTGTAAATCCAATTTTTATGGTGGCAACTTGTGGTTGGGAGGTAGCTGTTTCTATCAACTCCCTTAAAGTGCGTTTTCGTGCTAAATGTGGAGTTGTTTAGTGAAATCTCAAGATCTAGAAAGTTGATTTTTTCTGAACTGACATCCCAAGTTAATGAGATGTTTCTATCATTGTCGTTGAGTTTCATGAGAAATTCAATAAGATGTCCTTTTTCTCCATCCCATAGTATGACAATGTCGTCAATATATCTTTTATATATGACGAGTTGACTTGGACGTTCGCTAAACACATTGTATTCTTCCCACTGTGCCATGAACAGGCCGGCTATGCTCGGGGCAAATCTGGCACCCATGGCCACCCCAGTCTGTTGGTGGTAGTAGGATCCATCGTACCAGAAATAGTTATTCTTTAGACTATATTCTAGACATTTGATAAGGAATTTTCTCTGTGTGCACGGGAGTTCAGTATATTTCCTTAAACCCCATTTTGCTGCTTCACAGGCCCTATGGTGGGGGATATATTGACGACATTGTCATACTATGGGATGGAGAAAAAGGACATCTTATTGAATTTCTCATGAAACTCAACGACAATGATAGAAACATCTCATTAACTTGGGATGTCAGTTCAGAAAAAATCAACTTTCTAGATCTTGAGATTTCACTAAACAACTCCACATTTAGCACGAAAACGCACTTTAAGGGAGTTGATAGAAACAGCTACCTCCCAACCACAAGTTGCCACCATAAAAATTGGATTTACAATATCCCGAAAGGGCAATTGATGCGGATAAAGAGAAACTGCAGCAAAATAGACACATACTTCGAACAGGCAGAGAAAATGAGAGACAGATTTACGGCCAAAGGCTATGATCAGAAATTTATCAAGACCAAAATCGATGAAGTCTCCAAATTGGATCGGAACGAATTGATTAAAGAAAAAATCACGCAACCGCGAAATCCAGTAGAGGGGATACCTTTGATTCTAGACTTCAATGTACAATACAGAAAAATTGAAAGAATAATAAAGCGCCACTGGCATATTCTACGGTCAGATAAGCAACTGCAAGAAATCCTCCCCAAGAACCCGAGATTTATATATAAAAAGGCACCGACGATTAGGGATTTAATAGTAAAAAATGTTGTGGATCCACCCAAGAAACCTTTTACTTTTTTCTCTAGAAATGGTTTCTTTCCATGTAAGAGGTGTTTTGCCTGCCTCAGGACCAAACGACCAAACCAGAAAGTCTTTAATTTTACTTCAACCAGCACTGGCGAAAGCCATGAAATCAAAGATTTCATTTGTTGTAACACGGAAGGGGCAGTATACGTACTCGAATGTAGTTGCGGCCTTCAATACGTAGGCCGCACAAAAAGACCCCTGAAAGTCCGGATTAAGGAACATGTCAAAAATATCCTTAACGGTTATGACAAACACTGCGTATCAAAACATTTTCTCATCTGTCATAACAAAGACCCCACTCATTTGACCTTTTGGGGCATTACCCCATACATTAAGCACTGGCGGGGGGGCCACAAGGTGAGAGCTCTAAGTAAATTGGAATCCAAATGGATCTTTACCTTGGACACTTTCTGGCCCCGTGGCCTTAACATAGAATTTGATCTTAATTGTTTCCTGAGTGATTTTTAGAATATGAATGTTCTTAAAACATAGAGGTTTTTAACATAATCAGATTGACTTTTTAGCTATTTATCAGTCGGCCCACCTGGTACCCTCTAAGTACCCAAACTATACTTGGTGAGGCCACTTATTTTAGCCATACTCCCAATGGCGGGAGATTTTTTAGTTGACTACAAGTGTCCCCCTCCCTCCCTCTTCCCCCCTCCCCCTTTCCTCCCCCCCCCCCCCCCCACCCCCTCCCCTACATCTCCTATCGGCTTTACATGCAACTACTTTCCCTCTCATTATAGTATAGGACTATCTGGAAGTAAATACAAGTCCTTGTAGGAGCTGTCTCTCCTCTATTTTATTTTATTTTTTAATATCCACTGGCCTAGGCCATTCATTACATTTTTTAATAATTTAATTAAATTTGAGTTTTTAATTTTTAGATACAGTAATTTTATATATATTCGAACAAGGTATAGGCCTCTTGGTAATAAAACAATATTGACATAATTTATGTAAAATTGATTTTATATACATTGGTTTTATATATAGATTAGTATATTGCAACACGCTTGTTTTTAATCCCTACTCAATATGTATATTTAGTATGCCATTAGTGTCTCCAGCTTCTCCCTTCCTTCGTTCCCAATATTATACAATTGTTTACAAGCTCTGCCTTTTTTTCATTTAACCAAGGCGGATGCAAACAACTGATCCATTTGTTATCAGTTCCACCCGCAATTCGTACATTCACCTCGCTTTATTTAGTGACAACATATGTGTCTCCCTCTGCTGACAGTACAAATGATATTAAAATAGGAGACAGCCTCTATTGGCCAATATAAGTCAGCAGATATCCTCCACACAGCGGAACTTGAACTATATAACAAATCTCTAGGAAAATGGCCGCCGTATACTAATACATGTAAACTCCGAGAAAATGGCCGCCCATAGCCGGCCAATACTAAACTATTTAAGGACACTATTCTAGCCTATATTCATCCCCTGAAGAAGTCACGTGTGGTGTGACGTCACGCGTAGGGACGGGATAGGCTGTACACACAGTGAGAAGCAGACGAGTTCGCCGCTCGTCGGATACAACTGTTTTTTCTTAATTACTAAATGTGAGTACCCGTTTTTTACCTAATAAAATTGTACTGCTGAAACGGAATTACACTATTGGGCTCTTTCTCCACTTCAATATCCTTTATACATTCCTGTACCGCACCGGAGGGGACCCAATTCTGGGTCAATGAGGGATCTGCAGGAACTCAAAGGTGGACGAGTCAAAGAGCCCTTGGTCATAAGCTGCTGCCCCATAACTGTGAGGACGGTCAGGGACGTGTAGGAGCCCCTAGGAGGACGAGTTAAAAAGCCCATTGGTCATATGCTGTTGCCCCATTGCTGTGAGGTAAGGGGCCATTACCTACTGAAGTGTTTGCACACGAAGAGGCACGGATTTTTTTCACTTGGCACTTTAACTGCTACATGCGCATGCCAGCACATCATTGTCACAGAGTTCACTTTATCTAAAAGGACATTCTTTTTGTGTTAATATTGTTTATTTATACAGTTTCTTTGGGATATCATTTCATGCACCATAGAGAGTTTTTTTTGGCACAATTTCTGCACTTTATATAGGTTTAAATACCAAACACTGCATGGACTTTGAAGTGTAGCTATATTCAACACGCACAGTGTTTACACATTGCACATTATCACTTTTTGTATTTTATATGCATTGAAATCAAGTTGTATCACATTTATTTCTTTATATACTGGTTTTTGTTATCCACGTTTTATTAGTGGTTTACCTCAGAGATTCAAGATTTCTAACACAGTATTTAATAGCTTATTGCATTCACTGGTTAGTGATATTCATCTATTTGGGTTTTTTACTTTTATGTATTGCTCCTCTATACACTTCGCTATGTTAACTTTGACCCCACTTTATACCATCTGAGTATTTTTACTTAGGATTAGCGCTGCACCACCCATCCATATAGTTAACATCATTGATTGGACAAGCAGAAATATTTAGAGGAATGCTATACCTGGCTCAATCTGGGCTCCTCCACATATCGCCTGGAAGGCCCAGGTTGGGCGTCAGAAGCCTCAGCCGGGGGGGAAGGAAGCGTGGAAGGAAGACTGGAGAGGGATGGCCTGGGTTCAGTCTGGCCAGAAAGTGCAGCCTGTCGTAGTACAACATCCTGGGGACATAGATGTCATCTGCTGCTCCGGATCTCTGTGAATCCAGGACTTTCTTGCGCTCCCTCAGATATGTGCTCCTCAGGCCACCAATGAAGATCTTTAAATAGGTGATGTCTGCCGTGGGGATCACCTGCTTCACAATTTCACACAATTGCTCCAGTGCTGCCTTCCTCTTTGCTTGGTTCTTGAAATGGGGGTGGGTAATCTCCCACAGACAGGGCAGCTCACTTAGCATCTCTACAAATACTGACATGAAGTCATTGTCTTTCATTAAGATATCCATGTTCACTGCAAGACACAACACAAGACAAAGCCTAATGTCAGACAAAACTCTCCTAATCTTGTTACAATATAGGCCTCAATCTAGAAGCAGTATAGGCACAAGTTTGTCTCTTACCTTCGTTCTTACGATCGGCGCATCCAATGCTCCTTCCTCCGCTCAGAGATCGTACGTAATACGCACGCGTGCTACGCTTTATACACACTGCGCATGCGTGTAACTCCGCCCGCCCCTGACGTTCTTTCTAGTCTATTCGCCGCCCCTTTTCGTTCGGCGCAGTGGGTGAAGAGCATGATGGCGGAGTTACAGCAGGTGCATGCTAATTCTAGCAACGAGGAGGAGGAGGAGGAGGAAAGCCCGGATCCAGGCACGTCCCGATCCAGGAGACGTTTTAAGGCCACAAATATGTCGTTTGGGGAGATGTTGGAGATGGTCGACATCATGAGGAAGTCCAACTATGACGGAAAATATGGGCCTTACCCCCACCCCAACATCCGAAAGGCCAAGATCATGGCGAAAGTGGTCAGGAGTCTTGAGAGGAATTTCGGGGTACGAAGATCTAAAGATCAGCTCAGGAAGCGGTGGTCGGACCTAAAGTTGAGAGAGCCAGAGCAGTACCGAAAGATCCGGAGAGTGCTGCAAAAAAGTAAGTAGTTGTGCTGTGTTCCTATTCTTTCTGTCTTTATTCCGTTCGTTCTGCTCCATATGCTTTTATTAATTGTAACGTTTAAAAGGGCAACTTTAATGTTCATGGGCCCATTATTCGTTCGTATCAAACATTTTTCTTTCGGCCTCTAGAACACCATTGTTTAGGCCATATGCATTTTCACACATTTTTTGGGGCCTACTTAGATGCCAAATATTTGTTTGTGTAGATGGGTTTGTTACTAGAATGAAATCCCAACTAGATTGTGTGTAAGGAGAGGACACTGAGCAGCTGTTTTCACATCTGGACACTGGAGCACTAGTGTGGGACACAAGAACACCATTTTTATTAGGGGGGGGCACACAGGTGCTCCAGTGTATACTATAGGGGGGGCTACATCTGTGAAGTTTGTACCAAACAGGTAAAGTATTGCAGCTTGACAAAGGGCAATAAAAAATATACATCTTGGAACTCGGCTAAAATAGACAATTGTACCCCACTTCCAAGCAATGTTTCCTAGTTCTAGTTCTGCCATCAAATATCTGTGTGCTAATTATACCATTTTTGTTTTACATAGGGGAGAAAAGACTCGGAGGACACCCCTCATCCCAGGAGAACACAGACCCCCCACCTATGGAAGAAGGTGAAATACCACCAACACAAGAAGCTGAGCAGGAGGAAGAAGAAGATGTGGTGGAGATTGGCACCACAACAGGTGAGTGTCTGCGACCACAGACTCAGGTAAAAGAGATGGATGGTGGCAGATTTTTGAGACCTTTTTTTTGTTCTTTATCTCTTTTTAGGTGATCGTGATGTGAGGGAGAGAGAACGTTTCACATTTGAAAGTGCCCAGATACTGATCGGGGAGATCATGGGGTGTAATCTCGAATTGCACAACATACAGCAACAAATCAGTGATGTTATTCAAAAAAATAATAACATCATTGATGTTTTGGGGCGAATTTAAACCCCACAAAATCACCTGTTTTATTGTGGTCCAATCTTCCAAAAATGTTTTCAATGTTTAGAAAAGCCAAATTTGGAGGATGCACACAGTGTGCCAACATGTGCTATCTGCCATCACGGGAGATCAATGGACGCGTTTTGGGGGTGCAACCCCTTCCTCAATTATTAAGTCGCGTTGAGGAAGGGCTTGCTCCCCCAAAACACGTCCCTTGATCCCCCCTGATGGCAGATAGCACATGATGACATTCGTAAATTGGTGTGCATCTTCCAAATTTGGCTTTTCCAGGGGTGATTTCCCCCCATCTGAACGCTATATCAAACCCAGTTACTAAATACTGATGTCTGATATAGCCTTCAGGTTTTACCATATGTGAACTTTGTAAGTTCAAGTTTTTTGGCTTTCTTGTTGGTTTTACACAGGCCTGTTTTATCTGAAATGGATATTTCGATTTTTGATAATGCTACTGCAAAAATTGTTATACAACAAACATGTTGGTTTGTTTTAAAAACCTTTCGTAAATGCACATGTGATTGTGCAGGTATAAAAAAGTGGCTTACTCAAGAATGTGTGGATTATTGTCTCAACACTACAACACTTTTGGGGTGATGTAATTGCTATTTTATGCAAAAATGGGGGTTATTTCCTAAGGGCAAATACACTTTGCACTACAAGTGCAGGTTCAGTGCAGTTGCAAGTGCACTTGTAGTGAAATGTGTTTTTGCATTTAGGAAGTACCAGCCAACACTGTTTTTTATAAGGTTACCCAATCACGACATTTTCTGCACTCAACACATTTCTGTCAGGGTCAGCTAAAACAAACACAAGCAGTAAATGTCGACAAAGAATTTATTTTGGTTGTTTTTTATTTGAAAAAGGTTTCACAGATTGTCTGGCATATTGATAGTCCCCCTACCCGCAAAGAACTCCAGGTAGCGTAACCGGACATCACGGGCACTCAGGGAGGGCAAGCCAGGACGGCCACTTTCAAGCGCCGTCAGTGTTGATGGATTTGGGATTCCGGCCTCAGGCCCAACTGAGCCAGCATAGTTGGCTGAATGTTTTCTTAAAAAATTATGGAGAACACAGCAGGCAAGTATTATATGGTTCAGTTTATACTCCGCCATATGGATGGGTGTCAGAAATAATCGGAACCGGCTGGCCAGGATTCCAAATGTGTTCTCCACCACTCTTCGGGCTCTGGCCAGCCGGTAATTAAAAACCCTCTGTTCCGGGGTGAGGGTCCTCATCGGGAATGGCCGCATCAGGTGGTCCCCCAGCGCAAATGCTTCATCAGCAACGAACACAAATGGGAGACCTTCAACATTGTCCTCTGGAGGTGGCAAGTCCAAGCTGCCATTCTGGAGACGCCTGTAGAACTCCGTCTGGGCGATCACTCCACCATCGGACATCCGGCCATTCTTCCCCAAGTCCACTTACAAGAACTCGTAATTAGCCGACACCACCGCCAACATCACTATACTATTAAACCCCTTGTAATTATAATAGTACGACCCCGAGTTGGGTGGTGGGACGATGTGGACGTGTTTCCCATCAATTGCCCCTCCGCAGTTAGGAAAGTCCCACCGCTGGGCAAAGTGGGAGGCCACAGTCTGCCATTCCTGTGGCGTTGAAGGAAACTGTTGAGGAAAAAACAATAAACATTACTATTTTTTCACAGAAACATGGCAAGCAGATTAGACACAAACATTATGGGGCAACCTCCAGATAGCATTTATTAAGGGGAATTTAACAACAACAAAGTATAAGGTACACCTATCATATTCCCCCTCCCCCCTCATGGGCCATTTCTAACATTATAGGGGGGGAATTCTTGGACAGGTAACCCTCTTCACTTCATTGAGAGATGAATGCCTAAATACAGGGTATTACTTGGAACAGACCCTCCTTAGTTACACTATTGGCAGACCACTGGACAGGTAAGAAGTGTCATAATACAAAGATATAAATACACACTGTACACATTTGAGCACATTTGAACATTCTGCTATTACCTATCAAGATAATAATAGGATACAAAAACTTTAAACAGTACCATTGGAAAGTATACAGGCAGGCCCTTGCACTACATGCTTTCGGGAATTCATCCATAAATCTGACCAGTAAAGAGGTGGGTATAGTGTGTATGGGTTTGGCAAAGTCAGCAGATAGATGATTGAGGATAGAGAATTGGGATCAGCTGACTTAGCAGTTGGGGGAGGGAGGGTTACAAAAAATTTGGGGACACCACAAAAAAAAGCCTCTGCCACTCTGCCTGTATTTAAATAAAAAATAACATTTCAAAACATTTTAGGGGGTGTTTGGGGTAAAGCACTACTATAGAGCTGATAAAATACATTGTTAAGTGACTACATGAGGTGAATATAGGGCAGGAGACACCATGCTGGAGAGGTTATTGAAGGGCAAATATGTATGAAGGACCTAAAATAATAATTACATAAAAATCCAGCATGCATGAGGACAAAGGGGACATTCAAAGCATATTACAATCATGGTAATTAGGGAATGAGAAAAGAAATACAATATATTAGCAAACATTCAATACAATAAAATGTGATATAAAAGGAAAAAAATCTTACCTTCATATACTCCTTTTGAAGGACCTGGATGATGGCAGAACAGGTCTCTGGGATAATGATCCCCAGAGCCTGGGGGGAGATGCCTGTCGAGAACTTGAGGTCCTGCAGGCTTCTCCCTGTGGCCAAATACCGCAAGGTAGCGACCAACCTCTGCACCGCAGTGATGGCTTGCCTCATGCAGGTATCCTGCCTGCTAATATAGGGGGTCAGCGAAGCCAACAGACGGTGAAACACGGGGTCCGTCATCCTGAGAAAGTTCCTGAAATCATCAGGATTATTCTCACGGATCTCACGGAGCAAAGGCATATGACAGAACTGGTCACGCTGAAGCAACCAATTCTTGGTCCATGAACTCCTCCTCACCCTGTTCATGGACTGGACTTGTGTCAAGGTCAGGACCCCAACACCAAGCCCCCGCACAGCACGAACTCTACGAGGAGTACGCATACGAAACATGGCTAGAAAACGGTCGGCTGCTCAGAACGAAGTAAGAGCGCACTGAAGAACAGCAAGGCCTGTGAAGAGAGACCTGAAAACCAGTAACGAACGAACAAGAATACAATGACTACCTAAAGTCACGCGGAACTTGCTTGCACGCACTGAAGAGCAGATACAAACCCACAAGCACAAACTGAACGGCAGAAAACGATCTGAAAGCCACGAGTCTGAAAAAGCGCGAATCGTCTCTCACCAAACTTTAACACGAGATTAGCAAAAGGAGCCCAAAGGGTGCCGCGCTTGGTTCTGAACCGGCCTTTTCTAGTCTCTTCGTACGTGGTGTACGTGACCGCGTGGTTGTCGATCGGAAATTCCGACAACTTTGTGCGACCGTGTGTAGGCAAAACAAGTTTGAGCCAACATCCGTCGGAAAAAATCCTAGGATTTTGTTGTCGGAATGTCCGAACAAAGTCCGTCCGTGTGTACGCCCTATAAGACTGGGATGCCATTAAAGTTCATGAGCGTGTAGGCAGGCGTCTCAATACTTTTGGCAATATAGAGTATATCTGTACTACAGTGAGTGCTATTCATTATATATAACACTGATATCTGTACAGTGAATGGCACTCATTGTACAGATATACGTGTGCATCAAAACCAAGGTTATTAGATATAGGGTAGGGCAGTGTTTTTTAACCTTTTTTCAGTCAAGGCACCCTTAAAAATGATGGACAATCTCGATGCACCCCATTCAAAAATGTAGGATGCCAGTGTCTAGAAAGTCATAATGGTGCATAATGAAAACCCATGGCTTTGTATAACTAAAAGGCAGGCCACCTACCGGCTTGTATACAATTTCTAATGCATTTTGCCAAGGCGCCCATGAAGAGACCTCAAGGTACCCCAGGGTGCCTGGACACCCTGGTTAAAAAAGGCTGGGCTATGGAATAGCACCTGGTGGATGGGCACTGGGCAGCAACACTCAGCCTGGCTAGTATAGATTAAAGCAGATCGACACACTGCTGGGCTGGCGATCACACACTGACCTGCTGCACACAAGGTAGGTTGCTCCGAGACACCTACAGTGCACTCTGCCACCTCCATCTCTCTAAGTTCAGCACCGGTTGTCCCCCACGTGAGGGATGTAGACTGTGGCTCCGCCCCTCCTCTGAGTTCTCCAAGGGGAGAGGCGGCCAGAGCGGCTGCCGCTTCCATCATACCCATGGCTGCACCATCGCTCTCTCATCCCAGCCAGCACCTCTCCTATAGCTGCATCAACCACCGGCAGGGATGCCATAGTTCACTGCCTTCCCTGAGCTTTTCTGCGTGATAAGCTTTGGGCACCTCCAGGGGTGGACTGAGCCTCACATGGGGGCCCCCTACTGACCCCGGGCCCTTGGGCAATGCCGGAGTGCCCAAATTGTCAGTCCGCCCCTATCTTCAAACAATTTAGGGTTGTAGCTTGTGTTCTTCAGGGAATAAAATACACAAAATTGTAATTTTCCAAGGATTGTAAAGTTCAGAAAAACCATCTTTACCAGAAAGACTGATCTTCCAATTATGTTTGATAATGCCCAAGGCAAGGCCCAAGCAGGAAATTATCATGTTGCAGGTATCCAGAGACCTCAGAGTCTTCCATTTCATGAACTGAACAGCCAAAATAAAAAGGTGTGTATTGCGATCTTCTATAAAACACTCGGCAAATAACAAATTATATGAAGTAAGAAGGCAAGTTTCTGCTCCAAAAGGTAGGGAAGGGTAAAGACTTGACTCGACTAGTAAGAATTACTTTATCCCACCGACACCAAGTCGCCAACAATAGGGTTTATTTTATTCCACTGACACCAACAACGGGGATTTTTTTTTATCCCACTGACACCAACAATGGGTTTTGTTTTATCCCAATTACACCAACAATGGGGCTTATTTTATCCCAATGACATGCGAACCCTATTAAAGTCTATGGGACACAAACATGGAATATCAAAAGTACTCATTTTAAAGGCTTATATGCAAGTTATTACCATAAAAAGTGTATGGGGACCTTGGAACTGCCCTAGGGGACATGTATCAATGCAAAAAAACTGTTTTTAAAACAACAATTTTTTCAGAAGCAGTGATTTTTATAATGCTTAAAGTGAAACAATAAAAATGAAATATTCCTTTAAATATCGTGCGGGGGGGGGGGGGGGGGTCCCCTTAGTATGCCTGTAAACTGGTGCATCTGTGTGATGTGAACAACAAAGCGGAAGCAAAATGACATTTCTAAAGGAAAAAATGTAATTTAAACTTGCTCGCAACTGGATCCCGGCAATATAGATGAAAAGTCAAGGAAAAAATCTGCGTGGACCCCCCCCCCCCAGTCCATACAGGCCCTTCGGGTCTGGTATGGATTTAAAGGGGAACTCCATGCCAAAATTAAAACAAAATTGGCGTGGGTTCCCCCCAAAAGCTCCCCCCCTCCTGAACCATACTAGGCCGCTTGCGCTCAACATGGGGAGGGTGCTTTTGGGTCCCCCCAAAGCACCTTGTCCCCAAGTTGATGGGGACAAGGTCCTCGTCCCCATAACCCTTGCCCGGTGGTTGTGGGGGTCTGCGGGTGGGGGGCTTATCAGAATCTGGAAGCCCCCTTTAACAAGAGGGGGCACCAACAACAGAGCTTATTTTATCCCACTGACACCAACAATGGGGTTTATTTTATCCCAATGACACCAACAATGAGGCTTATTTACAGAATACAGAATACTTTATTAATCCCAAAGGGAAATTGGGAAATTATTAGGACACAGACACACTTAACAAAGACAACGCAAGATCAATTTTATCTCACTGACACCAACAATGGGGTTTATTGTATCCCAATGACACCAGTGATGGAGTTTTTTTTATCTTACCAACGCCAACAATATGGCTTATTTTATCCCGCTGACACCAACAACAGGGCTTATTTTCCTCCCAATGTCACCAGAATAAGGCTTAATTTATTTAATTGACACTGATGGGGTTTATTTTACCCTGTTGATACCAATGATTAATGCTCAACTCAGGTATGATAAACAATAGGCATGTGCAATTCGTTTCGTTCCGAATTAGTTTTTTAACGAATTTCGACAAATTCGTTAATTCGGAAATATCCGAATTAACGAAAACCCGTTTAAGGAATTTTTCCGAATATTTGTAAATTCGAAAAATTTGTACATTCGTAAATTCATACATTCGTACATTAGTAAATTAATGAATTCGTAAATTTGTAAATTCGGAAATCTGAAATAATAATTAACTAATAATAACTTAACTACTATTTCTAGTAACTATTAAATTATAGGTATTGTAATTTCCTTTAAAATTTGGCTGTTAGTGAACAAAACGAATACGAATTTATCCGAAGGTTACGAATGATCCGAAATAACGAATTCCGTATCCAAACGAATGGAACGTAATGAATTAATAATAATAAATAACAATAATAATAATAATAAAAATGTTTTATTATTATTATTTATTATTAATTTGTTCCGTTCCATTTGTTTAGATGCAGCATTCGTTATTTCGGATAAATTGGTATTTGTTACGTTTACTGACAGCCAAATTTGAAAGGAAATTACAATACATATAATTTAATAGTTAGTTACTATTTCAGATTTTCAAATTTTCGGGTTTTTGGATTTTCAAATTTCGAATTTACAAATGTACGAATTTACGAATGTACGAATTCACGAATGTAGGAATGAGTTCCTGCTTGTTCTTGGGGCATTTTCCCTTCAGTTTTGTCTTCAGCAGGTGAAATGCATGCTCAATCAGATTCAGGTCAGGTGATTGACTTGGCCATTGCATAACATTCCACTTCTTTCCCTTAAAAAACTCTTTGGTTGCTTTCACAATATGCTTTGGGTCATTGTCCATCTGCACCGTGAAGTGCCGTCCAATGAGTTCTGAAGTATTTTCCTGAATATGAGCAGATAATATTGCCCGAAACACTTCATCATTCATCCTGCTGCTTTTGTCAGCAGTCACATCATCAATAAATACAATACAATAAATACATGGTGTGGGCCATACATGCCCACACCATGACACTACCAACACCATGCTTCACTGATGAGGTGGTATACTTTGGATCATGAGCAGTTTCTTTCCTTCTCCATACTCTTCCCTTCCCATCACTCTGGTACAAGTTGATCTTGGTCTGATCTGTCCATAGGATGTGGTTCCAGAACTGTGAAGGATTTTTTAGATGTTGTTTGGCAACCTCTAATCTGGCCTTCCTGTTTTTGAGGCTCACCAATGGTTTACATCTTGTGGTGAACCATCTGTATTCACTCTGGTGAAGTCTTCTTTTGATTGTTGACTTTGACACACATACACCTACCTCCTGGAGAGTGTTCTTGATCTGGCCAACTGTTGTGAAGGGTGTTTTCTTCACCAGGGAAAGAATTCTTCGGTCATCCACCACAGTTGTTTTCCGTGGTCTTCCGGGTCTTTTGGTGTTGCTGAGCTCACCGGCGCGTTCTTTCTTTTTAAGGATGTTCCAAACAGTTGATTTGGCCACACCTAATGTTTTTGCTATCTCTTTGATGGGTTTGTTTTGTTTTTTCAGCCTAATGATGGCTTGCTTCACTGATAGTGACAGCTCTTTGGATCTCATATTGAGAGTTGACAGCAACAGATTCCAAATGCGAATAGCACACTTGAAATTAACTCTGGACCTTTTTTTTGCACCTTGTAAATGGGATAATGAGGTAATAACACACATCTGGCCATGGAACAGCTGAGCAGCCAATTGTCTCATTACTTTTGGTCCCTTAAGTGGGAGGCACATATACAAACTAATTCCTACACCATTCACCTGATTTGGATGTAAATACCCTCAAATTAAAGCTGAAAGGCTGCAGTAAAACCACATCTTGTTCGTTTCATTTCATATCCATTGTGGTGGTGTATAGAGCCAAAAAGATTAGAATTGTGTCGATGTCCCAATATTTATGGACCTGACTGTACATGCAGAGGGCATACCAGTATTGCATTTATGATCATAAATTAGCTGTTTTTTGTTGAATTTATGGCCATCTTGCTATATAAGACTATCTTTTTGCTGACAACCTTGCCCAAAAGTAGATGCTGGGGAAGTGATTTGGGAAAGGGGGGGATTAGTGTTAGGAAGGTGAATTGGGGGGAGGAGAATTTGTGATAAGAAAGGGGATTTAGGGGCATTGATGTTGGATGAGAAGCTCTGGCTTGCAGTGTCCGCTCAATTAATCCTAAAGGTGTTCTATCGGGTTGAGGTGAAGACCAAGCCAGACAAGTTCCTCCACCCAAAACTCGCTCATCCATGTCTTTATGGACCTTGCTTTGTGCACTGGTGCACAGTCATGTTGGAACAGGAAGGGGCCATCCCAAAACTGTTCCCACTGTCCCCAAGTTGGGAGCATGAAATTGTCCAAAATGTCTTGGTATGCTGACACCTTAAGAGCTCCCTTCACTGGAACTAAGGGGCCAAGCCCAACCCCTGAAAAACAACCCCACACCATAATCCCCCCTCCACCAAATGATTTGGACCAGTGCACAAAGCAAGGTCCATAAATACATGGATGAGCGAGTTTAGTGTAGTGTCTTGTGTGCTTCATGATCCAATTTTTATAATGAAAGACACTTGCATTTTCCCCCGGTGTGCGGCTGTCCAGATCTTCTCGTATATTTTCTGCAAGGTGGGGGGATGCGGAACTGGCCTGCATACCCCACACATGCTCCTTTTGGCCGCCAGGGTGAGCAAGACCTTGCCGGTGGCATCCCTTTATCACCTCTGGACAGTTTGCGGCGAGGCACGCATGCGCGAATCCATCCTGCATGCACGTCACACCGTGACGTCTCGGGTTTGCGGCGGAGATGGCGACAGTGGTCGGGGACTTCCACCTTCCCTGACGCCAAGGGAGTCACACGACGGCCGCACATCCTGCAGCCAGGACACCACTTTCTTGGCGGGAGGGGGGCGGCGCCTGCAATGGATCATTTGTTCCCCTAAATTATAGAAGGCACTATATAAGTGCCAGGCTGCATGAAGATCAGGACATGATTCCATGGATGCCTGAATGGATGGTCATTTTATACAAATGGCTCAATGTGAGTACAGATTTCAATTACGTCAGATTATTTAGTCCTTTGCCCAGCCCGTCTTGCACTGATTATTGTTTTATTCTTGCTAGTTCACATCGAGCCAACATCACTTACTTACTGTTAATGCACTCAACTAATATTATTTTTCTTCTTCACACATTACATTACCACTATTACTTTACTTTACTTGTCAGGCGTCTCACCCAGCACCACAATTGTATCATTTTTCACATGAGGGTTAATTTTCCCTCATTAATGTATTACACATTTATCATTTATATTATATTTTATATTTTACATTTAATATAATGATCACTAACCAATTTACCTCTATATCATTTGACAGAATGTGACTACAATGTGTACACACATTGATAATTAACTTTTGCAATCTGTTAGGCACTCTTTGTTAGTTTACCAAGGGTCCAACATTTTACCTTCACTTGATCTATTGTTATTACTTGGAAATTTCTGCAGGTGCCGCATTTCCTTTCCCACCGAGGGTGTCCAAAGTGTGACTTCTTGTAAGCCCTTTTGGGCTGGATTCTTTTTCCCTGGGGAAGCGAGGACAGTTCTGGAGCCTCCTTGATCATCCAACTGATTTTAAATCTCTGGTCATGAGATCCTTTATTCCATCTTTCAGCGGTAACTATACCTTTGTGTACATGGAAATTGGTGCACTATGAAATGTCTTTGAAATTTGAGATGTTGAATCCCCCCGAAGAAGACCTCGACAGTATGGGTCGAAGCACGTTGGGGCTTAACTATAGCAGACATTATGTAATGTGATGCTGTATATCCTTGTGTTTGCATTCCGCCAGCAAAAGTCCGATAGAGCATACACACGGTCGCATTTTCCGACCAAAAGCTCACACCGGTCTTTTGCTGGCCGAATTTCCAATCGTGTGTAAGGGGCATAAGACTGGGAGGCCATTATAGTTCATGTATGTGTAAAGGCAGGCGTCCCAATAATTTTGGTAATATAGCGTATATCTGATCTGTTTGGTTATGTGGAACGCCTGTGTGTGATTTCCATTGCTGTAGTCCTTCTTCCTCAAAGCATATCCTAACCCAAGAAGGGACATGTCATATTTGCAGCTTACCAGTCCATAGACCTGCAGGCTGCATTAGTTTTCTTTTTATAGCCTGACATCAAAGATGGGACATATTTTAACCAACTGTCGCCCAATGACAACAATAAATGGAAATTATTTTATCCCATTGACAACAACAATAGGGCTTTTTGTATCACACTGACATCAACAATGGGACTTTTTTTTCCCCATTATCACCAGAATGGCACTTGTTTATTTCATTGACACCAGTGGAGTTTATTTTACCCTGCTGATACCAATGATCAAATCTCAACTCATGGATATAAAAGAACCCTTTCAGTGGGCCCCATTGAATAATCTAGGACTTATTTTATTTCACTGACATGAATGTGGCTTATTTTATCCCTGTGATACCAACAATGGGGCTGCCAGAGCAAGGAATAAGGTAAGTATTCAGGTTTTATTCTTTACCCCTAGGCAAAAATTAGCAGTTATTGTTGGGGGGGACTGTAAAGCCTCGTACACACAATCGGACTTCAAACAAACTTTTCTGAGGATTTCTGTCCAAAGGGCGTTGGCCGTGAACTTGGTATGCATACACACGGCGGGACTTTTTCAGCCAACTTTCACCACATCACATGGTTTTTCAGCTCATTACCGCCACCCTTTGGACAACTTCTGTATTGTTGTCTGATCTTTTGCACTGGTTCTGAGCATGCATGTTTGTACTTTGGACGAAAGTCCGATGGATTTGTGTACACACGATCGGACTAGCCGACCTAGGACTTTTGTTGCAGGAAAGCTTGTCTGTTCGCACGGCCAACATTTGTCCAATGAAAACCGAAAAAGTTTGTCCGATGGAGCGTACACACGGTCGGATGTTGCCTTAAAACAGGTCATTTGCATGTTTTTTGTCAAAAAGTCCAATCGTGTGTATGGGCCTTAAGGGTATTTTTCTTGTGTACAGATTTGGGCGTTAAGCTTCTGTTTTCCCCACTGACTCAAACGTACCATGTATTTTATCCTACTGATACAAACGATATAGAGTTTATTTTATTCCACTGACACCAACACTGGGATTTAATTTATTCCACCAACAATGGTGCTTAGTTTATTCCACTGATACCAATGATGGGGCTTAATTTATCCAAATTACACAAACAATTAAATATATTTTTTTCCACTGACACCAACAATGGACCTTATTTTATTTAATTGAAAATAACAATGGAGCTTAAACACTTGCCGACCACTGCACGCTGATATACGTCAGCACAATGACAGCGGTGGGCAAATGGGCATACCTGTACGTTCCCTTTAATTGGAGGGGGCTAGCCACGTACAGCGCGACCGTGCCCGCGGGTCCTGCGGATTCGATGTCTGCCAGTGTCCCGGCGATCGTGTCATGGAGCCACAGAACGGGGAGATGCCTATGTAAACAAGGCATTTCCCCGTTCTGCCTATCTGCCTAGTGACATGACAGAGATCACTGCTCCCTGTCATCAGGAGCAGTGATCGCTGTCATGTCAGTGGTAGCCCACCCCCCCCCCCACAGTTAGAATCACTCCCTAGGACACACTTAACCCCTTGATCACCCCCTAGTGTTTAACCCCTTCCCTGCCAGTGTCATTTACACAGTAATCAGTGCATTTTTATAGCACTGATCGCTGTATAAATGACAATGGTCCCAAAATAGTGTCAAAAGTGTCCGATGTGTCCGCCATAATGTCGCAGTCACGATAAAAATCGCAGATCGCCGCCATTACTAATAAAAAACAAATTAATAATAAAAATGCCATAAAACTATCCCCTATTTTGTAGACGCTATAACTTTTGCGCAAACCAATCAATATACGCTTATTGCGATTTTCGTTTACCAAAAATATGTAGAAGAATACATATCGGCATAAACATTTTTTTTATATATATATATATATATATATATATATATATATATATATATATTTTTTTTTTTATATATATATATTTATATATATATATATATATATATATATATATATATATATATATATATATATAATTTTTATTTTTTTTGGGGGGGGGATATTTATTATAGCAAAAAGTACAAAATATTGTGTTTTTTTCAAAATTGTCACTCTTTTTTTGTTTATAACGCAAAAACTAAAAAACGCAGAGATGATAAAATACCACCAAAAAAAAGCTCTATTTGTGGGGAAAAAAAGGACATACATTTTGTTTAGGTACAACACCGCACTACCACGCAATTGTTAGTTAAAGCGACACAGTGCCGTATCATAAAAAATGGCCTGGATATTAAGGGGGAAAATCTTCCGGGGCTGAAGTGGTTAATATAGCTTTAATAGTAAAATCTTTAAATGTGAAAAATGACTACACTGCCTATTTCTTTCTATTTAAACTGTTTAAGAGCTGCTTGCTGTCATGGACATGTGTTCCCACACCCCACGCTATAAAGATATATGCAGTATAAGTGCCGTGCTGCTCCATCTCTAAATAAATGTGCAATTAAATATCAATATGCAATCCTCTTTCAACTATGTGCAGGTGTACAAAAAATGATATACAATAAACCAAAAATGGATTTCACAACCTATCCTTGTTCTGCATACACATACACAAAACCCAACGAATATTTGAATAAACTAAAAAATAAAATAAAATAAAATACAAATCCTCACATGTAATATGAATGATAATTAAATTCTTATGACGTTCACTCAGTGCACATCATAAGGTATATAACACAATCTTTGATTTCATGCTACGGTAAGTGATTCCAGAAACCTCCAGTGCTCCACCTCAAGTGTGTTTGACCTCTCACCTTTTATTATTGACCCTTTGAAAGTATATAGGTCTTAATAGCCTTTCCTCCTATTGGGTTAATCAACTTCCAACTCTCCTCCTTAGATCTCTTTTATTAATCCAGGTGTATGTCCCTTTAAATGTGACTGTGTCCATGCAGCTGCTGCATCTGCATGCACTCTTATGGGCTGCCTATGTGCAACTCCGAGAAGGCTACATAAAATAGTGGGTGTGGCCACGTTTTACTAAAAATGGGAGGATCGTTAAATACCAGGATGGTTTTACAGTGAGGTTCCATGCACATCTGCGCATTCCCGGAACATTTTTTTTTACTGATAACCAAGGCCTTTGCACTGAGAGGGTACCTAGGACTTTTCCTGAAAGAAGATAAGCTGACATACATCAAAAGCACCAACCAAAGGATTGGGAGGAGGGAATGTTTCCACATCCAGCCCTGAATGCTTTGGCAAGGCTGGCCCTGCCTGACAAGTGAAGAGGATGAGCCACAGACTGCACCGTCATCTTCCATGCAGCATAATGGTAAGCGCAATGGTCTGGAATGAAAGTGAGGATATAGGACTTCCTCAAAGAGGACCCCATTAGATCAAAGACCCTCAGACAATATGCAGGGTCAGATAGGTCTTGGACCTCAAAGTCAGAATGTGGGAGTGAAGAGTCTGGAGCATGTCCAAGGGAAGGAAAAACTTTGTGCAGGGATAAGACTAGGATCAGGCTGAAATACTCCAAGTGATGAAAGGATCCAGCACTGAGTTCTGGAGATTTAGCATCCTCCTGTCCTGAATTTCAGTAGGATCTGCACAGTCTGACGCACACTGACTGACCAAGCATGGGTCAGATGTATTTGGCATTTTTTTAAAGTAGACCGACAAATGGCTAGAGACGGAATCACATTGCAGTTGACCAGCTTGAACACAGCCTTGGGAAGACCTGAGGCACAGTAGACAGGCCTAAGGCATGAAAGGCATGGCAACACTTAGAAAAAGGCTACAAGATTCCACACAAAACGCAGAAGGTGTACAAGCACTGAGAGCATGGGGACATGCAGTACACATTCCATGTATTCCACAGAGGCCTGGAATGTCATTCATATGGAGGAAAGAATGACCAACCATGCAGATTCTATTATTTTAGTACACAAGAGAAGGAATAGACAGCCTCCTGGGGAGAGAAGCTGTGTCAGGGCAGAGTAAAGGTCTGCCAAACCAAAGGTGAAAAAGACCCCAAATGTCCAATGTCCTGGTAACAGTAGTAGGATGATGCCTTCTAAGGATTCAGGTTGGCATAGAAAGAAAATAACTTCAGACTAGGAGTTATGCTCATAGACTAAACCTCCCCACATACCAACTCATCCAAAGGGATAGGGTACTCTTCTGCATTGGCCTCAGCTGAGAAGAAGCTGTTTGAAATAACATTGATGAACTCTGGAGAAGAGGGTGCGGCAGACTGATCACGATAAACATGATTGGGGTTAGACAACACAGCACAATGCCCACAGCCTAGCTGTAGAACAGGAGGGATAGATGACCAAGTGGGACTGGTTCACTCAAGGCCCTCATACAAAGGAGGAGCAAAGTTCAACTGTGATCAGGTCACCAAAGACCCTACTACAACAACCGAAAGTCAGCAACACAAAGGTGACTCACAGCTAACTGTAGAGCAGAAGAGGTTCATGACCTGGCATAACTAGGTCACATCTTCTCTCCAGCGGGGAACCTTTAGAGACTGTTCTTTCTTGGAAGAACAGTCTCTAAAGGTTCTTAAAAGGAATCATCCAAGTTGCAAAGCTGCAAAAGAAAGCTGCAGTTGCTACCCTGATATCAAGGATAACTTGCCACACATTTGTTCATGACCTGGCGGAGCTCCACCCAAAAATGGAACTTCTGCTTTTCCGGTCCCCCCCCCTTCTGTGTCACATTTGGCACCTTTCATGGGGGAGAGGGGAGCAGATACCTGTCCAATACAGGTATTTTGCTCCCACTTCTGGGCATAGATACCCGAGCCACCTGTAGCTATCTACACCACTTCCAGCACCTTCTCCTTTACAGTAAGGGACCGGGAAGTGAAGCCGCAAGGCTTCACTTCCTGATTCCCTAACCGAAGATGGCGGCGACAGCACCCGACAGCCGAGGGATAGATCAGCTTCAGGTGCCGACATCGCAGGCTCCCTGGACAGGTAAGTGTCCTTATTTTAAAAGTCAGCAGCTGCAGTATTTGTAGCTGCTGACTTTAAAAAAAAAAAAAATCGGCGGACCTCCACTTTAAAGAAAAACCTTATACACAGCAGGGAGCAATGATGAAAAATCAGCCACAGTGACCCCCTGTGGTGGGATAACTATTACACAACATAACTGAACCAGAACTTGCAGCAGACTTGCAGAATGTTTGCAAAGAAAATTGATCTGGAGTCATGCAATTCAGACTTGCTGCAATTGTGCAACAAACTTGTGAAGCTTGGCAGGTCTAGCAAGAGCTTGGCGAGTCATTTTCAAACTTGCAGCACAATTACTTGCTATCTGGGTGTGGAGCAACTTGATAGAGTTGATAGGTGGAGGAATCTTGATAGAAGAGTCTTGATGAAAAATAAGAGGTTATACCTGCCTGTCCTTACAGATTTGATGTCCTAGCGCCAATCTATTAAGGGTAGCAGCCCATGGTTAGGACTAAAGATCCTATGTCCTGTACTGTACAATTAAAAATTCTGTTTACCGTACAAATAAATTCTGGAATCATCATGGTAAGACTAAAATACTCATTAAAATAACATGTCCAGACTGTGCCTCACAGGCAAATTCCTTTAAATAACATACGTGGGGGGATTGCACAGCAAATGACATTGCCCTGCCAGAGTTGTTATGTTTGTAAAAATAGTGTGCGGTCCAAACAAAATCTATGCCTTGATAATGGTCTTGTATGGTGGAAAGACTCCACACAAAAAAAATCAAAATCAAAAAATAATGTGTTTGGAATCCCCTCTCCAAATTCCATACAAGACCGTTATCCAGGCATGCAGCTTGGCTGGTCAGGAAATTGAGGGGCAGCTAGCGTGCACCCCCCTACCTCCTGAACCATACCTAGGCACATGCTCTCAACATGGGGGATACCCTGCCTGCTTGATAGGGCAAAGGACCTTATCCCCTCATCCTTGGCTTGGTGGATGTGGGGGTCTTCCAGTAGTGGACTTATCAGAATCTGGAAGCTCTCTTTGGAACAGGGGCCTCAAACTGGCGGCCCTTTTTGTTGCAAAACTACAAGTCCTATGAGGCATTGCAAAGCTGACAGTTACAAACAAGACTCACTCAGGCAGAGGCATGAGGGGACTTGTAGTTTTGCAACAGCTGGAGGGTGCCGCCAGTTTGAGACCCCTGCTTTAGAATAAGGAAGCCCTCAGATATTAGGCTGTTCCCTACGTCAATGGTAAGACTAAAACACCCATTAAAATAGCGAATATGGATTACAGATTGTGATATATCTTCTCATCTATTAGCAACTTGTACTATAAAAAGGTGATGTGCCTTTCTTTGCTATAGGCAGTGAAGACAGTAAGGGGATCAGACTTTGCACGCTATTTAATAGGTGCAGGGTCAAAAAGTTTTTGTAAGATGGAAGCTTGGATATCATGGAGCAACATTTGCAGGGGTTCATATTTAGAGGAAGAGGATGTCTTTATTTTTATTTTTCAGAGTAATATAAATAGCCAACATGGTTGAATAGTGGGAACACATTGGAGAAAATGGAGGCCAGCTTGATACAGATTTTTATATCACCTAGGTAAAAAGTTGTAATATGACTCCTATAAGGAGCAATTTTAATCCAGCTGGCCAAATGGATTTGTCCCCAGTGACTGAGTGTTCTAATGATTGGTTGTTGCCCACATATTGAATTGATTGGCTATTCTTTGCTTGTGTGTTGTATACAGTAAAACCTTGGTTTGCAAGCATAATTCGTTCCAGAAACATGCTTGTATACAGCACTTGTATATCAAAGCATTTTTTTTACAGGGTATAAAAGAGAAGAGAGGCACCTCTAAGTGTAGCAATAAGTTGCTAAATGTTGTACCTTCATTAAATGTAACCATATTGCTACACTTAGAGGCTCCTCTCTTCTTTTTTATACTCAGTTGTGACATGACGCTACTCTTATATCAAGACATTGCTTGTATATCAAGGCAAAATTTATTAAAACATTTTGCTTGTCTTGCAAAACGCTCTCAAACCAAGTTACTCTCAAAACAAGGTTTTACTGTATTTGTTTCCCTACATAATATCTTTGACTACTTCCTTAAAGATTCTCCAGTTTCTGTAGTTCTCTTATGCCCCGTATACATGAGCGGATTTTCCGTCAGAAAAATCTTGGGTGGTTTTTCAGACGGAATTCCGCTCAAGCTTGGCTTGCATACACACAGTCACACAAAAGTTCTCTGAACTTTCGACCGTCAAGAACACTGTGACGTACAACACTACGACGAGCCGAGAAAATGAAGATCAATGCTTCCGAGCATGCTTTGAATTGTTTCCAAGCATGCGTAGGAATTTTGCGCGTCGAAATTGCTACAGACGATCGGAATTTCCGATCGGAACTTTTTCCGACCGATAAATAGAGAACCTGCTCTCAATCTTTTGCTGGTGGGAATTTGGCCAGTAAAAGTCCGATGGAGCATACACACGGTCGCATTTTCCGACCAAAAGAGCTCATCTGTCTTTTGCTGGCATCACTATAAATACAGCTGTTCTGTGAAGCCCTCAGAGGTTTGTTAAAGAACCTTAGTGAACAAAAAGCATCATGAAGGCCAAGGAACACACCAGACAGGTCAGGAATAAAGTTGTAATAAGGAATAAGCAGGGTTAGGTTATAAATAAATTTCCCAAGCTTTGAACATTTCACGGAGCACTGTTCAATCCATCATCTGAAAATGGAAAGAGTATGGCACAACTACAAACCTACCAAGACATGGCTGTCCACCTAAACTGGCAGGCCAGGCAATGAGAGCATTCATCAGAGAAGCAGCCAAGAGGCCCATGGTAACTCTGGAGGCGCTGCAGAAATCCACAACTCAGGTGGGAGAACCTGTCCCCAGGACAACTATTAGTCGTGCACTCCACAAATCTGGTCTTTATGGAAGAGTGGCAAGAAGAAAGCCATTGTTGAAAGAAATCCATAAGAAGTCCCATTTGCAGTTTGAAAGAAGCCATGTGGGGGACACAGCAAACATGTGGAAGAAGGTGTTCTAGTCAGATGAGACCAAAATTGAACTTTTTGGCCTAAAAGAAAAACGCTATGTGTGGTGGAAAACTAACACTGCACATGAACACACCATCCCCATTGTGAAGCATGGTGGTGGCAGCATCATGTTGTGGGGATGCTTTTCTTCAGCAGGGACGGGGAAGCTGGTCAGAGTTGATGGGAAGATGGATGGAACCAAATATAGGGCAATCTTAGAAGAAAACCTGTTAGAGTCTGCAAAAGACTTGAGACTGGGAGGTTCACCTTCCAGCTGGACAACGACCCTAAACATACAGCCAGAGCTACAATGGAATGGTTTAGATCAAAACATATTCATGTGTTATAGGGCGTACACACGGTCGGACTTTGTTCGGACATTCCGACAACAAAATCCTAGGATTTTTTCCGACGGATGTTGGCTCAAACTTGTTTTGCCTACACACGGTCGCACAAAGTTGTCGGAATTTCCGATCCCCAACCACGTGGTCACTTACACCACGTACGACGAGACTAGAAAAGGCCGGTACAGAACCAAGCGCGGCACCCTTTGGGCTCCTTTTGCTAATCTCGTGTTAGTAAAAGTTTGGTGAGAGACGATTCGCGCTTTTTTAGACTCGTGGCTTTCAGATCGTTTTTTGCCGTTCAGTTTGTGCTTGTGGGTTTGTATCTGCGCTTCAGTGCGTGCAGCAAGTTCCGCGTGACTTTAGGTTGTCATTGTATTCTTGTTCGTTCGTTACTGTTTTTCAGGTCGCTCTTCATAGGCCTTGCTGTTCTTCAGTGCATTCTGTTACTTCGTTCTGAGCAGCCGACCGTTTTCTAGCCATGTTTCGTATGCGTACTCCTCGTAGAGTTCGTGCAGTGTGGGGGCTTGGTGTTGGGGTCCTGACCTTGACACAAGTCCAGTCCATGAACAGGGTGGGGAGGAGTTCATGGACCAAGAATTGGTTGCTTCAGCGTGACCAGTTCTGTCATATGCCTTTGCTCCGTGAGATCCGTGAGAATAATCCTGATGATTTCAGGAACTTTCTCCGGATGACGGACCCCGTGTTTCACTGTTTGTTGGCTTCGCTGACCCCCTATATCAGCAGGCAGGATACCTGAATGAGGCAAGCCATCACTCCGGAGCAGAGGTTGGTCGCTACCTTGCGGTATTTGGCCACAGGGAGAAGCCTGCAGGACTTGAAGTTCTCGACAGGCATCTCCCCACAGGCTCTGGGGATCATTATCCCAGAGACCTGTTCTGCCATCATCCAGGTCCTGCAGGAGTATATGAAGGTAAGATTTTTATCCTTTATCATCACATTTTATTGTATTGAATGTTTGCTAATATATTGTATTTCTTTCCTCATTCCCTAATTACCATGATTGTAATATGCTGTGAATGTCCCCTTTGTCCTCATGCATGCTGGATTTTTATGTAATTATTATTTTAGGTCCTTCATACATATTTGCCCTTCAATAACCTCCCCAGCATGGTGTCTCCTGGCCTATATTCACCTCATGTAGTCACTTAACAATGTATTTTATCTGCTCCATAGTAGTGCTTTACCCCAAACACCCCCTAAAATGTTTGGTAATGTTATTTTTGATTTAAATTCAGGCAGAGTGCCAGAGGCTTTTTTTTGTGGTGTCCCCAAATTTTTTGTAACCCTCCCTCCCCCCAACTGCTAAGTCAGCTGATCCCAATTCTCTATCCTCAATCATCTATCTGCTGACTTTGCCAATCCCATACACACTATACCCATCTCTTTACTGGTCAGATTTATGGATGAATTCCCCAAAGCATGTAGTGCAAGGGCCTGCCTGTATAATTTCCAATGGTACTGTTTAAAGTTTTTGTATCCTATTATTATCTTGATAGGTAATAGCAGAATGTTCAAATGTGCTCAAATGTGTACAGTGTGTATTTATATCTTTGTATTCAGACACTTCTTACCTGTCCAGTGGTCTGCCAATAGTGTAACTAAGGAGGGGCTGTTCCAAGTAATACCCATTATTTAGGCATTCATCTCTCAATGAAGTGAAGAGGGTTACCTGTCCAAGAGTTCCCCCCCCCTATAATGTTAGAAATGGCCCATGAGAGGGGGGGAGGGGGAATATGATAGGTGTACCTTATACTTTGGTGTTGTTAAATTCCCCTTAATAAATGCTATCTGGAGGTTGCCCCATAATGTTTGTGTCTAATCTGCTTGCCATGTTTCTGTGAAAAAATATTAATGTTTATTGTTTTTTCCTCAACAGTTTCCTTCAACGCCACAGGAATGGCAGACTGTGGCCTCCCACTTTGCCCAGCGGTGGGACTTTCCTAACTGCGGAGGGGCAATTGATGGGAAACACGTCCACATCATCCCACCACC
Source organism: Lithobates septentrionalis (assembly GCA_037952835.1). Lineage (NCBI taxonomy): Eukaryota > Metazoa > Chordata > Amphibia > Anura > Ranidae > Lithobates > Lithobates septentrionalis. The sequence continues at coordinate 321,968 of JBBDGP010001886.1, read as the reverse complement.
CAACTCGGGGTCGTACTATTATAATTACAAGGGGTTTAATAGTATAGTGATGTTGGCGGTGGTGTCGGCTAATTACGAGTTCCTGTATGTGGACGTGGGGAAGAATGGCCGGATGTCCGATGGTGGAGTCATCACCCAGATGGAGTTCTACAGGCATCTCCAGAATGGCAGCTTGGACTTGCCAGCTCCAGAGGACAATGTTGAAGGTCTCCCATTTGTGTTCGTTGCTGATGAAGCGTTTGCGCTGGGGGACCACCTGATGCGGCCATTCCCGATGAGGACCCTCCCCCCGGAACAGAGGGTTTTTAATTACCGGCTGGCCAGAGCCCGAAGAGTGGTGGAGAACACATTTGGAATCCTGGCCAGCCGGTTCCGACTATTTCTGACACCCATCCATATGGCGGAGTATAAACTGAACCATATAATACTTGCCTGCTGTGTTCTCCATAATTTTTTAAGAAAACATTCAGCCAACTATGCTGGCTCAGTTGGGCCTGAGGCCGGAATCCAAAATCCATCAACACTGACGGCGCTTGAAAGTGGCCGTCCTGGCTTGCCCTCCCTGAATGCCCGTGATGTCCGGTTACGATACCTGGAGTTCTTTGCGGGTAGGGGGGCTATCAATATGCCAGACAATCTGTGAAACCTTTTTCAAATAAAAAACAACCAAAATAAATTCTTTGTGGACATTTACTGCTTGTGTTTGTTTTAGCTGACCCTGACAGAAAATGTTGTGATTGGGTAACCTTATAAAAAACACTGTTGGCTGGTACTTCCTAAATGCAAAAACACATTTCACTACAAGTGCACTTGCAACTGCACTGAAACTGCACTTGTAGTGCAAAGTGTATTTACCCTTAGGAAATAACCCCCATGTTTGCATAAAACAGCAATTACATCACCCCAAAAGTGTTGTAGTGTTGAGACAATAATCCACACATTCTTGAGTAACCAACTTTTTTATAGCTGCACAATCACATGTGCATTTACCAAAGGTTTTTAAAACAAACCAACATGTTTGTTGTATAACAATTTTTGCTGTAGCATAATCAAAAATCGAAATGTCCTTTTCTGATAAAACAGGCCTGTGTAAAACCAACAAGAAAGCCAAAAAACTTGAACTTACAAAGTTCACATATGGTAAAACCTGAAGGCTATATCAGACATGAGTATTTAGGAACTGTGTTTGATATAGCGTTCAGATGGGGGGAAATCACCCCTGGAAAAGCCAAATTTGAAAGATGCACACCAAGTTCAGAATGTCAACATGTGCTATCTGCCATCAGGGGGGATCAAGGGATGTGTTTTGGGGGAGTAAGCCCTTCCTCACCGCTACTTTATAATTGAGGAAGGTGTTGCACCCCCAAAACGCGTCCATTGATCTCCCGTGATGTCAGATAGCACATGTTGGCACACTGTGTGCATCCTCCAAATTTGGCTTTTCAAAAAATTGCAAAAAGATTTAAAAGATTGGACCACAATCCAAAAAGTGATTTTGTGGGCTTTTAAATTCGCCCCAAAACATCAATGATGTTATTATTTTTTTTAATAACATCACTGATTTTTTGCTGTATGTTGTGCAATTCGAGATTACACCCCATGATCTCCCCGATCAGGATCTGGGCACTTTCTGAAGTAAAGCGTTCTGGATCCCTCACATCATGATCACCTAAAAAGAGATAAAGAAAACAAAAACACGTATCAACAATCTGCCACCATTGGTCGCAGACACTCACCTGTTGTGGTGCCAATCTCCACCACATCTTCTTCTTCCTCCTGCTCTTCTTCTTGGGTTGGGGTTATTTCCCCTTCTTCCATAGGTGGGGGGTCTGTGGTCTCCTGGGATGAGGGGTGTCCTCCGAGTCTTTTCTCCCCTATGTAAAACAAAAATGGTATACTTAGCACACAGATATTTGATGGCAGAACTAGAAATAGGAAACATTGCTTGGAAGTGGGGTAAAATTATCGATTTTAGCCGAGTTCCAAGATGTAATTTTCTTATTGCCCTTTGTCAAGCTGCAATACTTTACCGGTTTAGTACAAAGTTCACAGATGGAGACCCCCCTATAGTATACACTGGAGCACCTGTGTGCCCCCCCCTAATAAAAATGGTGTTCTTGTGTCCCACACTAGTGCTCCAGTGTCCAGATGTGAAAACAGCTGCTCAGTGTCCTCTCCTTACACACAATCTAGTTGGCATTTCATTCTAGTAACAAACCCATCTACACAAACAAATATTTGGCATCCAAGTAGGCCCAAAAAAAATGTGGGAAAATGCATATGGCCTAAACAATGGTGTTTTAGAGGCCCAAAGAAAAATGTTTGATACGAACGAATAATGGGCCCATGAACATTAAAGTTGCCCTTTTAAACGTTACAATTACTAAAAGCATATGGAGCAGAACGAACGGAATAAAGACAGAAAGAATAGGAACACAGCACAACTACTTACTTTTTTGCAGCACTCTCCGGATCTTTCGGTACTGCTCTGGCTCTCTTAATTTCAGGTCCGACCACCGCTTCCGGAGCTGATCTTTTGATCTTCGGACCCCGAAATTCCTCTCAAGACTCCTGACCACTTTCGCCATGATCTTGGCCTTTCTGATGTTGGGGTTGGGGTAAGGCCCATACTTCCCGTCATAGTCGGACTTCTTCATGATGTCCACCATCTCCAACATCTCCCCAAAGGACATATTTGTGGCCTTAAAACGTCTCCTTCTGGATCGGGACGTGTCCGGATCCGGGCTTTCCTCCTCCTCCTCCTCATTCCTGCAATTAGCACGCACCTGCTGTGACTCCGTCATGTGCTCTTCCCCCACTGCGCCGAACGAAAAGGGGCGGGGAATAGACTAGAAAGAACGTCAGGGGCGGGCGGAGTTACACGCATTGCGCAGTGTATATAAAGCGTAACACGCGTGCGTATTACGTACGATCTGTGAGCGGAGGAAGGAGCATTGGAGGCGCCGATCATAAGAACGAAGGTAAGAGACAAACTTGTGCCTATACTGCTTCTACATTGAGGCCTATATTGTAACAAGATTAGGAGAGTTTTGTCTGACATTAGGCTTTGTCTTGTGTTGTGTCTTGCAGTGAACATGGATATGGTACTCAAAGATAATGACTTCATGTCAGTATTCATAGATATGCTAAGGGAGCTGCCCTGTCTGTGGGAGATTAACCACCCCCATTTCAAGAACCAAGCAAAGAGGAAGGCAGCACTGGTTTAATTGTTGGTAATTGTGAAGCAGGTGATCCCCACGGCAGACATCACTTATTTAAAGATCTTAATTGGTGGCCTGAGGAGTACATATCTGAGGGAGCGCAAGAAAGTCCTGGATTCGCAGACATCCGGAGCAGCAGATGACATCTATGTCCCCAGGATGTTGTCCTACGACAGGCTGCATTTTCTGGCAGGCCAGACTGAACCCAGGCCACCCCTCTCCAGTCTTCCTTCCACGCTTCCTTCCCCCCCGGCTGAGGCTTCTGACGCCCAACCTGGGCCTTCCAGGCCACATGTGGAGGAGCCCAGATTGAGCCAGGTATAGCAATTCTTCTAAATATTTCTGCTTGTCCAATCAATGATGTTAACTAGATGTTAGTTTGGAGTACTAATTTATGATTGTGATTGATGAAGCAAAAACTAAAACCATGTCCCTTTTTCATACACATGAAAAAATCAAAAAGAAAGCGCCTCTTGAGTATCAGGATTTATTGTAGTATAAAATTCGCATCAAAACACTTACATATAAACTGGTGAATGTAGACTTCCAAAAAGAGCTATTCCCGTTGTCGTCAACCATCCAGGTGTATATTATGAAGGATAGAAGCCGGGCGGATGGCCGCGGACCTCCGCTCGGAGACGCCGGCTGTTGTGCGGTAGGCAGGGGAACACTTCCGCGTTCCAACAGGGTCACGTGGTCGGTGACGTCAATCGGGCAGTTCTAGTAGCTGGGATCCACTACGCGTTTCTGAGCATGCGCGAAGCTCACAACGGGCATGCGCGCTCCTTTCTCAAGTGTACTGAGGTCAGAAAACAAGGAAGCTAAATAGCTCTATGTGAGGGACAAGCGGTTACTTTGACCAATCAGGGAAATGGGGCGTATATGTAAAGAGAACTGGATAACGATAGGAGGGATGAGTTCTTGATGGAAAACATAATAAATTACTTCTACAAATATAATGAAACTCATAAAGATAAATTATATGAATAATAATAATCATGGCGAATAGATGAAAAAATTAATAATAATGATGGGTAGATGAAAAATTATTAATGATAAAAATTAATAGATATGAAAAATAATAGATATGAAAAATAAATAATAAAAAATAATAAATAGTAGTAAAATAAAATTGAAAATAATAATAATAATAATATGAAAATATATAAATAAATAAGAAAAATAAAAATAAAATACCAAAGGAAACTTCATAATAATGAATGGTGACTGGGAAGTTCAGTATGCGATTATATCTATCGCTAATATAACAAATGCTAGAATTGGATGTAAGACAATAATTTATCTCAAAGGATAGGGTAAAAGACTAGGGATATGTAAGATATATACATATATGTATAGTGTACATATAAAAACACACATACATACATGTATACTAATAAAAGCAATTATAAAAACAGATAAAAATATATACCAAAATCGCATGTAATAAAATAACCCTCAATTACAATAGGAAGGGAAGATGGGGGCAAACTGGGGAACTATCATGAGAAAAATGATACCGGATGTTCTAAATATGTGCTTGAACTAATAAACGCATGTATATGGGCTAAAGCACAGGGAAAGAAAATATATATACATATACATATATAAATACTGACAACAGCCTTTCGGCTATTGTAGTGGTATACAGACTTGTATTATGACGCTTTTTTATATATATATTTATATAATGGTATTAACCTCTAATTCCTCATTTAACCCATTAGGTGCCAACGTGTTCAAAATAAAAATCCAAAAAGTTTCACGCTCACATAATTTAGAGAAGCGTTCAGCCTCAGATAGTTTGCGTGGTATGGATTCAATTATCCACACCCGTAGGCCCGCAGTGGATTGATGGTGGTGTTCCAGAAAGTGTCGGGGTACGCTGTGTTCGTCACAGCCTTTTTCTATGAAACGGCGATGTTTGCCGAACCGTTGTCGCAGAGGACAGATGGTACGTCCAATGTACAATAATTTACAGGGACATGTGAGGCAATACACAACGTAGTCAGTCGAACAATTGAAAAAACCTTCAAGCTGGTATGTTTTGTCTTTATGCTGGAAGCTGCGTTGGCCATGTGTAACAAAGGCACAGGTCTTACATAGCGCTTTATTGCACCTATACATTCCAGTAAGTGGGATAAGACAGAGAGGGTTTTCTGGTGTAGTAGTTTTGAATCTGCTGGGTGCTAATTTGTTTTTTAGTGTAGGGGCCCTTCTGTAAGTGAACTTTGGTCTGTCACCAAGATCCTTACTTTTACTTACTGTTTGAGGATATTCCAATGTTTTTGGAATATGGATTCCATTCTTTTGTGCTTGTTGTGGTATCTGGTGATAAAGCGAACAGTGTCTTGGTCAGTCTGTTTGGCTGTTTTGGGCTTTTTTCCTGTAAGGTAAGTAGCATGTGCTTGATCCATCAGCCTCTCAGGAAACCCTTTTTCTAGAAATTTATTTTTAAGACGAATACTCTGGGTGATGTAATCGGAATCTCTAGTGCAGTTCTGTCTTAACCTACAATATTGCCCCTTAGGAATATTATTTATCCATAAAGGGTGATTACAACTATTGAAATGTAGATAAGAGTTCCCTGCCGTGGGTTTGGTATAATTACATGACAATATAAAGTGCTGATCATGAAAAAGTTCTAGATCCAGAAAAGGGAGACTCTCCTCATTATGTTCAAATGTAAAGGACAAACCAAGATCATTGGTGTTGCAATGAGAAACAAATTTATCAACTGAGGGAGATGGACCGTCCCAGATGACAATAATGTCATCTATATATCTACCAAAGAAAATGATATGTCGAGCAAAGGGGTTATTGTTCCATATGTATTTCTCTTCCCACAGACCCATGGTCAGATTCGCATAGGAGGGGGCAAAATTGGTGCCCATAGCTGTACCATGGGTCTGTAGGTAGAAGTCATCGTTAAAATGGAAATAATTATGGTTTAAACAAAATGAGGTAGCTTCAGAGATAAAAATAGCCTGTTTGGTATTGATAGAAGGGTCAAGGGACAGAAAATGTTGGACTGCCATAAGGCCTATCGGATGGGGAATGGACGTATACAGGGAGTTTACGTCCAAAGAAAGCCAGGAATAACTGTCTTGCCATCTGTAGGGTGCCAGAAGTTCCATTAGGTGTATTGAGTCTCGAACATAAGATGGAAGACCCTGCGCAAGAGGCTGTAAAAAGGAATCTACATATTGGGAGAAACCACTAGATATGCTGTTCATAGAAGCTACAATAGGTCTACCAGGGGGATGAGAAGAGTTTTTATGAATTTTGGGTAGATAATAAAAATAAGGTGTATTGTAAAATTCTTTCTGCAAAAATAACGCCTCATTTTTAGCAATAACACCATCTCGTAAAGCAGAGTTGATCAAGGTTTCTGCTTCCAACTTGAAGTGGGGCAAAGGATCAGAAGAGAGTTTCTTATACGTTAAGGTATCTGACAATAATCGGGATGCTTCTGTAATATAGGAAGATCGGTCTATGATAACAATTCCACCACCCTTGTCCGCTGGTTTGATGATAATCTCGGAATTGTTGGAAAGGGAATGGAGTGCAGCTTTTTCTCCGGGGGTGAGGTTATGAGATTGATATTTATATATATTGTCTGTGTGTTCACACAATTTCTGGAGTTCAGAATATACGACCCTATAGAATGTCTCAACATAGGGACCTTTGGATCTGGCGGGGTAAAATACTGATTTAGGTTTAAGATTGGTATGTTTAACTGGAGGTGAAAAATCAGGATGTTGAGTCAGTAACTCTAAATCTATATCAATATCTGGGGGGTCTAATTCTAGATCCAATTCATAGACACTGATAGAACTATCTGATAGCTCGCTAGTGATCTCGCCGGAAGTGGCTCCGAGAGGGATGGTGTGGGAAGTATTCTCAACGGGTTTATTCTTGGTGGATTGAATATTAAAAAATCTTTGGAGAATAAGTTTCCTGATAAATTTGTTGAGATCTTTAAACAGGAGGAAATAATTAGGATATATGGTGGGTGAGAAGGAGAGTCCTTTACTCAGTAAAGGACTCTCCAGACTGACCAAGACACTGTTCGCTTTATCACCAGATACCACAACAAGCACAAAAGAATGGAATCCATATTCCAAAAACATTGGAATATCCTCAAACAGGATCCCTTTTTAAGTAAGGATCTTGGTGACAGACCAAAGGTCACTTACAGAAGGGCCCCTACACTAAAAAACAAATTAGCACCCAGCAGATTCAAAACTACTACACCAGAAAACCCTCTCTGTCTTATCCCACTTACTGGAATGTATAGGTGCAATAAAGCGCTATGTAACACCTGTGCCTTTGTTACACATGGCCAACGCAGCTTCCAGCATAAAGACAAAACATACCAGCTTGAAGGTTTTTTCAATTGTTCGACTGACTATGTTGTGTATTGCCTCACATGTCCCTGTAAATTATTGTACATTGGACGTACCATCTGTCCTCTGCGACAACGGTTCGGCAAACATCGCCGTTTCATAGAAAAAGGCTGTGACGAACACAGCGTACCCCGACACTTTCTGGAACACCACCATCAATCCACTGCGGGCCTACGGGTGTGGATAATTGAATCCATACCACGCAAACTATCTGAGGCTGAACGCTTCTCTAAATTATGTGAGCGTGAAACTTTTTGGATTTTTATTTTGGACACTTTGGCACCTAATGGGTTAAATGAGGAATTAGAGGTTAATACCATTATATAAATATATATATAAAAAAGCGTCATAATACAAGTCTGTATACCACTACAATAGCCGAAAGGCTGTTGTCAGTATTTATATATGTATATGTATATATATTTTCTTTCCCTGTGCTTTAGCCCATATACATGCGTTTATTAGTTCAAGCACATATTTAGAACATCCGGTATCATTTTTCTCATGATAGTTCCCCAGTTTGCCCCCATCTTCCCTTCCTATTGTAATTGAGGGTTATTTTATTACATGCGATTTTGGTATATATTTTTATCTGTTTTTATAATTGCTTTTATTAGTATACATGTATGTATGTGTGTTTTTATATGTACACTATACATATATGTATATATCTTACATATCCCTAGTCTTTTACCCTATCCTTTGAGATAAATTATTGTCTTACATCCAATTCTAGCATTTGTTATATTAGCGATAGATATAATCGCATACTGAACTTCCCAGTCGCCATTCATTATTATGAAGTTTCCTTTGGTATTTTATTTTTATTTTTCTTATTTATTTATATATTTTCATATTATTATTATTATTATTTTCAATTTTATTTTACTACTATTTATTATTTTTTATTATTTATTTTTCATATCTATTATTTTTCATATCTATTAATTTTTATCATTAATAATTTTTCATCTACCCATCATTATTATTAATTTTTTCATCTATTCGCCATGATTATTATTATTCATATAATTTATCTTTATGAGTTTCATTATATTTGTAGAAGTAATTTATTATGTTTTCCATCAAGAACTCATCCCTCCTATCGTTATCCAGTTCTCTTTACATATACGCCCCATTTCCCTGATTGGTCAAAGTAACCGCTTGTCCCTCACATAGAGCTATTTAGCTTCCTTGTTTTCTGACCTCAGTACACTTGAGAAAGGAGCGCGCATGCCCGTTGTGAGCTTCGCGCATGCTCAGAAACGCGTAGTGGATCCCAGCTACTAGAACTGCCCGATTGACGTCACCGACCACGTGACCCTGTTGGAACGCGGAAGTGTTCCCCTGCCTACCGCACAACAGCCGGTGTCTCCGAGCGGAGGTCCGCGGCCATCCGCCCGGCTTCTATCCTTCATAATATACACCTGGATGGTTGACGACAACGGGAATAGTTCTTTTTGGAAGTCTACATTCACCAGTTTATATGTAAGTGTTTTGATGCAAATTTTATACTACAATAAATCCTGATACTCAAGAGGCGCTTTCTTTTTGATTTTTTCATGTCTGTTATGGAGAGCTGACTTCGCTCAACAGGAAGCTGCCCTGGGTATTGGATGCATAGAGATCCATTTGACTCCCACATCTATTAACTACATAGATGAACCATAGTTATAGACTTTAATTTGCTCCTTTTACATAGCATTGGACTATTTTTACTGGACATTGTTTCCACTTGTCTTTTTACCCTAATCAAGTGATTTCTCATTGGTCGATTATACACACATATGTGTGTTTATATATTTGTACATTATCCTTTTATACACATAGACTGAGCGCTGTTACATTATATATTTTCTTTTTCATACACAGGGAAGTCTCAGCCAGGAGGTGGCCGGGCCGAGCCGGCTGGCTGATCTGCAGGTCCCTCCACCCCCCCCCCCCCTGAAAAGAGAAAGTGGCAGTAGGAGGAGTGCCCTAGAGGAGGCTACCGGAGGAGTCTTTTGGAGGGCTACAGAGGTCCTGGGAGCACGACAGACCGTGGAGGAGGACATTGCTGCCGTCATTGCATATAAAATGCAGAGGATGGAGGAGGGCCAACAAGTAATGTGTGAGGCCCTCATATCGGAGGCTCTGGAGAAAGGTATGAGTGGGCAAATTACACCTGAGACACACCTTTGTGATGGTCCTCCTCCTCCTCCTGCAGGTCCTCCTCCTCTTCCTCCCTCTCCTCCAGGTCCTCCCAGTCCTCCTCCTCCTCCAGGTCCTACTCCTCCTCCTGCCACATCTCCAACTGCACAGCCACAGCCCGGAAGAAAGCGTGAAAGGAAGACCAGAAAGTGAGGACCCTGGATCCAGTCTGGTCGGCCAAAAGATGCAGCCTCTTGTGGTACCACAGCCTGGGGACACACATGTCATCTGCTGCTATCCGGATCTCTGCGAATCCCGGACCAGACTGCCCTCCCTTACATATGGACTCCTCAGGCCACCAATTTTGATGTTGAAGAATTGATGTCTGCCGTGGGGGTCCCAGGCTTCACTAATTTCTCATGTTGATCCAGTGTTGCCTTCCTCTTTGTTTGGTTCTGATACCTTAATAAAGGATTTTTGTTTTGAATTATAGTCTCCTATGTGTTTTACTTCAAAAATGATGGTTTGTTTGTGAGGATTCAGGTACATTTCAAATATACAATGTGAAATGAACAAGGGACACCAACAACAAACAATCTCCTTGAGATTAAATAATACAAGATATCAATGGTGTTGGGGTAACTTGACACACAAAACACACACAAAAATATTCTGGAGTAAAAATAAAAATAACATTGAACAAAGATCAGCCTTGGAAAAAATCCAAACATTACAGAAAAAAAAAGGCGTGAAATAAAAAACAAAAAAATATAAAAAAAAAACTGTCAGATGTGACAACTAATAACAATATATTGAGGGAATCCCAATAAAAAAACACAAATAAAACTTTGGGAGAAGTGTGTGTGAATATGAGCAGCAAAACTACTTAATTCTTGTCACATTATAAAGAAGAAGAGAGTGCGCTGTATTAAACCATTTTTAACATTGCGGCGTGACGAAAGTGCTGTATCCATTGCGAACGCTAAGTTTACCAGAACGAGCTGTCCCGTGTCGGAATTTCTTCTGAGCATGCGTGGCACTTTGTGCGTCGGAACAGGCCACACACGGTCGGAATTGACGCGATTGGATTTTGTTGTCGGAAAATTTTATCTCCTGCTCTCCAACTTTGTGTGTCGGAAAATCCGATGGAAAATGTCCGATGGAGCCCACACACGGTCGGAATTTCCGACAACACGCTCCGATCGGACATTGTCCATCGGAAAATCCGACCGTGTGTACGGGGCATTAGAATGGTCCAGTCAAAGTCCTGACCTAAATCCAATTGAGAATCTGTGGCAAGACTTGAAAATTGCTGTTGACAGATGCTCTCCATCCAAACTGACAGAGCATGGGCTATTTTGCAAAGAAGAATGAGCAAAAATGTCACTTTCTAGATGTGCAAAGCTGGTAGAGACATATCCAAGAAGACTTGCAGCTGTAATTGCAGCCAAAGGTGGTTCTACAAAGTATTGACTCAGGGGGTCTGAATACAAATGCCCCCCACACTTTTCACATGTTTATTTGTAAAAAAAATTTAAAACCGTTTATAATTGTCCTTCTACTTCACAATTATGTGCCACTTTGTGTTGGTCTATCACATAAAATCCCAATAAAATACATTAACCTTTTTGGTGGTAACATGACAAAATGTAGGAAATTTCAAGCAGTATGAATACTTTTTCAAGGCACTGTATCTGCAAATACATGTGTAAGCTTCAGAGGCCGTGACAAGGCACCCCAGTATTATCTGTAGTCCTAACTCTAGAACTTTTGAGAGGCTCCATAGTAGGAGCACATACTATATATAGTAATGGATAGAATAAGGGCAGGTATGCCTGGAGAGAGCCGACTCCTCCGACACAGGAGTGCACTGGACAGCAGTCAAATCGCACAAAAACACAATAGATGTGCTCCTACTATGGAGGCTCTCAAAATGTATAGAGTTAGGATTGCAGATAATACTGGGGTGCCTAGTCATGGTCTCTGCGGCTTATGCATGTATTTGCAAATGTGTGCAAATGAAACCCGTATTTTAACCTGAACTGTTAAACAGGACAATTTGGTTTGTTGCAGGCTGGCTGGTAAGTTGAGCTATGAATTTTTCTTTGTTTTTGTTTGACATGCATCACCCTTCCATTTGCTCCTTGCTGTCAAGGCCAGTTATAGAATGGGGCAGTTGCCATTTGTTTATACTGTTGGTTATTTGGTGAAGGGGCGCACTGGACACCTTTGCTGCCATTTTGCTATTCGCTGGGTATTCAAGTGCACCCCTGTGCCTTTAAGGAGGAGTGTGCTCCCTCCAGGCATGCCTGCCCTCAATCTACCCATTATTATATATGTGGTCCTACTCTGGAGGCTCTAAAAATTTGTAGAGTTAGAACCGCAGATAATACTGGGGTGCCATGACATGGCCCCTACAGGTTACATAGTTACATAGTTAGTAAGGTTGAATAAAGGCACCAGTCCATCCAGGTTACGCATGTATTTGCAAATGTCTGCATACGAAACCCCTGTTTTTAACGTGAACTGTTATACAGGATAATTCAGTTTGTTGCAGACTGGCTGGTAAGTTGAGCTGGGAATTTTTCTTTGATTTTTGTTTTTTAAATATATTGCCTTACCTGTCCTTTGACGTGGTGTCAGCATTCATTTTCTTTTTTCATTTTTTTTCCACTTTATTTTTACCTGGTAATCCTGCCATTAAAACACTTCCTGACATAGGGGGACAATGCTCATTGAACTGCATCTACAGAGGAGCAGTGCTGTCACCCTAGGACAGGGAGTGTTTTAGCACTACACCATACCTCCCTCCTTTTCTCCTTTACATAAAGGAAAGTTGTTTTATAGTTCACATAAGAGAGCTGGGAAAGCTGAAACTTTGACAACGCAGTGCTTAGAGGTACTTGAGCAACCGAACAGATAATGTAAGGTAATGACCATCAGATCTCTTCCAAAAAAAGGAAATGTTCCATTAATACTGCCCTCTCGAGATTGAGGATCTTGAAAGACATAAACAAACAAAACAAAAGGGAGCAAAGGCTTAGCGCATTGCCGTCATCACTTTATTAAAAGAGAAGTTCAGCTTGTTTTTTATTTAAGGATTATACTTATCCGATGTTGCACTTGTCCCTCGCCGGCTCTAATGCCGCGTACACGTGGCCGGAATTTCCGACAGAAAAAGTCAGATGGGAGCTTTTGGTCGGATAATCCGACCATATGTATGCCCCATCAGACTTTTTCTGTCGGCAATTCCGACAGACGTAGATAGAGAACATGCTCTAAATTTTTCCGTCGGAAATGCCGACGTAGCTTGTTCTGTTGGCAAGTCCGACCGTGTGTACGCAGCATGAGACTGAGAACTGAGCAATCTAATACTGCCGACCTCTCAGTTCTCACAGCTCCCTGAGCAGAGAGCTGGTGACTGTCAGTCACCGCTCTCTGCTCTGCCTCCACCTGAGCTCACTGGAGCAATGCGCTGTGGAGGGGGCGGAAGCGTCTAGCGCAGGCTCTTAGCGGCTCACTGAGAGGCTGAACCAGGTGATGGTCCATGGATGATCCTGACCAAATTGTTACGATCTTTCCCCAGCCTGGACTGCCTCTGTAACATCAGCCGACAGTTGGCTTTAGCCCGCTGTCAGCTGAAAACGGGTTACAGGAGTGCAGAACGAACTGCACTCCTGTAAACCACAAGAGAAGTGCAGCCAAAGGAGCTTTGGCTGTAATTCTACTTTAACCACTTTCTGCCCATGCTATAGCCGAATGACAGCTACAGAGTAGACTTCCAGTAGACGTCCTCCCATGATCACGCTGCTCGCGTGCCCCCTGGAGTGCGCTTTGTGCTCAATGATTCCTTCCTACTCAGCTGATCACAGAACAGGGTAAAGGGTCAATCACAGTGGGCCCTTTACCACATGATCAGTTGTCAGCCAATGACAGCTGATCATGGAAATAAACAGAAGCTGGTTACGGCTTTTTTCTTCTCACGATCAGTGTGAGGAGGGAAGCAGAAAGCCGGTAACCGGCTTCTGTTACAGGGACATTAGTCCCTGCCTCTGTGCCCACCAATGCTGCTAATCAGTGCTCACCAGTACCACCTATCAGTGCCCACCAGTGCCACCTATCAGGGCCCATTAGTGCCACCTATCAGTGTCCACCAGTACTGTCAATCAGTGCCCACCAGTGCCACCTATCAGTGTCCAACAGTGCTGCCAGTGCCCATCAGTGCCTCATGTTAGTGTCACCTGTCAGTTCTGCTTATAAGTGCCCATCAGTGCCACCTATCAGCGCCCATCAGTGTCACCTCTCAGTGCCCATCAGTGCCGCCTATCAGTGCAGCCTCATCAGTGCTCACCAGTTGCGCCTCATCAGTGCCCACCAGTGTCGCCTCAGTGCCCATCAGTGGCACCTCATCAGTGTCTATCAGTGCAGCCTCATCAGCGCACATCAGTGAAGGAGAAAAATTACCCGTTTGCAAAATTGTATAACAAACTATGAAATAAAATGGTTTTCTTTTCACAATTTTCGATTTTTTTTTTGTTTCTTTAGCAAAAATAAAAAACCCAGTAGTGATTATATACCACCAAAAGAAAGCATTATTTGTGTGAAAAAAATTCTAAAAATGTAATTTGGGTGTTGCATGACCACGCAATTGTCGTTCAAAGTGTGACAGCGCTGAAAGCTGAAAATTGGCCTGGGCAGGAAGGGGGTATAAGTGCCCAGTAAGCAAGCGGTTAAAGAGGTAGTAAACCGTGTTAAAAAAAACCTGCTCTCCCCGCAGTGCAATGTCATAATGTGCTAGTATGCACCACATGCTAGCACATTATGACAGACTTACCTATTGTAAAAAAATGTATCTCTCCAATGGCGCACTGTCACTGCTGACAGGGAATCGATCTTCATGCAGTCTTCCTTCCGGGTTTGTAGGCTCCAGCCGTTTGAATGGTCGAGCTGGGATGACGTCACTCCTGTGCATGACGTCACTCCTGCCACGGCACGGCTCTATCAATGGACGGTGTGCGCATGCGCCAGTGACCTCACCGGCTGCTACACATGTAAATATCTCCTAAACGGTGCACATTTAAGAGATATTTACTGTACCTACAGGTAAGCTTTAGTATAGGCTTACCTGTAGGTACAAAACAACAAAGAGAGTTTACTTTCACTTTAAATGTAAAGACAAGTGAGTATATACTCACAAGAGTCAAGGTAGAAAGCGTAGTACAAAAATCAGAAAACTGAACAGTGATCCAGAGGACAGAACTCACAGGATCTTAACATTCATATTACCGCTGACACGTTTTGAGGGACATGCCCTCTTTTTCAGAGCAAAAGCTGAATCCAGATTCAACACATGTGTAGTTGTTGTGTCTGGCAGCTCCCAGTAGCGCACATGTGCATTGCAACTTGTGGTTCCTTCTAGAGCTCATGCGTGGTCATTGGGTCTGAATTCAGCATGTGTGAAGCTCCCTCTACTTCACAAGTGTGGTTATTGTCAGGGGCGGACTGATAACTCATGGGGCCCCCGGGCAATAGGAGATTATGGGGCCCCCAGGCAATCAGAGATTATGGGGCCACACAGTATACACACACACAGTATACACACACACAGTATGCACACACACAGTATACAATTACACAGTATACACATACATGTACACACAGTATACACAGACAGATGTAAAAAAAACACAGATTTATACATACTGTCCCTGGTTTTACTGAGGCTGGCAACCCTGATGGGGCGCCCTAGTGGCCCAGGGCCCTCGGGCAGTGCCCGAGTCGCTCAATGGTCAGTCCGCCCCTGGTTATTGTGTCTGGCGGCTCTCTCCAGTGCACATGCACGGTTATTGTATCTGTTTTCAACATGTGTGCAGGCTCCTTCTACTGTGCATGTGTGGGTATTGTATCTGGTGGCTCCCTTTAGTATGCATGCATGGTCATTGCACCTGGCTTCAACATGTCTGGAGGCTCCCTCTGCTGCACATGTATGGTTATTGTATACATTGGCTCACTCCAGTGTGCATGCATGGTTATTATGTCTGGCTTGCTGGTTTATTGTGTCTGGCGGCTCCCTCTAGTGCACGTGTACAGTTTGGTGTCTGGCACTGACAACATGTGTGCAGGCTCCCTCTACTGCACATGCGCACTTGTTGTGTTTGTAGCTTTAATGCTCATGGGTGGTCTTGATGTTGGTCCACTTGCAAATCTCTGCCGGCCACTGAAAGAGGAAAGGGCCATCATGTTGGTTTAGCGCTCACGTGACCACAGAGAAAAAAGTCAATAAAGGTACGTTTTTGGCAATTTTTATTTTTATTTAGAGAGTCAAACAAACCACAATATAGAGACCGTTTGAGCCGTTGGTTGTATATTGCCTATGTTTCCTAATTGTACATTCTATTTTAACATAATAAACTACAATAATACACAGTTTATGTTACCAACAAATTTTAAATAAGCCTATGTATACTTCACCGAGCTTTCATGCAAACTGGAATCCCTATAGCTAGTCTACCTGATACATAGAAAGCATGGAATCACCAATACCAAGACATAATAAGATAATAAAGCCAATACCAAACCATTTGGGAGTTGATTTACTAAAACTGAGTGCAAAATCTGGTGCAGCATGGTAGCCTATCAGCTTCCAGGTTTTATTGTCAAAGCTTAAATGAACAAGCTGGACAGCACAGTGGTGTAGTGGTTAGCACTTTCACCTAGCAGCAAAAAGGGTTCACCCCTTTTCCTGGCCACCAGGCTGCATGCTCTAATAATGTCTGGTATGGATTTTTGGGGGGACCAAGGTCATAGACCGCAAACCATGCAAGGGTTCTAATGCATTTTTACTCTCTCCCAGGGGTCTCCAAACTTTCTAAACAAAGGGCCAGGTTACTGTCATTCAAACTTTGGGGGGGGGGGGCGGACTGTGGCCAGTGGGAGTAAAAAATGTCACGGGTCACTGGAGTTAAATAATGCCTCAGGCTTGGTTGTCAGTGGGAGTAAGAAATGTACGTGCCAGTGTTTTATAAGAGGAGGAATAGTGCCTCATTATTGGTATTGGTGGGAGGAATAGTGTCCCATCATTGGTGTCAGTGGTGAGAATAGGGCCCACAGACACCTGGTGTCAATGGGAAGAATAGTGCCCCATTGTTGGGGTCAGTGGAAGAAATGGTGCCTCATCATTGGTGTCAGTGGAAGGAATAGTGCCTGCATCAGTGGGGGGGAGGAAAGGGTTAAATAAAGGCATGCAAAGGGCCGCATTTTGGAGACCACTGCTCTATTCAAACAAAAACATTTGACTGGAGATATAAATAAAGGGTACATTTCCAATTTAAGGAATAGTTGGAACAGCTGTTTTTTTTACATGTGTCCCATTGGAGAGATTTCCTCTCATTTCCTGTTGCAACCACAGGGCAGGAAATTAAAGTTAAATTTCCCCATTGGCAAACATGGAAAAAACCTAACATGGGTTCCAAAGGGTTAGCTTAAGATATACTTTACCTGCATTTACATGGAACTCTTGACATGAGGATCACAAATTTCCTCTTGCTTCCTACCATGGTGACATTGTTATCACCAGGACAGGAAATAAGAGGAGATCTCCCCAGCAGACCAAAAAACATAGCAGGGTTCAAGTAATTGCATCCACACTAAAATAGAAAATGTACAATTTTCTACAGTTTTTAGTATCTAATTTTTTAGTATGTAATTTGTTCATTTATCTATTTTTATCCAGAGCTCAGGGATCAATCACTGTTTTCTTCTGAATAGAATCCCTGGCATTGGAATTAAAACTTGTCATGAAAGATTAAAGTGGTTGTAAAGGCTCAAGGTTCTATGTACTGGTACTCTTATGCCGCGTACACACGCTCGGACATTCCGACAACAAAACTGTGGATTTTTTTCCCGACGGATGTTGGCTCAAATTTGTTTTGCATACACACGGTCGCACAAATGTTGTCGGAAATTCAGAACGTCAAGAACGCGGTGCCGTACAAGACGTACGACGAGCCGAGAAAAATGAAGTTCAATTGGGTACACACGATCAGAATTTCCGACAACAAGTATTGTTGTCGGAAAATTTGAGAACCAGCTCTCAAATTTTTGTTGTCGGAAATTCCGACAGCAAATGTCTGATGGAGCCTACACACGGTCGGAATTTCCGGCAACAAGCTCCTATCGAACATTTGTTGTTGGAAATTCCGATTGTGTGTACGCGGCATTAGTCTCCATCCAAGGAAGGGATAAGCTGGAGCTAAGAGAGCACTAGAGCAGCACTCCAAGGTGTAGAAGCAATCTCTGGCAGGGAAGGTAAGAAACAAGGTGGTGCTTCTATGTGCAGCACACCAGTAATTTATTTAGACACAAGGTTAAAAACACTTACAAGCAGTTGGTGTAAGTAGGGCTCATAACAATCGATATTCCGTCAAGGGTTCTGTCGCTAACAGTCCATGTCCGCCCAGCTGACCAGCAGCTGCAGGGAGGGTGGAACGCAGTGTCAAGACGGCCACTGCACTACCGGGATCTTCAAAGAATACACGCACCGCAAGTGATGTCAAAAAGGGAGCAGTAATGTGTTTCGGAGCATTCTCAGAAGCTCCTTCTTCAGACCTGAGGTCCACCCTCCCCACAGCTGCTGGTCAGCTGAGCGGACATGGAGTGACAGCAAAAGGACCCTTGCCGGAATATCGATTGTTATGATCCCTACTTACACCAACTGCTTGTATGCCGCGTACACACGAGCGGACTTTACGGCAGACTTGGTCCGGCGGACTTTTCAACTGACTTTTCGACAGACTTTCCGAATGAATGGACTTGCCTACACACGATCAACCAAAGTCCAACGGATTCATACGTGATGACGTACGACTGGACCAAAACAAGGAAATTCATAGCCAGTAGCCAATAGTTGCCCTAGCGTCGGTTTTTGTCCGTCGGACTAGCATACAGACGAGCGGACTTTTCGACCGGACTCGAGTCCGTCGGAAAGATTTGAAACATGTTTCATTTCTAGGTCCGTCTTGGGGAAAAAAAGTCCGCTGGAGCCCACACGTGATCGAATTGCCCGACGGACTCCGGTCCGCCGGACCAAGTCTGCCTTAAAGTCCGCTCGTGTGTACGCGGCATTAGTGTTTTTAACCTTGTGTCTGAATAAATTACTGGTGTGCTGCACTTAGAAGCGCCTTCTTTGTTTCTTACCTTATGGACACATGGAGCAGGACTCGGGAGCATGCCAATGCCCCAATAGCAAGTGGCTTGCTATTGGAGGCACTGGTCCAGGGAGAGGAGCCAGGAGCATCGGTGGGGGACCCGAATAAGAGGATTGGGGCTGCTCTGTGCAAAACTACAACACAGAGCAGGCAAGTATAACATGTTTGTTTTGTTTTTTTTAAATGAAGCTTTAATATCACTTTTAAGAAAACTTCTAGGATTGTAAATTGTTTTAAATTTTTTGTTTCTACAATTTTTCAGTATGTCATTTTTGGTACATAATCATTTATCTATTTTCTCCCAAAGTCTCAGGGATCAGTCACTGCTTTCTTCTGAATGTAGCTCAGTACATAGGTTAATGGGAATAAAAACCGTTCTCGGAGTTTCCTGTTGTAGAAGATGATGACACTGGAATGAAGGCATGGATAGAGCAAAGCGACTATTCTTGTCAGTCGTATGTATGGGCTTCCAGTTTCTAGCACACCAAATATATTAATATTAACAGATGTAATAAACAAGATATGAAGTAGGAAGAAAGCAACCATGCTTTTTATGGCATTGTAATGGGTCTTCATGTCTGGATTTCTAAAACTTGACCCAACACCGCTCATTTTTCTGATGTGTCTCCAAAGAGATGGAACGGTCAGGAAGAATGCAATGCTAAATATAACAAGAGGTGGTGTGGAGCCTATCAGATATGTATAGTGTCCTCCAGTTGTATTATTTGACATGTTTTGAAAAACATTAGTGGTAACAGCTTGATATTGGGAAAAGAAGCTTTGCCAAACATAAGGCAGACTAGATACAAAAGAAAAAAACACACACAGTCCAATACACCCTGGCACCCATCTTGACATCCTCACCTTGAGATAGAGGAACACAACATTCTTGTAGTTGGCAATCTTCATACAGTAGTATACACAGAGCAGACTGGCCAACCAGATGGAGATATAGTTAAACAGAAGTCTAGCCTGGGGAATCAACTTGTTGAAGAAGCCTAAATGGACTTCTGGTAAAAACCATCCAAAGATCTCATACAAAAGAGTCAGACACTGGAAGATCCACCTGGACAGACACAGACTGGTGACAATTTTATCCCCAGTGGGAAGGCATTTATTCCTCATCCAGGTCTTACCATTCATCAGCACAATGAATTTGTTGAGTATCATCCCAAAAACGACAATAAAAAAAGATGAATAAATTAAAAGAAGATGAAAAACAGACTGCATAGTCATGTCTCAGTCCGGAGAATATGGGCAAAGCTGTGACTCTGGCTGTCAGATAAGGAATTTGAATATGAATTGTACAGATACTTTTCATTTATTTAGAATGTTCCAAACTCTAGTGGGTTATGGGTTCCTGGCCTCCTTACTCAACTAGTTTGATTAAAATTCAAATCAGACAAAGCTTATTCTCTGTTTTGCATCATCAATACTGCATTTATGGTCAGATTTGAATTACTTTATAGAATCACAGGGATATTTTTAACTGTGCTGTATTTGGTCTTTCTGAGTCACAATTAACCACTTGCTACCCAGGCCAATTCTGGTATTTCTGTCAAAAATCATCTTTTTTTTTGCTAGAAAATTACTTAGAACCCCCAAAAATTGCATATTTTTTTAAGCAGAGACCATAGAGAATAAAATGGTGGGTGTTGCAATTTTTTATGTCACGCGGTATTTGGGCATGGTTTGAAATTTTTACAGAATTTACTGGATTTTAGTGCACACAAACACAATGTAATACCCAATGTTTGATAAAATATAAAAGAGGGCATTATGCTGATTAAATAGATAGCAAATATGCCAGGCTTTAAAATTGCATACGCCCATGGAACGGTGCCAAACTACAGCAACAAAAAATCTCCAAAGGCAATGCTTTAAAAGCTATTACAGGTTACCAGTTTAGAGTTACACAGGAGGTCTGGAGCTACAATTATTGCTCTCACTTTAGGCTCGATTCACACAGGGGCAACACGACTTCAGCGCGACTTTGCACTGCGGCTTCAACGCGACTTCAGCCAATTTACAACGCGACTTCAAGTCGCCTCCAGGACAGGCGACTTTGGCTGTGGCCAATCACAGAATAATCAGCTCTCTGGGAGGGAGGGGTTTGCCTGGGCAAACTAATTTTTTTAACTGTAAAGTCGCTTCAGTATAGATGGAGATCCAACTTGGAGGCGACTTCCATTGAATTGAATGGTACAAGTCGCCTAGAAGTCGGATCCAAGTAGTACAGGGAGTACGCTCTGAAGTCGGAGCGACTTCAGTAGTGTCAATTAAGACGCTCCCATTAACTGTAATGGGAGCGTCTTCTTGGGGCGACTTGGGGCGACTTGAGGGCTTACAAGTCGGATCCCAAGTCGTCCTAGTGTGAACCGACCCTTAATGTTCTCTGCGATACCTCACATGTGTGGTGCGATCATCATTTACATATGCATGTGGGGCTTTCGCATGCATTTGTATTTGCATGTAAGCATGGGGGGGGGGGCGCCTTAAAAACTTTTTTATTGTATTATATTTTTGATTTAAAACTTTTTTATGCTGATCCCTTAACTTTTATTTTTTATCAACTTTACTGCTATTAGAAGGGATGAACATCACCCCCTGTGATAGCATGGGCCGGGACAGGTCCTCTTTATGGAGAGATCTGAGGTCTATTAGACTCCAGATGCCTCCTCTGGCCTCCAAAGCATCTGATCAAA
Source organism: Lithobates septentrionalis (assembly GCA_037952835.1). Lineage (NCBI taxonomy): Eukaryota > Metazoa > Chordata > Amphibia > Anura > Ranidae > Lithobates > Lithobates septentrionalis. The sequence goes on along the minus strand of JBBDGP010001886.1, from coordinate 300,297 downwards.
AAAAGATTGGTTTGATCAGATGCTTGTACCGGCTTATAAACATTAAACAGAAACTGGAAATTGACTAAAATGGTTGCCGCTTCTAGTTTCTGATCTCACAGAGAGGGAGGAACAACACAATTTCCTCTTTCTCTGTATATTGCAGCTGATGCTGCCAGTTGGAGTGGTCCCAGGCTCCCCGATCGGATAGGAGAGCCCTGGAAATATGGCGGCGGGAGCCACCCTTTAGCCACTCGACTCACTTCTACTGTAAAGGGATTTGCCTGCTGAAAATGTTGATGCCAGGATGATGCCTGCATTATTATTATTATTATGATACAGAATTTATATAGCGCCAACAGTTTACACAGCACTTTACAATATAACAGGGAGACAATACAGTTACAATACAATAAAATACAAGAGGATTAAAGAGGAAGTAAACCCTGATGGGTTTTACTTCCTCTTTGTTTCCCTGCAAAGGTAAAGCATAATGGGCTACTATGCATCGCATAGTAGCCCATTATGTGTCACTTACCTGACACAGAAGCCTGCGATGTCACCGCTGTCCCCTCTTCCACGAAGCGTCCATCTTCCTTCCGGGTATCGCGGCTCCAACACTGTGATTGGCCAGGGCCGCGATGACGTCACTCCCGCGCATGCGCAAGCACATGATCGCCATTACAAAATGGCATGCGCCGTAGACATCGGTGCCTGTCTTTTGCAAATATCTCCTAAACTGTGTAGGTTTAGGAGATATTTCTTGCACCTACAGGTAAGCCTTAATCTAGGCTTACCTGTAGGTAAAAGTGGTCTGTAAGGGTTTACAACCACTTTAAGAGGGCCCTGCTCTGAAGAGCTTACAATCTAATAGTGTGGGGCAGGTGGTACAAAAGGTTGTAACTGTGGGGAATGAGCTGATGGAAGTGGTAAAAGATAAGTTGTAAAACTTGTAGTAAAGGGTTTTAAGGCCCTTCCTTTATTTTTTGAAAGTTGGGACAAGTCTCCAAAAAGCTGGTAATTATGTCCTTGGAAGTTAAGAGTTTCTTTATTCCTTGCTGCAGATAGTAGAAAGCAAGAATCACTCACAAGGAGTGTGGATCCTCTAGTGGGACTTTATGATTGGGTTACTAACAACTTAATGTAAATGCAAAGGTAGAAATAAAAATATAAAAGATAGGTCACTATGACGTATGACAGATACACATATCTAGAATGGATGCATATAAACTGATGTTGGATATAAACATAGGACAATGACCAATTCTATTTAAAACAATACAACAATAAAGATAACCCAACGTTTCGAGGTATTTGAGGGTGAACCTCTTCTTTAGGGGTGGTAAATTTGGTCACGATGAATTTTAAATCACGTATGTTCTAAGTGGACTCTCCAGGACATCACCAGCATCCACGGGGGGAAAGAGATTGATCAGCCACAGCTCCACAGAGGCCAAGGAGAGGGGAGCAGGGAGGGATGAAAGAAATAGAGAAGAAAGGGGACCAGGGGGCGAGAAGAACCCCTAAGATGGATGCTTGGTCCCCAAGATAGACGGTAAGCCCCTGTAGGCACAGCAGCTCCTCAAAGGGCACCCCCGACAAGACATGTCCTCCCGTTACGAGGGGGGTGAACCAAAGCCAGTTCCGAGGGGCTGGCTAATCACCTCTCCCAGACACCCAAGATCCTGGCTTGCTGTGTCTGACACCACAGACTGGAGACCCACGAGTTAAGGGAGAAATATCAGATCAGGAAAAATAAATTGAAAGCTCTGTTATGAACGGTGGTCCAATCTCCCTCTGGTACATCAGATGTAAATGATCAGGCTTACTCACGGATCTCTAGATGGTCTGTGGTGTGCTGCAGATAGTAGTTGTTCTTTTGTTCTATAGAAATGAAACTTTGCAATGATGCGGGGTGGACCATCAGATTTTTTAGGTGTTAGGGCTCTATCACCCCTGCCCATTTCCAGATGGTCTATCGGGATGGCTGGTTGTAGTTTCTGAAAAAGTGCTGTCATTGTAGCTTGTAAGTCAATTACAGTTTCAGGAATACATCTAATATGCAAATTAGATCGTCTAGCACGATTTTCGGAGTCTTCCAATCTTGTCTGTAATGTTGGATTTTCCTCTTTAAGGTTGTCAATTTCATTATAGCATTCGACATTGTTAATTTCTAAGTCATCTACTCTGGTTTCAAGTGTGAATAAGCACTGGCCCAGCTCTCTAATGCCGTGTACGCACGGGCGGACTTTTCGGCATCAAAGGTCCAACGGTCTTTATGACGGACTTTCAACGGACTTTTGACGGACTTCCGACGGACTTTCGAACGAACGGACTTGCCTACACTCGATCACACCAGTCCGACGGATTCGTAAGTGATGACGTACGACTGGACTTTAATAAGGAAGTTCATAGCCAGTAGCCAATAGCTGCCCTAGCGTTGAACTAGCATACAGATGAGCGGATTTTTCGACCGGACTCGAGTCCGTCGGAAAGATTTGAAACATGTTCCAAATCTAAAGTCCGTCTGATTTTCAAACGAAAAAGTCCGCTGCAGGTCCGATGAAGCCCACACACAGTCGGATTGTCCGAAGGATTGTCCGACGGATTCGTCCCAATGGACCAGTCCGGTGGAAAAGTCCGCCCGTGTGTACACGGCATTAGACCCCTTTCACACCGGGGCGCTTTGCAGGTGCTACAGTGCTAAAAATAGCGTCTGCAAAGTGCCGTGAAACAGCCACTCCTGTCTCTCCAATGCGAAGGCCCTGAGGGCTTTCACACTGGAGCGGTGCACTGGCAGGACACTAAAAAAAGTCCAGCTAGCAGCATCTTTTGAGCGGTGAAGGAGCAGTGTATACACCGCTCCTGCCCATTGAAATCAATGGGGCAGCGCGGCTATACTGCCGGCATAGTGCTGCTGTAGCAGCGCTTTGCGGTGGTTTTTAACCCTTTCTCGGCCGCTAGCGGAGATTAAAACCGCCCCTCTAGCGGCCGAATAGCCCTGCTAAAACGACGGCGAAGCGGCGCTAAAAATAGCGCCAGAAGTGTGAAAGGGGCCTTATTTCCTAGGTAAGACTAGTAGTAATATGGTCAGAGGTGCTTTTTGAAGCATTTTTTCTATTTGTTTCAGTGTAACTGGTGAGGTAATTTCGTTCTGAGGCGATTTGTCATGAGAGGGTTTACCCGTTGGTGGCGCTATCGGTCTCTTGGATCGCAGTACCAGTGTCCACCAGCGGGTGTCTTCCAACACCTGGGACCTGTAGTAAGAGGTCTCTCCTGCTGGTGGCACTGTTGCATCTTTGGGCCGTAGTACCGGTGTCCACCAGCGGGTGCACTCCGGCAGTGTGGAGAAAACAGCACACTCTGCGCTCAGCTGTAACATTAGGTCAATTACCACAGCCTTATAAATACCCGGCAAGCCCTCATAGGCTTGCCTTGGTATCTTTCTTCCTTGTGCCCTGACCTGTATCCTGTATCCTGTATCCTGTATCCTGTATCCTGTATCCTGTATCTTGTATCCTGTATCCTGTAAAGCTGTATCTGAACCTGAACCTGAGCCTGCTTCTGAGCCTGTATCCTATCCCATCCATTATCCCCCTCTCCTAACCTGCCCTTGTTCAGTTGCTTATCTCCTGTGTATGACCTTGGCTTGGCTAAACGTTTATGTTTCTGGTATATCCCTTGTTCCTGCTGACCTGCTGTGTATGACCCTGGCCTGGCTGACATCTGTGATTCCGGTATTGCCCCTTGCTGTATATATTGTTGTTTGTAGTGGGTTTGTTGTGTTGGTTTTGCACTATCTGTATTTTCTGAATTATCACCTATTTTAATAAATATTTATTCATTTACATGCGTTTTGGGTTATCTCTGTGCAGTCCACACAGTCTGGTCTACTAGTCTCCTGACATGAATCTTCCAAATACTCAGTGTACTTCAGAATCATATGGTGCAGTCTGTGTGACAGTATATGCTTTTCAGTGGATATCATCACCGCTGGAGGTACCTGAGGCAGACTGCTGCAGCGCTGTTTTGGCTGTGCTGTGAGGCGGTGCTGTTTTGTTGATTTGGGGACCCATATTCTGTCCAGCGACACTGGGACTGAGACCCCCAAATTCAGGAGTGCTGTGGGCACAAATTGATATATTTTTTGTGGGGGTGTTTGGTGAACACCCGCCGTTATTCGGTTTTATCGTTCTCTCAGACAGCAGAGCTTGAGGCAGGCATGTCTGCTCCACTTGTCTCTAAGCTAAGGGAAACATACCTTGCAAAGTGAATAGCATATATGCGTTTAGTATATTAACCCCAATGAGGACAGGGCACTGTGGTGACACCTGCTCAGAGGGTGGACCTATGATGCCCTACACTCATAGTATATAGTTATTCAGGATGAAAAAAGACAAAGTCCATCAAGTTAAATCAATCCAAAAAATAAATAAATAGAAAATCTCAATACACACAAGTCATTACCCACAAATGATGCAGAGGATGACAAAAAAAAAACCTGAATCATGGTCCAGCAGGGCAATACAATTCCTTCCTGATCTGCCAGGAAGCAGTAGGATTTTCCCTGTATCAACAATATACGGTGTTATTACCTACAAATTAGGGTTGTCCTGATACCACTTTTTTAGGACCGAGTACAAGTACCGATACTTTTTTTCAAGTTCTCGCCGATACCGATTACCGATACTTTTTTTTTTTTAATGTCACGTGACAGCGGTTTTTTTTTTTTTTTTGGTTTTTTTTTTTAACAATGCCTCCTTTTTTTCGAGGGGGGGGGGGGGGTGAACGGTGTCTGTGTGTTTTTTTTTATTTATTTACAATTTTTATTTTTTACAATAATTTTTTTTTATTCTTTATTGCAATATGTGTTTTTTTTTTAATCAGCCCTGTTGGGGGGCTTTGGTGAGATATCAGGGGTCTTAACAGACCTCTGATATCTCCCTCCTTGAGACAGAGAAAGAGACCGAGGATAGAGATTCCCCAGTCCCTTTCTCAGCAGCCTCAGCTGCACTGAGAATGAATGGAGAGAAGACAGCGACTCCTCTCCATTCATAAACTGAAACATCGTAATCACAGGAGGTTACAATGTTTCAGTTATGTGAATAGACAGAGTCAGCTGACTCTGTCCATTCACAAAGGAAGGAGGAGGAGGACAGCACAGCGGAGAGGGACAGCAGAACAAAGGGGACAGCGGAGAGGGACAGCAGAACGGAGGGGACAGTGGAGAGGGACAGCAGAACGGAGGAGACAGCAGAGAGGGACAGCAGAACGAAGGGGACAGCGGAAAGGGACAGCAGAACGGAGGGGACAGCGGAGAGGGACAGCAGAATGAAGGGGAAAGCGGAGAGGGACAGCAGAACAAAGGGGACAGCGGAGAGGGACAGCAGAACGAAGGGGACAGCGGGGAGGGACAGCAGAAAGGAGGGGACAGCGGAGAGGGACAGCAGAACGAAGGGGACAGTGGAGAGGGACAGCAGAATGAAGGGGAAAGCGGAGAGGGACAGCAGAACAAAGGGGACAGCGGAGAGGGACAGCAGAACGGAGGGGACAGCGGAGAGGGACAGCAGAACGGAGGGGACAGCGGAGAGGGACAGCAGAACGGAGGGGACAGCGGAGAGGGACAGCAGAACGGAGGGGACAGCGGAGCGGGACAGCAGAACGAAGGGGACAGCGGAGAGGGACAGCAGAACAGAGGGGACAGCGGAGAGGGACAGCAGAACGGAGGGGACAGCGGAGAGGGACAGCAGAACGAAGGGGACAGCGGAGAGGGACAGCAGAACAGAGGGGACAGTGGAGAGGGACAGCAGAACAGAGGGGACAGTGGAGAGGGACAGCAGAACGGAGGAGACAGCGGAGAGGGACAGCAGAACGGAGGAGACAGCAGAGAGGGACAGCAGAACGGAGGAGACAGCAGAGAGGGACAGCAGAACGAAGGTGACAGCGGAGAGGGACAGCAGAATGGAGGAGACAGCGGAGAGGGACAGCAGAACGGAGGAGACAGCAGAGAGGGACAGCAGAACGAAGGTGACAGCGGAGAGGGACAGCAGAATGGAGGGGACAGCGGAGAGGGACAGCAGAATGGAGGGGACAGCGGAGAGGGACAGCAGAACGGAGGGGACAGCGGAGAGGGACAGCAGAACGAAGGGGACAGCGGAGAGGGACAGCAGAACGGAGGGGACAGCGGAGAGGGACAGCAGAACGGAGGGGGGCAGAGAAGGAGAGGGGGACAGCAGAACGGCGGAACGAAGAGGGACGGTGGAGGGGGACAGAGGAACGGAGGGGGCATGGAGGAGGATGCAGTGACAGTCAGCGGTGATCGCGTGTGGGGGAGTTACAAGCACCGATCACCGCTGTATGTCACTAAAGCAGCTGAAAGCCGCTGTGGGGGGAGAAGCTTGTAACTCCCCCACGTGCCGATCACCGCTGACTTCCATGTATCGGGGTAGGCATCGGGAGCATTTGCCCGAGTACAAGTACTTGGGCAAATGCTCGGTATCGGTGCCGATACTGATACTAGTATCGGTATTGGGACAACCCTACTACAAATGTTAATATCCTGTTATATTTTGTGCATTTTAGGAATGCATCCTTTTTTTAAAAACAATCTACTGAGCTGGCCAGAACTAGTTCTTGATGGAGCCTATTCCACATTTAAACAGATTTTACTGGGAAGAAGCCTTTCCATATGTGGTGTTTTAATCACTTGCTTACTGGGCACTTAAACCCCCTCCTACCCATGTGATGCATACTAGCAAAATATGGCTTTATCTTGCAGGTCTAAAAAAAGTCACCCAGCGGTTTACAACCACTTTAAATTGATTCTGAGGATCCTCTACATTCCATATATTCTGTCATGGGTTCCACCATAAACCAAGACAGTTGGGTCATGCCTATTTTGTCAACCTGGTCCACCACATGCTGAACCCTGGCACCAGGGAAACAGCAAACCATTTTGTTAAGGCAATCCTGGTGACAAATTATTCTATCTGTCCTTCTGATTATAGAATCACCACTTACCACCAATTGTCTAGGCCTTCTGGCATTTCCACTACTCCTACTAGATGGGCTGCTGTCCTGGCTTTTAGGGATGGCAGTGACATCCAGTGGCGTAGCGTGGGTTGTCAGCGCCCGGGACGAGGCAAGTAATTTGCGCCCCCTTGACCCACAGACTTACCTATTTTCAGCTAGCTCCAGCCTGGTCACATGATCTCCTGTGTGAGACAGTGATGGCTGTAGGGGAGAGGAGAGTGTGCTTGACAATGACTGGTAAAGCCTGGAGTGGTGACATCATGCATAGATTCCTATGTCCCATCTGATGTTGGCGCTCCCTCCTCTCTCCTGTATATACCACTGGCTCACACAGGGGATAACATGACTGGACAGCCTGAAAATAGGTGTTTACATCTTTTCTACATTCGAAATTAGGAGGGGGGATTTTAAAATAATTCAGTTAATGGGAGCTACATATGTCATATTCACACTATAATACTTGTTGCAGCACCGTGCCGGGATCAATACCCCAACGGCACAGTGCTGCAACAAGTATTATAGTGTGAATATGACATACTGTATGTAGCTCCCATTAACTGAAATATTGAAAAAAAAAACCCTACTGGGCAGTGAGTCCTAAATCACCAGTGCTGCAAGAAACCTCAGCCTCACTGTGCAAATAAAGCACAGGAAATGTCATATAACAATTCATCAAATACAATAATTCTAAGATAGCCCTACTGGGTAGTGAATCCAAATCACCAGTGCTGCAAGAACACGCAATTGTGCAAATATATAAATAAACAAACTAATTTCATATAATAATCAATAAAAAGCATCCAAAAAACATGGCTATGAATGGACTTTATAGCTATGGATGAACTTTTTATTGATTATTATATAAAATGAGTTTGTTTTTATTTATTTATATATTTGCACAATTGTGTGTTTTTGCAGCACTGGTGATTTGGATTCACTGAGAGAGAGGCAGAGAGAGACATTGGGATCAGAGAGACGGTGGAGCTGAGGGAAGGGGGGGGCTGAGAGAGGGAGAGTGGCCTGAGGGGAAGATGAGAGAGACTGCTAGCCCTACCTTCCATACCAGTCTGTCTCCTTGATCCGGGGGTGCTTTGATCCTTCCAGCTATTCCCTGGCAACGTCCGCCTCCTTGCATGTCGTCTAGGTCCTCAGTCAGCCTGTTCTCCGGGCCTCATGTTAGTGCGGAGAGGAAGTTCGAGCAATCCATGCTCTGGAGGCACGGGAGATGCTGCGCCCGCCGCTTCTCATCACTTGGGGGGGGGGGGTCAGGGGGCTAGGTCAAGGAGGAGGCGGCCGTGATGGAACTATTCTCCCCAGTCCCGGGCTCTCAGGCAGCCAGCCTATCTGTCCTCGGCTAAGCCCCTCGCTGATCACGGATCCCCCAGCCGCCCACCCGCACTGCAAGAACGGCCGCTGTTGCTGAGCAACGTGGATTCTCCTGCATTATAAGTTTAACAAGGGGCTTTTATCCCCGTGTTAGATGGTCCACACTCATGACAGCGCCCCCCTAAATTTTGCGCCCGGGCGGTGGCCCCCCTCGCACCCCCCACGCTACGCCACTGGTGACATCTAGTGCTGTCACTTCTGAATTTGTCACCTCCCCATCTTCATCCAACATGGCAAATTTGTTTGGGTGCTCAAACACAGGACTGGCCTTCATTTTCAGTCCTCGGTCTTTTGATTTAAAGACAATGGGCAGCATTTAAAGTAGTTGTAAAGGCTGAATGTTTTTTACCTTCATACATTCTATGTATGAAAGTAAAAAACCTTCTGGGTGAAGCTCCCCCAGTCACCCCTAATACTTAACTGAGCCTGATCTCAATCCAGCTTTGTGCACTAGAGCTGCTCTCCCAGCTCTCTCCCTCCTTATTGGCTCAGAGACAGCAGCGGGAGTTATTACCTTCCACTGCTGTCAATCACAGCCAGTGAGAAGGGAGCGGGGTGTGTCAATGGACACACAGAGCGAGGCTAAGGAGCAAGCATGCACTAGTGCCCCCATAACAAGCGGCTTGCTATTGAGGCACTCAGTAGGAGGGAGGAGCCAAGAGGGCTGGCAGGGGACCCAAGAAGAGGAGGATCAGGGCTGAGGAGGAGGAGGATCACAGCGCAGGTATGACATGTTTATTATCTTTAAAAAAATTACCTTTATTATCACGTAAACAGGAAAGTATCGCCGCTAATTCCGACCAGCCCAGGTGAATAATTGATAAGGAGTAGTCTCAGTTTACATGTCTCCACCAAACCACCGGGGCTTAGTCATAGTATCACTTTGACCCTAAAGACTAAGGGCATCTAGTGGTGGAAAGCATGTACTGTGGGGGACATCACCGGAGAGAAAGTGAGTATTGCAGCCAGTGCTGCTTTTTCATTTTAAGTCTCTGCTAGGAGAATATTTTTTAAAAGCCTGGGGTTAGGCTTAAATCTTTAAACTGCTTAAGGATCTAGCAAGGGTTTGTGCTTTGTGTTTTCTACAATCAGGATATAACTACCTTCAGTTTCTTTAGCATTGGAAGGTATAATCAGAGTGAAAGGTTTATCTCTAGAGTCTGGGTGCTTTCAGTACCTGGAAGATGGGTCACTAGTGCGCATGCACGTTTATCACAACTGGCTCCTGCATGTGTGGAGACTCTCTCTACTGCCCATACATGGGTATTATGTCTGGAGGCTCCCTCAAGTTCCTCAATGTGTAGTTTTGTGTCCAGCACCTGCAACCTGTGTACAAGCTCCATTTACTTGCCATGTGCTTTTTTTCTGTCTGCAGTTCCCTCTAGTGTAGTGGTCACCAAACTGTGGCCCGGGGGGCTGAATGTGGCCCTTTGCTTGCTTTTATCTTGACCTTGGGGCACTCTTCCTCCCACTGATACCAACAATGGAGCATAATTCCTTCTACTGACACCAACAATGGGGCACCATTCTTCCCACTGACACCAATGATGGAGCACTCTTCCTTCCACTAACGCCAGTACTGAGGCACTATTCCTCACACTGACACCAATGATGGGGCGCTCTTCTTTCCACTGACACCAGCAATGGTGCACTATTCTTCCCACTGACACCAATGATGGAGCACTCTTTCTTCCACTAACGCAAGTAATGGGACACTATTCCTCACAATGACACCAACGATGGGGCACTCTTCTTTAAACAGACACCAGCAATGGGGCACTATTCCTCCCACTGACACCAATGATGGAGCACTCTTCCCTTCCTCTAACGCCAGTAATGGGGCACTATTCCTTCCACTGACACCAATGATGGAGCACTCTTCCCTTCCGCTAATGCCAGTAATGGGGCACTATTCCTCCCACTTACACCAATGATGGGGCACTCTTCTTTCCACTGACACCAGCAATGGTGCACTATTCCTCCCACTGACACCAACAATGGGGCATTATTCCTTCCAATGACACCAACGACGGGGCGCTATTCCTCTACCTAATATCAAAAATGCTTTGTTTACTCCTGCTGATGCCAGGACAATTCTTACTCCCAATGGCCACAATCTGGCCCCTCTAAAGTCTGAAGAACAGTAAACTGGCCCTTTGTTTAGAACGTTTGGAGATCCCTGCTCTAGTGCACATGCATTTTCTTGACCTCAGTTCACTTGCAAATCTCCACCCACCACTGACAAAGAAAAGGATCCATCACAGAGGATTAATGGTCACGCGACCACAAAGAAAAAAGTTAATAAAGATATGTTTTCGGCAATTATTATTTATTAAACAGCAGAGAGTCAACAATCCCCAATATAGGGACCATTTGGGTCATTGGTTGTATATTGCCTAAATTTCTCATTTTAATTTTGTAAAGGCATGTACATTTGTATATGTTAACATAAATAAATAAACAAAATGAATTAATAGTATACGTTACCAACACATTTTAAATAAACCTACACGCTTCTCCAAGATTTCATGCAAATAGGAATCCTTATAACTAATCTACATAAAACACAGAAAGCATGGAATCAACTATGTCAAGTTATAATAAGATAATAAAGTCAATACAAAAACAAATACATCCTGATGTATGAAAGTGTTAAAGCGTTGAATGTTCATGGCTCCTTTGGACAGATTTCCACTCACTTTCTGCCACAATGAAAATCTTGGATAGGAAATAGGGGAGATTTTCATGAATAGTTCATACACCAAAGCCTGACAGGGGTTCTAACTCTTCCTTACTCTATCCAAAAACATCCAGGTGGAGATACACTTTCAGTGTACAGTATTTAAAATGAAAACTTTTTTGGATGGTGTATGGAAGGGGTTGAACCCCTGACAGATTTCTCTTGCTGTGTGTCTTTGTTAAGGAAATTTACCCTGATGACCAGTATCACCGAGACTGAAAGTGAAGGAAAATCCAAACTGCTGGGTTATCACCAGAACAGAACAAAAACGTAAACCTAATGATTCAATCTTCAAACTATCTAAAGCAAGCCATACATTATGCAATTTTTTTTTCCTTCCACCGTGAACAAAGGAAAGATATTTGCTCAAATACTACCTCCTGCAGCACTATTGCATTTGGTGGAGAGCTTTCCCTGTCAGCAGAACACAATGATTACTGTTGCCAGCTTAACCCCTTCACGCCAACGTAATGCAAATATGCGGCTTCAGCTTCAAAGAGTTGTACCAGGGTGTTTCCTGCAGCTGCACGCATCACCCCTGTACCGTTTTTTAGAGCCGATGGTTGGCTTTTTTGTAATAACAACCGATGTGGCCCCTCCCGCCGCCATACACGGCTCACCCGGGCTCTCCAGTTTCACCGGGAGGCCCGAGCGACCAGACGGAACATCCGCCGGCTGACCAGAGACTCAAACAAGGCCGGAATCTGCACTGATCGGGTCTCAGATCTAGTAACCTGGAAGCGATGTCATGACATCACTTCCGATTTACAGAAGCCTTAAAGGTGCCAAATATGAAAAAAAAATTCAGTATTCAAAACAGCCAAATTTGGTGTTTTTTAAAATGCTTTTAAGTGCAAAGTAGGGATTTAGGGTCTTATAGACAGCAGATCCCTCCATAGTGAGTACCTGTCACTGCCTATTACTGTCACAAGGGATGTTTACATTCCTTGTGACAGCAATAAAAGTGATCCAAAAAAAATTAAAGGGACAGTGTCAAAATAGAAAAAAATAAAATACACGATGGGTCGACTTGTGTACAACCAGGATGCCTATACATGTATTAAAATTCAGCCGGTCCCTGCTGAACCGTCCAGATTTCGATCCATGAATGGCCAGATTGACAGAGACTTTTTCTCATTTTGGAGAGTTTACCTCTCACTTCCTGCTGAGCCTACAGGACAGGAAGTTAAGTTACATTTCCCCAATAGGACACACGGGGAAAAAAAACATAACAGCAATTCTAACTATTCCTTACTTTATTCATAATGAAAATTAGTTAGCATAAGATAAACTTTAACTGCATAACATGAAGCACCTGACATAAGGATCACAAATTTCCTCTCATTTTCCGCCGCAGTGATAGCATTATCACCAGGACAGGAAATGAGAGAAAATCTCCCCAGCAGGCCACAAAAAAATAGCAGGGATCTAACATCTGTACATACAACTGAAAGAGAAAAAACATGTTTTCAAATTGTAATTTCTACAATTTTGCAGTATGACATTTTTTTGGTACATAATTTCTTAATTTTTCTATTTTCACCCAGAGCTCAGGGATCTGCTTTCTTCTGAACGCAGCTCAGTACATAGATTAATGGGGATAAAAACCCTTCTCTGAGTTTCCTGTTGTAGAAGATGATGACACCAGAATGCAGGCATGGACAGAGAGAACTGACTATTGTTATCATAAATATATATGACCTTTTATAATCTAGCACACCAGAGAAATAAATATTAATAGACATAATAAACAAGATATGAAGCAGAAAAAAAGCAGCGATGCTTTTTATGGCATTGTAATGGGTCTTCATGTCTGGTTTTCTAAAATTTATCCCGGCACTGCTCATGTTTCTGATGTGCCTCCAAAGAGATGGAACAGTCAAGAAGAATGCAATACTGAATATAACAAGAGGTGGTGTGGAGCCTATCAGATATGTAAAGTCTCCTCCAATTGTTTTCTTTGTCATGTTCTGAAAAACATCAGCTTGATATTGGGAAAAGAAGTATGGCCAAACATAAGGCGGTATGAATACAAAAGAAAAAAACACACACAGTCCAAGACACCATGGCACCAACCTTGAGCTCCTCACCTTGAGATAGAGGAACACAACATTCTTGTAGCTGGTAATCTTCATACAGTAGAAAACACAGAGCAGACTGGCCAACCAGATAGAGATATAGTTAAGGAGTAGCATGGCCAGGGAAAATAAATTGTTGAAGAAGCCTAAATAGACTTCTGGAAAAAAATAGTAAAAGGTCCGATGCATGACAAGCAGACATTGGTAGCTCCACCTGGACAGACACAGACTGGTGACAATTTTATCCCCAGTGGGAAGGCATTTATTCCTCATCCAGGTCTTGCCATTCATCAGCACAATGAATTTGTTGAGTATCATTCCAAGAATGACAATAAAATAGTTTGAATAAATATAAATAAGCTGAAAAACTGGCATAGTTAAAAAATTATTTTGTATCTCAGTCCGGAGAACATGGACAAAGCTGTGACTCTGGTTGTCAGATAAGGAATACAAATATAAATTATGCAGAGACTTTTCATTTATTTAGAATGTTCCCAACTCTGGTGGTTTATTTGTTCCTGTCATTCTTGCAAAACTATTTTGATTAAAATTCAAATCAGACAAAGCTTATGCTCTGTTTTGCTTGCCATTTTGCATTAACGAGACTGCATTTATTTTTGGATTTGGATTACTATCTAGTTAGGAATCACAGAGATATTTTCAACTGCATCATTTTGCCTTTTTGAGGCACAGTCAATGGATGTGCTATTTTATATTTTTTGTGCAGTGCTCAAGTTATTAAATAAACAAATCGAAGATAAACACCAAACACATGTACATCAATATCTGTTTTCAAATAATTTATTGAGAGTTATACAGTACAAATAACAGCGATCACAGGTCAATTAGTTTCAGTATAAATCACACAAATAGGAAACATAAAGGGAATACAAAGACACTGAATTTCAAAAGAGCCAACTTCCCTAAACTACAAACCTTGCTAAAAGGCATAAATTGGGATAAAATATTAGGAACAAAGAATATGGAAGAGAGATGGGTTTGCTTTAAGAGCATATTAAATAAGGGCATTAGCCAATGTATCCCATTGGGTAATAAATTTAAAAGAGCGAACAAAAATCCTGGATGGCTTAACTCCAATGTAAAAATGCATATAAAAGCAGAGGAGAAGGCCTTCAAAAAATACAAGGTTGAGGGATCATCCTCAGCATTCAGACTTTATAAAGAATACAACAAGAAATGTAAGGGTGCAATTAGGACGGCTAAGATAGAACATGAAAGACACATAGCGGAGGAGAGCAAAAAAAATCCCAAGAAATTCTTTAAGTATGTAAACAGTAAAAAAGGGAGGACAGACCATATTGGCCCCATAAAGAATGAGGAAGGACATCTGGTTACAAAGGATGAGGAGATGGCGAAGGTATTGAATTTATTCTTCTCAGTCTTCACGAGTGAATCGGGAGGCTTCAGTAACCAAAACTGCAGTGTTTATCCTCATGACACAACACAGGAAGCACCTCCATGGTTAACAGAGGACAGAATTAAAATTAGACTTGAGAAAATTAACATTAATAAATCACCGGGACCAGATAGCTTGCATCCGAGGGTACTTAGGGAACTCAGTCAAGTGATTGCCAGACCGTTGTTCCTAATTTTTACAGATAGTCTACTGACTGGAATGGTACCAGCTGATTGGAGAAAAGCCAATGTAGCACCAATATTTAAAAAGGGCCCAAAATACATCCCTGGGAATTACAGACCAGTTAGCCTAACATCAATAGTATGTAAACTCTTGGAGGGGATGATAAGAGACTATATACAAGATTTTAGTAATAAGAACGGTATCATTAGCAGTAATCAGCATGGATTCATGAAGAATCGTTCTTGCCAAACCAATCTATTAACCTTCTATAAGGAGGTGAGTTGCAATCTAGATAAAGGAAGGCCCGTAGACGTGGTGTATCTGAATTTTGCAATCCAGATACACCCATAAACGTTTACTGTACAAAATAAGGTCCGTTGGCATGGACCATAGGGTGAGTACATGGATTAAAAACTGGCTACAAGGGCGAGTTCAGAGGGTGGTGATAAATGGGGAGTACTCAGAATGGTCAGGGGTGGGTAGTGGGGTTCCCCAGGGTTCTGTGCTGGGACCAATCCTATTTAATTTGTTCATAAATGACCTGGAGGATGGGATAAACAGTTCAATCTCTGTATTTGCAGACGATACTAAGCTAAGCAGGGCAATAACTTCTCCGCAGGATGTGGAAACCTTGCAAAAAGACCTGACCAAATTAATGGGGTGGGCGACTACATGGCAAATGGGGTTCAATGTAGAAAAATGTAAAATAATGCATTCGGGTGGCAAAAATATGAATGCAATCTATACACTGGGGGGAGAACATCTGGGGGAATCTAGGATGGAAAAGGACCTGGGGGTCCTAGTAGATGATAGGCTCAGCAATGGCATGCAATGCCAAGCTGCTGCTAACAAAGGAAACAGAATATTGGCATGCATTAAAAGGGGAATCAACTCCAGAGATAAAACGATAATTCTCCCGCTCTACAAGGCTCTGGTCCGGCTGCACCTGGAGTATGCTGTCCAGTTCTGGGCACCAGTCCTCAGGAAGGATGTACTGGAAATGGAGCGAGTACAAAGAAGGGCAACAAAGCTAATAAAGGGTCTGGAGGATCTTAGTTATGAGGAAAGGTTGCGAGCACTGAACTTATTCTCTCTGGAGAAGAGACGCTTGAGAGGGGATATGATTTCAATTCACAAATACTGTACTGGTGACCCCACAATAGGGATAAAACTTTTTCGCAGAAGAGAGGTTAATAAGACTCGTGGCCACTCATTACAATTAGAAGAAAAGAGGTTTAACCTTAAACTACGTAGAGGGTTCTTTACTGTAAGAGCGGCATGGATGTGGAATTCCCTTCCACAGGCGGTGGTCTCAGCGGGGAACATTGATAGCTTCAAGAAACTATTAGATAATCACCTGAATGACCGCAACATACAGGGATATACAATGTAATACTGACACATAATCACACACATAGGTTGGACTTGATGGACTTGTGTCTTTTTTCAACCTAACCTACTATGTAACTATGTACTATGTAAGTTATCAATACATATTTTATGTTTATATAAGTTTAACAAATTAAAAAAAAATATCTTCTCAAAAATCTATTAGGGTTTAGTTTAAAAATCTATAACAGAAGTTTAGTTATCGTACTGTAAGCAATATGGGAATATATTTAATCTGTTGTACATATTTGTAAACTATTATAGTAATTAACCTAGTATGATATAAATAAAGGAAGATAACAATATATCCTATGTATAAAATAGAGGATTGAAAGGTCATCTATAGTAGATGAAATTGTTCGTCATCTGGATGTCCAGGAGAGACATCCGTCTCACCAGGGCCAAGATCCGGCTATTTAGTTTGGCTTTTCCTGGGTAAACGGACAACACCCCATCCACCCTGTTCGTATCTTTGGTTAGGTTATCTTTAAAACTTATATATTCCTTCTTCTATAAAGTAATCTAATATAGATGTAGCAATAACTCACGGTGGAGTTGCTGGTTTAAAGCGGGCTGTTACCTTCACTTTCGCCACCTCTATTTCACCGGCACCAGGTCTAGGGTCCCGTTGAGTTTACCTCCGGACAATGTAGGCACCAGACACTTGAGTATCTTTTCCAATGCTTTAATGAACAGGTAATAAAGGAAGTAGCAGGAAAGAGGTAGAAGGAAAGTTGCAGGGAAGCTCAAATACCTTTTCTTAGTATTCTTTAGTACATCGTTAAGAATTGAACGCTTGTAGCTGAATGTGCTCCCCTTGTGGGATTCAATCTTTGCCCTCCTGGATAGGTTTCTCTCACTTGCCTAGCAGCCAGTGCGCAGCATGAACAAAAGTCTCTGCCACAGACTTGTTTGGAGCAAAACCCGTACGATCCTCTGCCACAGGATCTAATGGTTTACGGTGAATATCAGACACAGCACTTGAACCTTTAAGCCAACCCGGCAGTACTATGCAGTAAGATTACTTTAGGATACGTCCTCCAACTGAGTCACCAGGCCCCTCTATAGACCAGCACTCTGCATGATCCTTCCATGACGGGTCCTCCCCTGGGATCTCCTCAGTTGTCCAGCTTCTTCACTCAGGATAGACAGCCCAGGACCATTCCTCTGCCGCTGTGGTAGGCCCCAGATAGGCTTCTGGGCCCACCCACACGCTGCAGCGATGTGGGCCTCCAGATCGGAGGACCACGAGGTGGTACTCCTAATGCATACCTGTCGGCCAGGAGGGCCAGCAGGTGGATGGAAAAACGAACCCCTAAACATGGCGTCTGACCCATAAATACCCTCTCCCAGAATGCAACTCAGAGGACCACCGAGTTGTCTCCGGGACAGAGGAGCACTCATACGCTTCCACACGTTACCTTTCCAACACTGGCCCATAGTGACAACAACACCAACCGGTGCAGTGTGAAACTATACGCAACTCAGCCAAGCTGGAACAGAGGCAAATCTAACTTCACCTAACAAGTAACCCACTAAATTTACCTATCAGCAGTAGATTAGAAATCTACCAGCGCTACATAGATGTGGATCAATACATTCACAATTTTCAAAGTGTCAAATCTAAAGTATAATAAGTGGGATAAGGGAGTGGGATCTGAAGGGAAGTTGGAGAGAAGGAAGGGTCTCTTCAGGGTAAAAGAAGTGAGCTGTCTAGGTCTGGTGGTAGATGGTGTGTTATCCATGGAAGCCATAGTGTTTCAAATTTAGAAAGTTTATTAAGTATGATTGCCTCCATTTTGGCATGGATCATTGCTTGTGTTACACGTTGTTTTACTGACACAATACAGAGTGTATTGTTTATTTCCAGGCTTTTGCAATAGATTTTTTTGCTGCCGTAGTGACATAAAGTAGGAGTTTAAATTGGCGTTGCGTTATATTTTGTGGCTTATTATTTAGGAGAGCCACCGTTGGATCAAGTTGTAAGGCGGTATTAAACATGGTAGAGAGGATGTTAAATATTTTTGACCAAAAGGTCTGGGCTTTGGGACAGGCCCACCAAATGTGAAGGTGTGTACCTGGGTCACAACAGCCTCGAAAACAGTGAGGGGGGTATTCGTGGTGGAATTTTGATATTCTTGCTGGCATTAGGTACCATCTGGAAAGAACTTTATAATTTGTTTCTAGGGCTACTATGTTTGGTGCTGCAGATTTTGTAGCTTGCCAGATTTGTGTCCAATCCAAAGTATCTGGAGGGAGGTTTAAATCAGTCTCCCATTTAGAAGTATATGATTGGGGGGGGGGGGGGGGTTGTGTGTAAAAGTAATTTGGCATACAAGTCTGGGATAAGTCCGCATCTGTGAGGGTCTGACATACATGTTCGTTCAAAAATAGTGCAGTCCGGAGTCGTCAAGTTTGTGGGGGTATTTTGGGATAAAAAGTTTTTAATTTGTAAATATCGAAAAGTTTCACTATTTGGTATGTTGTGAGATTTGCTGAGTGTAGGGAACGATAGAATATTATTTGATTCATAGAAATGATGAATTTATGTAATGTCTGCATTTAACCAGGCTGAAAAGGAGGAAGGTGAAGTCCATGCTGGGTAGAAAGAAGGGTTGTGTAGAAAAGAAAGGAGAGGGATAAGTGGAGATTGGAGACCTAATTGGGTTTTGAGCCTATCCAAAATTGAGAGGCTATGTTTTGTGACTGGGTTTGTTATGGTACGATGCTGGGATAATGAGAGAGCCATAAAAGGATCAATGTGGAAAGTGTGTCACAATCCACCGATTCTATAGCTACCCAAAGAGGAATTTCTTTTGTGGCGTGATACTTAAGCAATTGTGCTAATTTAGAGGCATAGTAATATTTTGAGAAATTTGTAACGCTCAGGCCTCCACTGGTTTGGGGCATATATAATGTAGGTTGAGGTAATCGAGGTTTAAGTTTATCCCAAATAAATTGGGCTGTTTTGCGCTGTAGAATGCCGTAGAAGCATGCAGGAACATGTATAGGGAGCACTCGGAATAGGTATAACATTTTTGGCAATATTGACATCTTCAACACTGTGATTCTACCCATCCAAGCTAGTGGTAAGGATGACCATTTTTTCATTAAGGTTGTTAATTGAGATAGCATGGGTGAATAATTTGCGGTGTATAAGTCAGCTGGATTTGCCGTAAATGATATTCCTAAGTAGGATATATGTGTTGTCGACCACGCAAATGGGAGGGAGACTTGTAATTGTTTTTGTAGTTCAGATGATAATGAAATGTTTAGGGCTTTTGATTTATGTTGATTTATTTTGAGGCCAGATAGTTTACCAAATTTTTCTAAGGAAATTAATGAGTTTTGGGGCTGACAGCAGAGGTGAGGTTAGAAATATTAAGACATCGGGGGGCGTGACCGGATGCCGCTGTGAGAGGGTGTGTGTGAGAGCTCCCTCCTGGCTCCAGGCCTGCACGCCGCTCAGCCCTGTCTCCGCTGACCCTCCCCTCCATACCATCTAGCCTGCTGCTGGCTTGATCCGCCTCCCGGCCCTTGATGCCTGCTACCCACCTCGGTCGAATGCCGCGATCAGGATAGCTGCTCCTCATCCTCGCCACTCCTGCAGTACCGCGCTGAAGGACACTGGCTCGGTCCCTGCCTAGTCTGCACTCCATACGGGCCGTGCGGTGAGCTCCCCCTCCTCCGTGGCGGCGTGGGTTGGATGCCTAGCAACCCCCGGGAACCTCGCGAGACCTGCGGGAGCCGCTGGAGTTCGGCGCCAGAGATTTGGGAACCTCAGCCAGAGTGCCCTGCTTCAGCTCCAGTATCGAATCCAACCTCCCCTCTCCTGCCTCAGCCGCAGCCACAGCTACAGCAATAGAAGCAGATCCCAGCTAATGATAAACGCCCACCAGATGCACTTGGGAGAGAGCTGCCCTGAAGCACCGAACGGTCAGGTATGAGCGCCCTGTGGGCCTAGTTCATAAAGGACACTTTTTCAGTATTTTGTAGTTTGCAAGTCTGTCAGCTCATACCCTGCAACATTCCATGCCTTATACCTCTTACAGTGCCCAGTATCTAAGCCTTGGATATTGTAAAAGAAGTAAGAGGCAGGGGGAGCGGGGAAAGAGAAGTGCAGAGTGCAGCAAGGAGTGTAAAGAAGCTTGTGGGAGAAGCAGAGGACGAAGAGGGTGAATAGGAAGGGAAAGGGAGGAAAGAAGGAAAGTCAAATCAAGCTTTTTTCTGAGGTCCTGGGACTGTTATGGCCCCCACATAGGGCGTGCTGCAGTGGGGGACTTGTGGTAAACTTTGGGTATACTACACTGTAGCTAAGGGACAAGTCGCCATCGGAACTACGTTTTCCTCTTCTTTCTTTACCCTCGCCAAATACTCCCAATGATGACCAGAAAAAAGGGAGAGGACCCCCAACACCCTAATGAAAATTTAGCAGCACAGGCAACTCGCCCTGCCAAGGACAGGGGGGGCTCGGCGCCGACACCCCTTGCGGCAACAGCTGCCGCAAAATTGGAAAAGTTTGCACATACCCCTGCACATACCCCCGTTAAAGGCAACCAGCTTCCCCACGAGAAAACACAGACAGGGCCACCTGGCGAGCGAAAAAGCGTGGGCAGAATGTTAACAGCCCCTGCTGCAACACCGGCCGGTACCAAAAATGCATCAAACAAAAAAAGCCCAGAGACAGCCCCCCTGGAGAAAGCATCTTCTCAAAACAGCGGTGCTTCAGCTGCTCCTATAAAAATAAATGAACCAGAACCCACATTAAAAGAGGTACTAGCCGCGGTGAATTCCTGCAAGGGGTCCCTGTGTGACCTGTGTGACCAACTGGGGGGCCTCAAGGTAGAACTTCGCTCTATGAGCCAGGAGCTCCAGAAGGTACTGGAGAGGACTGCCCTTATAGAAGAGAGATTGAGCCAACTTGAGGACACAGTGTTCCCGATGCAGCGGGAATTTAAGAATATACAAACGCAGTTTGAAATGTATAGAAATAAATTGGATGAAATGTAGAACAGGATGCGTAGATGCAATGTTCGGGTCCTGGGGCTCCCTGAGGGAAGCGAAGGCCCCTGTCCTGAAATCTTTATGGAAAAGCTGTTTAAAGGCTTCTTCGGGTCCGATTCATTCTCACCCTTCTTTGCCATCGAGAGGGCGCATCGAATTCCTACTAGACCAACCGCATCGGGGGGACGCCCTAGACCAATGATTCTGAAGCTGCTCTGCTATAAGGACAAAGTGGTGTTAATGCAAAAATCAAGAGAGATAGGGGATATCTCCCATAATGGCAGTAGGATCTCACTGTACCCCGATTTCTCCCCGGATCTGCAAAAAAAAAGGGCAGGCTTTCTGGAGGTGAAACGAGCCCTGCGGTCCCACAAAATTCCATATGCCTTACTATATCCAGCACGATTGAGGGTGGAAGCTTCGGGGTCAGTTTACTTTTTTGATGCAGCTGATAAGGCCACAACATGGTTGGAGGACCATCAAGGGACTATACAACCCTGAGAAGATAAGAGGGCTGCAGGGGAAGAGTATGGAGAGGACAAATTAAAATGTCGTAGTATTGATAAAGGAAAAAAGAAAATGAAAAAAAGAAAATGGATGGTGGGAGGGGACTGAGGGGCGGGGGGAGGGCTTACTGTTATTCTTTTGTTATTTAGGGAGGGCCGGAGGCAGGGGGGAGAGTGGGAGGTAGAGGTTGTGTAAGTCCTAAATGTGGGATGGTGCACGATCTGGGTTGTGGAGTGTATTGTTTTTTTGTTTTTTTTTTGGTATATTTGTCTCAGCACCTCGGGGTTTCCCCTGGGGATACTGCTGTGGGTGGGGGAAGGGGAGTTGGGGGGCGGGAGGAGGGTGTAGGGAGGGTATGGCTGGTAGTAGGTGTGATAGGGAGGCACTGGGTAGATTGGGTCACAATAAAAGCCCCCAGGGCGAGCCGAAATAGGCATGGGGGGTTAAAGGGAAAGTCACTGGATAAAGAGTCACGTAGTCCCCATGAGGGACTCAAACACATTAATAAAACGAATCAGGGGGGGAGGGAGGGTAGCAATTTAGATAAGGGCTTGGGTTATAACTTCACGCACATGGAAAGAGTAGGAGTAGAGGGGGCTTGTGGGGATTGGAGGGTGAGGGGTTTCTCCCCTCTCCCCTCCCTCCACACCCCCCCAAAACACTGTTGCAACACTGATGGTAGGCCTAGGATCCAGAGTGGAGCTAGGATAAATATTAAGAAGCTGGATGCCCCGAGGCGGGAGCTAAAATGTGGTACGCGTTGTACATTGAACAATATGGTTGCTACCTGTACTCCTGCTAAAAACCTTTTCTTTATTTTTCTTTTTACTGATGCTTAGTACGATTGGTATATGCTTATGGAACGTCAGGGGCCTGGGCGATCCCGATAAAAGGTCTGCTGTCCTATCAGAGTTGGAGGCTCAGGGTGTCGCTCTGTTTTGCCTGCAGGAGACGCATCTAACAAATGATACTAAGACAAAACTGGGGGGTAGGAAATTTCAAGCGCAATTTCATGCGGTTTACTCCTCCTATTCGAGAGGTGTAAGTATATTGATTAAAAAAGGGGTGACGTTTACCTGCAGGAGTGCGCGGATCGACACGCTGGGCTGCTATATTTTCCTACACTGCTTAATAGATGGGAGAGAACTGGTCATAGCAAATATATATATTCCCCCTCCTAGCAAGTTGGAAATTCTATACCATTTATTAGAATACATGGAGAACAAGGCAGGGATTCCACTGATTCTGATTGGCGATTTTAACACTGTTCTTGATAGCCGACAGGATAGGTTCTCACTGGGTACCCGGATAGGGAGAGTAACGGAGGGGAGGCTTAAACAGTTCCTAGAGGAAGTGGGGTGGTGCGATTTATGGAGAATCCGCAATCCAAACGCCAGACAGTTTTCTTGCTACTCAGGGACGCACTGTACACTATCCCGAATAGATCTAGCGATAGGTAATAAGGAAGCGCTCCCTATAGTACATAAAATAGATTACGGCCCAAGGGGATTATCAGACCACTCACCCTTAAAATTGCTGTTGTGCACCGGGGACAGACAGATATATAGACCTTGGTCAGTAAACCCAGTATGGTTAGAGGTAATTGGGAACCAGGAAGAAATCTCTACCAGCTTAAAGGAGTTCATCTTGAGTAACCTGGGCACGGCGGCAGGAGGGGTGGTGTGGGACGCACTAAAGGCCTTTCTTAGAGGGCTTCTAATTCAGCAAATAGCAAGGGCAAAGCGAAAAACAAAAATGCAGGAGGACCGCATCAGAAGGGAGGTTATAGACCTGGAAGGGCAGTATGTGCTGTGTCCCAATATAGAACTAAGGGAGGCATGGGTTAAGAAGCAGCAGGAATATAAAGCGGTAACAATGAGAAAGGCAGAAAATAAAAGGCTTTTTCAGAGGCGGAGATTTTTTGAGGAGGGGGAAAGAGTGGGGCGCACGCTCGCCGTGGTGGCTAGCACCAACTCCCCGTCCTCAACAATCTCCGCGATCAGATCCCCAAGGGGGGAAAAAGTTACGGATCCTGGGAAGATAAGGGAGATATTTTTTGACTTCTATAGTTCCCTGTACAAAACGAAACAGCTTGCAGGTAATGGCGCGCTAGATAAATTAATGGAGGGAATTACATTACCAACTCTAACCACAACAGATAAGATGAACTTAGAGGCCCCCATAACCCTGGAGGAACTTAGGAGCGCGGTGGCGGCTATGCCTAATCGTAAAGCTCCAGGCCCAGATGGACTCCCCTTGGAGATCTACAAATACTACGGGGAGACTTTGCTCCCCACCCTTCTGAGGACATTGGAGGAGGCGTTGGCGAACGGCGGCCTCCCCTCTTCAATGTCAGAGTCTAATATTATACTTATTCAAAAGGAAGGGAAAGACCAAGTAGAGGTGGCCTCATATAGGCCAATCTCCCTGCTTTGTTCGGATATTAAAATCCTTGCAAAGGTCTTGGCAACCAGGCTAAGCAAATGCATTGATAAACTGATCCACCCAGACCAGACGGGATTTATCCCCCATAGGTCTACCAGTGTAAATATCAGAAGAGCATACTTGAACCTGCAGACCCCAGTAGTAGATGGGGACCCTAGAGCAGTTGTCTCACTGGATATTGCTAAAGCCTTTGACAGCCTGGAATGGGGCTACCTCTGGGAAATAATGGATAAATTTGGGTTTGGCCCGGTCTTTGTTAAATGGGTAAAAATTCTATACAGCCACCCATCAGCTAAGTTAAAGATCAATAATGAGTATACAGACAGTCTGACATTGGAGAGGGGCACAAGGCAGGGGTGTCCGCTGTCCCCCCTCCTGTTTGCCCTGGCGATGGAACCGTTGGCGGAGGGCATGAGGAGGGCATCGGATATACAGGGGTTCAGGAGAAGGGGTGGGGAAGAAAAAATCGCACTTTACGCGGACGACGTTCTGGTATTCCTGGGGGACACGGGCCCCTCTCTGAAAGGAATGATGAGATTGGTGGAAAGATTCGGGAAAGTGTCGGGCCTAGTAGTTAATTGGGATAAATCTGCACTGTTACAGATGGACTCAATTAATAGCCCCCCTCCCGACGGCATTTCCAGGCTAAAAATAACTGATAAAATTAAGTACCTGGGAATAGAGCTGACCAGCGATCCCAATGTTTACATTCGGGATAATCTGGTCCCTTTACTCGCGAAGCTTAAAAAAAAATGCGACATCTGGTGCCGGCTCCCCCTGTCGTTGGCAGGGCGTGCAAACGTGATCAGAATGATCTGGTTACCACAAATCCTTTATATTCTTCATAACTCTCCGGTGTGGATCGGGAGAAAATGGTTTATAAAAATAGACTCCTTATTTAGGGATCTTCTCTGGAAGAAAGGCCAGGCCAGGATCAAACTGCAGGCGTTGCAGCGCCCTACCTGGGAGGGAGGGTTAGCAATTCCCCACCCGTATGGATACTTTTTGGCTGCTCAATTGCAGCACTTGGGGGGCTGCGAATCCAGCAGTGAATTAAGCGCTAGCAATAAAATAATGCTGGAAGGCAGCCCACATAGATGTCTGGCAGATGCACTCGAGGCAGGCTCTCTCCAGAGAAAATTACCAACACCTAAATTAGTAAGTAAAGTCTGGCAGACAGTCAAGCGGATTATGGAGTATAGGGGCATCACGGAATATTCGCCAATATGGTCTAATGAATTCCTGGGGGAATTAAGGGCCATAGAAAAGCACCCCGTTTGGGAAAACCACGGAATTTATAGATTGCTGCAGCTATATACTGGTAGCAACCTGAAATCCTTCATGGACCTCAGAATGGAATTTGGTATCCCAAGCAACACATTCTATAAATATCTCCAGATAAGGCACGCGTTGAGTACCCAATTTAGGTCTTCCCCTATGGAGCAAAGTAAAACGCCTCTTCTTAATAAAGTTGTCAAAGCAACAAATGCTAAGGGATTGATTGGAGCTGTGTACACACAGCTAGTAGACAAAATACTACCTCAAAGTGCGGCAGCCGGGCCCAGAGCAGGATGGGAGGCGGATGTGGGAAAGCTGTCAGATGCCCAATGGCGAAAAACACTGAAGTTGGGTCAGTCGGTATCCGTCTCCCCCTCGCAGAAGGCCTCACACCTACTCCTAGTACACAGAGCGTACTATACCCCTAGAAGATTATATAGATTTGGGGGCAGGCCGGATGACAAATGCCCTAGG
This sequence comes from Lithobates septentrionalis, assembly GCA_037952835.1. NCBI lineage: Eukaryota > Metazoa > Chordata > Amphibia > Anura > Ranidae > Lithobates > Lithobates septentrionalis. Next base: position 274,385 of record JBBDGP010001886.1, on the reverse strand, counting down.
TGTAACAATACAGGGGATCTTATACACATGGTCTGGAGATGTCCAAAATTGGTAAGATATTGGACGGAAGTGGTCAGGACAATCAATCGCAGATTTAAAATTAAACTAGCGTTAGACCCTAAGGTATGTATGCTGGGGCTGGTGGGAGATACCGCGGGTCACTCTAACTCAGTCACAGCAGCGGTTAGATGCCTATACCAGGCTAGAAAGCTGATAGCACAGTCCTGGCTCTCGAGAAAATCTCCAACTATAGAGGACTGGACTAAAACGATGGACTCCCTGGTCTGGACAGAGAGGACAGTTTATATTAGAAAAGGGAACTATAGAAAATTTATTGGTCTATGGAAACCCTGGCTGCAGGAACTAAATACCCGCCAACTACTTTGAACCAAACACCTTTGAACTTTGACTGCTTAGTGGGGCGAATGCATAGCTAGTGCCGTAAAAGCCTAAGCGGTGGGATGGACCCCATTGAGGGCTAGATAGATATAACATGTTGCGACTTTTGGAGGTACTTCTCCTTTCTCTTCTTTTTCCTACTCTTTTCCTGTTTTCTTCTCCCTCCTCCTCTTCCTCTCTCCTCGTCCCCCTCTTGCCGCGACCTTAACAGGGGTGGCGTTTTCGGGACGGGGGGGGGGGGGGATGGGAGGGGGACTAGCGCACAATGGAGGGTGGGTTAGCCAGGGGCTAGAGGGGAAGGGAAAAAAAGGGGATAAAAGTGGCACAACACAAAATATTGTTATGCACCTACAAGGGCGCACTTAAAAACACTTTAGAGCATAAAAAAGCACGGGAAACAGGGGTTTTAAATATATTTTTACATTGTATGTACTAGGCTTTATTACTGGTAATTCATGCACTCTAAATGCACTTTGTTATGTAAAATATGTAACCTTGTTGTTATTATTTATTGCCACAAAAGGTAAATAAAAGCAATTTAAAAAAAAAAAAGGAATATTAAGACATCGTCGGCAAACATACATAATTTATGTTGGTGCCCACCTAGTTCAAGGCCTTTTATATTTGTGTTAGATCTTATAAGTTGGGCTAAGGGTTCAATTGCTAAGGCGAATAAAAGAGTGGATAATGGGCATCCCTGCCTGGTTCCTCTTTCAATGTTGAAGGGGTCTGAGCGGTAAAGAATGGCGTTAAGATAGGACCATGATAAAGTATCAAATGCCTTTTGTATGTCGATTGAGAGGAAGCAAGCAGGGATTTGGCGAGTTCTGGCTATATGGGCCAGATATGTGGCACGATGAATGTTGTCACCTGTTTGTCTGGAGGGAATGAAACCAGTTTGGTCTTTATGAATCAAAGTATCAATGATTGGGTTAAGTCGGTTAGAGAGAATCTTAGCTAATATTTTTATGTCTATGTTAAGTATTGAGATTGGTCTATAATTAGACCATGATGTGTTGTCAGCAGGGGCGTTGCTAGGGGGTGGCTATTGGGGCTATAGCCCCGAATCTGTGGCCCATAGCCCCGAGTCTCTTGCCACAGGGTCCCTGCCTAACCAGTGGGTTGCGGCTGCTGCGGCAGGCAGGCTGGATGCATGAGAGAGGCGGAGGAGAGGAAAGAAGCAAGCTCTTCACAGCCGAGCCTCTTCAATTTGGGAGCGAGGTGTGGCGAGCAGCAGAGAGATGACATAATCTCTCACTGTCCGCCACAAATCAGCGCTCTTCCGCCCTCACAGCACGGTCATCGTGGAGCTCCACTTTGCAGCCAGACCCCCTTGCTTCAATGTCGGAGGTGCGGCAGGGAGCAGCGAGATGACATCATCCCTCACTGCCCACCCCGCATCACCGCTCTCCTGCTTTCACTAAATGGACCAGTGCTGTCAGCCTGCCACCAATGCAGCGTCAATGCACATTTGGTGGCACTGGCTGGCATGGCAAGTGACAATCCACATCAGTTGGCAAGTGACAACCCACATCTGCTGGCAGGTGATGTGGCAAGTGAAAATCTGCAAATGGTGGCAAGAGATGTGGCAAGTGACAATCTGCAAATGGTGGCAGGAGACGTGGCAAGTGACAATCCACATCTGCTGCCAGGTGAAAGTGGCAAGTGACAATCCACCTCTGGTGGCAGGCGACATGGCAAGTGACAATCCACATCTAGTGGCAGGTGACGGTGGGATGTAAAACGCTGCATCTGGTGACAGGATACGGTGGCAAGTGACATGCTGCATCTGGTGACAGACGGTGGCAAGTGACATGCTGCATCTGGTGGCAGGAGATGTGGCAAGTGACACGCCCAGGGCTCCCGATTCTGCAGTATGGTGAGTTTAACCACTTCATTATATATTAGAATGTAACAATAGAAATAATACACTTCAATAACCCTGACACCATATCAACCATTATGCCAATGATGAATGATGTGCCAACACCAGCTATCGCCTGTGAAAAATTGCTTACCACTGGTCCCCCCCCCCCCTCCCCTGCGGGCATGCAAAAAGGTTGGTGACCGCTGCTATGGGCTCTAGCCCCAGATCTTTTGCAGACCTAGCAACTCCCCTGGTTGTCAGTATGTGGTTTTAGAATCATGGATATTGAGGCTAGTAGGGATTCTGTGCGAAAGGAATATCCTTCTAGAATAGAATTGAAAGCGTTAGCCATGAGTGGGTATAACTGGGTAGTAAAACGTTTATAAGAGGTGGCTGAGAATCCATCAGGGCCTGGGCGTTTGTGTGTAATTTTAAAGTCTTTATAGCAGATATGACTTCCAAATTTGTGATCTGTTTATCTAAAGCTTCTTGTTGAGTTGTGGAAAGGGAGGGGAGTTGGATAGAGGAAAATAGGGTGTCAAAGTTTTTTTGATCAAATTTATGTGTATCGACAGCGACTGCACTTCCAAGTGCACTTTCAGTGCACTTTGCACTTGTAGTGCAAAGTGGATTTGCCTTTCGTAAATAACCCCCACATTGTCTCATTTTAGGATTTTGTTCACACCAAGAGACAAGAAGGGAATGTTGTTTAAGGAGCTGTGGAAAATTCAGGCGTTGAGGTTGTAGTGGGGTAGGGGATTTGTCTAAAACCAGGTATATTGCTTGATTAGAGTCACCACAAATCATGAGAATACCCTTCGTATGTGTTTCCACTACAGGGAACAGATGTGAGAGGAATGAAAGAGGGTTTCCATTGGGGGCATAATATGAAACTATGGTTATTTCATTATCTAACAGAAGACCAGTAATTAGTATATATCGTCCTTCGGGATCCTTAATTTCCTTACGTAGAGTAAAGGGGGTAGTATGGTGCAATGTGATCAGCACTCCTCTTTGCTTCACAGATGCCGAGGCCATATAGACCTGAGGGTATTGACGACTAATACATTTAGGGGAAGACTGGGATGAGAAGTGCATTTCCTGCAAACATATCACATGTGCAGAAAGTGAAGAGAAGGAGTGAAAAGCTTTTGTTTGTTTTGGAGGTGAGTTGAGGCTCTGGACATTGAGCGTTAGTATGTTTAAAGACATCATTATAAAGAAATGAATGGGATTAAAAGAACTTCTTATCTGGTTACTGTCCAATGAGGTAATACTCTGGAGGAGAGGGGGATAGGGAAGGAAGGGAAAAGTAGTGAAAGAAAACTTCTGGTATTAGGACTGAAGATGAGAAGCAGTTATTGAATATAGATGAATGTGGCTCCTATTTGGAGCTAGTATCCAAGGGGTGGTAAAATATCACCAGCCGGTGGGTACAAGCAAAGAGTGTCCGGTCAATAGGTCTGGCTACTCGAGGATCAAGTGATTTTCAGTGGTTTGTCTCCAGGACAAAGACAGCCTCCACAAAGCTTATATAAATAATTTATATTACATAACGAGTCACTTAATAATACATTAGCTAATAATATGCTAAGTTAACAGAAGTGTTTTTTCTGTAAATCTGTGCTACTTCACGAACTGTAACAAGGGAAGTGAATGAAAATACAAAAAACCTATGGAATTGTGTTAGAATTTTAAATGTTGGTTTTGTGTGGAAAGTTACAACACACTTAATAGAATTACATAATTATGAATCTCTATAGATGGAGATCCCATCAGGGGATAGAATGTTTGATCCATCATTAGAGATTACCTAAATCCAGTCTTCATATACATAGTGACAATAGGTAAAAGTTTTAAATATGCAATATCACCAAAGGAGAAATTTTAGTCCATTTGTTCTTCAGGGTTTGGTGGTGGTGATGCAAAACGACTTGTTGGTGCTGGAATGGGCTTGTTGAATGGAATTATCTTGTTGAATCTTTGGTGAATTTGACGATGCTCTGCGTTTGGAACCTTCTTTAATATTTTCTGGAATTGTCAAACGAAGCTCTTGGATTGCAGTTAGGAGGTCATCCACTGTTTTGCAAGTGTATGAAGTACCTTTATAAGTGAAGCGAAGGGCAAATGGAAAACTCCATCGATAGGATATGTGGTGATATTGGAGGATCTGTAGATGTGGTTTCATCGCTTTTCTCTTGAGGAGAGTCTGTTGTGAAAGGTCTTGGAATATTTGATAGCGATGACCTTGAAAAGTTAGTGTATTCTTATTGCATGCAGCTTCCATCAGTTGTTCCTTGGTTTGGAAAAAATGTAACTTTATAACAATATCCCTGGGTGGGCCATCTTCTTTTTGGGTGGCAAGAGATCTATGGATTCTGTCCATCTCCAAGCGCTCTATGGGGATTGATGGGGCAAGCTCCTGGAATAGCGCTGTGACTGAACTGGAGATCTATTATGGTTTCAGGCATTCCTTGGAGTCGCAAGTTAGATCTCCTGGCTCTGTTTTCAAAATCTTCCAGGCTTGTGTAAAGGGAAGCATTTTCTTCTCTGAGGGTTTCTAATTCATCTGTATGAGTAATGGTGATGTCATTTATTTCCTCCACTTTATGCTCTAATATTGATGTATGGCGTCCTACCTCACAAATTTCTCTTGTCAGTTTCTCAGTTATTGTATCTGAGGTATTTCGGAGGGCTTTTTGTAAGACACGTTCGATTTGGCAAAGAAGGTCTGAGCCTTGAGGGATATTCTGTAGAGTTATAGGGGTTAACCCAAATTCATAATCAGAGTCAATAAGCTGAGAGGGAGAAGAGATAAAGTTCCCCTTCTGTTTCTGTCTCTGAGGTAATGCAGAGTGAGAGGATTTCGCCACAGCCATTTTAGATGCGGTTTTTGTTTGAAAATCTTTGCTTACAATTCGCTTTAGTTTATTTTTTTTCCCACTAAACAACATATGGTCGTGTACCCAGTAGTTTAAAGACTAGGCTGGTTACCGTGGAGATGCGGTATTTGACCGTGACACGGGGAGAAGAGGCCCCTTTCGTCCCGGTGACAGCGGAGCTCTAAGCATCCATGTCTGCTCAGCAGCTTCGCGCATGCGCTCTGATGTACATCAATATCAACCAAATTCAACTCTCAGACCCCATAGCTGGTCTTTGGAACCCTAAACCCACAGCTGGTCAAGAAGAAGGCAAAAAAAGTTAGTCTAGGGCTTCACTGAAGGGTATGGACCCTACAGACCTTGTGTTCTAGTCTTCAGATTAATTCCTGTAGACCACCTTGATTCCTTGACCCAGACTAACAATGGTTTTTCCAAGCACCACAAGATGCCTGAAATATAGCACTTTTGTTATATTGAAATCTTGCAGACCAGATTAGGTTCACTTTAAATGGCCCATGGCATATCATTCATACTGCCATAGGGATGCATAGTGATTTTGTTATGAATGAAATGTCATAAGACTCTTGCAGCATCCTCATATGATGAAAGGCTGGTTCAAAAGTCCCAACGCTTTTATGAATGAGACTTAAAGTTTTTTGGTCCTGGATTCTCCTTAGTTTGGGCTTCATTGCTGTTGGTATATTTTTGTATATTTTTGTATGAAGGCTTCAATAAGATGGTTTTATGGATTCAATGTCTCCTCTTCCACTGGTTTACCAGAATCACCATGCTCTAGGTCTTCTTAAAAGCTTGCAGTAAGCTAGCACTACCACCATCCCTTGCAAGTGAATACTGCCATGCAAAATGAACAGCCTATTTGTGTTTAATAAGTCCACTCCAAGGAGGGCAGGGAATTGTGCTGACACCCCCTCATGTGATGGATCCATGACGCCCTACACTCGTGGTGTATTGTTACTCAGGATGGCAAAAAGCCACACGTCCCTCTAGTTCAACCAATAGAAATTCTCCATATATACAATCCTATAACCACAGTTGATCCAGAGGGGGACAAAAATGGTCCAATTTGGTCCAGCGGGGTAAAAACATTTTTTTACTCTCTGATGTTATTATCTATAAATGTTAATATCCAGTTATATTTTATGCATATAGAAATGCACCCAGCTCTTTCTTAAAACATTAAATTATGAGAGATAATGTGGCGCTCCCTTTCAATATTCTGGGAGATATGTGACTCAATATCCATGTGTAAGTTCAAAAACATTGTGAATATGTGACCCATATGAAAACAACATGAATACAGAAAACTCTACAAGTAATATAAATAATATACAATCAACATTGTATCACTATCAACACTTTAATAATGTCACTGGTAACCAAAAAAAGTATCAAAAGTGTCAGTTAGGTGTCCAATTTGTCCGCCGCAATATCGCAGTCCTGTTATAAGTTGCTGGTTGCCGCCATTCTTAGTAAAAAAAAAATATGTAAATAAATGAAAAAATATATATATAATATAAAAAGTTTGTAGACACTATAACTTTTTCGCAAACCAATCAATATACGCTTATTGGGCTTTACCAAAAATATGTAGTAGAATACAAGCCCACCAAACATCACACAACAGGGAAGTGCCCACCATAAAGGATACCAGTATTGGAGGAATAATATATCCATGCATACCCCTGGAGGGTCCAAGCATAGTTGACCTAACAAACATATGTTTCTTAGGTCCACTCCTTAAGGTGAGGGCATTGGATTAAAGTTAGTGTGAGCACTTTGTGCATGATGGTGGGGTAACATCATATCATTTGCACACGGATTGGAGTAGGAGTCCTGGTAGAAATTGCATTCTGGTATTTTTTTCAAATAGAAGCTTTATAACTTAGACTTTCTATAGACTTTTTGTTTATATCAGACACTAATGGTGATTTAAAATGCTGATAGTATATTATTTATATTGCTTGTAGAGTTTTTTTTTGTTTTGTTTTCATTTTTGTATTCATGTGGTGTCACATATTCACAGTTTTATTGAGCTTACACATAGATATTGAGTCACAAATCTCACAGAATATTGAAAAGGAACGCCGCCTTATCTCTCATTATTTAATAGTTTCTCACGTGTGGGAACGCATTTGAATGTGAGCGGCATCCTAAACACAGTCACATTAGACACTTTTGTTAATGGTAGCGCGTAAGTAACAACACTATATATATCTTTCTTAAAACAATCTATTATAATAGTTAAGCTAACTGGTGGTCCGTAGTTACTTGGTAAAGACTTTGATCCCTTTTTAAATATAGGCATCACATTGGCTTTGCTGCAATCCAGTGGTACCAAGGCAGTCTTTAAAGATCCTCTTAAAATTAGAAACAATGGTATTCAAATAACAGATCCCAACTCTTTGAGGGCATATGGGTATTAGCCATCTAGTCCAGGTGCTGTATTCACCTTTATTTTGTTTATGGTCCTGTTTACACCAGAATCACACAGGAATGCGCTCCGCATTCGCAGACATTCCCTGCAATGCGATTTTGCAGCCTATTTGTTTGAATGGGCTGCAAATTGTAATTTAACGCACAAACAGTAGTGCATGCCCTACTTTTGAAAAACATGCAATACCAAATGGCATGGTACTGTGATACGAAGCGAACTGCGTTTGGGGTGCCGATAACAATGTATCGGCACCCACAGCAGACTGAAAATGCAGTGCTTTTTAAACACGATGTGGGAAACATTCATGGAATGTGACATTCCAGCACCATGTTCTGGTGTAGACTGGCCCTAAATGTTTCTGAACCATATACATTTTTATAGTTCTTTTGAAACTTTATCAATATCAACCCCATTATGGACTAGAGGTGCCCTATTATGGACTAGAGGTGCCCTATTATGGACTAGAGGTGCCATTTTTCCTACTTCCATTTGCAACCTTTTGTTTGTTTTAGATTTTTGAGGCCTTGATTTCCTTCTTACATATTCTGTTATTTTCTTTGTAGCGTTTAAATGTTGATAGTGTTCCTCCATTTGTATATTTTGTGAATGTCCTTTTATTATTTTTTATAGCTTCTCTCACTTTGGTCGTGGGCCACTTAGATATTATTTTTAACCTGGATACACACTAGATCATGGAGCGGCTCACAGAAGGGGGTCCAGTGCGTCTCCAATTCACCGGTCCGATTTCAGCCCAAATTTTTGCCTGAATTCGGACCTGAAATGGACCAAAAGACATACAGGACTCCCGTGCAATTCCATAGAGAGCCGGTCATAATCTCCTGCTATGCAAATTGGATGCGGGGAAACCCACATCCAATTTGCAATAGTATGAACCCAGCCTTAAACTTATTGCTCATCAGAATATATTTTGCAGTGTGTTTGCCAGGAGGCTTATCCGAGTGGGGACATCTGCATCCAGAGTCGCTGTCCAAGTCACCATCGCATCTGCTGCCATCTGCTGTAGCGCTGAAGTCAGCCCCATCATACAGAAGACTTGCTGCCATTAGATGACTGTCTACGGTTGAACCCGGTGAGAGGGTCTAAATCCTGCATTACAATTACAACCAACCACCTGTTAACTCTTTCTTCAGTTTAGTCTTGTTAAAGAGCCATTTCTCTCCATTTCCTCTTTGCCTCAAGACAGCTATCACACTGGATGCTGTATCCATCACTAAGCAGCGTCCATCAATTCTAGAGCATAAGACTATTATTGCTGCAGAACACTGACTTTGCCCTGCTTCTTATCTGCTACTTAGTATCCTAGTCCTTATACCCCTTTGGGCTGGCTTCATTTTCTGCCTTGTAGCCTCAAGGAGTCTACATATCTACTGAGCCCAAGTTTACACTAGACTGCAGTTGAATGCCATCTTCTTCATTTTGTGCACCAACGGATTTAAAAGGCCCCAACATAAGTGGCAGAAGTTCACAGAAAATACTTGTCCAAGTCATTCCATACCTGAGGGCATAACTGGGTTGCTGTTAGGTTAGTTTAAATTGAAGGTCTAAGCCTATTGATTTTGATGTACCAATCTGTTCTGTTTTATTTGTGACTTTATTCAGGCAATACAGTCTGCTTGTCTTTTTAAAGGGTGGTGTGTGCAATTCTTGTACGTCTGTTGGAAGTTCCCAGACAAGGAATTCTCATAGTGTCAGTGAGGCTAAGGCCTCACCTAGGGCTAGGGAGAGCAGAGGACCCAAAGTTTCTAGCAGCTCCTACAAGGGTAGCGTTACATATAGTACATATTGTACTAAAATTGCCAATGGTTGTTTGTATGATGGGAAATTATGTATCACCTGCCATAGCCCTGCCCCCACCTTCACCCATTCCACCCTCCATTAATGTATGACCCCTGACTGACCTGTCTGCCCATTATATTCTTGTTCATCACCCCCCCCCCAATTCTAGCTCAAGTACAGTTCCAGCCTTCCCATAAACCTCTCTCCCAGCACAACGGACCCCCTTTCATTTACATGCAAACCATCATTAGCATATAAGTAAGAAAAATGAGAAAAAATAGGCGCTAATATATAACCTCATGAACACAGAAGAAAAAATGTAGTAATTAAGCAACAATTCTACTGTGAGACATAGACACAGTTCATAAACATATACAAATATATAGAATTGCGCTAAATAATAAAAATGTGAAAACAAAATATGAATGACCCAAACCAGAATGATTATATAATCAAGAAAGTGTTGTGATAGTAAGTCTTATATAATCCTGGTGACGATTCACCACCTTATGGTGATCTTGTGCATCAGTGCCTCCACCAACAGCTGAAAATCTCGCTTCAAAGCTCCTGTTGCGCTTATGGCTTAAATGTGAAAAACAAAGTGTAGCGCTAAATGTACTCATTAAACGCTATATCTATAGTGAACTGAAAGTATTAAATTGTACATAACATGTAAATAAACAAATAGTATCTGAATATTGTAATGTGAACTAGTAACATGTGAATACGATGATCACGTGTCCAATATATCAATATATATATATACTTTTTTGGATAGTGTATGGAAGGGGTTGAACCCCTGACAGATTTTTATTGCTGTGTGTCTTTGTTAGGGAAATTTACCCTGATGACCAACATCACCGAGACTGAAAATGAAGGAAATTCCAAACTGCTGAGTTATCACCAGAACAGGATGAAAACATAAATCTAATGATTCAATCTTCAAACTGTCTAAAGTTTGTTTTTTCCTTCCATCACGAACGAAGGAAAGGTAATTGCTCAAATACTACCTCCTGCAGCACTATTGCATTTGGTGGAGAGCTTTCCCTGTCAGCAGAACACAGTGATTACTGTTGCCAGCCTAGCCCCTTCACGCCAACATAATGCAAATATGCGGCTTCAGCTTCAAAGGGTTGTACCAGGGTGTTTCCTGCAGCTGCACGCATCACCCCAGTACCGTTTTTTAGAGCTGATGGTCAGCTTTCTTGTAATAACAACCAATGTGGCCACTCCCACCGCCATCCACGGCTCATCCGGGCTCTCCAGTTTCACCGGGAGGCCCGAGCGACCAGCTGACACATCCGCTGGCTGGCCAGAGACTCGAACAAAGCCGAAATCTGCATTGATCGGGTCTCAGATCTAGTAACCCGGAAGCAATGTCATGACGCCTTAAAGGTGCCAAATGTGAAAAAAAAATCAGTATTTAAAACAGCCAAATTTGGCGTTTTTTTTAAATGCTTTTAAGTGCAAAGTAGGGATTTAGGGTCTTATAGACAGCAGATCCCTCCATAAAGAGTACCTGTCACTGCCTATTACTGTCACAAGGGATGTTTACATTCCTTGTGACAGCAATAAAAGTGATCAAAAAAAATTAAAGGGACAGTGTCAAAATAGAAAAAATATAATAAAATAAAAAGTGAAAAAAAAAAATTTAAGTGCCGGTCCCTCGTGCTCGCACACAGAAGCGAACGCATACCTAATTTGTGCCCAGAAATGTAAACAGCGTTCAAAATACACATATGATATATCGCCTCTATCGTTACAGTGGGAGCAATAATTCTAGCACTAGACCTCCTCTGTAACGCTAAACTGGAGGTTTTCAAGTACCGTAGTTTGTTGCCATTTCACAAGCGCACGCAATTTTAAAGCATGACATGTTAGGTATCTATTTACTCGGCGTAACATCATCTTTCACATTATCCAAAAAAATTAAGCTAATTTTACTGTTTAGTTTTTTTTTTTTTAATTCATGAAAGTATATTTATTCCAATAAAAATGTAATTTGAAAAACCACTGCGCAAATACAGTGTGATATAAAATTTTGCAACGATCGCCATTGTATTCTCTAGGGTCTCTGCTAATATATATATACTGTAAAATAAGTATTTTTTGCTAGAAAATTGCTTAGAACCCCCAAACATTTTATATATATATATATATATATATATATATATATATATATATATATATTGTTTGGGGGTTCTACGTAGTTTTCTAGCAAAAAATACAGATTTTTCATTTGTAAGCAACAAGTGTCAGAAAAAGGTGTAGGCATGAAGAGGTTAACGTCTGTGGCACTAATCATTTGAGGAAAAAAAACGTTAGGCTGGTTGTACACAAGTCGACCGATGGGTCGACTTGTGTACAACCAGGATGCTTATACATGTATTGAAATTCAGCCGGTCCCTGCTGAACCGTCAAGATTTCGATCCATAAATGGCCAGCTTTACAGAGACTTTTTCTCATTTTGGAGAGTTTACCTCTCACTTCCTGCTGTGTCTACAGGACAGGAAGTTAAGTTACATTTCCCCAATAGGACACACGAGAAAAAAAAAACATAACAGCAATTCTAACTATTCCTTGCTTTATTCATAATGAAAAACAGTTAGCATAAGATAAACTTTAACTGCATTAACATGAAACACCTGACATAAGGATCACAAATTTCCTCTGATTTTCTGACGCAGTGATAGCGTTATCACCAGGACAGGAAATGAGAGAAAATCTCCCCAGCAGGCCACAAAAAAATAGCAGGGATCTAACATCTGTACATACAACTGAAAGAGAAAAAACATGTTTTCAAATTTTAATTTCTACAATTTTGCAGTATGACATTTTTTTGGTACATAATCTCTTAATTTTTCTATTTTCACCCAGAGCTCAGGGATCTGCTTTCTTCTGAACGCAGCTCAGTACATAGATTAATGGGAATAAAAACCCTTCTCGGAGTTTCCTGTTGTAGAAAATGATGACACCAGAATGCAGGCATGGATAGAGTGAACCGACTATTGACATCATAAATTTATATGGGCTTTTATAATCTAGCACACCAGAGTAATTAATATTAATAGACATAATAAACGAGATATGAAGCAGAAAAAAAGCAGCGATGCTTTTTATGGCATTGTAATGGGTCTTCATGTCTGGATTTCTAAAACCTCTCCCGGTACTGCTCATGTTTCTGATGTGTCTCCAAAGAGATGGAACCGTCAAGAAGAATGCAATACTGAATATAACAAGAGGTGGTGTGGAGCCTATCAGATATGTAAAGTCTCCTCCAATTGTTTTGTTTGTCATGTTTTGAAAAACATCAGCTTGATATTGGGAAAAGAAGTATGGCCAAACATAAGGTGGTATGAATACAAAAGAAAAAAACACACACAGTCCAAGACACCACGGCATCAACCTTGACATCCTCACCTTGAGATAGAGGAACACAACATTCTTGTAGCTGGTAATCTTCATACAGTAATACACACAGAGCAGACTGGCCAACCAGATAGAGATATAGTTCAGGAGTAGTATGGCCAGGGAAAATAAATTGCTGAAGAAGCCTAAATAGACATCTGGAAAAAAATAGTAAAAGGTCCGATGCATGACAAGCAGACATTGGTAGCTCCACCTGGACAGACACAGACTGGTGACAATTTTATCCCCAGTGGGAAGGCATTTATTCCTCATCCAGTAAAAATATATATAAAATTGTCCTTCGCGCTGGTGGATATAGAATGGTGAAGTGCTACACTACCACCTGACAGACAACAGTGTTCCACAATACATATATATACACCTTATTTCCATTTTAATTTTATTTTCACTTAATATTGCGCGAAATTTATTTTTTATTTTCATATTCCTCATCCAGGTCTTGCCATTCATCAGCACAATGAATTTGTTGAGTATCATTCCAAGAATGACAATAAAATAGGATGAATAAATATAAATAAGCTGAAAAACTGACTGCATAGTTAAAAAATGATTTTGTATCTCAGTGCGGAGAACATGGACAAAGCTGTGACTCTGACTGTCAGATAAGGAATACAAATATAAATTATGCAGATACTTTTCATTTATTTAGAATGTTCCAAACTCTGGTGGTTTATGTGCTCCTGTCATCCTTGCAAAACTATTTTGATTAAAATTCAAATCAGACAAAGCTTATGTCTGATTTGATGTATTTTGCATTAACGAGACTGCATTTGTTTTTGACTTTGGATTACTATCTCGTTAGGAATCACAGAGATATTTGCAACTGCATCATTTTGCCTTTTTGGGGCACAGTAAATGGATATGCTATTTTATATTTTTGTGCAGTGCTCAGGTTATTAAATAAACAAATCGAAGATAAACACCAAACACATGTACATCTATATCAACCAGATTCAACTCTCAGACCCCATAGCTGGTCTTTGGAACCCTAAACCCACTGCTGGTCAAGAAGAAGGCAAAAAAAGTTAGTCTAGGGCTTCACTGAAGGGTATGGACCCTACAGACCTTGTGTTCTAGTCTTCAGATTAATTCCTGTATCCCTGTAGACCACCTTGATTCCTTGACCCAGACTAACAATTGTTTTTCCAGGCACCACAAGATGCCTGAAATATAGCAACTTTTGTTAATATTGAAATCTTGCAGACCAGATTAGGTTCACTTTAAATGGCCCATGGCATATCATTCATGCTGCCATAGGGATGCATAGTGATTTTGTTATGAATGAAATGTCAAAAGACTCTTGCAGCATCCTCATATGATGAAAGACTGGTTCAGAAGTCCCAACGCTTTTATGAATGAGACTTAAAGTTTTTGGTCCTGGATTCTCCTTAATTTGGGCTCCCTTGCTGTTGGTATATTTTTGTATGAAGGCTTCAATAAGATGGTTTTACGGATTCAATGTCTCCTCTTCCACTGGTTTACCAGAATCATAGTGCTCTTCTTGAAAGCTTGCAGTAAGCTACCACCATCCCTTGCAAGTGAATACTGCCATGCAAAATCAACAGCCTATTTGTGTTTGATAAGTCAACTCCAAGGAGGGCAGGGCATTGTGCTGACACCCCCTCGTGTGATGGATCCATGACGCCCTACACTTGTAGCGTATCGTTACTCAGGATGGCAAAAAGCCACATGTCCATCTAGTTCAACCAATTGAAAAGCTCCATATATACAATCCTATACCCACAGTTGATCCAGGGGGGAAAAAAATGGTCCAATTTGGTCCAGCGGGGCAAAAAAATGTTTTTACTCTCTGATGTTATTATCTATAAATGTTATTAACCAGTTATATTTTGTGGATATAGAAATGTACTCAGCTCTTTCTTAAAACATTAAATTATGAGAGATAATGTGGCGCTCCCTTTCAATATTCTGTGAGATATGTGACTCAATATCCACGTGTAAGCTCAATAACATTGTGAATATGTGACCCATATGAATACAAAATTGAGTACAAAAATGAATACAGAAAACTCTACAAGTAATATAAATAATATACAATCAACATTGTATTAACATCAACACTGTAATAATGTCACTGGTCCCCAAAAAAAGTGTCAAAAGTGTCACTTAGGTGTCAAATTTGTCTGCCGCAATATCGCAGTCCCGTTATAAGTTGCTGATTGCCGCCATTATTAGTAAAAATTATATTTGTAAATAAATAAATAAAAATATATAAGTTTGTAGACACTATAACTTTTTTGCAAACC
The DNA here is from genome assembly GCA_037952835.1 of Lithobates septentrionalis. NCBI lineage: Eukaryota > Metazoa > Chordata > Amphibia > Anura > Ranidae > Lithobates > Lithobates septentrionalis. The sequence continues at coordinate 259,289 of JBBDGP010001886.1, read as the reverse complement.
AATCAATATACGCTTATTGGGATTTACCAAAAATATGTAGTAGAATACAAGCCCACCAAACATCACACAACAGGGACGTGCCCACCATAAAGAATACCAGTATTGGAGGAATAATATATCCATGCATACCCCAGGAGGGTCCATGCGTAGTTGACCTAACAAACATATGTTTCTAAGGTCCAATCCTTAAGGTGAGTGCATTGGATTAAAGTTAGTGGGAGCACTTTGTGCATGACGGTGGGGTCACATCATATCATTTGCACACGGATTAGAGTAGTGCCCCGTACACACGGTCGGACTTTGTTCGGACATTCCGACAACAAAATCCTAGGATTTTTTCCGACGGATGTTGGCTCAAACTTGTCTTGCATACACACGGTCACACAAAGTTGTCGGAAAATCCGATCGTTCTAAACGCGGTGATATAAAACACGTATGTCGGGACTATAAACGGGGCAGTGGCCAATAGCTTTCATCTCTTTATTTGTTCTGAGCATGCGTGGCACTTTGTCCGTCGGATTTGTGTACACACGATCGGAATTTCCGACAACGGATTTTGTTGTCGGAAATTTTATATCCTGCTCTCAAACTTTGTGTGTCGGAAAATCCGATGGAAAATGTCCGATGGAGCCCACACACGGTCGGAATTTCCGACAACACGCTCCAATCGGACATTTTCCATCGGAAAATCCGACCGTGTGTACGGGACATTAGAGTCCTGGTAGAAATTGCATTCTGGTGTTTTTTTCAAATAGGAGCTTTATAACATATACTTTCTATAGACTTGGCATATATAGCAGACACTAATGGTGATTTAAAATGCTGATTGTATATTATTTATATTGTTTGTAGAGGTTTTTTGTTTTTTTTTTCATTTTTGTATTCATGTGGGTCACATATTCACAATTTTATTGAGCTTACACATAGATATTGAGTCACATATCTCGCAGAATATTGAAAAGAAGCACCGCCTTATCTCTCATTATTTAATATTTTCTCACATGCGGGAATGTGCGGGAACGCATTTGAATGTGAGCTGCACCCTAAACACAGTCACATTAGATATTATTGTTAATGGTAGCGCGGAAGTAACAACACTATATATATCTTTCTTAAAACAATCTATTATAGTAGTTAAGCTAACTGGTGGCCCATTGTTAATTGGTAAAGACTTTGATCCCTTTTTAAATATAGGCATCACATTGGGTTTCCTGCAATTCAGAGGTACCAAGGCAGTCTTTAACCACCTCACGCCCGTCAGCCATCAAATGACGGCTAGGCGGCGCAGCTCTCGTTCTGGGAGGCTGTCATATGATGTCCGCCCAGAACGACCGCTCTCGCGCGCCCGTGGGGGCGCGCATCGCTGCAAAAGGTGGTGCATTGTGTCAGTCAGACACACCGCTACACCGATCTCGGTAAAGAGCCTCTGATGGAGGCCCTTTACCATGTGATCAGCCGTGTCCAATCACGGCTGATCACGATATAAACAGGAAGAGCCATTAATCGGCTTTTCTTCACTCGCATCTGACAGACGCGAGTAGAGGAAAGCCGATCGGATGCTCTCCTGATGGGGGGGGGGGGGGCTGTGCTGATTGTTTATCCAGGACCACCAGGATGCCACCAGGACCACCAGTGATTGGCACCACCCTGGACCACCAGGTATGCCACCCTAGACCACCAGGGAAATACCAATCAGTGCCCAGGCAGCTGCCAATCAGTGCCCATCCCCAATGCCTGCCAGTGCCATCAGTGATGCCTATCAATGCCATCTATCAGTGCCACATATCATTTAATGCACAAACAGTGGTGCATGCCCTACTTTTGAAAAACATTTAACGCACAAACAGTGGTGCATGCCCTACTTTTGAAAAACATGCAATGCCAAATGGCATGGTACTGCGATGCGAAGCGAACTGCGTTTGGGGTGCCGGTAACAATCCATCTGCACCCACAGCAGATTGCAAATGCAGTGCTTTTTGAACACGATGTAGGAAACATTCAGGAATGTAACATTCCAGCACCATGTTCTGGTGTGGACTGGCCCTAAATGTTTCTGAACCATAGACATTTTTGTAGTTCTTTTGAAGCTTTATCAATATCAACCCCATTATGGACTAGAGGTGCCATTTTCCTACTTCCATTTCCAACCTTTTGCTTGTTTTAGATTTTTACGGCCTTGATTTCCTTCTCACATATTCTGTTATTTTCTTTGTAGAGTTTATGTTGATAGTGTTCCTCCATTTATACTATTTTGTGAATGCCCTTTTATTACTTTTTATAGCTTCTCTAACTTTGGCCACTTAGATATTATTTTTAGCCTTTTAGGCTGGGTAAACACTAGAGCATGGAGCAGCTCACAGAAGGGTGTCCGGTGTGTCTCCACTCACCGTTTTAGGTCCGATTTGAGCTCAAAATTTTTGCCTGATTTCGGACCTGAAACGGAACAAAAGACATACAGGACTCCTGTGCAATTTGCACTGGAGCCGCTCCAGAGATGTGTGACCCAGCTCCATAGAGAGCCCGTCACAATCTCCTGCTGTGCAAATTGGATGCGGAGAAACCCACACCCAATTCGCAATAGTGTGAACTCAGCCTTAAATTTATTGCCCATTGGAATATATTTTGCAGTGTGTCCAAGTGGGCACATCTGCATCCAGAGTCTCTGTCCAAGTCACCATCGCATCTGCTGCCATCTGCTGTAGCGCTAAATAAGTCAGGCCCCCTCATACAGACCACTTGTTACCATTAGATGACTGTCTACGGTGGAACCCGGTGAGAGGGTCTAAATCCAGCATTAAAATTACAACCAACCACCTGGTAACTCTTTCTTCAGTTTAGTCTTGTTAAAGAGCCATTTCTCTCCATTTACCCTTTGCCTCAAGACATCTATCACACTGGATGCTGTATCCATCACTAAGCAGCGTCCATCAATTCTAGAGCATAAGACCATTATGGCTGCAGAACACTGACTTTGCCCTGCTTCTCATCTGCTACTTAGTATCCTAGTCCTTATACCCCCTGACTGCCCTTTGGGCTGGCTTAATTTTCTGCAATGTTGCCTCAAGCAGTCTACAAATCTACTGAGCCCAAGCTTACACTAGACTGCTGTTGAATGCCACCCTCTTAGTCATCTTCTTCATTCTGGATTTAAAAGGCCCCAACATAAGTGGCAGAAGTTCACAGAAAAGACTTGCCCAAGTCATTCCATACCTGAGGGCATAACTGGGTTGCTGTTATGTTAGTTTAAATTGAAGGTCTAAGCCTAATGATTTTGATGTACCAATCTGTTCTGTTTTATTTGTGACTTTATTCAGGCAATACAGTCTGCTTATCTTTTTAAAAGCCGGTGTGTGCAATTCTTGTACATCTGTTGGGAGTTCCCAGACAAGGCATTCTAGTGGTGTCAGTGAGGGTGAGGCCTCGCCTAGGGCTAGAGAGAGCAGAGGACCCAAAGTTTCTAGCAGCTCCTACAGGGGTAGCGTTACATGTAGTACATATTGTACTAAAATTGCCAATGGTTTTTTGTAACATGGGAAATTACGTATGACCTGCCATAGCCCTGCCCCCACCTTCCCCCATTCCACCCTCCATTAATAGCTCAAATACAGTTCCAGCCTTCCCATAAACCTCTCTCCCAGCACAGCGGACCGCCTTTCATTTACGTGCAAACCATCTTTAGCATATATGTAAGAAAATGTGAAAAAATAGGCGCTAATATAAAACCTCATGAACACAAGAAAGAATTTAAAAAATATATTAAGCAACAATTCTCCTGTGAGACATAGACACAGTTCATAAACATATAAAAATATATAGAATTGCGCTAAAAAATAAAAATGTGAAAACAAAATATGAATGACCCAAACCAAAATGTTTATAAAATCAAGAAAGTCCACAAGTGTTGTGATAGTAAGTCTTATATAATCCTGGTGACGATCCACCACCTTATAGTGATCTTGTGCATCAGTGCCTCCACCAACAGCTGAAAAACTTGCTTACCAGCTCCTGCAGACCCCTCATTACAAGGGGTCACTTGCGCTTATGGCTTAAAGCCCAGCCAAAGCCTTTCATCGAATCAAGGAACTTGCACTGAAACATCACTTGTCACCACATGGGAGGTATAAAATTCTCCAAAACGAACAAAAATGCTCCACATAATGTAAAAAACCTTCAAACCTGTATTGCAATATAAAAAAATGCGCTTACAGCATCAACTGAACAAATGCGCCTTAAAGCGGAGTTCCGCCTGGGGAAAAAAAATTAAAAGTCAGCAGCTACAAATACTGTAGCTGCTGACTTTTGCTATATGGACACTTACCTGTCCAGGGAATCTGCGATGTCAGCACCCCAGCTGATCTTTGAATCAGCTGTCGGGTGCAGCCACCACCATTTCAGGTAAGAGAACCCGGCAGTGAAGCCTTTCAGCTTTACAGCCGTTTTTCCCGCTGCGCATGTGCGAAGCGCGCTGCACTTTCTGATTGCCCCAGCGGTGGAGGCAGGAGGAGGGGGCCAAACTTCCGAGGGACCGGGCCACAGCTCTGTCTCCCATAGGTGGGGAATGGGACTTGTCAAAAACAGGTCCCCGTTCGCTCCTCCCCCCTAAAAGGTGCCAAGTGTCACATTGGAGGGGGGAGGAAGCAATTAAGTGGAAGTTCCACTTTTGGGTGGAACTCTGCTTTAAGTTTGGTGTGGCAGCCGGCACACAAAAAACAAAGTCGTCCTTCCGGGACTTGTGGGAATTGGTGATGTCAATGCATTGCTCCCCCCTACGCATTTCGTCGTAGGTTGATGTCATCCAGGGGCACCCTGGACAGAGCCAGTAGGGCAGAGCGTCCCCAATTCCCATGTGTCCCAGAAGGACAGGTTTGGTTGTTTGTGTGCCGGCCAACACACCAAACTTAAGGAGCATTTGTTCAGTTGATGCTGTAAGTGCATTATTTTATATCACAATAAACATTTGAAGGGTTTTTACTCTATGTGGAGCATTTTTGTTTTTTTGGAGAATTTTATACCTATCATATGGTGACAAGTGACATTCCAGTGCAGAAGAGTTCCTTGATTCTGTGAAAGGCATTGGCTGGGTTTTAAGCCATAAGTGCAAGCGACCCCTTGTAATGAGGGGTCTACAGAAGCTGGTAAGTGAGTTTTTCAGCTGGTGGTGGAGGCACTGATGCACAAGATCACTATAAGGTAGTGGATGGTGGAGATCATCACCAGGATTATATAAGACTTAGGCCCCTTTCACACGTGCGGACCGTATCTCCATATTTCATCCATCCATTTTCGGATGAAATACAGACATACATGCATCCCTATGGGATAGCGGGTGTCAGCGGATGAACATCATCCGTCCCCACTCTTGTCCGATTCTGCAGACGGAGGAAAATCCTATTTTTCTATCTGTCTGCAGAGCAGATCGGATGAACACGGACAGACGGTCCGTGCTCATCCGATCCCCCATAGGGGAGAGTGGAGATCTGACAGGGCGGTCCCTGCACAGTGTGCGGGTCCCGCCCTGTCATCCGCCGGCTCAGCTGGGAAAAACGGAGCGATCCCCGCTGAGCAACGGATGTTCACGGGTCGGATCAACACAGATCCGTCCCATGTGAAAGGGGCCTTACTATCACAACACTTGTGGACTTTGCTGATTTTATAAATATTTTGGTTTTGGTCATTCATATTTTGTTTTCAAATTTGTATTATTTAGTGCAATTCTGTGTATTCTTAGCATATAGGTTATACTCCAATAAATAATTAACCCAGTGCTCTAGAAACCCAAATCTTTCCCTATTATACCAGGTATTTAGCCATGCATTCGGTTCTCTAAGCTCCTCTGCCTTTCCTGACTTGACACAAGCATCATTACAAACAATATCACTTTGGAGGTCCTTCCCACAAACTTGAAACCTAGTTTTTTAAATTGATTATTAAGGATCCTTCATTTTCCATAGTATTCTGTCATTGAGCCCAGCAAGAAACAAGACCATGCCCAGCCCTCCCGGGTATTTTTCAACCCAGTCCACGACATGCCGAATCCTGGCATCAGGGAGACAGCAAACTATTCAGTTGAGCCGATTCTGGGGACAAATTATTCTATCAGTCCTTCTGATTATAGAATCACTAATTACCGCCCACTGTCTAGGTCTTCCTGCATTACCCTCACCACCCCGAAATTTGTTTGGGTGCTCAAACACAGTAATGCCTTTCATTTTCTGTTCCCAGTCTTCCTAGTTGGGCAGTATTTAACCTTAGACTAAAGGAATCTAGTGATGGAATGAATTACCCTCATCACCCCTACTAGATAGGCTGTGCTTCTGGCTGTTAGTGGTAGCAGTGACAGAGGCTGTCACCTCTGAGTTTGCCACCCCCACATCTTCACCCAACTTTGCAAAATTGCTTGGATGCTCAAACATAGGACTGGCCTTCATTTTCAGTCATAAGTCTTTCGATTAAAAGACAATGGGCAACATTTAATCATAAAGACTAAGGACATCTATTGGTGGAATGCATCTACTGTGGGGGGGGCATCACCGGGGAGGAAGTGAATATTGCAGCCAGAGCTGCTTTTTCATTTTAAGCTTCATTGTCATATACCAGATAAGACCAGAACTGTGTGGACTGCAACAGAGTGAACCAGACATAAATAGGTGAAAGTAAGTTTATTAAGGTAAATGCATATACATGTGAACACACCACCAATACAGAGTGAACAAACCAAACAACCAAACAGTGATAATACACAACCAGCATATGAAGCAAAAGGGAGTACCAGAATCGTAGTCAAGCCAGGCCAGGGTCATAAACAGGAGATCAGCAGCTGGGAAGGGAAACAAACAGGACAAGAGAGGATAGATGGATCACAGGAGGGACGGGTCAGGTACAAGGCTCAGGGTCCAGGGTTCAGGTAACAGACAGGAAACAGGATCAACAGGTTCCAGGAATCAGGAATCAGGTTCAGGTATCAGGTTTCAGGTATCAGGATCAGAGGAGCAGGCTGCAGGTTAGGGCTCAAGGACAATAACAGGGCAACATAAGTGTGCACTTGCCGGGTATTTATACTGCAGCTGCTAATTAAGGTCAGGTGACACCTGTCTGCAGAGGGGAATACCTGCTCCATACTGCCAGGATTCCTCCGCTGGTGGACGCCAGTACTGCGGCCCAAAGGTGACAGAATTCCAGCAGGAAAAAGCTCTTCTAACAGCTCCAAACTGCCAGGAGACACGTGCTGATGGATCTCAGTACTGCACACCAAATGATCGATATTACCAGCGGAGGAGACCTTTCCTGACAGTACCCCCCCTCGAAGGAGCGACCTCCGGACGCTCCAACTAGCCGTTGCTGGGGAAAGTCCATGGTGTCCAGCCAGGCAGCGGGCACCTCAAGCTGGACAGCAAGCAGTGGCACATCAGGCTGGGCAGCAGGCAGGAACACATCAGGCTGGGCAGTGGCAGGAACACATCAGGCTGGGCAGCGGGCAGGGGAACTTCAAGCTGGGCAGCAGGCATGGGCAATTCAAGCTTGGCAGCAGGCACAGGCACTTCAAGCTGGGCAGCAGGCACGGCACTTCAAGCTGGGTAGCAGGCATGGGCACTTCAAGCTGGGCAGCAGGCACGGGCATTTCAAGCTGGGCAGCAGGCACAGGCACTTCAAGCTGGGCAGCAGGAATGGGCACTTCAAGCTGGGCAGCAGGCACTTCAAGCTGGGCAGCAGGCACAGGCACATCCGACTGGGCAGCAGGCACTTCAAGCTGGGCAGCAGGCACGGGCACTTCAAGATGGGCAGCAGGCACAGGCACTTCAAGCTGGGCAGCAGGCATGGGCACTTCAAGCTGGGCAGCAGGCACTTCAAGCTGGGCAGCAGGCATAGGCACTTCAAGCTGGGCAGCAGGCACGGGCACTTCAAGCTGGGCAGCAGGCACGGGCACTTCAAGCTGGGCAGCAGGCACATCAGGCTGGGCAGCAGGCACATCAGACTGGGCAGCAGGCACAGGCACTTCAAGCTGGGCAGCAGGCATGGGCACTTCAAGCTGGGCAGCAGGCACATCAGGCTGGGCAGCAGGCATGGGCACTTCAAGCTGGGCAGCAGGCACATCAGGCTGGGCAGCAGGCACGGGAACTTCAAGCTGGGCAGCAGGCACGGGCACTTCAAGCTGGGCAGCAGGCACATCAGGCTGGGCAGCAGGCACAGGCACTTCAGGCTGGGCAGCAGGCACTTCAAGCTGGGCAGCAGGCACAGGCACTTCAAGATGGGCAGCAGGCACAGGCACTTCAAGCTGGGCAGCAGGCATGGGCACTTCAAGCTGGGCAGCAGGCACTTCAAGCTGGGCAGCAGGCACGGGCACTTCAAGCTGGGCAGCAGGCACGGGCACTTCAAGCTGGGCAGCAGGCACATCAGGCTGGGCAGCAGGCACATCAGGCTGGGCAGCAGGCACAGGCACTTCAAGCTGGGCAGCAGGCATGGGCACTTCATGCTGGGCAGCAGGCATATCAGGCTGGGCAGCAGGCATGGGCACTTCAAGCTGGGCAGCAGGCACATCAGGCTGGGCAGCAGGCACGGGAACTTCAAGCTGGGCAGCAGGCACGGGCACTTCAGGCTGGGCAGCAGGTACTTCAAGCTGGGCAGCAGGCACGGGCACTTCAAGATGGGCAGCAGGCACAGGCACTTCAAGCTGGGCAGCAGGCATGGGCACTTCAAGCTGGGCAGCAGGCACTTCGAGCTAGGCAGCAGGCATGGGCACTTCAAGCTGGGCAGCAGGCACTTCAAGCTGGGCAGCAGGCACGGGCACTTCAAGCTGGGCAGCAGGCACGGGCACTTCAAGCTGGGCAGCAGGCACTTTAGGCTGGGCAGCAGGCACTTCAAGCTGGGCAGCAGGCACGGGCACTTCAAGATGGGCAGCAGGCACAGGCACTTCAAGCTGGGCAGCAGGCATGGGCACTTCAAGCTGGGCAGCAGGCACTTCAAGCTGGGCAGCAGGCATGGGCACTTCAAGCTGGGCAGCAGGCACTTCAAGCTGGGCAGCAGGCACGGGCACTTCAAGCTGGGCAGCAGGCACATCAGGCTGGGCAGCAGGCACATCAGGCTGGGCAGCAGGCACAGGCACTTCAAGCTGGGCAGCAGGCATGGGCACTTCAAGCTGGGCAGCAGGCACATCAGGCTGGGCAGCAGGCATGGGCACTTCAAGCTGGGCAGCAGGCACATCAGGCTGGGCAGCAGGCATGGGAACTTCAAGCTGGGCAGCAGGCACGGGCACTTCAGGCTGGGCAGCAGGCACTTCAAGCTGGGCAGCAGGCACGGGCACTTCAAGATGGGCAGCAGGCACAGGCACTTCAAGCTGGGCAGCAGGCATGGGCACTTCAAGCTGGGCAGCAGGCACTTCAAGCTGGGCAGCAGGCATGGGCACTTCAAGCTGGGCAGCAGGCACTTCAAGCTGGGCAGCAGGCACGGGCACTTCAAGCTGGGCAGCAGGCACGGGCACTTCAAGCTGGGCAGCAGGCACTTCAGGCTGGGCAGCAGGCACTTCAAGCTGGGCAGCAGGCACGGGCACTTCAAGATGGGCAGCAGGCACGGGCACTTCAAGCTGGGCAGCAGGCATGGGCACTTCAAGCTGGGCAGCAGGCACTTCAAGCTGGGCAGCAGGCATGGGCACTTCAAGCTGGGCAGCAGGCACTTCAAGCTGGGCAGCAGGCACGGGCACTTCAAGCTGGGCAGCAGGCACGGGCACTTCAAGCTGGGCAGCAGGCACATCAGGCTGGGCAGCAGGCACATTAGGCTGGGCAGCAGGCACAGGCACTTCAAGCTGGGCAGCAGGCATGGGCACTTCAAGCTGGGCAGCAGGCACATCAGGCTGGGCAGCAGGCATGGGCACTTCAAGCTGGGCAGCAGGCACATCAGGCTGGGCAGCAGGCACGGGAACTTCAAGCTGGGCAGCAGGCACGGGCACTTCAAGCTGGGCAGCAGGCACATCAAGCTGGGCAGCAGGCACATCAAGCTGGGCAGCAGGCACATCAAGCTGGGCAGCAGGCACGGACACTTCAAGCTGGGCAGCAGGCACAGGCACTTCAAGCTGGGCAGCAGGCACGGGCACTTCAAGCTGGGCAGCAGGCACATCAGGCTGAGCAGCAGGCACGGGCACTTTAAGCTGGGCAGCAGGCATGGGCACTTCAAGCTGGGCAGCAGGCACATCAGGCTGGGCAGCAGGCACGGGCACTTCAAGCTGGGCAGCAGGCACAGGCACTTCAAGCTGGGCAGCAGGCACATCAGGCTGGGCAGCAGGCATGGGCACTTCAAGCTGGGCAGCAGGCACAGGCACTTCAAGCTGGGCAGCAGGCAGAGGCACAGGAACATCAAGCTGGGCATTGGGCATGGGCACAGGCTGGGCAGAAAGCTCCAGGTCATCAGGCTGGGCAGCAAGCTTTGGGTCATCAGGCTGGGCAGCAGACAGTGGCACATCAGGCTGGAAGGTGGGCACATCAGGCTGGAAGGCGGGCACATCAGGCTGAAAGGCGGGCACATCAGGCTGGAAGGCAGGAACATCAGGCTGGAAAGCGGGCACATCAGGCTGGAAGGCAGGCACATCAGGCTGGAGAGCGGGCACATTAGGCTGGAAGGCGGGCACATCAGGCTGGAGAGCGGGCACATCTGGCTGGAGAGCGGGCACTGGCAACTCCGGCTGGAACACTGGCACCTCCGGCTGGAACACCTCTGGCTGGAACACTGGCACCTCCGGCTGGAACGCTGGCACCTCCATGTGGATAGCAAGCACTGGGACGTCAGACTGGATTGGATTAGCTGGTGCAGAGGCAGGTTGGGTTACTGGCAGGGCTTAGCCATTGAAGCTCTGTAGGTGAGGGGTGCAGCAGACTGGAAAGGAGGATTGGGATATGGTAGAGAAGAGGTAACAGTAGCTGGGGGAAGTTCCTGTGGGTTTGTAGGCAGCTGAGAAGAGGCGGGTGGGTTGAATGCAGGGTAGATACAGGGAGCAGAGACCGAATATGAGTATTTGGTTGGCAGCAGCATATACTGAGCTGCAACTGAGGTTGACATGGGTGATTGGGGAAACATACATTTGGGTAGGCTGGTGTTTGGTGGCAGAGGTGGTTTGTTTGGCTGGAGCTGCTTGCACCATGTCAGACCACGCTGAAAGTATAGGTTGTACAAACTGTGCTTTTAAATCTCCCTGTCTAACAAAAGACTGAGCAGACACAAAGCACTCAGCAATCACCTGTGGGGAACAGGCTGAGTAATGCTCACAAAAATCAGCGGGATCTTCAAAAAGCCATACTAGGGATACAACCTGATTCATATCAAAAGGAGGAGTGAAGTCATCATGGCCCTCTGGAATACAGGGTAGGGCCGGCTCGGTACATATCTTGATCAAAGGCTGCACCTCCCCAAACAATATATAACCCTGATCGACCAGGGAGTGAGCCAAACGTATTGTTGCAAACAACTGGTTACTAGACCATCCTTTCAGAGCCTGGCGGCAATAATCACCACTTTCAGATGCCAGCAGAGAAAAATAAATAACCTCATCGGCATTCATGTTTGCAACCAAACTGAATCAAAATGGTTCCCCTGTGCAGCCACTTCCGGTCAGGGATGGCCCTGGTATTCTGTCATATACCAGATAAGACCAGAACTATGTGGACTACAACAGAGTGAACCAGACATAAATAGGTGAAGGTAAGTTTATTAAGGTAAATGCATATACATGTGAACACACCACCAATACAGAGTGAACAAACCAAACAACCAAACAATGATAATACACAACCAGCATATGTAGCAAAAAGGGAGTACCAGAATCGTAGTCAAGCCAGGCCAGGGTCATAAACAGGAGATCAGCAGCTGGGAAGGGAAACAAACAGGACAAGAGATGATGGATGGATCACAGGGGGGACGGGTCAGGTACAAGGCTCAGGGTCCAGGGTTCAGGTAACAGGATCAACAGGTCCCAGGAATCAGGAATCAGGTTTCAAGTTCCAAGAATCAGGTTTCAGGAATCAGATTTCAGGAACCAGAGGAGCAGGCTGCAGGTCAGGGCTCAAGGACAATGCCAGGGCAACATGAGTGTGCACTTGCCGGGTATTTATACTGCAGCTGCTAATTAAAGTCAGGTGACACCTGTCTGCAGAGGGGAATACCTGCTCCATACTGCCAGGATTGCTCCGCTGGTGGACGCCAGTACTGCAACCCAAAGGTGACAGAGTAACAGCAGGAAAAAGCTCTTCTGACAGCTCCAAACTGCCAGGAGACACCTGCTGGTGGACCTCAGTACTGCACGCCAAATGATCAATATTACCAGCGGAGGAGACCTTTCCTGACACTCAGCTAGGAGAACACGTAAGGATTTTAAGGATCTTCCAAGAATTTGTGTTATGCTTTTCTGCACACAGGATACCACCATTGATTCCCCCCAGTTGTAGCATTGAAAGGTATAAGCAGAGTGAAAGGTTTTTCACTACAGTCTGGTCATTTTCAATGCCTGGAATTTGGGCTACTAGGGCGCATGCACAGTTACCACATCTAGCTTCTGCATGTGTGGAGACTCCTTCTACTGACCATGCATGGTTATTGTGTCTGGTGGTTCCCTGTGTAGTTTTGTGTCCAGCACCTAAAACCTGTGTGCAGACTCCCTCTACTGTGCATGTGCTTTTTTTGTGTCTGCAGCTCCCTCTAGTGTGCATGCCTGTTTTTGACATCAGTCCATTTTTTTAATCTCCACCCACCACTGACAAAAAAATGGGCCATCACAGAGGTTTATTGGTTACGTGACCACAGAGAAAAAAAGTTAACAATGGCATGTTTTTGACAATTATTATTTATTGAACAGAACACAGTGGGACCATTTGGATCATTGGTTGTATATTGCCAATATACATGTAAATCATGTCATGTAAAGACATGTACACTCTATATTTTAATATAATAAACTACAATAATAAATAGTTTATGTTAACACATTTTAAATGAACCTACAGTATATATATATATATATATATATATATATATATATAAGCATGCTTCACCAAGATTTCATGCAATTAGGAATCCTAATTAGTCTACATGACACACAGAAAGCGTGGAATCATCTATTTCAAAATATAATAAGATAATAAAGTTAATACAAAAACATATACAACCTGACGTAAGAAACTGTTAAGACTTTGAATGTTCAGGGCTTTTTTGGACAGATTTCCACTTACTTCTTGCCACAGTAAAAACCTCGGAAAGGAAATAGGAGACATTTGATGAACAATTCATAGACCGAAACCTGACATGGTTTCTAAATCTTCCTTACTCCTTACAGATTTCTATTGCTGTGTTTCTCTGTCAGGGAGATTTACCATGATGACCAATGTCACTGAGACTGAAAGTGATAGAAAATCCAAAATTTTGGGTTGTCACCGAAACAGAAATAGAGAGTAAATCTAATAATTTAATCTTCAAACTAAGGGGTATTTTTTCCCATTTTGGAGTGTTTGCCTCAAACTTCCTGCTGTGTCTACAGGATGGGAAGTGAAGTTAAAGAGAAGTTCCAGGCTCTCCCCAAAAAACGAAAAGTCCGCATTTACAAATACTGTAGCTGCAGACTTTTAATATAATGACACTTACCTGTCCAGGGATCTAGCAATGTCCTCACCTGAGCCAATTCTTCACTTTAAGTGTATTTAAAATGTTTTTTTTTTTTTAAAGAGGTCTGGAAGGGGTACAACCCCAGTCATATTTTTATTGGTGTGTGTCTCTGTTAAGGGGATTTACCCTGATGACCAATATCACATAGACTAAAAGTGATGGGAAATCCAAACTGTTTAGGTGTCGCCAGAACAGGACAAAAAGGTAAATCTAATGATTCAACATTCAAAAAATTGTAAGCAAGCTATACATTATGCAAACTGCTTGATTACCCCGACGGGGGAAATCCTCCTGCACCATATTTGCATCCTGCCGGTGGGGAGCCTTTCCTGCCTGTAGAACACAGTGATTTCTGTTGTTAAAAAACCAAAGCGGTTAACGCTGCTCTAGAAAAAATTAAAAAAATGTTTTTAAGGTGAAAATTAATAATAAATAGAGCAGCCAGCACCAAAAAGTCTATTGCCCCGGACACATGGTCGGACACTGATCGGACATTCCGACAACAAAATCCTAGGATTTTTTCAGACGGATGTTGGCTCAAACTTGTCTTGCATACACACAGTCACACAAAGTTGTCGGAAAATCCGAATCTGAACGCGGTGACGTAAAACACGTACGTTGGGACTATAAACGGGGGCAGTAGCCAATAGCTTTCATCTCTTTATTTATTCTGAGCATGCGTGGTACTTTGTGCGTCGGATTTGTGTACACACGATCGGAAATTCCGACAACGGATCTTGTTGTCGGAAAATTTTATAGCCTGCTCTCAAACTTTGTGTGTCGGAAAATCGATGGAAAAAGTCCGATGGGGACCACACACGGTCGGAATTTCCGACAACAAGCTCCGATCGCACATTTTCCGTCGGAAAATCCGACCGTGTGTACGGGGCATTCTACAAAAACTCAAATGCAATATGAAAAAGATGCGGCGCTGAAATCGCGAAAAAAAAAATAATTAAAAAAGTCACTGTGAAATCAAAACAGAACAAAGTAATCAAAGAAAACTAAAGCGGATGCTGCACGAAAAATAAAAAAATATAAAATAAAAATAAAAACGTGAAAAAGAGTAATGGTAAAAAAAAACTCTCATCAAAAAAGACTAAGGCGGATACCGCGCAAAAATAAATGATAACATTTAAACATAAATAAATATTAATGCATATACATCCCACCTAAATGGGTTACCAAATAAAAATAATTTTGCACAATATGTAATAAACCATGGTAAATAAACAATATCAAAGGCACAAATCAATCATTAAAAAGTGATTCAAGCAAATCATGAACACAAGAAATAAAATTAGATAAAAAAGGTGCATAGAAAGTCCCATAGCAGTAAAAATCTGTGCATAGTGGAAATTATATTAAAAAAAAAAAAGTCCATAAAGGGGTGGATATGGTAATCCAAAGGTAGGTGCATGAAACCAGATCCAAAGTCCAAGATAGAGGCACATCCTAGTGAGCAAAGAGGCTCCTTACCGACTATAGATGACCACCGTAGGTGGTCTCACCAGGCACAGGGAATGATAAGGTCTCAAAAAAACCTATAACGGCATCGGTAAAGGCAGCTAGGTCGGTGGTACTCGAAAAACAAAGACAGAGAAAGCTCCCATAGTGTAATCGTTCATATCAAAGATTTATTAAACAGATTAGATTGCATTTACAGGAAATTCCATCCAGATTAAGCGAATAACAAATGCAGGTCAGCGGTTATAGCTTACGGCGTCTCCACAGGCTTCCTGTAGTTCGCTTGCCTCCCATTAGTCTCCACAGAGAAAACGTAATGATGTCAGCGTCAGGTTGGTTGTACACAAATCAATCAATGGACCAAGTTGTGTACAACCAGGGTGCCCATACATGGATCGAAGTTCAGCCGGTCCCTACTGAACTGTCCGGATTTCGATCCATGGATGGCCAGCTTTAGAGGGACTTTTCTCATTTTGGAGAGTTTACCTCTCACTTCCTGCTGTGTCTACAGGACAGGAAGTGGAGTTGGATTTCCCCAGTGGGACACATGGAAAAAAAAGTTCTAACTATTCTTTGTTCTTTTCATAATAAAAAACAGTAATGCCGCGTACACACCGTCGGACTTTCTGGCCTACTTGGTCCGGCACACTTTCTGACGGACTTTGTCCGCCAGGTGCGCCGGACTTTACAACGGACGGACTTGCTCACACACGACTGGACTTTGCGGCGGGCTAAGTCCGCCCGTCTTTCCGACGGACTTTCAGAATGAACGGACTTTCCCACACACGGACAAGTCCGTTCATTTTGAACGTGACTCAGGTGCGACGGGACTAGAAAAGGAAGTCAATCTTGCCGCTTTTATCGGCGAGATTGACACCTTGCGAGCCCCGTCGCGGGGCATACCAGACCCTCAGGTCTGGTATGGATTATAAAGGGAAACCCCTATGCCGAAAAACTGGCGTGGGGTCCCCCCTAAAATCCATACCAGACCCCGATCTGAGCACGCAGCCTGGCCAGTCAGGAAAGGGGGTGGGGACGAGCGAGCGCCCCCCCCCTCCTGAACCGTACCAGGCCGCATGCCCTCAACATGGGGGGTGGGTGCTTTGAGGGAGGGGGGCGCCCTGCGGGCCCCCCCCCCCACCACAAAGCACCTTGTCCCCATGTTGATGAGGACAAGGGCCTCTTCCCGACAACCCTGGCCGTTGGTTGTCGGGGTCTGCGGACGGGGGGCTTATCGGAATCCGGGAGCCCCCTATAATAAGATGGCCCCCAGATCCCGGCCCCCCACCCTATGTGAATGAGTATGGGGTACATGGTACCCCTACCCATTCACCTAGGGAAAAAGTGTAAAGAATAAAACACACTACACAGGTTTTTAAAATAATTTATTAGACAGCTCGCTCATCCATGTGGGATTGTATAGATAGTTTGTTGGGATTCCTTTTTCTGGTATCCCCACCATATCTATCTTTTAGGGGTGGTTGCATACACTTTTTTTGTGTCTAGCTTTGTATAGCTAATAAACCATTTTGTAGTTTACTCTTCTTGGTGTGCTTTGGTCATTTATTTTTTTATTTTTTTCTTAATTGGTTCAGAAGATGCAACACTTTTATGAATGAGACTCATTGAGGTTGATTTACTAAAATTGAAGAGTGCAAAATCTGGTGTAGCTGTGCATGATAGCCAATCAGCTTCTTACTTCAGCTTGTTCAATTAATCTTTGACAGAGCTTGTGCTCTCCAGTTTTAGTAAACAAACCCCAGTGTTTTGATCCTGGTTTATACTTATGCCCCGTACACACGGTCGGATTTTCCAATGGAAAATGTGCGATCGGAGCTTGTTGTCGGAAATTCCGATCGTGTGTGGGCCCCTTTAGACTTTTTCCATCGGATTTTCCGACACACAAGGTTTGAGAGCAGGCTATAAAATTTTCGGACAACAAAATCCGATCGCATCAATTCCGACCGTGTGTGGACAATTCCGGCGCACAAAGTGCCACGCATGCTCAGAATAAATTCCGAGACGGAACTGCTCGGTCTGGTAAAAATTAGCATTCGGAATGGATATAGGACTTTCGTCAGGCTGCAACGTTTTAAATTGTTTAATGCAGCGCACTCTCTTCTTCTTTATAATGCTAGAAGAATGAAGTCGTTTTGCTGCTCATATTCACACAGAGTTCTCACAAACTTCTTTCTTTATTATTTATCATGATTTCATCAATATAATATTTTTATTTGTCACATCTACCGAAAAAATAATATTTTTTGGATGTTTTTAGATTAAATACTTTTTTTGAAATTTTTTAACCACTTGAGCCCCGGACCATTATGCTGCCTAAGGACCAGAGGTCTTTTTCCAATTTGGCACTGCATCGCTTTAACTGCTAATTGCACGGTCATGCAATGCTGTACCCAAACGAAATTTGCGTCCTTTTCTTCCCACAAATAGAGCTTTCTTTTGATGGTATTTGATCACCTCTGCGGTTTTTATTTTTTGCGCTATAAACGGAAAAAGACCGAAAATTTTGAAAAAAAATGATATTTTCTACTTTTTGTTATAAAAAAAATCCAATAAACTCAATTTTAGTCATACATTTAGGCCAAAATGTATTTGGCCACATGTCTTTGGTAAAAAAAATGTCAATAAGCGTATATTTATTGGTTTGCGCAAAAGTTATAGCGTCTACAAACTAGGGTACATTTTCTGTAATTTACACAGCTTTTAGTTTATGACTGCCTATGTCATTTCTTGAGGTGCTAAAATGGCAGGGCAGTACAAAACCCCCCAAATGACCCCATTTTGGAAAGTAGACACCCCAAGGAAATTGCTGAGAGGCATGTTGAACCCATTGAATATTTATTTTTTTTGTCCCAAGTGATTGAATAATGACAAAAAAAAAATATTTACAAAAAGTTGTCACTAAATGATATATTGCTCACACAGGCCATGGGCCTATGTGGAATTGCACCCCAAAATACATTCTGCTGCTTCTCCTGAGTATGGGGATACCACGTGTGTGGGACTTTTTGGGAGCCTATCCGCGTACGGGGCCCCGAAAACCAATCACTGCCTTCAGGATTTCTAAGGGTGTAAATTTATGATTTCACTCTTCACTGCCTATCACAGTTTCGGAGGCCATGGAATGCCCAGGTGGCACAAAACCCCCCCAAATGACCCCATTTTGGAAAGTAGACACCCCAAGCTATTTGCTGAGAGGCATATTGAGTCCATGGAATATTTTATATTTTGACACAAGTTGCGGGAAAGTGACACATTTTTTTTTTTTTTTTGCACAAAGTTGTCACTAAATGATATATTGCTCACACAGGCCATGGGCATATGTGGAATTGCACCCCAAAATACATTTAGCTGCTTCTCCTGAGTATGGGGATACCACATGTGTGGGACTTTTTGGGAGCCTAGCCGTTCACGGGACCCCGAAAACCAATCACCGCCTTCAGGATTCCTAAGGGTGAAAATTTTTGATTTCACTCTTCACTGCCTATCACAGTTTCGGAGGCCATGGAATGCCCAGGTGGCACAAAACCACCCCAAATGACCCCATTTTGAAAAGTAGACACCCCAAGCTATTTGCTGAGAAGCATGGTGAGTATTTTGCAGCTCTCATTTGTTTTTGAAAATGAAGAAAGACAAGAAAAAACTTTTTTTTTTTTCTTTTTTCAATTTTCAAAACTTTGTGACAAAAAGTGAGGTCTGCAAAATACTCACTATACCTCTCAGCAAATAGCTTTGGGTGTCTACTTTCCAAAATGGAGTCATTTGGGGGGGGGTTTGTGCCACCTGGGCATTCCATGGCCTCCGAAACTGTGATAGGCAGTCAAGAGTGAAATCAAAAATTCACGCCCTTAGAAAGCCTGAAGGCGGTGCTTGGTTTTCGGGGTTCCGTACGCGGCTAGGCTCCCAAAAAGTCTCACACATGTGGTATCCCCGTACTCAGGAGAAGCAACAGAATGTATTTTAGGGTGTAATTTCACATATTCCCATGGCATGTTTGAGCAATATATCATTTAGTGACAATTTTGTGCAAAAAAAAAAAAATGTGTCTCTTTCCCGCAACTTGTGTCGCAATATAAAATATTCCATGGACTCGACATGCCTCTCAGCAAATAGCTTGGGGTGTCTACTTTCCAAAATGGGGTCATTTGGGGGGGGGGTTTGAACTGTCCTGGCATTTTATGCACAACATTTAGAAGCTTATGTCACACATCACCCACTCTTCTAACCACTTGAAGACAAAGCCCTTTCTGAAACTTATTGTTTACATGAAAAAGTTATTTTTTTTTTGCAAGAAAATTACTTTGAACCCCCAAATATTATATATTTTTTTAAAGCAAATGCCCTACAGATTAAAATGGTGGGTGTTTCATTTTTTTTTTTCACACAGTATTTGCGCAGCGATTTTTCAAACGCATTTTTTGGGGAAAAAACACACTTTTTTAAATTTTAATGCACTAAAACACACTATATTGCCCAAATGTTTGATGAAATAAAAAAGATGATCTTAGGCCGAGTACATGGATACCAAACATGACATGCTTTACAATTGCGCACAAACGTGCAGTGGCAACAAAATAAATACATTTTTAAAAGCCTTTAAAAGCCTTTACAGGTTACCACTTTAGATTTACAGAGGAGGTCTACTGCAAAAATTACTGCCATCGATCTAACCTTCGCGGTGATACCTCACATGCATGGTGCAATTGCTGTTAACCTTTGACGACAGACCGCCGCTTGCGTTCGCCTTAGCGCGAGAGCAGGGGGCGACAGGGGTGCTTTTTTTTTTATTATTATTATTATTTTTTTGCTTTTTTATCTTATTTTTAAACTGTTCCTTTCATTTTTTTTTTTAAATCATTTTTATTGTTATCTCGGGGAATGTAAATATCCCCTATGATAGCAATAGGTAGTGACAGGTACTCTTTTTTGAAAAAATTGGAGTCTATTAGACCCTAGATCTCTCCTCTGCCCTCAAAGCATCTGACCATACCAAGATCGGTGTGATAAAATGCTTCCCCAATTTCCTAATGGCGCTATTTACATCCGGCGAAATCTAAGTCATAAAATGCTCGTAGCTTCCGTTTTCTTAGGCCATAGAGATGTTTGGAGCCACTCTGGTCTCTGATCAGCTCTATGGTCAGCTGGCTGAATCACCGGCTGCATTTTCAGGTTCCCTGTTGAGACAGGAGAGCCAGAGAAAAACACGGAAGACGGTGGGGGGGGGGGGCATTCCCTCCCACGGCTTGTAAAAGCAGTCTAGAGGCTAATTAGCCGCTAGGATTGCTTTTACATGAAAGCCGACCGCTGGCTGAAAAGAATGATACCAAGATGATACCTAAACCTGCAGGCATCATTCTGGTATAACCACTCAAAGTTGTGAATGGCGTACCTGAAGACAAAAAAATGGTTAACAATAAAGCACAGTAAACGGTAAAGTATAAAAAATTGCATACCTGAAAAGCAAACATGATAAAACATAATAACAATAAAACATTGCAGAATAGAATACAGTAAAAAAGAGCAGAACAATAGAGAGAATAGAGAGAGAGAGAACAATAAAACGACAACTATTTTTTTTTATTTTATATATATATTTTTTTTTTTTTTACACTTTTTCTGTAACTAACTTTTATAACTGTAACCGGTTCCAGGTTCGGGTCTCTCAAAATGCGATGGCATCTTGGGAGACCCTGTGAAAGTGTGTCCTAGTCTGTGGAATGCTGTACCCTACGCTAATACTCAACTAGTGCATAGTAGCGTTCAAAACATTCACCAATGCAAAGACCAGGATTGTCAGGACAGGAGGGACAATAATAGCGGGTGTCATGCCTATATCCGCGCTTGCTGCAGACACAACATCTTTTTGGGGGGGTTCGCTGGGTAGGGGTACTCGGGAGGACATAAAGAAAATGCCTCTCATGCAGCCGACTGCATTTGGTTGGGGATGTGAATGGGGGAAGTACGGGCGCTGCAGAAGCGGTGGGTTCCCAATTAGGATTGGCAAATGCAGCAGGAAGGGCACTTTGGGCACAACGGGCCTGTGTTTGTCTTTTTGGTGGCAGCGGGACACTACTTGTGCTTGCCACCTCACCAGCTTGAACTGCACTTATGGGACTCTGCGAACGCTGAAGTTATGCGTTTAGTCTTTTGTAAGTGACAGTGATCGATCGATACTGCACTTGGGTGGGCTGGGCTGGGCCGGGCGGAGGGGCAAAACGCAGGTGCTAGCAGGTATCTGTGCTGATCCCGCTAACACTGCGTTTTTGGGAACCCTAAACTGCTGGGGACGCTAGTATAGATCTGATCGGATCAGATATTGATCCGATCAGATACTATACCACTAAGGGAGGTGTACGGTGCGTGCGTGGGTGTTAGCGCTACTGGCACTAACCTGACGCTGCCTGGGGCTGGTGCTTGCCAGTTCACCAAAATACTACCAAAAAAACTGTTAGCGATCGCAGGGATCAGGCCTGACTCTGCGAACGCTGCAGTTATGCGTTTAGTGTTTTGTAAGTGACAGTGATCGATCGATACTGCATTGGGTGGGCTGGGCTGGGCCGGGTGGAGGGGCAAAACGCAGGTGCTAGCAGGTATCTGGGCTGATCCCACTAACACTGCGTTTTTGGGAACCCTAAACTGCTGGGGACGCTAGTATAGATCTGATCGGATCAGATATTGATCCGTACAGATACTATACCACTAAGGGAGGCGTATGCTGCGTGCGTGGGTGTTAGCGGTACTGGCGCTAATCTGACGCTGCCTGGGGCGACGCATATCACCGCCGGGCGATCAGGGGGCTAAACCTTTATTCGGTAATAAACGGCGGGTGCCCTGACACTATAAAAAATAAACGAACTAACCAGCGTCACCCGTAACACTTATACGGTGATCAGTGGTGAAAGGGTTAACTAGGGGGCCATCAAGGGGTTAAAACATTTATTTGGTAGTATATGGGGGTCCCTGACGCTATAAAATGCTGACGGCGAACCTAAATATTTACGTCCCTAACTAGCGTCACCAGCGACACTAATACAGCGATTAGAAAAATGATCGCTTAGCGACACTGGTGACAGGGGGTGATCAAGGGGTTAAAACTTTATTAGGGGGGGTTAGGGGGGTACCCTAGACCTAAAGGGGGGTAACAGTAACTGTCCCAACACTGTAACTGTCACAAACTGACACCAATGCAGTAATCAGAAAAAAAAAAAAAACTGCTTGGTGTCAGTTTGTGACAGGGGGGGGGGTGATCGGGGGGGGGGGGGGTCGGGGGGCGATCGGGGGGGGGGATCGGGGTGTTTTGTGTGCCTGGCATGTTCTACTGTGTGTGTGTAGTGTTGTGCACTCACTCACATGTCTTCTCTCCTCGGGCCGGAACGGAAATTACCGAGCCGAGGAGAGATGACATCATTTCCTTTGCTGCTGTTTAGCATACAGCAGCAAAGGAATGATTCGATTGGCCGGCGGCGATCGCGAGGGGGGGCACGAACGGATGGCCTCCCCCTCACCTCCGATCGCCGTGGGACAAAAGACGACCGCCTCGGGCACCGGGGGGGTCCAATCGGACCCCCCACCCGCGGAAGGCAAATCACGTACATGTACGTGATTTTGCCTGTCCGTGCCACCTTGCCGACGTACATCGGCGCGAGGCGGTCGTCAAGTGGTTAAAGCCTGATCTTGTGTTTTAGTTTTCTTTTTTTTCTTTTTTTACTCCAGAATATTTTTGGGTGTGTTTTGTGTGTCAAGTTACCACAACACGATTATTATCTTGTATTATTTAATCTCAAGGAGATTGGTTGGTGTTGGTGTCTCTTGTTAATTTCACATTGTATTTTTGAAATGTACCTGCCTCCTCACAAACAAACTGTACTTTTTGAAGGAAAACACACATAGGCGAGTATAATAAATCAAACCAAAAATTTATTAAGGGCTCATAACCAAACAAAGAGGGAGGCAACGCTGGAGAAACAGCAGAAATTGGCGAAGCCTTTGGCCCCCAGGGCACACATCAGTTATTTTACTGCAAAATTGGTGGCCTGAGGAGTCCATATATAAGGGAGTACAATCTGGTCCAGAAGTCCAAGAGATCATGAACAGCAGCAGATGACATGTATGTCCCCAGGCTGTGGTCATACAAGAGCCTGCATCTTTTGCCAGACCAGACTGAACCCAGGTCATCACTCTCTTCCTTAGACGCTTCCTTCCCAGCTGTGGCTCGTGTGTTGGAGGTGTGGCAGGAGGAGGAGGAGGAGGAGGACCTGTAGGAGGAGGAGGAGGACCATGGTTGAGCTCACAAATGTGGCTTTGGCTTGTGAGTTGGCCCCTCAACCCCTTATTTAGTGCTTGTAAAATGATAAACTCACATAAGAGGCGTTGGCCCTCCTCCATTTCCATCATTTTGCAAGCTGTTATGTCTGCAAAGTCCTCTTCAACACTGTGGGGTGTTCTGAGGGTCACAGTAGCCTTCCAAAATAGGCCAATTGCAGCCTCCTCCAGGTTACTCCTCTTCCTGCCACTTTTTGGTTGAAGGCGGAGGGGATGGACCTGGGTATTGGGCAGGCTACTGGGCCCAGCCACCTCCTGGCTGAGACTTTCCTGTGTATGAAAAAGGGACATCGTTTTAGTTTTTGGTTCATCAATCACAATCAGAAATTAGGTATCCAAACTAACATAGATTTAACATCATTAATTTGACCAACAGAAATATTTAGAGGAATGCTATACCTGGCTCCAGCTGGGCTGCTCCACATGTTGCTGCCTGGAAGGCCCAGGTTGGACGTCAGAAGCCTCAGCTGCGGGGGAAGGAAGCATGGAAGGAAGAGTGGAGAGTGCTGGCCTGGGTTCAGTCTGACCTGCCAGAAAATGCAGTCTGTGGTAGTACCACAGCCTGGGGACATAAATGGCATCTGCAGCTCCTGATCTCAGGGAATCCTGGACCTTCTTGCGCTCCCTTAGATATGTGCTCCTCATGCCACCAATTAGGATCTTGAAATAGGTGATGTCTGCCGTGGGGATCACCGGCTTCACAAATTCCAGCAATTTATTCAGCGCTGCCTTCCTCTTTGTTTGAGTCTTATAATGTGGGTGGTTTACCTGCCACAGACAGGGCAGCTCCCTGAACATATCAATGAATATGGGGATAAAGTCCTGATCATTCAATAGATCCATTTTCTCTGCAAGACACAACACAAGACAAACCCTAATGTCAGGCTAAAGTCTACTAATCTTGTCCCAATATAGGCCTCAATCTCTAAGCAGTATAGCCCAAGTTTAAATGTTACTTTCGTTATCACAATCGGCGCTTCCGATACTCCTTCCTCCACTCACAGATCGTACGTACTACGCACGCATGTTATGTTTTATATACACTGCGCATGCATGAAACTCCGCCCGCCCCTAACATTCTTTCTAGTCTATTCTCCGCCCCTTCTCGTTCGGCGCAGTGGGGAAGAGCACATGGCGGAGACACACCAGGTACATGATAATTACAGCAACGAGCAGGAGGAGGAGGTAAGGCCGGAACCAGAAACATCCTGATCCTGTAGGAGACAATTTAAGGCCTCAAATGTGTCCTTTGTTGAGATGATAGAGATGGTGGACATCTTGAAAAAGACCGACTATGACAGGAAGTATGGACCTTACCCCAACCCCAATGTCAGAAAGGCCAAGATCATGGCGAAAGTTGTGAAGAGTCTGCACCGAAATTTTGGGGTACGACGATCCAAGGATCAACTCAGGAAATGACAAAAAAAACAAGAAAAAGAGAATTCTTCAATGAGGGACATGCAATGGTCAGATCATATAAATACTGTTTATTGAGACAAATTTCACTTTAAACACCAATCCAAAAAAGATATCCTGTGAAAACAGGTACCATCACCGATTTAAAAATGACAACTGGGTCATACACAGACGCAGATGGCCATCCAGCCCAGCCAACCAATCACACCACACCAGTAAACTCATGCATGATAATGGAATGAAAATAATTGCAAATGAATTGTATATACTAATTTAGCTAGAGTCCTTAAATTTCCGAGGAACAGCAGCAAATAGCATTGAGGGTTCACTGGACGATGGGTGTTAGGTAACAGACATGGTTAGCCCAGCAGGGATCTCTGGAGAACGGGAAACCCAGAACAGGTCACTGGGAGGGAGGGGGGGAGGAGAGAGGGAAGGAACGGCCAGTCAAGTGGGAGCCAGGGACAGAGGGACCAGAAGCTGACTCAGCAAACAGCTGAGAGGATTGCAGCAGTACACAGCTGTGTAGTGAAAGTCTCTCTGAATCAGTAGTGGCGGAAGGTGAGGGTGCAGTATGCTGAGGAGTGGTATTTATAAGTCCTGGGATGAGCTAGATGGCTCACTGGATGGACCGGAAAGCATATGGTAAAGACCGGGTGGTCATCATGAATAACCGTTCCACTAAAGGTATAAACAAATAAGGTCTCACCCGGAGCTGGCTGCGGTCCACGTCAGGAGCAGGAAGTAAAGCTCTCACCATCTCCCAATTGCATACTGTTCCGTCCTTTAGGAAGTCATCCTCCGTGCATATCCAATGGCGATGTCTTAGGGATAAGATATAGAGAAGGATAGTCCAGGGGGAATGCAGCGGACAACGCCGACTCTCCTCACGCCGTCAGCTCCCCTCGTTCAGTTCCCGCGGGCTAGTTCAAACAGCCCATATGTTCCTGGGCCAATGGTGTCAAGGCTGGTAGGTGGGACTGCTGGTCTGTTGGAGCGCTATGGGCAGCGTGATGGCGTCATGCTGACGCGTTTCATCCGTGACTCGGATTTCCTCAGAGCATGCGCAGTAGCAAAATTCATCGTCTTATAAAGCATCAAGGCGGAACCACGTACGGGCTTCAGCGTCTTGTTGTCAAGGCTACGGCATTAATCACTGACAACCACACACGTAACCAGTAAATTAAAAACACATACATAGTGGGGGCGGGTCCGTGAGTACGTTCAAGCAGGAGAGAGGATTAAGTGAAAACCGGGAAGGGAAAAAAACCCAAAAAGGAAAGAAAAAGAGGGGATTAAAATGATGACAGAACAAAGTAGCTAGCTAAGGGGCGGGGCAGGGACCGGGGGAGAGGAGGGGGGGGGGGGAGAAGGGAAAGAAAAGGAAAGGAAAGGAAAAACAGAAAATGGATAAACCATCAACAAGACACTTAACTGAGCAATGGATAGGGGAGATTAAGAGAAATTTATTAATATTGTAGTCACAGAAATAATAATAAAGGACTGGGTGAACTTCGACAGGACACTCCAACCATAAGAAGGAGAGAGTGGACAATGCAATGGAGGAACTACTGTGTAAGGAACACCGCAAGGTTGCACTCATTATTCAACCCTTGTGGATACATACTGTTAATATTGTATATCCACATTTTCTCCTTCTGGTACAGTATCCTGTCGAAGTCACCCCTTCTCTGGGGAAGATTAAGTCTATAAATGCCTTTAAAGGAAAGCCCATCGGGCTTCCCTCCATGGCATTGGACAAAGTGTAAAGGGATGGGTCGTTCATCATCCTTGGCAAGGATGCTCTGAACATGTTCGCCCATTCTGACCTTCAACTGTCTCCTGGTTTTACCGACATAGTGTTTCCCGCATGGGCAGGTGAGCATGTAAATGACCCTGGTAGTGTTACAGTTGATAAAGTTATCTATTGTAAAGCGTTTTTTGCCCTCCGAGTCAGTAAACGTGTCTGTGCGTTCGACATACTTACAGACCGAACAACGACCACACCTGAACATACCTTTCAGGGGAGGTAATTGGGTAAGCCAGTTTGGGGTGGGTGATCTTGTAAACTCAGAGTGTATAAGGCTGTCTTTTAAGTTTTTGGAGCGGCGAGCCGTCAAAAGAGGTCTAGTGCCGACAATTTTGCCCAGGGTGGGAGACTCAGACAGGATGTGCCAGTGTTGGTTGAGTATGGATCTCACTTGGTCCCAGTGGGCACCATATTTGGTGATAATCCTAAGGGGCCCCTGTGACTCTTTCGGGAGTGCGGGGTCCTTCTTCCCAAGGAGTGTTGGTCGTTCTGTCTGAGTCGCCCTCCTTCTGGCCTCCCTGATGCAGGAATGAGAATAACCTCTCTCTCTGAATCTTTTATAAAGCTCCTTCGATTCAGCAGCAAAATCCTCTTGATTAGAGCAATTTCTACGGGCCCTAAGGAATTGACCCACTGGTATTGCCTTAATAAGGGATTTGGGATGATCACTAGAGGCCAGAAGGAGTGTATTTGCTGCAGTGGGCTTTCTAAAGGTCTTAGTTTTAATCCGACCATTGTCAACTTGTATTGTTAAATCAAGAAACGAAAGGGTATGAGGACTGAAGGTAAAAGTGAGCCTAATATTTCGGTCGTTAGAATTCAACTCATCCATGAACACCTGCAGCTCATGTTCAGAGCCACCCCAGATCATGAGGACATCGTCAATGTACCTCAGCCACATGCGACAGTGGCCGAGGTACATTGACGAGGAATAAACTAGCTCCTCCTCCCACATACCTAAGTGCAGGCAGGCATACGAGGGTGCCCAAGGGGCTCCCATAGAGGTCCCCCTTATTTGCTGATAGAAAGCTCCCAGGAATTGGAAGCAGTTCTGCTCAAGTAAAAAGGTGAGGATTTCACCTATGAATTCGTTCTGCTGTCCAAGAGATGGGAACCTCCACTCAAGGAAAAATTGAACTGCACCTAAACCCCAGGTATGGGGTATGGATGTGTACAACGCTTCAACATCGATCCCTACCAAAAGTGCCCCAAAGGGCACAGTCCGGGAATCAAGTTGCCGCAGAACATCCCTGGTGTCTTGTACAAATGAAGGTAGGTCAGTTAACAGGCCCTTGATGAGAGCATCAATGTACTTGCCCACTTTTTCGAGGGGACCATTGATGGCAGAAATAATAGGTCTGCCGGGGGGGTTTTTGCAGAGACTTGTGGAGCTTGGGGATGATATAAAATGTAGGGGTGTTGAACTGTTGTACACGCAGATAGTTGAATTCTTTTTTAGTGATCAGCTTTTCCTCTAGGCCGAGGCTAAGGAGGCGGTTAAGGGCATTGACAATGGTAGCAAAGGGATTAGAGTGGAGCTTGCGGTAGGTAGACTCATCTGCAAGTAACCTTTTGACTTCACGCTCATATTGGCTCTCGGTTAAGAGAACCACATTGCCTCCCTTGTCACTGCCCTTAATGACAATGCCGGGGGCTTCTTCAAGCTCCCTCAAAGCTTTTCTTTCTTCACGTGATATGTTGTCCAGTCCCCTATATTTCCAATTTACTTTGGAGAGATCCCTCTTAACTTGGTTTAGAAAGAACTCAATAGGTTTATATTTGGAAAGTGAAGGCATCTTAGTCGACCTGATGGATAAATTTGCCGAACGAGTCAATGCGTGTTGGTAGCTTAATGTCTCTGTATCCGAGTCAAACTCAGAGTTCTCCTGTAAAAGGGAGATTAGAGCGTCAAGGGCCTTCCCCTCTTCCTCGTTTACGGGTGTCTGTTGGGACTCATCCTCTTTTGATGAGTGCCAATATTTAAAAATTACCTTTCTGAGGAAAAGAGAGATATCTTTGTAAACCTCAAACTCATTCATCCCAGATCTGGGGGAGAAGGAGAGGCCCTTTTTAAGTAATGACAAGTGATGTTCGTTTAAAGAGAACTGGGTAAGGTTGACTACCTTCATGTCCGCCAGGGAAATTGGGGAAGTTGGGTCAGAAGTAATAGTGGGGTGCATTATGTTCTGTGTGTTCTGTTCCTCAGTTGTCGCTGACTCCTGCGTGTTTCTCATGCCCTTCCCTGGTGGGGCGGGGACTGGTGTGTAATTTTTGGACCCCTTAGATTTGATTTCACTTTTCCTGAGGTGGCAGTCGGGTTGTCTGTGAGCAGTGGATCTTTGTCTAAAAAAGTCACTGAAAGTTCTTTATGTTCACTGTCGCTCTCAGAAGATGAATGGTGATTATAGTTGGTTTTGGAACTATTGTGTCTTCCCCTACTTCGACGGGATCTACTTCTACCCACGTGGATTGTGGGATCAAAGAGATCACCACGTTCCAAGTCCTGTAAATTTTGCTTGAATTTGTCCTGTTTGTGGCTTTTTAAGTTTTTTTGTGTTTTTTCTACTTCTTTTTTGAGGAGATCATTATATTTGTCAAACAGGGGGTTCGTTTTGAAGGGTTCAAGTAACCCAGCACTTACTTCTATATCTGCCTTAATCTCATTTAACTGGATAAGTTCTTCATCAACAATCATTTGCATGATTTCCAGGCCACGTTTGACACAGCTGGCCTTCCATGCCTCAATGAATCGAGGAGTATGGAGGTGTCCTGCTGGGGTGACACGTTCTCTCAAACCTCGTGGGATAATGCCTTTTTCAATATGGGATTTTAGGGACGAAATGTCCCATTTTCTATTTAAGAATCTTATGGTCAATTTTTTATGATTTTTAAATAAAGTCTGAAGTGTATCTTCACCGTCTCTTGGGGTAGGTTGGTCACTAGAAAAGGCGGACTGGATCTCTCGTTCAATATCATCATCTAGTTGATAGGCCATACCCAAAATAAAAATAGAGGAAACAGAAAATGAGGTCAGAGGGGGGAAGAAGCGAGGTAAAGGAAAAAGGTGCAAACAGAAAACGAAAAAGGTGAAAAATGGAAAAAGAAAGTAGGTACTCACGGACCCAACCACAAATAAAACATAGGTAGATGGTACGGATTGGCGTAAGTGATTGTGCAGGGTGTAGTTCAAGAAGGGAAGTCTAATCCCACAACGATATAATCAGAGAAAAAACAAGTAATAAAAAGAACTAACACACTCTGCCGTCAAGTATAGTTAGACAGACTGAAGGCAAAAATTAGCCCCGTCTTGGTTGATCTAGAGACGATTGCTAACACCAGGGATGATAGGTGTGTTCCTCTGAATTCACTGGGACCAAGTGAGATCCATACTCAACCAACACTGGCACATCCTGTCTGAGTCTCCCACCCTGGGCAAAATTGTCGGCACTAGACCTCTTTTGACGGCTCGCCGCTCCAAAAACTTGAAAGACAGCCTTATACA
This sequence comes from Lithobates septentrionalis, assembly GCA_037952835.1. NCBI lineage: Eukaryota > Metazoa > Chordata > Amphibia > Anura > Ranidae > Lithobates > Lithobates septentrionalis. The sequence continues at coordinate 229,119 of JBBDGP010001886.1, read as the reverse complement.
CTCTGAGTTTACAAGATCACCCACCCCAAACTGGCTTACCCAATTACCTCCCCTGAAAGGTATGTTCAGGTGTGGTCGTTGTTCGGTCTGTAAGTATGTCGAACGCACAGACACGTTTACTGACTCTGAGGGCAAAAAACGCTTTACAATAGATAACTTTATCAACTGTAACACTACCAGGGTCATTTACATGCTCACCTGCCCATGCGGGAAACACTATGTCGGTAAAACCAGGAGACAGTTGAAGGTCAGAATGGGCGAACATGTTCAGAGCATCCTTGCCAAGGATGATGAACGACCCATCCCTTTACACTTTCTCCAATGCCATGGAGGGAAGCCCGATGGGCTTTCCTTTAAAGGCATTTATAGACTTAATCTTCCCCAGAGAAGGGGTGACTTCGACAGGATACTGTACCAGAAGGAGAAAATGTGGATATACAATATTAACAGTATGTATCCACAAGGGTTGAATAATGAGTGCAACCTTGCGGTGTTCCTTACACAGTAGTTCCTCCATTGCATTGTCCACTCTCTCCTTCTTATGGTTGGAGTGTCCTGTCGAAGTTCACCCAGTCCTTTATTATTATTTCTGTGACTACAATATTAATAGATTTCTCTTAATCTCCCCTACCCATTGCTCAGTTAAGTGTCTTGTTGATGGTTTATCCATTTTCTGTTTTTCCTTTCCTTTCCTTTTCTTTCCCTTCTCTCCCCCCCCCCTCCTCTCCCCCGGTCCCTGCCCCGCCCCTTAGCTAGCTACTTTGTTCTGTCATCATTTTAATCCCCTCTTTTTCTTTCCTTTTTGGGTTTTTTTCCCTTCCCGGTTTTCACTTAATCCTCTCTCCTGCTTGAACGTACTCACGGACCCGCCCCCACTATGTATGTGTTTTTAATTTACTGGTTACGTGTGTGGTTGTCAGTGATTAATGCCGTAGCCTTGACAACAAGACGCTGAAGCCCGTACGTGGTTCCGCCTTGATGCTTTATAAGACGATGAATTTTGCTACTGCGCATGCTCTGAGGAAATCCGAGTCACGGATGAAACGCGTCAGCAAGACGCCATCACGCTGCCCATAGCGCTCCAACAGACCAGCAGTCCCACCTACCAGCCTTGACACCATTGGCCCAGGAACATATGGGCTGTTTGAACTAGCCCACGGGAACTGAACGAGGGGAGCTGACGGCGTGAGGAGAGTCGGCGTTGTCCGCTGCATTCCCCCTGGACTATCCTTCTCTATATCTTATCCCTAAGACATCGCCATTGGATATGCACGGAGGATGACTTCCTAAAGGACGGAACAGTATGCAATTGGGAGATGGTGAGAGCTTTACTTCCTGCTCCTGACGTGGACCGCAGCCAGCTCCGGGTGAGACCTTATTTGTTTATACCTTTAGTGGAACGGTTATTCATGATGACCACCCGGTCTTTACCATATGCTTTCCGGTCCATCCAGTGAGCCATCTAGCTCATCCCAGGACTTATAAATACCACTCCTCAGCATACTGCACCCTCACCTTCCGCCCCTTCATATTTTGGCCTCCAGTGTTGTGAACCACTACTGATTCAGAGAGACTTTCACTACACAGCTGTGTACTGCTGCAATCCTCTCAGCTGTTTGCTGAGTCAGCTTCTGGTCCCTCTGTCCTTGGCTCCCACTTGACTGGCCGTTCCTTCCCTCTCTCCTCCCCCCCTCCCTCCCAGTGACCTGTTCTGGGTTTCCCGTTCTCCAGAGATCCCTGCTGGACTAACCATGTCTGTTACCTAACACCCATCGTCCAGTGAACCCTCAATGCTGTTTGCTGCTGTTCCTCGGAAATTTAAGGACTCTAGCTAAATTAGTATATACAATTCATTTGCAATTATTTTCATTCCATTATCATGCATGAGTTTACTGGTGTGGTGTGATTGGTTGGCTGGGCTGGATGGCCATCTGCGTCTGCGTATGACCCAGTTGTCATTTTTAAATCGGTGATGGTACCTGTTTTCACAGGATATCTTTTTTGGATTGGTGTTTAAAGTGAAATTTGTCTCAATAAACAGTATTTATATGATCTGACCATTGCATGTCCCTCATTGAAGAATTCTCTTTTTCTTGGTTTTTTTGTCATATGTTTTTTGAATTCAGAGGAACACACCTATCATCCCTGGTGTTAGCAATCGTCTCTAGATCAACCAAGACGGGGCTAATTTTTGCCTTCAGTCTGTCTAACTATACTTGACGGCAGAGTGTGTTAGTTCTTTTTATTACTTGTTTTTTCTCTCAACTCAGGAAATGGTGGTTGGACATCAAATTAAGGGAGCACGATCAGTATAGAAGGATCAGGAGAGTGCTGCAAAAAAGTAAGTAGTTGTCCTGTGTTCCTGTTCTTTCTTTTTATTACATTTGTGCTGCTCCATGTGCTTTTCTTTACTGTTGTACAGTTTAAAATGGCAACTTTCATGCTCATGGACACATTATTCGTTTGTAGGAAACATTGTTCGTTCGGCCAATAAAACACCATGTTTTGTCCAGATGCAGTTCAATAAATTTTTTCTGGCCTACTTCTCTTAAAATAATTTTGGTGTCTAGATGGGTTTGTAACTAGAATGAAATGCAAACTAGATTCTGTGTAAGGAGAGGACACTCAGTAGCTGTTTACACATCTGGACGCTGGAACACTAGTGTGGGACACAAGAACACCCTTTTTTTTTTTTAGGGGGCCCACACAAGTGCTCCAGTGTATCCTATAGGGGTGTCTCCATCTGTGAAGGTTGTACAAAACAGGTAAGTATTCAAGCTTGACAAAGTAAAAAAATATTTCTTCATCTTGGAACTCTGCCAAAACAGACAATTGTACCCCACTTCCAAGCAATGTTTCATATTCCTATTTCTGTCATAAAATATTTGTGTGCTAAGTATACCTATTTTTTTACATAGGGGAGAAAAGACTCGGAGGACACCACTCATCAGAGGAGACAACAGACCCCCCACCTCAGGAAGAAGGGGAAATACCACAAACACAACCAGAGAAGGAGGAGGGAGACGTTATAGAACTTGTCACCACAACAGGTGAGTGTCTGCGACCACAGGCTCAGGTTAGAGATGGATGCCGGCATATTTATAATACATGGTGTGTTTTTTTTTTATATCTTTTTAGGTGATCGTGATGTTGTGGATGAAGGTCATTTCACCAGTGAAAGTGCCCAGATCCTGATCGGGGAGATAATCGGGTGTAATAGGGACTTGGAAAACATCAAGCAAAACATCAATGATGTTCAAAACAAAATGAAGAACATCATTGATGTTTTAGGGAGAGTTTAAAACCCCTCGAAATCCCGAATTATTTATGCTTTTTTTTCCTGAAAATTTTTTGCACATTTTTTGACATATTCTCGAAAAGCCAAATTTTGAAGATGCACACAGTGTGTCAACATGTGCTATCTGCCATCATGGGAGATCAATGTATGCATTTTGGGGGTGAAACCCCTTCCTCAATAATAAAGTAGCTGAGAGGAAGGTGTTGCACCCACAAAACACGTCCATTGATCCCCCATGATGGTAGCTAGCACATGTTGACATTTGGCAATTTGTGTGCATCTTCAAAATTTGTCTTTTCCAGGGGTGACATCACCCTATCTGCTGAACGCAATATCAAACACAGTTTATAAATACTCATGTCTGATATTGCCTTCAATTCCTACAAAAGTTGAACTTTGTAAGTTCCAGATTTGTGTATTTCTTGTTGGTTTTAAACATGCCTATTTTACCTTAAAAGGAAATTTCTACTTTTATTAATGTGACCTAAAAAATTTTTATACAACAAACATGTTGGTTTGTTTTAAAAAACCTTTTATAAATGCACATGTGATTGTACTTGGATTAAAAAGATTGATAATTAACAATGTGTGGCTTCTTTCAATGCTCAAAAGCATTTTTTGTTGTAAAATTGGTGTTTTCAGTGTCAATGGGGGTTATTTACTAAGGGCAAATCCACTTTGAACTACAAGTGCAGTTTCAGTGCAGTCTCAAGTGCACTTGTAGTGCAAAGTGTCATTGCTTTTAGTAAATAACACCCAACAGTGCTTTAGAATTTTACAGAATCACGCCTTTTTCACGACTCCCCAAATTTCAGTCAGGGACAGAAAGACAAGCCGTAAATCTAAGCAATATTTGTTTGAGGATGTGATTGAGTTTATATTCCGCCATGTGTATTGGTGTAAGAAATAGGCGAAACCGGCTGGCCATTATTCCAAACGTGTTCTCCACCACTCTTCTGGCGCTGGCCAGCCGGTAATTAAAAACCCTCTGGTCCGGGGTGAGGGTCCTCATAGGGAATGGCCCTATAAGATGGTCCCCCAGCGCAAACACTTCATCCGCAACAAAGACGAATGGGAGTCCTTACGCATTGTCTTCTGGAAGTGGCAAGTCCAAGCTGCCATTCTAGAGACGCCTGTAGAACTCCCTGTGGGCGATGACTCCACCATCTGACATCCGGCCATTCTTCCCCACGTCCACATACAGGAACTCGTAAGTAGCCGACACTACCGCCAACATCACAATACTATTGAACCCCTTGTAGTTGTAATAGTATGACCCCGAGTTGGGTGGTGGGACGATGTGGACGTGTTTCCCATTAATTGCCCCTACGCAGTTAGGAAAGTCCCACCGCTGGGCAAAGTGGGATACCACAGTCTGTCATTCCTGTGGGCTGGAAGGAAACTGTGGAGTCAAACAAGAAAAATAAATTAATCATTTTGCACATAAACATGGAAAGCAAATTAGACACAAACATTTTTGGCCAACATCAGTATAACATTTATTTTAGGGAGTATTTAAAGACAAAGGTATAAGGTCCACCTGTGAAGTAAATTGTAGCGCTAAAAACACATATATTAGTGGTAAATGTAAAGTTCGAAGTGCACATAAGCGTAGTGTCCCAAGAAAACAAATATGTAATCCGAGGGATCAAAAGTCCACAATGGAAAAGAATAATCTGTGTAAATAATCTTGTCTGCTTCCCAACCGTCAGCCTGTATATCATCAACTTAGGCGAATAGATGAAATACGCTTACCAGAGGAGTTGGATTCTACTGCCATAAGCATAGAATCAATGGAGCTTAGTGCCACCCAGGGCAAAGTAGTGGAGTGTTGGAGGCAAGGGTAGAGCCTCTGCAGGACTGGGACATCCCCTCTTTATCCACCAAAGCCGAGCCAAGGATGTGTTCCAAAGACCAAAGTGTTCCTCAATTCCCCAGTATATGTGGAAAAAAGAAGGAATGCTCCCACATAGTGTAATTCTGGGTATTTTTATTCATAAAAAAAACATGATACATATAAAAAAGTGATCACAAAATGAAGTAAAAAGCAGTGTATAGGGTCTGTAAAAAGCCGCCCTACGCGTTTCGGTCCAATGACCTTCAACAGGGGCATATGGGACCCTCATGACACTGCCCAAATTTATAAAATACTATATACCATCTAAAATAATCAAGACCAATAGGCTGTTAGCATACAAACAACAATGGATATCATTGGACCTAGGGAACATCACCTGTTAGGGTATACTACACCCCCTAAATATGTCCAATCGATTAAACTTATGGCGTAAAGTTTATATCGTTTAAGCCAATGTACATGTAAGATTTCTCCATGTCTGTATCTGTGCTTATGGCTGCCGAATGGACGTCCTCGTGTAGAAAGCCCGGGAACGCAGCCAAACGTGAGTGTGTGACGTCAGTGGTTCAAGGTATGCGGATCGTGCAGGGAGGTTGCCTAGCAACCGTGCACGCTATTGCCAAAAAGCCCGCGAACACACAAAACGTGTCTGCGCGGCCGTCACGTGATCTCGAGTTGTCCCTCATGTGATGACTGATGTCATCCACATTTGGACAATCGAGGTTGCCCGATACAGACATGGAGAAATCTTACATGTACACTGGCGTATTTTCTAACATTGATTCACGTAAGCGGTTACAGGAGAGATCCCTTTTAGACTGGGTGACTGCAGTGCGGGTTCGTTTGCATTACTACGGACCTTCCCGACATAGCGTCTTTGTTGCCTGGCAACTAGTCTCGAGTATTTATGCCTGTCATCGCATGAGGGATAACTTTAAGGTCATGTGATGACTGTTCTGACACACCCCTCCGGTTCGCAGCCCCTCCAGGCCCTGTGATGCCGCTGCCTGGCAACCTATCTCGATTGTCCAAATGTGGATGACATCAGTCATCACATGAGAGACAACTCGAGATCACGTGACGGCCGCGCAGACACGTTTTGTGTGTTCGCTGGCTTTTTGGCGGTAGCATGTAGGGTTGCCAGGCAACCCTCCTGCATGGTCCACAAGCTTCCGGCTCTTCAGCGTCATGTGACGGCTGCTCAGACACGCCCCTCGGGTTCGCGGGCTTTTTGGCAATAGCATGCACGGTTGCTAGGCAACCTCCCTGCAGATCCGCATACCTTGAACCACTGACATCAAACGCTCACGTTTGGCTGCGTTCCCGGGCTTTCTACACGAGGACGCCCATTCGGCAGCCCATAAGCACAGATACAGACATGGAGAAATCTTACATGTACATTGGCTTAAACGATATAAACTTTACGCCATAAGTTTAATCGATTGGACATATTCAGGGGGTGTGGTATACCATAACAGGTGATGTTCCCTAGGTCCAATGATATCCATTGTTGTTCGTCTGCTAACAGCCTATTGGTCTTGATTAATTTAGATGGTATATAGTATTTTATAAATTTGGGCAGTGTCATGAGGGTCCCATATGCCCCTGTTGAAGGTCATTGGACCGAAACGCGTAGAGCGGCTTTTTACAGACCCTATACACTGCTTTTTACTTCATTTTGTGATCACTTTTTTTATATGTATCGTGGTTTTTTTATGAATAAAAATACCCAGAATTACACTATGTGGGAGCATTCCTTCTTTTTTCCACATATACTGAGGAATTGAGGAACCACTTTGGTCTTTGGAACACATCCTTGGCTCGGCTTTGGTGGAAAAAGAGGGGATGTCCCAGTCCTGCAGAGGCTCTACCCTTGCCTCCAACACTCCACTACTTCGCCCTGGGTGGCACTAAGCTCCATTGATTCTATGCTTATGGAAGTAGAATCCAACTCCTCTGGTAAGCGTATTTCATCTATTCGCTTAAGTTGATGATATACAAGCTGACGGTTGGGAAGCAGACAAGATTATTTACACAGATTATTCTTTTCCATTGTGGACATTTGTTCCCTTGGATTACATATTTGTTTTCTTGGGACACTACGCTTATGTGCACTTTGAACTTTACATTTACCACTAATATATGTGTTTTTAGCGCTACACTGTACTTCACATTTGTTTCCCTTTTTTGTCACATGGTTTGTAGCAGCTGTTTTTGTTTCTTTTGGGTAGCGCATTAATCATCCTTTTCTTTCACTGGTGTAAGGTCCACCTATCAGATTCCTCCCCCCTCTCATGGGCCATTTTATAAATTTTATGGGGGGGAGATGTTTTGGACAGGTAACCCTCTCCACTTCATTGAGAGATGAATGCCTAAATAATGTGTATTACTTTGGCCAGCCCCTCCTTACTTACACTATTGGCAGCCCACTGGACAGGTAAGAAGTGTCATAATACAAAGATATAAATACACACTGTACACATTTTAGCACATTTTTCCATTCTGCAATTACCTATCAAGATAATAATAGGATACAAAAACTTTAAACAGTACCATTTGAAAGTATTCAGGCAGGCCCTTGCACTACATGCTTTGGGGAAATTCATCCATAAATATGACCACAAAAGAGGTGGGTATATAGTGTGTATGGGTTTGGCAAAGTCAGCAGATAAAGGGTTGAGGATAGATAGAGGATTGGTATCAGCTGAGTTAGCAGTTGGGGGGAGGGAGGGTTCCAAATGATTTTGGGACCCAAAAAAAAAAAGCCTCTGACACTCTGACAGAATTTCAAGAACAAATCACATTTTTACACATTTTAGGGTGTATTTAGGGTAAAGCACTACTATGGAGCTGACAAAATACATTGTTAAGTGACTACACGAGGTGGATATAGGCCCAGGAGAGCATGCTGGGGAGGTGAAGGCAAATATGTATGAAGGACAAAAAAAAATTACATAAAAATCCAGCATGAATGAGGACAAAGGGGACATTCACAGCATATTAGAATCATGGTAATTAGGGAATGAGGAAAGAAATACAATATATTATCAAACATTCAACACAATAAAATGTGATGTTAAAGGATAAAAATCTTACCTTAATATAGTCCTTCTGCAGGACCTGAATAATAGCAGAACAGGTCTCTGGGATGATGATCCCCAGAGCCTGGGGGGAAATGCTTGTCAAGAACTTAAGGTCCTGCAGGCTTCTCCCCGTCGCCAAGTACCGCAGGGTGGCGACTAGCCTCTGCTCCGGAGTGATGGCTTGCCTCATGCAGGTATCCTGCCTGCTGATATAAGGGGTCAGCAAAGCCAACAAATGGTGAAATACGGGATCTGTCATCCGAGAAAGTTCCGGAAATCATCAGGATTATTCTCACGGAGCAAAGGCATGTGACAGAACTGGTCACGCTGGAGCAACCAATTCTTGGTCCATGATCTCCTCCTCGCCCTGTTCATGGACTGGGCTTGTGTCAAAGTAAGGACCCCAACACCAAGCCCCCGCACAGCAGAACGATGAGTACGTACACGCAACATGGCTAGAAAACGGTCGGCTGGTCAGAACGAAGTAACAGAACGCACTGAAGAATAGCAAGGCCTGTGAAGAGCGACCTGAAAATCAGTAACTAACGGACAAGAACACAATGACAAGTCAATGGTACTCGCTGCACGCACTGAAGACCAGATACAAACCTACAAGCACAAACTGAACAGCAGAAATACGATCTGAAAACCACGAGTCTGAAAAACCACGAATCGTCTCTCACTAAACTTTTACTAACACGAGATTGGCAAAAAGAGTCCAAAGGGTGCCTCGCTTGGTACTGAACTGCCCTTTTATAGTCTCGTTGTACATGGTGTACGTCACCACGTTCTTGGCGTTCGGAAATTCAGACAACTTTGTGCGACCGTGTGTATGCAAAACAAGTTTGAGCCAACATCCGTCGGAAAAAATCCATGGATTTTGTTGTCGGAATGTCCGATCAATGTCCGACCGTCAAAGTAGTCAAAGTCTTCACTTGGAAATGCGATAACCCTAACTACCAAGACCTGAGGTATGCCTTGGCAAGCTGGTCAGTATGCCTAAAAGAGGGCAAAAAGAGACACAATGTAGGTGTGATGTAAAAGCTTCGATGAAGGGCCAGCAACAACCATCAGTCCAGAAAATAGCGAATGCACAGATGACTACAGAAAATGGATTTACGTATGTAGCTGCTAAAACAGAGGATCTCCAGTGCCCCATGTACCTGATGATAAAGAAGGGACCCCCTGTTCGGGACCTACGAAAGTTGCTTCCGATCCAGACGCATATCCAGAAAAGGGGTTTAGGATTCGAGCCTAGTTTGACAAGTAAACCTGGACATGAAAACTAACTGTTTGTAGTGAGAAGGTGCATGGGGAGAGGGAGAAAGAGCAGACCCGAGGAATATTGCAGAGAAGGACAAATACTTTAATCCGACACCGTTACTGTGGTACAGTAATAAAACCACAAACCCATGGCTTATCCATCTATTCTAATGATGGGGAAGTTGTAAGCGTAGTAAAAGAGAACTGCCTAGAACACTAACTGGGAACTGCGCCAAGGGTAGGAGACAGGAAGTCTAAAACACCACGAAAACCTGACCGGTAACTGGTAGCCGTGCCAAAGAGAACATCCCTGACTTCTATGAATACCCTTATGATGGCTTAGAGAGGGAGAGCTGCAAAAAATGGACAGACTGATAGGAGTTTGTAGGGGCCTGAAATGCTGGTTACCTGATAGATACTTGATAGTGTTGGCAGATGAGGCCAAATTGCTGAAGCAATATACAGCGAAAGACGGAGACATGAACCTATGAAACCTTCCCACCCTTGGTAGAAGCCCTCGGAATACTCTGTATAAAGAACTATTGGCCAGATAGATCACCTGTGACCAAGCTTGCCCCCAGTTCTACATACCACTGTAAGAAATTCCAACATCACCTGCAGGCGCACTGAGAAGAGCAGGTGCCAGGGTCACAGCTGACACCGCCGCTCTAGCCGAGTGGGCTATGATCCTCTCTATCCTATCTAACAATTGTAGCATGGATGTAAGAGCGTATTAAGTACCGCATGAATCTGGGTTGAAGAATCAGCTGAGGCCGGGAAAGGGGTACACCAGCGATAAAATTCATCTATGAGTCTGGTATGGTCCCACCCCTTGATGGGGTTCTACCATGCACTGAACCCCCATGTGGCGGTGGAGAGATGAATGCGAATTGGCTGCTTCCGAAACGCACGACATGCCCTGATCTAAGGAAACACAAACTAGAGAAACTAGAGAAATGAGAACAGACAACCAACCCATGAAAAACAACACTCCTTTGTACCTGATAAGTATGAGGATGTAGGTGCAGAAAGGACAAGCCAACAGCGCGTGAATGTGAACCTGATGACAACACCACCCTAGTGTATGCAGTAAGCAAGCCTGAGCAACCTGCAGCGCCAAGACAGGTAATTAAAAAAGCAACACTCAGGGCTGAGGTACCCACAGACTGCAGTGGGTAGTAGTAAAGGTGTAATGGTGAACGTGCATGTATGTTGTATGGTATACGGGCGAGAAGATTGTGGGACAACAATCAATTAAAAACAAACCTAAAAGTAAACTAATGCGCAAAACCACAATGACCAATAGGCTGGAAAGGAGCCGCCAACATAAAACAGTGTACTCAGATAACTAAAGACAAATAGAAAACAAAACAGCTATCTACCTCATTTCTTATTGCACTTTATGACTGTTATTTTTTTGGCTTTAATATCTATGAATTATATGCTATTTTGCACTTGTATTTATTATTGCACATGATTTTATTGCCTGTTCATCAGTTATTACACTTAGGCTTAGTTAGAGCCACATATTTTGTTTTCTATTAATCAATTAAAAACTAAACCTCAGCCTGTATGGATCCATAGACGTGACAGACCCTGGATGTGCGCACTAGCTGACAGAAATGCTACGAACAAAATGCTACAACAGGAAAATGCTACGACAGGAAAATGATAAGACAGGAAAAAGCTAAGACAGAAAAAAGCTAAGACAGGAAAATGCTACGGATGAAATGCTACGAATGAAATGCCATGACAGAAATGCTACGATTGAAAAGCTGCGACAGAAATGCTACCCTCGAAAGCTACAGCAGAAATGCTGCGAACGGCGATTGATGCTGACAGATTAAAAAATCCAGCAAGAGCACCGAGCAGATCTAGAATTAACGTCTGTCATACAGTAGTGCACTCAGAGCACTACTGCTAATGGTACAACAGAAATGCCATGACAGAAATGCTACGAACGAACACCTACGAGTGAAAAACTACGACAGGAAAAACATGCTGGACATAACCGCTATGACAGAAACGCTATGACAGAAGTGCTATGACAGAAAACGCTATGACAGAAAACGCTATGACAGAAACGCTATGATGAACCCACTGTGACAGAAACGCTATGACAGGACCACAGACTACGCTGACAAGAACTATTGTAACCGATCTTCTATGACAGGAAAATACCATGACCAAACCACTGTGACTGACCCACTGCGTCTGGAACCCTCTGCAACTGAAGCACGCTTGTGACAGCAACGGTTATGACTGAACATGCAGTGACAGGAATACTATGACTGAACGCCTAATGACAGCGCCTACTGTCAGCACCCGAATGACAGTACCCGCTGTGACTGTGACACGCTATGACAGCCCCCCTCAGACAGAACCTGCTGGACAGGAACGCTATGACTGGACACGTTATGACCAAGATGCTGAGGCTGGATGCGCTGACCGACCACGCTAGGACGCACCCGCTAGACTGAACCCGCTAGACTGGAACGTCAGGACTTAACATGTGTGACAGCACTCGCTATGACAGTGACACTATGCCAGCCCCGCTATGACAGAACACGCTATGACAGGAAGCTATGACTGAACACATGACAGCACCCGCTGTGACTGGAAACGTTGTGACTGAAACGCTACGACTGAACCCCCTATGCCCGAAACCGCTAAGACTGAAATGCTGTGACTGAAATGCTAAACCAAAAACACTATCACTGAAAACGGTGTGACTGAAACGCTAGACAGAACTGCTATGACTTGAAACGCTGAAACTGAACACGCTGTAACAGAACCGCTATGACTGAAAATGCTGTGGCTAAAAATGCTATGACTGAAAATACTATGACTGAACCGCTATGACTGAAAATGCTACGGAAACCGCTATGACTGAAAATGCTACGAAAACTGCTATGACTGAAATCTGACTGAATACGCTATGACTGAAAAATTCTGTGACAGGATCTGCTGAGGCGGAACTGTGCGATAGAACAGCTGACTGTTATGACCACCTGCTAAGGCAGACCTGCTGACAAAACCGCTAAGACAGGAACATGCTAAGACAGCAACACGCTAAGACAGGAACACATGCAAGGAATACTATGAACCGACCATGGCAGTGGAGCTGACCCACCAACCAGCCAGCCCCTTACCTGGTACTGCCCTCAGTGTCCCCCCATCTGCAGCCCGAAAGGGGGGGCACACATGTGTGCAGGAGTGGCAGAAGAGCGACTAGATTTCTGAGGGAGAGCAAGAGGAGCTGCAGTGCAGAGGGCTGGAGGGGCAAACTAGGAGGAGCTGGAATGCAGTCGGCTGGAGGGGCAAAGCTCCACCCCCATCTGAGAGCCAGAGGACACAGGCCCCCCGGTGAAACTGACCATGGCAAACAACGGCAAACCCTGGGAGAAGTGGATGGACGGACGATACACCCCCCCCTGATGCTGGCGTGACTAGAGAGAAGAGGGAGGACGGATGCCCCCCTCCCCCCAGCATGAGCACCGGGGAAAGCAGGCTGGTGCCGCCTTGAAGATGCAAGATAGAGCATGTGAACGTGGGCAGGCGGTCCTCCATAGCACCGGGAGAAGCGGGCGGGCGGCCGGTCATCCCCCCAGTGTGAGTGAGCACTGGAAGAAGAAGGCGGATGGCCCCCTCATGAAGCCAGACCTGCACAGGGAGAGAGGAGCTGGCGGGTGGCTGATCACTCCCCCCACGTGAAACACCAGGAGAAGCAGACGGGCAGCCCCCTCATGAAGAATGACCTGCACAGGGAGAGAGGAGCTGGCAGGCGGCCGATCACCCCCCCGGTGTGAAACACTGAGAGAAGCGGGCGGGCAGCCCCCTCATTATGCCGGATATACCCTGGGGTGATAAGAAGGTGGGTGGGCGATCGGTCTCCGCGGTGGTACCCAGCATGAGCACCGAGAGGGGAACCGCCACCACTGTTGCAGCCGACCGTCGCTCAGCAAGGACGCGGAAGTGACGTGTGCCGGAGATGAGCCGACGAAGGATATGATGGAGGAGGGATATATAGCCCTCCTACAAATTCAGGCTGGCCTACGGCCAGCCTTCCAGCTTATTATGTTGAAATGATTTGTTTTCTTAATTTGTTTCGTTTTCGTTTCATTTTTTGTTTTCAATTTTATTTAAAATTTCCATCCGTATTCAAATCAAATTCGGTTAGAATATCCAAAAATTAGTTAGGTACTACTTGTTCAAAGGCTGTTTAAATATTTGTGATTTTATCAGATGAAAATAAGCTGTCACAACATGAATGTCTCCATTATGGGCCCATATGTAAGATGAAATTATAGTTAAGTTCAACAACATGTGCTGGACCCCAAACACCTTGATGCTAATTATGAAATACCACTAAATTCCTCTACTGGAAATTATGACAGCAACCTCATGTGTTGCATAAAAATTGTATTACTTTTACTAACATGAAACGCGCATGATCAAAGATACTATCTTTTTTTATACCTTAAGACACACATACATAACAATTACGTTGAGTTTAGTCATTACAAGTATGTTATGCCTTCACTTATGCCCACCATCCACTGCCGGAATAGGGTTGGGGGGGTGGAGCCAGGAGCATTAAAATGAGTATACTATACATATACAATGCCATTTAAGAAGATCCAATGAGTTAAATACTGGTAATACGATTGGACTGGATATGTACTGTACAATAGATTCCTATTTATGGACAGTAGATCCATTCCACTGCATTTAAAGGCACCTCGTCTGCTCCTCATCAAGTAATGTAATCTATGAAAAAAAAAGGTGGCAGTTCTATTAGGAAAATTAGTGCAAGAGCTAATATGAGCATTCAAAGTGCAGTAATAGTAACCCTAACCCATGCCAAATCATTACATTAATTTTCCTGTACAAATAGATTAGTGGAAGAATATTTCAAGTTGAATAACTTTAATTTGTATCCTAACTGTTTCTTGCCATATGCAGATATGTTCCCAAAAAACAGAATGTTTTTTGATGATTATACAAAGCTGAGGAAGTGAGGAAGCCCTGTCAGGTAACATTGCCCCCCCCCCTCCTCCTCTCCCCATGGCCAAAAGGGAACACATTTTTTACTGATGGAGTTGGAAATTTAACATTTGGCCGAAATTTGCCAAATTTGGTCCTATAGTAACTGTGTATGACCATATCTATGACATGGTAAGTCTACCCTGTAACAGATTTGGCCATCACTAATGGGGCCTACACATTGTATGATATTTGAAGAGGAAAATTCCATATTCAGAACGATCATAAGATATTCATATAGTGTGTACACAAATTTCAAGAGCCAATTCAGACCTTCAAAAAGAAAATTACTGAAGGAGCAAACGACATGAAAAAAACATGCAGCCATTCATAACCACAAAGTTAATATCATAGGCATCATAATAATAATGTTTTTAAAAAAATGGTTTGGAAGTATCACCACAGAGTAAATATGTGCCACGAACCCTTAGCTGCAAATAGTAATAAAAAAATTGGTACTGGACTTTATAAGCACTGAGGTACACAATATTATAATGAAAATAATTTTTATTACAAATTGATTACAAACAAAATAAACCAGACAGACATTGTTAAAAGGCTTTGCAAAGTAGAGATAGCCTAGATACTAATACAGCACACAACCCGTACACCAAGGAGAGTAATCCTGAATAATCACAACGATGTCCTTGCTGGAACAACAGTAAATATTCTATCAGGCTTGGTGTGAGCTGATCATACTGTGCAATAGCTCTGCTCTACATGTTACACACATATATATATATATATATATATATATATATATATATATATATATATATATATACGCGTCTTCAGGAGCTTAGGCATACTTTAGTGCAAACATCACATAGGAGCTGGCAACAAGGTGTATAACAATATCCAGGATATGGTGGATGTGGCAGATCCGTGTCATTAAATATACAATGGGTCCATATGGTTTGGAAGCAAATGTTTAACGCTCAAACAAATCTAAAGAGAGATATATTCCTCAAAAGCTGCAGCAAAGGAGTAGCAGTATATCGTGATTGAAGGTGTAGGACTGCCCAATGACATTCGTCGCTCCTGAGATCACGCAGACATGGTGATGGTATGGATCTCAGGAGCTGACTGGTGACAGTATGTAAAAAGAAAAAAAAAATCTTTTTTCTTTCTTCTTATTTTTTTTAACATACTGTGACCAAGGAAATACAGTGTTACCATAGTAACACTGTACTACTCTGGGGGAAGTGATCAGGATTATGATTGCTTATACCGGTAAATTTTACTGGTATAAGCAACCATTTTTACTGAATAAAACTGATTTATTCTGTGTTTATTGTTGTGATTAGCTGTGATTGGCCACAACTAATCACATTGTACAGATTTGCTGTGATTGGCCCTGTCTGTAACATGTGATCACTGTGACCAATCAGAGCTAGCAACACAATTGTACACAATGAATGGCATGTATCAAAGCCGTTCATTGTTTAGAATTGTCATGTGATCTTCTGTGATTGGTCACAGTGGTCACATGGTGTCGGCAGCATGCGTTGGATTCAGCCGAAGACAGATCGTGCCACCGTGCGGCCCCACAGCCGAGCATGAGGCTTGTTCCCTGAGGATGTCACATGTCAGAGGGATGAATGTCCCTCCCAGCCATCATTTGACAATATAAAAAGGCAAAGCAAAAATGTAAAAAAGAAAGAAGAAAAAAAAAGGGGTGTGGAGAGAGGCTATCTGAAAAGACTAGTCTCTCTCTTGTGAAAACTGGACAATGATAAAAATTGTGTGTTTCACAACTACAAAAGTAAAGAAGATATTGTTTCACAATTGTCCAGTTTTCACAAGAGAGAGACTTGTCTTTTCAGATAGCCTCTCTCCACACCCCTTTTTTTTCTTCTTTCTTTTTTACATTTTTGCTTTGCCTTTTTTTAGCACCACACTTTATATCCTCATTTGCATCACAATTTGTCTTATTGTTGTGTTGGCTGCTTACACTCCACAGGTTGGCGCAGTATTTCACACAACTATATATTATCATTTGACAATAGGATGGGCGGGAAGTGGTTAAACAGAAAAGATTGGGGCGGGTTTAGATGCTATGCTGGTGTGCGTGTGTTATTTTGAAAGTCAGAAAGATGTCAATTCCCAGAACAGGTTTCCAGCATGGCCTTGCCCTGTTCAGAATAGACAAACATGTTCCAATATGTAGAAAAAAAATGGAGAAATTACTGAGCTAAACCCAAATATAACAAAAAGCTGCTAACACTGAAACAAACAAAGTCCAAACAAAAAGTGTAAAGCCAAAGTTTAGCGCAAAATTTAATAATAGGACAGCAATAAACTGAAATAATAAATGTGTGAAAACATATAAACGTGTTATAAACATGCAAAGTGAAAGTCCAATGTTCACATATGTGAACAAGAAAATGTGAGAGTTCAAATAAACATGAAAGAAACTACTAAAATGACATGTTCGTCTGATGCATGAATCCTCAAATTAATTTTGATGGTGATGCAAACTATATATGACTAGCAGTGAAGCTGTTGAAACAAGAAAATCCTCTGTCAAAAGAGTATGGATGGGTAGTCTTACCGGATAAGGTGGACCCACTTACCAGCGGCAGTGGGTCAATCAGGCTTGTATAGGCCGAATGCCTAAGGGTTAAGAGTTGGCAGGAAGCAGGTCACTCCAAACGGGGTAGTTCCATTCCTCGACAGTAGTGGTCCGACTTCGCCTCCTGGATTCAAATGGCTCTCAAAATAAGCGTGGAACGTCCACCCAAAAGGGGGAGCCGCCTGGCGGTTGATGGTGTGTACAGGATAGGCTCAATCAGACCAGGGTAGAGATAAGCAAAAATGGAGAGGCTCCATATGGTGAAGGTCAAAAACAGAGAGGCTTTATTAAAAAACGGACAGGTTTTTATTAAAAAACTGAGAGGTTTTTATTCAAAAAGTCCGACTTCACTTGCTCCCCACATTGCTTTTTATTATTTTATAACTTGTGATTACCAGTATTTTTATATTCATCTACAATATTGTATTGTACTTTTTAAATAAAAACCTCTCCGTTTTTGACCTGCACCATTTGAATCCAGGAACTCTGGCTGGACCACTACTGTCGAGGAATGAAACTACCCCGTTTGGAGTGACCTGCTTCCTGCCAACTCTTAACCCCTAGGCATTTGGCTTATAGGTCTTGACAGGGATTTGTGAGCAATGGAACAGGAAGAAGACAGGATCATCCTTTCTTGTGCTTTCCATACCTAACTAGACTCACTCTTCTTCATTCATAATGGGATGCCATTAAAGTTCATGTTCCGTTATACTGTACATGCTCTCACAGTTACTTCTTATATGTTGTTGTTTTTTTTTTCTTTCTGTGAGACTCTACTACTGTTTTGTATTGCATTGCTTTGTTGGATATTTTATTTTTACAAATAAAGAATTAAAAAAAAAGCAAACAGAAAAGAGTGGGACCATTTGGGCTATGGGTTGTTAAGTGCCTAAATGTCTATTTTAATTTTAAAGACATGTACACTCTAAATTTTAACATACTAGATTACAATAATAAATAGTTTATGTTAACTACATATTTTGAATGAACCTATATGTCAACATCCTTCACCACGAATTTTGATAAGAGAAATTACAATATTAACATTGCACAGTATAATAGACAAAATTGGTATAACTTATTAACAAATAATATACCTGAGGATCTCCCCTGTTATTTGGAGGGACCGTGCATCCTACTACACAATGTGGATGCCACGGACCCTTGAAGAGGTTATGTACAGGTGGGCTGTATAGTTTTATCAAAAGAAAAGAAACATATTACTTATCTATTGTAGGCAGGCCACTATATACTGAACAGTGAAAAAGGTATAAAGTATAAGGAAAAACAAATACAACTATACCAGAACATGAGAATTGTTCAGTAATTGATTGTTTATAAGGCTTCCATTAACCACTTCAGCCCGGAAGATTTGGCTGCTCAATGACAAGGCCATTTTTTGCGATACGGCACTGCGTCGTTTAACTTACAATTGCACGGTCGTGCGACATTGTATCCTTACAAAATTGGCGTCCTTTTTTTCCCACAAATAGAGCTTTCTTTTGGTGGTATTTGATCGTCTCATCAGTTTTTATTTTTTTCTCTATAAACAAAAAAAGAGCGTCAATTTTTAAAAAAACACAATATTTTGTACTTTTAGCTATAATAAATATCCCCATTTTTTTTTTTAAGAAAAGCACGTTTTTTTCTCAGTTTAGGCCGATATGTATTCTTCTACATATTTTTGGTAATAAAAATCGCAATAAGCATATATTGATGGTTTGCGCAAAAGGTATAGTGTCTACAAAATAAGGGATAGATTTATAAACCATCATCACTGCCTCCTATTGCAGTGTCCCCCTCTGTGAATGATTTATAAATATAAATGCTGTAAATACCTAATTTAAGAGACGAGATTGTAATCACATGACCAGCCAGCTCTTTCCTCCTCCCCTCCAGACTGACATCAGCAGGGGAATCTCAGCCCCTCCCGTTGCATCTCTCAGAGGAGGAAAGGAGAAAGCTGGCCAGTCATGTGATCGC
This sequence comes from Lithobates septentrionalis, assembly GCA_037952835.1. Taxonomy (NCBI): domain Eukaryota; kingdom Metazoa; phylum Chordata; class Amphibia; order Anura; family Ranidae; genus Lithobates; species Lithobates septentrionalis. Next base: position 210,013 of record JBBDGP010001886.1, on the reverse strand, counting down.
AATCTCGGCAGTGAAATTGGGTATTTGCAGCATTTATTTTCATAAATCACACACAGAGGGGGATACTACAATAGGAGGCAGTTCTGATGGTGTATACAGGTTAGAGTGGCTTAATAACCACTTTAAGGGCTAGTCTACATGACACACAGAAAGCATGGAATAAACTATGTCAAGATATAATAAGATAATAAAGTCAATACAAAAACATATACAGCCTGACGTATGAAGCTGTTAAGACTTTGAATGTTCAGGGCTTTTTTTAGACAGATTTCCACTCACTTCCTGCCATAGTGAAAACCTTGGCTAGGAAGTAGGGCAAATTTTAATGAACAGTTCGTAGATCGGAACCTGACAGGGTTTCTAACTATTCTTTACTCTATCCAAAAACATCCAAGCAGATATACGCTATTAGAGTATTTAAAACAAAAACTGGAGTGTGGAAGGGGTAAAACCCCACTCAGATTTCTGTTGCTGTTTGTGTCTCTGTTAGGGAGATTTACCATAATGACTAATATCACTGAAATTATAAAGTGATGGAAAATCCAAAATGTTGAGTTGTCACCAGCACAGGAATAAGAAGTTAAATCTAATGATCCAATCTTCAAACTAAAGGGAAATGTTCTCATTTTGGAGAGTTTGCCTCTCACGTCCTGTTGTATCTACAGGATGGAAAGTGAAGGTAAAATTTCCTTAATGGGACACATGGAAAAAACAGTTCTAACTATTTCTTTCTCTATTCATAATGAAAAAACAGTTAGAATAAGATAATGTTTAACTGCATTTACATGGAACGCCTGACACGAGGATCACAAATTCTCATTTCCTGCCACAGTAGCGGTGTTATCACCAGCACAGGAAATAGGAGAATATCTTCCCAGCACACCACAAAAACAGCAGGGATCTAACATTTGTATATACAACTGAAAGAGAAAAGACATTATTTCAAATTTTATTTTCTACGATTTTGCAGTATGTCATATTTTGGTAACCTCTTCAATTCTCTATTTTCACCCAGAGCTCAGAGATCAGTCACAGTTTTCTTCTGAATGTAGCTCAGTACATACAGTGGGGATGGAAAGTATTCAGACCCCCTTAAATTTTTCACTCTTTGTTATATTGCAGCCACTTGCTAAAATCAATTAAGTTCATTTTTTTTCCCTCATTAATGTACACACTGCACCCCATATTGACAGAAAAACACAGAATTGTTTTCAATCTCTCTTTATTAGATTTTCATTTTTTTGTATAAAACAATCATTAATACCATTACATGCCAATTAAACATAAACATTTTTACATCATTACATCATGTCCTCAACACATCAGGTACATAAAGTTTTTTTTTTTTTCTTTAACAATCCGTAAATACATATATATTCTAACCTGATCATTAACCCTTTAGTTCTACCCCCCCCCCCCCCCCCCCTCCCTATTCCCACCTTGCTTGTTCCCACATCCATACCTCTTACCTACAGACATTCTAAAAAAAAAAAAGAAAAAGAAAGAAAAAAAAAAAACACACACCACAAACAAACAACAAAAAAACAAAACAAAAAAACAAAACAAAATAAAACCCTCGTTCCTCCTGTATATTCTATAGAAATTCTAACACTTCTCTCGATGACCGAAACTCATCCCATTTTTGCCAAATTACTGGTATTTGGTTTGTTATAAAGCCTTCATCTCTTATCTGTTTTTCCATATATTGGATTTCGTTCATTTCACATATCCATTCTGCTATTGTTGACATTTTTGCAGATTATTAAAAAAGAAAAACTGAAATATCACATGGTCCTAAGTATTCAGACCCTTTGCTGTGACACTCATATATTTAACTCAGGTGATGTCTATTTCTTCTGATCATCCTTGAGATGGTTCTACACCTTCATTTGAGTCCAGCTGTGTTTGATTATACTGATTGGACTTGATTAGGAAAGCCACACACCTGTCTATATAAGACCTTACAGCTCACAGTGCATGTCAGAGCAAATGAGAATCATGAGGTCAAAGGAACTGTCTGAAGAGCTCAGAGACATAATTGTGGCAAGACACAGATCTGGCCAAGGTTACAAAAAAATTTCTGCTGCAGTTAAGGTTCCTAAGAGCACAGTGGCCTCCATAATCCTTGGAAGATGTTTGGGATGACCAGAACCCTTCCTAGAGCTGGCCATCCGGCCAAACTGAGCTATCGGGGGAGAAGAGCCTTGGTGACAGAGGTAAAGAAGAACCCAAAGATCACTGTGGCTGAGCTCCAGAGATGCAGTCGGGAGATGGGAAAAAGTTGTAGAAAGTCAACCATCACTGGAGCCCTCCACCAGTCGGGGCTTTATGGCAGAGTGGCCAGACGGAAGCCTCTCCTCAGTGTAAGACACATGAAAGCTCCTCAGTGTAAGACACATGGAGTTTGCTAAAAAAAACACCTGAAGGACTCCAAAATGGTGAGAAATAAGATTCTCTGGTCTGATGAGACCAAGATAGAACTTTTTGGCCTTAATTCTAAGCGGTATGTGTGGAGAAAACCAGGCACTGCTCATCACCTGTCCAATACAGTCCCAACAGTGAAGCATGGTGGTGGCAGCATCATGCTGTGGGGGTGTTTTTCAGCTGCAGGGACAGGACGACTGGTTGCAATGGAGGGAAAGATGAATGCGGCCAAGTACAGGGATATCCTGGACGAAAACCTTCTACAGAGTGCTCGGGACCTCGGACTGGGCCGAAGGTTTACCTTCCAACAAGACAATGACCCTAAGCACACAGCTAAAATAACCAAGGAACAAAACAACTCCAAGACTGTTCTTGGATGGCCCAGCCAGATCCCTGACTTAAACCCAATTGAGCATCTCTGGAGAGACCTAAAAATGGCTGTCCACCAACGTTTACCATCCAACCTGACAGAACTGGAGAGGATCTGCAAGGAGGAATGGCAGAGGATGCCCAAATCCAGGTGTGAATAACTTGTTGCATCTTTCCCAAAAAGACTCATGGCTGTATTAAATCAAAAGGGTGCTTCTACTAAATACTGAGTAAAGGGTCTGAATACTTAGGACCATGTGATATTTCAGTTTTTCTTTTTTATTAAATCTGCAAAAATGTCAACAATTCTGTGTTTTTGTGTCAATATAGGGTGCTGTGTGTACATTAATGAGGAAATTTTAGCAAATGGCTGCAATATAACAAAGAGTGATAAATTTAAGGGGGTCTGAATACTTTCCGTCCCCACTGTAGGTTAATGGGAATAAGAACCCTTCTCTGGGTTTCCTGTTGTAGAAGATGATGACACCAGAATGCAGGCATGGATAGCGATAACTGACCATTACCATCAAAAAAGTCTATATGGGATTCCACTTTCTAGCACACCTGATAGAATAATATTAATAGAAATAATAAAGATATGAAGCAGAAAGAAAGCGACCATGCTTTTTATGGCATCGTAATGGGTCTTCATGTCTGGGTTCCTAAAACCTGACCCAGTACTGCTCATGTTTCTGATGTGCCTCCAAAGAGATGGAACAGTCAAGAAGAACGCAATACTGAATATAACAAAAGGTATTGTAGAGCATATGAAATATGTATAGTCTCCTCCAGTTGTTTTCCTTGTCATGTTTTGAAAAACATCAATGATAACAGCTCTATATTTTTAGAAAAGAAGTATGGCCAAGCATAAAGCAGCATAGATACAAAAGAAGAAAAAAAAAACACAGTGCAAGACACCATGGCACCAACCTTGACATCTAACCTTGAGATAGAGGAACACAACATTCTTGTAGCTGGTAATCTTTATTATGGCCAGGGAATACAACTTGTTAAATAAGCTTAAATAGACTTCTGGAAAATAACAGTAAAGAATATGATTCACAACAATCAGACACTGGAAGATCCACCTGGACAGGCACAGACTGGTGACAATTTTATCTCCAGTGGGAAGGCATTTATTCCTCATCCAGGTCTTGCCATTCATCAGCATGATGATTTTGTTGAGTGTCATCCCAAGAATGACAATAAAAGAGGATGAATAAATAAAAAAAAGGCTGAAAAGCAGACTGCATAGTTAAAAAATGGTTTTGTATCTCAGTCTGGAGAACCTGGGCAAAGCTGTGACTCTGGCTGTCAGATAAGGAATACAAATATAAATTACGCAGATACTTTTCATATTTTTAGAGTGTTCCAAACTCTGGTGGTTTTTTGGTTCCTGACATCCTTCGGAAACCTATTTTGTTTAAGAGAAAGCTATGCTCTGTTTTGTTTGACATTTTGCATTATGGAGACTGCATTTATCTGTATTACTGTTCAGTTAAGAATCACAACAATTTTTGCAACTTTTTTACACCAAAAAGTGTTAAACAAAAATAAAAGGTGGCACTAAATATACAGTGTATATCATGAACATAAAAATGAACATATATCACTGCAAGAAACACATATGATGAACATATAGCAAGCTAAAAGTCCATTAGTGATAGCAGGCCCAACAACGAAAAAACAACAAAAGGCTTTTAAATTAGGCTTCTAGTTCTTTCACCACAGGTGCTCAATGGGAAGGTGGCAACTCACCACAGGTGCTTGACCCTTTTTTAGGGTAGGTCAAATTGCGCATTTGGAATACCAATTGATTCCCACTGCCAACACCACACTGCTCCAATGGACCCTCCGGATGAAGTTAGGGCATAAAAATTTACTCCACAGGAGATGAGAGAGAAAGTCTCATAGTGTAGTATTTTTAATAGGATTTAAAAGCAAAGACAAAAGGTAATAGATTGCACTCACGTGGCAAAGTGCCTAGCCTGGCACTGGGTAAAACAGCGTGTGCAGATCTGGCTAGTTCCTAAGGCAGTAGCATGCATTCCGCGTCCCGCTCGTAGCTACTGGGTGAATGGCGAGGGCTCAAGTAGCAGCCCAACTAGCGCAGCGGCTTTGGGCCCCACATGGACATGTGGCCCAGCTATGCCAGCCCACTGGGGCAAACGCCTGGTGTGCCCTATGGCCAGTTTGGGCCTGGTTCCGGATGTGGGACAGGAAGTCTCCACTTGCACTCAAAACACAGTGCGGTATGCTGATGTAGCCACAGCTACATACAGTATATACCGCACACCCAGCGGCCTCACAGGTTATCAAAGAACATAGTTCATTTGGGCCAGCTTGGCCCAAATGAACTATGTAAAATGTGTGGAAATATGCAGTTCTTCTTTAGTGGTCACATGGCCACAAAGAAAAAAAGTTAACACTGGTTTATTTTTGCCAATTATTATTTATTAAACAGAAAAGAATGGGACCATTTGGGCCATTGGTTGTATATTGCTTAAATGTCTACTTTGTTTGACATGTACAACAATTTAAATATACCCTCTATATTTTAACATAATAAACTACAATAATAAATTTATTTAGTTTATTTTACCAGTACATTTTAAAAGAACCTACATATAAACATGCTTAATCAAGATTTCATGCACATCGGAATCCTTATAGCTAGTCTACATGACACACAGAAAGCATGGAATCAACTATGTCACAATTTAATAAGATAATAAAGTCACTACAAAAACATATACAGCCTGAAGTATGAAGTGTTAAGACTTTGAATGTTCAGGGCTTTTTGGACAGATTTCCATCTTCACGCCATTGAAAACTTTGGAAAGGAAATAGGGAAAATGTAATGAACAGTTCATAGACCGACCCCTGACAGGGGTTCTAACTCTTCCTTACTCTATCCAAAAACAAAAACACCCAAGCAGATGTACACTATAAGTGTATTTAATATAAAAACTTTTTTGGTTGGAGTGTGGAAGGGGTAATAAAAGAGTTTGCCTCTCACTTCCTGCTGTATCTAGAGGATGGAAAGCTAAGGTAAATTTCCCCAATCGGACACATGGAAAAAACCCTAACAGCAGTTCTAACTATTTCTTGCTCTATTCATAATGAAAAAAAAGTTAGCATAAAATAAAGTTTAGTATATTGAATGACAATTACACCTTCGCAGGGTGCTACTGTGGGTGCATGAATGGTAGTAAAAGGTGCCACATCCTATTAACTATAGTGTGTACATATGGACCTGGGTAAGCTGATAGGCAAGAACCCTAGGATGATCCCCAGCAGAGTTGGAATGGGTCAGCATAATGAGCTTCAAACTGATATACTGACCCTCTCTAAATCTGCTGGGGATCATCCCAGGGTTCTTGCCTATCAGCTGACCCTGGTCCAGCTGCCAGAGCTAGGTTGGTCAGGCATTAACTATAATAGTCTGCTCGATTTTTATGTGTTTTTGGCTGTATTTGTCATTGTCATGTATTATGAATAAACGTTGTTAATTTTATGTTTGGTGCCTAAAAAGTCCTTGTTCTTTCTATAAGATAAAGTTTAACTGCATTTACATGGAACGCCTAACATGAGGATCACAAATTTCCTCTCATTTCCTGCCGCAGTGACGGTGTTATTACCAGGACAGGAATAAGAGAAAATATTCCCAGCAGACCACAAAAAACAGCAGGGATCTAACATCTGTATATACAACTGAAAGAGAAAAAGCATTGTTTTAAATTTTAATTTCTACGATTTTACAGTATGTCATATTTTGGTAATTAATCTCTTAATGTCTCGATTTTCACTCAGAGTTTAGGGATCAATCACAGCTTTCTTTTGAACCGTAGCCCAGTACATAAGTGATTGGGAATAAGAAACTTTATTGGAGTTCCTTGTTGTAGAAGATGATGACACCAGAATGCAGGCATGGATAGAGCATACTGACCATTGTCATTGGAGAGAATAATATTAGTAGAAATAATAAACAAGATATGAAGCAAAAAGAAAGTGGCAATGCTTTTTATGGCATTGTACTGGGTCTTCATGTCTGTATTTCTAAAACTTGTCCCGTCACTGCTCATGTTTCTGATGTGCCTCCAAAGAGACGGAACAGTCAAGAAGAATGCAATGCTAAATATAACATGAGGTGCTGTGGAGCCTATGAGATATGTATAGTTTCCTCCAGTTGCTTACTTTGTCATGTTTTGAAAAACATCAGTGATAACAGCTTGATATTAGGAAAAGAAACATGGCCAAGTATAAGGTAGCATAGGTACAAAAGAAAAAAACATACACAGTCCAAGACTCTGTGGCACCAACCTTGACATCCTTCCCTTGAGATAGAGGAACACAACATTCTTGTAGCTGGTAATCTTCAGACAGTAATACACACAGAGCAGATTGGCCAACCAGATAGAGATATAGTTCAGGAGTAGTATGGCCAGGGAATAAAACTTGTTAAAGAAGCTTAAATAGACTTCTGGAAAATAACAGTAAAGGATTTGATTCACAACAATCAGACACTAGAAGATCCACCTGGACAGGCACAGACAGGTGATAATTTTATCTCCAGTGGGAAGGCATTTATTCCTTATCCAGGTCTTGCCATTCATCAGCACGATGAATTTGTTGAGTATCATCCCAAGAATGATAATAAAAAGGATAAATGAATAAAAATAAGCTGAAAAATAGACTGCATAGTTAATTAATTGTGTATCTCAATGTGGAGAACGTGGGCAAAGATGTGACTCTGGCTGTCAGATAAGGAATATAAATAATTATGCAGATACTTTTCATTTACTTAGAGCAATGGTCTCCAAACTCCGGCCCGGGGGGCCCTGATGTGGCCCTTTGCTTGCTTTTATCCTGTCATTGGGGCATTATTCTCCCCACTGTTGCTGTCACTCTCTTCCTCCTACTGACACCAATGATGGGGCACTAGTCCTCTCACTGACATTAACAATGGAACACTATTCCTCCCACTGACACCAATGACAGGCACTTTTTTCCCACTGACACCAACAATGGGGCACTATTCTTCCCACTGACACCAACAATGGGCCTCTATTCCTCCCAACGACACCAGTGATGGGGCACTATTCCTCCAACTAACATCAATGACGGGCACTATTCCTTCCATTGACACCAGTTATGGGTATTATTCCCCCCACTGACACCAACGATGGGTCACGATTCCTCCCAATGACACCAGTGATGGGGCACTATTCCTAAAACTGACACCAATGAAGGGCACTATTCCTTCCTCTAACACCAATGATGGGAACTATGGGAACTATTCCTCCCACCTACACCAACAATGGGGCATTAGAGTCCCCCTAGCACATCAGCAGTGTCCCCTCATCATATAATCCTCTCATCACATAAGAAGCCCTACCCTTCCCAGCACAGTTCCCCTATACATCAGTGTACCTCCTATACATCAGGGTCTCCCCATCACAGAGTCCCCATCTGCCATCAGACCCTGCCTTACTGCAGAAGAGGAGGAAAGGAGGCAAAGCAGGTCTGGACAGAGGTATACTCAATCCTCTACTGAATTCTGGGAGTGGCCCTTGCCACCTGCCCTCGATCAGTGGCATGTGTTGCCATGGTGTGGGTGGGACACCATGCATCCTGGCCCTAGATCTTCATTGATTGTTATGGTACTAGTGGCTGGACCACACCATGGCAGTGCTTGATGCTGATCCAGAAAAACTGTGTCATATGTTTGCTTCACCCTAGGGGAACCCAAACGGTGCCGAGGTTAAGAAATGCTGGTCTAGAGATACATTATACTTCAACTGAAGGCTACATGTTCACATTTGAATTTCTATGATCTTGCAGTATGTCATTTTTTCTTACACTACTGCTTTCTTTCTTTCTTTTTTTTTACCCAGAGCTCAAGGATCTGTCACTGCTTTCTTCTGAACAAATAGCGCCCCGGCTAAGAAATGCTGGGCTAGAGTATATTTCAACTGAAATTACGTGAAACCCATGGCATAGGGATCACAAATTGTCATCAAAGATTAGAGAAATCTAAGGGTAAATATTTCAAATTTGAATTTCTACGATTTTGCAGTACGTAATTTTTTGGTATGTTATCGTTTTATTTCTCAATTTTTCATACCCAGAGCTCAGGGATCAGTCACTGCCTTCTCCTGAAAAAAAGCTCAGTATATAGGTTATTGGGAATAAAAATCCTTCTCGGAGTTTCCTGTTGTAGAAGATGATGACTCCAGAATGCAGGCATGGATAGGGCGAAACAACTATTGCCATCAAAGGTCTAATTGGACTTCCAATTTCTAGCACACCAGAGAAATCAATATTAACAAATATAATAAACAAGATATGAAGCACAAAGAAGGTGCTCATGCTTTTTATGGCATTGTAATGAGTCTGCATATTTGGATTTCTAAAATTTGTCCCAACACTCCTCATGTTTCTGATGTGCCTCCAAAGAGATGGAACGGTCAGGAAGAATGCAATGCTAAATATAATAAGAGGTGGTGTGGACCCTATCAAATATGTAGGGTATCTTTCATTGGGTATCTTTGTCATGTTTTGAAAAACATCAGTGGGAACAGCTTGATATTTGGAAAAGAGGAATTGCCAAGCATAAGGCAGAATAAATACAAAAGAAAAAAACACACACAGTCCAAGACACCATGTCACTAACTTTGACATCTTAGTCTTGAGATAGAGGAACACAACATTCTTGTAGTTGGTAATCTTCATACAGTAATACACACAGAGCAGACTGGCCAACCAGATGGAGATGTAGTTCAGGAACATTCTGATCAGGTTAAATAATTTGTTGAAGGAACCTAAATGGACTTCCGGAAACAAACAGCGAAAGGTTTGATGCGTGAAAATCAGACACTGGAGCATCCACCTGGACAGGCACAGACTGGTGACAATTGCATCCCCAGTGGGAAGGCATTTATTTCTAAACCAGGTCTTGACATTCATCAGCACAATGAATTTGTTGAGTATCATCCCAAGAATCATAATAAAAAACCATACATAAAAAAAAAATAAGCTGAAAAACAGACTGCATGGTTAAAAAGTGGTTTTGTATCTCAGGCCAGAGAACATGGGCAAAGTGGTGATGACTGTCAGATGAGAAATATAAATATATATTACGCACATACTTTTCATTTGTTTAGCATTTTCCAAACTCTGGTGGTTTACAGGTCCTGGCATCCTTACGAAACGAGTTTGATTAAAATTCAAATCAAAGAAAGCCTATGCTACGATTTGCTTGACATTTTACATTATCGAGACTGCATGTATTTTTGGATTTGCATTACCATCTAGAATCACAGGGATATTTGTAATGGTACAGAAATCATCCTGTCTTTCTGAGTCACTGGGAATAGATATACTATCCTATGTTTTTGTTTGTGTATACTGTCAGGGTTGATAAATTAGGCCCTGTTCACATGGGGAAGGTTCCAATATGATCATAGCGGGTGGATGTCCACTCATTTAATGCGGACATGGACAGCAGCCGCTCTGCTGCTCTATGGGCAGCTGGGTGTATACGTACTCCACTGTCCGTTTACATCTGACTACCCTAACCACCTATATGGAAGAGGGCGGATCCCCTTGTTTGTTTTTTTTCTTTAGCGGACTGGATCAGACCTGTAGGTAGGTGGTTGTAAATGGACTCAAGTAATTTACACCCACCTGTCCATAGGGCTTAATGGACATTTGGAGCAGATCCACCTAAAAAACTGGCAGGCGGACCTGCCGTGTGAAAGGGGCTTTAAGCAAAAATATAGATATACAACTTTTACATATCTTTACAAGTTGAAATAAAACATATGTACTGTATAGGAATGAGCTTTATGTTCGGGTCGAACGTTGGCTATTCCCCCATTCGTCGAATAGCGAACAATTTGGGGATGTTCGCGGCAAATTCGAAAGCCACGGAGCACCCTTTAAAAGTCTATGGGAGAAATCAAAAGTGCTAATTTTAAAGGCTTATATGCAATTCATTGTCATAAAAAGTGTTTGGGGACCTGGGTCCTGCCCCAGGGTATCAATGCAAAAAAAAGTTTTAAAAACGTCCGTTTTTTTTCGGGAGCAGTAATTTTAATAATGCTTAAAGTGAAACAATAAAAGTGAAATATTCCATTTAATTTCGTACCTGGGGGGTGTCTGTAGTATGCCTGTAAAGTAGCGTATGCTTCCCGTGTTTAGAACAGTGCCTGCACAAAATGACACTTCTAAAGGAAAAAAAGTCATTTAAAACTACTCTCGGCTATAATGAATTGTCAGGTCTCGGCAATACACATAAAAGTCATTGAATAAAACGGCATGGGATTCCCCCACAGTCCATTACCATGGTATAAATATTAAGGGGAACCCCGCGCCCAAATTTTAAAAAAATGGCGTGGGGGTCCCCCCAAAAATCCATACCAGACCCTTATCTGAGCACGCAACCTGGCAGGCCGCAGGAAAAGAGGGGGGACAAGAGAGCGCCCCCTCCTGAACCGTACCAGGCCACATGCCCTCAACATGGGGAGGGTGCTTTGGGGTAGACCACTTTGGTTTCAAGGCCCAGACTAATAAAGGTTCCTGCAGACAACACAAGATGCCTGAATTATAGCACCATTGTTATTGTAGAAACCTTTTAGACCTGATCGGGTTCACTTTATTAAAAGGGTTCCTGACATTTCATTTGTGCTGTCACAGAGATGTGTAGTGATTCTGATATGAATAAAATGTCATAAGACTCATTTTATTTACTTCTGCTTTCAACAACATCATGTGGCCAAATGCTTGTTAAGAAGACTCAACACAAAGGCTGGCTGTTATGGTCCTGGATTCTGCTTAGTTTAGTCTTCATTGCTGTTGGTCTGTTTCTGTATAAGGCCCCTTTCACATGGAGTGAATCCCACTCCAATCAGCAAGAGATCTGCAAGCAGTTCCCCTGCTGATTGGAGCAGAGCAGGACGGATACCACATCCTTGCCCACTCTGTTTATGCAGAGCGGACACAGGCAGACCCTGCTAAACTCAGGTCACCTCAGGTTCGGTCCGCCAAAGTGGTAAAGGATGCAGTCTTTTCCCACTTTTTTACTGGACCTAATAGGTCCCGAGAGGTAGACGGGTGTAAACGGACGCAAGTCTTTTTACATCCACCTGTCCAAAGGGCAACATGGATCTTCTTGTCAGGTCCGCCTGAAAAACTGACAGGTGGATCAGATCAGGACAGGGCCCTAAGCTTTTAATAAAACGCTAAGATGGTTACAATGTCTCTATCTTCTGTCTCTTTCTATTCCTCCTATTGTGTTTTCCCCCACCCTACTTTTGGCAGGGAGGGAGGGGGGAGGACTACATCTCCTAACATGCCCAGTATAGGTGTACTGGTGATGGTGCCATCCCTCATATTGATATATTGATGCCAACATCATTATGTCTGCACTGGAAGTGACATCATATCCGCCATTGTGGTGCATTTTGGACTTTTGGTGGGAGCATATTTAAGGGTTTTTATGGTCCCTCAATAGGCTCACTTTCCTGAATTGGCATCACTCTGTGCTGGACCTTAGAAATGAACACCCTTCTGTTCGGTTCGCAGCAGAACAGGGTAAAAGTTCTGCCCTGAACCGCAAACTCCATTAAAGTCTATGGGAGCCAAACATGAGAAATCAAAACTCCCCATTTTGAAGGCTTGTATGCAAGTAATTGCCCATAAAAGGGGTATGGGGGTCTGGTTACTGCTCTGGGGGACATGGATCAATGCAAAATTCTTTTTAAAACAATCATTTTTAAAGGAGCAGTGATTTTAATGATGCGTAAAGTGAAACAATAAAAATGAAAAATTCCTTTAAATATAGTGCCTGGCGGTCCCCCTTTAGTCTGACGGAAAAGTGGCACATCTGTAGCATGCCCCCAGATTCCGACCCCCCCCCCACCCCCCCATGTGAATGATTTTGGGAACATGGTACCCCTACCCATTCACCAAAAAAAGTGTCAAAATAGTTAAAAGCAGTAGACAGGTCTTTGACAATTCCTTAGTTAATTTTTTTTTGGAAACTATGTCCCCAGATGTAGATCAGATGGCCGCCACCACCGCCGGATGTGAACAAAGAAAAAAAAAACACTCCGCCATCAATGAAGGCTGACCGCCAAGTGCAGGCTCTGCCGTTTGACACCTGGTGGCTATGCCCCCTTGTGAGCCTGAGCCGTGGAGCCTGAAGTAGGCGGTCAGCCTTCATGGACGGTGGAGCATCTTTTTTTTTTTCTTTCTTCGGGTCCGGCGGTGGTTGCGGTCAGCGGTTCTACCTTTTTTTTATAAGAAATTGTCAAAACCCACCTACTGTTTTTATTTATTTGTGACACTTTTTTTGGTGAATGGGTAGGGGTACAATGTACCCCATAATCATTCACATGGTGGGCAGCATCTGGATGCCCCCTTGTTAAAGGGGGCTTCCAGATTCTGATAAGCCTCCTGCCCACAGTCCACCACAAACACAGCCCAGCGTTAAGGGGAAGAGACCCTTGTCCCCGTCAACATGGGGGCAAGGTGATTTGGGGACAGAGCCCCCCACCCCAAAGCATCCACCCCAAAGCATGTTGAGGGCATGTGGCCTGGTATGGATAAGGGTCTGGTATGTTTTTTTTTCACTTTTTTATTGCCCAATCGTTCTTTCTTTGCCAAATCAGGGCTTAGAATGCACTGCGCAGCGTGCAGTGTATTACAGGGCATTCAGTGGGCCGAACGCCCTGCAGATTTGGGTGTTTGCCGAATGGGCGAACAGTTGATGTTCACCAGAGCTTCACAGCTTGCCACTGGAGTCCTCTTCCAGTCCTCCATGACAACATCAAGATTCAGTTGATGTTTACCAGAGCTTTACAGCTTGCCACTGGAGTCCTCTTCCACTCCTCCATGACGACATCGCGGAGCTGGTGGATAAAGCGGTTATGCCCAAAGACAAAGAGCAAAACAAAAACCTCTAAGGCAAAGGAATACTAGCTTTTTATGAAATACTTACCTTAGAACGAAGCTCCAACAGGGCCGCCAGATCACCACTGAGGGAGCCGACATGTTCCCTCTGCGTTCCTTCCGAGTTCGCGGCTCCGGCGCTGTGAGTGGCCGGAGCCGCGATAACATCACTCCCGCACATGCACGTGGCAGCCCTCTGATACGACAAGTTCCGGCATGATACGCCGGACCTTCACTGCGCATGCACCACTGACGTCAGCGGCTGCATGCAAGGTGAATATCTCCTAAACCGTACAGGTTTAGGAGAAATTTATTTTACCTACAGGTAAGCCTTATTATAGGCTTACCTGTAGGTAAAAATGACCAAGCGGACAATACAACCACTATAATTACCCTCCTGATCACTTCTGTCACCCAGCCAGTGTCATTAGTATAGTGTACAGTATTATCACTGATCACTGTATTAGTGTCACTAGCAATGTCAGTATCAGTTACCGCCAGATTGTCCGCCACACTGTCACAGTCACATTATAAGTCGCTGAACACCACCATGACTATAGCAGCGTAAATTCCAGTGTATACAGTGGGGGACGGAAAGTATTCAGACCCTCTTAAATTTTTTACTCTTTGTTATATTGCAGCCATTTGCTAAAATCATTTAAGTTCATTTTTTTTCCTCATTAATGCAGCCTTTCTCAACCAGTGTGCCGCGGCACACTGGTGTGCCGTCAGAGATTCTCAGGTGTGCCGCGGGATCAGGGGAGAGAAGGGCTGTAAGATGAGCCCGATCTCCCGATCCCCTGCCGAACTCTACATCGGCACTGTGAGAAGCTCCGTCAACCTCAGCAAAGTGAAAGTAAAGTGCAGGGGAGTGTGTTCTGCTCTCTGCTTCCCCCTACAGTGCAGTACCTGGCTGAATGAGGAAACTGGAAAGGTACTGTGCTAGAAGCTAGATTCGTTTTAAAGGGGCTTTATACATGTGTCTGTGTGTGTGTGCATGTGAGTGTCTGACTGTGTGTGTGTGTGTGTGTGTGTGTGTGTGTGTGTGTGTGCGCGTGTGTACGTGTGTGTGTGTGTGCATGTGTCTGTATGTGCGTGAGCATGTGAGTGTCTGTCTGTATGTGTGTGTGTACGTCTGTATGTGTGTTTGTACATGTGTGTGTGTGCATGTGTCTGTATGTGTCTGTATGTGTGTGTGTGTGTGTGTGTGTGTGTGTGTGTGTGTGTGTGCATGTGAGTGTCTGTCTATAGGTAGTGTGTGTGTGTGTGTACGTCTGTATGTGTGTTTGTTCATATGTG
The DNA here is from genome assembly GCA_037952835.1 of Lithobates septentrionalis. Lineage (NCBI taxonomy): Eukaryota > Metazoa > Chordata > Amphibia > Anura > Ranidae > Lithobates > Lithobates septentrionalis. Next base: position 194,965 of record JBBDGP010001886.1, on the reverse strand, counting down.
TGTGCGCGCATGTGTCTGTATGTGCGTGTGTGTGCATGTGAGTGTCTGTCTGTATGTGTGTATGTGTGTTTGTACATGTGTGTGTGTGCATGTGTGTGTATGTGTGTGTGTGCATGTGTCTGTATGTGTGTGTGCATGTGTCTGTCTGTATGTGTGTGTGTCTGTATGTGTGTTTGTGCATGTGTCTGCATGTGTGTGTGCACGTGTCTGCATGTGCGTATGTACAAGTGTCTGTATGTATGTGTCTGTATGCGTGTGTGCATGTGTATGTGTCAGGATTAAAAGTAACATACACACACACACACATATACAGACACCCCCCCCCCCATTCCTGTACCATCAGAACTGCTTTTGTAGGTCTTGTTTGTGATAGCAGCAAGGACTGCTTCTCCTCTGAAAAGCAACCTATGCACAGATCGCTTTTCAGAGGCATTTGACAGGCGGTAAAGAGGCATTATGTTGCCTCCTCACCACCTGTTTTAATGCAGCATCATTACACCGCAACTGTGCAATGTACACAGTTGCAGGGTAGTTACAGTTCAGCCCCATTCACCCTGGGTATACCTCCAGCTGCAGCCACAACATGTGTACACCCCCAGCTGTTGTCTCTGCAGCTAAAGGGGAAGAATTTGGGGGTGGTAAAAACAGCTTAACCATGTGCTTTTACCACCCCTCCAACCCGAAATGTGAACAAGCCCTTGGTTCACATCTGTGTTGCTGCGTGCTGCGTGTAGTGCAGCCCATTCATTTCAATGGGCTTCCCTAACCACAAAAATTCAGGGAAGAAAATCCCCGACCTTTTTTTTTTTTTTAAATTGCACTGCACCAAAAGCACCCCACATTTTCCAATGTGTAAGGTACCATTAAGAATTAATGGCACCCCTAAAGAGCAGAGCATTTGTCTGTGTGTCAGGAACGAGTGCGATTTTGCGCATGTTCCGCGACACACAGTAACGTGAACTAAGCCTTGGACTGGGGTGCCTCGAGACTGAAAATACTTTTTAAGGGTGCCCCGACTGGAAAAAGGTTGAGAAACACTGCATTAATGTACACACAGCACCCATATTGACAGAGAAACACAGAATTGTTAACATTTTTGCAGATTTATTAAAAAAGAAAATCTGAAATATCACATGGTCCTAGGTATTCAGACCCTTTGCTGTGACTCTCATATATTTAACTCAGGTGCTGTCCATTTCTTCTGATCATCCTTGACATGGTTCTACACCTTCATTTGAGTCCAGCTGAGTTTGATTATACTGATTGGACCTGTCTATATAAGACCTTACAGCTCACAGTGCATGTGAGAGCAAATGAGAATCATGAGGTCAAAGGAACTGTCTGAAGAGCTCAGAGACAGAATTGTGGCAAGGCACAGATCTGGCCAAGGTTACAAAAAAATTTCTGCTGCACTTAAGGTTCCTAAGAGCACAGTGGCCTCCATAATCCTTAAATGGAAGAAGTGTGGGATGACCAGAACCCTTCCTAGAGCTGGTCGTCCGGCCAAACTGAGCTATCGGGGGAGAAGAGCCTTGGTGAGAGAGGTAAAGAAGAACCCAAAGATCACTGTGGCTGAGCTCCAGAGATGCAGTCGGGAGATGGGAGAAAGTTGTAGAAAGTCAACCATCACTGCAGCCCTCCACCAGTCAGGGCTTTATGGCAGAGTGGCCCGACAGAAGCCTCTCCTCAGTGCAAGACACATGAAAAACCCGCATGGAAATTGCTAAAAAAACACCTGAAGGACTCCAAGATGGTTAGAAATAAGATTCTCTGGTCTGATGAGACCAAGATAGAACTTTTTGGCCTTAATTCTAAGCGGTATGTGTGGAGAAAACCAGGCACTGCTCATCACCTGTCCAATGCAGTCTCAACAGTGAAGCATGGTGGTGGCAGCATCATGCTGTGGGGGTGTTTTTCAGCTGCAGGGACAGGAGGACTGGTTGCAATCGAGAGAAAGATGCATGCGGCCAAGTACAGAGATATCCTGGACGAAAACCTTCCCCAAAGTGCTCAGGACCTCAGACTGGGCCGAAGGTTTACCTTCCAACAAGACAATAACCATAAGCACACAGCTAAAATAATGAAGGAGTGGCTTCACAACAACTCTGTGACTGTTCTTGAATGGCCCAGCCAGAGCCCTGACTTAAACCCAATTGAGCATCTCTGGAGAGACCTAAAAATGGCTGTCCACCAACGGTTACCATCCAACCTGACAGAACTGGAGAAGATCTGCAAGGAGGAATGGCAGAGGATCCCCAAATCCAGGTGTGAAAAACTTGTTGCATCTTTCCCAAAAAGATTTATGGCTATATTAGATCAAAAGGGTGCTTCTACAAAATACTGAGCAAAGGGTCTGAATACTTAGAACCATGTGATATTTCAGTTTTTCTTTTTTAATAAATCTGCAAAAATGTCAACAATTCTGTGTTTTTCTGTCAATATGGGGTGTGTGTGTACATTAATGAGGAAAAAAATGAACTTAAATGATTTTAGCAAATGGCTGCAATATAACAAAGAGTGAAAAACTTAAGGGGGTCTGAATACTTTCCATCCCCACTGTATACCATAGTTTGCTTCACCAAGATTTCATGCAAACAGGAATTACCATACTGTAGCTAGTCTGCATGATACACAAAAAGCATGGAATCAACTACACTGTGTAGCCAAAAGTATTGGGATGCCTGCCTAACACACACATGAACTTTATTGTCATCCCAGTTTTAGTCCGTGAGGTTTATTATTGAGTTGGCCCACCCTTTGCAGCTATAACAGCTTCAACTCTTCCGGGAAGGCTGTCCACAAGGTTTAGGAGTGTGTCTATCGGAATGTTTGACCATACCTCCCAACATTTTGAGATGGGAATGAGGGACATCTACTTGCAAATGTCTGTAGGCATAGGACATGGCCCCTGACACACCCCCTTAAAGGAAAATTAACCAAAAAAAAGGTTAATTAAATCCACAAGGACTTTTTTTTTTACCACTACTATCCAAGATCGGCATAGCAGACTTCAGTCACCCCAGCGGAGATATGGATCTGGCATCAAAGTTCCCGGGGCTGCTGCGGATTGTCCTTTCAGCAATCCCCAGGACTGTGTTTGCGGATGAGAACCTGAAGCTCAGGCAGAAGATTCGGGTAAGACACTGGATTAGAGCCCTCCAGGTTGCTGGTATGCAACAGGGCAAGTGCTTTCCAACCCCAGAGCAGCAGGCCAGTGAACAACAGAGTTACAGATGCAATTCCTGGGAGAGCGGCCCCCGGAGCAATGGGTGAATGAGTTGGAAAGGCTGGTCCAGCAGGAAATAGAGCTGGACAATCGGTATCGGGCTCTGCAATGGCACACGGAGGAGGAATATTTAGGGGAAACAACAGAATTCTCTCCAGAGGGATATGACTTTGGTGGTCCTGGATTGCTGTGGGAAAGCCTTTCAGATCATTTTGTGCATGGCAATGAAGAGGAACCTACCCTTGAGGGCCTGCGAGGATACAGAGAGGCTATGCTCAGTCTTGTAGGGGTCTCAGAGCTTAAACCTGATCTAGACTATTTGCTAAGGAAGGAACAGCATCTGGAATGGGCATACAGGAAACTGCTAGAATGCATTCAGCAGCATGCCAGAGAATCGGCAGTGGAAACTCCGGAGATTGCCGTATCCAAAGCTGAAGTGCTGACAACAGGGCAGAGCTCCTCTAGCCTCTGCCCAACACCAACAGCAGCTTCAGCCTCCCAGAGAGAAGAGGCAGTTGGCCTTTCTCCCATAATACTGACAGAGACATGGTATTTTTTGCCAACAGCATCGGTGGTGTCACCAGAAACTTCTGCAGCTCAAGCAATGGCCACCGGACAGAGGGTCCAAGACTTCTGCCCCACGCCTGTGGCAGTTCTAGAGGCCCAGGGTGAAGAGGTGGGGGTTACTCCCGAGCAGCAGATCAGGACCCAAGGAGAGAATGCAATTTGCACCTCACAGCTGCAGCTTGAGCTGATATCGGTGGATGAGACTGCGGTCTCCACTCACAGCAACCCAGCAGAAGGGCTGGCAACAGAGCAAAGTGCTGCTAGCCTCTGCCCTCACCTAACAGAAGAGGGAGTTCCTGTGGTAGTGGAGGGGACTTTGGTCTTCACTGACACAACCCAAAAAATTGGTGCGGCACTGGGACAGGAGGATGTCAGCCATGCTTTGCAAGCACTGGGGGATTTTCACCTACCAAAAGTTGATGGGACTTCAGTCTTCACTTGTATACCCCAGGGATGCTGGGCGGTCAGCCCAGATCCCCAACAGCATGATAGAGTGAGCCCAGTCACCCTGTCTTCTCTCCAGCGGCTAAAAAGACTCCAGGGAGAAGGGCCAGTCCAGGCCTCTCCCCAGCGGCGGGCGTGTTCTCTGAGAGAGGCAGAGGTTGGCTGAGTGAGTAATGCTCTGTTTGGGACAATTTATTTGGGGTACTGTGTGGATACCGGCAGTGGGGGACTGGAACTACTGACTAACTTTGGAGTCAACCCGTCTGGGGTCTCCTCCTGTGTTAGTCTCCTGCTGAAAGGAGAGATGTGTGACAGAGACTTTTGGAGAGGACTGAATGCAAGCTTCTTGCCGACCGATTATGGGCCCTGGATTTTAAGGGAACAATACTCTTTGCGAGGTGAATGAGAAATCCAGTCTGATCTGTATTAATCGGACTCAATCTTGTATATATGTATATAGTGTATATTGTCTTATTTTGTTGTGGACTCTTTGCTGTGTTCGGTTAGGGTGTGGCTGTATTCCAATGTTCTATTGTGTCTGTCTGCTCTGGATATTATGGGTTGTTTCTCTCTATGGAGGGAGGGGGGATTCCTCCAGCAGCCCCCTGCTAAGACTGTTTACTGAGGAGAAGTTTGAACACACCTGACCTGTGTGTCTATTGTCATTGGACAGTCTAACACGCCCTGTTTTCCAAGGGTGGGGGGAAAGAGTCTCTGAGTTATTTTATCTGTTGTGTCCATGTGTGATATAAATGAGTTTGTTGTTTGCCACTCCAAGACTGGTGTTGTCTGGTGACTGGGTGGGCTAAAATGTCTTGGATAGTGCTGGTTCTGGACAGAGGAAACTTTTACGGCGGACAGAGACCTGTTTGAGGACAGGGGTTTGTCACAACATTGTTGAAAAGGGGTAGAGCATGGGTGACCTTAAAATGATGCCCCACCCCTGAAAAAAGTTCTGTGGGCACCCATGAACAAGGGGCCTTGGTTCTTGCCTGTAATGGGTGATTGCTTCATCTGACTAAGTGACTGTCAGATATTTACAGTGTTCCAGCTTCGTTCTGCAAGCAAGTGTGTGCTGGAGGAAGAAGAGAGACTGTATATAGGAAGAACTGTCCCTGAAGTTATTGTTGAAGTCAAATGGGCTTCCCATAACCTCCCATCCGTATCCAAGTTATTACCCTTATTAAATAACAAAAACAAAGTCCACGGACTGTTCTCTGTCTCAAGAGTGCCTGTGAAGGGTGGAGAATCCCAGTTTACTTGCAGCTCCTGCACTGCAATTGAATAGCTCAAAATTACTTATTAAAGCTCAACTCTGGGATCCCTCTCCTACCCCCAGTGCCCCCCCCCCCCCCGCCCTTGAGCACCCAACATGTGATTGGTTATTTATTGCAAAGTGAATTTTGACAACTTTCGCTAAGCTAGGATAAAATTCCTTTGCAAGTGAAAACTCCTTTGCACAGCGAACAGCCTGTGTTTAGTAAATTAACATCAACTAGCACAGGGCATGGGGCGCCATGGTGACACCCTCCTAGGGGGTGGATTCATGACATCCTACAGTCATAGTATGTCTTCAGTCTTTTGAGTTAATTACATTTGACAGTGTTGAACCCAGAAGATTAAGGACATCTAGTAGTGGAATGCATTTACTACGAGGGACATTGCCGGAGAAGTGAATATTGCAGCCAGAGCTGCTTTTTCATTTTAAGCCTTTGCTAGTGGAATATTTAAAATAAAATACCTTGCGTTAGGTTTCAATATTTTTAAACTGCTTGAGGATCTTATGAGGGTTTGTGTTTTGTGCTTTTCACATTTAGAATATAACTTGCTTTGGTCTCTTTAGTAGGGATGAACATTAACTCATGTTCGACTGGAACATCGACTGTTCGCCAGTTCGCCAAACAGCGAACAATTTGGGGTGTTCGTGGCAAATTCGAAAGCCACGGAACACCCTTTAAAAGTCTATGGGAGAAATCAAAAGTGCTAATTTTAAAGGCTTATATGCATGGTATTGTCATAAAAAGTGTTTGGGGACCTGGGTCCTGCCCCAGGGGACATGGATCAATGCAAAAAAAAGATGATGGGGACAAGGGCCTCATCCCCACAACCCTTGCCCGGTGGTTGTGGGGGTCTACGGGCGAGGGGCTTATCGGAATCTGGAAGCCCCCTTTAACAAGGGGACCCCCAGATCCCGGCCCTCCCCCCTGTGTGAAATGGTAAGGGGGTACCTACCATTTCACAAAAAAACTGTCAAAAATGTTAAAAATGACAAGAGACAGTTTTTGACAATTCCTTTATTTAAATGCTTCTTCTTTCTTCCATCTTCTTTCTTCTATCTTCTATCGTCTATCTTCTATCTTCCTCCATCTTCCTCTTCTTCTGGTTCTTCCTCCGGTGTTCTCGCCCGGCATCTTCCTTTGCGGCATCTTCTTCCCTTCTTCTCCTCGGGCCGCTCCGCATCCATGATGGCATTGAGGGAGGCTCCCACTGTGTGACGCTTCTCCTCTTCTGACAGTTCTTAAATAATGGGGGTGGGGCCACCCGGTGACCCCGCCCCCTCTGACGCACAGGGACTTGACGGGGGACTTCCCTGTGGCATTCCCGTGATGTAAGAAGGGTGGGGTTACATAACGGGTGACCCCGCCCCCCTCTGACATCACGGGGAATGCCACAGGATAGTCCTCGTCAAGTCCCCTGCGTCAGAGGGGGCGGGGTCTCCCAGTGGCCCCGCCCCCATTATTTAAGAACCATCAGAAGAGGAGAAGCGTGACACAGCGGGAGCCTCCCTCCATGCCATCATGGATGTGGAGCGGCCCGAGGAGAAGAAGGGAAGAAGATGCCGTGGAGGAAGATGCCGGACGAGAACACCGGAGGAAGAACCAGAAGAACCAGAAGAAGAAGATGGAGGAAGAAACCAAAGGAAGTTAGAAGATAGAAGAAAGAAGATGGAAGATAGAAGAAAGAAGAAGCGTTTAAATAAAGGAATTGTCAAAAACTGTCGCTTGTCATTTTTAACATTTTTGACAGTTTTTTTGTGAAATGGTAGGGGTGCTTTTGTACCCCCTTACCATTTCACACAGGGGGGAGGGCTGGGATCTGGGGGTCCCCTTGTTAAAGGGGGCTTCCAGATTCCGCTAAGCCCCCCGCCCGCAGACCCCCACAACCACCGGGCAAGGGTTGTGGGGATGAGGCCCTTGTCCCCATCAACATGGGGACAAGGTGTTTTGGGGGGCTACCCCAAAGCACCCTCCCAATGTTGAGGGCATGTGGCCTGGTACAGTTCAGGAGGGGGGCACTCTCTCACCCCCCCTCTTTTCCTGCTGCCTGCCAGGTTGCATGCTCGGATAAGGGTCTGGTATGGATTTTTGGGGGGGACCCCACGCCATTTTTTTTTAAATTTTGGCGTGGGGTTCCCCTTAAAATCCATACCAGACCTGAAGGGTCTGGTATAGATTTTGAGGGGAACCCCATGCCATTTTTTTTTATTTTGGCCGGGGTTCCCCTTAATATCCATACCAGACCTGAAGGGCCTGGTATGGAATTTAGGGGGACCCCCATGTCATTTTTTTTTTAATTTTGGTTCGGGGTTAACTTTTATGTGTATTGTCGGACCGGCAACTCATTAATAGCCGCGAGTAGTTTTAAATGACTTTTTTTCCTTTGAAATGTCATTTTGCTGTCAGACTGTTCTAAACACAGAAAACATGCGCCCCTTTACAGGCATACTATAGACACCCCCCAGGTACGAAATTTAAAGGAATATTACACTTTTATTGTTTCACTTTAAGCATTATTAAAATCACTGCTCCCGAAAAAAACGGCCATTTTTAAAACTTTTTTTTGCATTGATCCATGTCCCCTGGGGCAGGACCCAGGTCCCCAAACACTTTTTATAACAATAACTTGCATATAAGCCTTTAAAATTAGCACTTTTGATTATTCATGTTCGAGTCCCATAGACTTTAACGGTGTTCGCGTGTTCAAACAAATGTTTTGCCTGTTCGCAAGTTCTGGTGCGAACCAAACAGGGGGGTGTTCGGCTCATCCCTACTCTTTAGCACTGCATGGTATAAGCAGAGTGAAATCTTTATCATTGGAGTCTGTAAGCACAAAGACTCTGGGTCTGTGTGTTTACAGAGTGTTTTTGACACCCCAAATCTGGGCCACTAATGCATATGTGCAGTTATCATGTTTGACTTTAGCATGTCTGGAGGATCCACTACTGTCCATGTGCAGTTATTATATCTGGCAGCTCCCTCTAGTGCATTCCCTCTAGTGCATTTGCACGATCATTGGTATTTATTGACTAAAACTTTGCAAGGGAATTTTCATTTTGTAAAGTATTTAGGTGAAGATACGATGCACTGGGGTTGATTTACTAAAACTGGAGAGTGCAAAATCTGGTGCAGCTCTGCATAGAAACAAATCAGTTTCCAGGTTTTTTCGTCAAAGCTTAATTGAACAAACTGAAGTTAGAAACTGATTGCCTACCATGCACAGCTGCGCCAGATTCTGAGTGCACCAATTTTAGTAAATTGTGTCCATTGTGCTCCTTCCAATGCACATGTGTGGTTTTGTGTCCAGCGCCTGCAACCTGTGTGCTGGCTCCCTCTACTGGCCATGTGCATTTTTTGTGTCTGCGGCTCCTTCTAGCACTCATGTGTGTTCTTGACGTCAGTCCACTTGCAAATCTCCACCCACCACTGACAAAGAAAAGGGCGGAGGTTTAATGGTCATGTGACCTCAGAGAAAAAAGTTAACAAAGAAAATTTTGTAATTATTGTTTATTAAACAGCAGACAGTGAACAAACCCCAATATTGAGACCATTTGGGCCATTGGTTGTATATTGCCTAAATTTGTACTTTAATGGTGTAAAGACAAGAAAGTTTAACATACTAAACTGCAGTAATAACCAACACCTTTTAAATGAACCTATATATAAATATGCTTCACCAAGATTTCATGCATTTAGGAATCCTTACCCTTATAGCTAGCCTGCATGACACACAGAATGCATGGAATCAACTATTTCAAGACATAATAAGATAATAAAATCAATAGTGAAACATATACAACCTGATCTAAGAAAGGGTTCAGACTTCCAATGTTCAATGTTCTGCAGGCAGGTTCATTTTTCTTACAACGCTGTATAAAGTGGAGGCAGACATCAGATGTCACTGCCACTTAAAAAACATGCAGGGGTCCTGTCAGTCCCACCTCTTTTCTAATAAGCCCCGCCTTCTTATCTTAGCAGTGACATGATTGGTGCAGATAGCCATTTCAAACATGTGTATAATCTATTTACCGCATACGAGAGTAGAATGGCAATTTATATATAGCCCAGGTACAGTTGAGCAATCTAGCCAAAGCATTTTTAATGCTGCCCCCTCCCATCTACCACCAACCATCGGAGATATGCAATCACTTTCTGACACCGTGACAACTTTGACACCAGGACAGGAAATAGAAGAAAATACCCTTACTGAGTCATAAACCACAAGAAAAACCTTGGTTCCAACATTTCCTTACTGTAACCAAAAACGACGCAAATATGTAAATGGAGACACACTTTAAAGGTGAATTCCAGGAATTCAGCAACTTTGCAAAAAGTGCAGGCACACTATGTGTTAAGTTCAATTAGGTGAATGTCACCTCCAGGACTTAACGCTACTACTTATATGCAGTGATTCTCAATCAGGGTTCTGTGGAACCCTAGGGTTCCTCCAGAGGTTGCTAGAGGTTCCTTCAGCATTGGCCAGTTTCTGCCTCTCAGATAAGTTCCCACTGACACCATTGATCTTATTTAAGCTATCTGTAAGGAGGTAATTCTTCCCAATGACCATGAGTGTAAGGACCATTCTTCCCACTGACCATCACATTGATGTATCATGAGTTGTAGATTTCTAATTTTTAGCAGGGGTTCCCAGAGACTGGAGAACTATTTCAAAGGTTCCTCTGTGTTAATAAGAAAGGCTATGACAGGGTTTATTGCACTCACGGAGAAAAGATATGGAATATAAATACATATTATGCAGATATTTTTATTTTTATTTAGAGTGTTCCAAACTCTAATGCCGCGTACACACGAGCGGACATTACGGCGGACTTTGCCCGGCGGACTTTTCGACGTACTTTCCGACGGACTTTGTGAATGAACGGACTTGCCTACACACAATCCACCAAAGTCCGTCGAATTCGTACGTGATGACGTACGACCGGACTAAAACAAGGAAGTTCATAGCCAGTAGCCAATAGCTGCCCTAGCGTGGCTTTTTGTCCGTCGAACTAGCATACAGACGGCGGACTTTTCGACCGGACTCGATTTCAACGGATAAATTTTAAACAAGTTTCAAATCTAATGCCGCGTACACACGGTCGGACTTTCCGGCATACTTGGTCCGGCACACTTTCCGACGGACTTTGTCCGCCAGGTGCGCCGGACTTTAAAACGGACGGACTTGCCCACACACGCCGGGACTTTCCGGCGGGCTAAGTCCGCCCGTCTTTCCGACGGACTTTCGCCGGAGTTCCGGCGGACTTTCAGAATGAACGGACTTGCCCACACACGGCCAAGTCCGTTCATTTTGAACGTGACTCAGGCCTCTTCTCCCGGTGTCCCAGGTCTTCGGCCGGCCCCTCCACTGTCTTCATGTAGCTCTATTGCCAGCGGAGGTCCGGACTTCTGGGCTTCTTGTCTTCTTGTCTTGTCTTCTCTTCTCTTCTCTTCCCCCAGATGTTGACACGACGCTCTCTCCGGCTGGACTGGTCTCTGAGGGCTGCGTTGTGACTTATATAGGCGGAGACCCCGCCCCCATATGATGTCACAGTCCCTGGGCATGCTGGGACTGTGACGTTTTAGGGGGCGTGGTCGACCACGCCCCCTAAAACGTCACAGTCCCAGCATGCCCAGGGACTGTGACATCATATGGGGGCGGGGTCTCCGCCTATATAAGTCACAACGCAGCCCTCAGAGACCAGTCCAGCCGGAGAGAGCGTCGTGTCAACATCTGGGGGAAGAGAAGAGAAGAGAAGACAAGAAGACAAGAAGCCCAGAAGTCCGGACCTCCGCTGGCAATAGAGCTACATGAAGACAGTGGAGGGGCCGGCCGAAGACCTGGGACACCGGGAGAAGAGGCCGGAGAGCGGAGAAGAACCAACCGGACGCCGGGAGAAGATGAAGCGGAGGGACCCCCGAAGCCGGAAGAAGACCCCCGAAGCCGGAGGAAGATCCCCCCCCCCGGAGCTGTTTAATAATATTTTAAAAACCTGTGTAGTGTGTTTTATTACTTACACTTTTTTCCTAGGTAAATGGGTAGGGGTACCATGTACCCCATACTCATTTACATAGGGTGGGGGGCCGGGATCTGGGGGCCCCCTTATTAAAGGGGGCTCCCAGATTCCGATAAGCCCCCGCCCGCAGACCCCGACAACCAACGGCCAGGGTTGTCGGGAAGAGGCCCTTGTCCTCATCAACATGGGGACAAGGTGCTTTGAGGTGGGGGGGCCCCGCAGGGCGCCCCCCTCCCCCAAAGCACCCACCCCCCATGTTGAGGGCATGCGGCCTGGTACGGTTCAGGAGGGGGGGGGCGCTCGCTCGTCCCCACCCCCTTTCCTGACCGGCCAGGCTGCGTGCTCGGATCGGGGTCTGGTATGGATTTTAGGGGGACCCCACGCCGTTTTTTCGGCGTAGCGGGGTTCCCTTTATAATCCATACCAGACCTAAGTGCCTGGTATGCCCCGCGCTCGCCGCAATAGGAAGATTTGTTTTTCCTATTGCAGCGAGCGCGAGATGCAATACCCTGCCCTCGCGACGCATTTGGTCTGTCGGACCAGCCTACACACCAGCGGGCTTTCCGTCGGACCAGCACACACACGAGCGGACTTTCCGCCCGAAACTGAGTCCGACGGAAAGATTTGAAACTTTCTTCAAATCTAGGTCCGGCGGGCTTTTGGGAAGAAGTCCGCCGGAAAAGTCCGCCGCCGCCCACACACGGGCGGATTGTCCGGCACACTCTGGTCCGCCGGACCAAGTATGCCGGAAAGTCCGACCGTGTGTACGCGGCATAATTCCGTCCAACTTTTGAGAAAACAAAGTCCGCTGGAGCCCACACACATCGAATTGTCCAACGAAATCCAGTCCGCCGGGCAAAGTCCGCCGTAATGTCCGCTCGTGTGTACGCGGCATTAGACTATTTTAATTAAAATTCAAACCAGACAAAGATTTTGCTCTGTTTTGTTTGATGAAACAACACTTTTTTTTAAGATGTAAATTACCATCTAGTTTAGAATCACATGGATACTTGCAACTGCATTGCAATAATTTTGCCTTTCTGAGTCACACGTAATGGATATATTATTTTATATTTTTGCTTGTGTAAACTGCCCGGGTTTTTAAATTAGGCAAAATATAGATAAACACCATTATGCATAATTAAGTTGAAAACAAAAGCACATCAATCTCAATCAAATTCAAATTCAAAATCTGACAGAGTTTAGATATGGAACATGCTTCAAATCTTTACGTCGTAACTCCGCCGGACCCAGGAATCCGCTCGTCTGTATCCCAGTCCGACGGACAAAAACCGACGCTAGAGTAGCTATTGGCTACTGGCTATCAACTTCCTTATTTTAGTCTGGTGTACGTCATCACGTACGAATCCATCGGACTTTGGTGTGGTCGTGTGTAGGCAAGTCCGTTTGTTAAAAAGTCAGTCGGAAGTCCGTCAAAAGTCCGTTAAACGTCCATCGGAAAGTCCGTCGGACCAGTCCGGTCGAAAAGTCCGCCTGTGTGTACGAAGCTTTACACTAAGGCTACACTATAGAGCAGTGGTTTCCAAATGGTGGCCCGGGGGCCATATGCTGCCCTTTGCTTGCCTTTATCTGGCCCTTGAGGCGCTTTTCTTCCCACTGATACAAGGCACTATTCCCCCACTGACACCAACAATGGGTCATAATTCCTGCTACTGACATCAGTCATGGTGTACCATTTCTCCCCCTGACAATAGCAATGGGGCAATATTCCTCCCACTGACACCAATGATGGGGCACTATTTCTCCCACTGACACCAATGATGGGGCACTATTCCTCCCACTGACACCAACGATGGGGCACTATTCCTTCTCCTAATACCAAAGATGCATTGTTTATTCCCACTGACACCAACGATGGGGCACTATTCCTTCTCCTAATACCAAAGATGCATTGTTTATTCCCAATGACAATTCTCCTCCCAATAGCCATAAACCGGCCCCCCTAAAGTCTGAAGGACAGTAAACTCGCCCATTGCTTAGGAAGCTTGGAGACCCCTGTTATAGAGCATGAACCTTACAGACCTGGTGTGCTAGTTTTCAAATGAATCCCAGTGTCTTTGCAGACCATTGTGGTTATGTCAGAGAAGTTCCCATAATGGACACAGTGCTGGCCGCTCTAGTGCGCGCTGGTGTGCGCTGGCGTGCGCGCTCTTGTGCGCGGTGGTGTGTGCACCCACACACGCTGTGTGTGCGTGCTGTGTGGGCGTGCGCCTGTGTGCATCGGTGCGCTCACGTGCGCGGTGCTTGGCGCCAACTAGTCTACTTAAACTGACAGTGCACCTTGGATCGGTGCTGTCTGATCTGCAGCTCCCTGTGACCCCGCTCCTGTTATCTGTTTGAACATTTGATCTCCTGACTACCCAGCTTGTCCTTTGGATTATCCTTTGTCTTCTGCCTGCACCTGACCTCGGCCTGCCTTTGACTCTGAACTCGTCTGCTCCTCTGTACCTCGTTGCCTGCCTGTTGCCAACCCTGCCTGTGACCCGACCTGCCTGCTCTGCTCCTGCTCATCATCTTCTGCCAGTGTACCTGCCTGCCTGTCTGCTGTCCAGTGGTCTCCAGCCATTCTGCACCTGGATCCAGAGCCGTCTCTTCTGCTACCACCTGCCAGGCTCTCGTACCACTCTGCACTCCTGTGCCTCCTGTTCACACTACCAGTCAGACACGTAAGGGAGGCCTTCCTCTGCTCCATTGGGCTCATCGGCCAGGTACGGGAAAGTCTGACAGGTTACTTGGCCCAGACTAATAAAGGCTCCTGCAAGTACAACATGATGCCTGAACGATAGCACTATTCTTATTTTAGAACCCTTGTAGACCAGAATGGGTTTTCTTTATGAATGGGCTCCTGACCCCTTGCATCCTCATGTGATGAAAGTCTGGTTCAGAAGACCCATTACTTTTATGAATGAGACTGATTGTTCTGGTCCTAGATTCTCCTTAGTTTGGGCTTCATACCTGTTGGTCTGTTTCTGTATGAAACCTTTAATAAGATCCAATGGATCCAGTGTCTATTCTTCTACTGGTTGACCACAATCAACATGCTGTAGGTTTTCTTAAAAGCTTGAAGTGAGGTGCTACTAAATTATTTTGGGAAAGAAAAGAACATGGTGCTAAGACCTCTTCAGTTGTATAAACAGAGATAGTAAAGTCATTATTGAGCTTTTCAGAAAGGCCTAGTGCCCACGATGCCATGAAAAAAAGAAACATATATGTATGGTGATGATAACATGAGAGTAACTCTTCAATAATAACTGGCCTGAGTCTCAAAATCTCTTATTAAGGCTTGACTCTGGGCTCCCTCTCCCACCCTCAGTGCTTCCCTGTTTGCTGTTGGATATTTTTTGCAAAGTGAATGTTCACAACTTTCACTAATTTAGGGGAAAATGCCCTTGCATAATAAACAGCCGATTTGCGTTTATTAAATCCTCCCCAAGGTGTTCAGGGCACTGTGGGGACACCCCCTCAGGGGGTGGTTCCTTGATGCCTACACTCATAGTATGTCCTCAGTCTTTCAAGTTAACCATTTCCTAACTGCGCCATAGCCAAAAGACACCTACAACACGGCTCTCTTGGACCACACTTCTTGCACGCCCCCTGGGGAATGCTTTCGGCACACTCTATGATCGCTGTGTCCTTTGGACACAACTGATCACAGATAATGGTAAAGGGCCAATCACAGCGGCCCTTTACCATGTGATAAACTGTGTCCAATCACAGCTGATCACAAAGTAAACAGAGTTGCCGTCATCGGCTCTCCTTTCCTCATGTGCTGTCACAGCGTGAGGAGAGGAGAGTCGGTAACCGGCAATTCTGACAGGGGACATATACACAGGGTACTGGTCATTAGTGTCCTGATTATCAGTACAGCCCCATCAGTGCCAATTAGTGCCCACCACTGCTGCCTATCAGTGCCCATCAGTGCTGCCCATCAGAGCTGCATATCAGTGCTGCCCATCAGTGCTGCATATAAGTGCCCATCAGTGCAGCCTATCAGTGCTCATCAATGCCACCTATCGGTGCCTATTAGTGCCACCTATCAGTGCCTATCAGTGCTGCCTATCAGTGCAGCGTCATCAGTGCCTCCTCATTAGTGCCCATCAGTGCCGCCGCATCACTGGCTTTGAGTGCCACCTCACCAGTGGCCATCAGTGAAGCCTCATCAGGGCCCAACAGTGCAGCCTCATCAGCGCACATCAGTGAAGGAGAAAATGTACTTATTTGCAAAATTTTATAACAGAAACTAAAAAAAAAGTATTTCAAAATGTTCTATTTTTTTTTGTTTAGCAAAAAAAAAACCACCTAAAGAAAGCTCTGTCTCAAAAAAAAATGATAAAAATTTTATATGGGTACAGTTTTACATGAGCACGTAATTGTCATTCAAAATGCGACAGCTGAAAGCTGAAAATTGGCCTGGGCAGAAAGGGGGTATAAGTGCCCAGTAAGCAAGTGGTTAATGACGCCAGACAGCATTACTTCCAGAAGACTGAGGATATCTAGCGGTGGAATGCATTTATTGAGGGAGACATCACTGGAGAGGAATTAAGCACTGCAGCCAGAACTGCTTTTTCATTTTAAGCCTCTGCTAGCTGAAATGTTAAAAAAAAGAAAAATGCCTGAAGTTCTGCTTATATCTTGTTAACCTTCATGAGGAATGAGGATTTTCCACACTCAGGATATAACTAGCTTCAGTCTCTGTAGCACTTGAAGGTATAAGCAGAGTTAAATGTTTATCACTAGAGTCTATATGTCTGTAAAACTCTAGGCCTAGGTGTTTCGGCTCCCAGATCCTGGGTCACTAGTGCCCATGTGCAGTTACCATGTATGGCTCCAGCATGTGTAGAGGTATCTGGCAGCTTCCTCAAGTGCACGTGTGGTTGTTTGCCCAGCACAGCACCATCCTATGTGTAGGCTACCTCTACTGCACATGTGCTCCTTCTTTTGCCTACAGCTCCCTCTGGAGCACATGGGTGGTTTTGACGTTGGTCCACTTGCAAATCTTCACCCACTGCTGACAAAAAAAAGACCATCACAGAGGTTTAATGGTCGCGTGATCACAGAGAAAAAAGTTAATAAAAAGTATGTTTTTGGTCATTTTTTTACTATTAAACTGCACAGAGTCAAGAAACAACAATACAGGGAGCATTTGGGCAGCTGGTTGTATAGTGGAACAGGTGGATCTGAGCTACTACCTCCTGGTCAGCCTCAAGAACACAGCACTCAGCCTAGGAAGTCCCAGCAAACCTCCATGTGCAAAAAAGGGATAAAGGCTGGTGCCATGGAAGTCGGCTAAATGGCTATGATTAAGGCCTGATGGCTGAAACGTGTTGGCTTTTTTTGACTGTTGTTCACCTGCATTAATAGAACAATGTTTTAGCTGGTTGTATACTGCCTAAATTTCTACTTTAACTTTGTAAAAACATGTACACCCTATATTTTAACATAATAAACTACAACAATAAAAAGTTTATATTAACTACACATTTTTAACGAGCCTATATATAAACGTGCTTTAACAAGATTTCATGCAAATATGAATCCCTATAGCTAATCTACATGACAAACAGAAAGCATGGAACCAACTGTCAACACATAATAAGATTATGAAGCCAATACTAAAACATATACAACCTTATTTATGAAAGTTTTCAGACTTCCAATGTTTAAGGCTGCTTCAGACACGCTAATTGCCTTATGACACTATACATATTAGGGGCAGGCATCAGATGTCACTGCCACTTCAAAAACATGCAGGGGTCCTATCAGCCCCACCTCTTTTCTAATAAGCCCCGCCTTTTTATCTTGGTAGTGACACGATTGGCGCAGATAGCTTTACCACCTTTAAACATGTGCATGATCTATTTACCATACACAAGGGTAGAATGGCAGTTCATAAATAACCCAGGTATAGTTGAGCAATCTAGCCATAGCATTTTTAACGCTGACCCCGCAGTGGAGATTTCCACTCACTTCTTCCCACAGTGACAACCTTGTCACCAAAACAGGAAATAGAAGAACATTTCCTTATTGAGTCATAGAGCACAAAAAAAATCCTGATAGGCTAACATTTCCTTACTGTAACCAAAAAACACACACATATTTAAATGGAGATACACCTTACCTTAACGCTGAATTTCAGGAATTTAGCAACTGTGCAAAAAGTGCAGGCACACTGTGAGTTAAGTCCAATTAGGTGCATGTCATCTACAGAACTTAACACTTACTTACTTGCTCATATGTGACAGGGTGAGAGGAGAGAAGCACACAGAACAGCTATACCCATTCCTCCCCTCTGCTGCCCATTTACAGAAGCCTTTGTAATTTGTAAGTTCACATAATACAAAGGCTTCTGTAAATGGGCAGAAGGATGGGAAGGGGCAGGCATAGCAGTTCCAGCGACTCTGCTCTTCAAGGAGATGAGACCACAGCAAACAGCTTTGGTGCTCCTGAAGTTATCTTCGTGGAGTACGATAAATCTGTCAGATGTAAATAATGACGATTAGTCTACAAGGTGGCAGGCACCTCATTGGTCCTAACTCATAGTATCATAGTCATAGTATCATAGTAGGTAACGTTGAATAAAGACAATAGTCCATCCAGTTCAACCTGTGTAGGTGCACGTGTGTCAGTGTTTATAATTATTCCCCTAAATTCATAGTATGCCCGCAGTAGAATTTCCTGGAGTTCAGCTTTAAAGTGTATTTAAAGTGAAAACCTTTTTGGATAGAGTATGGAAAGATTAGCACCTCTATCAGGTTTCTGTTAGTATCTCTGTTAGGGAGATTTACAATGGTGACCAATGTCACCAAGATTAAAAGTGATAGGAAAATCCAAAATTTTTCAGTTGTCACCAGAACAGCATTAAAGGTAAATTACCCAATCTTCAAACTATCTATGAGTGAATCTTCCTCACTTTGGAGAGATTGCCTCTCACTTCCTGTTGTGTCTACAAGATGTGACAGCATTATCACCAGGGCAGGAAATAAGAGGAAATCTCCCAAGCAAACCACAAAAAACAGCAGGGTTCTAATGCTTGTATAAGAAAAACATTTGGCTAGATCAGCATTTTTAAACCTCCTCTAAGTCACAGCTCCCTACATAAATGTTACCTACTATTAATGGAAAACCCCATCACATCTGAATACCCCCCCCCCCCATCATGTCAAAGTCCCCCTATCACATCAGCAGTATCCTCCCACCATAGATTCCTCTCATCACATGAGAGTCCCCCTTCCCATTAGAGTCACCCTATACATCAGGGTCTGCCATCATGGAGTCTCCTCCTCCCATCAGAGCACTACTTCACTCCAGTAGCGTGCAAGAGGACATGAAGCACAGCGGGTCTGGGTAGAGATGTACTCCATCCTCTCCTTAATGGTAGGGTGACCCTGCATGCTGCCTGCTTTGGATCAGCATCATGCACTGCCATAATGTGGGCAGGACACTGTGCTTCCTGGCCCTAGATTTTTATTGGTTGTCACGGTACAGATGGCTGGCTCCCACCATGGCAGCACACAAAGCTGATCCAGGGCAAACTGCGTCATTTATTTGCTGCACCCTAGTTGAACCCAAATGGCACCCTGGTTGAGAAATGCTGGCTAGAGAAACAGTATACTTCCATTGCACTTACAAGGGACCCCTAGTTTGGGGGTCACAAATTGTCATGAGAGATCAAAGAAACTTCTAGGAGTAAATTGTTTCAAATGTCCATGTCTACGATTTTGCAGTATGTCATTTTTTTGGTATGACATCTCAAGTTTTCATTTATTTATTTTCATTCAGAGCTTCGGGCTCAGTCACTGCTTTCTTCTGAATGTAGCTCAGTACGTAGATTAATGGGAATAAAAACCCTTCTCTGAGTTTCCTGTTGTAGAAGATGATGACACCAGAATGCAGACATGGATAGAGTGAACTGACAAGTGTAATCAGTGGTCGAAATGGGCTTGTACTTTCTAACACACCAGAGTGCATAACATTAAGAGATATAATAAACAAGCTATGAAGTATAAAGAAAGCGGCAATGCTTTTTATGGCGTTGTAATGGGTCTTCATGTCTGGGTTTCTAAAACTTGACCCAACACCGCTCATGTTTCTGATGTGCCTCCAAAGAGATGGAACTGTTAGGAAGAATGCAATACTGAATATAACAAGAGGTGGTGTGGAGCCTATGAAATATGTATAGTCTCTTCCAATAGATTTCTTTGTCATGTTTTGAAAAACATCAGTGGTAACAGCTTGATATTGGGAAAAGAAGAATTGACAAGCATGAGGAAGAACAGATACAAAAGTAAAAAACACACACAGTCCAAGACACCATGGGACCAACCTTGACATCCTCACCTTGAGATAGAGGATCACAACATGCTTGTAGTTTGTAATCTTCACAAAATAATACACACAGAGCAAATTGGCCAACCATATAGAGACATAGTTCAAAAACATTATGGCCAGTAAAATAAATTTGATGAGGAAGCTTAAATAGGCTTCTTGAAAAAAATAAATAATGGTCTGATACACGACAATCAGACATTGGTAGATCCACCTGGACAGGCACAGACTGGTGATAATTTTATCCCCAGTGGGAAGGCATTTATTCCTCATCCAGGTCTTACCATTCATCAGCACAATGAATTTGTTGAGTATCATTCCAAGAATGCCAATAAAATAGGATGAATAAATAGAAATAAGCTGAAAAACTGACTGCATAGTTAAAAATGATTTTGTATCTCAGTCCGGAGAACATGGACAAAGTTGTGACTCTGGCTGTCAGATAAGAAACTACAAATATAAATTATGCAGATACTTTTCATTTTTTTTTAGAATGTTACAAACTCTTGTGGTTTATGACATCTTTGCAAAACTATTTTGATTAAAATTCAAATCAGACAAATCTTATGCTCGGTTTTGCTTGACGTTTTGCATTAACGAGACTGCATTTATTTTTGGATTTGAATTACCATCTAGCTAAGAATCACAGGGATATTAGTAACTTACTGTAATCATTTTGGCTTTCTGAGTCACAAGAAATGAATATACTATCTTCCATTTTTTGTTTGTGTAAACTACCAGGTTTATTAAATTAAGCAAAATGTAGGTAAACATTTTAAAGTTGAAAAAAGAAACATGTACAACAATTTAAAATTAATGCAACTCATGGAACCCATAAATGGTCTTCAGAACCCTAAACCCACAGCTGGTCCAAGAAGAAGGCATAAATCTCTTAGTCTAGGGCTGCACTGAAGTGCATGGACCCTACAGTGCCTTTTGTACTAGTCTTCAAATGAATCCTTGTATCCCTGTAGACACATGGAGAGAAAAACCTAACAAGGGTCCTAACCATTACCCGATCTATACAAATGAAAAAAGTTCTCAAAAGATGTACATAAATTGTATTTACATGGAACTGCTGACATGGAGACCACACATTTCCTCTCACTCATTAGCCAGATAGGAAATAAGAGGAAATCTTCCCAGCAGACCATGAAACAGCAGGGTTTAAACTACTCTCCCCAAAAAATAAAAACATTTGGATATTGTTCAATTGCACTTGCATGGAACCTCTGAAATAGGAATCACAAATGGTCTTGGAACATTTAGACAAAACGTTACCCTAAAAGAGAAGTTTCACTTTAACACCTCCTCCTACACACACACACAGACACTAAGAGC
Source organism: Lithobates septentrionalis (assembly GCA_037952835.1). NCBI lineage: Eukaryota > Metazoa > Chordata > Amphibia > Anura > Ranidae > Lithobates > Lithobates septentrionalis. The sequence continues at coordinate 173,750 of JBBDGP010001886.1, read as the reverse complement.
TTGATCAACACCCTTTCTCAACCAGGATACAACGGCACCCCTAATGACCTCAGGCAGCACCCTGCTTGAGAAAGGATGGTTTAGGGCTACACTGAAATGCATGGATTTTGCAGACCTTGTATGCTAGTCTTCAGAATAATCCCTGTGTTCCTGTAGACCACCTTGTTTCCAAGGCCCATACTCACAAAGGTTCCTGCAGGCACAGGAAAATACCAGAACTATAGCACAATTTTTATTGCAGAAATCTTTCAGACCAGATTGGCTTCACTCTAATGAAAGGGGTCCTGACATTTATTTGTGCTGTCATAGGGAAGTGTAGTGACTCATTTTTTCAAATTTTTTGCACTTTAGGCCTTAGTAGTTTTACACTATCAATGTTTAAAATGTGATGTTCTTTTTCTGATATGTCTCTTTGTATATTTTTAGAATTTGTAAAACATTCTCAACTCTCAAAACCCTGATGAAGGTATCAGAATACTGGAAACGCGTCGGATATCAGGGTACACTACCCTTAGGAGAGTACATATGACATGATGATTCATATTTGTGTATTTTTTGTTCTGTTTCTTTATGGAATGTATTTTTGTTATGTGTAGACGCTCTCACATCTTTTTATTGTACATCATTAAAAACATATTTTTTACCATAAGAGTTGGTGGTCTGTCAAAGTCCCATTAAGGGGGGGGGGGCTTCTTTGTTCGGATATTGTCATAAGACTCGTTTATTTGAGTACTTCTTAAGGATCTTCTGAAAGTTTGTGTTTTGTGCTTTCTATACTCAGGCTATAATTACCTTCAGTCTTGTGTCCAGTGCCAGCAACCTCCCTTTACACATCATGTGCATCTTTTGTGCCTGTGGTTTCCTCTAGTACGCATACGCGTTCTTGACATCACACCACTTGCAAATCTCCACCTACCGCTGACAAGGAAAGGGACCATTACTGAGGTTTAATGGTCAAGTGACAGCAAAGAAAAAAAGTTAATAAAGGTAAGGTACATGATTTAATTTAATGTTAAGCTCATACTGGAAATATAAAAACACTTAACATTAAGAGAGCCAATTTTCCAAGGATGAGGGCTGCTCTCCAAGAATTATGCCCGGTACACACAATAAGATTATCGGACAAATGAGCGTCTGTTTTTTTGTTTTTTTTGCATGATAATCGCAGATCGAATCTGATGAGTTTACTAATGTCACAAAAATTCTCGTACGACAGAATAAAAATTCGGAAGTGATGTCATGTGTTGTAATGCAGGTGTATTGCATTTTTGAACGACAGATGTACTGATTAAATGAAGATCGTGCGATCTGGCATTGTAAGGAAAAAAATTTCGTTCATGTCCGATAGAATAATAGTGGATGAATTGCCATGATCAGCTCTCGAAAGCTCTGTACTAACGATCTGATTATTGTACGATCGTTTCAAAAGCGGTATTTTTCGTACGATTTTCTGTACAGGGCTTTAGACTGGGAGGGAATATTGCCATTAATGGACACAGAACGGAAATGGGAATTCTTCAAAAAGACTGTATGCAAATTCACTGCAAAGTATATGCCCATGGGCAGTATGTTTAAAATGTTAAAAATAAAACCTATGTGGCTCATGGCCAAAGTTAAAAAAACATATAAATAATAAGAAAAGAGCTTTTTAAAAATATAAATATGAAGGTACACTAACATCGTATAAATGCTACAAAGAATAGAACAGAACATGTAAAAAGGAAATCAAGGACATAAAAATTCAAAATGACCGACAGATTGCAAAAGATAATAGGACAAACCTCAAAAAAGTCTTCAAATATATTAATAGTAAAAAGGTCAGGTCTGAGCATGTAGGCCCTTTACCAAATAATCTAGAATGCGTGATTGGGGACAAGGAGAAGGCAAATGTATTAAATACTTTCTTCCGTTCTGTGAAAGGAGCATGTGGGGAGCTCATGTCCATAATAGGAATGGTATTGACACAGCCCAAAATAATCCACAATGGCTCAAAAGTCATATGGTCCAGAAATATTTAGACGGAATAAAGGTGAACAAAGCACCTGGACCAGATGGCATCCACCCACGAATCATAAAATAATTGAACTCGGACATTTCAAACCCATTGTTTCTAATTTTTAGGGACTCGTTATTGACTGGAATAGTACCACTCAATTGGCGTAGGGCCAATGTAGTGGCGATATTTTAAAAGGGATCAAAGTCTTTACCAAGTAACTATAGACCTGTTAGCTTAACCTCTATAATCTGGAAGATACTGGAGAGTTTGATAAAAGACCACATAGATGAGTTCTTGCTGGAAACAAATATTCTAATTAACAGACAGTATGGATTCATGAAAGACAGAAGTTGTCAAACAAACCTGATTTCTTTTCATGAGGAGGCAAGTAAAACCTTGGACAAAGGGGTGGCTGTGGACATAGTATACTTGGATTTTGCAAAAGACTAACAGTTCCCCACACATGGCTAATGTGTACGGTAAAGTCTACAGTCTTGGAAAGATCAGTTTGTAAATGGATAGAAAACTGGCCAAAAGACCAAATTCAGAGAGTAATGGTTAATGATTCTTACTCTGAATGGTTTAAGGTTATCAGTGGTCTACCCCAAGGTTCAATGTTGGGACCAGTGGTGGCCTGTCTATAAGGGGCGCAGGAACGCCACCCCCCTAATCCATGCGCCCAGCCCCTAATCTACATGCAGGGTACTGAACGCATGGATATCAATGATTTTGTTTTTTTTTAAGCATATGATTAGAGCCTGCACCCTGAGCCCACCCAGTTGTGTGACAATAGAAAATTAATATTCGTTAATCGTTATTGTCTTCCTGATTCCTAGAGCAGACTGGAAACGATGAGGGCGGCTATGAGCAGAGCAAGAACAATGATGGGGGCAAGATCAGCAGCAAGAAGCCCAAGGAGCAGAGGTCCCTGAGGCTGAGCATCAACGCCCGTGAGAGAAGGAGTATGCACGACCTGAACAATGCCTTGGATGATCTCCGGGCCATCATTTCCTATGCCCACAGCCCATCCATCAGGAAACTCTCCAAGATTGCCACCTGCCTGTTTGGCCAGGAGGAGAAGCCCCGGCTCTTCTCCTAGAGAAGCTGGAGTGAGGAGCAGCAGCCCTACCCCACATCCTCGTCATCTGCCTCCTTACGGTAAGGCCTCTGATCGACGCTGCCGGGGGGTGGCGGCGGTGCGTGTGAGGGGGCAGGTTTTTTTTTTTGCCGCCCCCCCAAATATGGAGCACCAGCTGCCCCACTGGTTGGGACCCTTGCTTTTTAATAGATTTATAAATGATATCGGGTCTGGAATTAAAAGTAAAATTTCAGACTTTGCAGATGACACCAAGATGTGCAGTGGAATAACATCCTTACAGGATGTCTCCAACTTACAAGCCGACCTCAATACACTGTTTTATTGGGCAATTATGTGGCAAATGAGGTTTAACCGCTTGCCGACCAGCCGCCATTGTTATACGGCGGCAGGTGGGCTCTCCTGCGCAAATCGCCGTAGCAGTACAGTGACTCGTGCAAGCGCGATAGCGTGTGGCCGCGATTGCCTACTACAGAGACAGAATGGGGACCTGCCTTTGTAAACAAGGTGGATATCCATTCTGACAGGAGACATCTCAGAGATCTACTGTTCCCAGTGATTGGGAACAGTGATCTCTGTCATGTCCCTGCTAGTCCATCCCCCTACAGTTAGAACACGCTGAGGGAACACATTTAACCCCTTGATCACTCTCTACTGTTAACCCCTTCCCTGTCAGTGTCATTTTTACATTGATCAGTGCATTTGTATAGCACTGATCAATGTAATAATGTCACTGGTCCCCAAAGAGTGTCATTTGGGGTCAGATATGTCCACCACAATGTCGCAGTCCCGCTAAAAATTGCAGATTGCCACCATTATCAGTAAAAACAATAAAAAATAAATAAAAGTCCCTAAATCTATCTCATAGCTTGTAGACGAGATAAGTTTTGCGCAAACCAATCAATATACGCCTATTGCGATTTTTTTTTACCAAAAATATGTAGAAGAATATATATCGGCCTAAACTGATGAATAAATTCGTTTTTTTTATATTTTTTTGGATATGTATTATAGCAAAAAAAAATCATTTTTTTTCTTTTCAAAATTGTCCCTTTTTGTTTGATTATAGCGCGAAAAATAAAAACCACAGAGGTGATCAAATACCACCAAAAGAAAGCTCTACTAATGGGAAAAAAAGACTTCAATTTTCTTTGGGTACTGCGTCGCATGACCGCGCAATTGTCAGTTAAAGCGACGCAGTGCCGTATCGCAAAAAATGGCCTGGTCATTAAGGGGGCAAATCCTTCCGAGGCTTGTTGATAAATAGAGATGGGCCGAACACCACCCTGTTTGGTTTGCAGCAGAACTCCCGAACAGGGGAAAGTTTTAACCCAAACGGCCAACCCAAATGAAGTCTATGGGAGCCGAACATGAAAAATGAAAAGTGCCCATCTTGAAGGCTTATATGCAAGTAATTGGCCATAAAAGAGGTTTGGGGGCCTGGGTATTGCCCTGGGGGATCTGTATCAATGCAAAGAAATGTTAAAAAAATTATCGTTTTTTCAGAAGCAGTGATTTTAATGATGCTTAAAGCAAGCAATGGGGGGGGGGAAGCGAACTTAGGACTTTAATTGGGACGCAAGAGAAAGTTTGCGCCCCCATCCTTAATATCATAAAAAAGAGGGGGGGGAGGTTGGGACTTTGAATGAGGTGCACATGATGCAGCCCAATCACACTCACAGAGGTGCATAAATTTGTATGTTTATTAAGGACCAATGATCAACATGGCATAAAAACGCATTGCATACATTAGACATAAAATAATCGCATATAGACAATAAATCTATACATAGATTTATTGTCTATATGCGATTATTTTATGTCTTTTTTTTTTTCTGAAACAAAAAGGTTTTTATTTCAGCAAAAATTATTACATACAGTTCCGGAACAGACATGTTAGAGTATAAAGTAGCGGTACAATCAGACATGGAGATAATACATATTGTATCCCTTTTCCCCCATATTTTCCCAATCAAGCATATCATAGTATTGCGTCTCTCCCATTAATCCTCCACCTGCACATCCATATCTTCAGCAAAACAGAATACAATCGTTTGTTCTTACTTATTGCAACAGTACAGTTATCGGTTTCTCTAAAATAAACGGTCCATCACTAGATCTACTGGCGCGAGTCCGGGGACCCCCAGCCACTGCGCCCAGAGTTTTTCGAATTTTTTGGATGTTCCCCTGTGTTGAAAAATAATTTTTTCCAAACGGATGGTGTTTCCCATTTGTGTGATCCACTCCTGTTTCGTGGGAAGGTCTTCAGATTTCCAATGCCTAAGAATTAACATACGTGCCTGAAATAGAGTTCTATTGACGGCTTGCTTAAGAATATCACCTGTCAATAAGTCATCTATTATCCCTAATAGGCATGGTTTGGGGTCTAATGGTATCTGTACCTGAAAGACCATATTAATGGTATCCAGCACATCTTTCCAATATAAATGAAGTTTAGGGCACCTCCATAGGAGGTGAATAAGATCTCCGTGCTCTCTACGGCATCTTGTGCATGTGGGATCTGTGCCAACACCCATACGGGCAAGCCTAGCCGGTGTATAGTGTACCCTGGACAATATATACAACTGGGACAGTTTTTGAGCAGCATTCAATGAGCACAAGGGGACCGCCTGCAGAGCCTCGTCCTCGTCCTCTTCAAACGCGCCAACATCCTGCTCCCACCTGGTCATAACCTTCAATGGCGAGTCCCCCATAACCAAACCCAGAAGCATAGCGTAGCAGTCCGATATGAACCCTTTATATGTATTTATTTCTAGGAGGAAGTTAAAGACGGGCGCGGGTTCTAGAGTCCAGGTCTCTGGACCTCCCTGGGCATCTATCGCATGTTTAAGTTGCTGGTAGTAAAAATTCATGGAGAGCGGTAACCGAAAGGCCTCTCTAAGTTCCGAAAAGGATCTCAGCTTGCCATCTTGGAATATATGCGTCATGTGTGATAACCCATATTGCTTCCATTTCCTCCCATATGGTATTTTTGCTATTTCCATGTAGTGGTTATTTTCCCAAATTGGGCTATATTTAGTATATCCTTGTACTTTCTGTAGCATCCTGGTCTTATTCCAAATCTTTTGCATAAGAGCATAAGTTGGAAAGAGTTTGTTGGATTTGTTGTAATGCAACGCCTCCAGCCCATCCAGGGCCTCACACTTGACTGTAAAGCGAAGTAGCTGGGCTGAGGGGTCCCGCAGATTTAATTCTATTTCCTGTGTAGGCCTCAGAACTCTGGTAATGTGCTGTAGCTGGGCAGCTAGGTAATATACCCAAGGATTAGGGAGCGCCAGGCCCCCGTCGTCCTTGGGACGCTGGAGTTGCTCAAGTTTAATTCTGGGTGGTTTTGATAGCCATATAAATGATCGGAAGAGTGAGTTAATAATTCTGAACTTTTTTAAAGTAATGACCATTGGGGAATTGTGGAGAATATATAACAGTTGGGGCATAAGGATCATTTTTATTAGATTAATCCTACCTACTTGTGATAGCTTCAATTTGCTCCATACTTTGACCCGGTCACGACAACGATTGATAAGAGGGGTTAGGTTTAAGCTGACATAGTCTAACACACGGGGAGTAACTTGTATGCCTAAGTACTTGAGAGATGTCGATACCGGGATGTCCATTATATTGTCTTGAGAAGGGGGGAGCTCACGATCCAACAATAGAAGGGAGGATTTGGTCCAATTAATAATTAGACCCGAGTACTGCCCGAATCGGCCAATGACTCTCATTGCCTCCGACAGCGACGCTGACGTATCACCAAGAAGCAGCATGGTGTCATCAGCATACATGATAACTTTCTCATGGACATCCCCGTATCGAAACCCCCGAACCAATGGGTTGCTGCGTATCATAGAAGCTAAGGGCTCTATGGCCAGGGCAAACAAGAGGGGAGACAGGGGGCAGCCCTGTCTCGTACCTCTATATAAATTGAAAGGTGCGGAAATCCGTCCCCCCTCTCTAATGACTGCCATCGGAGAAGAGTATAATAGCTGTACCCATTTAATGTAGTTGTCCCCAATCCCAAACTTCCTCATTACTGCCCATAAATAATCCCATTCGACGCTATCAAACGCCTTATGGGCGTCCAGGGAAAGCAGGGCTCTATCTCCCGTATTATCTGACTGGGATTGGATATTGAGAAAAAGTCTGCGCAAATTGATCGCAGTCGATTTCTGCGGCATAAAGCCGGATTGGTCTGAGTGTATTATGGTGGATATGACCTTGTTCAGACGCAGCGCCAGTACCTTGGCGAGGATCTTCACATCAGTTTGTAAAAGTGAGATCGGGCGATACGATCCCGGGTCTAGTGGGTCTTTGTTGGGTTTTAATATCAGGACTATGCTTGCTCTTGTCATTGACTGGGGGAGATCGCCATTTTGTTTTGCTGCATTAAATACCTTCAGCAGGTGTGGAAGTATAGATTCCCCATACTGTTTGTAAACTTCAATGGGGAGTCCATCGTCCCCCGGAGCTTTAGAGTTGGGGAACAGACTGGTCGCCACCTGTAGTTCCTCAACAGTAATGGGGTCATCCAGCTCATCACGAGATGCTTCAGATAGGCTGGGGAGCTGGACCTCATCTAAGTATTCAGTGAGCGATTCCTGTGAGTAAGTTTGTTTAGATTGGTATAGTGAGGAGTAAAATCTCACCAATTCTGCTAGGATCTGGTCTGGGCTATTGGTTAATCCTCCCTGAGGAGAGCGTAGTGCGATTATTTTATGTCTAATGTATGCAATGCGTTTTTATGCCATGTTGATTATTGGTCCTTAATAAACATACATATGTTTGCACCTCTGTGAGTGTGATTGGGCTGCATCATGCGCACCTCATTCAAAGTCCCAACCTCCCCCCCTCTTATTCTTAATAATGCTTAAAGGGCAACAATAAAAATGAAAAATTCCTTTAAATATAGTGCCTAGGGGGGCCTCTTAGTCTGCCTGTAAAGTGTTGCATCTGTAGCATATATAGAACATTCTGCAGCAAAAATTACATTTCCACAAAAAAAAACAGGTCAAAACTCATTTAAAATGACTCATGGTCAGTGGAGGCTGGTGCTCAATATTTTAGGAGGAGGCAGCAAACAAACCTGCCCCCCCCCCCCCCCGCGGGAGATGGACAGCAGCGATCAGTGCCCTCTTCCCTGCACGGGAGACAGAAGTCGATCAGTGCCCCCCCCAAGTCCTAAGACTCCCTGCCCAATCGGGTCTCATGACCCACTTACTGATTGCCATATGACCTCAACATGGGGGGGGTGGGTGCTTTGGCTCTGCCCTCCACGCCCCAAAACACCTTGCCCTCATGTTGATGGGGACAGGGACCTCATCCCCACAAATGTGGTTGGTGATTGTGGGGGTCATTGGGTGGGGGGCTTATTGGTATCTGGAAGCTATCTGGAAGCCCCCTTTAACAAGGGGGCCCCCAGATCCCACCCCCCTATGTGAATGAGTATCGGGTACATAGTGCCCCTACCCATTCACCAAAAAAGTGTCAAAAAGTTATAAAAACACAGAGACAGTTTTTGACAATTCCTTTATTAAATAATAAAAAATAAAAAAATAGTGTCCACCAATGTAAATCCACTATCAATCACGTGCCCGCCGCACCCAAAAAATTAAAAACGCTCCCACCAACATGAAGGCTGACTGCCTACTGCAGGCTCCGCCGTTTGACAGATAAGGGGCGGGCCACCTGGCTATGTCACCTGGTGACACTTTCCACTTCTGACGTCACGGACTGGTGCATGCTGGGTCAGCAACGTCACAAGGGGGCGGTGCCACCAGGTGACGTAGCCAGGTAACCCAGCCCCTCACCTATATATGAACTGTCAAAAGGCGCATATAGGACCCCAGAATTTTCGTTTAATATTGGCTTAACAATTGGCTCGGCTTGCTCCAGATGTGGCATTCTGGGGGCATTGACACATTTACTATGGCGATGCCCGAAACTTCAGAGATATTGGGCAGAGGTTGTGGGAACACTTAATGGGCTCTTAGATTTGAATCTTTCAGTGGATCCTTAAATATGTCTACTGGGCTATCTTGATAGCTCAGTGTTTAAACCACCAAGGTGGTTTACTGTTGCACGAGCGCTCTTTGTGGCTAGGAGACAAATTGCAATTAGGTGGACCTCCCCTCACCCTCTGACTATATCTGATTGGATATTTGATCTGAATAGATCCATTTCCTATGAGAGGCATGTTTTCTTTATGAGAAATTTATCTAAGAGGTTTCATACTATTTGGAAGCTGTGGCTTGACCATATGGATAGGGGACTGAGTTGGAAGGTACCTTTGCCAGAATATAGAGGTATAGAAAAAGAAAAACAGTTTTTTTATTTAAGGAGTGGGAAAAGGGGTGAGTTAAAATTGCCCCCCTTTCTTTTTTTTCTTTTTTTTTTGGCCTTTGTGTATGTTTTGTTGTGTTTTGATTTTAATGTAATGTATATCTAGCCAAATATTTTTTTAATGATATCCCCCATTGGAGATTTTCACTCACTTCCTGCCAAATTGAGAACCCTGAATTGAAAATAAGGGACATTTTTATGAACAGTTCATAGACCTTTTTTTTTTATATAGTGTTTTTTTTTACACTGTCTCTTTAATTATTATTTTTTTGATCACTTTTATTGCTATCACAAGGGATGAACACACCCCCTTGTGATAGCATAGACAGTGACAGGTTTGCTTTACTGAGACATCTGGGATTTATTAGACCCCAGATCTCTCCTCTGCTCTTAAAAGTATTTGGTGAAACCAAGTTTGGTTTGATCAGATGTTGCTACAAGTCAGTAATGGCTTGTAAACAACAACCCGAAACTGGAAGTGACAAAATCCTTTTTGCTTACTGTTTCATAGACCATAGAGATGATTGGGGAACTCCTGTTCCTCCTTCATCTCTATGGTCAGTTGGTGGAACCTACGTAGCGGAAGGTGGCCACCTTCCACTCCATTGTAAAAGTATTACAGATGCTCAGATTGCTTTTACATTGTTCAGGTCACCGTCTGAAAAGATTGATACTGGGATCATGCCTGCAGCTGCAGCCATGGCTCTGTTATAACCACTTCAACCTGAGGACGTACAGTTACGTCATACGGGCAGGAAGTGGTTTACTGTCATTCTTTGGATGGAGTGTGACTAATTTAGAACCCCTTTCAGGTTTCTTTTGCTTGAAGTGGTAGCTGGATGGTGCTAGAACCTTGGATTAATGGTACTTTAGTACTTTAGATTGATTTTATCACACTTATACTAATAATCACCCAATGAAGCATCTACAGTATGTGTGCTACTTCCATTCACCAAGGAGTCTAAAAATTAGGGTCCAAAATAAGAGTTTTTTTCTAGACATGTAATAAGTGCAACAGTCAATGCATATCGATGGTCACACAATGCCTCTTTCATCAGGCCTTAAAGATAATATGAAATCAGCTGGTGTGAACTTGGTCATGTTCCACAGCTGGTTGGGTTTACCCTGATGACTAATATCACCAAGATTGAAAATGAGGGACAGTCAAAAATGTTGAGTTATCACCAGAACAGGAATAAAAGGTTAATCTTTCAGTGACCCAATCTTCAAACTGTCTAAGAGGGAATTTTGGAGAGATTGCTTCTCATTTCCTGCTGTGTCTGCAGAACCGTAAGTAAAATTAAGTTTTCCCAATGGGACACATGGAAAAAAAACAGAGGTTCTAACTTTTCTCAGTCACAGCAAGCAAAATTTTAAGGCACCCCTGGCTTAAACATTACTTACCATCAATGGGGAAACTGGGAGTGGGGCAAAGCACACAACTACCTTAATGGAATTAACTTCACATAAGAAGCACCCTTTATATCAGAGGTCCCCTTATCACATCAGAGTGCCTCTGATGTGATAAGTGTCAAACTGTCTAAGAGGGAATTTTCCTAATTTTGGAGAGATTGCTTCTCATTTCCTGCTGTGCCTACAGGACTGGAAGTGAAGTTACATTTCCCCAATGGGACACATGGAAAAAAAAACAGAGGTTCTAACTTTTCTCAGTAACAGAACCCCTTAACCATTTCACATCCCGCCCATTATCATATGAAGTCCGCAGGAGGGATCTCCCATCCTGGGAGATATGACGTTCTGGGCTTTCTGGCCGTCCGGGGGGCCCCCGCCGCGTCACTCGGGACCCGGTGCGCGTGCCTGGCGGCCACAATGTCTGCCAGGCACCCGAGATTGCATGATAACAGAGCAGGACCGTGGATCTGTGTGTGTAAACACACAGATCCACGTCCTGTCAGGTGAGAGGAGACCAATGGTGTACAGAGGAACACCGATCAGTCTCCTCCTCTGGTGAGTCCCCTCCCCCTACAGTTGGAATCACTCCCTAGGGAACACATTTAACCCCTTAATCCCCCCTAGTGTTAAACCCTTCCCTGCCAGTGACATTTATACAGTAATCAGTGCATTTTTATAGCAGTGATCGCTGTATAAATGTGAATGGTCCCAAAATGATGTCAAAAGTGTCCGATATGTCTGCCGCAATGTGACAGTCACGGTAAAAATCGCAGATCAGTGCCATTACTAGTAAAAAAATAATAATAATAATAAAAATGCTATAAAACTATTCCCTATTTTGTAGACGCTATAACTTTTGCGCAAACCAATCAATCAATCGATTTTTTTTTACCAAAAATATGTAGAAGAATACATATCGGCCTAAACTGAGAAAAAAAAATTGTTTTTTTTTTTTTTTACAAAAATGGGATATTTATTATAGCAAAAAAGTAGGAAAATATTGTGTTTTTTTTTTCAAACTTGACGCTCTTTTTTTGTTTATAGCGCAAAAAAATAAAAACTGCAAAGATGATCAAATACCACCAAAAGAAAGCTCTATTTGTGGGGAAAAAAATTATAAAAAAATTCATTTGGGTGCAGTGTTGCATGACTACACAATTGTCATTCAAAGTGCGACAGCGCTGAAAACTGAAAATTTGCCTGGGCAGGAAGGGGGTGAAAATGCCCTGTATTGAAGTGGTTAAAAGTAAGCAAAATCTTAAGGCACCCCTGGCTTAAACATTACTTGCCATCAATAGGAAACCTGAGTGTGGGACGATGCACACAATTGCCTTGACGAAACTAACTTCACATAAGAAGCCCCCTTTATATCAGAGGTCTTCCCATCACGTCAGAGTGCCCCGTATTACATCAGAGTCCATCCCTATCATATAAAAGCTCCTCCTCACATCAGAGTCCCCCAATCGCATTGGCAGAGCCCCCCAGCATATAATTCTCTCATCACATAAGAAGCCTCAATGTTTCCATCAGAGAACCCCCTATGTATTACCATCGTGTGGGCAGGACACAGTGCGTAGATCTTCAATGGTTGTTTTGGTACTGGTGGCCGTCCAGCACCATGGCAGCACATGATGCTGATCCAGGGCAAAATGTGTCAGATGTTCACTGTACCCATAGGGAGCCACGACAGCACCCCGGTTGGGAAATGCTGGCCTAGAGATACAGTATACTACCATTACACTTGCATGAATCCTTATGAAAGATTAAAAAAAAACTTCTAAGAATAAATTGTTTCAAACTTTCAATTCTACGATTTTCAGTATGTCATTTTTTAGTATGTAATCTCTTCAGTTCTCCATGTTCTCAGAGAGCCCTGGGATCAGTCACGGCTTTCTTCTGAATGAAATCTCTTGCATGGGGATCACAAGCTGTCACGGAACACTAACATTTTTTTTGATTTCTACAATTTTTAAAATGTCATTTTTTTTGGAATGCAATCTCCTCGTTTCTTTTTTTTCCACCAAGAGATTAGAAATCAGTTACCCCTTTCTAACAAATGGATTCCTTTGCATGGGGATCACAAGCTGTCATGAAAAAGGAAGAAAAACTTCAGAGTACATTGTTTAAAAATTTCATTTCAGCGATTTTTAGTATGTCACTTTTAGTATGTAACCTTATTTCTTTATTTTCACCCAGAGCCCAGGGATCAGTCCAGGGGCGTCGGGAGGGGGTGGCTAGGGGGGGCTGAAGCCCCGAATGTGACCCCCAAAAGCCCCGAGTATACGGAATGCTGAATTCCGTTGTTAGCCCAGAGCGCAGGCCGCAAGGACCGATCTGGTTGTGAGTGCGGCCGAAAGTGGCCGAGTGCGGCCGAAAGAATCCGACTGCCAGAGCGGCCGAGTGCGGCCGAAAGAATCCGACTGCCAGAGCGGCCGAGTGCGGCCGAAAGAATCCGACTGCCAGAGCGGCTGAAAAAACCGACTGCCATAGCGGCCGAAAGTGGCCGAGTGCCGCAGGTCCCGCCTTCTGGAGCCTGCAGCGCCAATGTCAGGACAGCGGGACGTGTGACGTGATGTCCATCTTAGCCTGCAGGCTCCAGAAGGCGGGAACGCTACATCCCTGCTCAGGAGGGCAGCTCTCCTCTCCTCCTCGGCTCGGCTCCTCTCTGATGGTGACGAGTGACTGACTGCCTGCTGTGACCACACAGTGCACACACCACGGCTGAGCTGAGGTAGGTCAGACACATAGTGTATTTAGGTCAGGCAGGTCACTGGTCACTGTTAGTGTATGTAGGTCAGGCAGGTCACTGTTAGTGTATGTAGGTCAGGCAGGTCACTGGTCACTGTTAGTGTATGTAGGTCAGGCAGGTCACTGGTCACTGTTATGCCCCGTACACACGGTCGGACTTTGTTCGGACATTCTGACAACAAAATCCTAGGATTTTTTCCGACGGATATTGGCTCAAACTTGTCTTGCATACACACGGTCACACAAAGTTGTCGGAAAATCCGATTGTTCTAAACGCGGTGACGTAAAACACGTACGTCGGGACTATAAACGGGGCAGTGGCCAATAGCTTTCATCTCTTTATTTATTCTGAGCATGCGTGGCACTTTGTCCGTCGGATTTGTGTACACACGATCGGAATTTCCGACAACGGATTTTGTTGTCGGAAAATTTTATATCCTGCTCTCAAACTTTGTGTGTCAGAAAATCCGATGGAAAATGTGTGATGGAGCCTACACACGGTCGGAATTTCCGACAACAAGGTCCTATCACACATTTTCCGTCGGAAAATCCGACCGTGTGTATGGGGCATTAGTGTATGTAGGTCAGGCAGGTCACTGTTAGTGTATGTAGGTCAGGCAGGTCACTGTTAGTGTATGTAGGTCAGGCAGGTCACTGTTAGTGTATGTAGGTCAGGCTGGTCAGTGTATGTAGGTCAGGCAGGTCACTGTTAGTGTATGTAGGTCAGGCAGGTCACTGTTATAGGGCGTACACACGGTTGGACTTTGTTCGGACATTCCGACAACAAAATCCTGGGATTTTTTCCAACGGATGTTGGCTCAAACTTGTTTTGTCTACACACGGTCGCACAAAGTTGTCGGAAAATCCGATCGTTCTAAACGCGGTGACGTAAAACACGTACATCGGGACTATAATCGGGGCAGTGGCCAATAGCTTTCATCTCTTTATTTATTCTGAGCATGCGTGGCACTTTGTCCATCGGATTTGTGTACACACGATCGGAATTTCCGACAACGGATTTTGTTGTCGGAAAATTTTATCTCCTGCTCTCTGACTTTGTGTGTCGGAAAATCCGATGGAAAATGTCCGATGGAGCCCACACACGGTCGGAATTTCCGACAACACGCTCCGATCGGACATTTTCCATCGGAAAATCCGACCGTGTGTACGGGCATTAGTGTGTGTAGGTCAGGCTGGTCACTGTTAGTGTGTGTAGGTCAGGCTGGTCACTGTTAGTGTGTGTAGGTCAGGCTGGTCACTGTTAGTGTGTGTAGGTCAGGCTGGTCACTGTTAGTGTGTGTAGGACAGGCTGGTCACTGTTAGTGTGTGTAGGTCAGGCTGGTCACTGTTAGTGTGTGTAGGTCAGGCTGGTCACTGTTAGTGTGTGTAGGTCAGGCTGGTCACTGTTAGTGTGTGTAGGTCAGGCAGGTCAGTGTATGTAGGTCAGTGTATAATATAGGTTATATAGGTCAGTGTATAATATAGGTCAGTGTATGTACGTCAGTGTAATGGTGTAAACCCACCATCCCGCCCAAAAAAAACACCGCGACCGCGACACCCTCCCCCCCCGATTGTTGGACTTCGGGCTGAAGCCCCTGGTCTTTTTGCCACCTAGCAACGCCCCTGGACCAGTCACTGCTTTCTTCTGAACGGAATCCATGACATGGGGATCAGACGTTTTCATGGAACACTAAAGAAAACTTTTAGGAGTAATTTGTTTAAATTTTAATTTCTATGATTTTCAGTATGTCATTTATTAGTAATCTCTTCATTTCTCTATTTTCTCCCAAAGCCCTGAAATCAGTCACTGCTTTCTGCTGAATGAAATCCCTGCCATTTGGATCACAATTTGTTATGAAACACTTTTCAAAAAAAAATTCTAGGTTTGAATTGTTTCAAATTTTGATTTCTAGGACTTTTAATATGTCATTTTTTGGAATACCATCTCTTCATTTCTCTTTTTCCACCAAGAGATTAGGGATCAGTCACCGCTTTCTTCCAAATGGAATCCTTTACATGTGGATCACAAGTTGTCAAGTAAGAGGAAGAAAAACTTCAAAGAGTACACTGTTTAAAATGTAATTTCTACGATTTTCAATATGTCATTTATAGTATGTAATCTCTTTATTTCTTTATTCACCCAGAACCATAGGATCAGTCACCGCTTTCTTCTGAATGGAATCCATAACTGGAGATCACAAGTCTTCATGGGACACTAAAGAAAACATCTAGGAGTAATTTGTTTAAAATTTTAATTTCTACAATTTTGCTGTATGTCATTTTTTGGAATGTAATTTCTTCATTTATCTATTGTCATCCATAACTCAGGGATCAGTCACAGCTTTCTTCTGAACAAAGCTCAGTACATAGGTTACTGGGGATAAAAACCCTTCTCGGAGTTTCCTGTTGTAGAGGATGATGACACCAGAATGCAGGCATGGACAGAGCGAATTGACTACTTTGATCAGTGGTTTAGATGGGCCTCCAGTTTGTAGAAAGAAATCTGAGAAATTGATATTAACAGATATAATAAACAAGATATGAAGCAGAAAGAAAGCGGTCATGCTTTTTATGGCATTGTAATGGGTCTTCATGTCTGGATTTCTAAAACTTGTCCCGGTACTGCTCATGTTTCTGATGTGCCTCCAAAGACATGGAACAGTCAGGAAGAATGCAATACTGAATATAACAAGAGGTGGTGTGGAGCCTATCAGATATGTATATTCTCCTCCAATTGATTTCTTTGTCATGTTTTGAAAAATATCAGTTGTAACAGCTTTATTTTGGGAAAATAAGTTTTGCCAAACATGAGACAGAGTAGATACAAAAGAAAAAAACACAATCAGTCCAAAACACCATGGCACCAACCTTGACATCCTCACCTTGAGATAGAGGAACACAACATTCTTGTAGTTGGTAATCTTCATACAGTAATACACACAGAGCAGACTGGCCAACCAGATGGAGATATAGTTCAGCATTATTCTGGCCAGGTAAAAATATTCGTCGACGAAGCCAAAATTCACTCTTGGCAAAAACAACTGAAGGGTCTGATGCACAACAGCCAGACACTGGAGGATCCACCTTGACAGACACAGACTGGTGATAATTTTATCTCCAGTGGGAAGGCATTTATTCCTCATCCAGGTCTTGCCATTCATTAGCACAATGAAATTGTTGAGTATCGTCCCAAAAATGACAATAAAATAGGATAAATAATTAAAAATAAGCTGAAAAACAGACTGCATAGTTAAAAATGATTTTGTATCTCTGTCCGGAGAACTTGGGCAAACCTGTGACTCTGGCTGTCAGATAAGGAATACAAATGTATGTTATGCTGATACTTTTCATTTAGTTAGAGTGTTCCAAACTCTGGTGGTTTAATGTTTCCCGGCATCCTTGCAAACTATTTTGATTAAAATTCAAATCAGACAAAGCTTATGTTCTGTTTTGCTTTACGTTTTGCATTATGGAGACTGCATTTATTTTTGGATTTGAATTACTATCTTGAATCACAGAGTTATTTGTAATTGTACAGCAATCATTCTGAAAAAGGGAATGGATATACTATCTTATATTGTTGTTTGTGTAAACTGCCCGGGTTATTGAATTAGGCAAAATAAAGATAAGCACCGTTACACGTCACACATAATGTACATACATAGCCATGTAAATCAATCTCAACATTAATTCAAATTACCCACTTGCTTACTGGGCACTTTTCCCCCCTTCCCAACAAGACCAATGTTCAGCTTTCAGCATTGTTGCACTTTGAATGACAATTGTGCAGTCATGCCACGCTGTACCCATATGCCATTTTTATAATTTTTTTCACACATAGAGCTTTCTTTTGGTGGTATTTAATCACCACTGTTTTTTTTTCTAAACAAACAAAAAGTCCAAACATTTTTTAAAAAATAGATTTTCTTAGTTTCTGTTATAAAATTTTGCAAACAGGTAATTTTTCTCCTTTACTGATGTGTGCTGATGAGGCAGCACTGATAGGCAGCACTGATGGGCACTCATAGGCAGCACAGATGGGCACTCATAAGCAGCACTGATGGACACTGATAGACTGCACTGATAGGCTGCACTGATGGGCACTGATGAGGCGGCATAGGTGGGCACTAATGAGGATGCACTGATGAGCCTGCATTGATATGCGGCACTGATGGGCATTGATAGGCAGCAAAGATGGCTGGCACTGATGAGGAAGCACTGATAGGTGGCACTGATTGGCAGCACTGATAACTGATGGACACTGATTGACAGCACTGATAAGCACTGTTGGGGCTGCACTGATCACCAGGACACTGATGATCAGTGCCCTGATGATCAGTGTAGATGTCGCCTCTCACACTTGCCGGTTACCGGCTCTTCTCTCATCACGCTGTGACAGCGTGAGGAAAGTAACGCCGATAACCGGCAAATGTGTTTTTAGCTGTGATTGGGCACAGCTGATCGCGTGGTTAAGGGCCACTGTGATTGTCCCTTTACCCCGATCTGTTATCAGGTGTGTCTGAAGGACGCAGTGATCACAGAGCGCACAGGGTGTGCGCTCCTGCGGGAGTGGAGGGTGCAGTTCTGGGAGGACATCAATAGCCGACCCTCCCAGAACTGGACGACTGCGCTGTAGCCGTCATTCAGCTATAGTGTGGTCAGCAAGTGCTTAAAAAAAGCCACAGCTGATCCTCAGAAACACACAGCTGGTCCAAAAGAAGGACCAGCAAAAATTCTGTTAGTCTAGGGCTTTTAGGAAATGCATGGACCATACAGTAATAATCCTTAAATGAACCCCTGTGTTCCTGTAGAAAACCTTGCATCCACAACCCAAACTAAGAAAGGTTTCTGAAGGCACCAGAAGGTTTCTGACCTAGAACACTATTGATATTGTAGAAACCTTTTAGACCAGATTGTATTAACTCTAATGAAAAGGCTCCTGACATTTCATTTGTGCTGCATAAAGATGTGTAGTGAGGCAGGGTGGCTCGTAAAGGCACAGTAACATACCTGTTCATTGTAGCTCTCTTCCAGGTGCAAGATACACACGCCCCCCCCTCCCAACCCCGGCTCGTCGGCTCTGCTGTGATTGAACACAGCGGGACTTAGTCAGCACATACCAGCCAAAGATTCATGGTTCATGGATCTGCTGATCGTCTGTGTCCAATCACAGCCCAGATCCCTGGGCTGACAATCAACACAGGGCTTTGTACACAGGGAACGATCTCTCTATTTCAGCAGGGATAAGAAACTAAGAGAAATTTAGTACAACACAGCACACATTACACATTGTTAGACACACATTTAACCCCTTAATCACCTGAGATGATAACCCCTTCCCAGCCAGTGTCATTAGTACAGTGACAGTGTATAGTATTATCACTGATCACTGTTGATGTCAGTGTCAGTTAGCCAGTTCCCACAATGTGTCAGTTAGTGTCAGATTTCCATCGCACTAATACAGTCCCACTATAAGTCGCTGATCACCACCATTACTACTGTATATACAGTATATACATATATATATATATATATATATATATATATATATATATATATATATATATATATATATATATATATATAAAGCTTCCAGTACATATACCATCGCTTGTAGACACTATAACTTTTGCACAAACCAATTAATGTACACTTATTGGAAAAAAGTTTTACCAAAGACATGTTCCAGAATACATTTTGGCCTACATTTATGAAGAAATATTATGTTTTTATTTATTTTTTTATATGATATGTTTTACATAGAAGCAAACAGAAGAAACAGAAGAAATTAGAAAATAAAAAAAATATTGTTTTTTTTTTTGTTTTTGTTTATATAATAAAAAAATTAAATAAAACCCAGTGGTGATCAAATACAGCCAAAAGAAAACTCTATTTGTGTGAAAAACAATGTATAAAAATTAAATTTGTGTACAGTGTTGCATGATTGTACAATTGCAGTTAAAGCAGCACAGTGCCGAATAGCAAAAAATGGCCTGGCCGTAAAGAGAGTAAAATACCCCAGAGCTCAAGAGGTTATGCTTATTTGGGTCTTCATTGCTTTTGGTCAGTTTCTTTATAAAGCCTTCAACAAAAGGCTACCATGTTTCCAGTGTCTCCTCTTCCACTGGTTGACCACAATCTGGTCAATATTGACCACAAGCTTTTAGACAGCCATTTTATATATATCTTAGTGGGTTAGAGGACTTGTTTAGTTTTCTAGGACATTCTGAAGTTTTCCATGAACATTCTTAAGAAATATGTCCTTGCCCATCCCTGTGGAATGTACAGAACATCTCCTTTTGGGAGTATGTATCAATTATCTGCCTTAATTAACCACCTCCCGCCCGCTCTATAGTAAAATGACGGGGGGTGGAATCCCCTCTCATTCTGGAACAATGTCATATGACATCGCCTCACTATCACCGCTCTCACGTGCCCGCGGGGGCGCGCAGAGTGGCGATGGCAGGAGTGCCATGTCCTTGGGACACGGCGTGACCTCGATCTTGGTAAAGAGCCGATGACGCGGCTCTTTACCCATGTGATTGGCTGCGTCCAATCACAGCCGGTCACAGGTAAACACAAAAGTAAGAAAAAAGGAGAGGGGAGCCGATCAGCAGCATCTCCTCGCAGGGGAGACCTATACAGGTAATCAGGGCACTAATCATCAGTGCTGCCCCAGCAGTGCCCAGCACTGATGTCAGTCAGTGACGATCTGTGATACCAATCTGTGCCCATCAGTGATGCCAATCTGTGCCCATCAGGGATGCCAAACAGTGCTGCCTTTCAGTGCCCGTCAGTGCTGTCCATATTGCCCATATGTGCCACCTATCAGTGCTGCCCATCAGTGCTGCCCATCGGTGCCCATCAGTGCCACCTATCATTGCCCATAAGCCTATTAGTAGGGATGCACCAATACCATTTTTTCACGAGTACGAGTACCGATACTTTTTTTTTAGTACTCGCCGATACCAATTACCGATACCTACTGCAACTGTTTTGTTTTCACTTCAGCTTTCAGCAATGGTACAAAGCATTGAAAAGTACTTTACAAATTAAATAGATTTTTTTCAAATTTTGCACTTTTTCAATGTGAAATGTGTAAATATATGTTAATATATATGTGTAAAAATATTCACTAACAAAGCAAATAAAAAAAGTTTTAATTGTTTATCGTTTATAAAATAGACGTGAACAAAAAAAAAGCAGAAAAATAATTAAATGGAGGAGAATAGGGAGTTAATTAAGGCTGATTCTAGTAAATTAAGGGTTTATAAGGAGTTAAACAGAGGAACATTTGTTCATACCTTTGATCTGCAGATGAAGAAACCGAAAGATCGTTTCTTCAATGCTTCTTTTTATTTTAGTGTTTCAGCGGTTGAGCAATGTTGTTAATAAACATTGCCAGCTGCTTTTTTTTGTGACAGCTCCAATAACCGGACTACTTTAACACTTCAGCTGTCAACAGGGGAGACCCACTGACACCGGTCCCGGCCCCTTACCATGTGATCAGCTGTCAGCCAATGACAGCTGATCACATGATGTAAACAGGAAGATCGGTAATCGTTTTTTTTTTACTCGCGCTGACAGCACGAGTAGAGAAAAAAGCCGATCACCGGCTCAGATGTCAGGGACATCGGTCCCGAAGTGGAAGCACAACACATTCCTCATCAGTGCCACCCAAAAGTGCCACCTAACAGTGCCCACAGTGCCACCTAACAGTGCCCACAGTGCCACCTAACAGTGCCCACAGTGCCACCTATCAATGCCAACAAGTGCCACCTATCAATGCCCACAAGTGCCACCTACCAATGCCCACCTGTAGTGCCAATCAGTGCCACCTGTCAGTGCTGCCCATCACTGCCACCCATCAGTGCCCATCACTGCCACCCATCAGTGCCCATCACTGCCACCTATCAGTGCCCATCACTGCCGCCTCATCAACGTACATCAATGAAGGAGAAAAATTACCAGTTAAAAAATTTTTATAACAAAATATAAAAATTTTTTTTTTTTTTTTTTTTAAATTCAGGTTTTTACATTTTTTTAACAAAAAGTAAAAACCGCAGAGATGATCAAATACCACAAAAAGAAAGCTCTATTTGTGGGAAAAAAATGATAAAAATTTCATTTGGGTACAGCGCTGTATGACCGCGCAATTGTCATTCAAAATGCGTTAGCGCTGAAAGCTAAAAATTGGTCTGGATAGGAGGGGGGGTTTAAGTGCCCTGTAAGCAAGTGGTTAAACTTTATCAAGATGGGGAGGGTATGATTTAACACAGCTGGGTGCCAGACGGTCTCTACACAGGTGTTCTTAATTGGACAAAACCAGTTATAAATCATTTTAATGAACATATAGGAATTCTGGGAATAGTTAAGTTTATCTGGTTGTAGAACAGGTGTCAGATTTATGGATAGTTACATTGACGTAGATCTTAGCGACCAATCATGTCTGGGGGTGGGTCTACCCCTCCCCTCTTGTTTTCTCTTTTATAAGCTGTATCCCTTAATAAAGTTTCAGACTTGCTTTGCACATTGCCTGCTGTGTGTGTGTCATTGAGGTCTCCAGAATTCTGATTGCAGTCATAGTGAATTTACCAGGACAAGAGGGTGGTCGGCTGTCCATAATCAATGCCTTTCAGTGGGGGCTCGTCCGGGATAAGCTGTTATTCTATGGTAAGTTTTTTTTTCTGTCTTATCTGGCGAATTAATTTTCTTGCCGTGGCTCTAATAAAGCTTTAGTCCTGTTTAAATTGTATAGAAAGGAGATGGACCATGACTACATAGACTAACATAGATAAAACGTTTTTGGTAAACCTATAAAGTCCTTTTGGTAAGGACATAGATAAAAGGTCTTTGGCAGACCTATAAAGTCCTTTGGGAGGACACAAATAGTTAAACAGTACTGTTGCTCCTATTGGTAAGGAGAATAGTCTATGAGGTAAATCAACCCAAAACTTTTCTGCTTATTCTTTCTGTCGCTTAGAAGTATAAGATAATTTGTTGTGTGGGTCAGACAACTGTAAGGTAAGACAATCGTTCCCCACTGTCAATATGGGTCAAAAACATGGTACAGAAGTTCCTCCCCCTCCTCCCAACCCTGGTGAAACATGTAAAGATTATGTAGCTAGGGCTTGTGGTACGGATTATGAGTTCATAGTCCCCTGGGTATCAAATTTATCGGGGTGGACTGACACTATGCATAGCTCTGATCCTTTCCCCCTGGATGGTGATAAGGATAAGTTTCACATGGACATGATAAAGGGTCTATGTCCGGGAAATAAAAAGGCGTTTCCCTGGTACTCCGGGGACCCACACTGAGACATGACTTATATGAGACAAGGAGTGAAGAACTGGTTGGAATATGCCCCGTACTGGTTCCTAAGGGATAATAACAAACAAAAGAAACCCAACAAATGTTTAAGTAAGGAGGATTATAAGAGAAAGCACAAGGAAGAGGCAGATAAAAAGAGACCAGACCCAACTGCCCCCCTCCTTCCATTTAACCCTCCACCATACACAAACAAAATTTATCCCAGTCTCACAAAATAAGACATAGATCTTTTAGCTGGTCATTATGCTGTCAGCCAGAGACAGGCTCCAGCCCCAGCTCAACAGCAACAAGCCCCTGCCCAGGTTCAGCAGCAACAACAAGTTCTGCAGCAACAGGAAGATAGATCAGAAAGTCCCATAGTGACTGTCAGTCAAATGGATTCTGATGTTTCAGGATATTCTGACACAGAAACTAGAGAGCAGGGAGCTTCAGTGAGACATAGAACTACACTAAATTTAAAAAAAAAAAGGAACTTTAGCAGAAGTCATTGGAGGAAGCTCATTCAATACTTAAGGAGTAGGAGGAGAAATCAGATGAGCTTAAAGAACATATAACCCCCTCTAAGACTAATGCCCTGTACACACGGTCGGATTTTCCAGACGGAAAAAGTACGATCGGATTGTGTTGTCAGAAATTCCGATCACGTGTGGGCTCCATCGGACTTTTTCCATCAGAATTTCCGACACACAAAGTTTGAGAGCAGGATATAAAATTTTCCAACAACAAAATCCGATCGTTTAAATTCCAATCGTGTGTACACAAATCCCACGCACAAAGTGCCACGCATGCTCAGAATAAATTAAGAGACGAAAGCTATTGGCTACTGCCCCGTTTATAGTCCCGACGTACGTGTTTTACGTCACCGCATTCAGAACGATCGGATTTTCCGACAACTTTGTGCGACCGTGTGTATGCAAGACAAGTATGGGCCAAAATCCGTCGGAAAAAATCCAACGGATTTTGACGTCAAAATGTTCGACCGTGTGTACAGGGCATAAGAGTGGGAGACAATATGGGAAGAAATTGAGAAAGAAAAGTGCTTTTAAAAATAAGTCTTCCCTCCCCACCGCTATAGCGTGCAAACAAAGGTCAAGTGAGTCAGTTTTGGATTTTTGGAAGAGATTCATGCATACCTGGACTCAAGAGGCTGGTTTTCTAGGGGTCCACAGCAGTCCAGAACCAGTTGTTTCAACTGCGGACAGGAGGGCCACTGGAAAAATCAATGCCCTTATGAACCTTTCAATCAACAACAATATAGTCCAGCCCCTGCCCAGATACAGACCCCTCAACCATCAAATCAGGGAGTGAAATACCCTATTCAGTGGACCCAGCCTAAACCACAAAAACAATGAAGCTGCCAAGAAGGTAGCAGTATCCCAGCATTCCCCCTGGTCTCTCGCTCCTTTGATGAACAACCAATAGTGACTCTGCATGTCCAAGGAAAGTTAACCCCTTTCCTCCTGGATTCAGGAGCCACTCGTAGTAGCCTCAGTGAGGACTAGGGATGAGCCGAACACCCCCTGGTTCGGTTCGCACCAGAACCGGCGAACGGACCGAAAATTCGCACGAACGTTAGAACCCCATTGACGTCTATGGGACTCGAACGTTCAAAATCAAAAGTGCTCATTTTAAAGGCTAATTTTCATGGTATTGTCCTAAAAAGGGTTTGGGGACCTGGGTCCTGCCCCAGGGGACATGTATCAATGCAAAAAAAAGTTTTAAAAACGTCCGTTTTTTCGGGAGCAGTGATTTTAATGATGCTTAAATTAAAAAAAAAAGTGAAATATTCCTTTAAATATCGTACCTGGGGGGTGTCTATAGTATGCCTGTAAAGTAGCCCGTGTTTCCCGTACTTAGAACAGTCCCTGCACAAAATGACATTTATAAAGGAAAAAAAGTCATTTAAAACTGCTTGCGGCTTTAATGTAATGTAGGGTCCTGGCAATATGGATGAAAATCAGTGAGACAAACGGCATGGGTACCCTCCAGTCCATTACCAGGCCCTTTGGGTCCTGTATGGATATAAAGGAAAGGCGTGGGGCCCCCAGGCCCTATATACTCTGAACAGCAGTATACAGGCGGTGCAAACAAGACAGGGCCTGTAGGTTTGTTGTTAAGTAGAATCTGTTTGTAATTTTGAACTGGTACATTTTTAAAGTGTAGCTCCAGCCAAAAAATCTATTTTTAAGCTTTTTGGAAAACATAGGGAAGGGTTATCACCCCTGTAACATTTGTTTTGCTGTCTGTGCACCTCTTCAGAAGATTTCACCTCACTTTCTGTCCCAATGACAAATGTTTTTTGAAAATTTGGGGTTTTTAGTGAAACAAGGATTGGTGATAAAGCATCAGTGGAGAGGAGACACGTTTTTCCCATATTAACTCAGGAGAGAATTTACCTTCCTAGGGGTAGATTTCATCTCACTTCCTGTTGTGTCCTTCTTTGCAAGTAGGAGTCGTTTGTAAGTTGGATGTTTGAAAGTAGGGGCCTGCCCTATATACTCTGCAGAAATTGGGGCCTTAGGTGTTGGTGTTGCCACAACACTGTAAGCCCTCACAGTTACTCTTGATGAACAGGCCCTGCTGTGAAATATTAGATCAAGAATTGTAATTACATGCCATTGTTGAACAGTGGTAGAAAAATTGGGCCTTTGGTGGTGGTGTTGCCATAACACTGTAAGCCCTCATAGTTACTCTTGGTGGGCGCAGGAATGGGCCCTGCTGTGAAATATTAGATCAAGAATTGTAATTACATGTCCCTGTTTAACAGGGGCAGAAAAATTGGGCCTTAGGCACTGGTGCTACAACACTGCAACCCCTCACAGATGCTATAGTTGGAGCGCAGGAATGAGCCCTGCTGCAAAGTATTGCATCAAAAATTGTAATTATACGCCCCTGTTAAACAGGGGCTGAAAAATTGGGCCTTGGGCACTGGTGCTGGTGCCACAACACTGCAACCCCTCACAGATACTCTAGTTGGAGCGCAGGAATGAGCCCTGCTGCAAAGTATTGCATCAAAAATTGTAATTACACGCCCCTGTGAAACAGAGGCTGAAAAATTGGGCCTTAGGCACTGGTGCTTTTGCCACAACACTGCAACCCCTCACAGATACTGTAATTGAGCGCAGCAACGAACCCTCCTGCAAAATATTGCATCAAAAATTGTAATTACACGCCCCTGTTAAACAGGGGCTGAAAAATTGGGCCTTAGGCACTGGTGCTGGTCCCACAACACTGCAACCCCTCACAGATACTCTAGTTGGAGCGTAGGAATGACCCCTCCTGCAAAACATTGCATCAAAAATTGTAATTGCACGCCCCTGTTAAACAGGGGCTGAAAAATTGAGCCTTAGGCACTGGTGCTGGTCCCACAACACTGCAACCCCTCACAGATACTCTAGTTGGAGCGCTAGGAATGAGCCCTGCTGCAAAGTATTGCATCAAAAATTGTAATTACACGCTCCTGTTAAACAGGGGCTGAAAAATTGGGCCTTAGGCACCGGTGCTGGTCCCACAACACTGCAACCCCTCACAGATACTCTAGTTGGAGTGCAGGAATGAGCCCTGCTGCAAAGTGTTGCATCAAAAATTGTAATTACACGCCCCTGTTAAACAGGGGCTGAAAAATTGGGCCTTAGGCACTGGTGCTGGTCCCACAACACTGCAACCCCACACAGATACTCTAGTTGGAGCGCAGGAATGAGCCCTTCTGCAAAGTATTGCATCAAAAATTGTAATTACACGCCCCTGTTAAACAGAGGCTGAAAAATTGGGCCTTAGCCACTGGTGGCAGCGCCCAGAACCAAAAATGTTCTGACAAGCTATCAGCATGATCATTGAGGAGGAAGAGGATAGTCACTCAGCATAAGAGGATAGTCACTCAGCATCAGCATAGGCAGTCTTGAAGGGATCTGACATTTCAAAAAAAAATATTCAGTTACATCAGCATCAGGTGCTTGGTAGCTGGTGGTGATCTAAGACTGATTCATTTTTATGAAGGTCAATCGATCGACCAAGACGTTGGACAGGCGCACCCTGTGATCGGTTACAAAGCCTCCAGCAGCACTGAATGTGCGTTCCGAAAGAACACTGGATGCAGGACAGGCCAGTAGCTCAATTGCATATTGTGCAAGCTCTGGCCAGTGATCCATCCTCAAGACCCAGTAACCCAAAGGATTTTCGGTGTGAAAGGTGTCCAAGTCTGATCTTGCCCCTAGGTATTCCTGCACCATGTAAAACAGACGCTGGGGCTGCGGACTAAAAAATTGTCTGAACGCATCGGTCAGACGGCCACCTTCTCCACCGCTCCTTCTGTGACTGACCAAAGCTTCAGCAAAATGTTGTCCAGGAGGACCAGAAAATTGTAACCTCCCAGGCTCTGGAAATGAGTTGCACAAACCTTTCTGCAAGGCCTCCCGAAGATGCTTCATCCTCTGCTCCCTCTGCGACGGCAAGATAAGGTCCTCAACCTTACCCTTGTAACCTGGATCAAGGAGGGTTGCCAGCCAGTAATCATCCCTCCCCTTGATACCATGAATACGAGGATCCTTCCACAGGCTTTGCAGGATCAGGGAGGCCATGCAGCATAGGTTTGCTGAGGCATTTGGTCCAGAGTCCTCTAGGTCACTAAGGACGATATGATCCGCAGCCACCTCCTCCCAGCCACGTACAAGTACATGGGTTTCCTCGGACTGTAAATGATCCCTTGAAGATTGCTGCTGATGCTGAGTGCCAGGCTCCACCTCCATGCTGACACAATCCTCCTCATCCTCTTCCTGTGTGATCAGCGGGCACGCAGGAACACTGTCTGGATAAAGGGGGCCTTAAGTGCTAAGGAAGTCCTCCTCTTCCTGCCTCTGTTCTGCCTCAAGTGCCCTGTCCATTATTCCATGCAGTGTGTGCTCCAACAGGTGGACAAGAGGGACAGTGTCACTGATGCATGCACTGTCACTGCTCACCATCCTCGTGGCCTCCTCAAATGGTGACAGGGCAGTGCATGCATCCCTGATAATAGCCCACTGGCGTGGGGAAAAAAAACAAGCTCCCCTGACCCTGTCCTGGTGCCATAGTCGCATAGGTACTCATCGATAGCCCTCTGCTGCATTTGCAGCCAATGCAGCATGGCCAACGTTGCGTTCCACCTGGTGGGCATGTCACAGATTAGGCGGTTCTTGGCAGGTTAAATTCCTTTTGGAGGTCAAGCACTGGCATTATATGACCTGCGGAAATGCACACAGACTTTCCTGGCCTGCCTCAGGACATCCTGTAAGCCCGGGTACCTGCCCAAGAACTGCTGTACCACCAAGTTAAGGACGTGAGCCAAACAGGGCACCTGGGTCAGTTGTCCCTGTCAGAGGGCAGAGAGGAGGTTGGTGCCATTGTCACAAACCACCATTCCTGGCTTAAGCTGGCTTAAGCTGGCGTGGCATCAACCACCTCTGAACCTACCCCTGCAGAGCTGACAGAATCTCTGCCCCAGTGTGGCTCCTGTCCCCCAAGCACACCAGCTCAAGCACCGCATGGCATCTTTTTGCCTGCGTGCTTGTGTAGACCATTGAACGCCTATGGAGCACCGCTGGTTCCGAGGACAAATCAGCACAGGAAGAGGCCATGGAGGAAGAAGAAGAGGAGAGGGTGGAGGAGAGAGGTGGGGCAGAATCACCACTAGTAGAATTTTGGAGGCGTGGTGTCGGAACAACCTCCAACACTACTGCACCCTGTCCTGCATCCTTCCAAGCTGCCAGAAGAGTCACCCAGTGTGCGGTGAAAGATAGGTAATGTCCCTGTCCATGCCTGCTGGACCATGAGTCAGTGGTAATATGCACCTTACTGCTGACCGCCCTGTCCAGCGAGGTCAAGACATTGCCTTCCACATGGCAGTAGAGAGCCGGAATCGCCTTCCGTGAGAAAAAGTGGCGTTTGGGAACCTGCCACTGAGGAACCGCACATTCCACCAATTCACAGAAGGGGGCAGAGTTTGACAGGTGTGTGGCTTTCCTGATCAAGTCCAATCAGTATAATCAAACACAGCTGGACTCAAATGAAGGTGCAGAACCACCTCAATGATGATCAGAAGAAATGGACAGCACCTGAGTTAAATATATGAGTGTCACAGCAAAGGGTCCGAATACTTAGGACCATGTGATATTCCAGTTTTTCTTTTTTAATAAATCTGCAAAAATGTCAACAATCCTGATTTTAGCAAATGACTGATATATAAAAAAGAGTGAAAAATTTAAGGGGGTCTGAATACTTTCCGTCCCCACTGTATATACTGATTATACTGCAGCTAGCAGAATCAACTGCCTGCCTGTAGTATAATTAGTATGAGAACACCGGCAATTGTCTTCAGGTAGCTTTAGGTGCACACTGTGCAGAGGACACAGTAGACTAATTGTAAATACTGCAGCTGCCTGCCTGTGATACTAATAGGATCAGAAGAACACCAGCAATTGTCTTTAGGTAGCTTTAGGTGCACGATGTGCAGGAGACACAGTACACTAACTGTAAAAACTGCAGCTGCCTGTGGTACTAATAGGATCAGAAGAACACCAGCAATTGTCTTCAGGTAGCTTTAGGTGCACACTGCGCAGAGGATGGACTACACTAACTGTAAATACTGCAGCTGCCTGCCTGTAGTATTAATAGGATCCGAACAACAGCAATTGTCTTCAGGTAGCTTTAGGTGCACACTGTGCAGAGGACACAGTACACTAACTGTAAATACTGCAGCTGCCTGTGGTACTAATAGGCTCAGAAGAACACCAGCAATTTTCTTCAGGTAGCTTTAGGTGCACACTGTGCAAAGGACACTGTACACTAACTGTAAATACTGTAAAAACACCTGCCTGCCTGTAAGTATATTAGGAAGAGAATAACAGGAACGGATCTAGCTAAACTGAATACAGTGTATATATATATATATATATATATATATATATATATATATATATATATATATATAACACCTAGGATGCATATATATATATATACACACAATACACTGTAAGTACAGCTAACTCACTCGCCTGCCTACTCTATCTAACTTAAATCAAATGACACTGTCTCTCTATCTATCTCTCACCGCTGCTGCAACACACTACACAAGGCTGCCTTATATAGTGAAGGGCATGTACTAAACCCCCTGAGCCATAATTGGCCAAAGCCACCCTGGCTTTGGCCAATTACGGCTCTTTGTACAGACGGCGCTGTGATTGGCCAAGCATGCGGGTCATAGTGCATGCTTGGCCAATCATCAGCCAGCAATGCACTGCGATGCCGCAGTGAATTATGCGCTGTGACGCGCCACTCGATTTTGGCACGTACGGCCCATAACGTTCGCAATTTGACGAACAATCAAACAGGCGATGTTCGAGTCGAACATGGGTTCGACTCGAACTCGAAGCTCATCCCTAGTGAGGACTACTACAGAGGAGAGACAACGAATGCTGAGCCTTCTATTGGAATTAATGGGATACTCACCAAAACTTTCAAAACCCCTCCCCTCCCAGTAGTAAATGTAGAACGCGGATCAGTGTTGTTGCACCACAGTTTCAGAATAATACCAAACTGCCCTGTCAATCTTTTGGGGAGAGACTTACTAGGTAAGCTGGGGATTAGAATTGAGATAACCAATCAGGGAGGTGTGATTGCTCATTCTAAAAAGATCCCCATATGGACCATAATGTTGAATACTCAAGTGCAAGAGACAGACACAGGACTCCCCAGTGGTTCTGACAAAGTATGGTCAGAGAGTGCTCTAGATGTAGGGCTCATATCCTGCACCCCATACAAGGCCACCCTCAAAGAATGGGCGCAACCCATTTATCACAAACAGTACCCATTGTCAAAAGAAAAAGAGGAAGGCATTGCCCCTATGGTAGAACACTTCCTAAAGAAAGGCATTCTAAAAGAAGTTGTATCCCCCTACAACACACCCATCAACCCAGTTAAAAAGCCGGATGGCAGTTATAGATTTGTTCAAGTCTTTCGAGCTGTAAATAACCTGGTGGTGCCCATTGCACCTGTAGTGCCTGATGTGCCATCACTCCTTACCTCCATACCATCCGCAGAGTATTTTTCTCTGATTGATTTAACAAATGCATTTTTTTAGCGTCCTTCTGGATGAGGAGGCACAGCCAATCCTTGCTTTTTGTTTTAAAAATCACCAGATGACATGGTGCAGAATGCCCCAGGGTTATGTGGACTCCCCTGTAGTCTACTCAGCTGTGCTCCAGGCCACATTGCGGTCCTGGACTCCCCACCATGGTTCTGTCCTACTCCAATATGTTGATTGATATGTAGCCCAAGCCAGGTAGCCTGCAAAGACGATGGTTCATATCTGCTACATTGGTTGGCAGATAATGGTCATAAAGTTTCCAAAAAGAAACTTTAATGGTGTCGGGAAACTGTTGAATACCTTGGTTTTGTACTCTCCAAAGGAGAAAGGAAAATCAGTCAAAAGAGAGCTGCGACTCTCATGGATCTGCCTCGCCCACTCACTAAAAAGGACATGCTATCCTTTCTTGGTATGATTGGTTACAGCCACCAATGGATACCTGATTGTTCCTACTATGATAAAATTTTGAGACAAACCACAGGTACTGACATGCCAGATTGTATAAAGCTCAAAGTATAAAGGTAGGTCAGTGTATGTCAGTGTAGGTCAATGTATGTCAGGTAGGTCAGTGCGTGTCAGTGTATGTCAGGTAGGTCAGTGTGTTAGGTAGGTCAGTGTGTGTCAGGTAGGTCAGTGTATGTCAGTGTAGATCAGTGTGTGTCAGGTAGGTCAGTGTATGTCAGTGTAGATCATTGTGTGTCAGGTAGGTCAGTGTATGTCAGGTAGGTCAGTGTGTTTCGGGTAGGTCAGTGTGTGTTGGGTAGGTCAGTGTGTTTTGGGTAGGTCAGTGTGTGTCGGGTAGGTCAGTGTGTGTCAGGTAGGTCAGTGTATGTCAGGTAGGTCAGTGTGTTTCGGGTAGGTCAGTGTATGTCAGGTAGGTCAGTGTGTTTTGGGTAGGTCAGTGTGTGTCGGGTAGGTCAGTGTATGTCAGGTAGGTCAGTGTGTGTCAGGTAGGTCAGTGTGTGCCAGGTAGGTCAGTGTGTGTCAGGTAGGTCAGTGTGTGTCAGGTAGGTCAGTGTGTGTCAGGTAGGTCAGTGTATGTATGTCAGGTAGGTCAGGGTGGGCCTGTCATGAAGATCCTGCCAGTAACCGGCGTCTCAGGCGCACGGGAACTCGGCCACGGGTTCCATTGTGCATGCGCACGCGTTCACGGGTGCGGTCACGCACGGGCACGCGCGCGCGCGCACTCCCGCTGGTGTCAGGCGGGCTATTTAAACCTGCCTGTCACACTCTTTCCCCGCTGTCTGCTCTACAGCGTTCTGTGAGTGTTACCTGATCTGATCTGTGTATCCTGTTATCTGAACCCGGCTTCCTGTTTGACGATCCTGCTATCTGCCTGCACCAGACCCTCTTGGCTTGCCTGACCATCCCTCTGCATTACCCCTGGTACCTCTGCTGTCCGACCGTTACTGACCACCGGCTTGTTGACCCTCCACTGTGTTCACCAGCTTTCAGTCTGCTATTGCCTGTTGTTGTTCCTGGTTCCAGTCCAGCGTTCCAGGCTATCTTCTGCTGTGTTCCAGTCCAGCGTTCCAGGCTATCTTCTGCTGCTGTTCCAGTCCAGCGTTCCAGGCTATCTTCTGCTGTGTTCCAGTCCAGCGTTCCAGGCTATCTTCGGCTGTGTTCCAGTCCAGTGTTCCAGGCTATTACCTGCTGTTGTTCCTGGTTCCAGTCCAGCTTCCAGTCTGCTATTACCTGCTGTTGTTCCGGGTTCCAGTCCAGCTTCCAGTCTGCTATTACCTGCTGTTGTTCCGGGTTCCAGTCCAGCTTCCAGTCTGCTATTACCTGCTGTTGTTCCTGGTTCCAGTCCAGCTTCCAGTCTGCTATTACCTGCTGTTGTTCCTGGTTCCAGTCCTGCATTCCAGTCTCTGTCCTCAGTCTACTCTTCAGGTTCCTGACTCCAGAGGGTGCCACCACTACTGTCTTTCAGCAACCGTTGATCCTGCCAGGCACCCATACCACTCTTCACCCCTGGCCCTCTGTCTCCATTCCAGGGGAACGGGAGTGGGAGCTGTAAGGGAGGTCTATCTCTGCACTTCAGGCTCACCATCCACCAGGTACGTGACAGTAGCAGACAGCCATGTCTGAGCCTGAGCAGGGAACGTCTCCCATGGAGGAACTCTGTGCACACTTGGCAGGATTGACTGAAGCAGTCAAGAATCTACAGCAAGGAAACACCAGACTGGAGGAACGAGTGTTAACCCTGTCTAACCCCATTGGGGTCCAGGGAGCTTCCTCTGCTCCTGCTCCTTCAGTTGGGCCTTCCTCAACGGTGGTGATGCTCCCTCCGGAACCTAAGGTTCCCACACCTGAACGTTTCTTTGGAAATCGCCATAAGTTCAGAGCCTTCCGCAACTCCTGCGAACTATTTTTTGCTCTTCAGCCACGCACCTTTTCCCTGGAGGCTACCAAGGTGGGCTATGTAATTTCTCTACTCTCTGGTGACCCCCAAACCTGGGCCCATCGCCTCTTAGAGCAAAAGGACATATCCCTGACCAACCTCTCCACTTTCTTTGACGCACTGGGTCAGTTATATGATGACCCCCAGCTATCTGTAACTGCAGAGGCGGCTCTGCACACCCTTCAACAAGGTCGCAGAGCAGCAGAGGACTATGTGGCTGAGTTCAGGAAGTGGAGTGCGGATACTAATTGGAACGATGCGGCTCTCCGTTATCAATTTCGGTTGGGACTTTCTGATCCTCTGAAGGATGAGCTGGCCAGGGTGGGTACACCACAGACTTTAAATGCTTTAATCGATCTAGCCATCCAGATCGATCGACGCCTACGAGAGCGCAGGTCTGAGAGGGCTATGGGGTCTTCTCGACCAACTTGGGTTACCCCTAAAGTTCCTCATCACCCATCATCAACACCACCTACCTCCACGTTTAACTTACCTGAGCCAATGCAATTAGGTGTCCTGCGGCCTTCGCTCACCCCAGAGGAACGACAACGTCGTCGAGCAAATAACTTGTGCCTGTATTGTGGGGAACCCAGGCACTATGTCAGGAACTGTCCCCTTAAACTCCGTAAGTGTTTATCCCTATCTACTGACTATGTGACATCTCTGGTTAAAAATACCACTCATCTTGCTCTTCCTCTTCTGCTACAGCTTCCAGGGAAGGATCTACAAATCACCGCCATTATTGACTCAGGAGCTTGCAGCTGTTTCATGGATTCTCGTTTTGCCACCCAACATCAAATACCTTTGTCACCTAAAGCCCATGGACTTTCTATCCATCTAGCTGATGGGACTGCTATCAAGTCTGGACCTGTCACCCAAGAGACTATGCCAATCCCCGTTTTCATTTCCAACGTCCATCAGGAACAGCTACGCCTGGACATTATCGCTTCACCCCTGTTTCCCATAATTCTCGGCATGCCATGGTTACAGAACAGGGAAGGTGATTCACCGCTCAGGTAGACTTGCTCCCAGGTGTGTGTTACGTAGATCCTTCAGAGGAGGGGAGTCCCAGGTGCTGGCTAAATGCAAATTGAGGCAAGATTTGAAACAAGAGAATCTGGATGCCGCACACTGGATAAAGTTGAAAATTCTTCTTTATTGTAAAATCAGGATCATCAAAGATACAGGACAATCAGGCAGATGGTACAGACACATCTGACGTGTTTCGCACTCTAATTTGAGTGCTTACTCATAGCAGCTATGAGTAAGCACTCAAATTAGAGTGCGAAACGCGTCAGCTGTGTCTGTACCATAAGCCTGATTGTCCTGTATCTTTGATGATCCTGATTTTACAATAAAGAAGAATTTTCAACTTTATCCAGTGTGTGGCATCCAGATTCTCTTGTTTCAAATCATACCATGGTTACAGGCCCATAATCCGGACATAAATTGGATCACGGGTGAGGTGACCTTTCCCTCTCCTTACTGCCAACAGTTCTGCAGAACCCAGAACACCCCGGAGAACCCTACTCTGTTATGCCTAGATACAGATCCTAGTCTACATCAATCCTTTCCTTCCGCCTATCATGATTTCCTGGACGTATTTAGTAAACAGAGGGCAGAGGTGTTACCCCCTCACCAGGCCTATGACTGTCCCATTGAGTTACTTCCCGGTGCTGAAATTCCTTTTGGAAGAATATTTCCCTTAACTGAGGTAGAGCAAGGGGCATTGAAGGAATACATTGATGAAAACCTCAAAAGAGGCTTCATTCGTCCATCCACGTCCCCCGCAGGTGCAGGCATCTTCTTCGTGCAGAAAAAGGATAAAACCCTCAGGCCGTGTGTGGATTACCGCAAACTAAATAAAATTACTGTGAAGAATCGGTACCCTCTCCCCTTAGTACCAGAGCTGTTTCAGAGACTGGGAACGGCCACCATATTCACCAAACTTGATCTTCGTGGGGCCTACAATTTAGTTTGTATTAGGGATGGAGACGAATGGAAGACCGCTTTTCATACCTGTTATGGACATTTCGAGTACCTTGTGATGCCTTTCGGCCTGTGCAATGCCCCTGCCACATTTCAATATTTTATTAACGATGTGTTACGTGACTTTCTAGACCTGTTTGTCATCGTCTATCTAGACGACATATTGATTTTCTCTTGTTCCCTTGAATCCCATCGCAGGCACGTCAGAAGTGTATTGGGCCGACTTCGACAACACGGTCTATATGAAAAGGCTGAAAAATGTGAATTTGAACAGGAAAGTATTCCATTTTTAGGGTTAGTCATTTCCAGTAAGAGTATTAAAATGGACCCCCAGAAGGTCACGGCTGTCCTAGATTGGCCAGTCCCGACAGACAAGAAAGGAATCCAGCGATTCGTTGGATTCGCTAATTTTTACCGTAAATTTATTAAGGGGTTCTCAGCCATCATTGCACCCATCACACAGCTAACCAAACAGGGTACACGCTTCCATTGGTCAGCCGAGGCTCAAAAGGCTTTTGAGACACTCAAGGGCCTTTTTACCTCGGCCTCTGTACTAAAGCATCCAGATTCCTCTCTGCCATTTATTCTAGAAGTGGATGCATCCAAAATTGCTGTAGGGGCAGTATTATCCCAAAGACAGGGAACCAAGGCCCTGCTGCATCCTGTGGCTTTCTTTTCTCATAAAGTGTCCACGGCAGAGAGAAATTATGATGTAGGTGACAGAGAGTTGTTGGCAATTAAGTCAGCATTGGAGGAGTGGCGCTATCTGTTGGAGGGTGCCGCTCATCCAGTCTTAATCTTTACAGATCATAAGAACCTGGAGTATTTGAGGTCTGCAAAAAGGTTGAAACCACGTCAGGCCAGGTGGGCTCTCTTTTTCTCCAGGTTCTCCATTCACGTCACTTACCGTCCTGGTTCCAAGAATACCAAACCTGACGCCCTGTCTAGGATGTTTCACAAACCTCAAGAGATTTCCCCTCCAGACACCATTTTGTCTCCGGGGAATTTTCTTCTACTTCAGGGAGACCTGCTTTCCCAGATTAAACAGGCCTCCGCAGGAATGGAATCTTCCATTAAGACAGAGCTCCAGGTTAAGGATGGGTTATTGTGGCATGAAAGTAGGATCTTTATACCTGAGACACTACGAGTTCCAGTACTAGAGCTTTGTCACGATCATGCGTTGGCTGGGCATTTCGGTGTAGCTAAGACCACTGATTTGGTTCAGCGCACCTTCTGGTGGCCTCAGCTGCGCAAAGATTGTAAAGAGTTTGTAGAGTCCTGTACCACCTGCATTAGGAACAAAGGGCACAAAACAAAGGCATGGGGTTTACTAAAACCCTTGCCTGTCCCAGATAGACCCTGGAAAATGCTCTCTATAGACTTTATTGTAGAACTACCCCCGGCCGGGGGCTTCACCTCAATCTTTGTCATAGTGGACCGGTTGTCAAAGATGGCGCACTTTGTCCCAATGAAGGGCACCCCTTCAGCTACTGAAACAGCATAAGCATTCATTAAAGAGGTCATCAGGCTCCATGGGGTACCAGTTAATATTGTTTCAGATCGAGGGGTACAATTTACCTCTCGATTCTGGAGGGCTTTGTGTAAAACCTTGGACATTGAACTCTCATTTTCATCGGCTTATCACCCCCAGACTAATGGGCAAACAGAAAGAACAAACCAGACCCTTGAACAATATTTGCGCTGTTTTTCTTCCTTTGCCCAAGATAATTGGATTTCTGTTTTACCATTGGCCGAATTCGCTTATAACAATTCTATTCATTCTGCTATCAAGCAGACTCCGTTTTTCGCGAATTATGGTTTCCACCCCTCATTTTTACCTAACTCTCTTCCAGAATGCACAGCACCCGCAGTCCAGGAGAAATTGGATTTCTTTACCTCTAACAACCAAGTTTTACAGGACACCATGACCAGAACCCAGGAGTACAACAAAGCAACTTTCGATAAAAAGAGGCGAGGTGAGCTCTTACTTGCACCTGGGGATCAGGTATGGTTGTCCACCATAAACCTCAGGTTGGCCTGCCCTTCCAAGAAATTGGGTCCCAAATTTCTTGGACCATTCCCTGTTAAACAGAGAATTAATGAAGTTGCATATGAACTTAAACTCCCGGACTCACTAAAGGTACATCCAGTTTTTCACGTGTCCTTGCTTAAACCATCTATTACCAGCCCATTTCCAGGTCGAAGTACGGACCCTCCTGATCCAATCCTGGTAGATGGGGAAGAGGAATTCGAGGTGGAGGCTATCATGGACCACAGGAAAAGAGGTAACCAAAATCAATTCTTAATAAAGTGGAAAGGGTTTGGCCCAGAGGAGAATTCTTGGGAACCAGAGGATAATATTCATGCTGAAGACCTGTTACAAGCCTTTAAAACAGCCCATCCAGAGAAATTTTTTCAAAGGGGCATCCGGAGGCTTTTCCGAACATCCTGCAAGTGCACCACCCGGGTGAGAAAGCACCCATTGCAGAGAAGGGGAGGCAGTTTTCGGGCGCTTTACAGGCGCTATTTCTAGTGCTAAAACGCCTGAAAACTGCCTCAGTGTGAAAGGGGTCTAAGAGTGAGAAAGGGACTGAGGAGAGGATGGGGGAGCAGATGCTAGAACTGATCCTCCTGCAGTGCAGCTGGAGGGAGGCATAGGAGGAAAAGTGGGCAGGAGATCGGGGGGGGAACAAGAGGATCGGTATCTACAATAAGTCAGTACAGCTGGTCCTCCTGCTTGACAGGTGCCTGGGCTTCCCTTGTGAAGTAATAGGACATGGGCCCGGTACAGGAGGGCGTCTTACTGCCTTTTCATCGGCCCTGGAAAATGGGGTGATTAGGGTGTGCCCATTCACACCCGGCACATCCCATGCGCACGTCTATGTAGGTCAGTGTACGTCAGTGTAGGTCAGCGTATGTCAGGTAGGTCAGTGTATGTAGGTCAGTGTGTGTCAGGTAAGTCAGTGTATGTATGTCAGGTAGGTCAGTGTATGTATGTCAGGTAGGTCAGTGTATGTATGTCATGTAGGTCAGTGTATGTCAGGTAGTTTTGTGTGTGTATCAGGTAGGTCAGTGTGTGTGTGTGTGTCAGGTAGGTCAGTGTGTGTCAGGTAGGTCAGTGTATGTAGGTCAGTGTGGGTCAGGTAGGTCAGTGTATGTATGTCAGGTAGGTCAAGTAGGTCAGTGTATGTATGTTAGGTAGGTCAGTGTGTGTCAGGTAGGGATGAGCTTCGAGTCGAACATCGCATGTTCGACCGTTCGTCGAATTGCGAATGTTATGGGCCGTTCATGCCAAATTCGGGTGGCGCGTCATGGCCCATAATTCACTGCGGTATCGCAGTGCATTGCTGGCTGATGATTGGCCAAGCATGCACTATGACCCGCATGCTTGGCCAATCACAGCGCCGCCTGTACAGAGTGTTGTAATTGGCCAAAGCCAGGGTGGCCTATTATGGCTCAGGCGGTTTAGTACACGCCCCACACTATATAAGGCCACCTGCGTGGCGGCCTTGTGTAGTGTGTTGCGGCGGCGGCAGAGAGATAGACAGAGAGACAGTGTCATTTGATTTACGTTAGATAGAGTAGGCAGGCGAGTCAGTTAGCTGCACTTTGTGTATATATATGCATCCTAGGTGTTATATATATATATGTATACACATACACACACTATATTCAGTTTAGCTAGATCCGTTCCTATTATTCTCTTCCTACTAACAGGCAGGCAGGTGTTTTTACAGTATTTACAGCTGCCTGAAGAAAATTGCTGGTGTTCTACTGATCCTATTAGTACCACAGGCAGGCAGCTACAGTATTTACAGTTAGTGTACTGTGTCCTCTGCACAGTGTGCACCTAAAGCTACCTGAAGAAAATTGGTGCAGTAACAGAGGGGGAATGGAGCGCTGACAGGTGCTGCTAATGGATAGGTAAGGGGCAGTGGCATGGGAGATCAGGTATGTCCAGGGGGTGACAAGCAGTTGAAAACAGTTTAAAGATGGTTTAGACATCTATAATGAGTGGAAGCCAGCTTGTCAGAGTAGAAGGGACTCTGTGGTATGAGAAAGCAAAAAGAAAAGCAGCGCCGCTCTAAGGGTAGTAGGTAGTTAAAACAAAACTTTAATATTTTAAATATCAGGCCTGATGAAGGAAGGAGCACGCATGCTCCGAACGTGAGCGCTACGGTCACGCCCCCCGCTCTCCTCCACCTGACATCATCATCCCACGTACCTGCTGATGCGCTGCCTGAGAGAACCCCACGCCTCGGAGCTACGATCTCCACCGCAAGCGGCCGAGGCCGGCCCTGCCACAGCCCAGCTGGTTCCGGAAGTGACTCTGCATTGCTCAGGAGAACTTACTGTACCTATGCCTGTTTTTATCACACAAATGTGAGTGCACAATTTAAAATATTAAAGTTTTGTTTTAACTACCTATTACCCTTAGAGCGGTGCTGCTTTTCTTTCTGCTTTCTGAAGAAAATTGGTGGTGTTCTTCTGATCCTATTAGTACCGCAGGCGGCTGTAGTATTTACAGTTAGTGTAGTGCATCCTCTGCACAGTGTGCACCTAAAGCTACCTGAAGAAAATTGGTGGTGTTCTTCTGATCCTATTAGTACCACAGGTAGCTGCAGTATTTACAGTTAGTGTAGTGCTTCCTCTGCACAGTGTTCACCTAAAGCTACCTGAAGAAAATTGGTGGTGTTGTTCTGATCCTATTAGTACCACAGGCAGGCAGCTGCAGTATTTACAGTTAGTGTAGTGCGTCCTCTGCACAGTGTGCACCAAAAGCTACCCGAAGACATTTGCTGTTGTTCTGATCCTATTAATACCACAGGCAGGCAGCTACAGTATTTACAGTTAGTGTAGTGTGTCCTCTGCACAGTGTGCACCTAAAGCTACCTGAAGACAATTGCTGTTGTTCTGATCCTATTATTACCACAGGCAAGCAGCTGCAGTATTTATAGTTATTGTAGTGCGTCCTCTGCACAGTGTGCACCTAAAGCTACCTGAAGAAAATTGCTGTTGTTCTGATCCTATTATTACCACAGGCAGGCAGCTGCAGTATTTACAGTTAGTGTAGTGCATCCTCTGCACAGTGTGTACCTAAAGCTACCTGAAGAAAATTGGTGGTGTTCTTCTGATCCTATTAGTACCACAGGCAGGCAGCTGCAGTATTTACAGTTAGTGTACTGTGTCCTCTGCACAGTGTGCACCTAAAGCTACCTGAAGACACTTGCTGTTGTTCTGATCCTATTAATACCACAGGCAGGCAGCTACAGTATTTACAGTTAGTGTAGTGCGTCCTCTGCACAGTGTGCACCTAAAGCTACCTGAAGAAAATTGGTGGTGTTCTTCTGATCCTATTAGCACCACAGGCAGCCAGCTGCAGTATTTACAGTTAGTGTAGTGCGTCCTCTGCCCAGTGTGCACCTAAAGCTACCTGAAGAAAATTGGTGGTGTTCTTCTGATCCTGTTAGTACCACAGGCAGGCAGCTGCAGTTTTTACAGTTAGTGTACTGTGTCTTCTGCACAGTGTGCACCTAAAGCTACCTAAAGAAAATTGGTGGTGTTCTTCTGATCCTATTAGTACCACAGACAGGCAGCTGTAGTATTTACAGTTAGTGTACTGTGTCCTCTGCACAGTGTGCACCTAAAGCTACCTGAAGACAATTGCTGGTGTTCTCATACTAATAATACTACTACCATGTCCTCCTGAGGAACTGTTTGACCACAGTGTTGGGTACATGCTCCAGGAAGGTGCCCAGCGTTTTGAAGTCTCCGATGATGGTACCCAGCTAGAGGAAAGCAGTAATGTGAGCCCAGAGAGAGGGGTGCCTAAGAAGGACAGCAATCTGGCAGTCATGTTTCCCCAGCTGCAGCATACTGCCAGCATACTGCCAGCTTTGCTTCAGTGATGAGGAGGGAGGGGATGATGAGGTCACTGACTCCACGTGGGTGCCTGATAGGAGAGAGGAGGAGGAGGCACATCTCCAACGAGGCAGGATGCCCTCCAGGGGCCAGCTTAAGGGCAGCACACTGACTGCATCACACTGCAGAGCTCCGCATGTGCAGGGCGTTGCTGTCTCTGAACATTATTCCAAAAGTTCTTTGGTGTGGGCCTTTTTTGAGACGAGTGCATCAGATCCCACCACTGCTATTTGCAACATGCTATTGTCTCAAGCGTATCTCGCGTGGCCAAATCATCACCCGCTTGGGCACCACATGCTTGACCAGACATATGTCGACCTGCCATGCAGTTCACTGGCAAGCGTACCTAAAAGACCCACACCAAAGAACAAAGCGGATCTCTCCTTGCTCCTCATCAGCTTGGATCTCCAACCCCACTATACCTTTTAGTACTCTCTGAAACCTGCACTGAGAGGAATGAAGGTGTAGAATTAGGTGTGTCACAGCCAAGTACTTGCGAGCTATCGGTACACCGACGTCAGATTGTACCAGGCAAATTTCCCTGCCCCAGCTGCTGAAAGAAGTTCACTCCCAGCCATACACATGCCCAGCGGTTGAATGCTAGCTTGGCTAAATTGCTAGCACTTCAACTGCTGCCTTTTCAGTTGGTAGACTCTGCCCCCTTCTGTGAGTTTGTGGAATGTGCGGTTCCTCAGTGGCAGGTTCCCAAACGCCACTTTTTCTGGCATGGACAGGGACGTTACCCATCTTTCACCGCACACTGGGTGACTCTTCTGGCAGCTGGGAAGGATGCAGGACAGGGTGCAGTAGTGTTTGAGGTTGTTCCGCCACCACACCTCCAAAATTCTACTAGTGGTGATTCTGCCACACCTCTCTCCTCCACCCCCTCCTCTTCTTCTTCCTCCATGGCCTCTTCCTGTTCTGATTTGTCCTCGGAACCAGCGGTGCTCCGTAGGCGTTCAAGGGGCTATGCAAGCACACAGGCAAAAAGATGCCATGCGGTGCTTAAGCTGGTGTGCTTGGGGGAAAGGAGCCACACAGGAGCAGAGATTCTGTCAGCTCTGCAGGGGTAGGTTCAGAGGTGGTTGATGCCACGCCAGCTTAAGCCAGGTATGGTGGTTTGCGACAATGGCACCAACCTCCTCTCTGCCCTCCGACAGGGACAACTGAACCATGTGCCCTGTTTGGCTCACGTCCTTAACTTGGTGGTGCAGCGGTTCTTGGGCCAGTACCTGGGCTTACAGGATGTCCTGGGGCAGACCAGGAAAGTCTGTGTGCATTTCCGCAGGTCATATAATGCCATATATTATATATATTATATATATTCTGGCTGACCTCTAAAAGGCATTTAACCTGCCCAAGAACCGCCTAATCTGTGACATGCCCACCAGGTGGAACTCAACGTTGGCCATGCTGCAGCAGCTGCACACACAGCAGAGGGCCATCAATGAGTACCTATGTGACTATGGCACCAGGACAGGGTCAGTGGAGCTTGTTTTTTTCCCCCACGCCAGTGGGCTGTGATCAGGGATGCATGCACTGTCCTGTCACCATTTGAGGAGGCCACGAGGATGGTGAGCAGTGACAGTGCATGCATTAGTGACACTGTCCCTCTTGTCCACCTGCGTGGAATAATGGACAGGGCACTTGAGGCAGAACAGAGGGAGGAAGAGGAGGACTTCCTTACCTCCCAAGGCCCCCTTTATCCAGACAGTGTTCCTGCGTGCCCGCCAATCACACAGGAAGAGGAGGAGGAGGATTTTGTCAGCATGGAGGTGGAGCCTGGCACTCAGCATCAGCAGCAGTCTTCAAAGGATCATTTACAGTGGCTGGGAGGAGGTGGCTGCGGATCATGTTGTCCTTAGTGACCCAGAGGACTCTGGACCGATTGCCTTAGCAAACCTACGCTGCATGGCATCCCTGATCCTGCAAAGCCTGCGGAAGGATCCTCGTGTTCGTGGTATCAAGGGGAGGGATGATTACTGGCTGGCAACCCTCCTTGATCCACATTACAAGGGTAAGGTTGCGGACCTTATCTTGCCGTCGCAGAGGGAGCAGAGGATGAAATATCTTCGGGAGGGTTTGCAGAAAGGTTTGTGCAATGCGTTTCCAGAGCCTGGGAGGTTACAATTTCCTGGTCCTCCTGGACAACGTGTTGCTGAGGCTTCGGTCAGTCACAGAAGGAGCGGTGGAGAAGGTGGCCTTCTGACCGATGCGTTCAGACAATTTTTTAGTCCGCAGCCCCAAGGTCTGATCGGTTCCAGCAACCATCGCCAGCGTCTGAT
Source organism: Lithobates septentrionalis (assembly GCA_037952835.1). Taxonomy (NCBI): domain Eukaryota; kingdom Metazoa; phylum Chordata; class Amphibia; order Anura; family Ranidae; genus Lithobates; species Lithobates septentrionalis. Next base: position 130,096 of record JBBDGP010001886.1, on the reverse strand, counting down.
TCACAAGGTGCAGGATTACCTAGGGGCAAGATCAGACTTGGACACCTTTCCCACGAAAATCCTATGGGTTACTGGGTCTTGAGGATGGATCACTGGCCAGAGCTTGCACAGTATGCAATTGAGCTACTGGCCTGTCCTGCATCCAGTGTTCTTTTGGAACGCACATTCAGTGCTGCTGGAGGCTTTGTAACCGATCACAGGGTGCGCCTGTCCACCGAATCGTCGATCGGCTGACCTTCATAAAAATGAATCAGTCTTGGATCACCAGCTACCAAGCACCCGATGCTGATGTAACCGATTGATTTTTTTTTAATGTCAGATCCCTTCAAAACTGCCTATGCTGATGCTGAGTGACTATCCTGTTATGCTGATTAACAATCCTTTTCCTCCTCAATTTTCATGCTGATAGCTTGTAAGAACACTTTTGGTTCTGGGCACCGCCACCAGTGCCCAAGGCCCAATTTTTCAGCCCCTGTTTAACAGGGGCGTATAATTACAATTTTTGATGCAATACTTTGCAGCAGGGCTCATTCCTGCGCTCCAACTATAGCATCTGTGAGGGGTTGCAGTGTTGTGGCAATTTTTCTGCCCCTGTTTAACAGGGACATGTAATTACAATTTTTGATGCAATACTTTGTAGCAGGGCTCATTCCTGCGCTCCAACTAGAGTATCTGTGAGGGGTTGCAGTGTTGTGGCACCAGCACCAGTGCCCAAAGCCCAGTTTTTCAGCCCCTGTTTAACAGGGGCGTGTAATTACAATTTTTGATGCAATACTTTGCAGCAGGGCTCATTCCTGCGCTCCAACTAGAGTATCTGTGAGGGGTTGCAGTGTTGTGGCACCAGTGCCTAAGGCCCAATTTTTCAGCCCCTGTTCAACAGGGAAATGTAATTACAATTCTTGATCTATTTTTAATAATATTTCACAGCAGGGCCCATTCCTGCGCCCACCAAGAGTAACTGTGAGGGCTTACAGTGTTGTGGCAACACCATCACCACCAAAGGCCCAATTTTTCTGCCCCTGTTCAACAGGTGCATGTAATTACAATTCTTGATATAATATTTCACAGCAGGGCCCATTCCTGCACCCACCAAGAGTAACTGTGAGGGCTTACAGTGTTGTGTCAACACCAACACCTAAGGCCCCAATTTCTGCAGAGTATATAGTGTAGGCCCCTACTTTCAAACATCCAACTTACAAGCGACTCCTACTTGCAAACGGAAGGAGACAACAGGAAGTGAGATGAAATCCACCCCTAGGAAGGGAAATTATCTCCTGTAAGAGTTAATATGGGAAAAACGTGTCTCCTCTTCACTGATGCTTTATCACCCATCCTTGTTTCACTAAAAACCCCAAATTTTAAAAAAACATTTGTCATTGGGACAGAAAGTGAGGTGAAATCTTCTGAAGAGGTGCACAGGGGTGATAACCCTTCCCTATGTTTTCCAAAAAGGTTAAAAAATAGATTTTTAGCTGGAGCTACACTTTAAAAATGTACCAGTTCAAAATTACAAACAGATTCTACTTTACAACAAACCTACAGTCCCTGTCTTGTTTGCACCCCCTGTATACTGCTGTTCAGAGTATATAGGGCCTGGGGGCCTCACGCCTTTCCTTTTTTTAATTTGTGTGCGGGGTTCCCCTTAATATCCATACAAGACCCAAAGGGCCTTGTAATGGACTGGGAGGGGGTACCCATTCCGTTTGTTTCACTGATTTTCATCCATATTGCCAGGACCCAACATTACATTAAAGCCTCAAGCAGTTTTAAATGACTGTTATTCCTTTAAAAATGTAAGCCACTTTACAGGCTTACTATAGAAACCCCCCAGGTACGATATTTAAAGGAATATTTCACTTTTATTTTTTCACTTTAAGCATCATTAAAATCACTGCTCCCAAAAAAACAGCAATTTTTAAAACTTTTTTTTTGCATTGACACATGTCCCCTGGGGCAGGACCTAGGTCCCCAAACCCTTTTTAGGACAATAACTTGCATATTAGCCTTTAAAATTAGCACTTTTGATTTCGAATACTCGAGTCTCATAGGCTTTAATGGGGTTCTAAAGTTTGCGCAAACTTTCGGTCTGTTCGCAGGTTCTGCTGCGAACCGAACCGGGGGGTGTTCGGCTCATCCCTAGTGTCAGGTAGGTCAGTGTGTGTCAGGTAGGTCAGTGTATGTCAGGTAGGTCAGTGTATGTATGTTAGGTAGGTCAGTGTGTGTCAGGTAGGTCAGTGTGTGTGTGTGTCAGGTAGGTCAGTGTGTGTCAGGTAGGTCAGTGTATGTAGATCAGTGTGGGTCAAGTAGGTCAGTGTATGTATGTCAGGTAGGTCAGTGTGTGTTAGGCAGGTCAGTGTATGTAGGTCAGTGTGGGTCAGGTAGGTCAGTGTATGTATGTCAGGTAAGTAAGCGTATGTCAGGTAGGTCAGTGTGTGTCGGGTAGGTCAGTGTAGGTCAGTGTGTGTCAGGTCAGTGTGTGTCAGGTAAGTCAGTGTATGTATGTTAGGTAGGTCAGTGTATGTATGTCAGGTAGGTCAGTGTATGTCAGGTAGGTATGTGTGTGTCAGGTAGGTCAGTGTGTGTCAGGTAGGTCATTTTATGTAGGTCAGTGTGGGTCAGGTAGGTCATTGTATGTAGGTCAGTGTGGGTCATGTAGGTCAGTGTATGTATGTCAGGTAGGTCAATGTATGTCAGGTAGGTGTGTGTGTGTCAGGTAGGTCAGTGTAGGTCAGTGTGGGTCAGGTAGGTCAGTGTATGTATGTCAGGTAGGTCAGAGGGTGTCAGTCAGTGTAGGTCAGTGTATGTATGTCAGGTAGGTCGGTGTATGTATGTCAGGTAGGTCAGTGTATGTCAGTGTGTGTCAGGTAGGTCAGTATATGTATGTCAGGTAGGTCAGTGTATGTCAGTGTGTGTCAGGTAGGTCAGTGTGTGTAGGTCAGTGTGTGTCAGGTAAGTCAGTATATGTAGGTCAGTGTAGGTCGGTGTGCATTAGGTAGGTCAGTGTATGAAGGTCAGTGTATGTCAGGTAGGTCAGTGTATGTAGGTCAGTGTAGGTCGGTGGGTGTCAGGTAGGTCAGTGTATGTATGTAAGGTACATCAGGTAGGCCAGTGTATGTATGTCAGGTAGGTCAGTGTATGTCAGATAGGTCAGTGTGTGTCAGGTAGGTCAATGTGTGTCAGTGTAGGTCAGTGTGTGTCAGGTAGCTCAGTATATGTAGGTCAGTGTGTGTCAGGTAAGTCAGTGTATGTATGTCAGGTAGGTCAGTGTATGTATGTCAGGTAGGTCAGTGTATGTCAGGTAGGTGTGTGTGTGTCAGGTAGGTCAGTGTGTGTGTGTGTGTCAGGTAGGTCAGTGTGGGTCAGGTAGGTCAGTGTATGTATGTCAGGTAGCTCAGTGTATGTCAGGTAGGTGTGTGTGTGTGTGTTAGGTAGGTCAGTGTATGTCAGGTAGGTCAGTGTGGGTCAGGTAGGTCAGTGTATGTCAGTGTGTGTCAGGTAGGTCAGTGTATGTATGTCAGGTAGGTCAGTGTATGTAGGTCAGTGTAGGTCTGTGTGTGTCAGGTAGGTAAGTGTATGTATGTCAGGTATGTCAGTGTGTGTCAGGTAGGTAGGTCAGTGTGTGTATGTCAGGTAGGTAGGTCAGTTTAGTGGTCAGCATTGATGGGCACTGGTAAGTCAGGCAGCAACCAGCAAGTGAGCTTACCCCCCCGCCACACAACCACACAACCCCACCGCCCAGCCAAAAAAACCCAGCACAAAATATATTGACACTTTGGGCCCAATTTGGACATTTTCTATTAGGGGTGTACTCATTTTTGTTGCCAGCCTTTTAGACATTAATGGCTGTGTGTTGAGTTATTTTGAGGGGACAGCAAATTTAATACCGTAATAATAAAATTATAATAAAATATTTACAAAAATGTCAGGGGTATACTCACTTTTGTTAGATACTGTAACACAAATATAGTTCACTCAATAAACTTATATTTGCCAAAAAGCAGTTTTATTTTAATAAAGTACATTTTATTTATTTTATTATACTATTGGGTTCCCCTTCTTCTTTTTTTTTTTTATACTTCTCGTTTCCATAATATTTTATTGAGGATGCTTAAAGTATATATACAGATGTATGTACAAAAACAGATTTTACATGGGCCCATTGGTCTGGGGAAGTACAGGTAAACCAAAACCAAAACATTGTGTTAACATTCAATCTCGCTATAATGACAAGAGGTTAAGTAGAAGATTTATGGTGTTTATAAGGAGAGTCAGCAAGGTGGCATATATTGTATAGTGAATACAAGCAAGCTATGTAGTTCGTAGGCCCAGAGGGGCTTAATTTTTGGGAGGACAGTTCCATGAGTCAGGATCTATATAAGGATGGGTGAACATAGTTCGTGATGTGATAGATTCTTCGGGGAGAGTATAGTAGTCGTTTGGTTTGGTTTTCATGGTTGACAGGCCAGCTGACAACAAGATTTAGGTGTATTCGCTATATGTGTGTGGGGATGGAGCGTGGGGGGGTGGTGGGACTATTGGGGAAGAAGGGAGGGTTGGATAGGTGGGGAAAGGTGGGTGGGAGGGGTGAGAAGAATGATGTGTGTGAGGGTGTCGAAGGATATTGACGGCATAGACCGGCGCGGAGGGGGGGCCTAGATCTCCTGTCTAACCCTGGTTTGCCGTCTACCCTGCCTTAATTTTCCCGGAGGCTGAGGGAAAAGCGCTCCGGGAGGTTTCCGTCTCAATGTTTGGAGTTCATGGTTTGGATATATTCAGGAGTAGTTCTGAACTGTGACCAGCAAGACCAGGTGGTGGTGTGTTTGGAGATGTTGTCATGAGAGATGGCTATAAGTTCTTCCATTTTGGCAATTGTATCAATTTTACGAAACCAATCTTTGATCGATGGGGCATAGGTTTTGCCCCATCGCTTAGCAGCGTTCAGCATGTGCATAGCAAGAGACTTGAAGTAAGAGCGTCTGGGTATAGAGGTATGGTGCAATAGAAATTGTGAAGGTGAGAATTCTAATGTGAAAGTAGATATCCTGGAAATGAAGTTATGAACTTGGCGCCAAAATTTTTGTATGATGGGGCAAGACCACCAAATGTGGAGGAGAGATCCTGGTTCAGAATTGCCTCTCCAGCATTTGCTGGAAATGGATGGAGCGAACTTGTGGATAATGGTCGGCACTCTGTACCACTTTGTGAGTACTTTATAGCCATTTTCCTGTGTTGATACATTTATTGAACCCTTGAATATGTTTTCAAATATTTGTTCCCACTGTGTGTCTGTGAGGTTTAGGGATAATTCTTTCTCCCAGGATTGACATGTTTTGTTTTTTGTGGGATATTTGGTGAAAAGTAATGAATAGATGGTTGAGACCACATGTCTCTGTGGTGTGTTTTCTGAGCATAGGGATTCTAGAAGGGTAAGTTGGCAGGTCCAGAGCGGTTTGTGGTTCGGGTCTAGGAGAAAATGTTGTATTTGAAGGTAAGTCCATAGTGGGAGCTTGAGGTCTTTCATTTGGGAGGCTAGATCTTCGTGTCTTAGCAGTGTGGCCTTATTGAAGAATTGTTTGGCCAAAATGTGTTTATGTGGCCATGAAGTTGATAGGAATTGTTTAGACATTCCTGGGGGGAACTCGGGATTAAGACGGAGTGGTGTCATGGGGCCTGGACTGGACGAAAGGGAGTATTTGGTCTTAGTTTCATGAAAGCAGCGTAGTGTAGGACCTATGAGTAAGTGATTGTAGTGGGTGGAATAAGTCTAGACAGAAGCCATGGCGTGGTGGCTAGGGGTTGCGAGGATATGGATTCTTCTAGTGTAACCCATTGCTTTGTGGATGCATGAATATTCCAGTCCACTATTCTGGTGAGGAGGCATGCTTTATGGTAGTTACGGATATCTTGGAGACCTAGGGTTCCCCTTTTTTATGTTCCACCACAATGAGAGTCTTTATGGAAGAAGGAGAATAGAGAATAGCCTGTAAAGGCCAGTCCATGATCTGGAGGAGGTAAATGCTTTTAACGCCTTTAATTCCCTTAAATGAGAAGTCCAGCCTGAGCTGTTTAGGCTGGGCTTCTCCTTTGGGTCACAGGAGTGCAATAAATTTTGCACTCCTGTGGCCCGTATTCAGAAGTCTGGATCCACCAGCTGCCTTGACTGATGGCAGTCTCAGCGAGCTGCTGAGACACTGAGACGGCCGCTCTCCGCCCCTCCACATCTCAGCGCTCAAGTGAGCGTGGAGGAGCAGAGCAGGAGAGATGCTGACTGACAGTCAGCAGCTCTCCACTTGGGGAGAAGTGAGAACTGAGCCATCGGCGGTGTTCGGTGGCTCGGTTCTCAGTGCAGAGACGCCGGGGGACAGATGCAGCATTGGTCTAATGCTGCATCCATTTAGGTAAGTATGAATCTCAAAAAAAAAAACATACTTCTCTTTTAATCTAGCCGATCTAGAAACAGACTGGAATTTTACATTCTTTTAGGTGTTGATCACTGGAAGCGCTGTATAAACACTTGTATTAAGATGAAAAGACACTTTCCTGACAGACTCCATGGCAGCCTACGTGTGGGTTAACCCCGCCTCCTCTCCAATGCTATAGGACCCCATTCCCATAAATGAGTACTCACCACTAGCTACCGTGTTCCTTTTTTGTCCTCCTCTATGGACCTACACATGCTGTTCGCGTCAGGATCGAACGATTCCAAGATTTACAGAAAAGAACAGAAAAGAAAGAGGGCGCACCAACCTAGTGCATTACCACTGGTAAACTTTAATGCAGCATAAAAACAGTAAAAATTATACTCACAAACGAGCTAGTATAAATAGCTTTCAAAAGGGCGCAAAAGCGCTGTTTCTGTGGATCGACACCCCAGGACCTGTTGCTGAGAGGATAGGACCAGCGCATATGGCTGATGGCTTACGCGTTTCGGGGGAGCACCCCTTTCTTCAGAGCCTAAGCGGGCAATGGTTGGTCTCTCGAATTGCTCTCTCTATAAATGTATGTATGTGCCTGTGTCTACCCCACCCAATTAGTGGCAACGCCCCCTCCCACAGATATTAGGTACCACCCACCCATTCGGGTTAACCCTCTCTATCCCATCCCTCTGAGTGTGATTCCCCATTTGTAGCCATAATATAGAGGGCAAACATCACTCTATGTAATCTGCTAAAAAGATAGTGGTAGTAGTAATACTAGTACAAAAAGAAATTGATTAATTGAAAAAATGAATAGATATAAATAAAAATATATATATAAAAATATAGAGACACTGGACCAGTAGATCAATTTCACTCTCACCATATGCTATGTGCAACAGGGCAGGGGAAGGGGGATTGGGTGCGCCAAAACAAAGACACCTCACCTCCTTCATGCAGCTCTACTTGTGTCCCCATGCCTCCGATCTACTGGGGTGGATGATGCCGGGCTCCTCCGGCTCCCAGGAGCCATTATAGTGCCGCATGCCATGTGTGGAACGCACACCATTCAAAAGGCCAGGAAGTGCGGGCGTACCTGCGTTCCACCCGCAACTTCCGGCCGATCGTGGTGTCATTTCCCCCTCCTCCACAGGCGTCAGAGGTCACTGTGCGCCAGGAACGTGGTCCGGAAGCGCGGGTGTGTTTGCGTTCCACCCACTGCTTCCGACCGTGAACCTGTGGTGAATAATGCGCGCGCATCTCAGTACGGCCACGCGCTCTCTACCAATCGCTCCACTCCCAACATTATCATTGGCAGAGGCTTGATCTGGCTAAGCAGGACAGGCAGCATTCTGGCGGGGGCTACTAGCAGTGCTCAACCCACTTTTCTCTAAAGAAACATTGATGGAAAATGGAGGGGAAAAGGAATGTATAATTTAAAAACTTAATTAATTATTTAATTTAAAAAAAAAAAAAATTAATAAAAATAAAATTGAAAATATAATGTAAATCTCGATTCCCAAATAAGGAAGTGGAAAAAAGGGGATAATGGAAAATGGAATCCAAACCTACCGTATTTTTCCGTGTATAAGACGCCCCCATGTACAAGACGCCCCCCACTTTTTCAACCCAAAATTAAGAAATCAATATTTTAAACATAGGTAAAACAGAACATGTTTAAATACCAGCATATTATGCAGGGGTTGTTCTTCCTGTTTTCTCCGCTGTCTGATTATACACTCAGTGGAGGGAGCTACAAACTGTTTATCTGCAGCTCTATTCATATGCTCTTTTGCATAGCTGGCTACATTTGGTTTGACTTTTGCAGAGTAAGACAATCACTTACTTTTGTATTATTTTCTCACATCTTGCTCAGAACACTCCAGTCCCTGTTGCATCTGCGCACTCTCCACTTCCCCCCTCACCTCCAGCTCCAGCTGACATGAGTAACATACGGCTCGTGATTGGAGGAAGCCGTTTGACAAGCTATGGGCAGCAACGCACCTGGGCGGCTGTCTCCCAGGCTGACTGACCGTGTATAAGACGCCGCTCGATTTTCAGGCTATTATTTTAGGAAAAAATAGCGTCTTATACACGGAAAAATACGGTATATGTTGATCATAATGTAAAATTGTTAAATTGTTAGAAGGAGTCCGCAGAAGTATCCCTCCAAGGTACAGTAGATCATACCATATCCATAAAATCCATAGATTGAAATATAACATATAATATACTTAATGTTAAAAGAACAACGCATGGGAGTCCATAACAATTAGTCGTCATGATATCAGCACGATACTAATCTAGAGGAGGAAGGATTATAAAATAATAAATAGTACATAGTATAAAATACTAAAAATACATATGGGATCTCAAAGTGAATACTGAACCTCATCAGCCTATACCAATATTAATCACCATTAGACACAGTGATCGAGTGTTCCTACTGAAAGGCTGCACCCCACTCCATGTAGATGTAAAATATATATAAATATAATGACAAATATGTATATAAACCATATAATAATAATAAACCATACTGTGCCAAATGACAGTGGTACCCATCACCTTAGCATATACCCTGGAAGATACCTCTGCGGACCGGCATACCATAGACGAGAGAGAGAGGCACCATTGCCCGCTAGCATCTGGTGGGAATAGACACTAAACTCCAATGGCGGTAAATTACATTGGTGGTAAATTGCATAAAATTTCAAAAAGTACATCATGTAGTCAAATAGGCCAATAGGCGACTATCTGAAACCAACCCCAACCTAAACCTAATAACTAGCTTCTGAACAAATACCTAGCGGCTAAAACCTATTACTACACCTGCCAAATGGTCTACCAAATTCCTAGTCCTTGACCTTAGTGCATCCCATAAACCCCAAGAGTGAGCCCCTACCAACATAGTGGAGGCGAAGGACACACTAAAGAAGTCACATCAGAATTATCTAACTGATGTTAACAATGGCTCGAAAGCTTGGACGGGAACTGAAGAAATTATGCTACATTGTGTAGTTCAATTTCCTCGTTCAGACCTTTCGGGGCCAAAGTTCCTAGGGAAAATATCCAGAAGGCCTCTCTACTACACAGCATTTGATATTTTTTACCACTATCTAGGTTGCTCGGCATTGCTTCTATTCCGAACACTTTGAGGCCCTCTGTACTGCTACTGTGGGTTTCTTTGAAATGTTTCGGTATTGAGTAGTTATCCTTTTCTGTCAGGATACTACTCCTGTGCTCGTTCATTCTTATCCTCATAACTCTTGACGTCCGTCCAACATAGAGGAGGCCACAGGGGCACAGAAGACCGTAGATGACATACGGGGTACCGCAGTTGATGAACTGCTTAATCTTGTGGACCCTACCGTCTGTTCCAAAGACTTCTTTCTTTCTGTGGCACATATGCACGCAGTTCCCACAGTTGCTGCTCCCACATCTGTAACTACCCTTCTGGTCAAAAATTGTACTCCAGGTGCTGTTCAGTCATCCATTTCTTTGTTTTCTTACCCTACTAGGGGCAATGATGCTCCTAAGGTCCTTCGGTCTCCTAAAGACCAAATTAGGATGCGAAGGAAGGCTTGTCTTTAAGATGGGATCTGATTCAAGGATTCTCCAATTCTTTTTGAGGATTTTTTGTATTATGGGGGCCTTGTTATTGTACCTAGTGCAAAACCGTACTTGTGGTTGTTCGTCCACATGTGGGTTTATCTTTTTTTCTTCGCCAACACAAGTGTTGTCATACAACACAAGGTACTTTTGGAATGCCTCCTCTATATGCTCCTCTTCATAGCCCTTTTCCTTGAACTTATTCTTAAGGATAAGGCTCTGTTCTTCATAGTCTTGCTTCAGGGTGCAGGTTCGCCTAAGTCTGCAAAACTGGCCAAAGGGGACATTCCTAATCCATCTAGGGTGATGGTGGCTCCGGGCGTGGAGATATGAATTCCCGGCGCTCGGTTTAAAGTGGGTTTTTGAGAAGATGGTCCCAGTGTCGTCCACCTGTAGCTCTAGGTCCAGGAAAACCAGGGACTTGTCGTCCACCACATGGGTAAAGGAAATCCCATAGGGGTTTCCTGCACAATGTGCAAGAAATCCTTTCAGCTCCTCATCGGTACCACTCCAGATGATAAGAATATCGTCTATGTACCGCGAGTACAACACTAGGTTCTTCCCATAGGGGTTATTGGCCCAGATGTGGTTGAGTTCCCAATATCCCATAAACAGGTTCGCATAGCTGGGGGCAAACCTTGCACCCATAGCTGTACCCCTTATCTGCCTATAGTGCCTGTCCAAGAAAGTGAAGTAATTGTGGGTCAAAGTGAACTCGATGCATTCATAAATGAAACGAGCTTGCCTGGGATCAAATACGTGTGCTTCTGCTACATAATATTCGATAGCTCTAAGACCGAACTCATGCTGGATAGAGGTGTATAGAGATGTCACATCGAGTGATAGCCATCTATAGCCCTGCTCCCAAGTGTAAGCACTAAGTACCTCTAGAGCATGGCCTGAGTCCTTGATGTATGATGGCAGGTTAACTACCAATCCCTGGAGAAAGTAATCGATATAATTGCCCAGATTGCTAGTCAGGCTGTCGATCCCCACTATAATAGGTCTTCCTGGGGGCTTCTCCATATCTTTGTGTATCTTTGGGATATGGTAGAAGTGGGGGACCACTGGGTGCTTGGAATACAAAAAGTAGTACTCGTTTTTAGTCAGGACTTGATCTGATAATGCTTTATCCAGAAGCGCTTTTAATTCCATGTTATAGTTAACTGTAGGATCCCAAGTAAGTCTCTCATAGGTGTTGGTATCACCAATCAGTCTATATGCTTCCTCCAGATATTGATCTCTATCTTGAATCACCAGACCTCCACCTTTGTCTGCTTTTCTTATGACTATTTCAGAGTTCTTTTTCAAACTATCCAAAGGACCCTCCAAGCTAGCTCCATGGTCTTTAGTATACTTCCGTTTCTTGTCCCCACAGATTTTCCTGAATTCCTCCATCACTACTTCATAGAACGTAGGTATAAAATTCCCCTTGTTCCAGTGGGGATAGAAGCTGGATTTTGGTCTGAAATTAGTGTTGATAGTCCCCCCCTCCAGGATTGAGGGAGGAAGGACTCCCACAGATTCTTGACCTCCTTCCAGGTACAGCTCCTCCAAGATCTCCAATACCTCCTTGTCAAGAGGTTCATCATGGGCAAAGGGAATAGTCGTTTCTGGACCCTCATTTGTCGTTCCATTTAGTTCCTTCAACCTAAAATGGCGCTTCACAGTGAGATTCCGCACAAACTTGTTGAGATCGATAAAGAGCTCAAACAGGTTTGGAGAGCTCTCAGGAGCATAATTGAGCCCCCTTCTAAGTAATTCGAGCTCTGTATCAAGGAACTCACAACTGGACAAATTGAAAATTTTTATAGTTGAGTGGCTCTCTGATGTTTTTGATCTCTCTTTGGATTTCCGCCCTCCCCTACACCCTCTTCTCGTTGTTTTAATTGCCTCCTGGTGTTCGGGGGTGATAGAGGTCGAAATGCGATGCTTTTCTGCGCTGCGGGTTTCGTTCTTCCCGCAGCTCCTTGCACAAAAAAAGGAATCTCAACCTTGGATTTGGTTATATTAGTACTGATCTTTTCTATTCCCAATGCCTCATTGCATCTTGGTTTCAAAAGGGACTCCTGATGTTTGTCAAATTCATCTATTGTGGGCTGTATCGGTATCGCTAAATCGCTCCTCACCTCTTGTGTTGTGATCTCCTTCTGCTGTAGCCGAATCTCGTCAGTAGCAAGGTCATGGCCAATGAGGTCTCCAGCCTTCTGATTACCTTGCTTACTTTTCTCATTGTGATCACGGTTGTCAGATGAACCCCTCTGTTCTCGAAGGGGCGGAAAATCTTCATGCACGCTACATCTATAGGGGCCTGAATCCAACCAATCATTTTGTTTCTTATTCCCATTGTTCCTAACTCTCGTCCTATTGTTTCTACCCCAATGTTTGCTCTTATTTTTAGACTGGTTTCTGTTACGGTTTCTGTTTCTATTGTTGTTCGTCCTACTACCAGCATTGGATGAAGGAATCTCACTGTGAAGCGCCATTTTAGGTTGAAGGAACTAAATGGAACGACAAATGAGGGTCCAGAAACGACTATTCCCATTGCCCATGATGAACCTATTGACAAGGAGGTATTGGAGATCTTGGAGGAGCTGTACCTGGAAGGAGGTCAAGAATCTGTGGGAGTCCTTCCTCCCTCAATCCTGGAGGGGGGGACTATCAACACTAATTTCAGACCAAAATCCAGCTTCTATCCCCACTGGAACAAGGGGAATTTTATACCTACGTTCTATGAAGTAGTGATGGAGGAATTCAGGAAAATCTGTGGGGACAAGAAACGGAAGTATACTAAAGACCATGGAGCTAGCTTGGAGGGTCCTTTGGATAGTTTGAAAAAGAACTCTGAAATAGTCATAAGAAAAGCAGACAAAGGTGGAGGTCTGGTGATTCAAGATAGAGATCAATATCTGGAGGAAGCATATAGACTGATTGGTGATACCAACACCTATGAGAGACTTACTTGGGATCCTACAGTTAACTATAACATGGAATTAAAAGCGCTTCTGGATAAAGCATTATCAGATCAAGTCCTGACTAAAAACGAGTACTACTTTTTGTATTCCAAGCATCCAGTGGTCCCCCACTTCTACCATATCCCAAAGATACACAAAGATATGGAGAAGCCCCCAGGAAGACCTATTATAGCGGGGATCGACAGCCTGACTAGCAATCTGGGCAATTATATCGATTACTTTCTCCAAGGAATGGTAGTTAACCTGCCCTCATACATCAAGGACTCAGGCCATGCTCTAGAGGTACTTAGTGCTTACACTAGGGAGCAGGGCTATAGATGGCTATCACTCGATGTGACATCTCTATACACCTCTATCCAGCATGAGTTCGGTCTTAGAGCTATCGAATACTATGTAGCAGAAGCACACGTATTTGATCCCAGGCAAGCTCGTTTCATTTATGAATGCATCGAGTTCACTTTGACCCACAATTACTTCACTTTCTTGGACAGGCACTATAGGCAGATAAGGGGTACAGCTATGGGTGCAAGGTTTGCCCCCAGCTATGCGAACCTGTTTATGGGATATTGGGAACTCAACTACATCTGGGCCAATAACCCCTATGGGAAGAACCTAGTGTTGTACTCGCGGTACATAGACGATATTCTTATCATCTGGAGTGGTACCGATGAGGAGCTGAAAGGATTTCTTGCACATTGTGCAGGAAACCCCTATGGGATTTCCTTTACCCATGTGGTGGACGACAAGTCCCTGGTTTTCCTGGACCTAGAGCTACAGGTGGACGACACTGGGACCATCTTCTCAAAAACCCACTTTAAACCGAGCGCCGGGAATTCATATCTCCACGCCCGGAGCCACCATCACCCTAGATGGATTAGGAATGTCCCCTTTGGCCAGTTTTGCAGGCTTAGGCGAACCTGCACCCTGAAGCAAGACTATGAAGAACAGAGCCTTATCCTTAAGAATAAGTTCAAGGAAAAGGGCTATGAAGAGGAGCATATAGAGGAGGCATTCCAAAAGTACCTTGTGTTGTATGACAACACTTGTGTTGGCGAAGAAAAAAAGATAAACCCACATGTGGACGAACAACTACAAGTACGGTTTTGCACTAGGTACAATAACAAGGCCCCCATAATACAAAAAATCCTCAAAAAGAATTGGAGAATCCTTGAATCAGATCCCATCTTAAAGACAAGCCTTCCTTCGCATCCTAATTTGGTCTTTAGGAGACCGAACGACCTTAGGAGCATCATTGCCCCTAGTAGGGTAAGAAAACAAAGAAATGGAGGACTGAACAGCACCTGGAGTACAATTTTTGACCAGAAGGGTAGTTACAGATGTGGGAGCAGCAACTGTGGGAACTGCGTGCATATGTGCCACGGAAAGAAAGAAGTCTTTGGAACAGACGGTAGGGTCCACAAGATTAAGCAGTTCATCAACTGCGGTACCCCGTATGTCATCTACGGTCTTCTGTGCCCCTGTGGCCTCCTCTATGTTGGACGGACGTCAAGAGTTATGAGGATAAGAATGAACGAGCACAGGAGTAGTATCCTGACAGAAAAGGATAACTACTCAATACCGAAACATTTCAAAGAAACCCACAGTAGCAGTACAGAGGGCCTCAAAGTGTTCGGCATAGAAGCAATGCCGAGCGACCTAGATAGTGGTAAAAAATATCAAATGCTGTGTAGTAGAGAGGCCTTCTGGATATTTTCCCTAGGAACTTTGGCCCCGAAAGGTCTGAACGAGGAAATTGAACTACACAATGTAGCATAATTTCTTCAGTTCCCGTCCAAGCTTTCGAGCCATTGTTAACATCAGTTAGATAATTCTGATGTGACTTCTTTAGTGTGTCCTTCGCCTCCACTATGTTGGTAGGGGCTCACTCTTGGGGTTTATGGGATGCACTAAGGTCAAGGACTAGGAATTTGGTAGACCATTTGGCAGGTGTAGTAATAGGTTTTAGCCGCTAGGTATTTGTTCAGAAGCTAGTTATTAGGTTTAGGTTGGGGTTGGTTTCAGATAGTCGCCTATTGGCCTATTTGACTACATGATGTACTTTTTGAAATTTTATGCAATTTACCACCAATGTAATTTACCGCCATTGGAGTTTAGTGTCTATTCCAACCAGATGCTAGCGGGCAATGGTGCCTCTCTCTCCCTTGTCTATGGTATGCCGGTCCGCAGAGTTATCTTCCAGGGTATATGCTAAGGTGATGGGTACCACTGTCATTTGGCACAGTATGGTTTATTATTATTATATGGTTTATATACATATTTGTCATTATATTTATATATATTTTACATCTACATGGAGTGGGGTGCAGCCTTTCAGTAGGAACACTCGATCACTGTGTCTAATGGTGATTAATATTGGTATAGGCTGATGAGGTTCAGTATTCACTTTGAGATCCCATATGTATTTTTAGTATTTTATACTATGTACTATTTATTATTTTATAATCCTTCCTCCTCTAGATTAGTATCGTGCTGATATCATGACGACTAATTGTTATGGACTCCCATGCGTTGTTCTTTTAACATTAAGTATATTATATGTTATATTTCAATCTATGGATTTTATAGATATGGTATGATCTGCTGTACCTTGGAGGGATACTTCTGCGGACTCCTAACAATTTAACAATTTTACATTATGATCAACATATAGGTTTGGATTCCATTTTCCATTATCCCCTTTTTTCCACTTCCTTATTTGGGAATCGAGATTTACATTATATTTTCAATTTTATTTTTATTAATTTTTAATTTTTTTTTTTTTTTTTAAATTAAATAATTAATTAAGTTTTTAAATTATACATTCCTTTTCCCCTCCATTTTTCATCAATGTTTCTTTAGAGAAAAGTGGGTTGAGCACTGCTAGTAGCCCCCGCCAGAATGCTGCCTGTCCTGCTTAGCCAGATCGAGCCTCTGCCAATGATAATGTTGGGAGTGGAGCGATTGGTAGAGAGCGTGCGGCCGTACCGAGATGCGCGCGCATTATTCACCACAGGTTCACGGTCGGAAGCAGTGGGTGGAACGCAAACACACCCGCGCTTCTGGACCGTGTTCCTGGTGCACAGTGACCTCTGACGCCTGTGAAGGAGAGGGAAATGACGCCACGATCGGCCGGAAGTTGCGGGTGGAACACAGGTACGCCCGCACTTCCTGGCCTTTTGAATGGCATGCGTTCCACACATGGCATGCGGCACTATTATGGCTCCTGGGAGCCGGAGGAGCCCGGCATCATCCACCCCAGTAGATCGGAGGCATGGGGACACAAGTAGAACTGCATGAAGGAGGTGAGGTGTCTTTGTTTTGGCGCACCCAATCCCCCTTCCCCTGCCCTGTTGCACATAGCATATGGTGAGAGTGAAATTGATCTACTGGTCCAGTGTCTCTATATTTTTATATATATATTTTTATTTATATCTATTCATTTTTTCAATTAATCAATTTCTTTTTGTACTAGTATTACTACTACCACTATCTTTTTAGCAGATTACATAGAGTGATGTTTGCCCTCTATATTTTGGCTACAAATGGGGAATCACACTCAGAGGGATGGGATAGAGAGGGTTAACCCGAATGGGTGGGTGGTACCTAATATCTGTGGGAGGGGGCGTCGCCACTAATTGGGTGGGGTAGACACAGGCACATACATACATTTATAGAGAGAGCAATTCGAGAGACCAACCATTGCCCGCTTAGGCTCTGAAGAAAGGGGTGCTCCCCCGAAACGCGTAAGCCATCAGCCATATGCGCTGGTCCTATCCTCTCGGCAACAGGTCCTGGGGTGTCGATACATAGAAACAGCGCTTTTGCGCCCTTTTGAAAGCTATTTATACTAGCTCGTTTGTGAGTATAATTTTTACTGTTTTTATGCTGCATTAAAGTTTACCAGTGGTAATGCACTAGGTTGGTGCGCCCTCTTTCTTTTCTGTTTTTTTTAGCTTGAATACCCATTGTTCAAATGAGGGCTGCAAGACGCTAGCCATTACTTCTATTGGTGGCTGCACCACATATCCAGTTCATGGACACCTGAGCGCAGGAGAGGTCTTTTTTCTTGTGTTTGTTTGATTCCAAGATTTGGCATACCTGTGCGGTGCAGCTCAGAGCCCAGCCATGGGCGGGCGAGTAGCTTTAAAGAGGCTTGAGTTTTTCCCCTTGGTGGATGGGATGTCGCCTCTGTATGCCCGACGGACGGACTCATCAACGGCTGGCAAGGTCTGTGGTTTCCACACTTCCTTCTCCATGGCAGTTTTTATATGTGGTTATGTCTTTTTCTCTGGGGTTCAGGACTGGTATCTTTTTTTTTTTTCCCCTCATGGCGGCCGGAACGCTTGTGCGTTCCAGCCTGCCTCGGCACTTCCGGGTGCGGCCGTCTCCCCTGCGGGCGCCTGCGCTGTAGCCGCCTCGAGAGCGAGGCTTGGCTCACACATGCGCAGTACGGCGGTCTGTTCGCCGGCCGCGCAGGCGCCGTACGGCGCCGTCCTATGGCGCAGTGGGAGGCAATGACGTCACGGGCGGGGAATTTAAATTCCGCCCTCCAATCCTCAGATGTTTGGATCTCCCTTGACAGGGAAAGGAGGTGTCGGTTCCCCTGCTGGGTCTCCAGGTGAGTGGCCCTAGGTCATGCATGTCTGCAACATATTTAACCACTTGACGACCGCCTCACGCCGATGTACGTCGGCAAAGTGGCACGGACAGGCAAAATCACGTACAGTGTACGTGATTTGCCTTCCGCGGGTGGGGGGTCCGATCGGACCCCCCCCCGGTGCCCGAGGCGGTCGTCCTTTGTGCCCCGGCGATCGGTGGTGAGGGGGAGACCATCCGTTCGTGGCCCCCCCCCTCGCGATCGCCGCCGGCCAATCGAATCATTCCTTTGCTGCTGTATGCTAAACAGCAGCAAAGGAAATGATGTCATCTCCCCTCGGGTCGGTAATTTCCGTTCCGGCCCGAGGAGAGAAGACATCAATGTGAGTGCACAACACACACACACACAGTAGAACATGCCAGGCACACATTACACCCCGATTCCCCCCCCCGATCGCCCCCCGATCCCCCCCCAATCACCCCCCCCCCCCGTCACAAACTGACACCAGCAGTTTTTTTTTTTTTTTTTTTTTTTTTTTTTTTTCTGATTACTGCATTGGTGTCAGTTTGTGACAGTTAGTGTTGGGACAGTGAGTATTACCCCCCTTTAGGTCTAGGGTACCCCCCTAACCCCCCCTAATAAAGTTTTAACCCCTTGATCACCCCCTGTCACCAGTGTCACTAAGCGATCATTTTTCTGATCGCTGTATTAGTGTCGCTGGTGACGCTAGTTAGGGACATAAATATTTAGGTTCGCCGTCAGCGTTTTATAGCGACAGGGACCCCCATATACTACCGAATAAATGTTTTAACCCCTTGATTGCCCCCTAGTTAACCCTTTCACCACTGATCACCGTATAACCGTTACGGTTGACGCTGGTTAGTTTGTTTATTTTTTATAGTGTCAGGGCACCCGCCGTTTATTACCGAATAAAGGTTTAGCCCCCTGATCGCCCGGCGGTGATATGCGTCGCCCCAGGCAGCGTCAGATTAGCGCCAGTACCGATAACACTGACGCACGCAGCATACACCTCCCTTAGTGGTATAGTATCTGAACGCATCAATATCTGATCCGATCAGATCTATACTAGCGTCCCCAGCAGTTTAGGGTTCCCAAAAACGCAGTGTTAGCGGGATCAGCCCAGATACCTGCTAGCACCTGCGTTTTACCCCTCCGCCCGGCCCAGCCCAGCCCACCCAAGTGCAGTATCGATCGATCACTGTCACTTACAAAACACTAAACGCATAACTGCAGCGTTCGCAGAGTCAGGCCTGATCCCTGCGATCGCTAACAGTTTTTTTGGTAGTATTTTGGTGAACTGGCAAGCACCAGCCCCAGGCAGGGTCAGGTTAGCGCCAGTACCGCTAACACCCACGCACGCAGCATACGCCTCCCTTAGTGGTATAGTATCTGAACGGATCAATATCTGATCCGATCAGATCTATACTAGTGTCGCCAGCAGTTTAGGGTTCCCAAAAACGCAGTGTTAGCGGAATCAGCCCAGATACCTGCTAGCACCTGCGTTTTGCCCCTCCGCCCGGCCCACCCAAGTGCAGTATCGATCGATCACTGACACTTACAAAACACTAAATGCATAACTGCAGCGTTCACAGAGTCAGGCCTGATCCCTGCGATCGCTAACAGTTTTTTTGGTAGTATTTTGGTGAACTGGCAAGCACCAGCCCCAGGCAGCGTCAGGTTAGCGCCAGTACCGCTAACACCCACGCGCGCACCGTACACCACCCTTAGTGGTATAGTATCTGAACGGATCAATATCTGATCCGATCAGATCTATACTAGCATCCCCAGCAGTTTAGGGTTCTCACAAACGCAGTGTTAGTGGGATCAGCCCAGATACCTGCTAGCACCTGCGTTTTGCCCCTCCGCCCGGCCCAGCCCAGCCCACCCAAGTGCAGTATCGATCGATCACTGTCACTTACAAAAGACTAAAACGCATAACTGCAGCGTTCGCAGAGTCAGGCCTGATCCCTGCGATCGCTAACAGATTTTTTGGTAGCGTTTTGGTGAACTGGCAAGCACCAGCGGCCTAGTACACCCCGGTCGTAGTCAAACCCGCACTGCAGTAACACTTGGTGACGTGGCGAGTCCCATAAGTGCAGTTCAAGCTGGTGAGGTGGCAAGCACAAGTAGTGTCCCGCTGCCACCAGAAAGACAAACACAGGCCCGTCGTGCCCATAGTGCCCTTCCTACTGCATTCGCCAATCCTAATTGGGAACCCACCGCTTCTGCAGCGCCCGTACTTCCCCCATTCACATCCCCAACCAAATGCAGTCGGCTGCATGAGAGGCATTTTCTTTATGTCCTCCCGAGTACCCCTACCCAGCGAACGCCCCCAAAAAAGATATTGTGTCTGCAGCTAGCGCGGATATAGGCGTGACACCCGCTATTATTGTCCCTCCTGTCCTGACAATCCTGGTCTTTGCATTGGTGAATGTTTTGAACGCTACCATACACTAGTTGAGTATTAGCGTAGGGTACAGCATTGCACAGACTAGGCACACTTTCACAGGGTCTCCCAAGATGCCATCGCATTTTGAGAGACCCGAACCTGGAACCGGTTACAGTTATAAAAGTTAGTTACAAAAAAAGTGTAAAAAAAAAAAAATATATATATATATATATATATATAAAATAAAAAAAAATAGTTGTCGTTTTATTGTTCTCTCTCTCTCTATTCTCTCTATTGTTCTGCTCTTTTTTACTGTATTCTATTCTGCAATGTTTTATTGTTATTATGCTTTATCATGTTTGCTTTTCAGGTATGCAATTTTTTATACTTTACCGTTTACTGTGCTTTATTGTTAACCATTTTTTTGTCTTCAGGTACGCCATTCACAACTTTGAGTGGTTATACCAGAATGATGCCTGCAGGTTTAGGTATCATCTTGGTATCATTCTTTTCAGCCAGCAGTCGGCTTTCATGTAAAAGCAATCCTAGCGGCTAATTAGCCTCTAGACTGCTTTTACAAGCCGTGGGAGGGAATGCCCCCCCCCCACCGTCTTCCGTGTTTTTCTCTGGCTCTCCTGTCTCAACAGGGAACCTGAGAATGCAGCCGGTGATTCAGCCAGCTGACCATAGAGCTGATCAGAGACCAGAGTGGCTCCAAACATCTCTATGGCCTAAGAAACCGGAAGCTACGAGCATTTTATGACTTAGATTTCGCTGGATGTAAATAGCGCCATTGGGAAATTGGGGAAGCATTTTATCACACCGATCTTGGTGTGGTCAGATGCTTTGAGGGCAGAGGAGAGATCTAGGGTCTAATAGACCCCAATTTTTTCAAAA
Source organism: Lithobates septentrionalis (assembly GCA_037952835.1). Classification (NCBI taxonomy): domain Eukaryota; kingdom Metazoa; phylum Chordata; class Amphibia; order Anura; family Ranidae; genus Lithobates; species Lithobates septentrionalis. The sequence continues at coordinate 109,189 of JBBDGP010001886.1, read as the reverse complement.
AAGAGTACCTGTCACTACCTATTGCTATCATAGGGGATATTTACATTCCCCGAGATAACAATAAAAATGATTAAAAAAAAATAAAAATGAAAGGAACAGTTTAAAAATAAGATAGAAAAGCAAAAAAATAATAAAGAAAAAAAAAAAAAAAAAAAAAAGCACCCCTGTCGCCCCCTGCTCTCGCACTAAGGCGAACGCAAGCGGCGGTCTGGCGTCAAATGTAAACAGCAATTGCACCATGCATGTGAGGTATCACCGCGAAGGTTAGATCGAGGGCAGTAATTTTTGCAGTAGACCTCCTCTGTAAATCTAAAGTGGTAACCTGTAAAGGCTTTTAAAGGCTTTTAAAAATGTATTTATTTTGTTGCCACTGCACGTTTGTGCGCAATTGTAAAGCATGTCATGTTTGGTATCCATGTACTCGGCCTAAGATCATCTTTTTTATTTCATCAAACATTTGGGCAATATAGTGTGTTTTAGTGCATTAAAATTTAAAAAAGTGTGTTTTTTCCCCAAAAAATGCGTTTGAAAAATCGCTGCGCAAATACTGTGTGAAAAAAAAAAATGAAACACACACCATTTTAATCTGTAGGGCATTTGCTTTAAAAAAATATATAATGTTTGGGGGTTCAAAGTAATTTTCTTGCAAAAAAAAAAAACTTTTTCATGTAAACAATAAGTGTCAGAAAGGGCTTTGTCTTCAAGTGGTTAGAAGAGTGGGTGATGTGTGACATAAGCTTCTAAATGTTGTGCATAAAATGCCAGGACAGTTCAAAACCCCCCCAAATGACCCCATTTTGGAAAGTAGACACCGCAAGCTATTTGCTGAGAGGCATGTCGAGTCCATGGAATATTTTATATTGCGACACAAGTTGCGGGAAAGAGACAATTTTTTTTTTTTTTGCACAAAATTGTCACTAAATGATATATTGCTCAAACATGCTATGGGAATATGTGAAATTATACCCCAAAATACATTCTGCTGCTTCTCCTGAGTACGGGGATACCACATGTGTGAGACTTTTTGGGAGCCTAGCCGCGTACGGAACCCCGAAAACCAAGCACCGCCTTCAGGCTTTCTAAGGGCTTGAATTTTTGATTTCTCTCTTGACTGCTTATCACAGTTTCGGAGACCATGGAATGCCCAGGTGGCACAAACCCCCCCCAAATGACCCCATTTTGGAAAGTAGACACCCCAAGCTATTTGATGAGAGGTATAGTGAGTATTTTGCAGACCTCACTTTTTGTCACAAAGTTTTGAAAATTGAAAAAAGAAAAAAAAAAAGTTTTTTCTTGTCTTTCTTCATTTTCAAAAACAAATGAGAGCTGCAAAATACTCACCATGCCTCTCAGCAAATAGCTTGGGGTGTCTACTTTCCAAAATGGGGTCATTTGGGGGGGTTTTGTGCCACCTGGGCATTCCATGGCCTCCGAAACTGTGATAGGCAGTGAAGAGTGAAATCAAAAATTTTCACCCTTAGAAATCCTGAAGGCGGTGATTGGTTTTCGGGGTCCCGTACACGGATAGGCTCCCAAAAAGCCCCACACATGTGGTATCCCCGTACTCAGGAGAAGTAGCTAAATGTATTTTGGGGTGCAATTCCACATATGCCCATGGCCTGTGTGAGCAATATATCATTTAGTGACAACTTTGTGCAAAAAAAAAAAAAAAAATGTGTCACTTTCCCGCAACTTGTGTCAAAATATAAAATATTCCATGGACTCAATATGCCTCTCTGGAAATAGCTTGGGGTGTCTACTTTCCAAAATGGGGTCATTTGGGGGGGTTTTGTGCCACCTGGGCATTCCATGGCCTCCGAAACTGTGATAGGCAGTAAAGAGTGAAATCATAAATTTACGCCCTTAGAAATCCTGAAGGCGGTGATTGGATTTCGGGGCCCCGTACGCGGCTAGGCTCCCAAAAAGTCCCACACATGTGGTATCCCCATATTCAGGAGAAGCAGCAGAATGTATTTTGGGGTGCAATTCCACATAGGCCCATGGCCTGTGTGAGCAATATATCATTTAGTGACAACTTTTTGTAAATATTTTTTTTTTTTTTTTTTTTGTCATTATTCAATCACTTGGGACAAAAAAAATAAATATTCAATGGGTTCAACATGCCTCTCAGCAATTTCCTTGGGGTGTCTACTTTCCACAATGGGGTCATTTGGGGGGGTTTTGTACTGCCCTGCCATTTTAGCACCTCAAGAAATGACATAGGCAGTCATAAAATAAAAGCTGTGTAAATTACAGAAAATGTACCCTAGTTTGTAGACGCTATAACTTTTGCGCAAACCAATAAATATACGCTTATTGACATTTTTTTTACCAAAAACATGTGGCCGAATACATTTTGGCCTAAATGTATGACTAAAATTGAGTTTATTGGATTTTTTTTATAACAAAAAGTAGAAAATATCATTTTTTTTCAAAATTTTCGGTCTTTTTCCATTTATAGCGCAAAAAATAAAAACCGCAGAGGTGATCAAATACCATCAAAAGAAAGCTCTATTTGTGGGAAGAAAAGGACGCAAATTTCGTTTGGGTACAGCATTGCATGACTGCGCAATTAGCAGTTAAAGCGACGCAGTGCCAAATTGGAAAAAGACCTCTGGTCCTTAGGCAGCATAATGGTCCGGGGCTCAAGTGGTTAAGTTAAAAAAAAAAAAAGAAATGTTTATTTATTTCTTGTTGAAAAAAAAAAAAAAAAAAGGGGAAGGTAATATCAGCTCATCTCTTGGGATGAATATATATATGTGGTCTTTGCCTTGACATAATAAAATACCTGTTTTTTGATATGTACATGTTGTGTAAATTAAAAGCAGTCATTTTTTGGGTGCCTTGGTTTTTCAGGCCACTTCTCTGCAGACTGCCTCATGTGACGTCCTCGTCCAAAGTCATGGACAAGTCACCGCCTATAAGTGGCCAGCCCTCACGCACAAGGTATGTGCCCGTGAGGGGAGGGGATGAGATATGGGCGCAAGTGTTGCGGTTCTGATACTATGTCTTGTCTTTTTTTTTCCCCTCCCCCTCTTTTTGTTTCTTCAGCCCTTCCAGGTCGGACCCGCTAATCGCGGTCCAGAATGTTAGTGACCTTGCCAAGCCACAATATAACTCATCGTCCAGGTCCAGACGAGACTCCCACTCCGGATCCCACCAGAGGAGACGTTCTAGCTCCTCCTCCAGACACCGCTCCCACCGCCATGACAGCCGCTCTGATCGCAGAGCCTGCTGGGGATGTAGGACACGAGTCCCGGAGGGCAAGTCATTGTGTGACCGTTGCTTTGCCCGTGCGGTTGGGAAAAAAGAGACGGAAAACCAGCGTTTAGAGTCTCTTGTAAAACGGGTGGTGCATCAGTCCCTAATGGAGAGGGACACACCCCGCACGTTGAGCCAGTCCACTACCTTGTCTGGCCCCCGGTGGATGAGGCCCGTGATGATCCAGGCACTTTCCAGCCCTATGTTGCCTCTCTCGACTCCTCAGACGACGATTCCGTTAATGAAGAGGACATTGCAGGCTTTGATTTCGCCATGGTTTCTCCTTTAATCAAGGCGATCAAGGAGGCTTTAAAGTGGGAAGATCCCTCCACTCCCCCGGCTAAACAGAAATTTTTTTTTAAACATTTGGGGAAAGAACGCGCAAACTTTCCGCTCTTGCCGGAATTAAAAGACATCATTGATGAAGAATGGAGTAAAACGGAAAAGAAATCTTCTATGTCAAATAAGACCTCCAGATTGTATCCCTTCAAGTCAGAGGAAGTAAAGAGTCTGGAGAACACTCCCCTTGTAGATGCAGCTCTCATGCGTTTGGCCAAACATGTAACTCTTCCTCTGGAAGACTCAGTTTCTTTCAAAGGTGGGCTCGAGAGGAAGATAGATCTGGACCTAAAAAGAATTTATGGGCTCGCCGGTATGGCCTGTAAACCGGCCCTGGCACTAGCGGCCATGTCTAAAGCCATGGAAGCTTGGACGGAGAATGTGGAGTCCTTCCTCAAAGGCGTGTCGGAGGAACTGGCCGGAAGTTCAGCAGCCGCAGAGCTGAAGCTGGTGGCGGTCTTCCTGGGTGAGGCGTCTATTGATTTGATCCGCCTGTTTGCTCGTATCATGTTGTCTTCTGTCACGGCTAAAAGAGCCCTATGGTTGCGCCCTTTGCTGGCTGACCCGGGTTCCAAACAAGCATGGTGTAAAATCCGGTTTGGCATTAAGCTTGACGATGCCATAACGCGAGCCACAGGTGGTAAATCAGGCTTTCTTCCCCAGGACAGGCGCATGCTGGGTCGAAAGAAACCCCAGTTCAGAAGACGAAGCCCGGAGCGGTCCAGAGAAGCACGCTCTTACAAACCTCTCCGGGACTTTGGAAAGAATTGGAGCAGAGGGCAGACATCCTTTCGTAAACCCGTTAAAAATCAGACGTCCAGTGGTCGCGATCAGGCCAAGTCTTTTTGAGATTGCGCCCACCCAGGCGGACCGGGTGGGGGCTCGTCTGCTCCTCTTCCGGCACGTCTGGGTGGCCTCGATCTCAGACTTCTGGGTCATAAGGACAGTCTCGTCAGGCCACAGATGGGCCTTTTCCAGTACTCCTCGCCCTAGATTCGTCTCCACTCTTCTTCCTCGTGCAGAGGATCAGAAACAGATATTGCTGTCCTATGTGGACCTTCTGAAAACTCAAGGAGCAGTGGTACATGTCCCAAAGGACGAATGGTTCCAGGGGATATACTCCCCTCTCTTCCTAGTTCAAAAAAAGGGGGGCTCTTGGCACCCAGTCATAGACCTCACATATCTCAACGAATTCATAGAGAACGGAAGATTCAAGATGGAAACCTTGGTGACCATTCAGAGAGCCATACAACCAGGCGACTGGATGATCTCAATCGACCTGAAGGACGCTTATTTCCACGTTCCAGTGGAAAAAGAATTTCACAAATACCTCCGCTTCCAAATTGGGTCAGATCATCTTCAATTTATTTGCCTCCCCTTCTGGCTGACAACGTCTCCCCGGGTCTTTTCAAAGGTCCTCCTAGCTACGGTGGCACTCATAAGATCCAAAGGGGTACGTCTTTACCACTACCTCCACGACCTGCTGGTGCTGTCCCAGAGCAGGGAGCAGTTGCTGGTCCACCGGGAACAAGTAATCTCCACTCTGTCCATGTCAGACTTGTGCGTAGCAGACAGGTGAGCCCGATGTAGCAGGGGGAGGCCTCCCTTACGTATCTGGTTACCGGCCCCTGGTAGTATGGACAGGAGGCACGGGAGCACAGAGTGGTATGAGAGCCTGGCGGGTAGCTGCAGGAAGATCCCGGTTAAGATGGTTATGGAGATCACCAGTCAACTGGAGCGCAGGCAGTGGGTGCAGAGCAGGAGTGGAGCGGGTTGGTCGGTCACAGGCAGAGGTCGGTAGCAGGCGGGCAACGCAGTACAAAGGAGCAGGCAGATTCGTAGTCAGGACGGTCCGGGATCAGTGGCAGGCAGCAAACAAGGAGGAACAGAGACAGGCCGGTGGTCAGGAGATTGGAATCAAACAGGAAACAGGAAACAGGAAGCAGGAACACAGGAAGCTGAAGATCGGACAGCACCGAGCCCCCTGTGCAGATGGCTTAAATAGGCAGGTTGGCGCCAAACACCGGGCGCGCGCGCCTGCCGACGCGCGCCGACGCGCCGCGATGCCCACCAACAGCGCGCATGCCCAAGGGGACTCTCTGACAGTGCCCCCCCCTCAAGGGCAGCCTCCGGATGTCCAACTGTGCCAATTTGGAAGCGTGGGTATTCCTAAAAGACCTCAGAAGCTCTTCGGCATGTAAGTTGCCCTCTGGCTCCCAGGAGTTATCCTCTGGTCCGTACCCCTTCCATTTGATCAAATACTGCAACTGGTTGCGTCTTTTCCTGCAATCCAGAATAGCTTCCACCTCGAATTCTTCCTTGCTATCGACCATTATGGGTTCTGGTGGGTCAGTACTTCGACCAGCAAAAGTGTTGGGTACAACAGGTCTCAACAATGAAACGTGAAAGACCGGATGAATCTTCAGGGTACTAGGTAGATTGAGTTCGTAGGCCACATTGTTAATCCTCTTCTTGACTGTAAATGGACCCAAGAATTTGGGGCCCAATTTCCTTGAAGGACAGGCCATTCTTATATTGGTCGTGGATAACCAAACCTGGTTGCCAGGTTCCAGGATGAGCTCTCCCCGCCTCTTCCTGTCAAACATCTTTTTATTATACTCTTGGGTCTTAGCCATGGTGTCCTGCAAGAGTTTGTTGTTACAAAGAAAGAAGTCCATGGTCTCAGAGACCGCAGGGATCGCACATTCAGGTAAGGACCTGGGCAGAAAGGACGGGTGGAATCCGTAATTGGCAAAAAACGGTGTTTGCTTAATGGCCGAATGTAGAGAGTTGTTATAGGAGAACTCAGCGATTGGCAGCAGAGAGACCCAGTTGTCCTGAGAGAAAGATGAGAAACAGCGGAGGTATTGCTCCAAAGTTTGATTAGTTCTCTCCGTCTGCCCATTAGTCTGGGGATGATAAGCGGAGGAGAGTGCCAGCTCGATTTCCAGGGAATTACAGAGAGCCTTCCAGAACCGTGAGGTGAACTGAACACCACGATCAGATATGATGTTCGATGGGACTCCGTGCAACCTGACAATCTCTTTAATGAAGACCTTTGCTGTCTCCATGGCCGAGGGTGTGCCCTTCATCGGCAGGAAGTGAGCCATCTTGGTTAACCTGTCTACGACGACAAAGATGGTAGAGAAACCCTCTGACTGGGGAAGCTCTACAATGAAATCCATTGATATCATCTTCCACGGTCTTTCCGGGACAGGTAATGGCTTTAACAGACCCCAGGCTCTAGTCCGGCTATTCTTGTTCCGGGCACAGGTGGTACAAGATTCTACATAGCTCTTGCAGTCGTTCACTAACAAAGGCCACCAAAATGTGCGCTGCACTAACTGCGTTGTCTTCAGCACACCGAAATGTCCAGCCATCTTATGATCATGGCAGAGCTCCAGCACTGCCACCCTCAAATCTTCAGGGACTACGATTTTACCCTTGTGCCAAAAAAGACCATCCTGGGCCCTCACCAGCTCTCCGGAACTTGGGGTCCAATTAAAAGAAGCTTGTTTTATGCGGGATAATAGATCCACTTGAAGCAAAAGAAAATTTCCGGATGAAAGAATGGTGTCCGGATGCTCAGGTTTACCAGAATCAGGGAACATACGAGAAAGAGCATCCGGCTTGGTATTCTTGGAACCAGGTCTATACGTTATATGAAACTGAAATCTGGAGAAGAATAGAGCCCATCTTGCTTGTCGGGGTTTCAGTCTTTTGGCTGTTCGGAGATACTCCAGATTTTTGTGGTCCGTATAGACCAGGATAGGGTGTGCTGCACCCTCCAGTAGATAACGCCACTCCTCCAAAGCGGATTTAATGGCCAGAAGCTCCCGATCGCCAACATCATAATTTCTCTCCGCTGAAGAGAGTTTGCGGGAGAAAAAGGCCACTGGGTAGAGAAGGGCCTTTGGGCCTTGCCGTTGGGACAGAACAGCTCCGACTGCGACCTCCGAAGCGTCCACTTCAAGGACGAATGGTAGAGCAGGATCCGGGTGTTTTAAAATTGAGGCGGAGGTGAACAGCTCCTTGAGTTTTTCGAAGGCAGATTGTGCCTCAAGGGACCACTGGAATCAATTCCCTTGTCTGGTTATTTCGGTGATGGGGGCAATTATTGTAGAGAAGCCCCTAATGAACTTCCTGTAGAAGTTCGAGAAGCCGATGAACCTTTGAACCCCTTTTTTATCGGAGGGAGCGGGCCACTCCAGAATGGCAGATACTTTCTGCGGATCCATTTTTATACCATCAACAGAAATGATTAGGCCTAAAAACTGGATGCTTTGAAGTTCGAATTGGCATTTTTCTGGTTTAGCATAAAGTCCATGCTGCCTGAGACGGGCTAACACATTTCCGACATGCCTGCGATGATCTGAGACTGAGGAGGAAAAGATCAGGATATCATCTAGGTAGACAATAACATAAAGATCCAGGAAGTCACGGAAGATGTCGTTGACAAAATGTTGGAACGTAGCAGGTGCGTTGCACAGACCGAAGGGCATGACAAGGTATTCGTAATGTCCAAATCTGGTGCGAAAGGCTGTCTTCCACTCATCTCCTTCTCGAATGCGGATCAGGTTGTAGGCACCACGGAGATCTAGCTTGGTAAAGATTACTGCGGATCCTAATCTCTGGAAGAGTTCGGGCACTAAGGGTAGCGGGTAGCGGTTCTTGATTGTTACTTTGTTCAATTCCCGATAGTCGATACAAGGACGCAAGGAATGGTCCTTTTTCTCCACAAAGAATATGCCAGCCCCGGCCGGAGAGGTAGATGGGCGGATAAACCCTTTCTTCAGGTTCTCGTCGATATACACTACCGTTCAAAAGTTTGGGGTCACCCAAACAATTTTGTGTTTTCCATGAAAAGTCACACTTATTCACCACCATACGTTGTGAAATGAATAGAAAATAGAGTCAAGACATTGACAAGGTTAGAAATAATGATTTGTATTTGAAATAACATTGTTTTTACATCAAACTTTGCTTTCATCAAAGAATCCTCCTTTTGCAGCAATTACAGCATTGCACACCTTTGGCATTCTAGCTGTTAATTTATTGAGGTAAGCTGGAGAAATTGCACCCCACGCTTCTAGAAGCAGCTCCCACAAGTTGGATTGGTTGGATGGGCACTTCTGGCGTACCATACGGTCAAGCTGCTCCCGCAACAGCTCAATGGGGTTTAGATCTGTTGACTGTGCTGGCCACTCCATTACCGATAGAATACCAGCTGCCTGCTTCTGCTGTAAATAGTTCTTGCACAATTTGGAGGTGTGTTTAGGGTCATTGTCCTGTTGTAGGATGAAATTGGCTCCAATCAAGCGCTGTCCACTGGATATGGCATGGCGTTGCAAAATGGAGTGATAGCCTTCCTTATTCAGAATCCCTTTTACCCTGTACAAAGCTCCCACCTTACCAGCACCAAAGCAACCCCAGACCATCACATTACCTCCACCATGCTTAACAGATGGCGTCAGGCATTCTTCCAGCATCTTTTCATTTGTTCTGCGTCTCACAAACATTCTTCTTTGTGATCCAAACACCTCAAACTTGGATTCATCCGTCCACAACACTTTTTTCCAGTCTTCCTCTGTCCAATGTCTGTGTTCTTTTGCCCATCTTAATCTTTTTCTTTTATTGGCCAGTCTCAGATATGGCTTTTTCTTTGCCACTCTGCCCTGAAGCCCAAAATCCCGCAGCCGCCTCTTCACTGTAGATGTTGACACTGGTGTTTTGCGGGTACTATTTAATGAAGATGCCAGTTGGGGACCTGTGAGGCGTCTGTTTCTCAAACTAGAGACTCTAATGTGCTTATCTTCTTGCTTAGTTGTGCAACGCGGCCTCCCACTTCTTTTTCTACTCTGGTTAGAGCCTGTTTGTGCTGTCCTCTGAAGGGAGTAGTACACACCGTTGTAGGAAATCTTCAATTTCTTTGCAATTTCTCGCATGGAATAGCCTTCATTTCTAAGAACAAGAATAGACTGTCGAGTTTCAGATGAAAGTTCTCTTTTTCTGGCCATTTTGAGCGTTTAATTGACCCCACAAATGTGATGCTCCAGAAACTCAATCTGCTCACAGGAAGGTCAGTTTTGTAGCTTCTGGAAGGAGCTAGACTGTTTTTAGATGTGTGAACATGATTGCACAAGGGTTTGCTAATCATCAATTAGCCTTCTGAGCCAATGAGCAAACACATTGTACCATTAGAACACTGGAGTGATAGTTGCTGGAAATGGGCCTCTATACACCTATGTAGATATTGCACCAAAAACTAGACATTTGCAGTTAGAATAGTCATTTACCACATTAGCAATGTATAGAGTATATTTGTTTAAAGTTAGGACTAGTTTAAAGTTAGCTTCATTTAAAAGTACAGTGCTTTTCCTTCAAAAATAAGGACATTTCAATGTGACCCCAAACTTTTGAACGGTAGTGTATATTTTTAGAGTATCCAGCTCCTGCTCTGTCAGTGGGAAAATTCTTCCAAAGGGAACTTCTGCTCCAGGTAATAGCTCGATTGGGCAATCGTAAGGCCTATGAGGCGGTAAGGCCTCTGCTCCTTTTTTGCTAAAGACGTCCAGAAAGTCCCAATAGGGTGCAGGGACCACCTGTTGAAGCTCGGATTCGGTGTCTAAACAGAGTAATTGGGTAGACTCAGCAGAATTTGTATGTAAGCAGTGTTGTCGGCAGTAATGAGACAAGAACTTGACTTCTCCACTGGACCAGTCAATGCTGGGGTTATGGGCCTGTAACCATGGCATCCCCAATATGATGGGAAAAAGGGGAGAGGAGATGGCATCCAGGCGCAGAAGTTCTTGATGGTTAGGGCCCATGGTGGCCAACAAAGGAATGGTTTCCTGCGTGACAGGGCCGGAGCGAAGAGAGGAGCCATCTGCGAGATGTACCGAGAGTCCCCGGACTTTGGGCTGAAGAGGAATGTGATGGTTGGCAACGAAGGTCAGGTCAATAAAGCAGCTGCAGGCTCCTGAATCAATGATGACTGTAGCTGGAATAATCTTTCCTGGAAGCTGTAGGGTGATAGACAGAGCAAGATGATTAACAGGTTTAGAGAAAGCAGGTGCACAAATTGAAGAGATGGACAGCGACTTAAGCGACTTACGTGTCTTATTTGGGCAAGACCTCACGAAGTGTCCCGGCTCCCCACAGTACATGCAGAGATTGTTAACTCTTCGGCGTTGGCGTTCTTCTGGATCGAGAGAAGGGCGGAATAGCCCGAGTTGCATTGGTTCAGAGGTGTCAGGAACTGATGTGGCCGGTGCCGGGAAGGACTGGCTGGGAGAGCTTGGAACCTTGGGTAGCATCCAGGTAGGGCGGAATTGGCTGGTAGACCTCTCGGAGCGACGCTCTCTGAGGCGTCGGTCGATCTGAATAGCCAGATTGATGAGTTCATCCAAGGTTTGGGGTACACCGACCCGTGCTAACTCATCCTTCAAGGGATCAGACAACCCCATGCGGAATTGATAACGTAAAGCCGCATCATTCCAACTAGTGTCGGAACTCCATCGCCTAAATTCCACCACATAGTCCTCTGCGGCTCTACGCCCCTGTTGAAGGGCGTGTAGGGCGGCTTCGGCAGTCGCTGTTACCTGAGGATCCTCATACAACTGGGACATGACGGTGAAAAAGGCATCAAGGTTGTCCAGTGCTCCAGACTTCCGTTCCAGGAGGCGGTGAGCCCAGGTCTGTGGTTCACCAGACAGGAGGGAGATCACAAAGCCCACCTTGGTCGCCTCCAAGGAAAAAGTGCGAGGTTGCAGGGCGAAGTAAAGCTCGCAGGCATTGCGGAAGGCACGAAATTTACTGCGGTCCCCCGCAAATCTTTCTGGTACGGGTACCTTAGGCTCTGGAGGTAGCATAACTACTGAGGGTGCTCCGGCCGATGAAGCAGCTTGTGGATGGGTTGGAACTGACAGGACCTGAACTTGTTCTTCCAGTCTTGTGTAGCCTTCCTGGAGGCTCTTCACAGCTTGCGTGAGACCCGCCAGGTGTCTACACAGTTCCTCCATGGGGGAGGTTCCCTGCTCGGGCTCGGACATGGCTGTCCGATACTGTCAGACTTGTGCGTAGCAGACAGGTGAGCCCGATGTAGCAGGGGGAGGCCTCCCTTACGTATCTGGTTACCGGCCCCTGGTAGTATGGACAGGAGGCACGGGAGCACAGAGTGGTATGAGAGCCTGGCGGGTAGCTGCAGGAAGATCCCGGTTAAGATGGTTATGGAGATCACCAGTCAACTGGAGCGCAGGCAGTGGGTGCAGAGCAGGAGTGGAGCGGGTTGGTCGGTCACAGGCAGAGGTCGGTAGCAGGCGGGCAACGCAGTACAAAGGAGCAGGCAGATTCGTAGTCAGGACGGTCCGGGATCAGTGGCAGGCAGCAAACAAGGAGGAACAGAGACAGGCCGGTGGTCAGGAGATTGGAATCAAACAGGAAACAGGAAGCAGGAACACAGGAAGCTGAAGATCGGACAGCACCGAGCCCCCTGTGCAGATGGCTTAAATAGGCAGGTTGGCGCCAAACACCGGGCGCGCGCGCCTGCCGACGCGCGCCGACGCGCCGCGATGCCCACCAACAGCGCGCATGCCCAAGGGGACTCTCTGACAGTCCAACTTCGGGTGGCTCCTAAACATAGAAAAGAGTCAATTGAGCCCAACTCAGCGTCTAATATATCTGACGAAACATGTAGGGCGTGGCCTCGCAGTGCTTGCCATCACGTGTTCCGAAGTTCTTATTTGCACGGGCGTTCTGCCTTTGTTTTATGCCGGCTTTTTAGAAAAATAATTTTTCCTATTGGAATCTTTTAAATGTACATCTGTGGTTTATTTTAACCAATAAAACCCCAAACGTTATTACACTATTGGAGTTTCTCTCCTTATGTTTTTTTCCTGAACATGGACTCTTCCACTCGTGAGTCCCCCCTCTGATGTTGGAGCAGTTGGACTGTCCGGACCATACTGGAGTCGGTGGTACATGCTGTCAAGACCCGGATATCAACATTCTGTCCCTGCAGAGGGTTATATCTGTAAGCCCATACGACCTTGCCATAGAGGAGGTCCAACAATTGGGGTAAGCGCACATCTATTACTCCTTTTTCTGCAATCAATGTACATTCGATAAGAGTCTCTTCAGCTCATCAGTTCTCATGGTTCAGTGATGAGACATACTAAGTGGACTTTTTCTTTTTACCCATTCTTTTGAACCCAGTCATGGACTGATTATGAGTTGTTTTGATGTGTGATTACTTATTTTCAGCATATATCAATATTTGTTGGATTTTTGGGTAATGATTTTATGCACTTGCTGTCGTTATTATTTTTGCTGGGATTCACATATATATTGTGTCTCCTAGGCACTCTTTATCTAATTATTACTGCCAGCGCACTTAAGTTTATTTATATGTTTATCACTTCATGGATATTTGGAGTTTTTTTTGCAGCTGCACTTTGTGAATATTATTTTTAGTCTTCTATCACGTATTGCTCATTAGCGCAGGTTGTTTCCACCATTTCTCAATATATCTGGGAGCCCAGTTCGATACAGTGGCAAACACTATCTCCCTTCCACTACAGAAAATTTCTACGGTTCGAGACAGAGTCTCCCGGGCTCTACATGCCCGGCAAATGAAAGCCTCTCAGTGCCTGAAAGTCGTCGGCACGATGGTTTTCACAACTCCCATGGTCAAATGGGCCTTATGGAGATTGCGTCCCTTCCAGTCAGGTCTCTTACGACAATGGAAGTCAGGGGACAAGAATCAGGTCATCGGCATAACATCTACAATGAGAAACAGCCTCTTCTGGTGGCTTCAGCGCAAGAACCTCCTGACTTGCCACTCCATCGCTCCCATCTCCTGGGTGACGGTCACGACCGATGCCAGCGGTACCGGTTGGGGAGCCCTTTGCGGGTCGAACCTGGCCCAGGGCAAGTGGGACACATGTCTCCCCAACCCAGGGTCGAATGTCTTGGAACTTCGTGCGGCCTGGTGTGCCCTACAGTCCTTCTCTCATCTCCTGATAGGGGAGTCAGTGCTGTTAAGAATGGACAACACCACAGCAGTATCGTATGTGAAGAGGCAAGGGGGTACTCGGAGTCCCACCCTCCTTCGGGAAGTCAAGCCCATCCTATCGTGGGCGCAGAAAAACCTTGCCAACATCTCGGCAGTCTTTGTCCCAGGTGTCCAAAACACTCAAGCAGACTTCCTATCACGGACCGAGTTGGACAACAACGAGTGGTCTCTTCACGTAGAGACGTTCAGGTGGATCTTGTCACTGAAGACCGATCCCGAAGTAGATCTGTTTGCTTCCCCCTGCAATTGCAAGCTGAAGAAGTTCTACACCCGGGGTCTCTGCAGTCAAGCCATCGGGACAGACGCCCTGACGGATCAGTGGAGGTTCAAGCGGGCATATGCCTTTCCGCCACTGCCAGTTATGCTGAGATTCCTGCAGAGGCTCCAAGCGGAAGCAGTGGAAGTGGTGACAATAGCTCCCTACTGGCCGAACAGGCCTTGGTTCCCTCTTCTGGTCCAGCTCAGCTGTCGGGACCCGGTGCCTCTCCCCCTCAGGCCGGACCTTCTTTCTCAGGGGTCAGTCCTGCACCCTTGTCCGGCAGTGCTGAGACTGATGGTCTGGTTCTTGAGAGGGAGAGGCTAGTGTCCTTAGGCTGTGCCTCAGAAGTAATATCCACTCTTATGAGTTCGAGAAGATCTAGTACAAATAAGGTCTATGGGAGAATCTGGTCCAAATTCGTGGAGTTTTGCTCTCCTCAGGGCAGGTCTTTTAGACATCCAAAAATCCAGGATGTTCTCAGCTTCCTTCAAACGGGCCTAGATTTACCTTTATCCGTCAGCTCGCTTAGAGTTCAAGTTTCGGCATTGTCAGCCTTCTCCGGCACTTCATGGGCAGTTCATCCTTTGGTGAGGCAGTTCTTTCGTGGTGCATCGAGGCTCAAGCCCCAAAGAAAGTCTAGGTTTCCCAAATGGGACCTCCCACTTGTCCTTGACTCAATCTCTGGACTCAGCACTACGGGGCCCTCCCCGCTTTCCATCAAGGAATTTTCAGCAAGAGTTGCCTTCTTAGTGGCCGTTACCTCAGCTGGGTTGTGAAGAACCCTTCTTGACGTTCTTTCCGGACCGTGTAGTCCTCATCCCTATGCTGGGTGCCAACCCGAAAGCGTCTTCAGTATTCCACGTCAATCAGGAGATTGTCTTACCTACCTTCAGGTCCCCGGGGGCCACTGAGACTCACCCTCTGGATGTAGGAGAAGCTTTAAAGGAATATCTCAAAGTTACTTCTCCCTTTAGACCTTCTAATCATCTCTTTGTCCTTCACTCAGGCAGCAATATAGGGAAGAAAGCCTCAACCAGGACTCTCGCGGCCTGGATCGTTCAGACCATACAGCAAGCATACAGGGCTAAGGGCTTGGCTCCTCCAAAGGCGGTGACAGCCCATTCCACTAGGGGAATGGCAGCTTCGTGGGCAGCGGCCCGACATGTGGCTCCAGACACCATCTGCAAAGCAGCCTCATGGGCTTCTATTAATACTTTCATGGCACATTACTGTATAGAGCCTGCTTCACTGTCCTCTGTAAACTTTGGGTTAAAAATCCTATCGGCTGATAGGGCAAATTAAAATATGTTTTTTGTTCAGCATACCCACCCGTGTGGTTGGCTAGTTATTTCCCACACGTAGGCTGCCATGGAGTCTGTCAGGAAAAAGGAAAATTTATTATCAAATACTTACCGTCATTTTCCTTTCCTGATGGACTCCATGGCAGACGGAGTTCCCACCCATTTGTCAGAGAGTAGGCTAGTTACGGAACACGGTAGCTAGTGGTGATTACTCATTTATGGAAATGGGGTCCTATAGCATTGGAGAGGAGGCGGGGTTAACCCACACGTAGGCTGCCATGGAGTCCATCAGGAAAGGAAAATTACGGTAAGTATTTGATAATAAATTTTCCTTTATACCTTAGCATATTTTGTAAATATAAAATTATTGAATTCATTTGTGTTATATCATACAAATTTTATTTTGGGATATACCACATAAGCATGTCACAATTTTTATTTTAGGCATCAAATGTTTATTAATTTTATTTTATTTTTTCACTTGGTTCAATCTATGGTATTTATTGTATTTTTGGACTGATTTGGATTGGTTTTTGTTCATTGGGGAGCTCTGAAATTTACATTTGTTATAATTTCTGGGTTTTGTTGGTACTATATTGCAGCTGCTGTATAGTTTGAAAGGCTTTTGTCACTCTCATACTGTGGAGTAAGGGAAATATTATTGTTTATAATATTGATTAAAGGCCATTTAAAGTTTCACACATTTTTATTTATTTTTTTACTGTTATGCTTTTTGGCTGGTTCCTATAATGTTGAGTCACAGGAAATTGATTAGATACACAATAAGCATTTTTTAAATATTTTTTAAATGTAGTTTTAGTATACTACTGTATACCAAATATTGTAAAAATTAAGGTTAAAAAAATATCCCTCACTGCACACCTAACATGAGCTAAGGACCAACATGTGTTGTTCTAAAGCTGATCACACATTGTTCAGCTTTTTTCTTTAGCCAGCTGGCTGAGCGAAAAAACTGAACTGATTCCCCATCCACACATTCAATGTGGATGTGGGAAACCTCCCCACTGTGTCATTGTATTCTGACAGCGGGACCCCCACTTTTGGCTGCAGTGCTGATCAAGCAAAAATTTACCAAAAAGCCAGTTCATAAGAAGTCAATCAATAGATAAACTTCTTATGAACAGGAACTGCCATTTATGGATCAAAATTTGTCTGGTTCCTGCTAAGCTGGCCCATTTACGATCAATGTGTGTCCACCTTTAGTGTGAGGGTGTCACGTACCTGGTGGTAGAGCCTGATGTGAAGAGGAAGGCTTACCTTACAGCTTTGGGACCCCTGGTACATTGACAGAGGGCACGAGAGCATGGAGAGGTGCGAGTACCTGTAGCTTGTCCAGCAGTATGTGTGGGCAGGTAACTGGTGCTTCTCCAGAGATGTAAGATGGCGGAGGCAGCAGGTAGAAGCTGGTCTTTGAAATGGCTGACAAATGGTCAGCCAAGAAGGATGGACCACTAGTAGCAGGTAGGTATCAGCAGAGCCTGGACTGGAACTCAGTGTACTGGCAGATGCGTGGCTGGCAGATGACAGGTAGTTGGTGCAGGGCAGACTGGAGAGGATCAGTTAAGTAGAGAACCTGTCAGCAGGCACTTGACTGGCAGGATAAAGCAGAAAGCAGATTCAGACACGCAGGGTTGGTAGCAGAGGGTCAGGCCTAAGCAGCAGGCAGAAGAATGGTGGGGCAGATCAAGTTTGGCAGAAGGCAGAGGTAGATTCCAGAGACAAGCCGGGTTCAGGACAGGTAGCGTTCAGGTGTAGTCAAAGGCAAGGCGGGTCAGTAACAATGGGTTAAGTACAGAAACAAGTACCATGTTTACACGGAAAAGCTGTAGATCAGACAGCAATGAGTCAGCAGCTCAGTTTAAATAGTCCATTTGGCACCAGTGTTAGTGATGGATGCGCATGCGCCCAGGCATGCACGTCCGCATGCCTGAGCACACATGCACTGCTACCCGCTGGCCTCCGCCTACATATCTGTAGCAAGGTATTTTACCTCTTTTGGTCTAATGAGAACCTCCAAGGCTGACATCCTTCAATACGTAGTGGGTTGTGAGGCATAGTGGGTGCAAAGATGGTGAAAGTCATTTGGCGCCAAACACTTCTTAGATGTAAAAGAGGTTTTATTTCTTTTGACAGTCCTTTTTATATATTTTGGGGGAAAAGAGGGTTAGGGCCAGGACACCCTTAGATAGTTGCAAACTCAATTGACAGACTCCAAGACTTCAATAAGAGAACAGCCATGCAGGGAAAGGCCCCAGCAACGCGCCACTTCTGCATGTGCAGGATTGCTGTCTCCTATGGTAACAGTCCTTTAACAGTTCCTAACTCAAATGTATCAGTTCTTTCAGCTCCACTACAACTGCTCCTTGTAGTTCTTCAATATTGAGCTCCTGGTCTCTCACTAGTCCCACTGATTCACTGACTATGAATCCCTTGAGCTCCTCCAAGGTTTGCGGTGGTATCCCCTCAAGAGTCACCCCCGCTCTTCTCCGCTGTGTCCCTAGCTTGGCACTCCAGATACTCCTCAAGCTTCATTCCTGCTAACCGGCTCGGTCCCTGGCTTGACACACAAGGCTGCTCTGTAAGCATCTCCTTCGCTGGTTGGGTCCCTGACATGATCACCGCCTGAAGTTTCCCCATTCTCCACCATTCCCTTCAGTGAGAATATGATTCCGGTACTTTCTTCAGTTACTCACTGGGGTCCCTGGTAAAGGTGATTGGTCCCTTTGTGGCAACAGCTTTCCTTCTACCTCCGAACACTGACAGGTTCTCCGGCCAGCAGAACCGTCACTTTTGGTTGGACTAGAAGCCGCAGTCCCAACCCTGCGCTGCCCTCTTAATTCTGGATAGGCCCTCACACAGCCTGACAGCCAGATGCCCCGGGGATAGGCCCAATCTCTGGCCTAGCAGCCAGGGGCAGACGACACACATCCACTCAGATGGCAGCCTGGGTGGCACAGAACACAGATCACCTGACCTCACCCGAATATATAGGCTCTCCCAGCAGGCCAAGGGATCAAAGAAAACCCCTGCCCATTGGCTGGGATACCCACATACCCATAACCTGACCTTGGGTTGCCCTTCTCTTTTCTTGTACCACCAAGTACCCAGCCACCTAGTGGTAGAAGAGAAAAGTGCAACAAGGCCAAGCTTAGGGAGAAATCAATAGATCCCTATTAATCAACCAAGATAACTACTCTTGGCAAGTAAATTTGTGAGGAGCTCCCTGACTAAACGCCAGGGTGCTACATATCTATATGCATCCTGGAGTACCATCTTCACTATGAGCAAGCCTTACCCGACAGAGGGATTACTTCAGCAGTAGGGTGTACATGACTTCCTTGGTGAGTCTACAGCACAGTAAATACACACAGCAGACAGCAGGTCTTGGTGAAAACACACATGCAATTTATTTACAGTGCCTATTTCCAATATGTGCAGGCATTAAAACAGCAAAACAAACTCAAAAATTAAATCTTTTGGGCAACTTGCTAACCCCCTGGTTCCTGACTAACCACCCTGAAGCAACCTAATTTTGCCCAGACAACTAACCATAAACAAGAAAAAACAGTCCTAGCCATATAGGATTGGTCTAACCACAGATGAATTATTTTTTTACCAAATGGAGTCTGCCGTGCACAGAGATCTGGTTCCAGGGTACAACATCTTCTGTAAGCAGAATGGGAGTTTTATAGAACCCATACTTGCTTCAGTTGGGCTTGTTGACCCCTCAGCCAGCCCAGCAAGCTCAATACATAACATAAAAAGAGAAACAGTCTGCATACTATGTGAAACTGGGACACATATACAGTATCTCCCATTCTGGCCTCCTGTTACATAAGGTAGTACTCAAAATGAAAATCTTCTTGCTAAATTTGCAGTGGAGCCTATTGAAGTCCATGTCTATAGGGGGGCAAAATTTCTTATTCAATTATGGCCATTTTTAGGGCTAATATCAAACTATTGCCAAGCAAAAGGCATAGTAGGCTGGTTCAAAAGTTGGCCAAATTTGGTCAGTGATGTCAGTGATATCCCTACCCTTGAAAAACACAAAATTTCCACCTTTTGAAACCAAATTTATGAAATGGTTTGACCTCTAAGTTTTAGGTACATCAGAATAAGCATGAGACCTGCTTTAGGACCCATTTACACCATGGCCATAGGTCTACCTTTCTTCAATGATAGCCCAGTGAAATGGCAAGCTGAAATCCATAGTTTACAATAGGCCTAATTCACACAAACACACTGGTATACATAGCATTACAGATGAGCAAAATGTGCCTGGGTTTGGTTCAATGTGGGTTTGGTGAACTATACTAAAGTTTGGGTGTTGAATCGGAGGATAGTCCCTTACTGGCAACAGCTTCCCCTTCTGGTTGGACTGCAAGCCACAGTCCCAACCCTGCACTGCTTCTGGATAGGCCCTCAGACAGCCTGGCAGCCAGATGTGCCCGGGACAGGCCCCATATCTGGCCCAGCAACCCAGGCAATACAACAAACCTGCACCCAGACAGCCGCCCAGGTAGCACAGAACACAGATCACCCGACCTCACCCGAATACATAGGCTCTCCCAGCACGCCAAGGGATTCAAGAAAACCACTGCCCATTGGCTGAGATACCCCATATACCCATAACTTGACCTTGCGTTGCCCTTCTCGTATCTAGTACCACCAAGTACCCAGCCACCTAGTGGTAGTAGAGAAAAGTGCAACAAGGCCAAACTTAGGGAGAAAACAATAGATCTCTAACAATAAACCAGAATAACTACTCCTGGCAAGTAAATTTGTGAGGAGCAACCCTGCCTAAACTCCAAGGTGCCACATCTACAAAGGTGGAGGATCAAAGGGGGGGTCAATATGGGGGCTACATGGGGGAGGGAGAACTCTGGCACTACAATACTGCCACTGACCTCTTCCACCATGCAGCCACCATAGCACTACAGAACCCCCAACCATTCCTATGCAGCCACCTGAGTACCCATCCCTCCACCCCAAACCCCCACTTAAGGCCCCATTCACATGGGATTAGGGCTATAATGCGAATTCTGATGGCAAGAATCAGAGGCTTCATGTGGTTGGAATGACAGGTATTTGCAAATAGTTGTAGCTGCTTAGTCTATACAAAGCAATGAGAGACTGACGGTGGCCACAGCTGTCCATGGCTGTTCAGATGTTATCAGACATCCAC
This sequence comes from Lithobates septentrionalis, assembly GCA_037952835.1. Lineage (NCBI taxonomy): Eukaryota > Metazoa > Chordata > Amphibia > Anura > Ranidae > Lithobates > Lithobates septentrionalis. The sequence goes on along the minus strand of JBBDGP010001886.1, from coordinate 88,751 downwards.
CGATTGTCTGCGGTTAGGGACAGCTGGTTGTGCCCGGGGTGCAGGTGTGTCCAGGGACAAATCTCTAACCACAGCTAATCGCTGGATGTTCCAACAGCATCAGATATCTGCAGCCTGTCATTGCTTTGTATGGGCTGAGCAGCTACAGCTATTTGCAAACACTTGTACTGTAATTCAAAAAAGCCCCTGACATCTACTCGAAGAGAAGTTATCAACAGATATTAATGTGGTTGTAAAGTCTAAAGGTTTTTTACCTTCATGCATCCTATGCATGAAGGTAAAAAACCTTCAGTGTGCAGCAAACCTCTTAGCCCCCCTAATCAGCCCCCCTAAGACCCCTTTCACACTGGAGGTGTTTTTCAGGCAATACAGCGCAAAAAGTAGCGCCTGAAAAAAGCCTCAGCTGCAAACCCAGTGTGAAAGCCCGAGTACTTTCACACTGGGGCGCTGCGCTGGCAGGGCGTCACAAAAAGTCCTGCCAGCAGCTTCTTTGCAGCGGTGTAGGAGCGGTGAATACCGTTCCAGCCCATTTAAAACAATAGGGCAGCGCCGCCATACCGCCGGCAAAGCGCCGGCAAAGCGCCGCTGCATCAACGTTTTGCGGGTGGATTTAACCCTTATCCGGCCACTAGCGGGGTTAAAACTGCCCCGCTAGCGGCCGAATAGCGCCGCTGAAGTGACGCTAAAGCGGCGCTAAAAACAGCGCCGCTTTACCTCCGACACCCGGGCGCTTTCAGTGTGATAAATACTTACCTAACCCCAATCTCAATCCATCCGTGTGCATGAGACCCGAGGCTCTCCCGGGTCTCTCTTTCTCTTGAGCCATTGGCTCCCGCTGCTGTCATTCACAGCCAGGGGGGCAGAGCTGAGCCATGCTCTATGTGTCTTTTGAACGCAGAGAGGTGGCTTGGGAACGAGCATGCATGGGGACCAGAGAAGAGGAGGATTGGGGCTGCTCTGTGCAAAACCACTACACAGGGCAGGTAAGTATAACATGTTATTTTTTTTTTTATAAAACCAATTTCATTTACAATCACTTTTAGGCCCCTTTCAGACGATCGGACCGTTCAGGTCCGCCTGTCAGTTTTGACGGCGGACCTGAACGGGCACTCCATGTTAGCCTATGGAGCGACAGATGTCAGCGGAGTCATGTCCGCTGACATCCGACCCCGTCCGATCCGCTAAAAGCAGACGGATGGTCCTACGTCCAGGTCCGTCGCTGGTGGATCGGGTGATATCTGATGAAAACGGACATGCTGTCCGTTTTCATCTGATCCCTCCATAAGCGGCAGCGGCGCCTGACAAGCCCCTCCCCGCTCAGTGAGCAGAGAGGGACCTGTCATCCGCCGACTCAGCAGAGATCAACTGAGAGATCTCCCGCTGAGCCGGCGGACCGAGGCGGACTCCGTGGAAGCAGAGTCCGCCTCGTGTGAAAGGGGCCTAATGTAAACTCCTGTGAAATGTGGAATAGACTCCCTTCAAGACCTAGTTCTGGCCAGCTCAGTAGATTGTTTTAAAAGAGCTGGATGCATTCCTAAATGCATAAAATATAACTGAATCCTAACAGTTATTAGTAATAACATCATTGGTAGTTAATTAGTTGATCCAGGGAATATCCGATTGCCTCCTGGGGATTTTTTTCCCCACTGGAGCAAATTGGGTCATGATTTATAAGTTTTTCTTTTTACTTCCTTTGGATCAACTGTGGGTATAGAATTGTGTATAAGGAGGTTTTCTATTTTTTATATTGGTTGAACTAGATGGACTTTTTTCTTTCTTTCAACCTGACTAACTACTATATGTAATTGTGTAATGAGTCCATGTAGATAAATCTTGCAAGAAGGTAATAGATATTGCTTACCCAACGGTATCACTCCTTTCACATATATAACATCATGCATGATCTCTACATACAGTATATTGAATGATATCAAAGTTAAAGGTGTTGTAAACCCTCGTGCATCCTATGCATTAAGGTGAAAAAACTTCTGTCACTGACTGGCTCCCCAGCCCCCCCGTTTTACTCACTTGAGTCCCGTAATTCCCACGCCGGAGACGTGCTCTTCCCCTCTGCACTTTGTCTCGGCTCTTGATTGGATACATTGATAGCACCGCAGACATTGGCTCCTGCTGCTGTCAATCAAATTCAATTACGTGGGCACCAGGGGGCGGGGCTGAGTCTGTCATTCTGCGTCTATGGACGCAAATGCTGGACTCGGGAGCGCGCCCGCAAGGTAACCCCCCGGGAGAGCACTTCTCCTAGGGGGTTATACGATGCGGGGAGGAGCTACCAGAGCCTCCGGGGGACCCAAAAAGGATTGGGGCCACTCTGTGCAAAACAAACTGCACAGTAGAGGTAAGTATTTAAAAAAACAAAAACCAAAAAAAAAACAAGCTTTACAATTACTTTATATGTCCTTGAAGAATCAGTTCATATGTATAGCCTTGTTAAGGTAAGAAGGGTCCTTTCAATTGATAAGGTTCTCCTCAAACACTCATAAACATTCAGTAATTTCCAGCTCTAACATATAATTGTGTCCATAAGGTAAAGAGTTCAAATTTTGCAAAATAAATCATATTCACTACAAAAAATGCACATCAAACCAGGACATCAAATCTTTTGCCATTGTAAATTGTCAAGAATGTCCATAGTTGGTTATTGCACACTTGTTGCTCGTTATGGTTCTTACCACCACCTGGTCCATGGTAATCAATACAGGCTTATGAGTGGGTCCACTGGCCATAAGTAAAAGGGCCACATGCTGGGATTCAGCTTAGAAGGTAGTGTAGGTTCTTCAGAGGGCTTGTCTATTTGTCAGGTTTTTATCATTGCTTCTGCTGGTCACCACGACACACTCTTATACACAGTTTGTCACCAGCATTAGAAGTGTGGTGAAATCTGACCACACTGAAGGTACAGTCAATATTAACAACCTGATATTCCAACCCTTTCCCACTGTACTAAAATGGTTGTTTGTTTTTGATTTTCCCTCATTTCCTGTCCTGGTGACTGGAGGGGAAGTAAAACTGGGAAATCTACCCAACAACAATCTACTCCAGCAATAAAACCGAGAGAGAAATGGCCTTATCCTTCTCCACTCTATCCATATAAAAGGTGTGCCTGGATCGTTTTTATGCCCCGTACACACGTTCGGACTTTGTTCGGACATTCCGACAACAAAATCCTAGGATTTTTTCAGACGGATGTTGGCTCAGACTTGTCTTGCATACACACGGTCACACAAAGTTGTCGGAAAATCCGATCATTCTGAACGCGGTGACGTAAAACACGTACGTCGGGACTATAAACGGGGCAGTGGCCAATAGCTTTCATCTCTTTATTTATCCTGAGCATGCGTGGCACTTTGTCCGTCGGATTTGTGTACACACGATCGGAATTTCCGACAACGGATTTTGTTGTTGGAAAATTTTATAGCCTGCTCTCAAACTTTGTGTGTCGGAAAATCCGATGGACAATGTGTGATGGAGCCTACACACGGTCGGAATTTCCGACAACAAGGTCCTATCACACATTTTCCATCTGAAAATCCGACTGTGTGTACGGGGCATTACACTTATCTGTCCTTGCTCCTCTAAGAGACCTGCAGAGCATTCAGGACCTCTTCTTCAAATGTTTTTCATTTGGTATTTGCTTCTTATGTCCATGCAGTCCACACTCTTCATTCCCTTCTATCAAAAGACCATCCATCTTACGTGTCAATGGTACACAGCTTTTCAGGGGTATGAATGGAGATTGTGATGCTTGTGCAAAGAAAAACAGAGCCCAGCTGGAAAACATTTGAGAAGATCTTTCCTGGCTTCTGGGAAGAGAGAACCTTTGGGAAGATCTTTGTTGAGAGGGCCACACAACAAAGATTTTCGAGCAGTAGGGAAAAGTAATTATAAGACTTTAAGGGGGACTTGGGTGTAAGGTAGACATATAAAAGAAAACTATACTAAAAGTGCAGTTATTGTTTAAGCCACTGCTAAAATAAATATTAAATTAATAATTACAGTATATCTACAATATGTGGCCTAAAGATTGTTGAAAACCCTCCAAATCAGGTGTTTCCAAGGAAGGGTATTGTTATTGCTACAGCATACAAAGACAATTTACATGATTGTGTGTTGCCAACCTTGTGGCATTAGTTTTGGGAAGGTCCTTTTCTATTCCACCTTGATTGTGCCCCTTGAGTGGGCTTCAGAGCCCTGACCTCAACCTTACTAAACACCTTTGCTATGAATTGAACTGCTGATTGTGAGCAAAGTCTTCTCATCTAGCATCAGTACCTGGCCTCTCCAAAGACCTTTTGGCTGAATGGGCACAAATTCCCACAGACACTTTTCAAAATCTTGTAGTAAGTCTTCCCAATAGAGTGGTGGCTATTATAACAACAATGAAGGGGGGGACTCCATATTGTGGTGCATGGTTTTAGAATGGTATATCAAACATGATTAAACAGGTGTGGATGGGTAGCCACAAATATTTTGCCATATAACAGAAAATGAAACACTACACTACTACTGCACTGTTTTAAATATACATTTTTTTTTAAATGTCACCTAAGCTTTACATCTATTTTCTTCAAGAACCTAAAGATCGACTATTACTTTCTAGTGGCCAAAACATAAACCACATGTTAAAAGAGCAAGGAATCCCTGTTTGAGTTTCCTGTTGTAGAAGATTATGACAGCAGAATGCAGGCAGGGATAGACCATGTTCATCATTGATGTGAGTGATTTATATACAGATCCATGTACCAGTATACCTGAGAGGTCCAAATTGGCAGACACAATAAACAAGATATGAAGCAGAAAGAAGATGGCCATGCTTTTGATTGCGTTGTAATGGGTCTTCATGTCTGGACTTCTAAAACTCGCCCCAACACCGCTCATGTTTTTGATGTGTTTCCAAAGAGATGGAACTGTCAAAAAGAAGGCAATGCTAAATATAATGAATGGTGGTGAGGAACCTATGAAATAAGTCCCTGGAATTATTTGTATTGTTGTGTTCTGAACAACGCCATTTGTACCAGTTACAAATTGAGATGGAAATAATTGCAACCCATAAAGCGCACATAACACCAAAGAGGAAAACACGCACAGCCCAAGAAACCACGGTGTCAACTTGGACATCCTCTCCTTGAGACAGACAAACACAACATTCTGGTAGCTTGCAATTTTCACACAGTAATAAACACAGAGTAGGCTGGCAATCCATATGGAGATGTAGTTCATAGCTATTCTGGCCAGGGCAAAATATTCACTTAAGTAGCGTTGATGGACTCTTGACAAAAGTGAACGCAAGATGTAATGAACACCAACTAGACCCTGGTAGATCAATCGAGACAGGCAAAGACTGGTGACAATTGTATCTCCAGGGGAAAGGCATTTATTCCTCATCCAGGTCTTGCAGTTCATTAGCACTATGAATCCATTGAGTGCCATCCCCAGAAAAATATTAACCAATAAAGCATCTTCAAGAAACTCCAAAAAAATGGACTCCATTATTCAGTAGAATATAAAACTAAGCGAAGGCTGTCCTGGCAAGTAAAGAATACGTGTATTACACAGACACAAGTTATATCTTGAATGTTCAAAGCCCTTGTGGTTTACAGGTTCCTGGTATCCGTGTACTAGTTTGATTAATATTTAAATAAAAGAAAACATAATATCTGCTTTGCATTGTGGAGACTGAATTTATTTTTGGTTTATTATAATGACAGTCAAGGAGTTAGAGATTATTTCAAATGTACCAAAGTAATTCTCGGTATAGCAAGGTAGTTATACATTCAGCTTATATATATATATATATATATATATATATATATATATATATATATATATATATATATATATATATATATATATATATATACACACACACAGTGCCTGGAAAAGTATTCATACCCCTTGAAATTTTCCACATTTTGTCATGTTGCAGCTAAAAACGTAAATGTATTTTATTGGGATAAAGCTGGTAGGCGGACTAAATACAAATGCACGTGTGTGTGTGTGCTTGTAGAGATAGGTCATTTGCAGGGATGTAAAGGAACACACAGTTTATGAAGATACATTATTCCATGATCTATGATTTGGAGGAGCAGAGCCCACCTTTATTGAGAGGGGCCAGGCTGCAGACTGGAGCTCCACTTTGGAAAGGAAACATGTGACCCCCACTTAAAGGTTTTTTTTTATATTAACTTTAATGTAACAAACAACCAATAGACACAACTTGAGTAGGTGGAGGTCAAATGTTTGCTGTCTAGAGTAGAGCTCCAGTCTGCAGCCAGATACTGTTGCATGCAAGCAGTGATCAGACAGCAATGAACGTGTTCATTTTGTGAAAAATGTAAATGGGCTTTTATTACTGTAATTCTCTTTATAGGAACACTTAGAATTAAGCTTTTTTCCCTGCTTGCAGCTCACAGTTCAGTGTGAGCTGCTGTGACAAGGAGAGCGGAGCTTCTCAAGGTACAATGAGAGCTGCGCTCAGCTCCCACAGCGATCATTGCACTGTGAGATCTGAATTTTGGGGGTGTCTGTGTGCCTCAGACCCTAGGGCAGCCAGGCACCCCCAATAACCCCCAATCACAGGCAGGGCCCCCCCCAGGCCCGCCCAGGCCAGAAAAAGGTAGGACGGGTGAAGGGGATCCGTGCTGTGCAGTATAGAAACAATCTCACAGTTTCTGCAGTTCTCGTGACATTGATTTTAGACATCGAGCTCTTTAGTGCCACCTCTGGCTACTATGTACATGTGCGCCCCTCGTGTGACAGTGATCTGCTTGTACTATGCTTCTCAGCAACATGTCAGCTTTGTAAAAATGAGCTGGGACCAGGTAGGAAGTTACAAGTAGGGGCTGTGAAGAAAAGAGAGGGGGCTGTTTGTGTACACGGAGGGGCCACAGGCTTGTGTGTGTACAGATTTGTGTATGTGGGGCTGCCATATATACAGGTGTGTGTGTGGGGGGGGGGGCTGACATATATACAGGTGTGTGTGGGGGGCCGACATATATAAAGGTGTGAGGGGGGCTGTCATATATACAGGATTGGGGGGCTGAGTGCGTACAGGTGAGGTTGCCGGTGTGCAGATTCGGTAGGATGGCCCATAGACAAGCACTGGGGAATGTTGGTGGTCAGGCTCGGTGGGGGGGCCCAGGTCTAAAGCTGTGCAAGGGGCCCAAAAATTTCTGATGGATGTCATGATCACAGGTACCACAGCAATTGGGGTTAACGGGGGTGCCTGGCTGCCTTAGGATCTGAGGCACTCAGACAAATTCAGATCTCACAGCACAATGATCGCTGTGAGAGGCGAGCACAGAAATCATTGTACCTTGAGAAGCTCTGATCTCCCACTCTAGACAGGAAACATGTGACCTCCCCTTACTTGAGTTGTGTCTATTGGTTGTTAGTTACATTAAAGTTGATTTAAAAAAAACAAAAACTTTGAGCGGAGGTCACATGTTTCCTGTCGAGTGTGGAGCTCCAGCCTGCAGCCACATATGCAGCCTTTATCAGATAAACACTACATTCACCAGCCACTTTATTAGATACACCTTACTAGTGCTGGGTTGGACACCCTTTTTACTTCAGAACTGTCTTCATTCTTTGTGGAATAGATTCAACAAGGTGTTGGAAGCATTCCTCAGAGATTTTGGTCCATAGTGACATGAAAGCATTACACAGTTGCTGCAGATTTGTCGGCTGAACATCCATGATGAGAATCTCCCCATTCCACCACATCCCAAAGTTGTTCTATTGGATTGGATCTGGTGACTGTGGAGGCCATTGGAGTACAGTGACTTCATTGTCATGTTCAAGAAACCAGTGGTGAGATGATTGGAGCTTTGTGACATGGTGCATTATCCTGCTGGAAGGAGCCATCAGAAGATGGGTACACTGTAGTCATAAATGGATGGACATGATCAGCAACAATACTCAGGTAGGTCGTGGTGTTTAAATGATGCTCAATTGGTACTAAGGGGCCCAAAGTGTGCCAACAAAATATTCTTAACACCATTACACCACCATCAGCCTCAACCATTGATAAAAGGCAGGATGGATTCATGCTTTCATGTTCTTTACACCAAATTCTGACACGACCATCTTAATGTCGCAGCTGAAATCGAGACCAGGTAACATTTTCTCAATCTTCTATTGTCTAAAGGCAGTATTTATGGGCCACAATGCTTAAATTTGGATTCGGACCTGTATTTCTGTCATGGGTGCAGTTACTCTACTCCTCGCCAAAAGCGGTGATCAGAGAAGCGGGCCAGGTATCATCTACCTTCCCCCTGCATAAGGGTACCCGACAGGGATGCCCTCTTTTCCCTCTCTTGTTCGCCATAGCCATAGAGCCCTTGGCAGCTATGATCCGCTCTAATTCTTTAATCACAGGGTTTAAATATGGACAGATTCATGAAAAGATAATGCTTTATGCGAATGACACTATGCTATTATTGGGTGACACAGAGGGCTCCCTGAAGGAAGCCATAATGATTATTAAAACATTTGGAGAGTTTTCGGGCCTAGTAATTAATTGGACTAAATCATCGATCATGTTGTTAAGCTCTACCCCTAACAGTCTGGGTCCCACAATCCAGGACATCCCCATCACCTCTCAATTTAAATATTTGGGAGTGTATTTTACCCCGCAGTCGAGAGACTATGTCTCCCTTAACGTTTGTCCATTATTGAGCCGTATTAAGGATAAATTTAAAGTATGGTCTAAACCAGGGATATGCATTTAGCGGACCTCCAGCTGTTGCAGAACTACAAGTCCCATGAGGCATAGCAAGACTTTTACAGCCACAAGCATGGCACACAGAGGCAGAGGCATGATGGGACTTGTAGTTTTGCAACAGCTGGAGGTCCACTAATTGCATATCCCTGGTCTAAACTAAAAATGTCACTCGTAGGTAGAGTGAATCTAACGAAAATGATTTTCATGCCACAGCTCCTATATATGCTACATAATACACCCAGGGTAGTGACCCTTGTGATATTCCATATCATTAATTGCATGTTCAGAGCATTTCTCTGGCTTGATAGACTTCCGAGGATTAAATTGGAACAACTCCAAAAGCCCAAGGAGACTGGGGGGCTAGCTGTACCCAACCCTTGGCTATATTATATAGCAGCTCAGCTCCAACACATCGCCAGGGTGATCCCCAAGGAGGGAAATGGGGAGTGGAATAGAGGTGACCCAACAATGGCCTTCCTCACACAGATTACGGGAACACATAATATTTCCATGGGGCTGGAGGCACTAGCATTTACTAAATCTAATAAACTCCGTTTCTTGTAAAAAAAAAAATCTAATAAACTCTTTCCAACGTATGTTTTAATGCAAAAAGTATGGATAAAAGTTAGACAGCTACAGGGGGTCACTGGCTTCACCGGCAACAGCACAATTTGGGACAACCGATACTATGAGGAGTTGCAGTCCTTGACGTGTGCTGTAAGATGGAAATACTTTGGTGTCACACACCTGGTACATATCTTTACGAATGGAAAAATAAGTTCCTTTCCAGAACTACAGGCTAAATTTGGGCTGCCCCATTCCATGTATTTTTAATATCTGCAACTACGTAACGCGCCGAGAACAGGTGGAGAACTTTGGATACAATCCCCGGCCCTTGTCTTCCACTACATGGTGGAAGTCTCTAATTTTAAGGGTTTCATTTCCAGATCTTACTCCATGCTTATGGCCATACATCAAGGCAATTTCCCAACTAAAGTGATGATCCAGTGGGAGGGTGACGTGGGTACATTTGGAGAGGACCAATGGGAGGAGGTACTACACACTATACAACTCTCTCAACATGGCGCAACGCCTGTCCCAGCTCTTTATCATCCTGCAGGTACATTTTACACCTGCTAGACTATACAAGATGGGACTGTGGGAGGATGCAGACTGCCCCTGCTGTTCTAGAGACCATGGAGATCTGATCCACCTACTATAGCGATGCCTAAAACTACACCTTTATTGGAAGGGAGTTGTAGTGACCATTAATCAGACATTTCAAGTTAACATTCCATTAGACCCCAAACAGTGCATTCTAGGCCTACTGGATGACCACATCACTGAGGACAATTCTAAACAGGCTATCACGAGGGCTCTTTTCCAAGCCGGCAAACTACCCGTTTTTATCGGCATATAACACGCACTTTTTTCCCCTGAAAATCAGGGCAAAATCGTGGGTGCGTGTTATAGGCCGATCCCCGCCAATTTTGTGTAATCAGAGCGATAGCGGCAATTGCCGCGATCGCTGCCGACATACACAGCCGTGTGTAAATTCAAATATGGCGCCGAGACTGCAGGGACTTGGCGGAGCCGAGATACACATACTGTACCCGAGAGTCCTCGGCGCCGCTTACAGTCCCGCCGAGTCCCGCCATTGGACCTGTGTGATGTCCATCATAGGGCGGGACTGTAAGCGGTGCCGAGAAAAGCCGAGGACACTCGGGTATGTGTATCTCGGCCCGGCCCGGCCCAGTCCCTGCAGTCTCTGCGCCATATTTGAATTTACACACGGCTGTGTATGTCAGCAGGGATCGCGGCGATCCCACAAGGCTGCACTGGGGCAAAGCTGCACTGGGGCAAGGCTGCACTGGGGCAAAGCTGCACTGGGGCAAAGCTGCACTGACATGGCTGCACTGACATGGCTGCACTGACAAGGCTGCACTGACATGGCTGCACTGGGGCAAAGCTGCACTGACAAGGCTGCAATGGACACTGGGGCAAGGCTGCACTGACAATTCTGCACTGGGGCAAAGCTGCACTGACAAGGCTGCACTGACAATTCTGCACTGGAGCAAAGCTGCACTGACAAGGCTGCAATAGACACTGGAGCAAGGCTGCACTGACACTGACAAGGCTGCAGATGGACACTGATAACGCTGCATTGATGGGCATTTTAATGTAAGTTTTTCTTCCTTAAACTTTACTCCTAAAAGTTTTTTTCCTTAAAATTCCCTACTAAACTTGGGGTGCGTGTTATACGCCGACACGTGTTATATGCCGATAAATACGGTAATTCTCAGACGCTGGAAGGCGATTGAGCCTCCCACTCTGAAAGAATGGATGACCCAAACGGGAGTAACATTATGGTTAGAAAAATGCATTTTCCAGCACAGAGGCTGTGTGGGAAAATTTGATCTGGTATGGTCTCCTTGGTTGAATAAACCTGGCCTGACCCCAGTTGACCTTATTCTGGACAGAATTCTAAGTTAACAGCAACTGCGGACAAATATGGGGGGAAATAGCAGGGTTATGGGAGGAAAAATATATGTGCAATGTATTTTGAGATTAGAGTGAGGAGGATTGATGAGGACAACTGTGTGATGTAATGATAGGTGATGATGTCTTTGTATAAATATAAATATGACTTCGTAAGACTGTACTCTATAAAGTTTGTGTACTTCCTATGTAAACTTGTTCCAATAAAAACCTTTTTGATTTAAAAAAAAAAGAATGTTGTACCCAAAACAACCGTCCCTGTGGCCTTGCCCATGCTACACCACTGGTCCCACTGAGTAATCATTGAAAGAGGGAAAACCAAGTAAATGCCTCTTCCTGCCTCTAGCAGACTGAGGGCATCATTCTTCTTGGATGCTCCTCTCAGGCTGGGTAGAGTAATATGACTAGGAGCTCAATGTCTGCATTTTGATGATACAAGAAAAAAAGGGGTTTTTTAATGAAATGATGCTGTTGCTGCATATTGTACATACTAACGACCAATCCTTAAAATTTCCACTCACCTGCTCACATTAGGCGAGTGGAAATAAGCTGAGGGCGAGTGTGGAGCAGGCAGGGACTGGACCGTGGGGCAGGGAGACAATTGCCCCCCGGGCCACTCTGATGCCCTGTAAAAAAAAAGGTTGGCATGGCTTCTGCCATAAGCGATCAGCCAGGAAACTTTTGAGAGGAGAGCCAGCCAGATCACACAGAGAGAGGATGTCAGGTCACCTTGAGGCTAGGTGATAGATGCACACCGTTGGGATCAGGAGTGCACCGCAAGGCAGTGGACCCTACAGCTGACTGCTGTGGATGGGAGTCAGGGTGGTAAGGAAGGCAGGGCCGCTTGAACACCAACACGGATCCCACCGGGGTTAGAGCGTAAGATTCCCTGGGGCGTGGAGTCTAAGAGCCAGCAGGTGTTCACCAGAGCCTCTAGTGGTGAGGATGGACTGGGCTGCAACTGGCTCCAGGTCGCGACCCCCAGGGTCCCCCAGCTCACACCCACAGTAGGCAACAGGAGAATCGGGATAGTAAAGGAATAAGCCAAGGTCAGGGCCACAAGCAGACAAGGACAACAGAGTTCACGCCAAGGTTCAGGGTCACAGGCAAACAGGGATAGTCGGGGACACGCCAAAGGTCAGGGTCATGAGCAGACAGGAATAGTATAGAACACGCCAAGGTCGGTAACAGAAACAAACGTAGAGCACACGGCAGGCAGGAACAGAAAGCCAAAACACACAAAGGTTGATCAGCAGGGCTGGCCTGCAGTGCAGAGGTTAATATAGAGTTTATAAAGCAGTCAGGTGAGAGTCAGCTGGTCTTTAGAGATGAACACATGGAGACAGGTAAGCTGACAGACAAGGTGTAAAAATTGCTGCGCTAAACCCAATAAGACAAATTAAAAAACAACAGAAGCAGCTAGCACACAAACAAACCAAATCACATCAAGATATAAATAATTAAAGTGCAGCGCTGAAAATATCTAGCATAAACTTAATGTATGTATAAAAAATTGTAACATTAAATACACCTGTGAAAATGTGAATATAACAGCAAACCAAATATGAAAAACCAGCAGTGTAACCTGCTGGGTATAGTCAAAAAGGTGTCTATAGTAAAATATGGGACAGCAAGGGATGAAAGTCCATAAAGTGTAGGATAAAAGGGAAGTCTTCTCCAAGAGGGGGTACCATATACCCCAGGAGGTAAGTTGACACTCAAATAGAATGGCGACCACAGATACCAAGGCACACAAATCTTCAATGGAAAAAGTTGGATACCCTTACCAGATCCGTAGGTCGCACATGCCGTATAGCAGTGCGTCTAATAGGCATGAGGGGATGGTCTCCCGTGATGTCCAACCGAATGATGTCCTATAGGTCTCGGTCACCGGTGAGGAGTAGTTGTCATAGGCAGAAGTACTGTCACACTCTCCGGTTCCGGAACAGAATGATCAGGAGGAACAATTCAAAATGGAGCATTGGAAAAAGAAAAAAGGGAACTCCACACAGGTCAAAAATAGGGTTTTAATGGATAAAAACCATACAGGATAAAAGTGATCACAAACAGATAAAAAAATGTCAATGTGGGAAGCTGAAAATGCTATCCCTACGCGTTTCGACTACACTGTCTTCAACGGGGGCATAAAACAGCCTCCCCACATTGCACTTACTTATAGACTGTACAAAACTTTCAAATTAACCGGGTCCACCCCCATCACGGCGGAACTGGAAGTGAAAAATCAATGAGGACATAAACATTCATATCCGATGCACATTTAATATACAATGGCACAGCTTACAAACAAAAGATTTGAGGAGAAAAATCGCCATACCATAAAAAGATTTATAGCTAAAAACCTGAGGGAGCCACGGACACTGTATCATCCGCACGGCTTGCGTTCCAAGCCTTATAAACTCCATCGCCGAGGAGGAGATGACAACCAGTAGCCAATCCACTGCTGGTGTCTCGTCCGCCCATCTGCAAGGAGCTTGCGCTCCAAGCCTCGTATGTATCAGAGAGAGCGGCCAGCACAAAGGCTGACGTCATCTCAGCTGTAAGGAGAGGAGGTGCGTCGGGACCAATCAACAGCTGGTATTAGACCGACTCCCACATAGGAGGCTTGCGCTCCACACCTCATATGTGTGAAGGAGACAGTCCAGCTACGGCACACTCCTCGTCTCACCTAGCTCCTGATAATTTGTCACACGCTCCAAGGCAGCCATACCACGCCCCCCTAAGTCCGGCACCAGTATAAAACATAGCGCAGGGCAGCATGGGCCTTAATCCCTCCAGTTGTCACCTAAAATACCCTCCTGGCACCTAAATAAGTATACAAATACAATAGCATAGATTGCCCAAATTTCATAGTCTAAAGAACGGGGTATCTGTGTCACTAAACCCCTGCAGCCACGGCAGAGTAATACGCACTCAGGCCTCCCTGGTGAGTGCAGAGCAACGCCACAATGCCAAACTGAAAGGGAAAGGGACACAGAAAACCAACACCAAAAAGAAAGAAAATAAAAATGAAAAATATGTTGTTGCTAGTGCATTAGTAAAGGCACTAGATGGCTAATAGATATGGCCCCCATAAACAACTATCCACCCAAAAAGAGGGTACCAGAGATCATGCCCCCCTCAAAATGTAAAATAAACCCTAAAATATATTCAAACCCTCAAAAGATATGTAGAATTGCGGTGTCATCCCACTTATCAAAAATAAATACAGTAAATCTTAAAACAAAAAGGTCAAAAAAGGGAGGTGTGTCACGGCTCGAGAGCAGAGGTGCGCATCACGCACGGCTGATGAAACAATTAATATCCCATTCTACATTCATGCCGTACGGCGAGAAGCACCTCAACTCATAGACCCAATAAGTTTCGAGCCGCGACACACCCCTTAAACGGGACTCGCCCCTCCAATGTGGGACTAACTTGTCAATGATCAAAAAAGAAGTGCCCGTAGGGTCCCTATTATGACACTCCAGATAGTGCCGAGGGACGCTATGATTAATACAGCCCTTTTTAGTTTTCGCAATGTGTTCATTAACCCTAGTGGAGAAGGCTCTAGTAGTGCGCCCGACATATTGCCTCTTGCAAGGGCAAGTAATGAGATACACAATATGTCGGGTAGCACACGTGGTGAAGTGTTTCATATTGTAATCCCTAGACGTGACTGTGGAATGGAAAGTCACAGTTTTGCGTCTTCCACACGTGTTATGCAAACACACATTACACTTTCTGCAAGGGAAATATCCCTTGCAGTCCTGAAAGAAAGAGACTGGACGGGGGGGATCGATAGTGTTGGGAGCGATTTCACCACGGACGGAGCGCGCGCCACGAAAAATGACACCAGCCCGGTCCGGCGAGACAGGACCCAGCACACAGCTGAGATGACGTCAGCCTTTGTGCTGGCCGCTCTCTCTGATACATACGAGGCTTGGAGCGCAAGCTCCTTGCAGATGGGCGGACGAGACACCAGCAGTGGATTGGCTACTGGTTGTCATCTCCTCCTCGGCGATGGAGTTTATGAGGCTTGGAACGCAAGCCGTGCGGATGATACAGTGTCCGTGGCTCCCTGAGGTTTTTAGCTATAAATCTTTTTATGGTATGATTGGATTTGTGATTTTTCTCCTCATATCTTTTGTTTGTAAGCTGTGCCATTGTATATTAAATGTGCATTGGATATGAATGTTTATGTCCTCATTGATTTTTCACTTTCGGTTCCGCCATGATGGGGGCGGACCTGGTTAATTTGAAAGTTTTGTACAGTCTATAAGTAAGTGCAATGTGGGGAGGCTGTTTTATGCCCCTGTTGAAGACTGTGTAGTCGAAACGCGTAGGGCTAGCATTTTCAGCTTCCCACATTGCCATTTTTTTATCTGTTTGTGATCACTTTTATCCTGTATGGTTTTTATCCATTAAAACCCCATTTTTGACCTACACTATGTGGAGTTCCCTTTTTCTTCTTTTTCCATGGCTCCATTTTGAATTGTTCCTCCTGATCATTCTTTTCCAGAACCGGAGAGCGTGTGTGACAAGTACTTCTGCCTATGACAACTACTCCTCACCGGTGACCGAGACCTATAGGACATCATTCGGTTGGACATCACGGGAGACCATCCCCTCATGCCTATTAGACGCACTGCTATACTGCATTTGCGTCCTACGGATCTGGTAAGGGTATCCAACGTTTTCCATTGAAGATTTGTGTGCCTTGGTATCTGTGGTCACCATTCTATTTGAGTGTCAACTTACCTCCCGGGGTATACGGTAACCCCCCCTCTTGGAGAAGACTTCCCTTTTATCCTACACTTTATGGATTTTCATCCCTTGCTGTCCCATATTTCACTATAGACACTTTTTTGACTATATCCAGCAGGTTACACTGCTGGTTTTTCATATTTGGTTTGCTGTTATATCCACATTTTCACAGGTGTATTTAATGTTACAATTTTTTATACATACATTAAGTTTATGCTAGATATTTTCAGCGCTGCACTTTAATTATTTATAAGCTGACAGATAAAACTCTATTGCATAACCATGACAGAGGATCTCTGGCTGTGACACAACTTGGATCTGAAATGCCGGCCCCTGTCAATGGATCGGCTCCTATGATATACAGCAGTGGTTCTCAAAAGCAGTCCTCAAGTACTCCCAACAGGCCATGTTTTGGAAATTTCTCTTAGATAAAATAGCTGTCCAAAATACCAAACCATTGACTCTGATTTAAAGCACCTGTGCAAGATAAAGGAAAACCTGCAAACATGGCCTATTGGGGGTACTTGAGGACTGAGGCTGAGAACCACTGATATACAGTTGGTCCAATGGCGGGAAACTGAATCAGTGTGCTTTCTATCATAGGAGCCGGTCCAGGAGGTGGGACTTTGTTTGACAGCAGCCAGCGTTTCAGATCCAAGCTGTGTCACAGCAGGAGAACCCCCGCTCTGTGTGACCTGGTCGGCTCTACTCCCAATTCCTTCCTGTGATCCCTTATGCATTGATAGGCACTGATAAGGCTGTACTGATGGGCATTGATAGGCTGCACTGATGGGCACTGATAGGCCATATTGATGGACACTGATGAGATGGCACTGATAGGCTGTCTTGATGGGCACAGATGAGGCTGCACTTATAGGCTGTGGGAGCATGTTTAGGGGCAGAATTAGGGATGGGGCAGGGTAGGGGTTGGGTGGACCAACTGATGGTAACTCTTAAGGCCTGGCCAGTGACCAGTAGCTCAGGACTTGAAATTTTGAGCCCTGCTAAAGACTAATTTTTGTTAGAAGAAGACTGGAGAGATCACCACTCTCCCATAAGGCGATGGGACTTTCACGGATATGTCACTGTCTCTGAGGTAAGCACATACACAATAAGTAATAATAAAATTTATTACAAAATATACAAAGGTATAACAAATGTTGACAGTAGCATTAGGCCATATGGAACATTGACCAGTAATGATACTTAGTCTATGTAAAAGCTTGAACGATGCTTGTGTATACAGTAACTGACGCGTTTCGCATGAATCCTTATCTGCTTCTTCTGGGCAGCTCAACATGCATCTAAATCTATGATGTTAATTCCATGCAACTTGCAGCATCACAAAGAAAGAACGGACCCTCATCCAGTAACTTGATCAATGATGTCAGAGTCACCGATGTGGTCTGGTGGGCATCGGATCATATCCAGAGCAATAAAGCCATCAACCAATAATTATCTTGGTATAGCAGAGACAGCCAGCCTGGTTGTCCGTAGATCGAAAAAACAGGTACCCCTCAGTCTCGAGTCCGTGCCCCACCTCCACAGTGGTATGCGTCCTGATTTTGTAATACATTTTATTTTTATTATTACTTATTGTGTATGTGCTTACCTCAGAGACAGTGACATATTCTTGAAAGTCCCATCACCTTATGGGAGAGTGGTGATCTCTCCAATCTTCTTCTAATCTATTTCCTAGGGATGTATGATATTACAGTCTTTCCCTAGAACTGGTCTAATGCCGTGTACACACGACCCGACTTTTCGACAGCAAAGGTCCGGCGGATTAGAATGCGATCGTGTGTGGGCTTCATCGGACCATTGGTGTCGAAAAATCAGACGGACTTTAGAAATATAACATGTTTCAAATCTTTCCGATGGACTCGAGTTCTATAGAAAAATCCGTTCAGCTATATGCTAGTCCGACGGACAAACAAAGACGCTAGGGCAGCTATTGGCTACTGGCTATGAACTTCCTTATTCTAGTCCGGCCATACATCATCATGTTCGAATCAGTCGGACTTTGGTGTGATCGTGTGTAGGAAACTCCGTTGCATCGGAACTCCGTCAAAAGTCCGTCAAAAAGTCCTTCGGAGTTCAGTCCGTCGAAAGTCTGCTCGTGTGTACACGGCATAACAACTTTTAAACATACAATTTGTGTTAAAAAATGGCACTCGAGAAATACACATCTGCCTTCCAGACAGTTTTTTATAGTATGGCATTTCGGAGGGGGTTAATGGAATTTGAGATTGAGTAGTGGAGTTAAGTGCCAAATTAGTTATATTGTGTCCAGAATTGCTTTTTAGACATGTGCACTGCCAAAAAAACTTGTTCATTTTCGTTTCATTCTTTTTTCTTTTTTTTCGTTTTTCGGTTCATTCGTTATGATCGAAATTCGGAAATTCGAAAATTTGGTAAATTAGAAAATACAAAAATTCGAAAGTCCAAAGATTCAAAAATCCGAAAATAAGAAAGAAAAGCCGAAAATTCGAAAGAACGAAAATCCGAAAATAAGTACGAAAATCCAAAATTCTAAAATCCGAAAATTCAAAAATCTGAAATAATAACTAACTAGCAAATAATAACTATTAAATCATAGGTATTGTAATTTCCTTTCAAATTTGGCTGTTAGTGAATGTAATAATTACGAATTTATTCAGTTATGAATTATCCAAGATAACGAATGTCGCATCTAAATGAATGGAACGTAATGAATTATTATTAATAATAATAATAAAAAGTTTTTTTTATTATTATTATTTATTATTATTAATTTGTTACGTTCCATTTGTTTAGATGCGACATTTGTTATTTCGGATAATTTGTAACTTCGGATAAATTCGTATTCGTTACGTTCACTAACAGCCAAATTTGAAAGGAAATTCCAATACCTATAAATTTATTAGTTAGTAACAGTTATTATTAGTTAGTTAATTATTTAAAATTTTCGGATTTTCGTTCAATGTTAGGATTTTCGTTCTTTTGAATGTTCAGATTTTCTTTTTTATTTTTGGACTTTAGCATTTCCGGATTTTCCAATTTCCAAATTTTAGATTTTCGGATTTTAGAATTTCTGAATTTTCAAACTTTTGGATTTTCAAATTTCCGAATGTTCGATTTTCGGATCTTTGAATTTTTGAATTTCTGAATTTTCGGATTTTAGAATTTTTGGAAAAATTTGTTAAACTGCTTTCTGTTAATTCGAATACAAATTTGTCGAGTTTCATCGAAAAACGAATTCGGAACTAAATGAATTGCACATGTCTAATGTTTTTTATTTAGTGTTGCATGTTGTAGAATGCCAACACATTTCAACATTTCAGTGGTTACAAAGGATCCCCTTCATCAGGGAAAAAACTAATCATACAGAGGAATGTATAAGTGACTTACTGGATGAACCTCAGATATTTTACTATAGATAGAAGAGGGAATATGATCACTCTGTATAACCACTTACCGATCGCAATACGTATATACACTGCGGTTTGCAAGTTAGTTATGGCTGAAACTATCAGCCATAACCCCGGTATTTTTTTTCAGCCGGCGACTGGCTTTCTCACAAAAGCAGTTCAAGTGGCTAATTAGCTGCTGGATCGCTTTCAGAAACAGCGGGAGGGGACCCCTCCTGCCAGCATTTCTTCGGCTTACCGTTTTTACTGGCATGCCCAAGAAATGCTCCAACGGTTTGCACAGCTGGCCATAGAGGCTACCAGAGACCAGATCGTCTCTGATCACCTCTATGGTCTTGGAGTGCCAGAACGACGTTATGACATTACTTCCAGCTAACAATCAAAAATTCTTTTTTTGGTCTTTTGCTTTTAAAGGGTAGAGGAGAGATTTGGGGTCTTTTTGACCCCAGATCTCTCCATAAAGAAGACCCGTCATCCTTTATTTCTATTACAAGGGATGTTTACATTCCTTGTAATAGGATTAAAAGTGATAAAAAAAAATAAAGGGACAGTATGAAAATAAAAAATAAAGTAAAGCACACCCATCCCTCCCCGTGCTCACACGCAGAAGCGAACGCATATATAAGTCACACACGCATATGTAAACGGTGATCGTACCACACATGTGAGGTATCGCCGTTAACATTAGAGCGAAAGCAATAATTCTAGACCTCCTTTGTAGCTCTAAACAGGTAGCCTATAAAACGTTTAAAGCATCGCCTATGGAGATTTTTAAGTATCGTATTTTGTTGCCATTCCACGAGCATGCGCAATGTTAAAGCATGACATGTTAGGTATCTATTTACTCAGCTTAACATAATCTTTTAGATTGTACAAAAAAACTGGGTTATTGTCACGACTAATACTCACCGAGGCCAAGATGCCAAGAGCGGCTCGCCCTTACGACCACGCGCACCCAGACCCCCGAAGTTGATGCAGGGAGCTGGGGGCACGCGGAGGCACGGGCTTCCGGTATGCAGGAGATCCGAAGGTGGGAGCTGAGGCACTGGAAGTCGGTAAATCAGGCAAAAGGTCAGAACCGGAAATAGGCAAGTGCAAGTCCGTTTAAGCAGGCAAAAGGGTCAGAACCGGGTATCAGGCAGGAGCAAGTCCGTTTAGCAGGCAAAGGGTCGGAACCAGGTATCAAGCAGTGGCAGATCCGTTAAACAGGCAGAGGTCAGATGGATATCAGGCAATCAGGCAGAGACAGTCCGTTATAGGCAGGCAGAGGTCAGATGGGTATCAGGCAATCAGGCAGAGACAGTCCGTTATAGGCAGGCAGAGGTCAGATGGGTATCAGGCAATCAGGCAGAGACAGTCCATTATAGGCAGGCAGAGGTCAGATGGGTATCAGGCAATCAGGCAGAGTAGGTGTTTAAACAAGCCAGGGGTTCGGTACACAGAGCAGGCAGACAGGTTAACATAGGAACACTAAGGCACAGGGAACAGGAGAAGCTGACGACGAACCAGCAACGCGTCTGGGTGCTGGAGTCGTCAGAAATAGTCTCCCCCCGGCGAGCGCGTCAGCGTGACATGCTACTGGGTACCCGCACGGGCGACAGCGCGCACACGGGGGCCGCCGTGCACGCGCCACACCATCAGGCCGCGGACGGGTGTGCGGCGAAGCGCCAGGCCACCGCGCATGCCCCCCGGAGCCCGGCGAGCGGAGACGCTCTCAGTCTACTGAAAGTTATATATTGCTTTTTTTGCATTCAAGTTCATTAAAGTGTATATTTTTTTTTAGAAATTGTGTTTGAAAAAACGCTGCGCAAATACCGCAGGACATAAAATATTGCAACGATCGCCATTTTATTCTCTAGTGTCTCTGCTAAGAAAAATATATAATGTTTGTTCTAAGTAATTTTCTAGCACAAAATACTCATTTAAACTTGTACAAAAAGTACCAGAAAGGGCTTGGTCGGTAAGTGGATAAATAATATATATATATATATATATATATATATATATATATATATACACTATATTACCATGGTAAACGTGGTGCAAAATTGTTCACTTTATGTGTAACTCCACTTTTTTTTTTTTAAGAACGATTAGCTCTGGAGAATCTATGTACGGTTTTATCAAACTTTGATACAGATTTCTACTTTCTTTCTGTTTCAAGATATATCTGTTTGTTTCACTTACCACGCAGATTCCTGAATGGGAGGGTCAACCTTCATTATATTTGCCTGATCTAATGAAGAAAACTGCAACATCTGCATCTCTTTCGTTGACAAGCCATGGGGAATATCTCACAAAAAATGAAATTCCTATTTCAGGGGATGCCTAAAATTCTACTTGCAGGCTTCTGAGAAATGCATACTACTTTAAAATAAATTAAATGTGTGTGTGTGTATGTGTGTGTGTAACAGTGCTGAACTAGTAGATGGTCTGGTGCTATTGGAAAAACTGCGAAGTAGGTTATCCCTCTGGGGGGCTTGTACCCAATGAAGGTGTGATGTGGGTCGGACCTATTAGGGTTTCAGGTTGCAGTCCCCCCTGAAAAGATTCTCCAAAGGCACGTTTTAGGTGAGTAGAGAGGCATGCTCTGTTAAAGGGTTCACCACACTTGAGAGTAAATTAAGGAGTTTATTGAAGTAAACAGATCATAGATAACAGGTAAAAAAAATAAAAATAAATCGGCCAATCACAGAAGCAGATAGTAACATTTATTAGGGGCAATCTGTACACCAATGGTATACAGAATACCCCCCCCCCCCCCAGTTGCCATAATACATTGAACTTTTATAAGTTTACAGTGGCTGCAGATTGAAACAGAATGGCAATTTATAATGTAGCACCCTCTAGGTAGTGAGGTGCTAGAGTGAGGTTTTTGTTCTCTGGCAGTGTAGGTAAATTTAGGCAGGCCTAGCTGGTTGCTAGGCCTGTTTGTTTTCATTCTGGGCTGGGAATGGCTCAGGGTAGCAGCTAATGATTCCCAGGCAGCATCACTTCACTGTCACCTCCCTCTTCCTTCTAGAAAGTGCTGGAAGGAGAGGAGGGGAAGAGAGGTGGAGCTGCCTGGGGTATCTTAAGGAGTCCTGACCAATCCCCAACTTAGATTGGCAGGGGGACAGGCCTCCTTAAATACCTGGGATCAGCCGAGCTGGGGAGGAGTTGTCGGGTGGAAGAGATGGAGTGAGAGAGTGTGGAGGCTGTCAGGGCCCACGGGGAGCTCCCCAGTCTGGGGGGGGGGTGACCCTGGGCTGGGGCTCAGGTCCATCCGGGAGGAGTGAAGAGATCCTGGAAACAGAGGCACATGAGAGAGCAAGAGGGAGGACAGCGGAAGAGAACACTCTAAGATGCTCCAGGGAGGACTACTAGTCGCAGCGGAGAGGGCTGGTGAGTGAGCACAGTCGGGAGGACTGGGGAGGCACACCTGAGAGAACTGGGAGATTGCAGTCTGAGAGATGGTTGCAGAAACAGAAGAGAGGACTGTCGGAAGGGCAGTAGAACGAGGTCATGGCTGGCAGGACCTGAAGAGAGCTATCTGGGAGATGTAGCTGAGCAGAATACAGTTAGCATCTGAACTATTCTACACCACAGGGGCCTGACCCCTGCCCGCAATAGGCAGTTCATTGAGGCCCCGGCTGGAGCAGTGTCAGAACTACCCATGCGGTGCTAGTTAGTCTGGAGGAGTGACAGTCTGCAGCAAGGGAAGGGCTGGAGGAGGACTAGTGTGCATCACGTTATCGTGCTGGAGAAAAGATTGAGGTGTATGTACAGGGAGCGTACATAGTAGTCCCAATTGATTGCTCTAAAATCTACAATTGATTGGTATAGAATCTACAATTGATTGTTCCACAAGTCTTGGGCATCCCATAATTCCCAAATTCCTATCAAAGTTTAATCCCCTAAATAAAAAAGTAAAAAAAAAAAAACAAAGCAATGGACTGATCTATGTCTCTGAGTGACTGAGAAATGGATGTCTGGCTGGGCAGGGTGACAGGTGAACCACAACTTTCAGCAACACCTACAGGGGCATGGCTATACTAATGACATTACATTTGAAATGGCATATGTAGAAATTGTATACGCTGTGTTAATTGTTCCCTTTAAAGTGTTACTAAACCCACAACAGTAAAATCAGTCTGTATATGTAGTATTAGATTGTAAGCTCTTATGAGCAGGGCCCTCCAAATCCTCTTGTATTTTATTGTATTATAACTGTATTGTCTCCCTTTTATATTGTAAAGCGCTGCGTAAAACTGTTGGCGCTATATAAATCCTGTATAATATAACAATAATAAATCATGCTTGTTATACTCACTGGGGAACCTAAGGGGTTAATCCTCTGCATTGTGTATAAAGGCTGTTTGATCCTGTCTTCTCTGACTCCAACCCTTCTCTCGATAGAACCCAGCAATAGGAGTCAGGCTGCACATGCTCAGTTTGGTGTGTATTGCTAGAGAGTTTTTTTTTTATTTTCTTGGGAGCGTACATGTGATCAGCACAGGGCAAATCAGCACTGTCCAGACAGAGGGTCAGAGTAGAATGAAAACTCCTCCTACAAGCTCAAGCAGACACTGATAGAAGTCACAAGACTGCTATATACTGATGATGAGAAAAGGTATTTAGCAGTTTATATTTACTAAAACCACTGTATTTCTATGTTCTGTGTATGTGGGAGACCAGGTATAGTGAATGCAGGGTCCTGGGTTTAGTAACACTTTAAGTCATTTCAAAGGACAAGGAGGCACCTTAGCTTCTGGAGGAAATGTAGTTTAGCCTCCTAGGATGCCAAAAATCGAACTTGTATCTTCGTGATGACCTCTGGAAAAATCAGTAAGCCAGCCAGTAAGAATGCCTCCAGGTCATCATTTTGCCTTGTATTTTACAGAAAATTACAGTACAGCAGCCTGAAATGTAAAGGTCCTTTTTAATAATGTAATTTCATTGTGAATTTGTTTTCTACAATGACAATAAATCTTATCTTATCTTAATAACATTCAATTACAATATTACTTGTGTAGCAATTGTATATGATATATATATATATATACACACACACATATATCTATATATATATATATATATACACATACACATATACACATATACACACATATACACACACACACACACACACAATTTCCAAAAGTATTAGGATGCCTGCCTTTACAAGCACATGAACATTAATGGCATCCCAGTCTTAGTCCATAGGGTTCAATATTGAGTTTGCCCACCCTTTGCAGCTATAACAGCTTCAACTCTTCTGGGAAGGCTGTCCACAAGGTTTAGGAGTGTGTCTATGGGAATGTTTGACCATTCTTCCAGAAGTGCATTTGTGAGGTCAGGCTCTGATGTTGGATGAAAAGGCCTGGCTCGCAGTCTCCACTCTAATTCATCCCAAAGGTGTTCTATTGGGTTGAGGTCAGGACTCTGTGCAGGCCAGTCAAGTTCCTCCAACCCAAACTCGCTCATCTATGTCTTTATGGACCTTGCTTTGTGCACTGGGAGGGGCCATCCCCAAACTGTTCACAGAAAGTTGGGAGCATGAAATTGTTCAAAATGTCTTTGTATGCTGATGCCTCAAGAGTTCCCTTCACTGGAAATAAGAGGCCAAGCCCAACCCCTGAAAAACAACCCCACATCATAATCTCCCCTCCACCAAATGATTTGGACCAATGCACAAAGCAAGGTCCATAAAGACATGGATGAGTTCTGGGGTGGAAGAACTTGACTGGCCTGCACAGAGTCCTGACCTCAACCCAATAGAACACCTTTTGGGTGAATTATAGCTGATACTGCAAGCCAGGCCTTCTCGTCCAACATAAGTGCCTGACCTTACAAACGCCCTTCTGGAAGAATAGTCAAACATTCCCATAGACACACTCCTAAATCTTGTGGACAACCTTCCCAGAAGAGTTGAAGCTGTTATAGCTGTAAAGGGTGGGCCAACTCAATATTGAACCCTATGGACTAATACCGGGATGCTATTAAAGTTCATGTGCTTGTAAAGGCAGGTGTCCCAATACTTTTGGTAATAGTGTGAGTGTGTGAGTGTGTGTGTGTGTGCTGTTATTTTTTTTGCCCATAAAAAAAATGGAGTTACCCTTTGACCTCTGTATATACACAGATTTCATTTTGTAAGCTTTATCCGTTGCAGCCAACAACCTTGGCATTATACTAACTCTTCTGCCACAAACTCACATTCCTAAGATCCTGATAAGAATTTATCCTGTCTATGTACTGTTATGGCAATTTTTACCTACCTCACTTATACGCTTAATGATACATAACATAAGTGATTAAAACCTTTTATCTATATATATGAATCAACCAATGCAGTTATAACCCATGAAATCAATAAGGAATGATAATGGTGCTAAAATACAAAGATCGAATTTATTTATACAGAAAAGAAACGTAAAAATAACC
The DNA here is from genome assembly GCA_037952835.1 of Lithobates septentrionalis. Taxonomy (NCBI): domain Eukaryota; kingdom Metazoa; phylum Chordata; class Amphibia; order Anura; family Ranidae; genus Lithobates; species Lithobates septentrionalis. The sequence continues at coordinate 62,912 of JBBDGP010001886.1, read as the reverse complement.
GGATATTACCAAATATAACATAGTGATGTTACAAATACAGTGTTGGCAGTCTACAAAGATAATTAATGCAAAAAGGAGATATGGTTACAATTGACATACACATGCTATCAAGGTATTAAGGCAAATCCTAGGATAGAAAAAGTTAGAGAAAAGAAAAGAGACATAAGATAATACGGATACATTACATAGACAGTTCTTACGTGACCACGCTTCATCTAAAACGTGAGCCTAAGAGAGCGAGCATCCCTGGCAGCTTTGGTTTTTAATTTCCCTCTTTACCCATCCCTACCAATCAAACCCCTGGACCACTTTCATTGGTTCAGAAGTGGCACTGAATCCCGATTGGCTGAAATTCAATCGGGATTCGACATAAACATTAGACTCTCTTCAGTGTCTTTCTGTCTGAAACATGATTACCTTCGTTAAGTCTATTTCTTGAATTAAAACAGTCAGCCCTCTTTGATCTTAGCATAAATGAGCATTTCAAGGACTTATGATCAGGTGGAGACACAATGTCTGCTCCTCATCCCCAAGGACAATAGTGCAACTTATTTACTATGGAGACAACAGACCAAAAGACGTTGGTCTTTTGAGATACAGAAAACAGTAACTAGGCCCACCTCTTATGATTAAACCCAAAAATATTAGGTACACACGTTCCTATACCAACATACACATATATATACCCATATTATATATATATACATATATATATATATATATATATATATATATATATATATATATATATATATATATATATATATATATATATGTATATATATATATATACACACACATACATACATAAAACGGAGCATGGTAATTTATTTAGAAAGTCCTCACAACGGTTCCCTTGAAGCTCCTTGATATACTGTACATATTAATTTCCACATCAGTACTGCTTACAATTGACGATCATTCGTCCCATATTCTCACCGTGTGTATGAGGCTTTACCATGTAACTAACTATTTGATTCATCTATACAACGTGATATAGCTGGGTTTTTAAGGTGCCACAAAAAAAAAAATACACAAATATGTTAAAAATGTTAAAACAAACTTTTATGTTTTATACAGATTAAAAAATAGTTATTATTTTTATTTAATTAATGTAAATAATTATGTGTTGGCTTTCTAATTTATTCAACAATAAATAGAAAAATATAGCAAATTTGGTGTCTTTTTCAGCCTGATTACCCATGTAACTATGTGACTCATCTATACAATGTGATATAGCTTAACCATTAAGATGCCACAGAAAAAATAAAAATACACAAATATTTTAAAAATATTAAAATAAACTTTCATGTCTATACAGATTAAAATAATTATATAATAAATGATTATTATTTATGTAAATAATGAATGCGTTGGTTTTCTATAAGTATAGCAAGTTTGGTGCTTTCCTCTACGCCTCCCTAGTGCTCTTGAAACAAAACATGAGCTATTTACTCCTGTTCTTCAGAGAGTTGCCTTATGTCTTACATCAGAAAAGACACCTTTTTAGGATTCTCATTAGATGCAGTGTTCCACAAAACCCACACTTTTATGTTGTTGTTGTCTTATGCCGCGTACACACGGTCGGATTTCCCGACAACAAATGTTCGATGGGAGCTTTTTGTCGGATATTCCGACCGTCGGACATTTTCCGTTGGAATTTCCGACAAACAAAATTTGAGATCTGGATCTCAAATTTTCCAACAACAAAATCCGTTCTCGTAAATTCCGATCGTGTGTACACAATTCCGTCGCACAAAGTTCCACACATGCTCTGAGTCAAGCAGAAGAGCCGCGCTGGCTATTGAACTTAATTTTTCTCGGCTCGTCGTATGTGTTGTATGTCACCGCGTTCTTGACGTTCGGAATTTCCGACAAGATTTGTGTGACCGTGTGTATGCAAGACAAGTTTCAGCCAACATCTGTCGGAAAAAAAACATGGATTTTGTTGTCGGAATGTGCGATCGTGTGTACATAGCATTAGGATTAAGTGGGAATGGTTGAAACCCTAGTCAGTTTATTTTTTGCTGTCTGTGTCCCATTGGTGAGATTTCCCTTAAAGTGGTTCCAAAGTCTAAAGGATTTTCACAATAATACCTTTCATGTGGTGCAGATTCCCCCACCCCCTCCTTTTTCTTACCTTAGCCCATCCGATCCAGCAATGTGCACGAGAGCAGCAACTCTCAACACTGTCTCCCTCCTCCATGGGCAGATTGATAGCAGCAGGAGCCATAGGCTTTGGCTGCTGTCAAACAAATGTTGTGCTGAGAGAGCAGGGGTGGGGCCGAGCAGCCAACTCTGTGTCAATAGACGCAGACAGGGCGGCTCAAGAGTGAGCCCACAAAGGTGCCCCCATGGAAAGCGGCTTTCCATTAGGGCAGTTGCTGCCTGGAGCGCTGGCGAAGGACCCCAGAAGAAGAGGATCGAGGCTACTCTGTGCAAAACGACTGCACAGAGCAGGTAAGTATTATTTTAATTTAAATAACTAAAGCTTTAACCCGCTTGCCGACCAGTGCACAACGATGTACGTCGGCACAATAGCACAGCTGCGTAAATGGGCGTACCTGTATGTCCCCTTTAAGATGCGGCATTGTGGGCGCGCACCCGCTGCGTACTCCGTGAGCCTGCCCATGTGCCTGGCCGATGTCCGCCGGGGGCTGCGATCGTGACACGGATCGGCAGAATGGGGAGAGTCCTATGTAAACAAGGCATTTTCCTGTTCTGCCTAGCAACATGACAGAGATCTACTGCTCCCTGTCACTGGGAGCAGTGATCTCTGTCATGTTGTAGTGAGCCCCCCCCCCACAGTTAGAATCACTCCCTAGGACACACTTAGCCCCTTGATCGCCCCCTAGTGTTTAACCCCTTCCCTGCCAGTGTCATTTACACAGAAATCAGTGCATTTTTATAGCACTGATCGCTGTATAAATGACAATGGTCCCAAAATAGTGTCAAAAGTGTCCGATGTGTCCACCATAATGTTGCAGTCACAATAAAAATCGCAGATCGCCGCCATTACTAATAAAAAAAAAATAATAAAAATGCCATAAATCTATCCCCTATTTTGTAGAAGCTATAACTTTTGCGCAAACCAATCAATATATGCTTATTGCGATTTTTTTACCAAAAGTATGTAGAAGAATACATATCGGCCTAAACTGAGAAAGAAATTAGTTTTTTTATAAATCTTTTGGGGATATTTATTATAGCAAAAAGTAAAAAAAATATTGCTTTTTTTTTCAAAATTGTCGCTCTTTTTTTGTTTATAGCGCAAAAAATAAAAACGGCAGAGGTGATCAAATACCCCCAAAAGAAAGCTCCATTTGTGGGGAAAAAAGGACGTAAATTTCGCTTGGGTGCAACGTCGCACGACTGCGCAATTGTCATTTAAAGCGACGCAGTGCCGTATCGCAAAAGTGCTCTGGTCAGGAAATTCTTCCGGGGCTGAAGTGGTTAATATCACTTTAACCTCCTGTTCCGAAGACACAAAAGGAGAGTGGACAAGCTTTACAAAGTAATAATACAGGGAAGATAAAAAAAAAAAAAAATGAAAAAGTATATTTGTTTTAGTCTACAATGTTACATTTTAATATGTCCTCTAAAGGTATTGATTTATCTGCTTTCATCTAAAGTCAAAGGATGATTATTTTTTGTCTTGTGAGAAAATCCTAAAACACGTGAAAAGTTTAAGAAACTCTTCCTTGAGTTTCCTGTTGTAGAAGATGATGACAGCAGAATGCAAAAATGGATAAAAAGAAGACAATACGAAGCTGACTGAATTGTACGGGATTCCGATTTCCATCACACCCGAGAATGTTATATTTATACTCACGATGAAAAGGATATGAAGTGCAAAAAAGGCGGCCATGCTTTTTATTGCATTGTAATGGGCTTGCATGTCTGGATTCCTAAAACTTGACCCAACACCGCTCATGTTTCTGATGTGCCTCCAAAGAGATGGAACGGTCAAGAAGAATGCAACGGTAAATATAATGAATGGTGGTGTTGAACCTATGAAGTAGACATAGGGGCCTTCCCTTTTTTGCATTGTTGTGTTTTGAAGGCTTTCAGTTATTTTGCCTGTATAGTCCGAGGTGAAGAAGACCAGCCATCCATAAGGCAGGCTAAACACCACAGACAAAAACACAGAGAGCCCAATGCACCATGGCACCAACTTGGACATCTTCGCCTTGAGATAGAGGAACACAACATGCTTGTAGATTGTAATCTTCACACAGTAATAAACGCAGAGTAGACTGGCCAGCCATAAAGTAATATAATTCAGGATTATTCTGCCCAGGACACAAGCTTCGTTGGCATAACCATGAAAGAACACTCTCGGCAAATGCCATTGCATGATGTGATGTATGCCATACAATCCCTGGAAGATCCACCTGGAGAGGCACAGACTGGTGACAATTTTATCTCCAGTGCGAAGATATCTATTACTCTTCCAGGTCTTGCAGTTCATCAACACTATGAATCCACTGAGTGCCAACCCCATGATGACATTAACCGATAAGACAGTCGTAAAAATAATCAGGACAATGGACTGTAATGATTGCATAGTTAAAAAGTCATGTTCGATCTTGCTTCAGGAAATATAGGCAAAGCTGTGGTTGGCAAACTGATGAGTGTTTTACACAGGTGCTGTGCATTTATATACAGTTTTCTCAGCACTGTTTTTTACATATTGTGATGTACTGCAGGGACTAGTTTGATTAAAATTCAAATGGAAGGGAAAGATCTATTTTGCCTTTACGTTTTGCATCACAGAGTCTGCATTTAGTTTTGGTTTATAATGATAACTGATGAGTCACTGGGGATTGCTACAACTGTATAGAGCAGCTTTTATCAACCTTTTTACCCCGGAGGAACCATTGAAATACATTTTCACATCTCAGGGAACCCCTGCTAAGATTAGTCCATTTGGGGGTCATTAGGAACATGCCCCTTACATTGGTGGTCAATGGGAAGAATGTTCCTTACATTGGTGATCAGTGAGAAGAACGCTCCCTACATTGGTGTGATCTGTGGGAAGAATGTCCCTTACATTGGTGATCAGTGAGAAGAATGTTCCTTACATTGGTGATCAGTGAGAAGAATGTTCCTTACAATGGTGATCAGTGAGAAGAATGCTCCTTACATTGGTGGTCAGTGAGAAGAATGTTCCTTACATTGGTGATCAGTGGGAAGAATGCTCCTTACATTGGTGATCAGTGGGAAGAATGCTCCTTACATTGGTGATCAGTGGGAAGAATGTTCCTTACATTGGTGGTCAGTGAGAAGAACGCTCCCTACATTGGTGTGATCTGTGGAAAGAATGTCCCTTACATTGGTGATCAGTGGGAAGAATGCTCCTTACATTGGTGATCAGTGGAAAGAGTACTCCTTACATTAGTGGTCAGTGGTAAAAATGTCCCTTACACAATGTAAATTTACGACACGTCAAAAGCAGAATATAATTCATTTCACATACAGATCATCGATCTGCACAAAAACGCAGGAGACTAATTACAAATTGATCACTAGGTGGTACAACACTCCTGTAAAATTACATAAGATGTTTCCTCTCACAACAGATAGGTGTTGGAGATGCCATAGTGACCGTGGCACCATCCTCCACATTTTTTGGACATGCCCATTGTTGGATCGGTTCTGGAAAACCATCCGAAACATTATACAGAAATTTACCGAACGAACAATTTCAGATGATCCTGCCCTCTTTCTGCTCCACGCCACCACCTCAGCCAGCAAAGTGTATGAAAAGTCACTGATTCGGCATCTACTTGATGCTGCAAAGGCGTGTATTCCCTTGTTTTGGAAATCAACGCAGCCCCCTTCAGTTGGTGTGTGGATCAGAAAGGTAGAGGACATTAAGAGAATGGAAGATCTGACTCTGACCGCTAGAAATCAAAACGAATTGTTCACCAAGACTTGGTCAGGATGGAACATATTTATCTTTTCGGCTGAAGGCCAGGCGCTTCTAGATGGGAACTCATCTGCTTAGTGGAAGCCACCTATGATATGTTGCTATCTGTGTATAGCAAACAGTGCTAATCCTTCCTAAACCTGCCAGATGGCACACGCAGTAGCCGTCTCCTTGTCCTCCCCCTCTCCCCCTCCCGTTACCCCCCTATCTCTCCCCATCCCTCCCCTCTGGATTCCCTAGATATTCCTTCTTCTTTTACTTCCCATCTCTTATCTCCCTTTTTTTTTGTTTTTTTTCTCTAGGCTTTTCTCTCTCTCTACAGCTGTAACAGAATTAGATAAATGGAAATGGAAGGGGAGAGGATCGGTTCCATTCACATATTGTTTCTTAGTCATACATATGAGGCTTATTAATATTTCACAATGGTTTACCTACAAGAAATAATTTCTACTGTATCTATATAAGGCGATTTTGTATAACTGGAGGCTGCGCCCTCAAAAGAGAATGTTTTGTACATGCCTTGTGGTACCGTGTTGAACATGCATCCTCTCTTGTTCTTTAATAAAATTATAATTTGAAAAAAAAAAAAATAATGTCCCTTACATTGGTAACCAGTGGGAAGAATGACGCTTACATTGCTGATCACTGGGAAGAATGCCCCTTATATTGGTGATCAGTGGGAAGAATGCCCCTTACATTGCTGATCAGTGGGAAGAATGCCCCTTACATTGGTGATCTGTGGGAAAAATGTCCCTTACATTGGTGATCAGTGGAAAGAATGCTCCTTACATTAGTGGTCAGAGGTAAAAATGTCCCTTACATTGGTAACCAGTGGGAAGAATGCCCCTTACATTGCTGATCATTGGGAAGAATGCTCTTTACATTGGTGAACAGTGGGAAGAATGCTCCTTACATTGGTGATCAGTGGGAAGAATGTCCCTTACATTGATGATCAGTGGGAAGAATGCTCCTTACATTGGTGATCTGTGGGAAAAATGTCCCTTACATTGGTGATCAGTGGAAAGAATGCTCCTTACATTAGTGGCCAGTGGTAAAAATGTCCCTTACATTGGTAACCAGTGGGAAGAATGCCCCTTACATTGCTGATCATTGGGAAGAATGTCCCTTACATTGGTGATCAGTGAGAAGAATGTTCCTTACATTGGTGATCAGTGAGAAGAATGTTCCTTACATTGGTGATCAGTGGGAAGAATGCTCTTTACATTAGTGATCAGTGGGAAGAATGTTCCTTACATTGGTGATCAGTGGGAAGAATGTCCCTTACATTGGTGATCAGTGGGAAGAATGCTCCTTACCTTGGTGATCAGTGGAAAGAATGCTCTTTACTTTGGAGATCTGTGGGAAGAATATCCCTTACATTGGCGATCAGTAAGAAAAATATTCCTTGCATTTGTGGTCAGAATGTCACCTTTTCAGACAGCTAAAAGATTAGCCACAGCCCAAGGAGCCCTAAGAAACCTCTACCCTACATGTCAAGGATGTGATATTGTAGGTTGCCTAGGTATGGCTGAATATAGGTATGTAGGTTGCCTAGGTATGGCTGAATAGCCCTAACATTGAAAATCCAGACAAAAGAGCCCAACATGTTTCAGAAAACAGTCAATTCTTCAGGGGAAGAAAGGGGTAAAATATATCTATATATACAATCACATAAATAAGTATATATGTACAATAGAAGATACAAAAAGTACATAGGTCATCTCACATTATAGGTAATGTTGAAAAGTCCTAAACGTATACTCACATTGTACATAATGCATAACATTTGTCAAAGGTGAAAATGCACTGCATTTGAACATGCAATGAGCCAGACTGTCAAGCACCAATCTGTTCAAATGGGGTTTTGCTCATATGGAGGGATGCACTGTGTACATCACCATGCATACACTGAAGCCACCTGGTGCACATAAAATAGGAAAACCAACAGATTGTTAAGCCCAGTTGCATACCTAGTGTAATGCAAAGCAAAAGAAACCCACAAGTGCTGTTGAAAAGTAAGATAATAAATAATTAGGATCACCACAATGCCATTGTACAGAGCAGGTAACTATAATGTTGTTGTTTTTTTTTTGTTTTGTTATTTTATTTTTCCCTTTAGTATCATTTTAACAATTTCAACCCCTCTGACATGCTAGGCTAAGTGCATAAGCAAACGATATCACAGAAAACCACTAAAGGGACACTCGGTACCCGGTAAAAGCACTATGCCAAAGGTGCAGGCACTGAACCCTTGTAAAAGCAAACTTGGTATATTGTTACACAATATGGATAGTAAATAAAGCATAAAGATGAATTGGCAATAGTAATAACACAATTTGACATAAAATGAAATCAATAGTAAGCACTTGGCATAGGATGACATTCAGCATAAACAGTAACTGAAAGGCAATAATGGACAGCAATGAGTCAACTGCATTCAGAAGGCTATACTGCCAAGGTGCCTTATTGTTGACTGTTAGGCCTAGGCTCACTGGGCAGAGGTACTCGTTGACTGAATAATGAGAAGAATAGTATTGTAAGGTGGGGGGCGGAGTCCTTCAGCTTGCTCTTCTGCCAGCTATCGTTGGGGCCCTTTGAGAAGCATTAGTGCACTTACCGATAGTCTTAATAAACTAGCATGTAATAAAAATGCAGTATAGATGCTGGATAGATGTGGTATACAGTAGATGCTGTATATGTGTGATATAGGTGAGGTATAGGTGCAGTATGGGGGCAGTAGAGGTGCCATATACCCAATGTTCTGCCTCTAATGGTCAGTCCTTGCAAACAGTGTGAAGAATGGGCAGTGAGCCCTCTCACCAGTCCCTGTGGTGCAGCTGTGAACTCTTGCTATGAAAGGGGGCCCCCGCTGTCTCTCCACAGAATGCCTCTAGTGATCAGCAGTGGGAAGAAGAGGTTGAGAGGATGTTCTGGTCTCCTTGCAGCAACAGTGCAGATGCGATTCTGTGGTCCATGTGGCTCTACACCAGGTATCTCTGCCAGCATACAGGTAGCTGTATGCTGGAGGGAGCTGTGCTCTCTCCACTTCCCACGGCCCCAAGGGGAAGAGGTTTCCCATGTAATCCAGTAAAAGCCCTCTTGCCTCTCCCCCTTCTCCTTAGTGTCCTCTTGGAACTGTAGGTAGAGGGTTATTTGGCCCTATTCTATGGCTGATGTCTCAAACTACAACTCCCATTATTCTCAGCACCCTGCATAGGAGTTCATAGCGTTCTTGGTTATAGCTCTCCCCCTTCTGGCTGGAGGGGATAATGCAGCATGGCATCCAGCATCTCAGTAGAGGGTGAAGCCTTCTCCTGGCTACATACACAATCAGGAAATATTGCCATGCTCATCTACATACAGTACACATCTACAAAACAATTATCTTTGTCCATTCCACAGCTACCACAGTATTATTTGGGTGAGCTTATTTCATATCTTATTTCATTCATCAGGATAATTTAGAAAACAATCTTTGTGGCAACAAAGTACGAGCTAAATCTATGAAGGTCTTTCTCAGTTTGTTGCTGGTAAAAATTAAGATAGCCGAATGCAGGAAGGGGTAAGCTGAAATAAGGACAGAGACAAAAATTACCCAAGGAGAATAAATGGACATCAGTCCAAATAAAGAGAGATTCACACATAAAAAATAAGCAATATACAAGAAAAAAAAGACAATTAAACTTTTTACAACTCCTATGTGAGTGTCCAAGTTTGGACCCCGAAAAGAGCTCCCACTGTTTTGCATCTGCCTTGTGTGTCTCCATAGAGAGTGTATTAGAAGCCAGACAGAAACACTAAAGATTGCAAAAGGCACAGAGGAACAGATGGTATGTATCAGAGACTGGTTGCCTAAGTTTCTGGACCTCATAACAATTTCTTGTGTGGATTTGTTCACAGTGGAGTTTTTGTAGCTCAACACGAACATGTAAAAGCCAAGCGGGAGGCTGGAGGCCAGAGAGGCCAGCAAGCAAAACCAAAGCAGCCATGGGACTAGCTTGGAGATCCTTCTTTTTAAGAAGAGAAATATGGGAAAGTTGTACGTTGCAATTTTCACACAATAAAGCACAGAAAGGAGCGTGGCAATCCAAAGGCTTGTGAAGCTGAGAAAAATTGTCACAACGAAAGAAATCTCATTCGAATATGGCCTTGAATATAGCTCTGACAAAAAGGTGTGCAAGAAGTTAAGGAGCGCGATGCAACACTGCAAGAAAAATCTAGAAATGCAGAGAGCCATGATAATTTTGTCACTGCTTGCCAGGTGTTTGGTTTTCCTCCAGTCCAGACAATGGGCTACCACGATGAAGGCATTTAGAGTCGTCCCCAAGATAAATTCACTGGACAGAACGGAAATGAAGAAAACACTGAGAAGGCCCACCATTTCTCACTTACGTTAGCTGGGACACTAAATGCTGTGTGTGATCTAGCAACAAACAGAAAAGTGGCTTAGCTTGGTTACAGATAAAGGCTGAAGTAAATAACTCTGATTGTTCAATATAACAATGAAGGTTACGTTGTCAACTTACATTATGAGTGCGATGCAAATCTGAAGTTTGATTGCTTGCTGAACAAAATACCTAGTTTGCCTGAGCTACGGTGAAGGTAACCCGTGGCTGTCAAATATCATCCATCAAGACTCATTTACAATCTAAACAGCAGCAACGCTCCACTAACATTTGCCAACGGACCCAATATCATCCATCATTGCTTATTTGCAATCTAAATAGCAGCACTGCTTTACTTACAATGGCCAGCTGAACTAAAGGAAGCCTATTATTAGTGTTGAGATTAAAACTCAAGTTGAACCGAATTGGATACAGAATTCCAAAGTGTGTATTCAATCAATTTTCTCTTGTGTTTTTTTTATTTTTTTTCTTTGGTGTATTTTACAGGTAAATATTAAGAAACATTAAATAGTATTAAAATACACAACAAAACTAAAAAAATGTGTTCTGCCTTTAGCATTTTTTTAAGTTGCTGTTTGATTTTTTTTCTTAGTGCCTAAAAAAAAAAAAAAAAAAAAAAAGACATATTGAGATTTGTTAGATAATAATAAATACAACGATGTCCAAAAAGAAACTTGAAAAATTAGCGATTTTATCTTTTTTTGTATTTTACTGATTTTATTTATTTTGTATTTTACTGATATGTTAAGAAATATCCAATAACTGAACCTTGAATCTCCAATTTACCTCTTAAACCAAGTATCATTTTGTGGTGCTAAGTAATTTGTATGGAATTTGTTAATAATAAGTAAGGCAAAAAAATAGATCCCCTACAGCCCACAAAAATAGACCTTCCACAGCAACAGTAGTTCCCCTCATTAACAATAGACCCCCCCCCCCCCACAACAAATTATCCCAGCCTAGCAACAATAAATCCCCCACAAGCAAAAATAGGTCACCCCAGCTCCAATAGCAGACCTCCATCAGCAAAAATAGACCCCCCAGCAAAAGATCCCCCTCAGCAACATTAGACCCCCACCCTAAGACATTAGATCCCCAGGTAGCCAGCATCAATAGACCCTCCAGCATTCTATGCAACCTTATTATCTCATGTAATTCCCAATTTACCAAATTATATTACGGAACAAAAAAGATCTACAGTGTCTGATCTCACGAGTTGAGGCTACTAAAGCCTTTATTGTGATTCATAAGATGACCATTGCAAGCAGGATACAAGAGAGGAATTTTAAACTGTTATCTAGATTGTATCAGTACTCTATTAGGCTGTAAAATATATTTCCCCAGAGGTCTGATAAATGTTGGAGATGTCAGTCTAATTTGGGTACACTACTAGATTTGGGGTGGTCTTTCTCAAATATTGCGCCATTTTAGGTAGCGATCATTTATATACGCTATATTACCAAAAGTTTTGGGACACCTGCCTTTACACGCACATGAACTTTAATGGCATCCCAGTCTTAGTCCTTAGGGTTCAATGTTGATATGGCCCACCCTTTGCAGCTATAACAGCTTCAACTGTGCTGGGAAGGCTATCCACACGGTTTAGGAGTGTGTCTATGGGAATTTTTGACCATTTTTCCAGAAGGGCATTTGTGAGGTCAGACACTGATGTTGCATGAGAAGGCCTGGCTCGCAGTCTCCGCTCTAATTCATCCAAAAGGTGTTCTATCGGGTTGAGGTCAGGACTCTGAGCAGGCCAGTCAAGTTCCTCCACCCCAAACTCGCTCATCCATGTCTTTCTGGACCTTGTTTTGTGCACTAGTCCAAATCATTTGGTGGAGGGGGGATTATGGTGTGGGGTTGTTTTCCAGGGGTTGGGCTTGGCTCGTTAGTTCCAGTGAAGGGAACTCTTGAGGCGTCAGCATACTAAAGACATTTTTGAAAATTTTATCCTCCCAACTTTGGGGAACAGTTTGGAGATGGCCCCTTCCTGTTCCAACATGACTGCGCACCAGTGCACAAAGCAAGGTCCATAAAGTCCATGAAGTCTATTTATTTATTTATTTCAGGTACTAATATAGCACCAACAATTTATGCAGCACTTTACACATATATTGTACATTCACATCAGTTCCTGCCCTCAAGAAGCTTACAATCTAAGATCCCTAACTTACATTCACTGACATTATACTGACATATAATCACACACATAGGTTGGACTTGATGGACTTGTGTCTTTTTTTGACCTCACCTACTATGTAACTATGTATGTAACATATACAGGGCCAATTTAGACAAGAGGCAATTACCTACCAGCATGTCTTTGGAATGTGGGAAGAAAAGGGAATAGGAAATCCACGCAGGCACAGGGATGTGCTCTGGGTACTTGTACTTTATTAAAAACACTTTCTGTTAGGTTAATTCAGAATATAGGCAAATGTTAACATAATATAGCATTAAAGCTGAACTTCGGGTAAAAAAAAAAAAAAGAAGAAGATTTCCCATGCAGTGCAATGCTCCCATCACAAGACCGGTCCCTGTGGCTCCTGCCCACAAGCCACTCCCCCTCCCCCCGCAGTCTAGCGGTCTTGGTGGACTGTTTCTGATGTCATCATGCCCATAGACCTGCACTGGACGTAATGACGTCAAGGAAAAGCCCACATCTGGATCGTGGGGGAGTGCAGTTTGCAGGTGGAATAAGGGATCGGGTGAGTATAAGCTTTCTCCAATCCCCTAGACAAAAACTAGCAGTTAACCCGTGCAGTGTGGGCACAGCCCCACTGCATGGGAAAGCTTTTTTTGGTGCTACAAGCTCCCATCAATGCTGGCTGTTTGTCCTTGTCCTTTTATGTGTCTAGCACATCAGCACATAGGATTGGAATGGTATTCAGATACAATATACAGGGGGTCCCCGGGTTACGAACAAGATAGGGACTGTAGGTTTGTTCTTAAGTCAAATTTGTGCAAATCTAGTCTCAGAGACAGGATGTAAACCCAAATCAACAGAGAAAGGCAACCGGATGGCAGGGGCGGCATGGTTAGTTCAAATATGTTTTGTTTCTTTTATTTTTTTACTTTTTTATCACTTTTTTTTATTTTTATTTATTTGTAGCTTGTCCTTTACTTTTTTTTTATTTTTGTATAATTTTCTTATTTTTAATATTATTTTTCTTATTCTTTACTTTTTTAATTACTTTTTTATTTTATTAATTTAATTATTACTGTATTTCTTATTTTTATTTTATTTTTTTTATCATTTTTTTTTTCACTTAACTTTATTGCTATCACACAGGAGGAAACAATTCCCTGTGTGATAGCAATTGGAGGTGACAGGTTCTCTTTATTGACCCTGTCACCTCCAAAACAGGAGTCCAGGAGCACAGCTGAGCACAGCTCTCCCCTCTCACTATTTTCATGGCGGCAGCGACAGGAGACAGCAGAGAGGAGTACACTGTATGGCACAGCAGGGAGATGGATGGTGAAAGCAGCCATCAGAGGCCGGGCAGGCCGGCCGGCCGGCCGCGGTGCACCTTCGCGGGGCAGCGGTGCAGGAAAGACCGGGGATCCTGGAGGCTTCGTTAGGCCGCACTAGGCCGGACAAGGCCTCGGCCACGACGGGTAGTTTTAGCGGCCTGGCAGGCCACCGGACCGTACCAGGCCTGTGGATGGGCAGGCAGGATGACGAAGGGGGCCCGCAGCCAAGCCAGGAACGGAGGAAAGGCTCACTCCAGCAAGGAGAGGAAGATACGGCCAGCAGTGACGTCATTCGGGCCCCATTCGTAAGTAGGAGTTGTTCGCAACTCGGATGTTCGTAAGTCGGGGACCCCCTGTATGACCAAAAAAAAGTTGACCTCCCTACAAATGACTGAATTCAGGTGTTTCCAATGATCAATCCTGTTAATGCTACCGCATACAAAAAACATTTTAGACAACTGAATGCTTACAACATTGCAGCAACAATTTTGGGAAGGCCCATTTCTGTTACACCATGATTGGACCCCTGTGCATAAAGCCATCTCCATAAAGAAATGGTTTTATGACTGTAGAGTGGAGGAACTGCAGTATCCTGAACAGAGCCCTACTGAACACCTTTGGGATGAATTGGAAGACCCATGGTCTTCTCAAGTCTTCTCATCCAACATTAGTTCCTGACCTTAACTGTACTGAACACCTCTTTGGTATTATTTAGAATGCCGATTGTGAGCCAGGTCTTCTTATCCGAAATCAGAACCTGACCTCATGTTCTTTTGGCTGAATAGGCACAAATTCTCACAGACACACTCCAAAATCTTGTAGAAAGCCTTGCCAGAAGAGTGGAGGCTGTGATATCCACAAAAAGAGAGGGGGACACAAAAACATTGTAGCACACCCCCTAAAGAGCCCCTGGTGAATTGGGTCCTGTTTCCCCCCTTGTAGCACACACAACATTTTCTTTCACTGACTTAGAAAACTGTCTAGGGGTTCTTTTTAGGGTTTTTATTAGAACAGGAACTTGGATGGGGATAGGGAGCATGGAATACCCCTGGTGAACGGTAACTGGAACAACTTGAGGATACCTCAAGTTCTGGCTGTGCTTTATACTATGCTGGTTGCCCTTGATTGTCCCACAGGATTCCCAAATTGTACTCCCTCAGGAGGTTAAAAGCTACACACTGTGAGTACTTCTCAGCATAGTGGGTTGCTTATCCACAGGATCACTGGTTGCTTTCTGCCGATATCCACAGGCTCTTCCAAGTAAAGGAGATGTAGACTCACACAACCGCAGCACAATTATAGGGCGTACACACGGTCGGACTTTGTTCGGACATTCCGACAACAAAATCCTAGGATTTTTTCCGACAGATGTTGGCTCAAACTTGTTTTGTCTACACATGGTCGCACAAAGTTGTCGGGAAAATCCGATCGTTCTAAACGCGGTGACGTAAAACACGTACGTCGGGACTATAAACAGGGCAGTGGCCAATAGCTTTCATCTCTTTATTTATTCTGAGCATGCGTGGCACTTTGTTCGTCGGATTTGTGTACACACGATCTGAATTTCCGACAACGGATTTTGTTGTCGGAAAATTTTATCTCCTGCTCTCCAACTTTGTGTGTCGGAAAATCCGATGGAAAATGTCCGATGGAGCCCACACACGGTCGGAATTTCCGACAACACGCTCCGATCGGACATTTTCCATCGGAAAATCCGAGCGTGTGTACGGGGCATTAGTCTTCTTACCACCAACTTTCTCCTGGCTCCCTCAAGTGAGCCTCCTCCTGGCCCAGTTCAATCCCTGAACAAAGGATCTTCATAGTCTAGTTGGGACCTTGATGTCTTCACTCTGGCTTCTCTAGCTATCCTGCCCCGGGTTGGAGCCCCTGCATGGGGGTCTCCTCCTGCAGGAATGGACCCATGTCAGGGCTGGGCTCAGCCCTTTCTTCCTCTGAGCTGGCTGCTCAGCTGTTGGCTAATTGCCAGCTCCTATCTCTCCACAGTGACTCACCTGTTGATGATATCCTGCTCATCAGTCTTGCCTATTTAAGCCGTCCAGCCCAGATGATCTCTGCCTTCGCCTTGGTCAATATCACAGAGACTCTCTCCTGCATTCCTGTTAAAGACTTGAAGACTTGCTTGGCTGACATTCCTTCTGGCTCCAGGTCCTGCTTGCTGTTCCACTACGCTGATCTCTGGCTTCCTGACTTTCTGGCTTGTCTGACTATCTGTGGCGGTTACCGAACTTTGGCTATGTTTTGACTACATTTGTTCTAATTACTTTTATTATTAAGCAAGTGTGATTTATTTGTACTTCTGAACAAAATATTACAGCGCACACATGCAAAAAAGACATTTACCTCCTGCAGGGCTATTTAAAATGTCTAGGTGTTTTAAATAGCCCTGCAGGAGGTAAATGTCTTTTTTGCATGTGTGTGCTGTAATATTTTGTTCTGTTGTATGGTCTTATGGCTGCACCATCTTTAATACATCTTTTAGGGTGTGCCCCCCAAATATCTTGTTTGTTTAACTGTACTTCTGTCTCAGTCTGATTCATGATTTCTGACAACCCAGAAACACTGCACTTCTACACAAGCCTCAAACTATTATAGGTTTTCCCTCCACCTTCTTGGCACACCTCCCCAGGGATTGGTTGGAGTCCCATAAATATTCAGGCTGCCTGTTCTACTCTACCTCCCACTATCCTTCTAGAAGCCTCTAGAAGACAGGGGGAGTAGCAAAACAGCAGCATGTGAAACACTGAGCAGCCCTAAGCGATCAACCCCTGCTCCACTGTTTACAGAGGAGCCTAACTAAATTTTCCTAGCAGCCTACTGTAAACTAGGAGGGTGCTACACCATGTTATGGAATGGGATGTTCAGCAGACTCATGTAGGTGTTATAGTCAGGTGTTCATTTTTGGACATATAATATATTTTAGTTTTTAGAACATATTTTTTTTATGTATTCCAGAAATAAAATTAAATTTAACAGCTTTATGTTAACTTTTGTGTACAGGTCTGCTTTAACACCACCACTATAAATAGATGTATGTACTTTCCATACTTAAGCCTCCTTTGCTACAACTTTGGATTTATGCTGTTTGCTAAGTTGTTTTCTTTGTAGCAGAGACACAAACAAATCATGGCAGAGAACCGTGCAATGTATCCTGATCACAGATTGTGGTTACAAACCTCTCTCGTTTCATATACAAACTAAGCTGGATGTACATTTGCTCTATCTGGCTGACTTGCAATGCAAAAACCTAAATTTGCCTCAAAGACACTCTAGAGTCTAGCGTGGCTTTCATAACAAGTTGTTTGTTGCCAATGCATTAACCAGCTGCTGGAAAAAAAAAAAGACAAATGAAAGATTGCATGTCAAGTTTGGCCAGACTGAATTAATTTATACATTTTGATAATATGCTAAAACTCCTTTTGATTACTACAGATGTGAAATGTGTAGAAATCCATTGTTTTCATGAATATACCATACATGTGAGTTTAAAGGAGACCTACAAGGAACGTTACAAGTCTAGTCTGCATGAATACAGTAACAAGATGAATTAAAGGGTTCTTTTTGACATTCTAGTGTAGTGCTACCCCCAAGAGGGGGTGTAGGGTAGTATGGGATTCCTTTAAGACAGGGGCATACCTACAGGGGGTCACAAAATCGACCTGGCCCCAATGCTCCAGGGGGCCAGTGTGGTCCCCCTGTACACCTTGATAGGAGCCGCAGGAGTGGCTGAATGTCCGCATCTCCTCCTCTCCCTCCAATAGGCATTCAGTGGCTGCAGGAGGAAAATGAAGAGATCGCCTCCAGGCTCAGGGGGAAGGGCCCTGGCAGGGGTTTCTTGCACCACAAACTTGAAGGTTCTAGTTATGCCACTGCCCCAAGACCACTATGGAAACAAGACCACACTCTTCTCTATATTGTAAACGTTTAGGAATGGTTCTTCTGCTCTGTTCAGAACACAATCTTCCAATGAGAGACTAGTAGAGGCCAGTGGTATGTACTCCTCAGGAGGGGAACTACTTTACCTAGCTTTAAAAATCAGTCCTCCCATGAAAAACTGGAGGAGATTAATGTATGTTCCTCTCAGGAGAGGAACTACTTAGCTAAATGTCTTTCCACAAGACTAAAGGCCAGGGGAGCAGCTATGCCCATTCAGCTTCCTCCAGGTGCCTTCCAGTGAAACTGTGTAACTGAATCCTTAGGTGAAGCCTCTGGGTGTAGGATACCCTCTCAAATGTAGGTCCCACGGCTCTGCCACACATGGGACCTCAATTAACAGCACAACTTCAAACAGTAGGATGGCTGGAGGTAGAGGGTAATCCCTTGAACAGGAAGATACTGCTGTAGTACAGCGCAGACCATTTATGTGCTTCTCAGCCACCTTCTGGGTACACCTCACCAGTGATTGGCTGCAGCACAATAAATATTCATGCTGCCCCTTGCCTTGCTCCACTGCTATGTTCCAGAACTTTCTAGAAGGCAGGGGAGAGCAATTAAACCCGTAGCCTGTGAAACCCAGAACAGAGAAAAGTATTCCAAAGTAAAGGGTCAGTTCTTACCATTCTGGCCGCTTGTACCACCAATTTCTATTGCCTTAGTGAGTGCTGCTGATTAACACATCCTTAAGATCTGCCACACTTCCAGGATGTCTGGTCCCCTACTGTGCACTATGGTTTCTACCTTCGGACTGTAGACCACTACTATGTCCTGTAGTGACTTTTGGGGTTGGAGGAAGGAACCAAAGGGTGCAGAGGGGGACCAGAAATCCAACACTGTTGGACGTGTTGTGTATTGAAGATTTTTATGAAGGCAACAGAGATCAAAGGTTCTGGCAGCGCCCTGTACTTTGGGACAGTGGCGTCACTAGGGTCGGTGTCACCCGGTGCGATAAAACATGGTGTCATCCCCCCCACTCCAACTATAGTCGCCCCCCAGTACAGACCCCCCTCCACTAAGTAAAGACCCCCCCCGTCAGTGCAGACCCTCTACGAAGTATAAACCCCCTCCATCAGTATAGACCACCCCCCCTCGGTACAGACCCCCCTCCCACAGTATAGACCTCCCCCTCCATTAGTACAGACCCCCTCCATAACAAACCACCCCCCTCCATTAGTACAGACCCCCCCAGAACAAACAACCCCCCCAGAACAAAGCACCCCCACCATTAGTACCGACTCCCCCCCAGAACAAACCACCACCCTCCTCCATTAGTACAAACCAGCCCCCTCCATTAGTACAGAACCCCTCAAAACAAACCACCCCCCTCCATTAGTACAGACCACCCCCCCTCCATTAGTACCAACCCCCCCCAGAACAAACCACCCCCCTCCATTAGTACAGACCCCCCAGAACAAACCACCCCCCCCCTCCATTAGTACAGCCCCCCCCAGAACAAACCACCCCCCTACATAAGTACAGCCCCCCCCCAGAACAAACCACCCCCTTCCATATTATATAGCTGTAACCAGCAGCATAAACCAACCTCATCAGCAAGCCCCGCCCCCCCCCACCCCACAACATCTCACCTCAGGCAGCGGAGGACATCCCCCCCATCTCAAGCCGACACCCCCGCCCGTTACCGCACCAGATCGGGCGGCTCAGGTGCACAGAACACCCGCCCGGGTGGAGAGCAGCTGCACATCGAGACAGGCTTGGGCAGGAGTCAGAGACAGAGGAGGAGGAGAACACATGGCAGGCACGGCCGCGGCGCTAGAGGTGTGTCCCGGCTGAAGGAAAAAAAAACTGCCAGGGAGCAGGGCTTTCATTACCCTCGGGATGGTGTCACCCCTCTAGTGAGTGGCACCCGGTGCGGACCGCACCCCCCGCCCCTGTCTAGCAATGCCACTGCTTTGGGATGCCTTTAGTTTGGATATTTTACTGTATAAAGTCTCCCTTGAACCTTTAGTAAAAGGCTGTCCCCTGGATACCGTCTCTCAAAGTCTGCCTTATGGCATTTAGAGAATGTCTTCAGCCTACTGCAAGAAGTAGCAATCATTTTCAAAGTCTCCCTCGCTCATACCACCCAACCTTGGAACTTGAGAGAGTGTGAGCTGAGGTCCTACAGAGCACATAGGCTAGCAGCGCCATAATGGAAAAATGGGCATGGTTAAAATACTCTGCATATTGGTTGTGGCTTATTAGAGTCTACATATACTTGAACCATACACCACACACATAGTCCATGTTCCCTGTACTCACAAAATACGTCCTAAACTTTTGCCAAACACATAACATATACAGGTGCATCTCATAAAATTAGAATATCTTTGAAAAGTTAAATTTATTTCAGTAATTCAATTCAAAAAGTGAAACTCATATATTTTATATAGATACGTTACACACAGAGTGCTATATTTCAAGCATTTCTTTCTTTTAAGTTTGACGAGTATGGCTTACAGCTAGTGAAACCCAATATTCAGTATCTGAGAAAATTAGAATATTACATAAGACCAACAAATGAAAAGGATTTTTATTACAGAAATGTTGGCTTACTGAAAAGTATGTCCATGTACAGTATATTATGCACTCAATACTTGGTCAGGGCTCCTTTTGCATGAATTACCAAGTATTGAGTGCATACTACACTCCAAAGACATGCTGGTAGGTTAATTGGATCCTGTCTAAATTGGCCCTAGTTTAATGTGAGTTAGGGACCTTAGATTGTAAGCTCCTTGAGGGTAGGGACTGATATGAATGTATAATATATATATATATATATATATATATATATATATATATATATATATAAATGTATGTATATATGTGTGTGTGTGTAAAGCGCTGTGTAAATTGACGGCGCTATACAAGTACCTAAAATAATAATAATAATACTATACTGTACATGGACATACTTTTCAGTAAGCCAACATTTCTGTATTAAAAATACTTTTTTTTTTGTTGGTCTTATATAATATTCAAATTTTCTGAGATACAGAATTTTGGGTTTTCACTAGCTGTAAGCCATAATCATCAAAATTAAAAGAAATGCTTGAAATATATTGTGTGGAACGCATCTATATAAAATATACAGTATCTCACAAAAGTGAGTACACCCCTCACATTTGTGTAAATATTTTTGTAGCCATGTAGTTGCGGCTAGTAACAAACAATCCACCAATTCACTGCCAGACTTCATACATCACTTCCAGAGACAACGAACAGTCTTTTGCTGGTTTTGTTTTTGTTATTTTATTGGGGGGGGTACAACTTGGATAGGGATTAGGAATATGGGATGCCCATAGGATATATCATTGCCATCATATTTAGGATTTTAGTAAAGTAGAATAAAGTTAGAGCCAGAAAATTGGATGTGCATTGGCACTGAATACTGTAATGCCGCGTACACACGGTCGGACTTTTCGACCGGACTTGTCCGACGGACGCCGACGGACCAAATCCGGCGGACAATCCGATCGTGTGTGGGCTTCACCGGACCTTCAGCAGACTTTTCCAGTCGCAAACCTGACGGACTTTAGATTTGGAACATGCTTCAAATCTTTACGTTGTAACTCCGCCGGACCCAGAAATCCGCTCGTCTGTATGCTAGTCCGATGGACAAAAACCCACGCTAGGGCAGCTACTGGCTACTGGCTATCAACTTCCTTATTTTAGTCCGGTGTACGTCATCACGTACGAATCCGTCGGACTTTTGTGTGATCGTGTGTAGGCAAGTCCGGTCGTTAGAAAGTCTGTTGAAAGTCCGCCAAAAGTCAGTCGAAAGTCCGCCGAAAGTCTGTCGAACGGGCTGTCGGACTTGTGTAGCTGAAAAGTCCGACCGTGTGTACGCGGCATTACTCCCTCTGCATCTCCATGCAGACTGTTACTCCTCCTGCACAAACTTGTTTCTTTCCACATACACTGGTTTCCTCCTGCACAAACTTACAGTTCCCAACGTAAAGTATGTCACATCTTCTTCTACTGAGTACTAGGGACCCACTCTGAATAAACCCCTAGACAGGCTCTGGTTGCTTACAGTCACTAGGCCTGAGGCCTGCAGAACCTCTCCCCGGAGGCCTAGTAGTTTAAATGCATTACTTCAAATGGTGGACTACTGCCCCCAGCCAGTCTGACTTGCAAATTCTGTGCCCTCAGGCCACATCAACTTGACACAAATCCCCACAGTCTCTTCTCTGATCCAGGACTCCCCATCATTCACCGTGTGTATGATGGAGACTCTGCTAATGACCGTGTAGAAGCAGAGTTCCCTCACAGACTTCCTGGCACTTCCAGCCCTCCACTGTGGTAACACCGACCTTCCACTGCCCTGAGTCCTTGATGAGGAACTTTTACCGGACCATGCGTTCCAACAGCTTCACCTGCCCCTCTGCTCCAGGAGTTCTCTTCCACCGACCGTGTGGTAGCAAAGACATTGGCAATAAACGTGTAGAGGCAATGTTCCCTCACAGCTCTCCTCAGCTCCCCGGGCCTTCTCTTGCGATCGACACACGCCCCCAGATGGGGTTGTCTTCCTGCTGCTGCCTAGCATTCCATTCCTCACTTCACTCAGCCGACTTCTTCTCTCCAGTGACATATCACCTCAGCCTATATAGGAGGCCTGCCCCCTGCCAATACCGATTGGGGATTGGTCAGGGCTCCCACATGAGCTGCCTGCCACTCCAGTTCCAGGCCCAGCCCCTTTTCCAGAACCTTATCTCTGAAAACAGGGGAGGCGCCTCAGAACTGAAGCCCAGGTGGTCACACCCACTGCTACTCTGATCACTCCCAGCCCCCAGATCAAAACAGACAGGCCTAACTTGCAGCATAGGCCTGTCTAAATTTGCCTGTGCTGACTGTCACTAGTAAAAAACCTATACTAGCACCTCCCTATTGGTAGAGGGTGCTACATTTTATTCTATCTTTTCATGTGACAACACTGAAGAAATGACACTTTGCTACAATGTAAAGTAGTGAGTGTACAGCTTGTATAACAGTGTAAATTTGCTGTCCCCTCAAAATAACTCAACACACAGCCATTAATGTCTAAACCGCTGGCAACAAAAGTGAGTACACCCCTATGTGAAAATGTCCAAATTGGGCCCAAAGTGTCAATATTTTGTGTGGCCACCATTATTTTCCAGCACTGTCTTAACGCTCTTGGGCATGGAGTTCACCAGAGCTTCATAGGTTGCCACTGGAGTCCTCTTCCACTCCTCCATGAGGACATCATGGAGCTGGTGGATGTTAGAGACCTTGCACTCCTCCACCTTCCGTTTTAGGATGCCCCACAGATGCTCAATAGGGTTTAGGTCTGGAGACATGCTTGGCCAGTTCATCACCTTTACCCTCAGCTTCTTTAGCAAGGCAGTGGTCATCTTGGAGGTGTGTTTGGGGTCGTTATGTTGGAATACTGCCCCGCGGCCCAGTCTCCGAAGGGAGGGGCTCATGCTCTGCTTCAGTATGTCACAGTACATGTTGGCATTCATGGTTCCCTCAATGAACTGTAGCTCCCCAGTGCCGGCAGCACTCATGCAGCCCCAGACCATGACACTTCCACCACCATGCTTGACTGTAGGCAAGACACACTTTGTACTCCTCACCTGGTTGCTGCCACACACGCTTGACACCATCTGAACCAAATAAGTTTATCTTGGTCTCATCAGACCACAGGACATGGTTCCCGTAATCCGTGTTCTTAGTCTGCTTGTCTTCAGCAAATTGTTTGTGGGCTTTCTTGTGCATCATCTTTAGAAGAGGCTTCCGTCTGGGAAGACAGCAATGCAGACCAATTTGATGCAGTGTGCGGCGTATGGTCTGAGCACTGACAGGCTGACCCCCCACCCCTTCAACCTCTTTAGCAATGCTGGCAGCACTCATACGTCTATTTCCCAAAGACAACCTCTGGATAGGACGCTGAGCACGTGCACTCAACTTCTTTGGTCGACCATGGCGAGGCCTGTTCTGAGTGGAACCTGTCCTGTTATACCGCTGTATGGTCTTGGCCACCGTTCTGCAGCTCAGTTTCAGAGTCTTGGCAATCTTCTTATAGCCTTAGCCATCTTTATGTAGAGCAACAATTCTTTTTTTCAGATCCTCAGAGAGGCATGAGGTGCCATGTTGAACTTCCAGTGACCAGTATGAGAGAGTGAGAGCAATAACACCAAATTTAACACACCTGCTCCCCATTCACACCTGAGACCTTGTAACACTAACGAGTCACATGACACCGGGGAGGGAAAATGGATAATTGGGCCCAATTTGGACATTTTCACTTAGGGGTGTACTCACTTTTGTTGCCAGCGGTTTAGACATTAATGGCTGTGTGTTGAGTTATTTTGAGGGGACAGCAAATTTACACTGTTATACAAGCTGTACACTCACTACTTTACATTGTAGCAAATTGTCGTTTCTTCAGTGTTGTCACATGAAAAGATAGAATAAAATGTAGCACCCTCTACCAATAGGGAGGTGCTAGTATAGGTTTTTTACTAGTGACAGTCAGCACAGGCAAATTTAGACAGGCTTATGCTGCAAGCATTACATTGTAGCAAAGTGTAATTTCGTCAGTGTTGTCACATAAAAAGATATAATAAAATATTTACAAAAATGTGAGGGGTGTACTCACTTTTATGGGATACTGTACATATAAATTCATAAGGAAAATCATGAATGTGTAACAGACTATAAGTATGCATACTGTACATACATTTCAACATGACAGTTCCAATTAAGACAATCTATCCTCCCTAATTCCACATGGACATGGACTCACTTTTGTGAGATACTGTATGAGTTTCACTTTTTGAATTGAATTATTGAAATAAATTGATGATATTCTAATTTCATAAGATGCACCCGTATAGGTCACTATCATGTCAGAAACAAGAAGGGGAGGAGAGCGGACTGCAATGTCAGTCTAGGTCCGGCAGATCATGGGCAAGCATGGGGGGGGGTGGAGATTTTTCGAGCACTGGTGTATGGGGCTGTGTAGCTGCAGAATGGTCAAGGTGCCCATACTGACCACGGAGCAATGGAAGAAGGTGGCCTGACCTGATTAATTCAAGAATGGTTTGAGGAACACAAGAACGAGTTTGAGGAACACAAGAACGAGTTTGAGGTGTTGACTTGCCCTTCAAATTCTCCAGATCTCAATCCAATCGAGCATCTGTGGGATGTGCTTGAAGAACAAGTTTGATCCATGGAGGTACCATCCCGCAACTTGCAGGGCTTAAAGGGTTTGTAAAGTCTCAAGGTTTTTCACCTGAATGCATTCTATGCATACTTCAATACCGGGCACTTTCACCCCCTTCCTGTCCAGGCCAGCTTTCAGCGCTGTCACACTTTGAATGACAATTGGGTGGTCATACAACACTGTACTCAAATACATTTTTTATCATTTTTTTTCACACAAACAGAGCTTTCTTTTTGAGGTATTTATTCATCACTGGATTTTTTAAATTTTTGCTAATTAAACGAAAAATGACAGAATTTTCTTTGTTTCTGCTATACAATTTTGAAAATAAATAATCTTTCTTTATAAAATTGGGACAAAATGTATTCTGCTACATTTCTTTGGTGAAAATACCCCAAATCAGTGTATGTTATTTAGTTTGTAGGAAAGTTATAGAGTCCACAAACTATGGTATATACTGTATATGATATAAGTAATATATAATATTACTTTCACTGCTTCACGGTATAAATCAGGGGTCTCAAAGTACCGGCCCGCGGGCCATTTGCGGCCCGCGGACCGGTTAAAAATGGCCCGCAGGCAGGGCTGATAAAGGACTAGAGGTCGACCGATATTTGGCCATTAGGTCGATATATAGCACTGGCCGCTGCTCTTCCTTCCTTCTCCACACTCAGCGCTTGATGCTTGTGTGAAACTGACATGTAACAGGAGGAGAGAGACAGAGGGATCTGTCAGATTTGAGGTTGATGTCGGGGGTGGGCGGGACCCGGCCGGGGTGGGCGGGACCCGGCCAATATCAAACACCAGCCAATGGGATCTGGGCGGGCAGCTACGTGTATGTGGCCCGCCCCTTTTCTTAAGCAGCCCAATCATTGGCTGGTGTTTGACAGCTGCTGGCCCCGCCCACCTTGGCCGGGTCCCGCCCACCCCGACATCAACCTCAATTCTGACAGATCCCTCTGTCTCTCTCCTCTGTGCTACGTGTCAGCTTCACACAAGCATCAAGCGCTGAGTGTGGACAGCTCCTTGTCAGTTTCACACACTGTTACACTCCGCTCAGTGTGAAACCTGCCAGTGGCACCTGCCTGTGCCAATCAGTGCCATCTGTCAGTGCCATCTGTCAGTGCCAGCTGCCAGTGCCACTGCCAATCAGTGCCACCTGCCAGTGCCAACCAGTCTGCCATTGCCACCTGCCACCTCCAACCAGTACCACCTGCCAGTGCCACCTGCCACCGCCAATCAGTGCCACCGCCAACCAGTGCCTGCCAGTGCCACCGCCAACCAGTGCCCCTGCCAATCAAAGCCACCTGCCAGTGCCACCTTCCGCCACCTGCAAGTGCCACGCCAATCAGTGCCACCTGCCAGTGCCAACCAGTGCTTGCCAGTGCCACCTGCCACCACCTGCCAGTGCCACGCCAATCAATGCCACCTGCCAGTGCCATGCCAATCAGTGCCACCTGCCAGTGCCACGCCAATCAGTGCCACCTGTCAGTGCCAATAGTGCCACCTGCCAGTTCCAAACCAGTGCCACCTGCCAGTTTCAAACCAGTGCCACTTGCCAATGCCTGCCAGTGCCACCTTCCAGTGCCAACCAGTGCCACTGCCAATAAGTGCCACCTGCCAGTGCCATTGCCAATCAGTGCCACCTGCCAGTGCCATCTGTCAGTGCCAATCAGTGCACCCTCCAAACAGTGCAACGTGCCACCTGCCAGTGCCACCTGCCAGTGACAGACAGTGCCACCTGCCAGTGCCACCTGCCTAAGCCAACCAGTGCCATCTGTACTGAGGACATCAAGTGTTTGGTAGAGTGACAGGAGCAAGCAGGGAGGAGTGGAGTGGGTGAGGTTTTTTTTTTTTCAAATCGGCCTAAAATATCGGCCACAAAAATCGTCATCATATATCGGCCATCGGCTTTACCTCTCCATCTCTTCTGTCCTCTCCGCTGCACGCTGCTGCAGCCCAGAGAGAGAACAGAGCTGAGAATGGAGCGGAGGAAGGATCCGCTCATCGATCCGCCCACCTAGGCATTGACGATCGACCAGAGCCCCAAACCAGGGTCCTGCTGCCACCTCAGGGCGGGAGATTGTGTTCTCTGGGTCCCCTGTCACTAGGCCTGTATGGAAGCCAGGAGGAGAGGATTTGGGAGGCAGATGATCCTGATTGCCAGGAGAGGTGAGTGAGCCATCACACTGAGGCAAAGTCCTTAGTGGGGTGACTGGGGTAGAAATTTGTGCAGTGTGGGGGGTATTTTATGCAGTGTGGAGGGTGATTGTGCAGTGTGGGGGGTAATTGTGTAGTGTGGGGGTATTTTATGGAGTGTGGGGGGTATTTTATGCAGTGTGTGGCTATTTGTGCAGTGTGGGAGGGGTAATGCTGGGTAGTTAATAATGCGTTTGCTGACACCAATGCTGGGTTAATAATGCGCTTACGGACACCAGTACTGGGTATAATGCGTTTGCTGACACCAGTGCTGGGTATAGTATAGTATATTATTGCTGGTATAGTTCATTGCTTTTGAAGTTTTAAAAGTTTGCATGCGGCCCCCCATGGGATATGAAAACTTGTCATGTGGCCCTCAGGCAATTTGAGTTTGAGACCCCTGGTATAAATGAACCCCTTATAGTAGCGATTATCTGCTTTTTTTTTATACTATAAAGGGATAATTTAAAAAAAAAATTTAACCCCATTATGACAGGTGTTACAAAAAAAGCATGATTCTGCTACTAAACATCTTAGGCCTGGTTCACAGCTATTTTTTTTTTTTTTGGGGGGGGGGGGCTTTTTGCAGAAACAGTTCATTTAACCACTTCCCTACCCGCCCATAGACATATGACATTCACAGATGGGATCTCCCATCTTGGGCGGGCTTCATATGGCGTCCTCGGCTTCCCGGCGGTATTAGGGGCATGAGCGCCCGCCGCGTCACCGAGGAGCTGATGCGCGTGCTCGGTGGCCGCGATGACCGCCGGGCACGTGCGATCGCTCGTTACAGAGCAGGACCCTTGATTTGTGTGTGTAAACACACAGATCCACGTCCTGTAAGGGGAGAGGAGACTGATCGTGTGTTCCTTGTATATAGGGACACTGATCGGTCTCCTCCCCAAGTCAGTCCCCTCTCCCCACAGTTAGAATCACCCCCTAGGTAACACATTTAACCCCTTGATCGCCCCTAGTGTTAACCCCTTCCCTGCCGGTGACATTTATACAATAATCAGTGCATTTTTATAGCACTGATCGCTGTGTAAATGGGAATGGTCCCAAAATAGTGTCAAAAGTGTCTGATATGTCCACCGCAATGTCAAAGTCACGATAAAAATTGCAGATCCCCGCCATTACTAGTAAAAAAAAAAATAGTAATAAAAAAAATGCCATAAAACTATCCCCTATTTTGTAGGTGCAAACCAATCAATATACACGTGTTGCAATTTTTTTACCAAAAATATGTAGAAGAATGCATATCGGCCTAAACTGAGAAAAAAAATGGTTTTATAAGAAAATAGGAAAAAATTTTATAGCAAAAAGTAAAAAAAAAAAAAAAAAAATAGTGTTTTTTTTCAAACTTGTCGCTCTTCTTTTGTTTATAGCGCAAAAAATAAAAACCGCAGAGGTGATCAAATACCACCAAAAGAAAGCTCTATTTATGGGAAAAAAAATATAAAATGTCATTTGGGTACAGTGTTGCATGACCGCTCAAATTGTCATTCAAAATGTTACAGCGCTGAAAACTGAAAATTGGTCTGGGCAGGAAGGGAGTGAAAATGCCCGGTATTGAAGTGGTTAAAATGGTCTCTTATGGGACACATTCACATCTATGCTTTTTTACAACCACTGCATATTTGGAAAAGGGTCACAGACTTGTTCCAATGCAAAACAGTGCTTTTTTTTGCTTTTTTGGTTCAATAGACTTCAATGGAGAAGCTGCAGTGCGTTTTTGCCACGATTTGCGTTTTTTTAATCTGCCCAACAACAAATTGGCCAAAAAAAAAAGCATAAAAAAATGCAAAACGCAAATAGCAGCAAAAATGAGTGTGCAAAAACGCACAGCCAAAAGCACTGCAGAAACGGATCAAAAGCAAACGCTTTATAAATGTCAATGGCCCCAAAAATGTGTCAAAAGTGCCTGATCTGTCCACCGCAATGTCGCAGTACTGCTAAAATTTGCAGATCACCGGCATTACTAGTAAAAAAAAAAAATAATAATAATAATGGCCTGGTCATTAAGCAGCCAAAACTTACGGTCTGTAAGTGGTTAACCCAGAAGTTTTCTATTCTGCTCCTTCAAATGTTCCCGACACTTTGGTCAAAAACAAACGACGATTTGACCCCACTAATGATTAGAATATCGAACGAATGTTCTTAAAATGAAATTTTTTTTGAAGGAAGACATTGTCTTTTTATGGCCAGCATAAGTGACAGCAGGCACAGGGAGCTTTTATCAAGCCACCTGCCTATGACAAGGGAGTCTGTCATACATAATATATTACAGTTCTGTCTGCAAATCGGCAAAACAAGTATATAGTATATACGGTACATCTCCTCTAATAGTATATACCTCTAATGGTATATACGGTATATCTCCTCTAATAGTATATCTCCTCTAATAGTATATACGGTATATCTCCTCTAATAGTATATCTCCTCTAATAGTATATACGGTATATCTCCTCTAATTGTATATACGGTGTATCTTCTCTAATAGTATATACGGTGTATCTTCTCTAATAGTATATATGGTATATCTCCTCTAATAGTATATAGGTATATCTCCTCTAATAGTATATACCGTATAGCTCCTCTAATAGTATATACAGTATATCTCCTCTAATAGTATATACAGTATATATCTCTTCTGTCTGTTATTCTCAGAGTGGATTAGAGATTTTGCTCCCTAACCATATAGTCGGTTATTTATATTTGCCACTACATAGAGATATTTAAGAATAAATTGCCTTGTTTTTTAAATTTTACATATTAACTAAATTATACACCGCACTTTTTTTAACCACTTGCCGCCCGCCGTATAGCAAAATGACGGCGGCAAAGGGGTTGTGTTATCCTGAACGAACGTCATATGACGTGATCAGGAGAACAGAGCCGGCGTGCTCCCGTGGGGGCGCGCAGCGTGGAGATCGGAGGTGCTGTGTGTCAGTCTGACAGAGGCTTCTTACCACGTGATCAGCTGATTATCGTGTGAACCAGGAAGTGCCAGTAAACAGCTTTCCTCGGTTCACGCTGACAGGGAGAGCCAATCGGCGGCTCTCCCTGTCAGGGGGGGGGGTCTGTGCCGATAATCAGCACATTGATTATCAGCACAGCCCCCATCAAAAGGTGCCCATCACCTGCCAGCCTGTCTCCCTCTATAAACGCCTGTCAACGCCCATAAAAGTGCCGATCAGTGCCCACAACAGTGCCAATCAGTGCCCAAAAAAGTGCCAATCAGTGCCCCATCAGTAATGCCTGCCAGTGCCCCAAAGTGCCAATCAGTAATGCCTGTCAGAAGCTCATCAGTGCCACCTATCAGTGCCCATCAGTGCCACCCATCAGTGCTGCCTATCAGTGCCCAATAGTGTCGCCTATCAGCGCCGCCTATCAGTGCTGCCTATCAGTGCCGCCTATCAGCGCCGCCTATCAGTGCAGTGAGGGGATGGGAAGGGGATATTTGACAGCAATACAAATGAGAGTCTCACAAATACAAACACAGTACTTATCAGGCATATTTTTTCATTAATGGCTCGTTTTTCATCAGCCAGATAGCTCTTTGGGGAGCCTTTGCCAGGTGGTGCGGAGGCATTGTATCGCCTCCTTGTTGCCTGCTTCAATCCCTTGGATCCTGCACCAGCACGTTGCATCCACAGTTCCGGGGCGCTTGCAGAATGGCCCTATTCACTAGAATAGGTCACAATTGGAGGGCAGCAGTGACCACCGAAAGTGGCAGGGAGGGTAGAATTCCTGCCGCAGCCAAGTACACCCCTGCAGTTAAACGGGGGAGCGGTTGGGGGGGGTGGTAAAACACTGTTGTGGTTTTGAAGTTACACCATTTATAAGGTTGAAATAAGACACATGTTCAACCAGTTCAAACTATGTGTGTATCATTTTTATTTTCTAACCATTTCCATAGCCCTGTATATTCTGCTTCAGAGGAAGACAATGACATTTTTTTTTAAAGGCGTCAATACTCTCAGATTGTACCACTTCTTGTTAGAGGGAGTTCCACATTTTATTGCTCTAACAGTAAAGAACACTTTCCATAATCTAAATCTGGCCATGATTTTCTTTCCTGCAACCACAGTCAATGTTGATAGGCGAATACTAGTGCTAGTAATGCAATCCAAGAGAAGGCTTGTACTACACTCAGACTACGTCCTCTGTCTTCCCTCCATCACCATTTCAGGAAAGGGTCTTCTTCTGGAGTGGCAGCATGCTTATAGTGACTGAAGAACAGAAAGGAAATAGCAAGAAAAAGGAGAGCGGGAGAGCGAGGGAAGGGAGAGAGGGAGAGAGGGAGAGAGGGAGAGAGGGAGAGAGGGAGAGAGGGAGAGAGGGAGAGAGGGAGAGAGGGAGAGAGGGAGAGAGGGAGAGTGGGAGAGTGGGAGAGTGGGAGAGAGGGAGAGAGGGAGAGAGGGAGAAAGGGAAAGGAGAGAGGGAGAAAGAGAAAGGAGAGAGGGAGAAAGAGAAAGGAGAGAGGGAGAAAGAGAAAGGAGAGAGGGAGAAAGAGAAAGGAGAGAGGGAGAAAGAGAAAGGAGAGAGGGAGAAAGAGAAAGGAGAGAGGGAGAGGAAGAGGGAGAAAGGAGAAGGAGAAAGAGGGAGAGGGAGAAAGGAGAAGGAGAAAGGAGAGAGGGTGAGGGAGAAAGGAGAAGGAGAAAGAGAGGGAGAGGGAGAAAGGAGAAGGAGAAGGGAGAAAGGAGAGAGGGAGAAAGGAGGAGAAAGGAGAAAGGAGAGAGGGAGAAAGGAGAAGGAGAAAGGAGAGAGGGAGAAAGGAGAAGGAGAAAGGAGAGAGGGAGAAAGGAGAAAGGAGAGAGGGAGAAAGGAGAAGGAGAAAGGGAGAAAGGAGAAGGAGAAAGGGAGAAAGGAGAAGGAGAAAGGGAGAGGGAGAAAGCAGAAAGAGAAAGGAGAGAGGGAGAAAGGAGAAGGAGGGAAAAAGGAGAAGGAGAAAGGAGAGAGGGAGAAAGCAGAAAGAGAAAGAGAAAGGAGAGAGGGAGAAAGGAGAAGGAGGGAGAAGGAGGGAGAGGGAGAAAGGAGAAAGAGAAAGGAGAGAGGGAGAAAGAGAAAGGAGAGAGGGAGAGGGAGAAAGGAGAAAGAGAAAGGAGAGAGGGGGAGGGAGAAAGAGAAAGGAGAGAGGGAGAAGGAGAGGGAGAAAGGAGAAGGAGAAAGGAGAGAAGGAGAGGGAGAAAGGAGAAGGAGAAAGGAGAAAGGAGAGAGGGAGAGGGAGAAAGGAGAAGGAGAAAGGAGAAGGAGAAAGAGGAAGGACAGAAAGAGTGAGCGAGAGCATAAAAGAGAGGGAAAATATCTGATGGTTCTCAGAAGTTGATTTTTGTCTCTCCAAACGCTATATAATCGTAGTGTTTTCCGCAGTGGCGGCTGGTGCTCAAAATCTTTGGGAGGGCGCAAACAAACTGAAAAATTCTGAAAAAAACATCAATTGCAGCCTTACTGTGCCCATCAAATGCTGCCCCTGTGCCCATCAAATGTTGCCACTGTGCCCATCAAATGCTACCACTGTGCCCATCAAATGCAGCCACTGTGCCATTAAACGCTGCCACTGTGCCCATCGAATGCCGCCACTGTGCCCATCGAATGTCGCCACTGTGACCCCCCCGGGCGCCCGCTTGCCTTCTGCCCGGCATTTACCCTGTCTCGGTGGGGCAGCGGTTGACCGCAGCGAGCGATGTCCTTCATGCGTTTCCTCCCATCCTCTCCTCCTGATAGGCGTCCAATATCGGTGCCTGTCATTTCAGCCAATCAGGTGACGGGTAACAGACCCGAGCACCTGATTGGCAGAGAGGCGGTTCAGTGTTAGGAAAGCGAATATTCATTCGCTTTTCCAACACACCTGGGTGGGCAGTTTACCTATTTTGAAGCCTATTAGAGCCTATAGCTCTAATCAGGTGCTTCAAAAACACCCCTGCCGCTGGAATTCAGGCGCCCGGTGCCCAAAAAGGGTCCGGGCGCCTGAATAGGGGGTGGCAGCGGCGGTGCATGAATTTATCCATTGGTCATAGAGGGGGCTGGCGAGAGAGAGTGGACGGCGCCCGTGCGCCCTTATGGACGCACCGCCACTGGTTTTCCGGCCACATAGTCTCTTGCTTAGTCTTGCATAGACTCTTGCTTCCCTCAGAGTCAGGCCAAGTCATTTTTGACTAAAGAAAGTCTTAAAAGGACATCCTGATTCACGCATGAAGAGATTTTTATCTTCTTGGGAGCTGCCCTTTCAGCTTTCCGATCGGCTGTCGGGTGCAGACGCCGCCATTTCTGGTAAGGGAAAGGCTTCACTGCCGGATCCCTACTGCGCATGCACGAAGCATGCTGCGCTTTGTTATTGGTTCAGGGGTGGAGGAAGGAGGAGGGGACCGAGTGGAACTCTGCTTTAGTTTGCTTGACCAGTTCCTGCCTGGCCTATAGTCAAATGACGGCCGGGTGGGACTTTCATTGTTCCTGGTGGATGCCATCTGGTGTCCTCCCTAAATTGTGGGGCAATTGTAGTGCTCAAAACCATGCTATATAATATATATATATATATATATATATATATATATATATATATATATATATGTGCACAAAGTTCATATGTGAAATTCCATAGGAGTTTCCAAGAGCAACTGTTGCTATTGCATATAGAAAGCACTCAGGATGAAAAAGTCCCATGAAAGTGATGAAGGTAGGATAGAATGGGTGTCACCAATCAAAATAAATACAACCACGCTTACCAGAGGGCGTGCGATCCCTTAATACGGTAATTGGTCAAATGCGCTCAATTACAATATCCAACCTGTAGGATCCGGACCTCCAGCGCACCCGCACTTGTCACTGGATATGCGCCTTAGAGGTGAATAGATCAAACCAGGAAGTAAAGCCCTGTGAGTAAAACGGCCCATCCGGGGTAGTCAGGGATCACCAGACATGTAATAAAGGGATAATCCACATGGCATAATAACGTATGGATTATTTATTGGTAAAAACAAGAGTAACACTCATATTGGGTAGCTTAAAAACAAGCATGTGGTAAAATTGGTCATTTTTTCCAGGAAGCAAGATGGCCGACCATCAATCGTGCATGCGTGGTAGCGTGTGTGCATGTCTCCACCCTACGTGTTTCGTCATACGTGACATCATCAGGGGCACAATAACAGCAGATCACATTGCGATTGTAATCAATGGATGGCTTCCTTTCATTCCATCCATTGTGTACAATTGTAATGCTAGCTGTGATTGGTCACATTACATGGTACAGACAGGGTCAATCACAGCCCATCTGTACTATGTGATTATCTGTGGCCAATTACAGCTAATCACAACAAAACAAATGTAATGAATCGGTTTCATTCATTAAAATGGTTGCTTACAGGCCCAGACTAGCCATAGGGCAGACCGGGCGTTTGACCGGTGGGCCGAGGGCCGCTGGGCTGCCCGGCCACGTCTTAAAAAGAGCTGGCAGGGCGAGCCGCGGGACGATATGCATGCATATGCCTGGTGATGGTGGGAGGATCAGAAAGTCTCTCCATTCCTAAGCCCACTATGGCAACTAAAAGCCGCAGTTCGGGCATGTGCCCCGCCTCCCGCACTTGAAAGCCAGCAAGGTGCTGCGGCCGCATATAGGGAAGGTGGTGGCCTCGGCTTCTCCCTCCTCCTCGCGTCCTGGTTGCCAGGTGACCGGTTGCTGCACATGACAGCCGACAAGGTGCTGCGGCCGCATATAGGAAAAGCAGTCCAACCAGTCCCTCTGACCTGGAGCGTGGCGATATCCCTGGTATAGCTGCATCACCGGTCCGGGGCTTAGAAATCCCCTCGGCTTAATCTCCAAAATATACCCAGTCATGAGGTAAGTTTAGCAGCATTCTAATTGGTCGGTGCCATCACATGTGCGGCGCTGACCAATTAGAACCCACGCAGCCCATCCTGTCAGCGGGGGGGGGGGGGGAGAAGAGGAGAGAAAGCCGAGGGGATTTCTAAGCCCCGGACCGGTGACGTGGCTATACCAGGGCTTATAGTGGGATATCACCGCGCTCCAGATCAGCGGGACTGGATTTTTCTGTAAAGGTGAACTTGCACTTTAAGTGGCTAAAATAATAAACATGTTATACTTACCTGCTGTGTGCAATAGCTTTTCACAAAGCAGCCCAGATCCTCTTCTGGGGTCCCCCGCCGGCGCTCCTGGCTCCTTCTCTTCGGCGAGTGCCCCCATAGCAAGCCGCTTGCTATGGGGGCTTCCCGTCCCACCACGTCACTGGGGACCCGATGCGCGTGCCCTGCGGCCGCAATGTACGCGGGGCACCCGCGATTGCCCGGTAACAGAGTAGGACCATGGATCTGTATGTGCAAACACACAGATCCACGTCCTGTCAGGTGAGAGGAGACCGATGGTGTGTTCTCAGTACAGAGGAACATCGATCGGTCTCCTCCCCTTGTGAGTCCCCTCCCCCTACAGTTAGAGTCACTCCCTAGGAAACATAATTAACCCCTCGATCACCACCTAGTGTTAACCTCTTCCCTGCCAGTCACATTTATACAGTAATCAGTGCATTTTTATAGCACGGATCGCTGTATAAATGTGAATGGTCCAAAAAATGTGTCAAAAGTGTCCGATATGTCTGCTGCAATATCGCAGTCACAATAAAAATCGCAGATCGCCGCCATTTGCGCAAACAAATCAATATACACTTATTGCGATTTTTTTTTACCAAAAATATGTAGAAGAATACATATCGGCCTAAACTGAGGAAAAAATTTGTTTTAAAAAAATAAAATAAAAAATTGGATATTTATTATAGCAAAAAGTAAAAAATACTGTGTTTTTTTTTCAAACTTGTCACTCTTCTTTTGTTTATAGCGCAAAAAATAAAAACCACAGAGGTGATCAAATACCACCAAAAGAAAGCTCTATTTGTGGGATAAAAAAAATGATTACAATTTCATTAGGGTGCAGTGTTGCATGACCGCGCAATTGTCATTCAAAATGTGACAGCGCTGAAATCTGAAAAATGGCTTGGGCAGGAAGGGGGTGAAAGTGCCCAGTATTGAGGTGGTTAAGGAACACTGTGATGGGGGAACCCAATGTATGGGGACACCTGATAAATGGGCACTGTGATGGGGTGACATGATGTAAGGGGACACACTGATGGAGGAACCCAATGTATGGGGAAACTGTGATGGGGACACCTGATAAATGGGCACTATGATGGGGTGACATGATGTAAAGGGACACTGTGATGGTGGAACCCAATGATGAAAGAGCACGCTGTCATGGGGAACACCTGATGTAAGACGTTAAATCACAATTTTACACCCTTTAGAAAGCCTGAAGGCGGCGATTGGTTTTCGGGGTCCTGTACACGGCTAGGCTCCCAAAAAGTCTCACACATGAGGTATCCCCGTACTCAGGAGCATTTCACATATGTCCATGGCATGTTTGAGCAATAATTTAATAATAGTGTAGCGCTACTAAAAGGTGAAAATAAAATGGAAACAAAAAGACAATATAAATTGGCTATGCTAAATATAACCTAGTGAGGGTGTGAGAAAAAATGTCCACAAACAATCTCAAGTGGTATATAGCTCAGGTGAAGGTAATCCCAATCGTGGAACAATCAGTGTAAGGCTTGTCTGTAGTCAGCAACAGCGGAACTCAAGATATAAATGGGTACTCTTACCAGCTGTGGTGGACCCCAAATGTCATACGACATAGGGATCTTATATTATGTATATCAGATGTTGTTGTATTCATCAGATGTCGCTCAGATACTGGACACAGATGGAAGGATCAGTTCAAGGTGGTATCCTCAGCTCCTGGACAGTGAAGGCTCCAAGTACTTCCCTGTTAAATAACCGTCTTTAACTATGTTCCGTGAAGGCAATTATGTCTCCCCCATTCAGTCTGGTGTCCCTCAGGGCTGTAGAATCTATTGTTTGAAAAGTGCTGCTCAGCTGTTCACAGAACTCCTCTCCAACACAGAGCAAGTACATGGCATGCATGTGGATCATTTAGTGACAACTTTGTGTAAAAAAACAATAAATAAATAGTAATTTTCCAGAAACTTGTGGCAAAATATAAAATATTCCATGTACTCAACATGCCTATCAGCAAATAGCTTAGAGTGTCCACTTTCCAAGTAAGACAAAAACCATTCCATAGCTCAACTCACCAACCAGTCTGCTGACCAACCAAATTAACCTGTCTAACCGTGTGTTAAAAACAGAGGTTTAGTTAGCACACATTTGCAAACGCATGTGAAAGCTGCAAGGCCTCGTCACGGCACCCTGTGTATACTTGCAGTCCTAACACTACAAATTTATAAGTGTCTCCACAGTGGAAGCACATGCATGGAATGGATAGATGAGGGGCAGGTGAGCCTGGAGGCAGCCCAGGCCCCTTATAGGAACAGGAGCACACTGGACACCCAGCAAGAGCACAATGGCAGCGAAGGTGCCCAGTGTGTCCCTGGACCATATTTACGAACAGTAACAAAAAACTGGCCACTGCCCCCACCTATAACTGGCTTTCACAGCAAGGAGCACATGGAGGGCCATATACATGGAAGACAAAAACAATTCCATAGCTCAACTCACCAACCAGTCTGCTGACCAACCAAATTAACCCGTCTAACCGTCTGTTAAAAGCAGGGGTTTAGTTAGCACACATTTGCAAACGCATGTGAAAGCTGCAAGGCCTCCTATTTGATTGCCTCTATGATTTTTAGTTTTTGCGATATAAACAGAAAAAGCAAATACCTTGTGGTGTCTACTTTCCAAAATGGGGTCATTTGGGGGGGGGTTTGTGCCATCTGGGCATTCCATGGCCTCGTAACTGTGATAGGCAGTGAGTAAAATCACAATTTTACGCCCTTAGAAAGACTGAAGGCGGTGATTGGTTTTCGGGGTCCCGTACGCGACTAGGCTCCCAAAAAGTCCCACACATGTGGTATCCCCGTACTCAGGAGAAGCAACAGAATGTATTTTGGGATGTAATTTCACATAATCTCATGGCATATGTGGACAACTTTGTGTAAAAATAAATAAATAGTAATTTTCCCGAAACTTGTGGCAAAATATAAAATATTCCATGGACTCAACATGCCTATCAGCAAATAGCTTGGGGTGTCTACTTTCCAAACAGGGGTCACATTGGGGGGGGGGGGGGGGGGTTTGAACTGTCCTGGCATTTTATGCACAACATTTAGAAGCTTATGTCACACATCACCCACTCTTCTAACCACTTGAAGACAAAGCCCTTTCTGACACTTTTTGTTTACATGAAAAAATATATATATATTTTTTTGCTAGAAAATTACTTTGAACCCCCAAACATTATATATATTTTTTAAAGCAAAGGCC
The DNA here is from genome assembly GCA_037952835.1 of Lithobates septentrionalis. Lineage (NCBI taxonomy): Eukaryota > Metazoa > Chordata > Amphibia > Anura > Ranidae > Lithobates > Lithobates septentrionalis. The sequence goes on along the minus strand of JBBDGP010001886.1, from coordinate 24,412 downwards.
CTACAGATTAAAATGGTGGGTGTTCCAACTTTTTTTTCTCACAGTATTGGCGCATTGATTTTTCAAACGCATTTTTTTTGGAAAAAAAAAACACTTTTTTTTTATTTTAATGCACTAAAACACACTATATTGCCCAAATGTTTGATGAAATAAAAATGATATTCTTATGCCGAGTACATGGATGCCAAATACGACATGCTATAAAATTGCGCACAAACGTGCAGCGGCGACAAACTACAGTCATTTTTAAAAGCCTTTAAAAACCTTTACAGGTTACCACTTTAGATTTACAGAGGAGGTCTATGCTAAAATTACTGCCCTCGATCTAACCTTCGCAGATGCATGGTGCAATTGCTGTTTACATATGACACCAGACCAATGCTTGCGTTCGCCTTTGTGCGTGGGCACGGGGTGCTTTATTTTTATTTTATTTTTATTTCTTTTGCTTTTTTGTTTTATTTTTAAACTGTTCCTTTAGATTTTTTTTTTATCATTTTTATTGTTATGTCAGAGAATGTAAATATCCCCTATGATAGCAATAGGTAGTGACAGGTACTATTTTTAAAAAAATTGGGGTCTATTAGACCCTAGCTCTCTCCTCTGCCCTCAAAGCATCTGACCACACCAAGATCGGCGCTGTTTATATCCGGCGAAACCTAAGTCATGAAATGCTCGTAGTTTCTGGTTTCTTAGGCCATAGAGATGATTGGAGCCATTCTGGTCTCTGATCGGCTCTATGATCAGCTGGCAGAACCACCAGCTGCCTTCTCGGGTTCCCTGTTGGGACAGGAGAGCCCGAGAAAACCATAGAGGGGGGCTTGTAAACGCAGTCTAGATGCGAATTAGCCACTAGGATTGCTTTTACATGAAAGCCGACCGGTGGCTGAAAAGAATGATGCCAAGGTGATCATTCTGGTATAACCACTCAAAGTCCAGCAACATACCAGTACGTTGCTGGTCCCTGTTGGGCATACATTCTAATGTTCTTTTTTTTCATGCAGCCTGTGGGCTTAACGAAAAAAAGAGATTGATCCGTGGGTATGCCCACCATTAGAATATCGCCCTTCATCCACCCACTTCTAATAAAGGGCAAACATGCACCATTTTTTTTTTTTAACTGTGGTGGTGAAATCACCTCCTACAGCGAGGGAGTCGCTGATTTACATATCGTGGGATCAAACGCTGTTGCTGTCAAGATAAATAAAATCAGTGCTGCAGCTGAATGGCGTACCTGCTAAGCAAATGATGGTTAACAATAAAACAAAGTAACATTACAGTATAACAGTAAGACATACCATACCTGCAAAGCAAATACAATTAAACATAGTAAAAATAAAAAAATTTTAACGCAATCTGTGCTTAAAAAATATATGTGAAGCATGGGGGCAAACGTTAGGAGCCAATCGTTCCTCCACCCCTGCCCCCATGCTTCGGCATATATGCTCTTTCTTTAACTGTGATGGTGAAATCACCTCAGACAGCGCTGTAGTCACGGCTTTATGTATCGTGGGAGCAAACGCTGTTGGTGTCAGAATAAATAAACCTGTGCTGCAGCTGAATGGCATACCTGCTAAGCAAATGATGGTTAACAATAAAACAAAGTAACATTAGAGTATAACAGTAATGCCGCGTACACACGAGCGGAATGTCCGTCAGAAAAAGTCCGATGGGAGCTTTTCATCGTATATTCCGACCGCGTGTATGTCCCATCGGACTTTTTCCGTCGAAAATTCAGACAGACTTAGATAGAGAACATGTTCTGAAACCCGTTTGTCTGTATGCTGTTTCGACATACCAAAAACGACACATGCTCTAAAGCAAGTACGAGACAGAAGCTATTGGCTACTGGCTATTAAACTTCCTTTTTCTAGTCCCCTCGTACGTGTTGTACGTCACCTCGTTCTGGACGGTCGGACTTTGGAGTGACCGTGTGTATGCAAGACAGCTTGAGCGGAATTCCGTCGGAACTCCATCGGAAAAACCTTCAGAGTTTATTCCGACGGCAAAACCGGTTGAGTGTACAGGGCATAAGACTTACCAGACCTGCAAAGCAAATACAATAAAACATAGTAAAAATAAAACATTACAGTTCTAAAATACAGTAACAAAAGAGAGAGAACAATAGATATAGAACAATAGAGAGCGAACAATAGAGCAGACAATAGAGAGCGAACGTAAGAGAGAGAACAATAGAGAGAAGAAAAATAAAACCACAACTAGGACTGTGCAATTCTGTACCCTACGCTAATACTCCACTAGTGTGTGGTAGCGTTAGAAACAGTCACCAATGCAAAGACCAGGTTGGTCAGGACAGGATGGACAATAAAAGCAGGTGTCACGCCTATATCCGCGCTTTCTACAGACACAAAATTTTCTTTGGAGGTTTTTTTTGGGTAGGGGTACCAGGGAGGACATGCGGAAAATACCTCTCATGCAGCCGACTCACTGCATTTAGATTGAGAAATTGGGCCACAGCACCGTCTGGAAACAGAAGGGCTCTGACGATCTCTTCCTGGAATTTAAGGAAGGATCCAGTTCGTCCTGAAGCTTTGTATAGCACATAAGCATTCAGCAGAGCCAATTGAAATAAGTATACAGACACTTTTTTGTACCGTCTGGCCTTACGGCAATTAGGTACAGCGCCAACAACTGGTCGTTGAGGTCCACCCCTTCCATATTAAGGTTATATTCATGGACACAGAGGGGTTTCTCCACAACACCAGTCGCCGTAGGAATTTGGACAGTTGTGTCTGCGTGAAGGGAGGACAGAACAAAAACATTCTTATTATCCCTCAACTTCACAGCGAGCAAATTATTACATCTCAAGCAGGCTCTCTCCCCCAGCCTAAGACGGGATTCTACAAGGCGTTGGGGGAAGCCCCGGCGATTAGATCGCACGGTGCCACATGCGCCAATTCCATGATCAAACAAGTGACCAAAAAGTGGCACACTCGTGTAATAATAATAATTAATAATTGTCCACATATAAGTGGTACCCCTTTCCGAATAAGGGTGACACCAAGTCCCACACATTCTTACCAGCGCTCCCTATGTAATCTGGGTAGTTCTCCGGCACTACATAACTATCTCTTCCTTCGTAAACCATAAAACTATATGTATAGCCTGTGGCCGTCACAGAGCTTATACATCTTGACCCCTTATCTGGCACGCTTGCTGGGAAGATACTGTTTGAATGACAAGCGGCCAGAAAACTTAATCAGGGACTCATCAATGCAGAAAACTTGATGGGGAGTAAACAAGAAAAAAAGAGAGAGGGTTTAGGGACTTTTAGGAAGCCAAAACCTGGTGAGGTTACGTATTTCCATCCCTATGGGACTTTATATGAAAACAGGACCCGGTAGGGTCTTGTATTTCCATCCCTTATATATAAAAAAAAAGGGGGAGCAAGGAGGATGGGGCTTTATATGAAGCATATGACAGCAAGAAGGTAATTAGCTGAATAAAGGAATTTTATTGCTTTACAAAGCTTGTAGGCATAGATATAATCATGACGGTAAAAAGGTATACACAGTTACAACAGTAGCCATAAAATGACATAACCATGATTGTAATAGATTGGACAAGATAAATCAATCATAAGACAAAAGAGTAGCAAAAATTGGTTCGATAGAACTGTAATAAAATTCCATAATGCAGCACAACAATATTGGATAAACATGTAATTACAAGGTAGTGCCTGCAGGACCTAAGGCCTCACTAAGCCTGTGAAGGTAAAAATTGTATGGTAACATGAAATATGGGTGTAGAGAAGTTGAAGCACGGCATTAATTAGCTCTACGCGTTTCGTGGCTGATACGCCACTCGTCAGGAGCATGCGCGTGGTAGTCTAGAAAAAAATTATTAATATTAATAAAGGCATAAATCGAGGTAAAGTAGGACCTCAAATGGCACCGAAGTGCATACTTACTAGTACAGTTGGTCGGTTTCTGGTGTGGGGGCGGGGTGCCAGATAGCATCGGAAAACACCTCCAACCGGGAGCCGCGGTGGACAGCCCACAAGCCTACAAGCTTTGTAAAGCAATAAAATTCCTTTATTCAGCTAATTACCTTCTTGCTGTTATATGCTTCATATAAAAGTCCCATCCTCCTTGCTCCCCCTTTTTTTTGGGGAGTAAACAAGGTTGCAAACTGCTGGTTGAAGTGGTTTACGAGGGGCCGAATTTTGTAGAGCCGACCTTATCCAGGGTTACCCCGAGGACGACAGAGCTCATTGTCATTGAAGTGCATGAACCGCAAGATCTGCTTTTATCGTGTCCTGGTCATGGAAGCAGAGAACACGGGCGTATGGTGAATTGGGTCAGTGGACCAATATGACCGCAACTCACTCTTTTTAGTTATGCCCATGAGGAGGGATAGGCCCAGAAAGGTCTTAAATTCGAAAACCGTAATAGGTTTCCAATCTCTGGCAAGGATAAAATGGGGATTAGCGATGATGAATTGACCAGCATACAAATTGCTTTGGTCCACAATAGATCTATAGAGATCTTCCGTGAAAAACAGCGAATAAAAATCAAGTGACGTAAAATCAACTGTTTCCACCTGAATTTCGGGTTGGCCAATGAATGGGGGAAGTACGGGTGCTGCAGAAGTGGTGGGCTCCCAATTAGGATTGGCAAATGCAGCAGGAAGGGCACTATGGGCTCGACGGGCCTGTGTTTGTCTTCTTCTTGGTGGCAGTGGGACACTACTCATGCTTGCCACCTCACCAGCTTGAACTGCACTTATGGGACTTGAAACGTCACCACGTGTTACTACAGTGCTAGATGTACGACCAGAATGTACTAGGCCGCTGGTGCTTGCCAGTTCACCAGAAGGATGAGCGGCACTAGTACTGCTCTGCTTCATACGAAGGACCTGTGGTTCTTGCACCTCAACGACAGCAGAAGAATGGTGTTGGGTACGCCTGAATTTGGCAGGGACCACAACTCCGTCGTCAGAACTATCTGTCAGGGTGGCGCTGCTGTCTACAGGTTTGTATTCTGAGCCTGAATCTGACAGATGAGTGACTTCCTCTTCTCTGTCATGCTCAGAAACGTGTAGGCCTCTTCACTACTGTACCTTCGATTTGACATTTTGGTCTCTAAATTTACTGGTACAGTAGTGAGACTTACAGGAAAAAGAGCTCCTGACTGGCAGAGAAACGTTAACAAAAAACAGAGTCAGGGATCAGGCCTGACTCTGCGAACGCTGCAGTTATGTGTGTTGTGTTTTTGTAAGTGACAGTGATCGATTGATACTGCACTTGGGTGGGCTGGGCGGAGGGGCTAAACGCAGGTGCTAGCAGGTATCTGGGCTGAATCCGCTAACACTGCGTTTATGGGAACCCTAAACTGCTGGGGGCGCTAATATAGTTCTGATCAGGTCAGATATTGATCTCATCAGACACTATTCTACTAAGGGAGGTGTATGGTGCGTGCGTGGGTGTTAGCGCTACTGGCACTAATCTGACGCTGCCTGGGGCGACGCAGACCCTGACTGATGCTAAAACCTAACTGATGTCACCCGCCGGGTGATCAGGGGGTTAAACCTTTATTGGGTAATATACGGCGGGTGCCCTGACGCTATAAAAAATATCTAACCAGCGTCACCCGTGAACACTAATACGGTGATCACTGGTGACGGGGTGATCAAGGGGTTAAACCTTTATTAGGGGGGGTCCCTAAACCTATCTGGGCCTATTACTAAGTACCCTAACACTGATTAGTGTCACTAATGACACCAGTACAGTGATCAAAGAAAAATATGAACACTGCACTGGGTGACACAGTGACAGGGGATGAAGGGGTTAACTGGGGGGGTGATCGGGGGGTGAAATATGTGCCTATGTGTACTGTTGGTGCAACTCACAGTTAGATGTTATCTCTCCTCTCTCTTGAACGAAAAGTTCCAGGAGGAGAGATGACATCACTAGGATTTCATTTGTCAGGACCGATCAGCAGGTCCAGGCCAGAAACCATTGGCCTGTGCCTGGAGACTGATCAGTTCTACAACGAATCTGATTGTCGCAGCCGCCGTAACATAACGCCGTTTCGCCCACCCTTGCCATTCTGCCACAGTAAAAGGTTAAAGGAATTTCCTCTCATTTCTTCTTATGGCTATGAGGCAGGATGTGAAGGGAAATCCCCCCCAGGTAGTAAAGAAAGAAAAAAAAAAAAAAAAGACTGGGGTTATAATCCTCCCTTAGGGCTTGTTCAGCTGCATGTCAGTGTTCAGCCAGATGGGTGGTGGTGGGGGGGGGGGTAGTTTGGGGTGATAAAAATGCAGCTTAACTTCCTGATTTTGATGCCCCCTGGTTGCATGTTTGAAAGAAGCCTAACTTTATCTAAAACGGAAATGTTTTTCCTTCAGTTCTAATTTAATTTCTTCATAATAACAAAGTCAAGTTTTCCACGAACCCTGAACAGATAACCAGAGGTGCCTCCCATAACAACATCCCCCATCAGCGAGCACAGGATGTTTCAGGGGAATGCAAATGCAGCCGCACTCTCGCTTGGTTCAGGTTTGACTATTCAAATTAGAAAAATGGGTCACTTCATGGTGTACGGCGGAGTGTTTATCTTGGCCAGCTTGTCATTCCGCCCAGCCTGCTGCACACTGACCATGACACAGTATACACTAGGAGCAACATATTATTAATATTAATATATATATATATATATATATATATATATATATATATATATATATATATATACATACAGTATCTCACAAAAGTGAGCACACCCCTCACATTTTTGTAAATATTTTCTTCTATCTTTTCATGTGACAACACTGAAGAAATGACACTTTGCTACAATGTAAAGTAGTGAGTGTACAGCTTGTATAACGGTGTAAATTTGCTGTCCCTTCAAAATAACTCAACACACAGCCAATAATGTCTAAACCGCTGCCAACAAAAGTGAGTACACCCCTAAGTGAAAATGTCCAAATTGGGCCCAAAGTGTCAATATTTTGTGTGGCCACCATTATTTTCCAGCACTGCCTTAACCACCTTGGGCATAGAGTTCACCAGATCTGCACAGGTTGCCACTGGAGTCCTCTTCCACTCCTCCATGATGACATCACGGAACTGGTGGATATTAGAGACCTTGAGCTCCTCCACCTTCCATTTGAGGATGTCCCACAGATGCTCAATAGGGTTTAGGTCTGGAGACATGCTTGGCCAGTCCATCACCTTTACCCTCAGCTTCTTTAGCAAGGCAGTGGTCATCTTGGAGGTATGTTTGGGGTCGTTATGTTGGAATACTGCCCTGCGGCCCAGTCTCCGAAGGGAGGAGATCATGCTCTGCTTCAGTATGTCACGGTACATGTTGGCATTCATGGTTCCCTCAATGAACCGTAGCTTCCCAGTGCCGGCGGAACTCATGCAGCCCCAGACCATGGCACTCCTACCACCATGCTTGACTGTAGGCAAGACACACTTGTCTTTGTACTCCTCACCTGGTTGCTGCCACACACGCTTGACACCTTCTGAACCAAATAAGTGTATCTTGGTCTCATCAGACCACAGGACATGGGTCTAGTAATCCATGTCATTAGTCTGCTTGTCTTCAGCAAACTGTTTGTGGGCTTTCTTGTGCATCATCTTTAGAAGAGGCTTCCTTCTGGGACGACAGTCATGCAGACCAACTTGATGCAGTGTGTGGCGTATGGTCTGAGCACTGACAGACACACAGACACACAGAGACACACAGACACACAGAGACACACACACAACCAACCTCTTTAGCAATGCTGGCAGCACTCATATGTCTATTTCCCAAAGACAACCTCTGGATGTGACGCTGAGCACGTGCACTCAACTTCTTTGGTCGACCATGGCGAGGCCTGTTCTGAGTGGAACTTGTGCTGTATGGTCTTGGCCACCATGCTGCAGCTCAATAACAGGGTCTTGGCAATCTTCTTATAGCCTAGGCCAGTGATGGCGAACCTTGGCACCCCAGTGTCATTAGTACAGTGACAGTTTATAGTATTATCACTGTACCAGTACGTTGCTGGTCCTTGTTAGGCATATATTGTAATGTTCTTTTTTTTTTCATGCAGCCTGTGGGCTGAACGAAAAAAAGAGATTGATCCGTGGGTATGCCCACCATTAGAATAACTCCCTTCATCCACCCACTTCTAATGATGGGCATACATGCACCATTTTTTTTATTTTTATTTTATTTATTTTTTTTTTTTAACTGTGGTGGTGAAATCACCTCCTACAGCACTGGAGTCGCTGATTTACGTATCGTGGGAGCAAACGCTGTTGCTGTCAAGATAAATACATCAGTGCAGCAGCTGAATGGTGTACCTGCTACACAAATGGTTAACCACTTCAGCCCCGGAAGGTTTTACCCCCTTCCTGACCAGAGCACTTTTTACAATTTGGCACTGTGTCGCTTTAACTGGTAATTGCGCGGTTATGCAATGCTGTACCCAAACAAAATTTGCGACCTTTTCTTCCCACAAATAGAGCTTTCTTTTGATGGTATTTGATCACCTCTGCGGTTTTTATTTTTTGTGCTGTAAACAAAAAAAAAAGATCGAAAATTTTGAAAAAAAAATGATATTTTCTACTTTTTGTTATAAAAAAAATCCAATAAACTCAAATTTTAGTCATACATTTAGGCTGAAATGTATTCAGCCCGTCTTTGGTAAAAAAAAAAAAAAAAATGTCAATAAGCGTATATTTATTGGTTTGCGCAAAAGTTATAGCGTCTACAAACTGGAATTTACACAGCTTTTAGTTTATGACTGCCTATGTCATTTCTTGAGGTGCTAAAATGGCAGGGCAGTACAAAACCCCCACAAATGACCCCATTTTGGAAAGTAGACACCCCAAGGAAATTGCTGAGAGGCATGTTGAGCCCATTGAATATTTAATTTTTTTGTCCCAAGTGATTAAATGACAAAAAAAATTACAAAAAGTTGTCACTAAATGATATATTGCTCAAACATGGCATGGTTATATGTGGAATTACACCCCAAAATACATTCTGCTGCTTCTCCTGGGTACGGGGATACCACATGTGTGGGACTTTTTGGGAGCCTAGCTGCGTACGGAACCCCGAAAACCAAGCACAGCCTTCAGGCTTTCTAAGGGCGTAAATATTTTATTTCTTCCTCACTACCTATCAGTTTCGGAGGCCATAAAATGCCCCGATGGCACAAAACCCCCCCAAATGACCCCATTTTGGAAAGTAGACACCCCAAGCTATTTGCTGAGAGGCATGGTGAGTATTTTGCAGCTCTCATTTGTTTTTGAAAATGAAGAAAGAAAAGAAAAATGTATTTTTTTTTCTTTTTTCAAAACTTTGTGACAAAAAGTGAGGTCTGCAAAATACTCACCATGCCTCTCAGCAAATAGCTTGGGGTGTCTACTTTCCAAAATAATTTGGGGGGGTTTGTGCCATCTGGGCATTCCATGGCCTCCGAAACTGTGATAGGTAGTGAGGATTGAAATCAAAAATTTACACCCTTAGAAACCCTGAAGGCGGTGATTGGTTTTCGAGGTCCTGTACACGGCTAGGCTCCCAAAAAGTCTCACATGTGGTATCCCCGTACTCAGGAGAAGCAACAGAATGTATTTTGGGGTGTAGTTTCACATATTCCCATGGCATGTTTGAGCAATATATCATTTAGTGACAATATTGTGCAAAAAAAAAAAATTGTCTTTTTCCCGCAACTTGTGTCACAATATAAAATATTCCATGGACTCAACATGCATCTCAGGAAATAGCTTGGGGTGTCTACTTCCAAAATTGGGTCATTGGGGGGGGGGGGGGGGGTGTTTGAACTGTCCTGGCATTTTATGCACAACATTTAGAAGCTTATGTCACACATCACCCACTCTTCTAACCACTTGAAGACAAAGCCCTTTCTGACACTATTTGTGTACATGAAAAAATATTTTTTTTTTGCAAGAAAATTACTTTGAACCCCCAAACATATATTTTTTTTAAAGCAAAGGCCCTGCAGATTAAAATGGTGGTTGAAATAATGGTTTGATGAAATAAAAAAGATGATCTTAGGCCAAGTACATGGATACCAAACACGACATGCTTTAAAATTGCGCACAAACGTGCAGTGGCGACAAACTACATACATTTTTAAAAGCCTTTAAAAGCCTTTACAGGTTACCACTTTAGATTAACAGAGGAGGTCTAAACCACTGAATGAACACCTACCACCACCCCTCTTCCTTGCCGCCATCTTTACAACCGATTATTTAGGATCTGGCGGCACGCATGAGCACAAAGGCTGCCAAGCTGTATGGCACATTGCCAGTATACCGCCCAATAGCATTAGTGCGCAGATGGGCTGCCATGGAAGCAGCTTGCTTTGCCCTGAATGTTCACCCCCCCCCCCCCCCCCGGGGGTTCAATATAAACGTTTAATGGAAGATTTCTATTCAATTGTTTGATTAGAGGAGAGAGATCCATGGAAGACTTGTAGCCACCGCCAGAGCCAACTGACTTCCTACTAATAATACACTGTATGAAGACTGTGCCAAGAATACAAGTCCTGGTTGTCCATGGCAACCAAACATCCAAGAGTCATTCCCCTGCTATAAAAGGAGGAGGGGACCGAGTGGAACTCTGCTTTAGTTTGCTTGACCAGTTCCTGCCTGGCCTATAGTCAAATGACAGCCGGGTGGGACTTTCATTGTTCCTGGTGGATGCCATTGGTGGGGCAATTGTAGTGCTCAAAACCATGCTATGTGTGTGTGTGTGTGTGTGTGTGTGTGTGTGTGTGTGTGTGTGTGTGTGTGTGTGTGTGTGTGTGTGTGTGTGTGTGTGTGTGTGTGTGTGTGTGTGTGTGTGTGTGTGTGTTTATTTTCATATATTCTATAGCTAGCCACGAGTACCCAGAGATTCTATTGGCACACTCTTCATACATAAGCCGCGCGTTTTATGCTGTTATGGAATACTTAGACACTGAAAGGTTATTTTAACCACTTCAATACCGGTCACTTTCACCCCCTTCCTGCCCAGGCCAATTTTCATCTTTCAGCGCTGTCACACTTTGAATGACAATTGCCCGGTCATGCAGCACTGTACCCAAACTAAACTTTTATAATTTTTTACATTTTTTTCACACATAAATGGCTTTCTTTTGGTGATATTCCAGTATCACCGGTGGGTATTTAATTAAAAAAAAAAAAAAAAAAATTTCTCCTGCACTGAAAGGCGGCACTTGTAGGTGACACGAATTAGCGGCACTGGTGGGCACGCATTAGTGGCACTGGTAGCTGACACTGATGAGGCACTGGTGCGCACACAGTGGCACCGGTAGGTGACCCTGTTGAGGCACTGGTGGGCACACAGTGGCACTGGTAGGTGACCCTGTTGAGGCACTGGTGAGCACACAGTGACACTGGTAGGTGACCCTCTTGTGGCACTGGTGGGCACACATTAGCAGCACTGATAGGTGCCACTGGTGGGCAAGGATTAGCGCATTGGTAGGTGGCACAGATTAGCGGCACAGATGTCCCTGCAACAGAAGCTGGTTACTGGCTGCTTTCTTTTCTCCTCGCGCTGATCATGAGAAGGAAAAAAAAAGCAGATAACCAACCGGCTTGTTTACTTCTGTGATCAGCTGTTGGCTGACAGCTGATCATGTGGTAAAGTGCCGCAGCGATTGGCCCTTTACCCTGTTCTGTGATCAGCCGATTCCGAAGAACTCGACTGCAGGGGGGGCACGGGAGGACATCTATGGACGCCCTCCCACCACTGGAAGGCCACGCTGTAGCCGTCTTTCTGTAGCGCGGGCGGAAAGTAGTTAAAGTGGTTGTAAAGGCTGAAGGGTTTCAGTTCCTGTACTACTTTTGGCAGCGATTTGAATAGATATCTGTGCATGAACCCGCACAGATGTCTGTCAAATTGCCCCCAAAGTTGAACTGCATTGCCGGTTTGAAAACATGTTCAGCTGAACCCCCACAATTTCTAACCCGCATCATTGTGAACCTGGGCTCAATATCATGACTGCTTAGTTTATCTTTGAATACCCCTAGGACAATACAACAACCAGAAACCGTCCCTCTCCAAGCCAAACCCGGCATGGGGCGAGTAGGTCACTGCAATACTAAGCTGAAGTCAGCAACTCCAATATTTTATTATGAAGAGGGAAAGAGGAAAAAAACAAACCAAACACGACAGACCAATAAACTGGAAACTGCTTTATTGGTGGTATTTAAAATGTCAGTCATAAACAAGTTTTACAAAATGCAAATTCTCTTAAATCCTGATTAGTATCAGGTAAGTACATTGAGCTTTACTATATCCAAATATATTCTGCATTCTTATCCTAATAGCAATGATCTCCGCAGATTTTTTTATTACAGACAGATTGGGGTTGATTTACTAAAACTAGAGAGTGCAAAATCTGGTGCATGGTAGCCAATCGGCTTCTAACTTCAGCTTGTTCACTTAAGCTTTGACAATAAAACCTGCAAGCTGATTGGTTACTATGCAGAGCTGCACCAGATTTCGCACTCTGGGGGGGATTCACTAAAACTGGAGAGTGCAAAATGTGGTGCAGCTGTGCATGGTAGCCAATCAGCTTCCGGGTTTTGTCAAAGCTTAATTGAACAAGCTGAAGTTAGAAGCCGTTTGGCTCCCATGCACAGCTGCACCACATTTTGCACTCTCCAGTTTTAGTAATTCAACCCCAAACTTTTCTAGTCCCCCCCATGGTCCCTCCTGCTGCACCTCTGCTTTTTGTGAATGGAGAGGGAGGCAGAGGCACGATAGCAATGTCTGTGGCTTAATGGATGTGCAGCAGGGAGCACTAAAGGAACATTTCAAACAGAAGAAAGGCACCATAAGACCACTACAGCACTAAAAAAGTGAACAAACCACCTTGAAGATTCAAAAACAAACCTATCAGGAGGAATAAGATGAAGTCACCTCCTGAATAAGAGGATATCTGCTAGTGCCAGCGAACTCCACAAGTAATCTGATGTGCTGTGTATAGAGTGAGAAGGTCTCATCCTACAACACAGCCAGACCCCCCCCCCCCCCCCCCCCCGACTTGTCAGATGGGGAAGGCTCCTAATCCTATGTAATCACTACCCTGCAGATTACAGGTATCTGCATTGCTATCAGATGCCTTTTTGATACAAGATCCGTAAATGGTTCCCACTACTCAGATTCCCCCCCACCCCACCCCATCGTACCCCTCTGGATCAAAGTTCATTTTACATACTAGAAACAAAAGCTTTCATTTCTTCTTTAATGAAGTGTGGCATTTTACTGCCCCAACCACCAACCACCAACCCTGTGATATGGTCTCAAACATGTGATTATATCTAATTATTTGTTGTCTTGATCCATCAACAGTGAACGTTTTCCAGAAGCAACGTCGATTATAAAAAAAAAAAGTGTAAAGAACGGTGTTTTAGCTTTAAGCGAGCGAAGTGAGGAGATTGTCCTAAACCACAATTCTCTTGCATAGGGGACAAACGTGCTCGGTTGGTGCATTCAATGTGGTAACCTTACTGTACACCCCTTTAAGTGATCAACAACACACAACAATGAAATAAACAATTAAAACAAACTGAAGAAGAAAACACAAAAATATTTACAAAAAGTAGAGGAAAAGTCTGAACCAAATAAGGAAGTGAACTATTCTATGCAAGAACATTAAGGTGCACCCAACGTTTTGTGGCAATGTGTTACCCAAGGTGAGGGTAGGTATTCTCCTTAGTTTTTAATGCAATTGGGTTTGCTGGTGCTTAAAATGTTTGTAAACACTCAATGCATTCAGGTGAAAAACCTCCTGTAATGCTGCAGCCCCCCCGAGCCCCCATTTTCTTACCTGTACCCTCTTATTCTCATTCCGGGAACGAGCACACCAGCAAAAGCCAGTGTCTCGGGTCCTGATTGGATAGATTGACAGCAGTGGGAGCCAATGGCTGCGCTGCTATCAAATCCAATGACGTGGGCACAGAGTCCTGCTTTCTGTGTCAGTAGACGCAGAAACAGGACTCGGGAGTGCGCCCGCATGGGTGTCCCTGAGGGAGAGCATGTCTCCGATGGGGCACTCGAAAAGAGGAGGAGCCGGGAGCGCCGCTGAGGGACCCCAGAAGAGAAGGATCGGGGCCACTCTGTGCAAAACCAACTGCACAGAGGAGGCAAGTATGACTTTTTTTTTTTTTTTTTACACATAACAATGCTTTACAACCCCTTCAAGACAAGGGAGGGGGAAATAAAAAAAAAAAAAAAAAAAAAAAAAAACACAACCTACATACTTAGCTATGTAGATACAGCATGGATCAGATGCTGCATCTGTCCCCTGCCGCCTCCATGGGCCCTTTCACACTGCTCTGTAGCAATAAAAAACGCTTTTGCTGTGTTTCAGATGCGTTTTTTGGTAGTCCGCACCTGTGAAAAATAGACGCGACTCAAAAAAATGCATGTCAGGGCCGCACATCGATGCTTTCTACATCCCGTCATCTGCAGGATGGGGAATGCATTGAAATGAGCATCTTTTGCAAAACGGAGCACAGCATATAAAAATGTACTGGAGTCCTAACTGATCACCATGGCAACTGCAGATCAATTAGAGGCCAAGATGGCAGCTTCCTTGTTGTAAGAGGCAGGAGGGTTTAGTGCCATTACATAGGGGCAGATTTCATTAAAACGTGAACTAATCCTTTAACCCCCTTCCTGCTGACCGCCTCCCAGCCCTTCAAGGGTTCTAAAAGCTGGGAGGGGGTATTCGGATCATGTGAACCGCTGTGATTGGCTGTCACAAGATCGGAAAGCTCTTGATCACTAGTATACATTGAGAGCTTTCTGGTAACCAGCGGCTGCTCGGTGTGAAGTCCACATGCCGAGAAGTCGTATATATGTGTGCGGCCGGCGTGAAGAGGTTAAAATTTCCAGAGTCAAAGAAGGGAAGGCCAGGACCTAATGGAAAGGGCTGCTTTACGTAGTTATTTACAAGTTCAGTGGGGCCTACATCAAAGAAGCTGAGCCCATACATATGGCAATGGTGGTGCACCATCCAATCAGTCTACCACACACAGATGCCCATCCATCTTTCCCTGTTGGATCAGATATAGCACCTGGAGCAGAATGTATAATGCTGGCCAGGCAGTCCTGTTGTCATTGACATGGGGGCTGAGGCAAATGCAACAGTCAGCCCCTAGGGTGCAGCACAACCCCGTTAGGAAATGTTCATATTTAAACATTTCTTAAATTTACAGATTCCTAATCCTTTGAACTAGGGCTTGACAAATCCCAGGCGCCCATTTACTGCTGCAGGGAGGTACAATTTGTATCACCTGATGGCCAAGACATGCAGTTCCAGGCGCAGGGCAGGTCTCATTAAAGAGAACCTGTCCCCAAAAAAAAAAAAAAAAAAATCCTATGTGATGAAAAAAAAAAAAAAAAAAAGTAGTTTCCTTTTAATTGTAAAAAAATTAGTTACATTCAAGCACATAAACACCCCCTCCTTCCCCCAAAAAATACGTTTGAGTGCCCCCCCGCCACATGCAAACGTAAATGCATGAGTTCAGGCACCTATGTTGATTGCGATACACGTTATATAATCGCCGTTCACAACCCGGCTCCTAGATTCAAAGCACTTTTGTCAAGCCCTGCTTTAAAACACTTCATAATCAGCGTCTACCTCCCCCTACCTTCCTCCTCGGAGTATCACACATACCACTAAAAGAAGAGTGCACTTTAAAAAGGCAGCAAGATGCCCAGAATGGATTCCCGGCCAGGAACGACTTGTTTCCATCTTTACCCAAACTGTCATTACAAATACCAATCTGAGGCAGTTGTGTTAACACTTTAATTCTTATAAAAAACAGATACAAGTCTTCATTAAAACCCATGAACTATTAAATCGAAGATCTATAACAGAGGGGTCTCAAACTGGTGGCCCTCCAGCTGTTGCGAAACTACAAGTCCCATCATGCCTCTGCCTGAGTCATGCTTGGAACGGTCAGCCTTGCAATGCATCATGGGACTTGTAGTTTCGCAACAGCTTGGAGGGCCACCAGTTTGAGACCCCATAAGCTCTTCCTATGAACAATTGCATCTGAAAAGGGTGGTTATGCTGCATTGCAGGGTCTCTCGCTGGAGCTCTAGCATAGCCACCCCCCCCCCCCATGTGGGCACTCCAGGGACTACACCTGTACAGGAAACACCAACAGTTGTGCTACTCTACCCACCAGCTCTTGGATTGGCAGCTGGTTTTGCTGTAATTGGATTTTACATGTGTGATTTGCACAATACCCTCCCTACCCGGGGAGGCGGCCAGAGAGTGAACACAATGGCAGTCATCTTTTAACCCCTTTCCACCAGCCCCAACGTCCCTTTGGTACCCAATCTTTTGACACTAAAAAGTTCTGAATGCTCAGGTGGTCAGGAAGGATCGGCGATCATGCGACTACTACGATTGGCTGTCAGAGTAGTCACGGTGATTGGGATCCGGTCCCGCTAATCGTTAGTAGGGGCTGAAAACTGACAGCTTGGCCCGTTTCTGACAGCGAGTTCTCAGTACAGAACCAATGCCACCCGGTGACACATACATGCGGCATGTGGACAGTACAGCTCACCCCCTTTTTGTTCTATGGGTGGAAACAGGTTAGAAAGCTTTTGGGAGCAAAATAAGAAAATAAAAAGTTAAAATGGACGTAGAGGGGAAGATGAAATAACAGTGGAGGTTTTAATACAACTTTAACTTATAACTGGATGTGCCATCACCTTCAGCAAGGCCCAGATCCAATGTATGTACAAGAGGAACATTTATTACAAACTTCAGACACTACAAAACCACATTCAACTTCCTCTCTCAATCTCAACAACATTATCAAACCAACACGAGGAAATTCTTCTTTAGCAGCAAATAAACCTCTAAAAAACAGGCAAAGTGCAACCATGTCATTCGGCAAAAACTTCTCCCTCCAGTAATAAAAATATACAAACTCAAACAAACTTAAAAACTCTAAAAAAAAAAAACTCTCTAACTCAGGAAATTGTAGACCAGGAAGTCAGGGACTTTGCAGTAGGTGGTGGCGAAGAGCTTGCCGTCCGGCGTTGGATCCGAGAAGGCGATTTCCTCTGTTGTCAGGTGAGAGCCGTAGATGAAGGAGCCCCTGAAACGGAACAAGATGGAATGAAGCGTAAGCTTAACGTTACCCTGTCATGAGCAAAAGTATTGGGATGGGGAGCTTGGTCTGCCATTTCCATCCTGAGAATTACTGGACTTTTTGGAAAGAATTTTTGACTTCATGCTTGCGCTTCCCAGCCCATAAAGAAGTTTAGGATGCCAGGAGGCGAAGCAAGGTTTAAAATCACGTAACTGCTGTGATTGGTTGTCACGTGATCCGAAAACTCTTGATCGCAAGCAGCGATCAAGAGCTTTCGGTTAGATGCAGGTAACCGTGCCGGGCACAGCTGTATTGACCGCAATTCATGCAAATAGGTGACCTCTCTGCACCAAAGCCCAGGCGCTAGAGGCAGCACATTTGATATATATTAAACAGGTCATACAAGCTCTGTTTAATGGTTTTGCACAGAGCAACCCTGATCCGCTTCTTTTGGGGTTCCCCCTCCTCTTCAAAGTATATAGGATAGTTCAATTCTAGTGGGGTATAGGAGAAATTGCCTACATCCCTAATATGGAACACAGAAAACAAGAGAAGACCCTCTGGCGGGACTTTAAAGGGCAATGACTCCAAAAAATGCGTATGCAAAAATATGAATCTAAAATATATAAGTTAATTACAAAATCTAAGAATATAGACACATTAGCTGTATCAGATTACAAGATGGAATTAAAATGTAACATATGGTTCATAATTAGATTAAAAACCACTCATTTACATCACTCTTGTACATTTGGACAGAGTGATACTCAACGCGTTTCAAGGTCATGCGTTATTCCTCTTCATCAGGAGCAAGTGGTATGAATATCTACGATATCATGTATAAGCAGGTATCTTGGCATGTCACATCAAGAACTTTAAAAGCAAGGGAGTATGGCTGTGCTAGCCCCACAATGCCCAAGAAGAATAGAGACTGGCAAGGCCAGCCCCAATTAACGGGCAAAAGGGGGGGGGGCAAAGGAGGGGAAAAAACCAGACCCAGACCAGTCCAAATCAGAATGAAGATGACAAAGATCTCAATCACTAGATGCACAGCATAGAAGCTGGAATAATTCCAATTTAGAGGATCCAGGGACCCTCCTTAGCCCCCCCTTTTGGCTGTCATTTGGGGTGGCCTTGCCCGTCTCTATTCTTCTTGGGCATTGTGGTGCTACCCTGTTTCCCCCAAAAATAAGACCTAGCGTGATTGTCAGTGATGGCTGCAATATAAGCCCTACCCCCCAAATAAGTCCTACCCTGTTTCCAGAAAATAAGCCCTACCCTGAAAATAAGGACTTTAAACTAGGGCTTATTTGGGGGGTAGGGCTTATATTGCAGCCATCACCGACAATCACACTAGGTCTTATTTTCGGGGAAACAGGGCAGTACCACAATGCCCAAGAAGAATAGAGAAACGGTAACACAGACATACTTCCTTGCTTTTAAAGTTCTTGATGTGACATACCTGCGTATACATGATATAGATATTCCTACCACTTTTCTCCTGATGAAGAGGAATAATGCATGACCTTGAAACGCGTTGAGAATCACTCCGTCCAAATGTACAAGAGTGATGTAAATTAGTGGTTTTTGATCTCATTACGAATATGTTACATTAATTTAATTCCATCTTGTATCTGTTGATTACAGCTAATGTTGTGTCTATTCTTAGATTTTGTATTAAACGTATAGATTTTAGCATACGCATTTTTTGGAGTCGTTGCCCTTTAAAGTCCCGCCAGAGGGTCTTTTGTTTTCTGACCCCCCCCCCCCCCCCCCCCCCGCAAAGTGCCCCAATAGAAAGTCTCTTGTTATGGGAGGCACTTGAGCACCTCGCTGGGACACAGTGCGCAGCTCAGCATCACTCTCTCCTCACTGGCTGTGACTGAAAGCAGGAGCCAAATGGCTTTGTGAGCCAGAGAGAGACCC
The DNA here is from genome assembly GCA_037952835.1 of Lithobates septentrionalis. Lineage (NCBI taxonomy): Eukaryota > Metazoa > Chordata > Amphibia > Anura > Ranidae > Lithobates > Lithobates septentrionalis. The sequence continues at coordinate 5,373 of JBBDGP010001886.1, read as the reverse complement.
CGGAGAGCTGCTGACCTCATGCACATCGTTGGATCTAAATGGTAAGTATAAAGGGGGTGGGCGCTGCACCCAAAAGTTTTTTTTTACCTTATTGAATAGAAAATAATCCGTTTAAGTAACCATTTGAATACTTAAAGCGATAAAGCTCCGATTTATATAAAAAAAAAAAAAAAATACATGTTATACTTACCTGCACCCACGGTCCTCCACTTCTCGGGTCCCTCGCTGGTTCTCCTCCTCTTCAGCGAGTTCCCCCATAGAAAGAGGCTTCCTAGGCGAGGATCTCCGTTTCACCTTAAAGGGTTCCTTTAGTGAGCACGTTTTAAGATAATGGTAATGTAGACCTAAACGATAAATATTACCCCTTTTCCCACAAGCCCCAATGCTGGAGACATGCGATTGGCCGTTAGTGATCTGGAGACCATCATACTGGCTCCATATTATCACTGTGTTGTTGACAGCATGTTCCAAGCACAAAAAAGAAAAAAAAAAAAAAAAAAACGCAAATATGTGACAGCATAGAACAAAGGCCACCTCCATCCTGACACACATGTGCACTGCAATTGGAAAGGAGTTAAAGTGGTTCTAAAGGCAGAAGGATTTTCTTACCCTGCACCCCCCCCCCACACACACACACACACTTACGTGAGCCCGATCTTGATCCAGCGATGTTGCATGAGAGCCGAGCGCCCCCTGGCTCTCCCCTCATTATACAGAGTCAGAAGTGCCATTGATTCCTGCTGATGTCAATCACAGCCAGTGAGCTGGCCAGACACACACACACACACACACACACACACACGTGTCCCTATAGCAAGGCGTTGCTTACAGGGGGCACTCAGCTGGGGGGGGTGTTGGTGTCCCAGGGAGTGCCAGTGGGGACCCGAGAAAAGGAGCATCAGGGTTGCTCTGTGCAAAAACCATTACACAAAGCAGGTAAATCTGATGTAATTTCAGCATGGTATTGGCTCTCTAGTTACTAGAGAAATGCATTTTCTTTGATGGTATTCCAGGATAAGTGGTCATCAATGAATCTGACTGACCAATTTAACCCGTTGTCTGTGGCTATTTTAACCCTCTATGTTTTGACACATCAGACCTCCTCACCTCATTGAATCCACTAGGCGGCTGGCGATGGCCTTTCTGCGCATCAGTGCAAAGACCCAGATTCTGCTGATCCCACAGATGGCCGGCTCTGGGTCAGAAGAACATCGCCAAGCTCTGTGTCGCTCCAAAGCGTCAGCATGGGGAGACTTCACCTCCGGAACGTGCTCGGCGGGCAGGACTCGAAATGCCTGGAAAAAAAAATAGAAGTAGGCAATTAAATGAAAGTGGGCAATGACCATTTAAATGTTTTGATAGTACAAACACTTTCAGCCCCAACCCCTCCCTCACTTAACGTCATAAACATTATTATTAATTAACTTATTTTTAGATATTATTTAATATAAAGTCTAAAATTAGCAGTTTAGCTTAGTAAATAAAATATATTTATAAGCCACCATTTAGACACCCCCTCCCACTGTCATAAAATAGGATTCTTGTATTTTCATTTTTCGGTGTACATTGGAGGGCACAGGAAGTCTAAACTTTCAATGCGTTACTGCTGCCTGTGCAGCCCCTCCGGTACTGGGTCGCCTCTCTCAATGTTTGGTGGCCTGTACCGCACGCCAAATGCTTGATCACCTGTAAACCCCCCCATGCTTAATCGGCCATTATACCCCCCCATGCTTAATCGGCCATTATACCCCCCATGCTTGAACTGCTATAAAGTCCCCCCCAATGCTTCATCACCTGTAACACCCCTCATGCTTGATCGGCTGGGCCGGCTGTCACCCCCCATGCTGGGCCGGCTGTCACCCCCCATGCTGGGCCGGCTGTCACCCCCCATGCTTGGCCGGCTGTCACCCCCCATGCTTGGCCGGCTGTCACCCCCCATGCTTGGCCGGCTGTCACCCCCCATGCTTGGCCGGCTGTCACCCCCCATGCTTGGCCGGCTGTCACCCCCCATGCTTGGCCGGCTGTCACCCCCCATGCTTGGCCGGCTGTCACCCCCCATGCTTGGCCGGCTGTCACCCCCCATGCTTGGCCGGCTGTCACCCCCCATGCTTGGCCGGCTGTCACCCCCCATGCTTGGCCGGCTGTCACCCCCCATGCTTGGCCGGCTGTCACCCCCATGCTTGGCCGGCTGTCACCCCCCATGCTTGGCCGGCTGTCACCCCCCATGCTTGGCCGGCTGTCACCCCCCATGCTTGGCCGGCTGTCACCCCCCATGCTTGGCCGGCTGTCACCCCCCATGCTTGGCCGGCTGTCACCCCCCATGCTTGGCCGGCTGTCACCCCCCATGCTTGGCCGGCTGTCACCCCCCATGCTTGGCCGGCTGTCACCCCCCATGCTTGGCCGGCTGTCACCCCCCATGCTTGGCCGGCTGTCACCCCCCATGCTTGGCCGGCTGTCACCCCCCATGCTTGGCCGGCTGTCACCCCCCATGCTTGGCCGGCTGTCACCCCCCATGCTTGGCCGGCTGTCACCCCCCATGCTTGGCCGGCTGTCACCCCCCATGCTTGGCCGGCTGTCACCCCCCATGCTTGGCCGGCTGTCACCCCCCATGCTTGGCCGGCTGTCACCCCCCATGCTTGGCCGGCTGTCACCCCCCATGCTTGGCCGGCTGTAACCCCCCATGCTTGGCCGGCTGTAACCCCCCATGCTTGGCCGGCCGTAACCCCCCATGCTTGGCCGGCTGCAACGCCCAACCCCCATGCTTGGCCGGCTGCAACGCCCAACCCCCATGCTTGGCCGGCTGTAGCGCCCAACCCCCCATGCTTGGCCGGCTGTAACGCCCAACCCCCCATGCTTGGCCGGCTGTAACGCCCAACCCCCCATGCTTGGCCGGCTGTAACGCCCAACCCCCCATGCTTGGCCGGCTGTAACGCCCAACCCCCCATGCTTGGCCGGCTGTAACGCCCAACCCCCCATGCTTGGCCGGCTGTAACGCCCCAACCCCCCATGCTTGGCCGGCTGTAACGCCCTACCCCCCATGCTTGGCCGGCTGTAACGCCCACCCCCCCCATGCTTGGCCGGCTGTAACGCCCACCCCCCCCATGCTTGGCCGGCTGTAACGCCCACCCCCCCCCATGCTTGGCCGGCTGTAACGCCCACCCCCCCCATGCTTGGCCGGCTGTAACGCCCACCCCCCCATGCTTGGCCGGCTGTAACGCCCACCCCCCCCATGCTTGGCCGGCTGTAACGCCCACCCCCCATGCTTGGCCGGCTGTAACGCCCACCCCCCCCATGCTTGGCCGGCTGTAACGCCCACCCCCCCCATGCTTGGCCGGCTGTAACGCCCACCCCCCCATGCTTGGCCGGCTGTAACGCCCACCCCCCATGCTTGGCCGGCTGTAACGTCCACCCCCCCATGCTTGGCCGGCTGTAACGTCCACCCCCCCATGCTTGGCCGGCTGTAACGTCCACCCCCCCATGCTTGGCCGGCTGTAACGTCCACCCCCCCATGCTTGGCCGGCTGTAACGTCCACCCCCCCATGCTTGGCCGGCTGTAACGTCCACCCCCCAAAGCTTGGCCGGCTGTAACGTCCACCCCCCCATGCTTGGCCGGCTGTAACGTCCACCCCCCCATGCTTGGCCGGCTGTAACGCCCACCCCCCCCATGCTTGGCTGGCTGTAACGTCCACCCCCCCCCATGCTTGGCAGGCTGTAACGTCCACCCCCCCCATGCTTGGCTAGCTGTAACGCCCACCCCCCCCATGCTTGGCCAGCTGTAACGCCCACCCCCCCATGCTTGGCCGGCTGTAACTCCCACCCCCCATTCTTGGCCGGCTGTAACGCCTACCCCCCCATGCTTGGCCGGCTGTAACGCCCACCCCCCTGTGCTTGGCCGGCTGTAACGCCCACCCCCCTCATGCTTGGCCGGCTGTAACGCCCTCCCCCCCATGTTTGGCCGGCTGTAACGCCCGCCCCCCCATGCTTGGCCGGCTGTAACGCCCGCCCCCCCATGCTTGGCCGGCTGTAACAACACCCCATGCTTGATCGGCTGTATCGCCCACCCCCTCATGCTTGATCGGCTGTAACGCCCCCCCAATGCTTAATCGCCTGCAACGCCCCCCATGACTTGATCACCCGTAACGCTGCTCCCCATGCTTAATCGGCTGTAACGCGCGCCCACGACCAATGCTTGATCGCCTGTAACGCCCCCCAACGCTTGATCGCCTGTAACCCCCAACGCTTGATCGCCTGTAACCCCCCCGCTTGATCGCTTGTAATGCCCCCCCATGCTTGATCACCCGTAACGCTGCCCCCATGCTTGATCGGCTGTAACGCCCCACCAATGCTTGATCACCTGTAACGCCCCCCCCATGCTTGATCTGCTATAATGCCCCCCCATGCTTGATCACCTGTATTACCCACCCTCACAATGCTTGATCGGCTGTAACGCCCCTCCCATGCTTGATCAGCTGTAACGCCACCCCAATGCTTGATCGGCTGTAACGCCCCCCCCCTTAAATGCTTGATCTACTGTAACGCCACCCCCTAATGCTTGATGGGCTGTAACCCCCCCTTCCCCATGCTTGATTACCTGTAACCCCCCCTGCTTGATCACCTGTAACCCCCCCCATGCTTGATCAGCTGTAACCCCCCCCATGCTTGATCAGCTGTAACCCCCCCCATGCTTGATCAGCTGTAACCCCCCCCATGCTTGATCAGCTGTAACCCCCCCCCATGCTTGATCAGCTGTAACCCCCCCCATGCTTGATCAGCTGTAACCCCCCCCCATGCTTGATCAGCTGTAACCCCCCCCATGCTTGATCAGCTGTAACCCCCCCCATGCTTGATCAGCTGTAACCCCCCCCCATGCTTGATCAGCTGTAACCCCCCCCCCATGCTTGATCAGCTGTAACCCCCCCCCCCCATGCTTGATCAGCTGTAACCCCCCCCCCCATGCTTGATCAGCTGTAACCCCCCCCCCCATGCTTGATCAGCTGTAACCCCCCCCCCCATGCTTGATCAGCTGTAACCCCCCCCCATGCTTGATCAGCTGTAACCCCCCCCCATGCTTGATCAGCTGTAACCCCCCCCCATGCTTGATCAGCTGTAACCCCCCCCATGCTTGATCAGCTGTAACCCCCCCCATGCTTGATCAGCTGTAACCCCCCCCATGCTTGATCAGCTGTAACCCCCCCCATGCTTGATCAGCTGTAACCCCCCCCCATGCTTGATCAGCTGTAACCCCCCCCATGCTTGATCAGCTGTAAACCCCCCCCATGCTTGATCAGCTGTAACCCCCCCCATGCTTGATCAGCTGTAACCCCCCCCCATGCTTGATCAGCTGTAACCCCCCCCCCCATGCTTGATCAGCTG